>JAUPFR010000002.1:15997522-17323772 GCA_036925125.1 Oreortyx pictus
CTGACATAACAGTGTCAGAAAATTGATACAAACTTTGCTTTTATAAATATGAATTCCTATCTTCTTTTGGCAGCTTCTAACCTACAAAGCAATGGAAGAGAGCTTTAACTGGTTCACAAGGAGTCATGAATAGCTCTACAACTGTTTGACCATGAAGTACTATCTGAAAGCAGTAATCACTTCCTCTTTTCATTGCACACAATTTCCTTGCGTTATATTAGAATCTTATACATATACATTGCGTTTCACATCACTTTTACATTCACTTTTCTTTTTTGAAACTATATAGGCTTCATAGGACTAAGGGTATTTTTCTCCCATAGACTTCAAAGGCACATGTTTGGTTTTGGAACTTATGCCAGGCCTCCTCCAGTTCCAGTTTGTCTGTTTTGCATTTTAAAAATGGCTTGACAGATAGCTCAAGATGCAGTTCAAGTTCTGATGTGATTTTCCACTTTAGCATTTAGAACACAAAGTGCCAAATGCTTACTCATAATCCTTTGCTGAAAGGCACTGCTCACTTGCTCACTGCGTGTGAGCATTTGTAACACCAGTGTCATGAGCCAGGTTTTAGTAGGGGCAGGCATTTCTGCCTTTGCAGTACTATTTTGTAAATTCCTTGCATCCTGCCACAGATGTTCACTGATATTCACACTGTACTACATGCAGAACCTGCCCTCACACTTCCTTTTCCTTGACAACAGAATTACTGGAAGTAGCCAAATCCACATCGCTCTGTCATGAGGACAGAGTCCCCAGCTCACCTTGAAAGACCTACACTGATGACAGAACGATACAAGCAGTAGGCACCCAAACTGTGCTTGAGGACAAAGTAATGTAAGTTGGCTTCCAACACAGCTGCCATTTTGGTGCAAATTTAGGCTAGGGACAGATCTCAAGAGCAGCCTTAAAACCAAAACATACAATGTTAAGGCTCAAACATAAGCACTTTCCTCTCTGCAACCTTTTCAGCCATCATCATAACAACCACAAGAGTCACTGTCGCAGGAAAATGAGGAACAGACAGCCGCCAACAGATACAGTGGTTTATTTATAAGGGAGTGAACACAGAGTACCAATTGGAAATCCTGTCTTTGTCTGAACTGGAAATCCAATTAGGTCCTCCATTAGTTGGAGTAAGGAAAACACTGAAAATGCCACAGTCCCAGATATTGCCGCCAAATACTCACTGTAGCAAGAGGACACCTTCCTGATTACATCCAAACAATCTGATTCCATGATCCATGGTTATTTTCTTTGTTTGTTTGTTTTCTTTTTCCTCTACACTGAACTTTTCATTTGTAAGACAAACCTCTAGACTATGCTACCCAAACAGCATTCTTACAAAGTCAGCATGGCCAGGTGAAGAGCTAACATAACTCATGTCATGTTGCTGCTTTCAATTTTTGATGGGTACATTCAGTATATCCTACTAGTGTAGGAGAGGTGAACCCCCACATTCAGATGAACATCTTCAGGCAATGAGCAGACAGGTCTTGGAGCATGTCTGAAAGGGAACACTTCTTACCCGTTTTGATTAATTACGGGAACGACCTCAATGTCAACAATGGCTTTAACTGTGACAGAATTCTTTATCTAAAATACAGACCTTGCTCAAGACGTCTTGAATAATTTATCACAGAAGCAGATTCTAGACTCATTTATTTTGTAAGGAAACATTTACCCAAACATCCATCTCAATTCGCAGGCAAATGAAAAGCCTGAATGGAAAATTATTTGGTAACGTGACATCTAAGTTGTCTGATGAAGATGATCCAATGCCAAAAGTAGCAGTGCTAGAAGCTCACTGTACAGCTCAAGGCCACGTGATGAATGAAGATGGAGAAGATAATGCCTAGCACTGAAGTCCATGAATGCAGCAAAAAAAGCCCCTCAGCCACATAAGGTAAACAGCAAATGAACTAGCATTTGAAAGAATAAAATCAAAAAGTCATGCAAGGCAGCTTGCATATCCCGAGTACTATCAACTCACCTAGTTCCTTCAACATGATGAAAACAGGCACCATCTCTGATCCCTGCTCTGAAAATATTATTTTCTCCCAGACAAGGCACAATTTTTTCCTGATGCCAGGCTTCATTATGCAATAACTGATAAGTAATACATCACGCAAAATAAGACTCTTCTTAAAGCAAAGTCAGAAAGGATGTCACAGTGAATACTAATTTGAAAGCTGCAGATAACTGTCAGCAAGATGTCTGTGGGATCACTTCCAAACACGAAGAGAAGAGATTCCCCATCCGACCAGCCCGAAACAAAGGGTGAGATTTTTGGAAAACATGTAGAAGTGACACGGGGAAGTATCGCATCAGTGATTCAGTAAAACTTCCAGCAAAGCACTGAAGCTACTCAGTGCAAGCTTCCCTGATCCGAACACTTCACTAATATGAAGCATTCTAAGAACAGCTATCTTTCCTCTTAATGACACAGTATCAAAGCTCCAGTTACCTAGTTTCCACAGAAATACTGCTTTAAGCAAGTCTCAGAGTTCTCTGCCATCACTAAATAGATGATGAGTTAAAGGACACTTGAACTTCACAGCTTAGAGTGAGCAGATCATCTGAGTTCCTCAATGCTGATTCTTAATGGAGACAGAAACCTTTCTCTTGCAAGAATCAAACATGATAAGAATTTTCTCATGTGTTTGACTTTTCTTTTTTTTTCTTCCACTTTTAACAGCTTGACTACTTGGAACTGCTTTTAAGAGTACTGATTATTCAGCCCTTATGCCTTCCTCTCCCTCCTCACTCATTTAGAAAGTTCTTAGTACTTCCCAAACTTTCTAAACAAACAAAGTACTGGAAACACTGCTTTCCACAACAGATTTCACCTACACTTCTTTCCACAATCATTCATTTCATTTTGTAGGGAAGAACAAAACAGACTCAGCACGGGACACCTTGTTTCTGACGTTTTAGAAAATTGTAAAGCTCACTTAACTTTTAAAATCTGAAAATGAGTAAATTGAAGTAGATACTTCTTTTAAGCTATTTTTATTTGAAGGCGTTTTTAGACTAGTTTAACCATAGCAGGGAAAAAAACAACACAAATCCAGAAACACGCAACACACACAAAACACAAGCATATAATTAATGAGTCAGTGGCATTTTCGTCAAAGAAATATCTTTTCCCTGGAAGAGATAATCAATTAGGGTTCTGTCAATGTTAGGAAAATCTTCAATAACATAATTAAATATGAAGATAGGATGCAATATACAAAATATCTACTTTTTCTAACTTAGGCAACATTTCAGCCCTGCACTTACATAAGCATGCTGTCTCTTCCCTGCTGTTAAAGCAGAAAAATCAGAGTTAGAAAAAATAGTAAGAGAAATCAGGTCTCATATTCTAAGGCAGAAAAGAAAATCTTTAAGACACATACAGCAAAACATTTGACAGAAACAACCACTGGATCATTCTCACAGGAAAGTTATTCAGACAGTAGATTAAGAGCTAAAGAACAAGTTCTACGTGTGTATGAGATGGTTTTATGAATGTCTGCTGTGAAGATTTGGAAAACAAATTCAATCTGATTTTGTAGTTATAACATATTCTTACCTCAGGATCATCATCATCGAAGTCATGGTAAGTAGAATGATCAGGATTATTCATTTTATCCAAAAGTTCAATAGCAAGACTTCGATTTAATGGCTGGGTAACAAAAGGATGCTGAAGACAGAACAAAGAAGAAACAGATTAAAATTCTAAACAGCAATATTAAGTGCATTTTCATTATACAACTTACAAAAAGGAAGGACTAAAGAAAAAAATAAAAACATTTATACCTGTAGTAATTTTTCAGCTGTAGGTCTTTTTTTAGGATTTTTTGTAAGTGCCATTTTCACAAAATGATGGAAACTATTGGACCTGTAAAATGAAATGGCAAACATTAGTCCAGTGAAATACATGATCATTATCTAGAAAAACATGATCATTTTCTACTGAAACAGAGAAATGCTTACCATTTCATTTTGTCCTTTAGTTTAGGAGGCTGGAAGTTGCTTTTTGTCATTAGAAAAAGTGCTCTGAAAGAAAAAAAGCAACAGATACATACATGCACACACACAAATTTAGCAAAGGCATTATTCTGCTGGCAGCAAGTCCACCAGTTTAAGGGATGCTACCATAACCACACTGCTTATTCAAGCTCTAAAACGACTGTTAATTGCTGTAGTAGGAGGCATTCCCTGCAACAGACATGGAGAAGGCTGAAATATTTGGTGAGTTCTTTGCCTCCGTTTTCACTGCAAGCTAGGCTTCCCATGTCTCCCACATCACTGAACCTCTATGTGGGGGCTGAAGGAGCAAAATCCCTCCCACTGTAAGAGAAAAGCAAATTCCAGACTGCCTCCTGAGACTGCATGTGTACAAGTTTATGGGGCCAGATGACATGCAACCTGTGGTCCTACATGAACTGGTTCATATGGTGGGAAACGCCCACAGGAACCTAGTAAGGTTCAAGATCAAGAACAAAGCCTAGCACATGGGTTGGGGAATCATAGAATCATAGGGGTTGGAAGGGACCTCAAAAGATCATCGAGTCCAACCCCTAGATATGTTTTTATATTCTGGGAAAAGAAGTCACTGAGAACAGCCCTGTCAAGAAGGACTTAAAGGTCCTAGTAGACTCTCAACAGGAGCAAGCACCATACACTTGCAATCTGGAAGGCCAACATCATCATCCTCAGCTACATCAAAAGAGGGGTGGCAGAAGGGCAAGGGAGTGGATCGACTGTCTCTATTCTGGCCTTCTGAGGCCCCACATGGAGTACTGCATCCAGGCATGAGTCAGCAAAAGAAAGATGCAGAGCTGTTGGAGTGGGTTCAGAGGCGACCACGAAGGAGCTCATAGAGCTAGAGCACCTCTCATACAAAGAAGGGCTGAAGGAGCTGGGCTTGTTCAGCCTGAAGAAGAGATGGCTCCGAGGAAACCTCACTGCAGCCTTCCTAATACTTAACGAGAGCTTACAGGACAGAGACTGACTTCTTTAGTTTGCTTTTTCCACTGTCTGATAGAGATAAGACAAAGGTGAATCTTTTTAACTTAAAAGAGGGGAGATTTATATTGCATGCCACTGGAAATTTTTAACTGAGAGACTTGCGAGGTGCTGCCAAGAGAAGCTGTGGATGCCTCATCCTTGGAGGTGCCCAAGGCCAGACTAGATAGGGCTCTGGGAAGTCTGATCTGCTTCCTGATTGCTCATGGCAGGGGGGACGGAACAAGTGCTCTCCAAGGTCGCTTCCAACTCAGGCCATCCTATAATTCTCTGAACATCCTCAGCAGTAGCCCCAGATACCACAACATCCAGAGCCAGCTATTCCAAATGGATTATTTACAAAGCTGTATTTACACACCAAACTTTAACCCTTACTAACCTCATTGGATGCAGGTCAAACATCGGAGGCTGAAGTTCAGCAAGCTCTATAGCAGTTATTCCAACTGCCCACAGATCACAGAGTTGGTTATAGCCACCTTTTCTTTCCACTGCAGCAACTTCTGGTGCCATCCTACACAGCAGAAGACATTTTATGTAAGATACACTTATCACAAATTAAACATCCTTCTGTATGCAGCCATTTACTTCTAATTTCTCAGCAGCTCTCAACATGCTGAATATACATTTATATGTGCTTGTGTGTATATACATATACACACAGGCATGCGCACAAATGTGTATATATATACACACACGTATGTGTGTGCATGTAAAAGAGTATCTAATACACACATTTACTGATTTTAAGCTTCAAAAATTTATCCTGTGGACCATAAAATTCAGAAAATATCAGCCTTTTCCCTAGTTCTCCTTCTTAGCAGTGAACGAACACGGTGGTACTTGTGCATTCAGCCCAGAGCAGAGATAGGTAAACAATTCCCAAGTCAGAAATCCTCCTTCTCTGTAGCAAGCATGCAGTGTTCCTCCATAAGTAAACAGGAAGGAAGTGGATGAAACCAGCCTGTCTTGCACTTTTGCAGGAACACAAACTGTTTGGTAGTCCAGAGATTCAAGTATAATAATTCAACAAGAATAAAATGCAAATAGTATCCAAATACACACACTGCCCCAGAAAGTGACCAACTGACTCAGAAGAGAAGAATTAACAACAAAAAAATGTAACCATATGAGGTTTTTTTTTTTTCCTTCTGGAAGCATAAGACCTGTCAGTTCATCACAGGGTACTCCTTGTCCACAGTGTCTGGTTCACTGTAATATCAATAGACCTTATTTAAGTTTATAAAGAAACTTTAGATCCTCAGGTGAAAAAAAAAAATTAAGAAACATAATTTACACAAATAAGAATACCTAAATGAAATTATTCACTTGGAATTGCTGTGTGTTTTGGATTGCCAGAGGAATTCTGGATCTGACTGCACTATGCAGCTGTATCAAATGTATTCAAGTCTTTATGCTTTGAACTCTACTAACTCAGACCACCTGAAAAGGACCAGTGGGATAGGACATACAACTCAAAATAGATAGGACAGAAGAGACAGAAGAACGTAACTTAATGAGTGCTACAGTAAAGCAGTAAACAGCATTACTCAGAACATCTCAAATGATGCATTATTTAAACACAGATATCCTTAACTGTACATCTGAAGATGACATCGGTGCAAACGGGAAATATTTATATAAACTTTCATGTAGAACTCGTTAGTAAAAACAACATTAAATCAAAAAAGAAGATACTAAAGGTGGAAGGAATTACCAGCGTAGAGGAGAAACATGCACTAACTTGAGAAAGACACAGAAGAGAAAAAATGCAAGGGTAAATTGCGGGGGTTACTAGAACTGATGACAACGCACAGCAGTTTTGCCTTTTACCTCTCCTCCATCCCACCACCGTGCCCTCCCCTGCTCAGACACCTATAAGGATCACTCACACTCCACACTGATTACAACTTCTCTACAGTTTCAATAGTTTTCCTTACTTGCTTCTACTCCCAAATCTGAGAAGACTTGCTATGGAAAACCAATGCATTTTTATAAGTATTTAACTGATGTAATGCTTTCAAACTATTGTTTAAGGTATGTCATTTGAGAACCCTGGTGCAATTTGGAAGTTACACAGTCACCCAGGTCAGGACTCAAGCCACCCAGACATCTTACTCAGGAAACAGAGCCACAAATCAATTACACAATCATGACTGATGGGTGTTTGTGCTGCTCAAAAAGGGAAGTGAATCTGTGCCTTGGCGTGACTTCTGCTAGAGAAAAATGCTAAAAATGCTGTGCTTGAACCCATTTCAAAGACTGAACATTTGAATGTGGCTTTTTACTGTCCATACATTTTCCTTGTATATACTAAGCTGCCACGTAACAGAGCTCTGAATATCTTTCTAGGAAACATGCAAAACTGCTGCTTTACAGTGAAGAATGTATATCATATGCTTCAAAAGCAAAAAGTGAACAATCGTTTTCAGTACAAAGATAGGAGAAAATAAAAAGCTGAACTTTAGAAAATATAAATCACACAAACTAGTTTACTGAGGGAAGAATAAAAATATAGCAATAAAATATAGGCAATAAAAATTCTGTATTCAGGGTTTTTTTTTTTGCTTTAGTTTCTGCCTGAAAGCAGCAAGAACAACAACAAAAAGTATGGCTTAGACAAATCATTTCACAAGCAGCAAAAGAATCCATGAAGACAAACAAATGAAACTCATTATTAACTGAAGAGTTACAGAAATGACTTATCTGGGGTAAAGGGGAGGAAATGTAAACCATAAAAATGGAAATTGGGAAGAAAAAAACCTCAGGACCATACTTAAAAACACAGAACTGCAGACAGACTAAAAATCAGACTAACCTGCAATCCATTAGTCAATCGTAACAGAAGCACACAGACAGGACAGCAACGTTTTGGAGCATTTGAATGATTTCACTAATGCTCAGCTACATCAGAATACAGCATTAAAGAAAGAGACCCAATCTCAAGAACATCCCAGTTTCTAGTGTTTAGTCTACCCAGAAAGTATGTAGTGATCTCTGAAAATACATTTTTCAACAGTATGATGTGTGCTACATACATATTGATGACAAAGCAAAACACAATTACCAATATGGGGTGCCAATGAATGATTTCCTTTTGGCAATTGTAGCTGTTATCTGCGCAGACACTCCAAAATCAGCTATAAAAAAACCATCAGAATAGCTATTAATAATTAACTTTTTTTTTTTTTAGAACATGACAGTTTGATTTGTTTACTGTATGAGTTAAATATATGGGAAAATAATTAAAAAAATAAATAACAAAAGCAAATAATGGAAACTTGATGAATCTCAGATACTTTTGATTCATCTGTCTCAGCTGCCTACCAAACATGGAGGCCACTCTCATTAGGAGAGAAACCAAAAGGGTAGCACAGAATTTCCAACAACTGCAAGCATTCTTTTAGTAACATAAAATGCATCATTTACTATAATGTGAGGGATTATTTCAGGCAGTTTTTAAAGGTCTATTTTACATTTAAAAACTCTGGATGGGATATTTAATAAAAGTTTTTTTAAAATGTTTTCTTTGACTTTCGCATCATCTTTGCTACCTCAGAAAGTTTAACCTCAGTGTTGCAAAACCCCAGACTCCAATTTCTCCTAAAACAATAATCTGGTGCTGCTGAGTTAGATATAACCAGCAAGTGAAAAAGAATTCTGACATTAGCTAATTCCTTACATAATGAACCCTTACGTAATCAGACAAAATCAGTCAGGTTTTGTTTTCAGACTACACACAAATTAGAGTTATTAACAGATTGCTTATTAACTTACCTAATTTTACATGTCCATTATCCGTTAAAAGAATGTTTGCTCCCTTAAAAAAAAAAAAAAGATATTTGAATTAAAGCATGCAGATCTTTCTGATGCTACATTAAATCCAACCTTTGTGATATCTGACAGCAAATCAGTGGTGAAAAGAAAATGAGGACCGTATGTTTGAGAAATCTGTAGCACTAACAAGGAAATGTCTGTGAAATTAGTAACTTGCTATTCTATTCTATAAAGGAACTAAAATATACAGTATTTCTCGTGAATTTTAAGTTTAGTATTCTTTAGCCCATGGTACTACAAAGCTCCCTATTATACACAAAGCCCTCTCAAAGAGCAGAATTATGATGATTTGCTTATGAAGAGGAATTCATACTTTCTTTTTTCTATTTACACTGACTGAAAGGAAACAGGAACTTTAAAGGTCACAATGGAAGCAATTTGATTTTCTTTTCATATGCCGGAACTGGTCTTGTCTCCTTTCAGACACATAATAATTACAGCCTTAAGGACCTCCCTTGATATTCCAGTGTTTAACAAAACTACTTCCGTCTTTAGGCAGTGGAGAATCCCTGAGCACTCACTCTGAAGAGCACAATGCTGCATGGCTACATGCACCACTTCCAGAAGCAGCTCAATAACCAAAGGTACCAAGAATACACCCCAAGAAAGGATTGGGAGCAAACTTGCTCCAAAGGAGACGATCAGCTCCAGGCAGTATCGAGCAAAAGCTGGAGCTGGCCAAGCACACAGCAGAACAGCCACCAGCCCACAGGCAGGGCAGAACAGCAGCACGCAGGGCTTTCCAAACAGCAGCGTTCATACAGGTAGGGGGTTGCATGGGGCAGAAGTGAGGCCTGCAGTCACGCTCCAGCGACAAGGCTTACTTTGGCAAACACTGCACAATACAGTTAATGAGCCTCATACGCAGAGCTGGGTAAATAGTGTGACGGCGCAGTTAACATGCTCTTGACCTTGTTCACCTTTCAAGACTAACAGGACAGATACACTAAATGCATAACTTAGCTACTGAGGGAAGCAAACACAACTTCATAGTCAGGAGAGTGGCAGATGAAGACAGCATTTTCCCATGCTCACGTTTGCTAGTTTGTTTTTTTTTAAAAAAAAAAACCCACACACCTCAATGCTTTCATCAGCACAGCCCTGTTTAGAATTGAGTATCTATGCACTGCAGCCATACAAGCACCATTTCTCATCCTATCAAGTATGATAGGATTCAAATTTAGAGTCCAAATTAACCTCTCATTCAGAAATTATTTTCCTGGTGGCACAAAACCCAAGTATCCTCCTGCAGAGAACAAAGATGACTTGGAGTTCACCTGTAGTAAAGCACTACAGTTGAAGAGCTACTATGCATTACTGCATCCCTAATTTGAAAGATACACAAAAGCTAGATGAACAGAAATGCATGCACAACCCAAAGGAATACAGTAATTTGCTGACATATTTCCAGGAAGGTAGCTTGCCAAGTTAAACCTGGAATCTGAGCAGGGAACAGTTTGGAAATGCAAACAGTTGGTAATAAAACTCCAGGGACAAAAAGTCAACAGGAAATATCAGAAGGAAACTATTAACAGAGAGTATAATAGTAAGAGCAAACCACCTTTGATACAGCTTTGTTGAGATGAAGTTTTAAGGAAGTCAGTGCTAAGAGGCTGATTTGTGGGGCTCTCTAATTTTAGCATGTGAAGGAGACAAGTAACAGCAGCCACACTGTCCAGCAATCTGCTCACCAAGAAAAGTAGCAAGAAGCCAAGCAACAGCTCTGTTTACTCCCTGCTTCAGTCAGAAGGGTACATTAAGCTTCTCAGAAAGGTGTGGAAAAGACCAAGCCTTTCCTTCTGCACAGAACGCATCCTTTCGGGATCTGAACACAAGCTGTACCGGACGGCAGCTGATGATGAAATTCTACTGCACTGACTGGAATAAGCGCGTGGCTCAAATTAAAAGAATAAATGATTCCCATGCACTTTAAAGATAGATTTTTTCTTCTGGTGTGCAGAAAATAATGCAATTATCAGAAAAACCTTTTGTATTTAAGAAAGCATCCCCAAAACTGCCCCATAACAGCAAAGACCCTTATGAGGTAATGATGTACGTTATTCTAAAGACACCAAAATTCCATTCAGTTTTTACGCACCTTTATGTCTCTGTGCATTTTTCCTTTACTGTGTAGGTAATATAGCCCCTGTAAAAAAAAAAAAAAAAAAAAAAGTAATTTAGTCCAATATCTTTTTTTTAAATATACATTTCCCATTTAATTAACAGACTTATTTAGTATGCAGTTCAGTCATCTAAGTGACTTTCTGATTGAAGAATGTTCCTTTATTTCAGTGACTCTTTAATATGCTTGCAAACTCCATGTATATAGTAGCATAACATCTAGACTCAGGGGTGGAGTGCAGGAATACCTGTTGCCATCAGTCTATCGAGAGGAAAGAATTTTCTGGTTAAGTTTTCCTCTGGACAAGTTAACTGTCAGCTCTTTAGAGCGAGTTAATCACTTTTAAATTGCCTAACAGGGTTCTATTCAGCAGTCTGATCACCAGATATGTAGCTCAGAGATCACCTATGCCATTAAAGGCCTCAATTAACTCTAGCAGCATGCTAACAGGCAGCTCCTCAGGGCTAATGCTGCCGTTCAACTTTAAGTCGTGTACTTCTGTGGGCAGTAACGGTAGTGAAGCATTTTAGGACTCAGTGCCTCAACATGAGACCTAAAATAATACCATAAAGTCAATATAAGGAATCACAGAGCACACCACTTCTGACGCTTTCAGCTTATCTCTAGAAGTCCTCTTTCATAAGCAAGCAGCAGGTAAACATCTGTGGCACTCCATACTCACCAGCCTCTGTAATGACTATATTTCACTGGAGATGTCCATACCAAGACAAAAATCTCCCAATTAGTTAATGCAAGACTTGATTTCAGAATTAAGATTCTTTTTCTATTATGAACATCTTCATGGATGTTGCTAAATATATCAACAGGAAACATTGGGAAATGCTAGCTTACAAGACTTGGTGCTTGACATTTTCAAGTGAAATTTTCAAGATTTTCTTTGTATAGATTGATGACAGCACCACTGGAAATGCAGTTTGGGGCTATTTTTTGTCAGTTCACTGAAATCCAAATGCAATATAAAAGGATTTCACCATTAATTTGTACAACATGAAGGGCTCAATGATGCTTTAGCACAGGTTCTCTGGGGAAAATGGCTAAAGATACCCAGAGAGAGATCAACAGACTTTGTGCGTGCACACTGCACAAATGCACAAAATTGTACCCAATTTGCTTTTGGTAGAGAGTGCAATTGAAGGATCAACCCCACAGCTGCAACAACTGGCATTACCTTTAAGCATCTCACATACACTCTTCACATTTACATCCCCAGATGTCAACTGCACAAAAAATAACGATACCTCTTCAATTTTACCACTGCCCACTAAGAATCTGAGGGCATCATTTTTCAAAACTGAATGCCTGGAGGAAGTCCACATTTCAGAGTCCACATTCATTACTTCAGTTTCAGAAGTATCTCTGACTCCACTGGCAAAAACTACTTTTTTTGTTGGATTTTATTTTTATTTTTTAAATGAAACCACTTAATGGGTTTTTAAACATGGACCTCAAAAATCTAACTTCATGCATTCAAGGTTCAAAAAAACCAAGATGCTCCCGCATACCAGTTAAGTCAAGACCTCACTGTAAGAAAATGTCACGTCCTGGAAGTCAGAAGACAGCCATCTCTGGCACAGCACAGAGAAATGGTCAGTGGCGTGCAACAGAACTGGCTCAGAGACAGAGCTATCTTGAGCGTGACAGGCTCTCAACTAATGGCATTCAAGAGCTCTGCATTCAGCGAAAGCCAAGAGCTGCTCCCTCACATGGAACCAAGACACAGGACAACAAAAGCTGGTTCTTGTGACATTTTACTGGTGAGCTAGATGTTTAATTTAAGAAATATGAAAGTTAACCAAACCATAAGGAGAGACAAAAGACCATAATTAGAACATCTTGAGCATACAAGTTTCTTTTCTCATTGGCACGTATCAATAAGATAGGCAAAACTGAGTCTTTAGAATTTTCCTTCACACCTGCAATAACTAAATTACAACACAAACACAGGCAAATAAAAGAACTGTTCTTTATCCTTCTTTTAAAACAAATGAACAACAACAAAAAAAAAAACCAGCAGAAAATAGATGACAATTTTCTTCAAACGACCCAGGATCATTTAAGGTCACAACTAAACAAACCAGTTCCAGGCTATAACAGAGGACTTCCTCGGCAGAGAAAAATGCAAAGTCCTTCCAACACTGCATTTTCATGACAGGACACGTATCTGTAGCTCTTACTTTCAGCTTTTAATGTTTTTACATTACAGTTAAATGTATACAGCCACAAGAAGCTGAGTACACTACCTGTAGTGTTTCTCTGCTAACATAGGCAATCTGCTGTTCTGAAAGTGGTCCAGTCACTGAAATGGAAAAAAAACAAAAAAAATCCTTAAGATCAGGTAAGACACTGTCCTTTCCAAACCTATTCCTCAATTAATTTCCACTGACACTGAGACGATCTTATTTCAGTAGAATCACCCAGTGAACAGGCTTAAACCTTCCCCTAGATGGAAGGCCACAACTACTACCAAAAGGTTTTCAAATTCAAAAACTCATCTAGTCCCACTGGAATGGAAATTACTTACTTTCCAGATATATCAATCACAAAGCAGTCAGGAGGAAGGAAAAAAGAAACAAAAAAACACAAGAAACATAACAACAGAAGTGGTGATTCAAGCGAAATTCCTTCCCCTGCACAAACCCACTGTGTTCTGGACTTCAAAGCCCCCCTGCCCTTACAACCTGCTCTCTGTCCCCTGCAGCCACATGATGAGCTCTCTGAAGCTCCTCTGCCCTTTCTCTGCATGTTTTGCCAGCGTAATTGCTCCTGGGCCCGCCACACCAGGCACCTTTTCACATTCTCTCCCTCTGAGAAGTCTCAGCAGCCACCCAAGAGTCTTCCCTTTGCTCTAGGATCCCACCTCACTCAGGTCTCTTAAAATAATTGCATTTGGAACAGGTATGCGAAACAAACACCAAACCACAAGCAAGGAACAGCTTGCGACTCATCCTCAGTCACCTGACTTTGATCCTGAAATTAAAAGGTTTTATGACCAGACATGCAGTCTTCATTGTTTTCTGGGCAAAACCTGAGAAGCTTGCAAACAGAACAGTTGCATGGGGTTTCACAAAGGAGTAGGGAGTTAAAAATTAAGAACTGAGCACTAAACTACACAGTTTCTTCAAAACCCATGCTTATTTTGAGAAACTAATATTGAATTAACTTAAATGATTGTTTTACTTACCGTTTAATTGCTGAAGCCTATGGTTCAATTGGAGTAAGAACTCCATAACATAATTAAGATCAGAAAAGAACCTTCCACTTTAGCTGCTACTGGCAGAGAAGCCAAAAAATCAGCTGCGACAGGAAACAGTTCCTGGACAACATCTGTTCAGGCATTTAAGCCACATGAGCTCATTTCCTGCTCTACAGGTGTTCCACAAAACAAAGCCTATCAGGCACCATGCTCTGATCAACACCGGTGAAGATGTGAGGGACCAACAACCCAAATGACTGCAGTGTGAACACGGTGTGAATTTGTGAATCATTGCCTTGTTTTAATTGCACCCAAGTTAAATGTAAAAAACAGATGCAAGCTGTTTATGTACATGAGAAGGATGTGAGGAACCTAACATGGAAAATCTTCACCATTCAGAATCTGGATGAATTTCCTGTCTGAAAAACATCATCTCCCAATCACAGAGCCATTACATATTTGTAGCACATTCATTTCCTAAGCAAGTCTTGTTGCCAGGGCAATAAGAAAACTCTTAAAACTGACCCTGCCTGTCAAAAACTAGCAACCAATCGACTAATGTGGACTGCATGCAATAGAACTACACACACTCCTTGTTCATTTAAACACTCACTGCACTCAGGTCTAAAGCAAACATGCAGGCCACCTTTGCTTTTCATGTGTCATGCACTGAAAAGTCCCTTTGGGCACTACTGAGTTACTAACATACATAAGGTCGCTTCTTAGAAAAGACAAGAGCATCCATGTTAATCAGCCTGTTTATCTAGGCATCTGTAGGCTGTGCTATTGACTGTATTACAGCAAAGTTCAAAAGCTCAAAAACGAGCTGACTATGAAGTAAGACAGCACACCGGGACACAAGCTTTTGTTTTTCCACTATAAAATATAGTCTAATTTTACAGTCTTAGAAAAGCAGTGATTGGTATATGAACTGATGAAGGAAGGAAACAACTTCTGTTACTCCACCCTGCTGCAGTTCATTGTGTTTCAAAAAAGAAAAAAAACAAAACATATTACGTAAATACTTAAGTAAGCTAAAATTGACCTTCAGTGGATTATTATGGATACTAAATTTAAGATTCATCCTCTTTGATTCCAAAACACTGTAATCATCTCCATTTTCTTAAAACAAGCTTTACTTAGCTTTTAAGGAAATATGGTTTTGACGTACCATGATAAATATCCTGTAGAGAGCCACCTCCACAGAACTCCATGCAGATCCACAGCTTGTCACGTCTAAAAAGTGAACAAAACCATTCATTACCTGACAGATTTGAACTATATCTGTAAAATATGTCAGAAAACTCAAGTATCATAAAGCACAACACTACGAGCTCTGTATTATGAGAAGTATGAGCTAAAATGATTTAATCATTATGTGATAATTCACTGTCAAAATAACCAAAAATTCCAGCATTTGTTAGAGTGATGGAAATGTGTGCAGAAAACGTTGTCAAAGATGTATATTGAAAATGAAATGTTTTTACTGAGGGTAAAGAAAATACAGTGGGCTCTTATTTTTTCCTTATTTTCCCTTCTCCACATCTTTCGGAGCAGAAACAAAACAAACAAAGCAAAGAAACAAAACCAAAACGCAGAAAGCACGAGGGACATATTTCAGCTCAATTTCTTTTACAACAAAGGGAGTCCAACTGCTGCTACAGCCAAAGCTGGCCAGAGTGGAGCCCGCTGGGGCTAAGTGACTACTCAGATGTCTTTTCCCTCAAAAATACCTGTGGATATATTTGGTGGCAGGGGGCACATGGTAGCTCTTTCATTTCTCTGACAGAGGGAATGAATTAAGTTTGATTCACTGTACCACAGTAAAAGGTGCCTTCCAAGAATAGACAACAGACTGAAGGATTCAAAGGAACAGTAGAGTACAAAAGGTATAGTTATGGTTTTCACCTTCCATTTT
Source organism: Oreortyx pictus (assembly GCA_036925125.1). Taxonomy (NCBI): domain Eukaryota; kingdom Metazoa; phylum Chordata; class Aves; order Galliformes; family Odontophoridae; genus Oreortyx; species Oreortyx pictus. Next base: position 16,013,627 of record JAUPFR010000002.1, read on the forward strand.
CACTTAGTAATTTTCACTGGTAAGACAGATGTCACAAGAGCAGATGCAGAGAGGCACTTTGTAGAGCAGAAAATCTGGGACACACCTGGTCATTCCCAGCCGTCAAAACACACAGGAGAGAAAAATCATGCTCAGACACAGCAGGGCAGATTGAGACACAGGACAGTCAAAGGGAAGACTGCTGACTGCTCTGCAGCTTGCTTATGACCCCTGATCCAGGGTTTGTTGCATTCATTAGGCACTGTGAGAATAGCTTAGACACTCCTTTGGGCAACACCAGTGCTCCTGCCTTCTAAGTTGCTTGTATTTCTCACCATGTATTTCTCACCAGCCGGTAAAAGCCAAAACAGGCCCTGTTCTAAGTCCTTTATGAATCTCCTCCTTCTACACATCCATCCTCAACATTTTCCTCAAAACAGTGCCCTAGATGCTTCTGTTAGTGACAGGAAAGGCGCTGTTCAGGTGTTACAAAGGTTTCACGTGACAGAAGTCACAGTTACAGCATGCAGTTCTAGGATTAACTAAAGCACTGCTACTTTGAAATAATACAAAGACATTTCACTGAAATAACTCAACATCAGACACAGAAATGATGTTAATAGTTGTGAAAGACATTAGAATGATCGATACCAGCAGTGGAACAAGAGTGAAAAAGTAACCCTGAAGAACAGAAAGACACTTGCAAGTCCTGTGCTTGTTCCCTACAGCAATACAGGACTCAGATGGGGACACCAGGTTCTTGGAAGCCACCGTTTCCCTTGTCGTATCCTGTTTTGATGCCAGCATGGAAACGGGGAAAGGCTCGGAGAATCCCAGTAGCCCTTGAACATCAGAGCATCTGCACAGCAGGAAACGTGAAAGAATTAAATGCTCTAAATTCACACCTTCGCTCACTAGGCGTTAGCTTCCCAGTGTGGAGAAGCTTTACAGTAAAGATAAAACTAAGAGCATGAGAAAAGGAGACTGTGTTTCTGACTCACTAACCTCTTCTTACTGTGCTCAGGTGCTCTGAGACAGGTGAAGAGCCACGTAATCAATAGTAACAGCATACACATACAGCTGTCTGAGCCTTCAGAGCAAATGGCAAGCACAGCAAACAAAACAGACAGGACCGACAGTACCATTGAGAGTCTGCAACCTAACACCCACAGACCAACAGCACGGCAGAAATTCAACTGCCAGGGAAATCCATACGTAAACAGAAGAAAAGCACAGGAGCTACACAAAGCGAAGTGCCAAGCATAGGATGATGGTGTTTTTCTTAGTGTTGAAAAACATTTACAAAAACAAAAAGTCATATAACAAGAGGGTTGGGAGGATTCAAAGGCGGCATTCAACTTCCCAGACAAAAGAGAAGCACTATACCATGTGGGAAAGGGACCAGCAGGAGTACAGGAGCATCAAAATACATACTGTACATACCAGAAGCGAATTCCAGGTCTGCCTAGGTATGCCTTGATATCCTATGACCTGAGGAAAACTACCTTTCTTTCCCTCAATACAGAAAAAGCATTTCCAGCTCAAGTATCACAAGAGGCTTCAATTAAATGTCAAAGCTCACCCTGCAGTGAAATCTAACCATTTTGTAAATTTGTAACATGTTTGTTTACAGTCTTTTTTCACATGAAATCTCAAAAAATCCAACCGCATTTTACTAGTTATCCTAAGCAATCTGTTCCCACTGTGATTGGTTAGATAACACAGCTGGTAAGGCAGCTGGATGCACGTGTCAGTGCCTCTACAAAGCAAATAACCTCACCTCCAGAAACAGCCACAAGTGAACAGGCACATTCTTGTCACAAGTTCAAGCATTAGAAAAACATCTCAAGGTAACTCCAATAGCACTAGAGAGTGTAAGACCTCCCTTCTTCCATTTAATTATTTCTTTCTTGTAAAATTAGTCTTCCTTAAAGGTTTATAACTACTTGCTTGTTCAGGGAGTGTGGAGAACTATGTCAACAATGACCTGGTCTAGTGGTTGGCGACCCTGCCCACAACAGGGGGGTTGAAGCCAGGTGAACTTTCAGGTCCTTTTCAATCCAGGACATTCTATGATTCTACAATCAAATAAAATGCCAACACCACTTCCTTTCCAGGACTGCAGAAAGGCATCCCTTGTGGAAAAGGACATCTTAACATATTTGAAGGTACTCTCTTGCCAAAGAAAGAAAGGCTTTGAGATTCAGAAGAGGATTAAGGAGGTACAACCAGAGAGTGGGACAGTATCTGGTCCCAGCCACACATCTTTTAGTCCATGTAATTTTCATTCAGAAAGCTTAGTCACCGTAACACCGACCTTCCAAATGCTCTCCTTAAGAGGTCACAATATCCCCTGCCAACTTTATCACCTGACAAGCTGTTAGCCTGCTTAGCATCAGCTTACAACTCCACAAATTCTCAATACAAAAAAATCTTTAATGTGACTTCAGGGTACGTATCAGTACTAAGACTTGATTATTCACGCACAGGAAAAAGCCTGCCAGCATTGTACAGAAAGTGAGTAACCTTCAAGTTAACCTCAAGCAGTCCAAACTGAAGGACAGCACTTGCAGTGGAAGCCTGGAGAACAGAGTCCCTACACACACATACTTTACCTGTACACAACCTCACACAAACCTGTGTGTAACACAGCTCAGACCAGCTCAGCATTAAAGCACTCAGGCTGCCAAGACAAACATCCTCCGAGCTATGGGATGCCAGAACAGCATGTCTTGTTGATTTTATAATCAGATTTCACTCCCTTTGTGTGCCTGAGAATACAAGCAGTACATAACCACTTGCTCTTGGTAACACAACTCCCTGCCTCAACCAGCATACAGCAGAGGATGCTCACCTAAACAGCACACTTGGTCTGCTTTCCTCTTTGTTCGTGAACTTTCAGCATATTTCACCTTACTCTGAAAACGTTTTCCTTTTGGTCACGTCCTCAATGTACACTGAACTATGTCAGTGAAGCAGGTTTTCCACTACAACTCTTTGATATGACTACTACATGGATATAAATAAAAACACAGATCTGGCTGACTTGAATCACACCTATGCATGCCATACTTTTTCACTCATCTAGTAACAGCTAACTACATACTAAAGAAGAGTACAATGTAATGAATCCCTGCCAGTGATAACACACAGTTTCAGTGAGCGTTCAGGACGCTGAAACCAGGAGGCAGAGAATACAAACTCCCTGCAACACCTCTGGACTCTTTGCTCAGCACACGACCAGTCCTCCAGCATTTGTTGCCAGGGCCTTGCCTTCCTCCCAGTGCTGCCTCCCAGGGCTCTCAGGCTCAGCCAGGCCAGCCACAGTTTGCTGCAGCCACGCAGGCGCCCAGCGCCAAGGTCACCACCAGCACAAGGGAGCATTCCATGCTCTCTGCTTTAACATTCCATCCTGGATCACCCAGAGCAAGCCAGGGAACGCCTCACGAGGCCTGAGTGAGCCAGGGAGTGCACGTTCAGCTTTTCTGCAAATGTGCACCAAGTCTGCCGGCTGCAAGGAGAATAATAATTGGGATTTCACAAGCCCTGACAGATCTGGAATTAAGGTAAAAGAAATATGGTATTTCAGATTTAAATAGAAAAGGCCACACCAAATGCAGAAGCCAACTTCCTTCTTCAGAGATGGTAATTTCAACCATTTTCACACACAATGATTTTTCCCGTGCTAACACCTGTATCCTCTCTAAAGCACTTGGCTTACTTACTGCTGAAAAGCTTTGTCTGCAGCAGGTGGCCATCATGGAAAACTTCAGCTGGAGCTGCTGAAGGCTATTAAGCACATGAATACCTCAACCTGGCATACTCCCTCTAGGAAGAAAGCCTAGTAATCTTGACAATATGTAGAGCTATAGTTTCCCATCCACACAGTCACAGATAAAAGACGTGTAAATACCTGAAAGCAACCAGAAGTCCCTCCACTACAAAGCATTATCCCACCAGTAGTCTTATGCAAAGTGAAAACAAAAACAAAACAAAAAGAAGCTAAAGCATTATGGTTTGTTATTTCTCCACGACACTCAATTTCAAGTTCTCAAAGACGATTTCACCCGAAAGGAGCAATTAAGGCACAGTATTTCCAAAAACTCTCTATTGTGCAATACAAATGCTTTTAAGCAAAAGCTCATTTCCAGTGAACGATGACTACAGTCACTAAAAGACTTTAATAGAAACACTATTTATAGGAAGGGACTGTAGCAAGGTGAACAGATTTAACAGTAAAAGGGAAAAAAAGTCTAAGGAAATACTACTTCTTTGGTAAATTGTGTTTTACCTATGTCACCCTGTGGACCTATCCTTTTCAAGTCAATATTGAGGCATTTTTAAGCAAGCAGAAGAAACAAGCCATACCTGAGATAGCTGCCAAAGTAAGCAACGATGTTTGGATGTTTACAGTCTTTCATCATAATGATTTCCTGCTGCACAACAGCAAAATCTTCTCCTGAAAAGAATAATGAATATTATCATTGGCCTGGTCCATATCCGCATCTCAACTAGACATTCAGTACATGTTTATTAAAAAAGCATTTTGAGGACTTAAAATAAATTATCTGCCAGTTTCACATGCTTAGAAAGCTACTGTAAATCAATGCTTGTTAGCAATAAGGAACAGTATTCTTACAAATAACAAATCTCATTCTGGGCCACACAGACCTCACCTCTGAGGATACTCCTTAGGGCGTCACATCTTTCTCAACTTTGTCTCCCCTGAGGCCCCACTGCGTCCATCTGCACATCCCCTGCCAACACTCCAGGTTCTTCAAACATGACAAAACTATGCTATTTTTGGCCATGCATCCAACACACATCCCATCACCTTCCTGAACAAAAACCACTCAACAGTTCAGATGCATTCACTGAGACAGGCGTATACAAAATGGAACACCTTGAACTCTATTTTTCTGGAGACGTTTTTGTTTTGGTGGTGTTATGCAGGGCTTTTATAAGTAAGTTAGAGAAGGTAAAAAGAAATCAAGATGCAAGACAGTATTAATAACATATTTGACAGCCTATTTTTGAGAAACACATCAAATGTTTCCTTCAGTAGCACTCCCCTGAAATTTCTCAAGTCATAGCAATTATAGCTACTTTGGTATGTTGCTTCTGAAGAATTTCTTCTGAAGTTTGCTTAGCTACCAGACATGCACAGTACAAAAAACAACTCACTGTTGCTGGCTTCAAGGACTTCATATCTAAAATAAGCCTGAAGCTCTAAAATAAAAGTTGTTCATGAAGCTAAATGGTTAAGAGACATTTGAAGCAAATTCATGAAACACGAAATCCAAAGGACAACAGAACTCTTTTTGTCTACTGCTACAGGACACTTCAGCAAAACTCAAGAATTAGATTTTTATAATGGAGCCAAAGCCATTCCCTAAAAAAGCTTAATACAGACAACAAGCTTCTACTTATCAGTTGTCACAACCCAAAATCACTTATCAAATACAGCTGTTGATTAGAAAACTAAACACGGTTTAGTTTTCTCCCATACATTAACATACTGGTTACCTAACAGTTTGGTACCTCAAATCTTCTATTCACATGCATTTTATTTACACTAAGCACATATGAAACTGCAAGCTGCAAGATAACTTCGTATCCATTGCATATTGCTGATGGCTTGCTGTATGCCAGCTCTCCCTTTAACCAAATACTCCAAGCAAACACTGAAGAGCAAAGAAGAAATTACTTTAACACAAAAGCAGTTGTCTCCTCAAAGGGACACAGCTCCTGTGTAACCTACTCCAGGAAATCTGCTTTAGCAGGGGGTTGAGACTAGATGAAATCCAGAGATCTCTTCTAAACTCTATGATTCTGTGATTCCTGCAGCATTTAAAGGGTGCTTTCATTTGCATCCAAAATATTAAAACAGTGTAAGAATCCAACATAACTAGCCCTTAATTTTCACATTGTCCCCAAGTCTGTAAAACTTAGCAAGTAAACCAGTACTGCACTTCTGGAATGTGGACACTTATGAAGCTGTGAGTCAACTCTCTAGTCCAACTAGAAGTGATAATTATGAAGAGAAAAGCTGAGCTCACTAAGCAAACTGAGGGTAACTAAAGCTCATTTTCTCTACTCCTCTCAGCATCCAAATGCTGCCAAAAATACTTGATTCAGCTGCAAGATGCCAGACACTACCCCTGCCAGCGTAGCACAAGAGCAAGCTCCCTCAGCAGCAGCGCATCCTCAGGCTGCCTGCTGTTCAGATAATGTGCACAGTGTAATTCAGCAAATCCCACTCTGTGTGACAAGCCACTCTGTACTTCTGGAAGAGTGGAAGGAGTCAGCTAAGTAAAAAACTACATTACGTGAAAGGTTGACATTGTCTTTTTCGTCTTCCTCCACTATGCAAGTCTCCTTCCCTGCTTTTAGCCCTACAGCTCCACGGGGATACACAGCCAGCTGCAGAAAACCTGCAGTACACACAGCCACTGCTCCAACAATGGTAGCCATTCTAACAAGCTAAAGCAGCAGAACTTGACAAGATCATTGGATTCAATCAAAGGTTGTGATGCAGAGATGTGTGAGGAACATACACTTTTGGAACTACTTTGTAATATGTCCTGTCTTGAACTGATATTTTCAAACATGCATGCACTGTACATAGACGACATTTCTAATAACTACCAGAACCTAAGATTAAAACAAAAGGGAGAAAGCAGTAATTCCTTTCAGTTATTGGCTGCAAACTCTGTAAACAACAAACCAGGTAATACTTAACATATTCCAGCACCCACTTCAACAATAACCTTGAGATGGAATACCAATAGTTAGCGCATCAAACAATAAAGCTGGACACCTTTTTTCCCAAATTACTGTACTCATGCTCAACATACCCAGCCACATCAACAGAACAGCACTTACCAACCTGCAACAGAAATGCTGGGATACTCACTTACAACATGAGCACGGTTCAAGCAAAAAGCTATTATATAATAAAGCTTCAATCAGAATGTGACAGAGAACTGCAGGAAATTTATTCAATTTCCAACAATCAACTAATGCTCACCTATTATTTCACCTTTCCTTCTTATTATTTCTCCAGGGGAATTTTCTGTCTTCCTCACTTGTTCCGTTCTATGCAGATTTTCATATCACGAGTTGAAAACAGTACTTAAAACCAAAAAACCCAACTCACGCTGAAATTTTAATCAACTTTCCTTTAATCATTGTCTAATAATGGTTTTCTCTCTCACATCTTGCTTGTCATGCATGTTAGCTTGTGAAAGTGTATTTTCTCCTATACTCAAACAAACAAACAGCGACTGTCTCTTTTTTCAATGCTAAATAGATTTTGCAAAAATATATTTTAAACGTGAATATTTTGTCTCAGTGGCCTATTACTTCACTTTAAAAGGAAACACTTACCTGGTTCTAGTTTTATTACTTTGATTGCTGCTAGCTCACCCGTGTTGACATTTCTAGCCTACAAAAAAACAAACAAAACCAGTATTTAGAGAGCAGAACACAGCAATCATTTCTGTGCCCTCCGCTTGAGATTCTCTAACAATGCAGAGTCAAAGTGCAACTGAGAAACACAAGGGTCTGAAACAATGAAATCATTTGTTGGGGTTATTTTGAAGCAGAACAGCCACAGAAGGAGCCAATAAATTAAAATGCCTTGCATATGTATGTTGAATGTGAGTTTAGACTTGTAAATACAGCACGCATTTATTTTTCATTGAGCTTACAGCACATACTTCCATTAGATAAGCTTAAAATAACCCATGCCCGTGCTTGATGACTGAACCAAAGACAATTCTATAGCTAGCATGTTCTTCTCCAATATTCTTCTCCAAAACAAATTTGTAGGAAGCGTTCTTTCAGCAGCTCCTCTCATACTGAATTTCTTTTCTGATGACAAAGTAAACTATGTCAGGAACACATTAAGGAGCTAAAATGTATCACAGAACGTCCTGGGCTGGAAGAGATCTCAAGGATCTCTACATTCCAAACCCCTGCCACAGGCAGAGTTGTCAACCACTAGATTAGGCTGCCCAGGGCCCCATCCAACCTGGCCTTAAACACCTTTAGGCAAAGGGCATCCACAACCTCTCTGGGCAGCCTGTTCCAGCACCTCACCACTTTCTCAGTGAAGAACTTCTCCTTGATATCTAACCTAAATCTCCCTTTCTTTAGTTTAAAATCATTCCCCCCCCCCCCCCCCCCGTCCTATCACTATCTACCTGCCTAAAAAGTTCATTTCCCTCATGTTTATTAACTCCCATTAAATACTGGAAGGCCAGAATGAGACTTGTCCACAGCCTTCTCTTTCCCAGGCTGAACAAGCCCAGTTCCTTCAACCAGTCTTCGTAGGAGGCCCTCCAGCCCTCAAGTCATCCTTGTGGCCCTCCTCTGGACCATCTCCGACAGCTCCACATTTTTCCTGTGCTGGAGACCCCAGATCTGGATACAGTACTACAGATGGGGCTTCCCAAGGGCAGAGTAGAGGGGAACAATCCCTTCCCTTATCCTGCCGGCCCCCCCCCTTTTCTGATGGAACCCAGGATATCCCTGGCCTTCCAGGCTGCAAGCACACACCACTGTCTCACATTAAGTTTTTCATCAACCACAACCCCCCGAGTCCTTCTCAGCAGAGCTCCGTACTGTGCCCTGAAACTGCAATACACTCAGGAAGCTCCGCACTGGCACACAACAGCTCCAAGTTATGCAAGTCCTTGATTGTGCTGTACTTCCCTGTTAAATTCCAACAAGTTGGCCACTGAACTATTGCTTGAAAAGTAATTATGCTACGCACAGATCTCAAGGCAGACAAGCAGGGCCCAGGGAGCATCACGTGCTCCCACCCTGCAGTGTGCAACTACTCCTGAGACTCCCAAGCACGAGATGCAACACGTTCTGCTCCTGTCGCTACCACCTGCCCCTTGATCCCTTCTCTCAGCCTGTGACAGCTTTCTCCCTGCAAGGGTGCGAAGACGATATGCTGGCAAATGAATGAGTTAGAGAGAATTAAAATAGCCTTTCCCTTCCATACACAGCACCTCCACAATCGACTGAACAAGGTCGTTAAATGTTTAAAAAGCCATGAAGAAGAAACATAATTAACCATAATCCCGATTGCTCTGAAGGATGCTCAGCTCCTGACTCCCCTCTCCTAAGGGCTGCCTCAGTACCCAGAGCTGCACTGCACAGGATAGTCGCTGGCTGCGCCTAACGACACACACCGTGCCCTGCACAGCCCAGAACACAAGACCTGCTGTGCTTTTGCTTTTTCCCCATGCACTTCCAAATCAAAAAGTGCCAGATCTGTGGAAGAATTACAGAACTTAATGACACAGAGAGGCCACCACCTTTAACTTGTTAATCATCTTGGTTTTAAGTCACTTATCAGCTCAGAGGCTTGTGGTTATTAGGGAAATTCCCCTTCACATAGATTTTACAACTAACTTTTCAACAAAGAAAGCAAACACCGATTCTCAGTACAGTTCTGCAAAGCCACGAGACTCACTGAATGCTGTAAGGCACTGACCGAACAGCAGCTTGAGAGCTGGCTGATGGCTTTTCCATCGCTGTAACTGATGGAAAAGCAGCAAGACAAATCAAAATGCTATGAAAAATAGCCAGCAATACAGTCTGGAAATAAATGCAGCAGGCGTTCCTGAGTTTAGAGGTCTACCCGGGTAGTTCCTTGCACAGCTGACCTCAGACCTCTCACTGCTCCCTGTGGTGGCCGTGCTCTTCTGTGACGCTGAGAGCACAGGCACTCGAAAATATTCTGGGGGCAGACGGTTATGAATGGATCCTGAGATTAATTAAAAACCTATAGAAGTCAGACAGCAGTCTAAACAACAGATTACAGAAAGAAGAGTTAAACAAAATCTGCCTGGCAGCTCTTTCCCCATAAGCCATTATTTGTGTACTCTTCTGATGGCAGTGGCGTCTCCAATCATCACTTTGCGGCAGCAACAAGGATGCTAGAGACGCTAAAAATAGCAAAATATCAGTTCCTTTCATCTGTAACAGAGAACGAAGTCAACTCGAGAGAGAAAGCAGCACTGCTGAAGTATGATTTTTGTTCCTGACTGCTTTTCCCTATCGCCTGCTTTCATAGGAAGAAACAGAGGCCAGATGTACATGAACTGAAAGTCAGTATACTTTTAGCTTCTGAGATTAACAACAAAGATTAATTATGCTTTAATGAAGAGATAAGATTATCTGCGAGACTTGTTAATCCTAGAAGACACAGCAAGATAATCAACAAAACACCGCTGCAGTGGGCATAAACAGTGAGATCCTGGAGACAGGCATCCCACATTCAGCTGGGGTGTGCAAGCAAAGCTGGGTGTCCACTGCAGAGGCTTGAGGGATGCCACCAGTCGAACAAAGACAACAATCTGCTTGGTACACACATCTCAGACTGTGTCCAGCTCTCAGGAATTTCTAACTACAGGTCACTGTGCTCAGCACAACGTTACAGCAACCAAATCAAGATACGAGCTGGGTAAGAACTAAGGACAACTCTGAAGCAAATTTTACCAGATAAAACACAGGAGGATTCTTGCCATAATCACATGACAGCAACACCAGGACATTATGAACAGCAGACACAGAAATCTACAGATACAGCCAGATACAGACGTGCTTCATCCCAACCAAAGGAAGAAGTGCTGAGCAGCTGGCAGCCTTGCCAAGCCTGCACTCTCCATACCCTGCAGCTGATTCCACAGCTCCTGTCACAAACATTTCTCTTCTTTTGAGAATACAACGTTGAAGAACTGTGGGCAGGAAAGAACAAATGCTGAAGCTGAAAAGATGCAGCGTTCCCTCCTTTCTCCAGCACGAGCAGTAAGAGGACTCTTCAGTCAGCTCTCTCAATCGCTACCTTCTTGGACACACAAAAATCAGAAAGCGGGAACACAATCTGATCTAATGTGGGTCAGCAACGCCCTCAGGAAGAGCTGACTACCAACTGCTTCAGGGCATGAAGTTATTCCTTAAGACAACATGACCTGAAATCAGCAACCTAAATAAGGTAGCAGCTTGCATCCTATTCCGCTTGGATTATTAACACTGAGAGTATGAGCATCCTGAGTGCAGTGGTACGAGGGCCCCTCACAAAGAACAAGGAGCAGGTACCCCAACAAGCATTCCCAGATCTCATCAGATCGCTTTGGAGATATCTGTCGGAGAACAGATCCCTGCCCAAGCTCACATACACCAGAGCCAGGAAAACACACAGCATATCAAATTTTCTCAGCTCTCACTGGAAACGGTTTGGGCTCCAAATCCTAGTGGAAGAGCACTTGTGTACATACAGTAGCTCAGTATGTCGAGGACACTGCCCGATGCTACCATTTAGCATAAGCACAGTCAAGTTGCCAGTTACTTACAGGTTTTTAAATTAGAGACTAATTAAAGCACTGCTGAATGAAGAACAATTTCAAACAAGTGCTTTCGAGTCAGAGAAAGCCATCAAAAATTTCAAAGTCTCATGGTCTCTGTCAAAAAAGAATCCCCCATTTCTTGGGGGGCCAACTCCTAGCCCTCATGATGATGAAGCAACAGCAAACGACAGAAGCTTTACCTCCCATCAGTGTTTCTAGCAAATCTACAAATGCAGATTTCACAAAATACAACCCCCATTTTGCCACAATGTCATCTATCTAGAAATCCAAACAGGCATACAATTCACCTGTCCACGTATAGGAGTGATCTACATCAACAACAATGCACTGCATGGGTTTGCCAGAAGCAAAGATGGTGCTGTTGGCCCACAGGCATGCCATTAAATGTGTACAGCCCGTAAGGTCTGCTCTGGAAAGTCATACAAAGCTCCTCACCCTAACCAGTGGATGAAGACAGAAAAAAAACAAACAAATCAAACTGGAGAAGCACTACCTGTTCATACAGAAATAATTACTAGCATCTCTGTGATGACAGTAGGCAGGTAGCGTTTCGATCTGACTGAAAACCTGCCACTCATGATACACAAAAGATAGAAAAGTCTTTTTTTTTGTAATTGCATTACACAAAATTCTGTTAGTCACCACTATTTTAACAGACATTACTACTTCAAACTAGAGAATGGAAGAGCAATGGCACAGCACGGCAGTCAGACGGGCTCTGTGTGTGAGTCCTGCTTAGCCAAGCAGAGTACAAGCAGATGTGCATGGGATGTGTCTGCAAAGGAAGAGGAATGCTTATACTTAGTACCGCACCTAACGCATGCCACAACAGCATACGTATAATAGGGAGAGGCCTGTGCAGTACAGCCATAAAATCCAGGGTCCAAAGAGGTAAATCACTTGCCAGCTTTCTATCAGTCCTTCAAATGGAAGCTGCTAATATCAAGCATACAGCGCTACAAGAAAAACTGGGCCACAAAGAAAAGTCTAAGACAATAATTACCGCGTGCTTCTGGCTTCAACTACTTCACACATTAACTGCTGACCAAAATGTGGACAAGCAGTTTCTAAACAAGTTGCTACTTCCTGGGATAACTCATTCACAGCACAGAAAGACCCAGCACAGCTCTGCCACCCTACGCACTCCCCAGGCCCCTTGCTGCCTTCTTGAAGCCAGGAGCTGAGCACACACTCAGCTCACAGCAATCCACCTCCCTCCTTTTTTGGTTCCTTTGCTGCCAGGCTAGCTAACTGCACTGCCTCGGGTAGCACACTGAGCTCCAGAGCTGATGCAAGAAAAGCAGCGAGAGCAGGCTAAAGTTAGGAATAGGGCAGGGAATCCCCTGGCTCTCGGGCCATAGTAAGACCTGATCTGATGTAAGAGCTTAGGAGGAAGTCACAGCTGTAATTAACCTGAAATGAACTAAGAGTTATGGTAAAAATAAATGACATTCCACATTCTGGTAGGAGGCACAACAGCCAAGCCTGACAGAACTACAATTTTAGAAAGCAATGCTTTGGTAACAGGGATGTTGCTTAACAAAGATATCCTGAAGTAAAGATACTTCAAAATGGATCTTTATCCTTCAGAAGGAAGCTTGAACTGTAAGGTACAGCAGACAACTAAAATGTGCATCGAAAGCACACAAGTAAAAGGCACTGTTCAAATATTCCTGCATCTTCTCTGCTGCTGATGGCTCACTGGATCACCTCAGGAAAGAGAAGCATAGAAGAGAAATGAATCCTGCGTATGACTCTGCAAAACTGAAGACTCTTCAGGTGCGTATGTCTGGACATAACCTCCTCCAGCAACATGTAGCAGCTCTATCACAAACCAAAGACTGAAACAGAATCTGAGCGTTTCTGTCTCAAACAGTTGAGGTGGTAAATACGACTTACAATACCCAAACCAAAGGAACAGAGAGCAGACAAATCAGCCTTTTTCTGTTCTCAAATGAGACGTCAAGCAAACAAAAAGAAGGGAGGTGAAGCAGACCTGACACAACCAGTACCTCTGCAATATTCCAGTCTAATTATCGTAAACACAGCTCTCAGGAAAAGGGAAACAAGATGCTGAAAATCTTTGGATGAGTCCACCCACGGTAGATCAGAATGACACTGGGACGTTCAATATTCATATGGTCATTAGAACATCCCACGTGGAATCTGTAACCCAAAACCAAAAAGAGCCCGGGTGCAGGGATGATCAGACCAGCGATTTCATACCAAGACAAAAAAAAATCTTTCTAAAATCAGTGATGAAATAAAGTAATTAAGCAATTGCCTCGTTTCACTCTAGAAAATCATTTCCCAAAAGGAAGCAGGATGGGGTAATGCTGTTTTGGTTGTGAAAAAGACACAACTCTTCTGCTATGCTGGCCATGCCATGCACTGAAATTCTCCTTCACAGTGAAATACAGAAACATGGAAGACAAAAATTACTGCAGGGCAGCAGAACAGACTTTCGCCCTCTCTCACAGGTCTCTTTCTAGATGAGAAAATCCAACAGAACCAGAAGGTGAAAATAGGAATTTTGCTGACACACAACTGCAAACAGAAAAGCAATTTTGCCCTCAGCTTCACACAAAGCCTGCTTTAGAGACTGTTACTTGACAAGTACGTTTATTAAGACACATGAAATCAGACACATGCAAAGATGATACGCAAAAAACAGACGACTACTCAGCTCCAAGAAATCACTGACAGAAAATCACCTGTGCTACCAAAATAGTAACGTGATTTTGCCATTAGCTGACTTTACCAATTCAGACAGGAGACATCACTGGACAAGGGAATCAACTGTATATCCTCCATTGTAGCTAAACGCCTAATGAGAGCTTTGTAATATTTTTTTATCTATTGTGGCAATATATTTTCACTGAAATATTATTTTTTAAATCCTCTAGATGTCTTTCAGACCCTCTCAGAAAACAGTATTATGCCCAGTGTTTATATACCCCTGGGATATCCTAATAACTAAGAATGAGATAAAACTAGACAAAACTTCATCTCCTACGATAAACTTTGGTTGGAAGAGATAATGCTGACCACACATATCTGATTGATAAAGAGCTCATCACATGAAAACACTACCCATTGCTTTTCTTACTAGGAACTCATTAGTTTATTACAAGCAACCAGCTCTACTGAATTCTAAGACATTCAGAGCAGAGACGCTATCTGCTTTGTTATTCAAAGTGTTCCACCTGCCTAACAGTAGGCCCGTGCATTTCCATAGCTCAGCTAAACGAAAAAGGATCGAGGAAGTGGCCACCAGCCTGCTCTGCTTTCAGCTCCTCCAAACTCTGCCAGGAAAGCAGGTTACAGAAAGGTCAGCATACAGAAAGAACATCAACATAAGGAGACTGTCCTCTCATTATGGCAATAACCAGTACCTACTAACAGCAGTAAAACCTCCCTACATGGCTCTCCCTGCTAAAGGGGGCAAAAAATGAAGTTCTCAATGAATGCTCGAGGTCATCTGAGTACACCCAGTATGTGGATCAGATCTGCTGAAATCCCACTGCCGATGAGCACTGGTTCACACCAGTAACCTCAGCTCCGCTCAACTGCTTCAATGATGACCACAAACTTCAGCCACAGAAAGCAAGACAAAAGCAAATCAAAGAAGCTTCAATATTAACCCTCTCACAAATTCAAGATAAAGGCCTAGGAAGCTCACATGTGGGTGACACATATGAGTATATTACTTCCTCTTTGTGACATTAGAAGTAGCCGTGCCTCATTATGATTCTCAGGCTAATTTCACATTCCTCTTTGAAGGCACCCTGGGCAGCACCTTAGCTCAAAATGAAACAGGCAATAATTCCTCCAGGAGAAAAGCATGACTCATTTTCCCTATGCTGTCCACAACCTAATTGTAAAGTAAGAAAGTGTTTATCTCGCTTTTGTCAACACAAAATAAATACTTTTAAAATTAGCCCAACGTATCCTTGTTCTAATACATCACCTTCCATCTCAGCTGTCACGTGGAAACGTGAAACACAGACAAATCCATTCTGGGAGAGAACGAAAAGTTACAAGCAGCACTGAACGCTGGCTGCTACCAAGCAGTGAACCAAAGGTGACAGCAGTGTAAACACAATAATCACCAACAAAACTATGACAAATTCAACAGAAACTAGCAGGTCTCACACGTAGTGATAGCATAAAAGGAAATATTCAACCTACATTTGGAGGTAGCATCCTTAGAATAAAACCGTGGACACAGAAGACAGAATTTGCGTCTGTCAGTCACGTACGCTGAGCAAACCTGATCAATAAGGGATGGCGGTCAGTAGGCCGCTTTCAAACAGCATTAAACATCAAGAGAACAGTTTGCAGAAAAATAATAAAAACTGAGCATGAAGCAAGCAGGCTTGGATAACTGAAGCATCAGCACAGCACACTAACACTCCAAACTGGCAAGGTAGGGAAGACAACACAATAACCCTTTTCAACAAAGCGACTAATCAAGCTGGGGGTTAGTGCACTAAAAAGGTAAGTACGGGAGGACTGAGGTCCTGAAGCTTTTCTAACAGCCCAGCGAGGCAGACAGAACTAAAAGCTGCTCTTCCCCGAACAAGACGTCACCCCAGGGACGCTCACTTCGAGGCGCAGGTAACATCAGCGCTGCTTTTAAGCGACTGACCCTGCCATGGCAGAACCCTTCGGAGCGCTCCGGCACAGCCCTGCCTACCAGAACCGATTTCGTTAAGCAAACAAACAGCGATGTCGCCTGGGAAGCGGGCGGCTGAAGCTCCGCTTGCATTAGAGCGCCCTTAAGGAAGCGCCGGGCTCAGCCCTCCCACCGCCACAGGTACGGTACGGTACGGTACGGTACGGTACGGTACGGGGCCGGGGCCCGGCGGCCGCCTCAGAGCCCGCACCGGGCCCGGGGCACGGCTACCCGAACCGGCACCCGCAGCTCGGCAACCTGACGGAAGGCCCAAACGCGGAGCTACCCCACGGGGCCCAGCGCACGCGGGCCACAGGTACCGGGGCCGGGCCGGGCCGGGCCGAACCGCGCCGTCCCACCGTCGGGCCCGCACCTTGTAGACGTCGCCGTAGGTGCCGCTGCCGATGCGCTGGATGAGCTCGAAGTCCTCCTGGGGGTTACGCCGGGACAGGTCGCACACCCGCCCGCCGCCACCGCTCATGGTGCCGGGGGAAGCCCCGCTCGGCCGCGGCCCCGGGCAGGGCAGGGCAGGGCAGGGCAGCTGAGGGGAGGGCTCCCGGCCGCCGCGCTCACCGCCGCCCCCTGCCCCGCTCCGGCAACATGGCGCTGCGCCGCCACAACGCGCATGCGCAACGCCCCGCCCCGGCGGGCCGGGCATGCGCGGCGAGCGGCGGAGGTGCGTTCCTGCGCACGCGTGGATGCGGCAGCTCCGCGTGAAGCGGCGGAGCCGCGAGGCCCGGCGGGGCGGGGCCGTCGCAGCATGGATCGTCCGAAGGCTCGGCTTCGTCCCTGCCTATTCCTCTTTAGATCCAGAGGTGTGAATCTGCAGCTAGAGAACCAGTGGTTAGGGGAAAGCGCTGCCTCACCGGGGACAAAGGGGAGGGAAGAAATCATGATCCCATGTAAGATTTCTGAGTGCTGCCAGATATTGGTGATCTCTGGACACCGGGGCTGGTCCTGGGAGGAGCAGGGCAGAGGACTGACAGGAGCCAATCGCAGCAAGAGCTGGCTGCAGGGACGGGGCAGCATTGCCAGCACCAGGACAGGAGACCAGAGCACCTCTTGTTCCTCTCCAGCAGGTTTCCCTCAGAGGTGCATTAACACGTACCATAGCTACCAGCCAACAGGCGTGCTTGTGCAGCATCCCTTTCAACCTGTCCAAGACAATCCAGCAGGACAAATGTCACCTGCTCCCTAAGTGATCAGCACAGCTCACCCTGTCCACTTCCTAAGAAAAAAGCAGGAATGAGATACTAGCTTGCGTAGGAACACTGCCTTTCCCCCTTGCCTCTGCAGGAGTTAGCAGAGCTTAGGCTGGAAACCTGCGTTTCAGCATCTCTGGAGGACATCCAGCAGCAGATGCTTCAGGAGGTGATGTCAGGAGTCACATACTAAATAATTATGGCAAAACCTGTCCGCGTGGAAACTCCCCAGCTTTCAGAAACTGGAGCATTTACGTCCATTCAAGTTACTTTAAATTTATACTCAGAGATGAAATAGAGAACAAAGTCTATCATGGTGTGTTTGCATAAATCCACGCTGCAGCTGAATCCTATGTGGCTGAAGCTGTATGACTGCATATCACAAGTGAAACTGGGAGATTCATAGCACAGCTACAATACCACTCATGTGCAGCAGCCTCATTGGTTTAATCCTAGAGAGATTTATTTTCTACTTACAGGCACTTTTAGGTATGGAGTTGCTCCTAATGTGGGTCTGCCTGGCACCAGCCTAAACATCTCTACCCTTTCTCCTGCACAGGAAGGGATGTTCACGGCAAAACTTACTTTTTATTTCTCTGTTTTGGTGGCAACAGACTTCAAAAGAATCACCATGTTTCCGAGGCACGGCTGCAGCTGATCTCTGCAGGTGCATCGTGGCAGCAACCAGTTTCTTTGCAGAGGAAAGCCTCACCCAGCACGTCGCAGGTCTTCTGCACCTGATGACAGGTAATGGTAATGTGCCATTCTAGTCAGCTAATTATGTGTGAAGGCTTCACCAGGTTTCCCTTAAGTAGGCAGCATGTGATGGCAGTTAAATGGAGCACACCTTCTCATCTCCAGTTACTGTGCCTTGCGTGAAGCGAGTCACTTGCACAAGTGGAATAACCAGTAATTAAAAAAACAAAAAAGCAGCTGAGAAGTGTTGTAGCCCTCACGCAGCAGGACCGTGGGACTAAAACAACTGCTCCCTCTCCATCACACGCAAAGTGATATCTTTTCTCATGAGTGGAGCTGTCCCTCCCTAGAGCTTGCAGTCCTTGGTGTTGGATCGAATGCTTCATGTTGAGGTAGGGAAGGGGAACATTTTCATCATAAAAAAAAATGTTAGCTGTAAAATTAATGGCTGTTTACAGAGGGAGAGCTGAAGTCCGCTAACAGTAATCCAGTGTGAGCTTGAACCAGCCAAACTCACAAGGCTATGCACAAAGCTTTCTCTTATGCCAAAGGAAATATTTTGATTTGAGCATCTGTAATGCACAGGCAAAGCTTTTTTCTTTTCCTTCCATTAAAAAGTTTACAAAGCATAAGCCTGAGGAAAGGCTTGCTGTGCATAGCTAATCCAGCAGCTTAATGAAAAACTTAGCCTAATGAAAAATGCCTAATGAAGAGTGAGCCCAGGGTGGGAGGTGAGTGCCTGCGGACAGCTGGGGACAGACTTACCCCCCAGCCACCCTGCGCAGAGCTATGCTGTGGGAGGCAGCTGAGGGCCACCCACTGAGGTGGATTACCTGCTCCCTAACCTTCAGATCAGATTACACGCAGCACATGCAGAACTATTTTCCTGACTCCTTGGAGGCATGCAGTGGGCTCTGCTCCTACAGAGCGGATTCTGCATCACAGCTGCAACTTTTGCTCAACATGATTTTGCCACGTGGGTCAAACTTGATTGTGAAAGGAGGCTTTTGCTATAAAGCTCAGTTTGAAGGGGCAAGTGTGACTGACGTCACGGGGGGACTCCTTACTTTTAAAGTATTAACCAGGAAGTTAACTGGAAACAATTCACAACCACAGAGCAACAGCTCAGTCAGCACAATTGGGTAATACAGTAGAAGGACATGAATAGCAGTAATTATAACCTGTGTGCTACTCAAGATAACTTCTATCAACAAACTCAGTGCAAGGTATTTATTTGATTACTGACGCTTAACATTTCTTCTGTTATTTGCACTCTGCTGCATCTCAGAATATCAAAGCGATTATTTCATTTGCAGCACTATTTCTATTTTCAAGGATCTGTAAGTAAAGAATTAAAGAAAAAGCCACTGTTGCCAGATGAATCCTAGACAGGATTATATCCCTTTTCGCAGGGCACCTTGTGTAACGTTGTGATTCAGTACATTTTGCATATGGTCTTCATGATAGGGTTTGCTGCCTCTCCCCACTTCCCAATGCCCAAATACACCTATTTCTAAAACTAAAAAAGTATGTGCCTGCATCTTTTTATATAACCTTTGTATATGAAGTTCCTGCATAATTTGTAAATAACCAATATTTCCATTCTGAAGCTGCACACTAAGAAAAGATTAAATGACTCCATTCCTACATAGTCTCTTCCTTCTGAGGCATACCTGCTTCTGTCAGAACATTTACAGCTGCAGCGTCACAGCTTGGAAATGGTCTCTTGCAAAGCAAAAAGACCAGGAGGGTCACAGCACAGTTGGTGCTTACACCAAGCATTCACTACAAGCAGTGCAGCAGGAAGTTGGAGCACAGAAAGCCTCTCCTGTCTGGGCAGAATGCCACCCTCAGCAATGAAGGAATGGCGAGTGCTAGAGGGGAGAGGCTTTGCATTTTCCAGTGCTTAATGGAAGTGACAGGTGAGTGAACAGATCAAAGCACCACTCTGATCTGTCAGACAGCACTCAAACTGACAGTGCCAGTCCCCACAATTAAAAGACTTCAGTGCTACGTTGGTGCATCTGTCACAACTCATCCAAAAACTATGATTCTCTGCCGTCACCTGAAAGCCATTGTTGCTCTCAGTGCATAGCATCTGTGCATTCATTACCAGAGTGGTGTTTCACACTAGGTGGGCACGGGCAAAAAGCTGGCTGCACTTGTGGGAGGTAACCTAGGCTGCTTCACAAGAGGCATGGGAACAGGACAAAAGAGGAAACTGTGGAGGTAAACAAGTCACATGTATTGTGAGCATAGGGCTGGGAAGAGAAGAGAGAAGCGAGAGAAAAACAAGACTGATGCTTAATGCAATAACCATCAATTAAATAACAGCAGAAAAAGTCAGTGGCAAATCTGGCAAACAGTTGTACAGAGGAGACTAAAACCCAACAGACCAAAAAATTGAACTAGGAATCATCAAGACACCAGGAAGCAAGGGCAGGATAAACCAGCATCAGAGCTAAGCACAGCTTTGGAGCTTGCCTTCCTTGCATTTCTGTGCTTGGCTCTACTACTGAGCACAGAGCACTGTTCCTCAGTAAACACTTCAGGTCCTGTTAGAGCCATATTTTACCTTACATGCATATTTGTCTTGGCAAAAGCGAATGGATGCAATAATACTCTATCAAAATGGCTTATGCATCTAACAGATGAGAATCAGAAACCTGAAGGAACTGATTGATGTAGTCACCAAGCCACTCTCAATGATATCTGAAGTCACTGCAGTCAGGTGAAATCCTTGGTGACTGGAAAAAAGGCAATGTCACACACATTTGAAAGATGTAGAAGGGATGAACAAGAAAATTACTGACCTGTCAGCATTACCTCGGTGCCAAGGAATATCATGGAACAGATCCTCATGGAAGCTATACTAAGGTACATGGAAGACAGGGAGGTGATACAGGGCAATCAACAAGGCTTCACCAGGGGCAGGTCCTGACTGGCCTTCTTTAACAGCATACCTGAGTCAGTGAACAAGGGAAGAGCCACTGATGTCATCTGTCTGGACTTCAGTAAGGCCTTTGATGTGGCCCCTATAAATCCTTCTCTACAAATAGGAAATATATGGACTTGACAGGTGGACTGTTTGATGGACGAGGAACTGGTTATGATACTGTACTCAGACAGCGGTGGTCAATGGCTCAATGTCCAGGTGGAGGGAAGTGGTGGTCAGTACTGGGACCAGTGTTCTCTAACATCTTCATCAATGTCAACAGTGGGGATCAAGTGCACCCTCAGCAGCTCTGCAGATGGCACCAACCTGTGTGGTGCAGTTGACATGCCCAAGGGATGCAGTGCCATTCAGGGAGACTTAAGACAGGCTTAAGCAGTGCACCCAGGTGAACTTCTTGAGGCTCAACAAATCCAAGTGCAAGGTCTTAACACCTGGGTTGAGGCAACCCCTGCTATCAGTACAAGCAGGTCAATGTAAGGACAGAACGCAGCCCCACCAAAAAGGACCTGGGGGTACTGGTGGATTGGAAGCTGGACATGAGCCAGACACGAGCCCCTGCAGCCCAGAAAGCCAAACATGTCCTGCACTGCATCAGAAGAAGCAATTCACCGTGAAGGATTCCTTCCTCCTTTGCTAGCCCATGTAACCAGAAAAAAGGAAACAAAACAAAAACCCAGATACACACACAGATTCTAACCGTATCTCCATTCTCATCGTGGCTGAGGAGCACAAGGCACAAGTCCATCTCAACTTGCCAAGTTGCAAATACTTGCACAAAGTACCATCTGAAAGCAATTTGCAGTCATTCTCTATAGAAATACCTCACTCAGATCAGCAAAACACAGGAAAGCTCTGAATTTGACTATCATCCTCCAGAATACCTATTGCACAGACAAATCATGACCTCTCCCTTTTCAAAAAGGGAAAAAAAAAATCCACATGCTTCTTTGCAGACAGAAGTCACTTCTAATTGTTAACTCATTCTGCAAGCTTTTCTGCCTTCTACACTACGCCCTGAGAGCAATGTTATCAAGCAAGGAAAAACATAATCTTGACAGAAGTAAGTTTTCACACTACAAGCTGAAGCACTCCTATGACACGTGCAAACTCCACAAGGAGTTAATACTAAAAATAATTTATTTTCCACAGCACGGTATCTGAATAGTGACAATTCAAATTCATCATAAGATAGCTTTAAAATAATACAAGGCTGCAAGGCACATAGTAAGGCTCTCTGTCCAGTCCTCAAGAATAGCTGGAGATTTCTTCAGAAACACTTTTAAAAATATTAATGGAGGTGAAAACCCTTTTACGTGTAGCATTACCTCGGTTTCGTGGTACAGCATTTGAAGTCTTTCTCTCATGAAGAACTCATCCTGATATTGAGAGGATTTGTCTAAACAAGGATTTGAGGGCTCTGTCTTGTTACAGCAGTTTATATTAAAAATGTTTGAAACACGAATGGGTATCTTCCATCTCAAAGCCAAAGTACACTCAAGTAAACTGAGGTGAGCTAGCAAACGACACAGAGTTTGCACTTGCAGAGTTACACCAGTTCACTGCTTTCAAGTCTATCAGGATTCAAGTTCAACTTTGGCAAACGCACAGAAGCCACTAATTCCCAGCAGTAGAGATCTTCCTGTATTTGTATATGAAAGCATCCGTCTTTCCAAGACTAACTTCATAAATGCCATCTGGCACCAGAGACCCAAAACACATGTGTCCACAGCTGGGAACAGGTTCTTCAACACCAGTGCCCAAGGAGGATGAATTCCCACCATTATTCAAGGCTTTCACAGAGTAAGTTTCACCTGCACCATCAGCAAGAGATTCATTTTCAACGTTCTTGGCAATGCCATCCATGCGCTTACGGAGATCTTGATTCAGCAACAGCACAATAATCCCTCCAACACGAAGCACTCTGACAATTACAAAAAATAAAGGTTAGGTGTGCATCCTGCCTGGATTCACTCAGAACTCAACAACAGCGATACTTCAGATGTCATCTGCATTCAATGAAACACCTAAATACACTAAGTGAACTGCAAACACTGCTTACTGAGTTGAGCCGAGGGAATTTAAATTCGCCTTTGTTACTCTTTCTCAGTGGGAGAACTGCGCCCTCTACTGACTTACAAACCTTTCTGACCTAATGAGTTCTTTCCATTAGCTTCTTTGCTCTTCACATTCTTCCATTGACTGAGGGCAGCATCACCTTCAAATCCAATTTTTGAGTCAGATTATGAGAAGCAAGGCCTGAGTCTCCACCGGCCTGCAGAGGAACAGCTTCCCATTGCAGCAAGAGAGAGAGAGCTTTCCAGGCTGGTAAAGCAATTCTGAAGCTTTCCTTTCCCTTTGGAAACATTAAAAGCTCTGCCCCTTTCTGTACTCAACTGACCCTTCAAGTCTGTCAGACACAGGAAACAGGAAAATTAACCAACTGTTAGTAGTTTACTTTTTCTTAGTACATAAAAGAAACACTACACTTGGCTTTGAAAGAAGAGGAAAAAAGGCTATCCTGGCTCTCACAGCAAGTGCACTGAACAGTGTTACTGGTGGGGCTCTCATGGTTAACAGTCCTTTCCTCACTTCTGCCTTCCCAAGAAGATATTTTGCTCCAACAGAGCAGATGACACCAGAAGAGAAGAACGTGAAACACGACAAAAGCAGGGACAGTCAGTGTGAGCTGACGTAAGACTGCCCGGCCGTTCTGTGGAGCTACATCACTTTCTTTACCATCTTCCCACCATATTCCTGCATCACATGAGCGAAACCCACATCTGCTGAGCAATCCTAAAGAAAAGGCTTGTTTTTAGCCAAAAAGCTAAATTAGGTGGCTGACAGCTCCAACTGCCCCGTTAGAAGCAAATTGTTATTAGCTTGATTTAACTCTGACACAGAATGACAGGGTGAGATACGACAAGAGGCATCTGAACAAGACCAGGTGGCTAGCTGGAGATTCCAGTACACTGCCAGAAAGGAAAATGTATATCACCATTTTCCAGTCCAAGATCTTTCCTGCCATGGCAGTCTGGTAAAAGCTTCAACGAAAGCATAAGATTTTATACAGGCCTCAGCTGAGAAATGATTATTGTTTTATTTGCCCATCCATGCTTTGAATTTTGCTCTGTTGCCCTCTTTTACTCCTTTGTCTCACTCATGATACCATCGTGGCTCAGAAAACAAGCTCACTCCTTGTTAGCTTGCACTGCCATCAGCACTTCCGCAGCTTGCAAGACAAGTCACAACAGCCTTTAAGGGACAAGAAAAGGACTCAGACTCTCACAGTCTGCACAGGCTCATGTTACAGAACCAGAGAACGTTTCAAACAAAGCAGATGCTGTCAGCTTCAGCTTAAGGATCACAAGCCATCATTACATTGACAGCAAAGGCCACACATACCTCTCCATCTCCTGGAGAATATCTGGTAGGAGCTGTATGTCTTTTGTGATCTTGAACTTCTTCCCAAATGGAATATCCGAAATCACAGCATCAAAGCTTTCTGAAGGCAATGGCAGCGCTGCGGAGTAAAGGTAGGTCTTGACATCTGACTATCTGCAAAGCCAGCAACAGTCATGCCCTTGTTCACCTTCCAGAATGTTCTACCAGCTCTTTCCTGGGTTATGCCACTAGATTCACAACACCTTCTCTTTTTTTCCTCACAAACAACACTATGAAGTTACCAACCCAATGCAGACTGAGTGGAGACGAGTCCATCGGAGCGCTGCCTAGCGTTCCCTGCTACCAGTGATGGCTTGCTTCAACACTAAGACTTCCCTCGCAGGGCACTGCACAGTTTCAAACTAACTGCTGCTTCTCAGCACACAGTAAATATTTACAAGCAAAATGCAAAGGAAGAGCTAAGCTTGCAAGTGCTCAGGCACAGATGTTTAAATGTACAGGTATTAATGGCAAAAAGCCACATGTTGGATTCCCCTCTACCCACTCCTCCCAGTAATTACATTACAACCAGAATCACTTTGGGGAAATACTTGCAGAATAAAAGCTCTAACAGAATCAAAATTTCTGCATCCCGAGAGTATTTCGTTTTCTCAACAAGGACGCAGCAGCGCATCCTGGCGGTGAAAGGCCAACCACACAGCAGGTTGGGTGGGCCAAAGTGCAGGCTTCAGGTGAAAGGGAAGACCATGGGTGCTCCATCCGTCGGGATGCTCAGGACATGCCTGGACAAGGTGAGCAATCTGAACTTGGCTTTAGGGTTAACCCTGCTCTGAGCACATGACATAACTAAAGACCTCCAGTAGTCTCTCTCCCACCTAAACCCTGCTGTCAATCTGTGCCAGCCTTTCCAGAATTGGCTAGATACGTCTCTTGGACCATTTTGTGGTTGTGAATTTACCATTACAACGCTTACTGCCTGTGCCTGAAAATTATTCTACTCGAGTTTATTCTTGCCAAATTTCAGAGGGGCACAGAGCAAATAATTCTGCAGCGTCACTAGCCAACTATTTTTTTTAAAGACAGCTCTATTACAGACCACCTCAAGAGCATCGATACAACCTACAGAATCATTGAACCACAAAAGACTTTGCACTTTGAAAGCCTTTCTTTGAAAGCTTACAGACATACCTTTCACAGAAGCTTTAAACAGCTCAATCTTATCATTCAAGCCTGCAGTCTTAATATTCATACTCGCACCCTCTAATTGTGAATCACTTGTATCTGTACCCCAGTAACAGGCTTCCTGTTCAAAGAAAACAGAAAAAAGTCTTTGAGACAGTTTGCTGGCTGCACTGTCACGCCGACACCTCCATTTCTAGGACAGGCCCAGGCATTCCTAAGAGCCACGGGTGGCTCACAAAAGCCGTGCACACCATCAGCACAGGGCTCACACCGCCCACCTGCACAACACACAGGACTCTGCTTCACATCCTTGTGGAGGAATATCTGTACTAAGACTCTTTTAACAACTGCCTGCAAAGATTATTTTGGTTCCAGGTTCTCATGAATGGATGTTGTTATAACTACAGTACAGATTTCTTCTTGGTGCCACTACAAGGAGCGTGGCTCAAACCCTTGCTATTGTGAGGTACTTACAGGCCACTCTTTGGCAGCTTCCAGCAGGATGGTTCCCAGCCCACACATGGGATCCAGCACAAAGGCACCCACCTACAAAAATAAAGGGGTTGTGACACACTCCTCTCTCAATGCAAAGCATCCTCAGCCACGTACTGCTGACTGACCTCCTACTTAGCTGCACTGAACCCAGTGCGGACAACAAGTCATTGCTTTACCAGGCCTTGTAAGACAACAGAGTAAAAAGCACGAATAGTTTTAGCAAACACAACGCATCTTGAGGTCACGTCTAGGGAAAAATTCATGACTGGACTGCAGACAGATGCTGCTTACAAACTAACCCACGGATCACAGTGGTTTCTGTTTTCCTTACAAAAACAACCCCAAACTAGCTTTGACACCTGAACAGTAAAAGAATACCTTGCAATTTCAACCCATCTGTACAAGGAGTAACACTGGGCTTAGAAAGACCTGGACCTACAGAGCAGGTATCTGGCTGAACACCCAGTGACAGTGCACCCTGAGCACAGGTAAGGCAAGCTCTATCCGTGTGGATTAACACATGGGGCATGAAAATCACCACACTGCCCCAGAACTCCAGCTTCAGCCCTGCCAAGCAGCAAACAGCCGTACCCAGGACTCAGCATCTTTGCCATCAACATTCACTTACACTTATTTCAGCCAGAGATGCCATGGCCCAGGCAACAGTTGACCGCAGGCCTGCTGTTTTGATATACTCTCTGTTTGCCAGCGGAAGCCTGTAGACACCAAAATCAGTGTAAGATAACAGCACAGCCACCCAGAAAATACCAAAAGAACTGAACTTCCCAGGTCTGCAGACAGACAACCCAGCCTGCTTTTAGCCATGTGCTCACTGCCAAGTCTGGCCTATGTGCTCAGGTAAACTCCAGACAGACAAGATAACAAATCCAAAAGAGAAATACAGAGGGCAGCAGGACTATTTAGAAATGATGCTTGTTCTGATATTGCCAGAACAAATCTAGTGATGAGAATGCCTACCTGAAAAGAGGAATCCCCACGACTGAGTGAATGTCATTAAGATGTAGAAAGATCTGAAAGAGAGAAGAATAACACTGGGATCTCTCAACTTGAGATGGAAATAGCTTCAACTCCTCTCAGCCAGACACGGAAGATGCTTCTATGAATTTCCAATCCTAGTTTAAGAGCAAAAATACTTGCTTTACAAATTTATGATTAATTGGAAGTAATCAGACAAGATAAACTGAAAGCCAGTTCAAGCATTATTTGCTATCTGGGAGAGAATTTTTGTCAGGAATCCATCGCCAAACACTTCAATTTTTACAGAAACCACTTCTTATATTTTATTTTTTTTATGATTTTTACCTATAAACTCACTGTAAGCAGAGATCACTGACTGCATACTAGTACTCAGCCATTCACTCCCTGCCCTTTTTCATTCTGCTTTTCTGAAGAAAGCAGTGCCATTAAGGAGCACTGCAGCTGAAGGCAGACACGGACACTCCTTCCAGGCAGCTTGGGGAGACTGGCCTCCTGCCCCACGCAGAGTACCCCCCAAGAGCTCCTCAAGAAGCACTGCATGACTGCAGCCCATCCTCCAGGAAGCCCAAAGTGAAACAGGACGCTTTTGAAACCCTTCTATGAGACAAGGCCTGGGAATAGGTTGCAACTCTGCGCCTCCTCCGTAAGAAGCGGTCTCAAATAATGAGTTCCTCAAAAACATGACCTTGCTGCTCTCTCTCTACCCCTGCAGAGACTGGAGGAGAGCGGGTGAGCTCCATTTTCCACAAATGGAGAACCAAGCGGTTTACATGAGTGCCAGATTCTGTGACATCTCCTGCATTGATCCTCCCCAGTCAGTGCAGGCCCACGCTGGCCTTTCCAGTATTCATGACTGGAGCTAGAAGTGCTCTGCCAGGTGTGCATACATGCCACTGAAAAGCTCTGCTCAGCACTACCAGATGATTTCTAGTTAAATTCAGCAGCAGAAAGACAAATGGGCAGAGGCTGTGGTACTGCAAACAAAAGGAACAGAGGAAAAAATAAAGGACTTTGGGGACAATTCTGGATGAAGCAACAGGCCACCCAGCAGACAAGTGCCCTACCTCCAGGTCAGGGGCCCGCAGATCAGCCCGCCATCCAAACTGCTTCCTTAGCGCTATGCCAACCGCTCTTCCAATCTCCTGCAAAGGGAAAGTCCAGGAACAGGCAATAAAAATAAGGGGATTAAGAAAGCTACAGATCACAGCCCTGACTACGCAACCCCCGTAAGTACCCAGGAAAAGAAGGACCCCCTCTTTATTCATAGAAAACAAACTGTACAAAGACCAGAAAAAGTACAACAGGACAGACTGGCAGATGAGCAGCACCTCAGAACAAAATGGCTGCTGCTCACCTGGAGAATGGAAAGCTGAAATTCAAGTTCTGCCCAAGCTAGAACACACAGCCGTAGTCATTTCAGGGTCACATAACATACGCAAAGTATTTTGGATGACTGTAAACTGGACCACCTAAAGGAAAACCTACCAGTGTGTAAGCGCAGTTCTCAGTTTTAATGCTTTTGTCACCTCTGGAAGGCTTTGCCTTCAGACTAAGAGCTCAAATGCACAGCACAAATTTAAGCAAGCACTGGTGCCGGCAGCCTCACACGTCCCATCTTCCCAAGGTACCCACTCTAGTAGAGAAAAAAAGCTACTGATAACTATTGTTATCTTCAAGTAAGAGAAAACTAAATAAACTGCAGCTACCTTTACTCTTATTTTTTCACAGTGAAAATACAGCACAGCTGAGAATAGTGCTGGATGGAAAGCACCCCCAGAGGTCTGTACACCACTCTAACAGAGGTCTGGGGCTCAGCGAGGCTGAGATCCACGGCCCGGAGCACGATCCAGGGATGCACCGCTCTCCTGGGAAACAAATTCTTTGAACGTCCAAGCAGCTCCCTTCCAAACTGTCCCAAGTGGAAGGCACTCAGCTCCTGTCTTGCAGCAGCCCTCCATGCAGCTGCGAGCTACATGCACTTTGCTCTCAGGCCACCAGGATTCACCCGCCCACATACTCAACCTCTTACCTCTACCAGTCCTCATTAAAAGGCACCGATTTGAAAAACAAACAGGGTAACAATGTCCTGAAGTTAACAACAACACTGTATTTCCGCTTGCTTAAGGTAAACGTCGGTTTCAACGCTTTTATTCTTCTTCTTTGATATGAGACAGGAAAAGGCTAGACCAGTTTGTTACTCCAAAACAGAATTTAAATAGCGCATAAACTACATATCTCCTTTCACCTCTGCTAAAATCTTTTAGAACCCGAACACTTTATCATACCTGTGAAGTGAGTATCTTGGCAATTGCTCCACTGCAACGACAAGAAACTCTGAAACTGAAGTTCTGCATCTCATTCTCAATAGGTTTCTCTATGCTGCTTATGGGAGAGACATCTAGAGAAGCCTTGCTTTCAGTCTGGCAGTCCTGATTATTCTCCTTTGATACCACACAGTTCTCTCCAGCTCCTGCTTGACATTCTTCAGACACAATCTCTTTTACTTGTTCTGTTTTCTGTCTTTTAGATGCAATGTTAATCTCTTCTTCTGGTTTTCTCTTACAAGGCAATGGGTTTTCTTGAGGGACCTCATCCTTTTTCCCCTCATGACTACGAAGCTTTCTCCAAGTAGTGATAACATCCAGACAGGACTTGGGTTCCTCAGTGAGAAGGGTTTTAATCTCATGCAGCATTTTCCCTGAAAGAAAAGCATAGTTTCAGGTTATGCAGTTCAATGTCAGCCCTTCATTCTTTCACAGCGTGAGAACAGCTGTCAACAGAGATCACGTTTAGCTGCCATTAAGGTGTGAATCCAGGAACGGGAGCAGCCTACACCACAGACAGCTCTCAATGCACACATACTCAGACCCAAAGCTGCAAGTTTATTCTTTTATAAAGGGAGCATCTCCTTGCTGTTCAACAAACTTCTGAGTCTTCATTTTTCAAGGCTGAACAGACCCAGTTCACTTAGCCTTTCTCCATTCGGGAGATGCTCCAGGCCCTTTATGATCTTCGCAGCCCTCTGCTAGACTGTTTCCAGGAGATCCCTGTCGTTTTTTGTACCGGGGAGCCCAGAACTGGACACAGTACTCCAGGTGAGGCCTCAGCAGGGCACAGCAGAGGGGGTGTGCATCGAGTACCTTTATTTCCACACACGGATAGCGGGACGCGCTTCTTCAGCAGCAGGAACAGCCGCTCTCCTGACTTGAGCTCCTTCAGCTCGCCCGGCTCCGCGGCGGTGGTGAAGAAAACCTTCCCTAACACATAGTCCACCTTAAGGAAAAAAGCAGACAGGCAAACACACAGGGAAACGCGCTTTCTGCGATCCCCGCGGGGTACGGGGGCGCGGCCGCCCTCACCTCGGTGGCGCCGAGCCGCGCGCGCACCTCCCGCGCCAGGAACGGCTCCAGGCCGCGGCCCGCCGTGCAGAAGTACCGCGCGCCCGCCGCCATCTTGGCCCGCCCCCGGGGCGCAGCGTGCGGCGCAGGTCACGTGAGTTCGACGGGGGGGGGGGGGGGCGTGCTCGCGGCATTCAGTAGGGGGCAGGTGGTCATATTTGATCGTTCAGGGGCAGGTGGTCATTTTTGACCTCAAAAACGAAGCTCAGTGCTCCCTCCCTCCCAAAAACCACTGCCTGCACACGTGTGAAGGTAGATTTCGTTTATTTTGGAATATACAAAAGACAGCTTCCAAGTATCTAGTCATTACTGTGCTGTTTGTGCAGGACGAACCTCAAATACTAAAATACACAAGGCAAATTGAAACCAAGCTGCTTCAAACTGCTCAGAGGTGCAAGCTCAAGCACGTATCTGCAATGGCTTTACTCTGTACAATCGGTTCTATGTTGCAATGACTGTATATAAAGATATAGTACACACTATTGTTTTCATTGTCAATTTACAAGAGAAAAAATAAATATTTTTCCATTCTTACTATACATTAACACTTCAGTAGAAAGTTACAACTGTTGTGTTGGCATGACCTGCGACTCCAGGAGGAAAAAGGACATGCATGTGTATCTACTAAGAATCCTAAGCTATGACTTTGTAATAAATTACAAGGGATAGGTATCGGCCAACAGCGTACAGATTATCTGAGTTCAGAACATTTGTGATTCCTGCTCTAAAAAAAAAAAGAAAAGTAACAAATCAATATTGCAAAATACAAAAGCTAGTGGCTTCTAATATGAAAAAGACGAACCATGTATGGTATAGCTTTTTTTTTTTTTCCTCCTCCGAGTGTTTGTGAATAACAGGCTTGTGGTTTTAGGCAATAAGATGAAGTAGTTCAGCGAGTCCTTGCACCCTTCACACATAACTAGCACCGTGAAGATGCAAGGACCTCAGACACCTAAATCCCATGCTTATTAACTAAAGCATGCATTTTCTAGAGTTTGTGCATTCGTACAGATTTTGTTTATTAAGATTATTGTGCAAAAGATTATCAACCACTGAAGGTATTTCTGCAATTCTGTTAAAACATAAGCAACATTTCTAAAAGTTCAGCAGGTTTCTGTGAGATAAACGAGAGGTGTCACACTCACGGTTCACCCCTCACTGCTACACACAGCACTCGGTTGGCAATGAGGAAACAATGGCAGCAGCCTGAATGTCCACTGGAGGGAAGAAATGAGTTCACGTGCATTGCCATTTACTTAAAGAAAATGCACAGATGTTTCTAAAATGGCACGAAGCTTTGTACGCATTGATGTATCAGTGCAAATACATACTATATATATGTATACATATGAGGTACCGATTTATTCAGGCCAGATTATATGTGCCTTATGACCACGCTTCATTTCCTGCTGTCATGTACAGGCTGACGAGCTGCAGTATTTGAAGTAAAATTTAAGTCAAATCAATGTATTTTTTTAAGCATTTTCATTCCCAGATCATTGTAATTTCTCTACAATGTAGTTTTTGAGATTCCACTCCTTAGAGTGCTTAACTTATTAAAATACACTTAGTGTTAATACTTCATTTCCTGTTTTCAAAATTTGAGACTTGATTATGAGAAAGTTAAAAGTATGTAAACTGGAACAACAGCTACAGCTGGCTCAATACTTTAACATCCTTTCAAACTCAAAGTACTGTCAGGAGGGAGGAACAGTTATTGCTATTTGGGAAACTTAAACAGACGTGAAGGCATGGACAGCACTGCTTCATGGTCAAAACTGAACAGGTACAAACCAGCATTCTGCCTAGAATCAGTCCTTCTGTATTTGAACGCTCTGCAAGTTATCTACGGCTTTCTCTTCCAAGCAACTATGATGGCATTTACATGGAGATATGGACTTAAAGTGGCTAACGGTGGGACACACGCAGCTCTTCAACTCTGGTAATTCCTTCTTTAGACGTTCCAGTTGCTCCACCTGGAATATATTTGGTTGTTCGGGATTTGAGTCGTATATCCTAAATAAATGAAAAAAGATGACAAACAGTTATCAGTGTAACCTGACAGTTCACAGAAGACTAGATTATTGGGGTAAAAAAAAAAAAAACAAACAAAAAAACAAGCAATGGCTTAAAGTAAACCTAATAAAGTTGTGAGTGCCCCCTCCCTGGAAGCATTTAAAGCCAGGCTGGACAGGGCTGTGAGCAGCCTGATCTAGAGGGAGATGTCCCTGCCTATAGCAAGGGGCTGGAACTGGGTGATCTCACAGGTCCCTTCCAGCCCAAACCATTCTATGATTCTACTTAAAACACCAGCAAGTCTATAAAAGCAAGATGCTTGAGAGTGTTACCTTAAGTGTTGTCTCTGTTCTCACAGTATAAACTGTTCTGCCTTTTACACAGTGGTTGATTTGATACACTAGAAAGTATATACTAAAAAGTTACCCACTGGCAGTGGGAATGGTTACTCTTCTGAAATTGTTTTTACCGTTGACACAAAGCAGCAACAAACAGAATTTGAGGCTTCAAACACTAGTGCCAAACAACATCCTGAGTTGGAAGGGACCCACAAGGATCACCGAGCCCAACTTCCGGCTCCACACAGCACCACTCAAGCTCAAACCCAGTGTCTGACAGGGGTGTCCCAACATTCCCTGAGCACTTATACCCACTGCCTGAGCACTGTTGTTTAAAGTTTTCCCTCTTAAAAAAAAAAAATACCTAATGCAGTCAACTACCTACACTATTTCAATAGCATATTCTCTTTTCACTTTCATGTTTTCCACATGTGGAAACAAAGCTGTAGGACTTTACTTGTTAACAGTGTACCAGACTGTCCAAATCCAAAGCATATTATGTCAGACAACACATTAAGCGTAACTCAAATACTATCTTGCTGTAGCACATCATAAGGCAAAAACATTCACATCCCCATAAACATTCTTTAGGAACAGCTTCAGATCCACTGATGCAGATCTCCCTACTTTACTCAATGTTGATAACAAATTAAGGATTTCTTGCCAACTTTAGCTGGAGCTTGATCCAAAAAGGAGTGAAGAAGAGACAAGAAAGAAAGTAATGCCTCCTATTTATTTCCACAGAAATGACAGTGGATAGATACAGGGAGCACTTTAACTCTATTTGAGAGAGCAGATTCAAAGCTACTAAACACTATTTTCATTCCATCTCAACGCAAACTCAGGGCTCCTGTGCAGTTCAGAATGCAGGAAAGGCTTACCCTGCCACCAGGTAAAACCTCCATGACTAAGAAGCAGATTCAGTTATAAAAATCAATCTATGCTAGTTAGCTTCCTGAATAGATGCATGCTGTTATTTATTTCAGTAACGCTCAGTTTCAGGCAAATGAAGTGGCACATATTTAAATACATTTTTAGGTGTGACAAGTTCAAAAAATGCTTCTGCCTTTTATTGCAACTAAATTTGTTAGTTTTGGAAAACAGAAAATGTGGAGCCCTCCAACTGAGCATGGAGCCATGCTGAAGCAGCACGGAGCCAGTGTTCTGAGGGCAGACAAACGCACCCAGATTGCTCACCAACAAGCTGCTGGCACAGACCTCAGCATGACTGGACTCACCACTTTCATGCAGCTGGATGTATTACTGAACAAGCGAAACTCTGATCATACAAAGAAAATTTTAAAAAATTCCATAATGCAAATGTAAGCTAGCAGCCACCCCCCTCTCCACATCGGTATTTAATACATAGCTCTAAGTTTCTGCAAGAAGTTGGCTATTTTCTTGTTACATAAATTCAAACACAGAAGGATTTCCTGCACTATTTACAAAGTTTTTTCCAGTAGAAAAAACACCAGTGTGCCCCTCCAAATCCCTGCCTTAAAATACATTATTTTTCCAAGAATTCTTCTACACCACATTCGTATTTCCTCTTTAAGTAAATCTATACTTCAAACTAAAATAAGTGTTTTAAGCACAATATTCACCTTTTAGTGGTAAAAGAGGATGCCCAGTCACATCTTTTATGCATTTTTCAGGGTCCAAATAGAAGCCTAGCTACTCTGGCAAAGCTGCACCTTCTCTATAGATGATCCTTCTAACACAAGTACTTCCAGTATTTTAGGTATTAAGATTGTTAAGCAAAAAAGCAGAATATTGTCCTGTGACTGACACAAGACCATTCATTTCTGGCTTAATGACATTGGGTACGCTCAATAATCCCTTGCCCGAGTGGAGAAAGGAGTGGATGAAAAAAAAAAAAATCTTCCCCTTGCACCAGTGACGTGGCTCCTTAAACAGCACTGGCATTTGTAAGCTTCCCAGATTTAATCTTGCAACTTTCCTCCATGCAAAATGAAGTCAGACCCCCCCCTACCTGCATAATTTTTTGCCCGACACTTGGCACCAGCAACTCCTGGTATTCAGGACAGAGTTTTTCTCCCATCTTCACAACAACATTTTTGCTCATCTTTACATGGAAGACTAAAGTTCAGAAAAACAGTGTATAGAAATTATCTCTATCCAGACAGCACATGAGCTTTGACAACTACCAGATGCTAGAGAAAGCAGTAACTCAGGGCCATATCCAAGCAAGCTAAATACACTGCAATCCCCGTAGCTGCTAATATTCCGACAAACACCACCTAGAAAGATGGTTCAGTAAAGCATGAGACATACCATCCAGGATTTGCAAGTACCAATCGCATTTCAAAGCATCCCCAGCTTAAGATATCTGAAACAACTTTCAGAAAGTGTCATGTTCCCTCTCAGGGATGCGTATTAAATTTAATTCTACTGTACACTTTAGAGAAATAATTGAGGATTAAGGAAGAGCTTTGGATCTGACATGAACTTTGTGGAAAGATGTCAGCAAGGTGGAAGAAACAGTGAGGGAGTAAGAGATGAGTACTATTAAGAATCTAGATGGTCTGAACAGTGCAGAAGGATAAAGATTTTTTGTTAGGGTAAATCCACCAGGCAATCTAGCCTATAAGCAATTACAAGGAATGTGTTAACTCAAAACATGACATGAAATGTGTTGTGCTACCACACTGAGCTTAAACACTCTAAGCAGTAACACTACACAGAATTCACAGAATTGTAACCCTGGCAAGAAGGCAGCAATATTTCGGTAGAGTTGAGCAATTACACATAGCCAAAGAGCACATACAAATCTCAAGTGGGGAAAGCAGCACCAGGGCAGAAATAAAGCTATCACCCATTTTACCACACTAGTGCAGATCTAGTGACTACTCCTGGAATCCTATCTCAGACTGGATTGGCAGACCTCAGGAGAACAGATATCTCTTAAGAACCATTACTGCCATATAAACTGATTAAAACAAAGTACCTGCCATATCTCTTCTCTATACCAGTCCAGAGATCTTTTTCCAGACACTGAAAAGTCTGGAATTTTGAGTTGCAAGACCAACCTTCCCGGCTGCAGCCAGGAAGAAGACTTAAAACTTCAGTGATGTAAGTCTGAAGCTGATCCCTAGTGTAAAAATCTTAAAATTCCTTTTTATCATCCATGAAAAGGTGCAGACTTAATACAGAACAAGCAAGACCACTGACAATCCAGATCATCACTGAGCCCACCTATCTGGAAGTACGCTCAGTAACTGATTAGGGATTGAAGAGCATTAACTCTTCCTGCATTGAGTGCATAGGACTGCAAGAAACAGTGTATTTGTCTTTTTCTCTTTATATATCTTAAGCTGACATTCAGTTCTCACTTGAAAAAGAACAGAGCAGAACCCTTGACAAATACTTAACTTCCCTTGCCCTTTTTGTTCCCCTGGTCCAATAATGTGCAAAACATTTCCCTTAGAAAAGCAAACAGCTTGATGGCTTGGGGCTTATCTACAGTTCAATGGCTTGATTATACTTAATCTTTTCCCAATACTCTTCGTTTGAGATGTACTGCCAGAGAGATTTTACCTTTTCAAGTTCGAGATTCTTCTTGTACAAAATTGCTTAATTTGAATTACATGTGCAACTATTTGCTACTAATAATTTTATATCTTCTACAGAAAAGGACTGAAATTTCTGATTTTTCTGAGAACCTGAAGTAATGTCTTTGTTCTAAGATTTACCACAGACATTCGATGTCCACCTGAACTGCACACATCTGTTTCTTCAAGTGATCATTTTTGTCAGCCTTGCCCTGAGAGTCACAAACTAATTTTGGTACAGAAAAATACTGCAACTGCATGTTCACAGCTCTGAAACGCAGGTAAAGAGAATGCTGGGGAAAAAAAAGTTACACCGATGAATTTAAAAGTTGTGTTAAACATTTCCATCAATGACTGTACAACGCCACAGATTTCAGTCACGTGGCTCAATAACATCGTCCTCACCACATCAGGTGTAGTTTAACTGCTGTCAGGAATGTTAATTGCTTAACCAAAGTGTCTGCTATGCACTAATTCTTCAGAGAAGCATCATATTACACATGTATTTGCTGAGCCACAGGATAAGCAAAAATTATTTTGATTCATATACACAGCTGGATCAATATTAATCAACACGTGTCTCCTTAACCAGGTTTATAGTCTTATTACACTGTGACAATAGTACTAAAGGAATGATCCTCATTCCTTTTTTATTGACTGAGTATAATTCAGTATAGCATTCAGTGCATTCAGTATAGCACAGTTTCACAAGTTTTATTATTATTGTAAGCACAATATAGTACCTGTCATATATTAGCCCATGAACACCATATTCTCTCAACTTCTTCCTGTTATCTGGATCATTTGCATCATCACCCCATGAGAAAATAACTAAGCCTTTAGATATGGCTCTTTTAATATAAGATGGATTCCTCAGTAGATCTTCAGAGTGCACATTAACTCCCTGAAATACAAGAACACCTCCATTAAAAAAAAAAAGTAAATTACCTTGTTGAAAGGTTCTCACAATAGCATTTTTTTTTTTAATCAACTGACACTTACAGCTCCTTATAATTTCACCTACAATAATATAATTCACGAGTTGACTGATTTTTTTTTTTTAAGTACTGCAGACATTTAAAGAGATATTCAAAATAACGGTCATTATTTGGGCAGTCATCCACATTAGTATAAGTTTGATTGCAATCTGATGTTAAAATTGAAAAAGAGATGGCTTTACAACAGTTAGTAGTAATTTAGATTCATTTTATTGCAGAATAATGCCAGAACTTGTCAGCTTACCAGCAAGTTTTCAAACTGTGCAAAAGTAATGGCAATTGGAGTTGTACGAGATCTAAGATCCATAAGCTCGGGATAGAGTTTAGATTCTCCTTGAGTGAGAAATAACACAGGATACTTATTTTGCTTGTGCCGAACCCTGTAGTAAAAAACAATACGTTTTAAGAAACAAGCTGTTTGAAATCAAGGAAATTCAACTTCACTGTTTAAAAATTTCCCCTCTAATGCATAAACATTTAATCCGTATCTGGTACATCAAGATGATACTGTGTTTTCTTACCAAACTATGTGACAAACTATTCCAATAGCCTGCAACTGTCACAGGTTAGTATACACAGTTAAAGGGAACTGACCCACATCCTCAGGATGCTCATATAAAACCCTTGAAGACTATCCAGTTCTGTAACTTTCTTAGTGTATAACAGTAAAATGAAAACTCATGATAAGAATTTATCACGCTAAACGTACATTAACTAAGTTTGCATTTTTCAAGTTGAATGATACCAGTGCAGTGGTAAGAAGTGAAAACAGATGAAAAAGCTTTGGGATTAGTGAGTTTGTTTGTAAATTAGGCTTGCATACCTTTTAAGCGTGACCGAAAAAGACTGTGATATCCTAAGAAATCTTGGCTGCCTTTTGTTGCATCAAGAAAGACTTCAACATTCAGGAATGCACCTGACAAAAGGTACCCACTTTAACTTCATTTTCCTACTTTATTTTTGGCAAACTCGGATGGCAAAGGGGTCTAACATCTTGCTTCAATTGCCCATTACTTCGGCAACTAAATTTTACATCTAAATGGAACTTGTTAGTTTCCTTTTGAGCATTCTTAAATCCAAAATAAAATATACATTAAAAAGTCTTCTCTCTTCCCAACTTACATTGTACAAATGTCTGCATTAAAAGAAGAAAAAACAATTCTCCTCCTTCCAGCATTCATCAGCACAGTTTTCAGAATAATATCTAAGAAGAGGTTCATATCAAAGTAAGTTGACAAGTTGCCATCCCACTGTCCATCCTGTGGAAAGAAAGGACAAGTTTCAGCCATTTTAAGTAACACTAGAAAATTATTTAACAAGCTATAGTCTCCTGCAAACAGAATTCTTGTTTTGCTTCGGTTGGAAGTCTGAATACATCAGCAAATCCTTCAGCATACTGAATGCCAGTTACAGCACTAGAGGTCTGAGAAGTGCAGCTGAATTCCAGTAACAGGAAGATTCACTGAAGAATCCACTGTCTCCTAATCTAATGGGAAAGCTGCCACCAATTCTTCTATTTTGAAAACATAAGAAATCCATAGAAGATCACTGGTATAGACATTCTGTTGGATATATCTCTCTCTGAAGTGAGCACTAAGTAATCCAGCTGAGTCTACAGTATTCTTATTCCTGCACTGTGTTGTAGCCAGTATTCTTATTCCTGCACTGTGTTGTAGCTGTCCCTGCGCAAAGCCAGGAAAGTTTGAGTTTGCTCCTTTTCCCACATGCAGTATGTCTCACTTGTGACCTATTCACTTGCAATGGGGCGTTCCAGAAGCAGTCAGAGCTGCACTATGAGCTCAGTTCTATAAATACACCCTGTTACTTGCAAATTATGTTTGCTTATGATCATTTTCTCCATTTTAAAGATAAGGGGCATAGAACCCCAACCAATTACATTAAAGCAAAAATGCTTTTGTTCATAGCTTATAAATCACCCATATATTTATTTACCTTTTGTTGGCAGATCCATTTTATTTCTATGTTGAACCCAACATCTTCAGAAACTGAGTCTAGAACCTGAAAATATTTCATCATGAGCAGACTGTACAGCAAAGAGGGAGAACTAATTACTATTAGGTTAATTACTGAGATAATACACTGGAATTTAACCTCAATGGGGTCTAAGAGAAGATTAAAAAGTTCAGTTTAAAGATAGGAAATGTGTAGAAATTTGTCAAAATTTTGTCTTTAAGAATTTAGTCTTCAAAATGGATTAGGTATAAAAGTCAATACTCCTTAACACTTAAGTACATCTGTACTCCTGAAATAAAAGTTCTGTACTTCTCTAGAAAGTTAGTTTTTTGGAATGCATAAAGTATCTTGAGTAGGAGATAGTCTGAAGTATGAAACTCATGAGTTCGAAAGGTGACAAAAAAAATAACAAAAACCTAGATGGTTCCTGAACCCTTTAAAGGTTCACAGCCTTTCTTACAGTAAGAAATCATCAAAACAGATGTAGGAATTGAGCATCAGTAGTTAAATCTATTACATAAAGTTCTTCCTTATGTGGATATTTTGCATACATTCTCACCTAGGTATTGAACAGATATTAACAATTAACAAACAGAATGCAGTACTAATGTACAAAACAATTTCTTAAAGGTCACGTTGATGAATAGTCTAAACACCAGGAAAAACCATCAAGTGGAAAAAACAGCAATTTAGGAAACAAATGAACAAATTTATTGCAAATGACATCAAACGACATGACAGTTGTTCCTGGGAAAAACAAGGCAGTACAACGATCACAGTCTGCAAATCACTACAAAGGGAAACATACTAGAAGTTCTTTGTTATCAATCACACAAACTGTCAAAGGCCTTTCTTTCCCTCGCTTAAGTTTAAGGAACAATTGTCAGTGCACTAAAATGCAATGTCCAGATGTTAGCCAGCTGATATCTCAAGCCATGCAACTGGAAATCCAGAATGAAGAACTTTGAAAGATATATAAACTATTAAGTGCTGGAAAAGCTCCAGTAGACAAATAAAACCTAGATTCTCAGTTCCACCTTCAATATTGAATGGTTAAATCAAAAATGAGCATTTCTCACTATATGATTCAACACTGAAAGGAAAATATTTTCATGTCCCATAATATACAGTGATAGAGATGATTAGTTCTTACTCTCTGCAGGGAAGGAAACGGTTGGGTCTCATACTCAGAGTTCTCTTCTTCTTTAAAGGATGCTGAAAAGAAATACAAAATATCAGATCAAAACAGACGGCAGCACTCCTAATTCTAGCAAGAAAACAGTGGTTCAGCATCACAAGGTCTATAAGAACAAAAAATGCAATAAAGTCTACATCTGGATTGTCATACTCCCAAGAACAGTGCTGCCAATTCTTCTTTTGACAGTGGAAAAGTAGCACTACATGCAATTATCTTGCTGTTATCTTACTATTTATAAATACATTTTAGCTATACATTCATCTTCTATCCTCCTGCCCCCTCTCTTCCTAGTGAAGAGAACTCCCATCCAGGTATTTGCATCCTAGCAGAAAAAAAACATACACACTCTAACTGCACAACCTGCACAAAATTAAGGTAACTAGTTTAGTAGTTAGAAGTGTTCAAGAACCCAAATGTGACCAGAACAATT
Organism: Oreortyx pictus; assembly: GCA_036925125.1. NCBI lineage: Eukaryota > Metazoa > Chordata > Aves > Galliformes > Odontophoridae > Oreortyx > Oreortyx pictus. The sequence continues at coordinate 16,054,527 of JAUPFR010000002.1, forward strand.
CACTGCAATCATCCAATGTCTATTATTAACCCCAAGACTCCTGCCAACTAGTACTCACCGTTGTGATCTTTTACTTTCAGAGCAGTCACATGAGCCAGCTATAAAGCATAAAAAGAAAGTTACAGGTGTCCCACCCACATTTTAATACAATTAAAATGCAATTTTTGATTTTTATTTTATTTAAAGTTTGAAGTTCCACTACAGACACAGTTTATGTAACTGGAAATAAAAGGAAACATGATTTGTAGTTCAGCAATGTGTTTCCCTGACTAAGGACAGGCACCTCAGCTTGGTTTTCAGTGGCAAGTCTTTTTCTCCAACCCATTTTTATGTAGGAAGACCTTTTCAGCTCGGAAGATATAGCAGTACCCAATTGAAACAATAAAGTTAGTTCTAGCCAGTCTGTTTAATCTGTAGTGTTGAATCAGAGGCCGTTCTAAACGTTCACACGCACCTCCAAGGAAGAAGCTGACAATCTGGATCTCCCTTGTTAACAGGGAAATTTAAGAACTAGATAAGACTTGGCAAATAGGATCTTCAAATACTCCAAAGCATTGGCTTCAAATGAGCCTTACCACCACTTTTCCTTCTTTTTCCTTATCTAAAAAAATTAACATCAGCATAGACCCATTAACTATTCGAGTTGTTAGGATTATATTTCTCAAAAATCTGAGCAGTGAAATATAGTCAGGCTATAATGATGGCACAGAAGTACTATGCTTGGAATTAACTACCTGTTCTACTTTTACTATTTTTAGAATATACACTAACCCACATAACCTACAGCTACACCAGAAACCAAAACTATAAATCCCACACCTGGCATACCACAGCAGCCAAAGTAACAGTACCTTCAACAACTGCAGTTGATCAAATGTGAGCTCCTTAACTGCAATCTCAAACAACTCCAAGGGCTCTGTATCCAGTTTCTTTGAAGAGAAATAATAAGTAATAACAATCGCTGAAAAGTATAAAAGTCTGTATGCTTTCAGTTGCCTTTAGTGTTACTATATTAAAATTTTCTGTTTCATATTGTGAAGATACAAGTCACATAATAAGACAATTTGTTATCACTTAGAAGCATAAAACAGGCATCAGTTTGAAAACCAGGATTCAGCCATCTATGCAAGTCACAGGCTTCAACTTTCTTTCATGCTAAAAAAAAAAAAAAAGTCAGTGGATTTATTCTGTAATAACTTGATCAGTTATTTAGGGAGAATAAAATAAAAACAAAAATCCAAGTTAAAATTCATTACAACGCTCCAAGGCAATTCCATTTATCATTACTTATCCAATCTCTCAGAAAATGGAAGAGACAAGTATCCTGGTGAAACTGAAGCAACCCTCTCCTGCTCCAATGATCTGATGCCCAAAAAACTGTCAGTATAGTTCTCTTCTCCTCACCCTAAAGGAATCTGTGCTCAGTAAGACAATACCAATTCAACACATGGCTGTGAATGTACTTCTTTCAGAGTTCCATTCCCAGAACTGTCCAAAACCAACTTGCTATAAACTGCTGTACTGCAATGGGCATGAGCATTTGAGTCAGCATAGAGAGCAAAGAGAGCGTAGCTTGCAGTTTATCTTGCTATTGTGTCTTTATTTTCTTGCAATAGTAGAAAACAAGAACAGAACAGAGTCCAGCCTTTTTGCACTGTGGCTGAGTACATGAATTCTAGTCTCAATAAAAATAAAACTAGAATGAAAACTCCCAGTGTTTGAACTAGCAGCCCTTATGCTTCTGTCTCGCTCATTACTGAGAAGCATAATGTCACTTTATTAAAACATTCAACTTTTACACTCCATAAAACTTGGATATTTAAAAGGTAATACAAAAGCAATTTCAGAGTACCTCTTAAGGAAGAATCTATGTAGATGAATAGAGTACAGTTCACTACTTGTGTACTCTCAGCGCTTACAGCAGAAAAGAGTTTCAGTTAACAACTTCAGCAGCTGATAAGTTAAACAAAGAAAAGAACAGGCACTTGCTTTCACGACCTGTTCTCCTGCTCCTAGCATTTCATTTAGCTCCCTTCCTTCTGACCCACCAAGCAGTTCAAAGCAGTTCTTCAGCCTTGCTTACTGTCTTACAAGATGTGAGGTACATCATTTTGCTGACAGTTAAAGGAAGACCAAAATGCAGAGGAAAAAAAATAATGTTTCTCATTCTTTCTTGAGCCTAATGAAAGACAAGCCCTTTGTAGCTAATGCAATTGTTCAGCAACTTCCTGAATAAAGGAGATCTTCATTTCTTCCAGTGCTTTGCTTTCCATCCACTGGTCACTACTATAATGGAAGGCAGACTTTGGTTTGACCTTATGAGCATTTATAAGAACATAACAGCTTAACACAAATACACTATTATGTATTAGCAGAGGGAAGAAATCACGTTGAGAATCATACTGACTACCTCCCGCCAAAAGAACACCAAAAAACAACACAACCCACCCAAAAAACCCCTCCAGAAGGTCTCACTCCTGACACTCTAAGGGGTCCCAAGACGTGTTACAGAATACAGTGGAGTACTCTAGATTTTTCTTTCAAATGACAAATAAACAAAACCTAAGGAGTAACTCCAACTTACAATTTAACTGCATTTGAAATGCTGTTGCTACAGCATCGGAAGGAAGAACTCAACTCCCCAGCTCAAGTTTATGCATATAGTAAAGCTACATTTCTGTTCTAATCCATTCCTTGGATATCCAGAATCATTTCTATGACAAACTATTTTAGTTTCTGGAAAGTTCACACTTAAATTGCAGGCATCACCCTCATCCTTACCTTTTTCATGGCCATGCAACAAGTGAGATCATGGTATACAATAGGCACATGATCTTTAGAAAGATGCACGTCAAATTCCACATATGCTGCTCCCTAAAGAAAACAGGGAATAAACACATTAGAACAAATGAAGCCTTAACTATTAATGCACAAGGACTACAGAATGGCAGAAGACACAGAAGTACAAGTTGCCACTTGCACTTCACAGGTCCTGGATATCAATCAGAAGTTGAATGCAATGCTAGTCATTAACACTTGTATCATATTCAAAGGATTAAAATAAAGAAAAAACACCCAATGGAGCAGTAATCTGTAGTAGTATGTGCAAAAGCAGAAACTGCTGCATCCAGCATTCTCTGATTCTCATGAAACACACGTTATTTTCTGTTAAGCCGAAAAAGGAACAAAGACAAGGACTCTAAGTATAAGGGTGACGGAGCACTGGCACAGGCTGCCCAGAGAGGTGGTGGAGTCTCCTTCTCTGGAGACATTCCAGACCCACCTGGACACCTACCTGTGCAACCTGGGCTAGGGAGCTGCTTTGGCAGGGGGCTGGACTAGATAACCTCCAGAGGTCCCTTTTAACACCTATAATTTTGTGATTCTGTGATAATCTTTATGGAGATAGCCATAGGAAGAGAGAAACAAACTTTTTTTTTTTTTGACAGATTTTGACAGTCTTTAATTAATTTATTTCTGAGAAGAATATTCTTCTGCAGCAGTGGCTATAAGCCTTTTCATTTTGAAAATAGTTGGAAACATTTTTGGGGTCATAATGATTATTTTAAAGTTAATCTCTGCGTCAGCATACTTTCTGTGGGCTTTTCAAAAACTGCCTATAAACCTACAGCCAGAAATAAACAAGAACTGTTTGAACAGATTCTTTACTAACTGCAGTTTTTATTTGCTCTGCAGTCAGTGCAGGCTTCAGGCAGTATCTTCAAATTGTACTCCAACTCCCACTTGAGAGAAAGTTTCCAGCCATAACTCTTGGAGAGTCGGAAGTTAAGTAGTCAGTAAGTATAATACTTGAAACTCTACTCTCATCTCTTTAACAACTTCAGAAGATGCCTGGTAAGAAACCACATTTGTGGAGACATACCTGAAAAGTCTAAGGAACTTTGGAAGTTAAGCAGAAGGTGATCTCATAGCCACAACTCAAGCCATTCTGCTATATTGTCTCATTGTTCCTTTGCCTAGATCAGTCTCACCACAGATCACTTCAGTGACAGATCTCTGAAAGAGGCAGTCAGGTTTTTTTCCTATCAGAGAATTTAAGAACCTGAGGCCAACATCTCCAAATTGAAAGTCTCACCTCAGGGGTCAAATTCGTCACTGTAACAGCTACAGGATCAAAGAATTATTGTATTCCAGAAACTCAGCTCCTAAGTCCTGTTTTGGAGTCCAGATTTAGAAACTCAGCAATCTCCAAAAAGATAATTTTGCTGCCTGAGAGTGTGCTGACTGACTCCAGAAGAGCCAAGATTTCATATAGGATGATGAATAATTTTGAACAAACACGCTTCTGCAGGGTTGAAGTTAAAATTTATCTGTATTAGAACATTAGAAGGTCTTTAGAACATTATATAGGTCATTATTTATTTCCATGGAAACTACAACTGAGCAAAGAGAACAATAGCACCACTTTATAGAGCAAATTCTCAGCCACAAACATACTTTTTCAATATAGTCACCACATTAACTATGTATTTTCACCAGCAGTGAACTAGAGACTGCATGCTGCGCTCAAACAAATCTGCATGGCCATCAAGATCATGGTTTGCCTTTCAGGTCACTGTCACAACACCCCACTCAACACCTCACTGTGCTCACACCCACCATTTGGTCTCCAGAAATGTTCAGCAAGTGGCAGTATATATCAGTGGGCATGATTTTTTTTTCCTTTTCACATGAAGGAATTCAGTTCCACACTTCTGTCTCATACATGCTTTTCTATGTCAGATGCCATCATGTCAGACTGCCCCTCTGCTGCCATGTGTCACACAGCAACAAAATGTAATGGGCTATTGGTGGGAAGGTTCAACTTTTACTGCCACCACCAACACACCTCTGACATCATGGGCAAACACAATAAAATAGGAAAAGCACTGTAGACAGAAGTTTCTTTGACTAACTTAAGGACAAGAGTTTAACTAAACTATTACTTTCCTTCATATTTCTCTACAGTGCCTCTATTACTTGATGCCTTTTTTATTAAAAAAAAAATCCAGCATATTTAGCACTCATCATATTGAATCATGGAAATCAAGCATGGCAAGTTACTTTCAGTTATTCAAGTATCGTGTTCACACAAATTTGTACATACATGACTAGCAGCATTCCTCAGAGAAGCTATGGTGTTCTCTTGAACTTTAGCAAGTCTGAAATGACAGCAAAGGAAAAGATTTTATTAGATGCAGCACGTCACAAGTCCACTGAAGCAAGAGAAATACAAACAAGAAGTCTTTGGTTTACAGAACACTCACATTTGATATTGTAGAGACTTGAAATGATTATGAGTTATAGCTTATAACTGAAACTAGCTGCTTCCCCAGTTGATACCCATGAAACCAAACATTAAAGAACAAAATAAAATCCCAGAACACTAATGAACTTACTTAGCTGTTGTTGTAGAGTTTCCAGCTCCCCTGTGCCCAACATCAAGAGTTGTTCTTGGTTTCCAGTATTTTGCATACGAGGCCTTCATATCACATGTGTATCCCTGAATTGGCTTAATTATGATGTAGTCCACTACAAGAAAAAACAAGAGCTTCATGTGTCAGAAGATAAGAGACTTCCAGTGAAGTTATCGACATTTATTTGTACCAGCTGTACCTCTAACTTTTCCAATAGTCTTCCTTGGATTTCTGCCCATAATAGCAAGTGTAAGAATTCCAGCACTCTTTCCAGATTCCGCAATTGTGGATGACAGGAGGCAAGCAGAACCTACATGACCTGGGTGCTCATCATCTTGCACTACTTTCTCACTTAAATCTTCCTGGAAACAAAAAAAATGACCGAACACTTATTGTTATATGCAGGTGAAAATACTAACAAACTCTTATTTCATTAAAAGCTTTTTCTTCAGCAAGAAAATCATTGATGTAAGCAACCTCCCACATGTTACAGAAAACACATTTCTGGCCTGAAATGTAACAGTGTTGAAAGTTATGATCAGAAATATGAAATTGTTGGTGGCAATCTAGAAAGTTACGTATGCTTGCTTTTGAAAACTTAGATATGATAGTCTTTTCAGAGCACAACTGGACACAAGGAACAGGATCTCTTCTAAAGCACTCATGTTACATTCAGAACAAAGATGCACATATACATGTAAAAAGTTCTACTTTATAATATACATAAAATACTATACATGTATTTCACATATATTCTTTTAAAAAGAGCTTTGTATTCATTCACAGGAAGGAGGTACATAAGTAGCACACAGAATAAGCACTTGAGCAACTCAAGTTCAGGAGCTATATCATCACTTCACAATGGTGAGTGATGGGAGGGGCATTTCTAGTCCAAACACCTTTCTAACGCATAAGCAGTTTGAGAAAACAGATTTTTTCCCCCAATTAAAAAGAATTTTGAATATTAAAATATTTCAGGAAATGTATTTCAGGTAGCTTGCAGATGTAATAGTGAGACTCTACATAAGCACAGTTTTAATTTGTACTAGCTACTCAAGAGAAATCTGTCCTAAAGTCAAAATGGAGTAGTTGCAGTTTAATTAGTCAACATACATACTGTTAGGATTCAAAGGATAAATAGATTTGTACTTATTTGTACTAACTTCTAAACAAGCAGAAATCACAAGATTCGTGGTGTAGTACTGAGATGACTTAAACACCTCTGTAAAATGGTGCAGTAGCAAACTATCCTAACTCACGTATACAAGTAACATCCAAAAGATCAATTATGTCAGTCAGCAGCTCAACCTAACGGTGAAACCTTGATACTAATTGACTCAATTAACTCCAGGATTTAAGCCCAGAGTTGCTTCTAAGTGCTCATGTGACATACCTCAAAAAAATCAAAGATTAATTCCAAGTTATCAGGCTCCATGGTTTGTATAGTGTATTCTAGCCATCGATCTGACTGCAAAGCATAACCACAGTCTGGCTGAGAGTGTCGGCATTTATATTCATTGTTGCTTATTAAGGAGAACTCCACGGTGTTCGCCATTTTCTGAGGAACAGTAGGGGATGTTTTTTCTTGGCCCTCTTCATCATCATCATCTTTCTCCAGGCCTTCCAGAGTCAACTTCACTCTATTCAATCAGAAAGAGAAAACTAATTGTTGTAGGAAGAAATACTGGGGAATTAAAAAGAAACTTGAGCAGAAGTTACAGGAGAACACAAGAATTATTCTCAACACCACCAGGGACAGGAAAGCAGTGCATATAGTGGGCCCTGACAAGTTTAAGAGTATGGAACTGTTGCTTTCTAAACCCTTTTTCAGTTTGACTTAAGTGCTCAAATCACTGCCAACACAGGAATGTAGGTATGTGCGCAAACAGTAGTGATGAGCAGGCTCTTACCTAAACCTTGATGTTTTGAATTTCTTCTTTGATATCATTACAGGGGACTTCTCAGAATAATGCAGACGTAATCGTATTTCTGTTTGACAGGTCAGCCACCCAGCATCCACAGTTTCAACACCATCTTTAAGAATTGAGCAACAACAATTAGAAAGGCACCTCAAAAACTGCTTTAATATCTTAAGGAGAATCTAGATAGTTAAATATAAATACAGTTCCTCTGGCACCATCTTCCAATCCTCCCCTATCAGCTTTATTCAATAGTACTTCCAAAGCAATTGCTGTATACATCCTTTCACCTGTCTTTTGTGAGCTACCTAGATCAGGTAACAGATATGTAGCTGTTTGCTGACTTGTAAAAGAAACAAATAGGAACACCAATCCACGCCAACTTTGCATGAAAACTGTCTGAAGGAAAAGCAGTGAGTGTTTCAGCATTGACTGTACTTGGGGTATCAACACCTATGTCTCCAAAAGTACACAAAACAGTCCCATGTCCTGGGATCTCTCAGTACACAAATGACCACTGACAGAAACTGCAAGTTCAAAAGCAACTTGAGCTTCTTGTTTCATTTGAGAAAGAAATATCACAAGCAAGGCCAGTAAAGCAGCATAAGCCTGGAGGACAGAATACAGCAACAGATTTGATGGGGAAAAAGCACAGAGAAGAATCCTCAACCCCACCATCAGGAGAAGCCTACAAAGGAGGATGGCCCAGAAGCACAAGCTACCAGACCAAGTGCCAAAGAAGACTCCATAGTTTTGAACAGTTCCTAACAACATTAACTTTGGCAGGGATGTGAAAGGAAACAGAACAACATTAAGACAAGATGTACGCGACACAACAAAGAGTTAATGCTCAGTCCCTTGGCACTGGTGTTAAATGAGAAGAGGGTTTTAAATGCAAAAGCAACACATATATACACACAAGAGCATGAGTTTGAACCTGAGAAGTTTTAGCAGTTATGTACGTGACTGAAGAGGCAGATAGCGCACAATTAATGTGATTCTGCTACTCAGAAAGATTTCCTTCTACAGCTACTTTGAAAGAAAAGGCTAGCAGCAGCCTATTCTGCAGATCCAAAACACACACTTAGAGCCTAGAGTTCACAGATATTATCTAACACCAGTATTCTGACCATCTTTCAGCTCCTCGTTCATGAGTTTTCAGCTTTACTGCCTAAAACAAATTCAGTATTTCACAATGTTTTCAACTACAATGCTTAAGCTTGTCAAAGTTAAATATACAGGGAAAATCAATGTATTTCACTTACTATGAATTCCGAAGTATCCATCGTCAATGGTCATTTCACTTTCTAGAATTGAAACGAGGGAAAGAACAGAATGGAAGACACTAATCAGTATTAACAACAGCAGGAATCATTGCCAAGTTAAACTCTACTTTCCCCACTTTGTTTCTAAAGAGCCTAACTAATAAAAAGCACAAGAATTGAAACAAAAAAATAAGCATGTTTACTGCAAATTTCTATCAAGTTTTTACCAGCTTCATGCTTTTCTTAGGTTCTGCAAGAAAAACCTGTCAACGCAAAAAACGCCCTAAGATTTCTGCTTTGCCTTAACTAATGTGAACTGAAAAAAAAATAAATTAAGAAAGCTGCATAATTTCAGTTTGCTGTAGTAGTTTGCTAATATCTAGATCCTACTAAAACCTACAGTGATTTTCTTGTTAGTGTCCAAGCCCTTAAAATTTCTTACAGACATAAGAAAGCTGTTCTCCTGCACATTTACAGTTAAAGCTTACTCATCAAGTTAATCACAATCACAATGCTTATTCTGTCCACACGACAGAAACCTATTCTAGGATGAACTAATCAAAACACTCATTTCACAGTTAATTTCATCTGTACTGTCTCCTAAGTTTTAATAGCTGAAATCTTTAGGCACTACATGAATTCACCAGCATTAACATAACTGCAGTAGCATACACAAACTGGGAGTTTCTCAAAAGAATGAATAAAATGTTGTTGCTACAGTCCTTAACCCTAACTTTTTCTAAGAGGAATCAGAATCAGCCCCTATTCCAATGGAGACATGGGAAATCTAACTTTTGTGATAAAACCCAATTTAAGCTTCATGTTCCATTAAAAAAAAAAAAGTATTATGCATCCTAACCACAGAATTCTGCAGAAAATGTTTTTGACATTAATTCAGCCACAAAAGAGACAAAAAGTATAGAGCATTACTCAGAAAAAAAAAAATCCTGATTGTATGGAATGAAGTTATCTGAATTCAGAGATAAAGCGTAAAACCCAAGAGAGGGCAGACCGCTTCCCTAATTAATTATTAACAAACTTATTGAAAAATAACTTGTTACAGGAATACCAACATTTAGCTGCATTATTTCAAAAGAAATTATACCAGAAAGCCGACAGTGATCATGCATTATTCACTATCAACAGTTTGTTTAATATCATCTCCTTTATAAAAGATGTATTCATTCAGCTAATCAGAAGATATATAATAGACATATACTCTATGTGGAGAAGCAGGGAGAAAATGTTTCTCATATTCTAGAGGAAACAGTGCATAGAACATGCCATTCTAAGCAGCATAAAGAATCTAAATTATAAGCTACATTCAAAGGTTAACACCATCAAATCACCCCAGTTCTCCCACCTTAGAAAAGCATTAGGAACTTATATGCAGGTCCACATGCCACTCTTGCTTCCAGCAAAATAATTTTTCTTGCTAAATTGCCATATAAATTAATTATATTAATTTACTTTAAGAAGACTAATTTTTTTTTCTTTAAAATTTCACTGGTGATATAAAACTTAAACAAAAACAATAGTGAATTCATGCCCTCCCCCTCCCCACATTCTCTGGGAGGGAAATTATTTTTTCTAAATGGATCCTTAGTCTCAAAGAATTAAGCTTAGAAAAAATGATTACATTTGAAGTTAAAAAAAAAAAAAAAAGCAGTCCGCATCATCTTAGGGATGGCAGCAAAGAATTTCACACCCACTTCATTTTTAAGTCACTTATTCATACATGTTGTTTTTTTTTTTTTTTTGAGAGTAAGGTCCATGGTTGTGCAAAGAAAAGTTCATATCTCCAAAACATTAATAAATAAAAGTATTTTATATCTATCATTATCAATCCCTCTAAACCAATGTGCAGCATATTAGCAATCTTATGCATATGCCTCAAACAGATGCAGTTTGTGCCCATACCTAAAGGGGTAATTGATCGTGGTTGTAGATGAGTCTCCCACGTGTGAACTATGACTTCGCAGGGACCATCGATAGTCTGTAATTTAAAAGTTAAATGTCTACAATAATTTCTTTTGTCATATCTGATTTTCTACCCATGAAGCTCTTTGGGATGGTTGTGAAGTTAAATAACAGATTTGAAAGGACAAGGAGAATGAAAGAGAGAAGAGAGAGAGAGAGAATGAAATAAAGAAAAGATAGGTCAGGCTTAGCTCTTCCCCTTACAACTGCTGCTATCTGATATGTCAGGTCACACTACATACAGCAAAGTTTGACAAAAGTCTGACAGAGTGGTGATGTTAAACACAACTATTAAATCTTTGCTGCTTCTAGCTACTATTTTGGACTACTGTAGCCTCCTTTGGATAAAAAAAAAAAAAAACAAAGAAAACCAACAACCAAAACAGTGTCTGTGAACTCATCACGTGAGTTTTCTACTGCCACAACAATCCAGAAGCAGAGTTCATATAAACCCTGTCACCGCAGTTTGAAACTGAGGTTTGCTCACCCCCAGGACGTACTCATCAACTAATTCCAAGTCTACATGGAACAGTTATTCCAGCTTTGGTGCAGAACAATTATCTACCATCCAATCAAAGCTTAAGTAACTGGAATTTGGCTGCCACAGGAGGAAAAGTACACTGATACTATGCGATCGACCAGCAATGAAGCTGCAGGTCTGTGTCTGAAGCAGTACAAATTTGATTATTTCACCAAAAAAATTACTCTGTGACAAATAGCCTTGACTTAGTAAAATCATAAAAGCTTTCTAAATTAAAATCTCAGTGTATCCAATGGCTATTGACAGGAAAAATATGCCTGATTTCCAGCTCAGGACATCCTAGGAAGTTGTGTTCCCTAACGTTGCATGGTTGTTACTATCAGTAAAAACTGCTGACAAACAGCTTCTGAGTTTGCCTTTTCGGTGGACTGGGACTAAGCAACTCATTTCCAGAAAGACTAGCTACCATTGCCCACCTGACTCATACCAACTTCAATGCCAACTTGCCCAAGCACTGCAGGTTCTTGCTTAAACAGCTTTCAGCTCAAGAGGCACATCCAGATAAATTTCAAATTCAACAAAGCATTCCGATACCCTGATCTGCTATCTTACAGCCCACTTAATTCTTAAGCAGCTGATGGAATCTCTTGACCTATATCAAATGCTTTTAACCTAACCACAGTTCTAGTGCTCAGGAGTGTGTATACTTAATAGTCAAATCAGAATAAAATGCAAATGTTTAAATTTTTGCTTTAAGGACATGATACATGTAAATATAAATAAGATGATATGGTTGTTCTCAGTTTACTGCTGTTATGGGGCTGTTTTAATTCCATTTTCTCTGCCGTTGCCAGAATACTTGTCCTAACATTTCTACAAGTCCATGTGAACAAGTTTCTTCCCCCATTTTTCACAGACTCATCCTCGTATATCACAGTTTCCATTTCCAAAGCTGAAACCTGTTTGCCAGCATTTCCTAGCTAGTAATCCTGCACTCCAGCAGCAGCTTCTATGACCAGTTGCAAAGTTTGCAGTTTGTAGTGCTGAGGAACATAAACCTGTTCTAACATGCATTAGGCTGTTTTCTACAGAAGGCAGGCAAAGGCTTCTACATGTTGTACTAAACAATGCCAGCTTATTTCTGAAAGGGTACATATGCTACCATAATCCCACATTTTACTTCTAGGTACTAAAATTATGAATGAGAATTTGAGTAATATTATTTCCAGAAAAAGCATAACACACTAGCTGTCAACCCCGACAGGGATACAATGGGATGGTTATACATTTAATCCCAGAAACTCTCAATACTCTCCATACTAGTAAGAGAAGACTAGCAAACCAGCAATGAACGGGCACAGACACAACCGCACCCTCCCACAATCTCTGCTCAGACCTGGTCTTTAGCTGCAATTTATTGAGATGTCTCTAAGACATTTTAATTACACCCAACATAAGTCAAGATTAGAGTAAGGTTAGAGTAATGATGCAATTACAGTTATACACAGTGACATCTGAACAACAGTTCAGTTTAACTGCTGCTGTAAGCTGATCCAATGATGTGTGATCAGTATTCACAGCACAAATATGGTATCTAAGAAGTCAGGTTGTCCAAGCTTAAATGGCACGTCCTCAAGTGTCACTCCAAACATCCCTGTGGGCAGTACACTGACATACAGAGCAGCACCGCACGGCAGGGACTACCTATTAACACATTTAAAAAATAAAATGGTAAATCCATCTGCCTTTTTATTTTTAAAATAGTTATTTTTATTTAATGAAAATTTAGGAGGCCAGCCCCAAAATTCCTGAGTACACAACAGAATAGACACTAAGAAAAACATCATATTAGAACAGAACAAAATAGACCCACAAAGGAGACCACAAGAACATTTAACCAGATGCACTTTATGACTAAACTTCTTAAAACTGTATTTCAAGGAATTAATTTAGTTCGAGAACATGAAGTCAAACAAATTAGTCTTAACTCCAAATGCTGTATTTCTGACAAAAATATCTCCAGATTTCTGTACTACGTAAGATACAACAATTAGGCACAAAACCAGACAACCAAAGCTTTACAGCCAACGTCACTAATTTGACAAGGCAACAGCATCTCCACATCACCTGCCACAGCACCTCTGGCAAACTAGAGATTCTATAGTTCTAATACTTCCCATAATACTTAACACTCCATCTTCCACCTCAGCTCAGTCCCAGCAGCAGTGCTCCTTTGTCACCAACGGGTTAACCATGCGTTAATCACCTGGCAAGAGGTCTTCTGAGGCACCTGGCTATTAAAGAAATTACTGAGCCTGGATCTACATTTCACCCTAGTTACTGCACTCCAAGCACCTCATGGACTTATTCTGCAAACACTTTAGAAAAGCTAGCAAGTCTCATTTGAAATATTTTCCATCAAGCAATACTCAACTGTGAAACACATTTATCTCAAAAGTTGTCTTACACAGGTAGACAGCTATTCCTGAACATGCAAAGGAGATAATTTTTTCCAAAGAAATAACCCTCAACTTGCATTGTTACTGTTGGAAAAACAAACAGAACGCTGCTGAACAGAATATATGTTTCCTTTACTAAGGTTTTCAAACACGCATCATACAAACAACATCAACGAAAAAAATTATCCTAAAATGCAGAATACATCTCAGATTTAAAGGTGAAACAAGGTATGCAGGTGGTTTCCCCTCCCACCCCTCCCAATTCAGAAAAAGTATTTATAAATTAAGATAGGTAAGGTAACTGCAACTGGACTATGTCTGAGACAAAAAATCTGAGCAAAGCAATTAAATTACTGTCTTGTTTTATCCAATGCATTTACTTCAAAAAAAAATCTTAGGATAACTCATTAACATTAAAATGGTTTTAACATTAAAAGCTCTTGGTATTTAGGAATCACGACTCGAACCAATACTACAGTAACATGTTGTTTGTGTATACATTCATTTATATGGACTCACAAATGAGTCTATGCATTTCTGTATTAAGTATAAAAATGAAACTCTGTTTATATAACCATTATGTTAACATCAAAATGCTTCAATGCAAAGCAACCAAGCTTCCCATGCATTGTACTACCCTCCAAGCAAAAGAACTGACAGGTCATACCTAAATAATGACTATTTTTTAAAGGGAGGTGAGAAAAATCCTTCCACTCTGCCAACACACACCCATGTCAGCGTGATTCTTCATCAAGCATCTTCAAAGATGCATTTCTTAGAGAATCAAAGGGAACAGTAACTAGAACTGTGTCTTTCAGCATCATTTACAGTTACATAGTGTCAAATTCACATTCAGACCTTAACATGTAATTAAAACTAGACATATTTAAGTTAACCAACTACAGACCATGACATAGAATTGCACTCACAAAATGCTAACAGGGTCTGAAGGACCACATGCAGCAAGTTTGAGAAATTAATCACATGCTATACATAATAAAACACATTCACTGAAATAAACATTCAGAATAATTTAATTTAGAAGTATCTTATCCTTATCAGGGTTCTTAATGATGAATAATCCTACTAACTGTCTTACTTGGCACTGTGTTGTATATTGCATTCCTGTTAGAATGAAGGAATCCTGCTTTATTAATATAGTTCTGCAAATAACTATATAAAAGATACATATGTATGTATGTAGAAGGAGAAAGAAAACATTGAGGGGCAAAAATATCAGCTACAGAAAGCTATTTCTCATAAAACCAAGTCCTGTCCTGTGGTACTGCACACTTAATGGTTACAGGTTAAAGACTGCTAAGTGGGTGACCATGCACCCAGGCAATTCACATACTGTTCTGTAGGGTGTTCCAGCTTCCTATTTTATATACAGTAGCTCTTTACGCTGTTATTCCATAAAATTCATACTTACCTTAGCAGACTCTGCATCACACGGTACAAAAAGCGTGCACGATACAGAGCACCTACTTAAAGAAACACACTCACCAATACATATTGTAAACTTTCAAGTGTTAAAGCAAGCTATTCTCTATGAGAGCATTTTCTGCTGATTTGTTCTCACTTTTTTCATGTGGTATTGCTTACATTTTAAACTTATGGGCATTTACAAGAAATGGGAGAGTCCCATCAAAGCTAGTAAATCATGAAAGAGCTCTACTTTGGGCCTCAAAAACTAAACAACATAGCAAACAACTATTACTAACCTTCCCTTTTCCCTCAAAATAACAAAGAAAGCATGACTTTCAGATCATACTGCTGTACATGCTGTAATGAAAAGCAGAATCATCTCACGTCTCATTTCCAATCAGTACCTTTCACTGAGAATTTTCATGACACCTCCATCCAAGACTTTTTCAGTGGAAGTAAGCTGAGTCTAGCTGACCTCATGCACTCTTAACAGTAATTTAAAATATAAAAAGCAAACAAAACACCAAAACAGAATTCTACAACTCATTCTCATATTCAGTTTAGCCTTCATAAACCTGATTTCAAACAAAAACTGATCAAGGTAAACAGCTACAGGACATTCACAGAGTAAGACAGCAGATACATATATGTATATTTTACAGTTATTATTCATTATAAAGCAAACTGCTGAAGAGCAGCTGCTTCTTTTTCCAAATCAGTCTGACATTTTTTCTGGATGCCAGTCAGTCTTATCACTAGCCTGAAGAAGAAAAAGCTTCATCCAACTACTGTCTACAGACCAGTATACTTCCTGATACATAGAACTCACATGCAACTTGGACATCCATACCCATAATAACACATCTGTATCTCTTTGGTCAAGTCATGCACATCACAGAATCGAAGGAAGATCTGGGTTAGAAGGGACCTTAAAAATCATCCAGTTCCAACTCTCCTGCCATGAGCTGGGACACTTTCCACTACATTCTGCTTAAAGCTCCACTCAGCCAAGCCTTTAACACTATGCAAACTTAGAGAAAAAAATTGGGATTCCCCATCTATCTACTCCAAGAGATAAATGTCTTAATTACACAGCACAAAAGCAAGTTAATCCATCTCACATTTCACCAAGAAATATGCAGTTAAATTTTAAAGCTGTAGTAAGTTAAACCTGCTCACGCTTTCTTCTGCTATTGGTTGTTTTAATTCAGTTTCATACTGCTTAAGTTATACAATAGCCTCAGGCATTTCATTATCCCTGGAATTTTCAAAAAGCACTAACAATGGGTATAGAAAAAAGACATTTTCACTAAAATAAAATTTACCAAAAGCAGTTACATATCTCCTGAAGTGAGTTGCTTGCATTTTCACAAGTATTTTGATGTTTCATACGTTGCTATTTGAGATTTATTTCTACAATCTGAGATTAAACTCAGAAAATCCTTTTTACTCCAAATGAAGAATTTTTTTCCACAGAAAATGAGTCAAATTAAAACAGGAAAGGTTGTACGTACCTTAGGCTCTAAGAAGTACCCTTTAAAATATCGATACTTAACAGGAACTCCTCTAGGAAGCTCTATAGTAGCTTTCCATAATTCACTGTGAAAATAATAAGTTCAAAAACAAGGGATTAAGTTCCCTGACGATCCAATGTTCTAAACACTATTTCAGTGTAACAGCTCTACTATCATCTAAAAAAAAGTTTATTACTAGACACTGAAAACATTTGTTTGAAGTACAGCTTTCCTTTCAAAGTACGTTTGTAGGTTCTCAGGACTTTTTTCTTTTAAATCACTACAATAATCCATCCTAGAAATAGCATAAAAGTAACACACAAATACACTGGTATTTTTCGCAACTTTGATGACAAAACTGAGTTCACACCATCGTATTCAAAACAGTGAGGCTTACAGCTTTTTACAGGTTACTCTGCATTCTGATTTAGTATTACTCACCATGTACCATTCCAGTCATCCTCCATTCTAAATAAAACTGAGTGTACTGCCACACTAAAGTTTTTGAGAAGGCATATTTAGAACAGAAACCTCACTTTTGGAACTCAAATCTGAAGAGCTCTACAGGAGCAAGTACTCTCATGTTCATTTAACAGATAGGGAAAACATGATGATACAATTCAGGAATTCATCCAACATCACATAAGAAGTCACTGACAGAATTACAAGTACATCTTATGACCCTTTTTCCTGCATCATATAGGCAAATAACAGCAGTAAGGGCACCATTTTAACAAAACACTGAACTCCTCTACAGTGCTAGACTGTCTTCATATGCACTCATTTTCATACAAACATAAATCACATGAGTTTTAGCATTAAAACTATCATCATATTCCCACCTTCCTACAGGCACAGTAGGAAGAAGCATCAGCTTGCTTCTTGCACAGCTTAAGAAGAAACTAAACACCTCCCACAATTTTGTGTTTGCATTATTACAAGACTGAGAATTATCCTTAGCAATCTCTTATTAGAAGCATCTATAACTGTGCTTCTGCAATGCATCAGAAAAACATACTAAAGTTAAACATTCTCTTAAACACATTCCTATGTATCCTGACAGCTGACAATCTCAGAGCCAGAACTGATTTGTTGTTCTAGGTTTTTAAAGAAAAAAACCCAAACTTACCAATCATCAGTCTGAAGGACCACTGCCGCTTGTGGATTCCAACTTCCCAACGCACTGCAGCTCCCACATATTGCAAAAACCTCTCCTGAAAATGAACAGACCAAATTAAAAACATGGTTATCGTAACTGAAGCCTACATGGAACTACTACATATCGTCTACATGGTTAAACATTTGAGTAATTTTAATGTATACAGTAGGCTCACCCATCCACGCTTCCTTTTAGTTCCAAAAGGTCTTTTCCCCTCCCACTCAAAATTGTAACAGCATTTTCACTTCTATCATAGAGATACCACTAAGAGGCACTACAAACAACCCAAACCCCTAAGAAGGTCAGTATCCAAATTTTCTCTCCTTAACACAGTTCAAATAAGTCTTTGGAAATGCAGAGGGCAAGTTATCACTTTCATCTTTTGTAAAAATTGAAATAATTACATACACACATGTGTGAGCATACATGTCTGTGAGTATGTACATATTCACACACATTACTAACATCAAAAACAGTAGTTTCCTGAAATTCGTATGAATTAATATAGAAGCAGATTTAAAAGGAGGTTGGTAGCATCAATTTCAAGGCAATAATACAGCTTAATTCCTGTGAGAAATAAAACTATTTTTGCCACGTTTTAAAGTTTTATCGGATATAGAAATAGGTTTCCATGCAGAAAGTGTTAGTCACACCTTAATACATATTACATGCACGCAGCAAGAACAAAAAAAAAAAGACTACAACAGTGTAAGAATGCTCAACTCCAGGGAATCCAAGAGATAAAGATAACACTGCAATTTATCCTCATTTCTTAATAGAAAACCAACATGCAGGACTGTAAGAACAAGAATAAACACAACTGCAAAGGATAAATTAGTATTTTGGTTTTTACAGGGTTTCAATAACATTATTATACACAAGAACAATCTGTTACAGAAGAAGGAAATGTGAAGTTGTAACGTTTATTCACCGTCTGCTGAACCTTTTAGTCTTCCCCTGAAAAATGTAAGAACCACCAAAGCACTGGAGCTACTTACATATTAAAATGCAACTTAAAAAATAACCTCAGGATCTAAATGCAAAAAACAGATGAAGACATTCAGCTGAAGTTACAGCTTTGAGAAAAATGGGAGACAGCATCAGATGCTTGCATGCTTCACCAATAAGAAAAGCAAGCAAGGAACAAATGTATAACTGACCATCCTCAGAGAAACAAGCACCCATCTTAACTAAAGCAAGATGCAAGTGTTTCTGATTGCAAGCTCACGTTCTCACCCAGAAAGCAACAGCACTGGCGACACAATAATCTGCAGACACAAGGTGTATACAACAAAGGCATACCGTGTTTTACTAAGCCAAACAACATAGCTGGAACTTTAGGTCTGAAATAAGAGTTCTGAGGATGTACTTAGGACTCTAAAATAATATTATTTTTTTTCCAGGTATACAAGTTACTCTAACATAGAGTTTTGTTTGAGAAAGAGACCACTGTAGAAAAACAAGTGAGAAATGAAAAGGATTTGATCATAAAAACAGCTATATAAAATAATTTGAGATCATCATTAACTGCAGTTTTTTGCTTTCTAAATAAAAATTTCCTGCTCCAATTCACTTCTAAATAAATCAGGCTTTTGCACACTTATTTAAGTATACAAATCATCCAAGTATACAAATGTAGACAAGACTTGACTGTGCATTTTAGTGAAAGTTATTGTACACAAGTACCTACATGAAGTTTTTCACCTTTCCTACTCTGGTAGGACACATTATAGTGCATTACAGTGTTTGTTTTTTAGCTACAAGAAGAAAATGAAGGAGGAAGGGTAGGCCATTTTAATACCATAGTTACAGTTACTGACTAGAGATGTTAACTTTTTTCCTTTTAATATTCCTCTACAACAGCAGCATTTAGTACACTTCTGTGTAAATACCAGCCAATCTCTCCAGCACAATCTAAGCTGTATTCCTCTCAGTTATACCCAGCTACAATAGCTTTTTAGCCTTTTTAAAAGCAAAATCCCCCAGGAACCTGAAGATATGGTAAATACTTACAGCAAGGTACAATGCACAAAAGCCAACAATGAAACAAGATGCAGTCATACCTCTACTCACTTTACAGTTATATGGAATGGCTGCACCAAGATTAGTAAAATTCTGATCAAATTATTCGAAGAAAGGTGCACAATACAGAAAGTGGAACTGTCTTTTCAACAGCAATTCTAAACTCTGTGACTGTGGGTTTGTTGTCTGTTTACTTCATGTTAGTTTATCTTTGATCACCTGACTATATCTCCTGCCAGGGGACCGCCCCAATGAAGACCTACACAAGTCGCACCAATAAACAGTGATAATCTTCCTCCCACTAGGATGAAGTGAAACTGAAGCACTTGATGCCATGAGCTTATGCCAGTGTGTATGCTTCATCAGTGGTGTTGGCTCCAGAAGTGGTCCAGCTAGAGGGAGTGGGACAGGGCACTACTCCTGGGCTGGGGATGTCCTCTTATCCTTCAGCTGGAACCAGCAGAATCAGCAGCGAGTGTGAGTGATGTGCACTTCAGTACTCAAGGTGCTCACCAACTACTCACCATGGTGATCTGAAACTCAGCACAGGCTGCTTATAAAAGAACTACTACCACCACGACATACAGCCACTTCTGTTAATTAACTACCAAGTTGTTCTTGTTGCTGATAACTTGCATTCCTCATTTAAATTACAGAAGTGATGTTACACACTTTTGTCTAATGGCTTTGGTAACTAAGTTGATGCTAGATTTCAATGAAAACCAAGAAGCACTTCCTACATTCCAAATCCAGAAGAAAGAAACTCCTCAGCCAAGTAGCAGTTCTTCCATTTGCTTCATCCAGTCAACCCTCACTCATTAGCTCAAGAAGTCAATGGTGAGCTCCTTCAAAATCCAGGAACAGTTTTCTGAATGTTAGGGAATCTCTTTGTGTAACAACTGAGGGCAAGTAAAATTGTATTGCTCCAAATTAACAATGTACAGCTGAATTAACATCTTCATATCAAGAAGGTTTCTATTTAGTATCAAAATTCAGAAGAACACAAATATTACACCACCTCTGGTGGCTCAGGAGACCTTACAACCTCTGAGGAGTATTCTGTGCTGATAATGTCCTACTGATGTGGTAGTGTACAGCTAAAATGATTTTCTTCTGTCTTACATGCTACTATGACAGATGACAATCGTTCTGTACAGCTGATCTTTACATCAGGAGGATGTAACAAACATAAGCAGGTAAGTGATAGAAGATCTGATGTGGCATTGATAAATGCAAGATAATTCTGAAGGATGAATCTGAACTACGCACACATCTCAGCAGAACATGACATTACATTACTCGTGCAAAAGAATTTTTTTCCTCATTGTAACAAAGCAGAGAGTGACAAAAAAAAGTTATACATATTTAACAAATACTCGTAATAAAGCATGAAACATTTTAATTCCCCTATTCAAGTCAAGCATTGGCTCTGCATTAGTCTAGCTCTGATTCACCATTTCTAAAAGACCACAGCTGAAACAGGAGGGACCCCAGAGAAAAATCCAGAACTGCTATGGAAATACTTCTATACTGTAAGGAACTGAAAACATTTTTAAGCTCAGACTGGTTTTCAGTAATAGAACTGTAGCAGTGCTTAGAGAGATTTACAAGGTCAGTAATAAATAAACAAACATTATTTTCCAAAAGCCAGGAAATTTTGCTGAAAACAACAGAAAGCAAAGTTATTATCAATAGTTATTCTGTGAATTAAACAGGGGCTTGAACCTAACAGTACTTCCTATTACCAAATGCTATTGAGACACAGAGCTTATCAATTTATTTCTAAGGTAGTTTTGTTTATATAAAAGCATCTGTTGTAACATTAGGTAGAAATACAGTATCAGCCAAAATCTCATGCTTCAGAATGCAAGGCAACTGCTAGAGGATAAAATTTAAACAAATCTGAATTATGGACAAGTGACAAGTTGTTATCACCTGAAGGACTGTTAGATGTTTCATTTGAAATATGTAAGGTAGAACATTGAATTCAGTTGCACATTCTTCCTGCCCTTAACACCTAGTAGAGGTCACACCTCATTACACAGAATGTTCAACAGGGAGAAAAAGAGTAATAAAAAGTAGAATAAACACGTAAATGCACACACAACTATCACAGCCCAGAATGTAAATACTCCTAAATTGAGTAAGAAGCTACTACAGACAGAAGGCTAATTTTAAAATACCATTCAGTGAGCAATAACATTGGTTCCATACTATGAAATTGTTTGCATTTCTTTGTAAAATTTTACAATACCTTAAGAAATACTTATTTTGATACTAGAAATGCCACGTTCCTTTACTCCTGAAGAAAACAGAGAAAGCTTCTGAACATTCTTCTGATCAGTTTTATTCTAGTTCTACTATGTCAAAAGGAAAGCTTATGATAGGCATGATTGGAGTACCTGGTACTGACGGCCCTCTCACTTCAAAAGTGACTTGAGATGAGGTCATGCTTGCAGATTTTTTTTGTCTTAGGAAAGTTGAAATCTCCTATAGTGTGAGAGGAAAAAAAAAATTCAGGAACAGCATACTACACCTTTTGCTTGTTCTCTAGAAGATGAAATGCACACGAAAAGACCATTAAAACAAACAGCACATGCAAGTATCAGTATCATGTAACATATAAAATTCTTGGGATTTGAGATATATAGTGATAACTTATGTGTGCGTATATATATCTAACTCCGCTCCTGAACAGGCCACCTCATTCTGCATTTAAGTTCCACAAGTAATATGGCTGCAAATAAACAATCCAAAGTACTGATGACAGAACTAAGTACACTTCAGAAGTAGCACAAGGAGCAAACACCTTCTATGAACTTTGTTGCGCCTATGTCTCTAGGTCATATATGTCCAACCTATAGGCCTGCCTGATGAAAAGGAATTGTCTTGGGCCACACTTAAAATATATATTTTATACTTAAAGTAACAAAACTTCTTTTAGTTCTTAATATTTTTTAAATATAAAAAGAGGGTAGCAGAAACAAAACTAGTGGGATATTTGATCTTATTTTTGTGATCTAACACAACAGTCCATCTCAATGGAATGGGTTGCAACTCTTAGTGAGTTCTTGGTGTCTGTCAGATTTCTGATGACATTTTGCTCTTCCTGTACTTCATCTTCGAAAACAGCTGCTTTTAAACATACATACCGAAAACTTTTTTTCAGCAGTCTTGAAATCTATTCTCACATTCTTTCACCAAAACAGAAAGCACAGCTGCATATTTTCTTTTGCTGCTCATGGGCCCTTGTTCAGCTCACAACACGCACAATCGTTTGCAGAAGGTCAAGTCAGGTCTGATCTGCACCATCCCTCCCCACCTGCAGGTTTCAGCCCAGCCTCTGCATGGCTGCTGTGAGTGATGGGTGCACGCCCAGGGCAGGGCCACTTGGTGGGGCAGAGCCACTGCCGTGACGGTGCAGGGCAGTGGGAGCTGTGCTGGGCAGCAGAATGGACGTGCCTGCATTAGATGCTCTGTACATTAACAGCAACAGCTCTAGTATTTATTTTTGGCAGCTATTTATAGACAGGGAAAGGTTAAAATGCAACATGCTTCAGTGCCAAAAATGAAACTGAAGTTTCAAAACTGGTTCTGTATGACACAAAAACTTTGCTTTGAAGCAGAACATACGCAGTGTTTGTGTATTTATAAAAACACTGACTAGCTCATGGCCTTGGCTGGGTTCGCCCACTGTCCTTGCTCAGACACCCTTTAATTGAGAAGAGCCAAAGGGGAAATGAAGCAGGCAAAAATGATTTGGCAAAGGCTGCACAACAGGCAGATGTCAACTAAGGCCTGAACCCAATTCCCCAAAGCAAGAACAGACTTTTTCACCGCATAAAAAAAAAACCTCTTTCCACAGCTCATGCAACATGACTCAAAATTCAGCTTGACAACAAAACAAAAACCAGCAAGCCTATCCTGCTCCAAATTAACTATCCATCCATGCCTAGACAAAATCTGAATCTGTTATCAAATCTATAAAGCGTTCTAGTGTTGTAAAAATTATGTATACCTACTTAAGATTGTATTTGTGAACTTAAAAAATGACCAACAGAACAGTATTACTTTCCTATGCAACAGGAACTAACTGTAAGGAATCCCAATGAACTTGCTTTGTAAAGCATTCAAAATTCTGCTTAAAAGGCCTTGTGTCTGCAAGGTCTGCCCAAGGGACATACATTAGGAGAAGAAAACTCTAGGTTCACACCACCAAACTCGAGCATGAGTTCAAGTCTACAGCACTGCCTCTCATTTTAAATAATTTGTTTTTTGTTAGCAAATCAAAGCTGCTATATATCATCATGCACCAACAAATCATTCTGTACTTTAACAAGATACAAAAAAAGGCTTTAATTTCAAAAAGCACAAAGGTTTAACTGTGCAGCTATGACTGCTCCCGGGAAGACAGCACTCTACTCCTAGAGGGAAATGGCAAGAAACCCTAGATTAAATACTCTGATTCTGTGACCAATAGGTGCCAGGCCCTGTTCTAAACCCTATGTGCTTTCAAGCCCTCAGTACTGCCTCACTAAAGGTGAGAAGGAACAGCAAAATTCTCTACAGGGGGACTGCTGGGGTGAACATAAAGCCCAGACAATTACTGTACATTCAAGGGAAATGTAGTAAGCTGGAACTGCTTTGTGAAATAACAAAATAAACCTGTAAGTTTCCTAATTAGCAACTATTAACCAATTCAGACAAATAGATTTATAAATAGTGCTTCCGTGCTATCATAAGCCTTTGGGCTCAGCACCATTAAAGCTGAATTCACATCTGCTGTAACCACATGACTCAACACCAGCTTTGGGTGCAAACAACTGCCTCCTCCCCTGTGACCCATTCCCTCCCTTCTGCTGGTTTTTATGGGTAACGCAGCTAACTCCTTACGCAGGAGAGCCACAAACAATTGAGCAAATCTCAGCCATTTACTCATGGGATACACAAGTCCAACCCAGTAGACACTCACACAATCCTACCAGCACTTCACATCAAAAATGTGTTTCTTTACCTCGTGATTCTTGCTTTTACAACAAAAGCAAGTTCTTTTTCTCACTATGTCACAGCACTATTTCCTCTCATCACCCTCCCTTTGCAAAGCAATACCTTGCCTTCCACAATTTCTGGATGCTTCCCAAGGAAACGGTGACTGCACAGCAGCAGTACTCTGAGGCCAAAGCCAAACTGATCTGCTTTCCAAAGTCTGACTCAAAAAACATGCCCATCAGTCAATCTCACTGTAAAACAGGCTATCTATCTGCAAGCCTTCCAGGGCAGGGGCAAGATCAACAGCCTGGTGGTAGTGTGCAACCTTGGTTTCCTTCCTAGGAAACAAAGTTCTTCTCTTGGAACCAGGAATCCTGCAGTTTCAGAGAACTGCTTACTTTCCCTAATGCACCCACATGAAAGTCAACAAAGGCATTAAGCACAGTAATCTATACCATGAATGGAAAAGAAAAATGGTACTCTTTGTTCTGAAATAGCCTGTAAATACCTCCCCACGGACTCTCGAAGGAATATAAGAGTGGCAGGAGGCAACGGGCATCCTGAAATACAGTCTCCAGGCTCTCCTCACCCCAGTCTAAAGGCTCACTACTGGAAGCGACAGAAAAACAGCCAATAAAAGCGCTTGGAATAAGAGAGAAATATAACATTTTGTGCTCTCCTTCTAGAATAATACAATCAAATATTAATGGATCATAAAATATACCTTTCCTCTACAAATGAGGTAGCAAAGGTTAGGGGTGTCATCACAGACGGGGAAGACAAAGATAATATTTAGCTGTAGTCAAAACATACCAGAACACGCAGTTAATCTAATAATTCCAAGTCTGAGATTTATTTGAGCCTTCTGGCTTATGGTTCTGGAGCACACAAAGCCCTTCAAAACTCTTCAGCTGCAGCAGATGTAGTAGCTGTAGTAGAGCTTGCTGCCACACCCTCCACCACTTATTTCCTTAAGCTTTCCAGCGAACTCAGAGCTGTACACATTATTCAAATACTTCAAAAGGTTCTGGCTGTTGGCCACCCCATATCTTACGGTCAGTATTTCAGGCTTTTATAAACATACACAAGTAATCTGGGACAGTCCTGAAACATAATACCCTAGCTTACAAATACGGAACAAATTTTAGACTCGTCAAAATTCATAGCATTCATAAAGCCAAATGACATGCTCTCTCAAGTAAGATTTGTAATAACAATTCCAATGGGAGTGAAAGGCTACGACTTCCAACACCTGCAGGACAACAAGACAGGCTGAAAGGATGATGTGATCATCCTCCTCCACCACCCCCTCCCAACCCCACACTGAGGCCTCTAGGCTCTAAGTTACTTTTTCTTCCACCCTTGTATTAGGAAAAATTTTAGGCTGCATTAACAAAGAATGAATAAAACATTGACTTTATCAACCATGATATGTCTATAAGGACTGAGAATGGCTGGGTACAGTCAGCAGTAGCAGGAAAAATAGATACTGAAGTCTTTGGTTGGGACAATACCAGACATGAGCACAGACACAGAGAAGAACTCACTAAGGGCAGCTGCGCAGGAAGGACTTAAGGGTCCCAGTGGACAAAAACTGGATACAAGCCAGCAGTACGTGCTTGGAGCTCACAACACCAACACCATCCTGGGCTATAACAACAGAGGGGGATGGTAGCAAGGAGAGGAAGGGGATTGTCCCTGTTCGCTCTGCCCTTGCAAGGCCCCATCTGGAGTACTGCATCCAGACCTGGGTCCTCAGCTCAGGAAAGACGTGGAGCTGTTGGAGTGAGTCCAGAGGAGGGCCACAAAGGTGACCTGAGGGCTGGAGCACCTGCCTTACAAATAAAGGCTGAGGGAGATGGGCTTGTTCTGCCCAGAGAAGAGAAGGATCTGGAGAGACCTCATTGCAGTGTTACAATACACAAGGAAGACTACCCTTATACGTGGGCTGGCAGTGAGAGGACAAGGAGGAATGGCTTTAAACCAAAAGAGGGAAAAATTAGGGTAGACATTAGGAGGAAATTCTTTACTCAGAGAGTGGCAAGGCTCCAGCACAGCTGCCCAGAGAGGTGTGGTGCCCCACCCCTGGAGATGCTCCAGGCCAGGTTGGATGGGGCCCTGGGCAGCTGAGCTGGTGAAGGACAGCCCTGCCCATAGCTGGGGGTTGGAACTGCATCATGGGCTTTAAGGCCCCTCCCAATCCAAACCACTCTGATAGGAAAAGAGAGAAGATAGAGACCAACTCTCTGGAAAAAACAGCATCGGCTTTCTAAACAGAGGGGTGAGGTACAAATGAAGGTTTTCTGTTGAAGGTAAGAACTATGAAAAAAATCTTTAAAGCAAAACGCTGCTCCTCCAGTGCACGAGGAGAATCCAGCTTTATAAACTACATTCCCTTTCACACATCTAATGAACCGTGAACCAAACCAACTTAAGTTCTTAGACACTAGATGACCCAGACCGTATGACTCTCGGACCCTTCACCATGATTTCATGCACTGAAGATAATTTGTACTTGGCAAGCTAAAAATGAGAAAGTCAAAGCGAAGCAGACTCATGTTGAAACTCAGCATGATACCTCTTCCCACCTCTCCTTGCAGACCATATCTAGTCAACTGTGCTACTGGTAGAAGTGTCTGACATAAAGCTGTCATCCTGAAACTCTCATGAATAACATTACATTTGGATAACATAGAACATACATTTTTCCCTAACACAAGGATAAAGTACAGCAAACAAAGTTGCTTCTTAATGGTTAATTTAAAATAAATAAATATGTATGTTAGCTGTATCTAATTTTTTACATGGGCACTTAATGGGATTTTTCAAAGGCGTTTAGACAAAATATTTAAATTAGAGAGCTAGGTACCACAATAATCCCATAATATCCTTTAATAGTTATCTGGTCCTTAAGGTAAGAATATTTTTAACCACTATTTATTGAATTTGCTTAGCAGAACAACAGCCAATCTGTGTATAAAGAGGCTCCTTCACACAATTAACACACATTCCCTCACCAAACCACCCAACGCAGGCTAGTGTAAAACTGAGCACAGGCTCAATTATTTCACGCTACTGCCATCGTTTTGCATTACGCGGAGCAACAGCGCAAGATCCACGAGGCTGTGCTATCTTTGTACAACCCTTGTTTGAAGCAGACACCCTCCACCTTAGAAGCACACACTGGTGAGACTTATCAAGCCAAGCAGGAGTGCAGCTCTGGCTGGGAGCAGGGGAAAGGTGCCCCAATCACAGCCAAGCTCCCCGACAGCTGAGCGCACGTTGGCTGCAGCGGGGTCAGCGCAGGGCACCGCAGCTCAGATTTGCACGGCACCTATTCGCACGCTACTCAGTTCTCTTACGCACACTAAACAAAGCCAAGACTTCAGAAGGTGAGAGGGCACGACCGGATGAGAGCTTCACAAACTGCCTTCACAGCTCCTTCACGTCCTCCCGCACCGCCAGCGGGCTCGTCCAGCCCCCGCAGCACGCCGGGTCACGAACTCGGCGGCTCCCTGCTGCACCGCAGTACGAGCAGCGAGCAGAACGCGCGGGAGATGCCCGCTCCCTCTTACCGCCCGCCGACCGCCCGCAGCGGGCAGAAGAGGCGCGGCGCCAGGCGGGGCAGACCACGTGACCGCCGCGACCACCCCGGCCCCGCCCCGCCGCCGGAAGCGGCCAATGAGAAGCCGGCAGGAAGGGTAGAGGAGGCCGTGTCCTTTCCTCGAAAGCCCCGGGGGGCGCCGGGCCCCGCGTCCGCACAGCGAGGCGCCGGCTGCCCTCGCTCCCCTCCGTATGGACGCGACGAGCGTCCGGTCCTATCTCCGCCCCTGGCGTCCCCTCCGCGGCACGGATCGCTCGCGCCCTCCCCCCCTTGACTGACCTGACCCGGGCGCCGCTCCAGGCTCTCCACCCTCTTTGTACGTCCGCCGCCCGCGCTCCCTGCCCCTCCTCCTCCTGCCGCCGCCGCCGCCGCTGCCCGGGGCCGCCTGACGGCGCGGGGCGCGGGGGAGGGGGTGGGGCGGCGGCGCGGCCGTCAACCGCTCCCAGCTGCCCTCCGCCGCAGCGGAACGCGGGGCCGGGCGGGACGGCCCGTCTGACGTCACCTCACCGACGTCCGCCTTCGCTCCGCTCCCTGCCGCAACCAATGAGAAGCCGCACATGTCCGGGGGGGGGGGGCGGGGGCAAAAGGGGGGCGGGGTCTGTGGTGGAGGCGGGGCATGGAGGGGGCGGGGCCTCCGGGCGTTGCATAGTTAGCTAAGAAATTAGCTTTGCTTTGCGCGGCTCGTGTCAGTTGGGAAGGGAGCTGCAGTTTGAGTGGGCTGAGAAACCGCTCATCCTCTTTGTTACGCTAGGCGATCTAGTGCTGTAATCGGCACGCCGCTCTGCGCCGTCCCTGCTGTTCCTTGAATTTCCGCTCATTCATCCCCTCCAGCGTGTTTGTAAGCAGTTTCTGGCGTCAGACCTAGGCATCGTAAGGACAGTGCTTCTTAATGTCAGCGTGTACCTAACATCGCTCATTTCTGAGTTGCTGGCACCTTTGTGTGAGCGCTGCAAAATCAGAGTGCCTTGCTGAAACAAACAAACAAAAAACAGGGAGGGATAAGCATTAAGAACGTTGCAGCCGAATTGTAGCACAAAAGAAGTTAATAACTGAAAGCACTCTGTGCCAAAGGCAAAGGGCGAAGAGGAGGTCATTCCTCTGGGTAAGGAGGTACAAGGGCTGGTGAAGTGTTTATTGGGAAGTGAGGATGAGAGTGGACTGCTGTGGTAACAAGCCCCCAGTAATCTGTAAACCTTAGGAACCATCACTTCTACGTCTCTAATCAACAGCCAGCTGAAGAAAGAGGGAGAATACAGGGAGAAAGAGAAGATACTACTTAGAAAATGAATTACCTCCTTGGTTTTTTTCAAGGTTTATTCAAGTAATTTGTTGTCCAGCTGGTGGAGAATTGAACACTTGGAAACGTGCTTTGTTGTGTTAAACTTGTTAAAAGTTGGCCTTTTGATGTGGTGCCAGCATCACGCTATGAAATGGTGCCACTGAACTTCTGTTGGCAGCTAGAAATACAGCACTTAGTCTCCCCCAGCTATGGTATTTATTCCAAAAAAATATCCCTATCCTGTCAAAGCTATTTTTGTATTTTCTAAAACAATTCAGTGTGGCCAAAAATTGCAATTTAAACTCGAAATGGATTCAAGAAATATTAATGTATTAATTTACTTAAAGACTATATCTCCCTTCTAATACAATTTAGCGCAGTTGAAATGGTTTGAGGGGTTTGGTTTTTTTTTTTCCTTGTAAACTGAAGTGGCTGATTGCAGCTGAAAGCTGACATTCTTTCAAACAAACCATTTTTTTAGTTCTTCAGATATCTTAAATGGTTTAGCATTCTTTCCAAATGAATAAATGTAGTAGCAATTGTTATGCTGCATTAAGAGAGACAGATGATTCCAAACAGCATAATTTGTCATGGCAACTTTGAAAGACTAATTTGCTTTCTAAAGATGACTCAAGCTGTCAAAATCTAAAATGATGTTCTTTATTCTGTAATTAATAAGGCTTTTCAAAGGGAAGAAATTTTGTTTAGCTTGATGATTAATTTCTCTGAACAATTGATGTTACCACGATTGCGTCAGTAGATTTGAGGCAATCCATGTACTCTCTTTTTCTCAGCCTGCGAGATCCCTGTCTTGCCTTGCTCTGAAGCCTTTCACTGAAATATAATTTTCAGTAACTTTATTCCTGTAAATTATTCCACTATAATGCTTCATGGCCTTCTTGAATAAAACAAAACCAATTAAGAATGATTATTAAGCCTGTACTCGGGTTAAATTAAAGCAAAGAGGTAAGGGGTGGAATAGGAAATGTTGTCACATCTAGGCTAAACATGAAAAAAAAAAAAACATTTTCTGTGTATTTCCTCGCCCTCCTCAGGAGCTGCTGCAATATGATTAGGTCAGATAAGGTTATACTTTGCTGTGTCATGGCAAAAAAGTCCCAGCCACTCCTTATGATCATATAAAACTTTAAGAGCACATAGATGAGTTTTTTGAACTTTTCTTAAGCACCTGTTCAAAAAACTAAGATTGGTACTTACCTAGCAACAAAATGAAAACAAAGGAAATGGGGTTTAATGTCACAGAATCAGGGAAATCTGGGGATCATCAAGTCCAACATGCTGCGAAAACAGGTTGTCTACAGCGGTTATGTGGGAAACTGTCCAGGTGGATCTGAAATACCTCCAGAGGAGACTCCACAGCCCCTCAGGGCAGCCTGTTCCAGAGCTCTGTCACTCTCAAAGCAAATAAGTTCTTTCTCATGTTCTATGGAACTTCTTGTGTTCCAGTCTGTGCCTGTTGCCCCTTTTTCTGTTGCTGGGCACTACTGAAAAGAGACTAGCCCTATTCTCTTGACCCTTGCCCTTTAGGTATTTATAAACATTGATAATATCAGATAGCCTGTAATTAATCAAGTTGGTGTTCTCAAAAAATCCCAAAGAGATTCAGGAAGAGAAGGGTACAAGTTCTATTTGAAGTGTGCAAGCACAAGCTTGTCTATCCACATTTCTGTACATACTGAAAAACTTGTTTTCTCTTTTCTACTCCTGTACTTCAAGGAGTTACTAGAACTCAACCAGTAGTGTGTGGCAAGCCACTTTGTTCCTATGATGATGCTGTTGTTAAGAGTTCTCTGAGCAGTAGTGAATGAGCTAAAAGATGCCCTGTGCAAACTGTCTCCCTGACTGCTGTGGAGCTGACACTAAAAAACACACCTTGCCCCAGGGCATGACACAGGGTGTGAAGCAAGGCTGAGCTGAATATCAGTGGAGCCTTGAGGCGGTGCTGATTCAAAAGTCCAAGGCCACTTGTGCAGTCTGTTTTTGCAAATATTGACAAAAGCCCAAGTGTGGGAGGGAAAGGTCTAATGTATATAATGCACTAGCAAACTTGTACTAAATAGGCAGTAGGGAAATGCCTCTGAGGTTTAATGTACCTCTTCCCCAGCCATTTCTGTGGCCTACATAGTATTTTCTGCTGCTGACAGAACTTAAGATTCCACCTACAAATCAAGGTTCATTCATAATATAAGCAGTTATAAAGATTTTGAATGGCAAATTATGTGTGCTCCCTCCTTCAATTATAGTTTGCATTATTAATTCCAGAGAACTAGTTCTACTGCCACCAGTGCTTGCAGCTGATGAAAGCTGTGTACATTTTGTTGAACTGTAGTCCTTATTTTGCTGCAGTCTTTCTGGGTTCCTGTGAATAAAAATAGCTTGTAATATTATGCAAATGGATACACAGCATTAGGCACGAAGTATCCAGTTAGAAATAATGCTCTTTTTTTATCCTTATTCTTGAAAATTCCCTTGTGACCTTTTTCCTGGTACTGAGAATATTGCTGTACTGTTATCTAATGTGAAATCTGGACAACTTAAAGATACTAAGGAAAAGTGATGCTAAGAGACTGGAAGGTATCAAGCAAGAATGAAAATTGCAAGATTAACATGACAGAAAAGTAGAAAAGTGCCTGATTTTGCAATTGCAATTTTCTCTGTAACATATGCTGTAATATTATGTAATATAGTTTGCTCTGTGGACAAGTTAGCAGTTAGTCGGGGAACATAGAACCACATTGGATTAGTGAGTAATAAGAAAAGAAGAGTGTTTTAAAAATTTCTTTTAAATGCTTGCAATGGGATAAGCCAGAAGTTAAGCAAGAGG
Organism: Oreortyx pictus; assembly: GCA_036925125.1. Taxonomy (NCBI): domain Eukaryota; kingdom Metazoa; phylum Chordata; class Aves; order Galliformes; family Odontophoridae; genus Oreortyx; species Oreortyx pictus. Next base: position 16,086,888 of record JAUPFR010000002.1, read on the forward strand.
TGTAGAGGGAGTGGAGGAATGCTCTGGCAGATTTGCAATACCTCAGATTTCCCTTTGGTTAAGGGAAATTATTATTGCCTGGATGTGCTGGCGAGAAACATGACAATGTATCAGAAATGTGGAGGAGAGCATCCCTAAATATAAAACGATAGAAATATAGGATGACTAAATTCAAAATGATACCCTTGTGTGGTTACTGTTAAAAAATATCAAATTTATGTGATGGTAGAAATACAGATATCCAACTTCCCCCTTGAGAAGACTCAGTTGTTTGGAAATGATGTTAATTTTTGTGTAACATTGTCTACAACTGATTTGAGATTATACCACAGAAAATCATCCCCTGAAACCTCACATGCTAATAAAATACTGCAGAAATGAGTTTTGGTTTGGAAATAAGACATACTGGGATCTTGTCTCAGCATGATTTCCTTCTTAATCTAAACTATTTGATCGTTTCTGGAATGAAACACATATCAGTTTTATTGTGAAGCTTTCAAATAAAGAATGGAAATATCACACCCTCAAAGCATCATATCTGAACTGGCCAAACGTGATTACTAATATAATACTTTTTTGTTTATAAATAAATACTAAACAAGCTATATATTACACTTTATTTGTACAACATCTATTTAATTTATATGTAGTATTCTGTAAACCTCAAGCTCTGTCTGCATGCCAACTACAAACTATTCTTAAGCCATATCTGTGAAACCTTCCTGTGTTCTTGCATTCTCCATCTGATTGACTGAAATTCTGCTTAAGCTGCCATGCTCATTTTGCCAGCAGCAACCTGTTTCACTGTGTCAGAAACAAGGGTGGCCAACAACTGTAGAACAATGCCAGTGGTGGATATGACACAGATAAACTTAAGTGTGTTTGCTTGGTTTGGTTTTTATCTCAAGAACAAGAGAAACACCTGCCCTAATACAAGTAGAGGCTGGTTTCCTGTGACAACAACAGTGTGACTCTGCTGCAGCTCAAAATCCTCTTTCAAAGGTCATGTTTGTGCTTTAAATGAAAAGTGTGACTGAATTTTGTGCTTTGCCAGATAACAATAGTAGTGTTGCAAGTGATTCCTTTGGACTCTATGGCTCAAGGGTAGTGATAACGCTGGGTTGCCATGTGCCAGTGCTCTGTGCTCCTCAGGGTTAAATAATTCTGATGTTCCCAGTGCCCATGTGAATACCCAGGTGCACAACAGGGGCAGAAATTTGCCAGTTCAAACTGTCCATTGGAACTGCCTACTTCCAGACTCAACCTTTCTCGAAATAGTGCCTTTCAGGAATGTAATTATCTGCTGAAGGTCTGTGGAGGACCTCAAATTCAGAAGAGGCAAGTTAGCTTTCCCCACTCTCTACTGCTATTGTTCCCCATCCACGTGCTGCTCGTAGCAATGATGAAAGACGTAGGTGCTTAGACTGAGTTTGAGTTGTTGACATTAAACTCTTTAAAAGCACAGAATCCTGCCTGTGGCTGACTGTGTTTATACTCATTAAATAGGTGCCGGATTCTCATGCAGTAACCCTAGGGTTTACTGCACTGTTGTTCCTGGGAATGCAGTCATACATCATGCAGTTTTTCCTACAACCAAAACTCAGCATGTGGAGAAGCTAAAGCTATGCCTGGCCTATGCCAGTACAACTGGTTGCAACAATTTGTCTTTACTACACCTGTTATTGTACTTCATCTGGCCCTAATTTAACCTTTCCCTGAGCTATACCATCTCTCTGCCATAAAATTTTTGCTTTTTTATTTAGGTTACTTCTGTGTTGGGTTGGTGGGCTGAAACAGTTCAAAACCAGTCTGGATGAATGATAGACCTGACCTAACACAAGTGGGGAAAGGAGCAGACAGAAGTTTAATCAGCTTTAGTTGCTGCAAAGTTGCATGCTGAGACAATGGAGTTGAAGAAAAAGGAGTCCAGAGACAGAGGAGTCACTTGAGGTTTAAATGAAGGCAAGTATTTGTAAGCAAACTGAGAGGACTTGAGCAGGAAAAACATTCCTACCTCCAACTTCTGCAGATTTGTATAGATACATATAACTTCAAAGATGACAACACTGCTTGTTTTTTAAATGCAGATTCACCTGTGACAGGCTGTTGCTCCAGCTGTCAGTTCTCAGTGTGCTCACATGAAGCTGTTCACAAGTCTGATGTTTACATTTTAGTGAAAGCTCTAAAAATTAAGAGCAACGACTATCAACAGGCAAGGCTGGTGACTAAAATGACATGCACAGCTGAACAATGCACAGCCTTCATGTGACAGCAGCAGAAACTGGTTTATCAGGTTAACACTAGGCATGTAAAGGATGCAAACAAAAGAGTACCATGTCTAACAGCAGCAAAACAAAAGCTATGAAGCCTGGGCTGTAGCTGCTATGATGTAGTGAGACTGAGTTAGCTTGTTAACTGGGAGTGATCACCATTTTTTTATGAATCCCAGACAAGGACTGGCAATCTTTCTGTCTGCTGTCAGCAGACAGAGAGAGAGACCAAAAGGGATCCAGGTGTGACAGAGTACTGGTCTGATCATGCACAAGGGAAGCACAGATGGAGCTGACTGCCAGGCTACAGGCAGACTGAGATTAACTTAGATGTGTGAGCCTCTGCTTTGTCTATGTATGGCAGCTACAAAGCTCAGTTGCTGTTCACACTCCAGGAAGCTGGTCAAAATATATTCCTGCTAGCCAAAACTGGAGGACAGGGGCTCAGTCCTGGGGCAGTGTTTGGAGATGCAGCCATCAGTCACTTAAAGTTGCATGAATTACTCTAGAAAACCATTCGGACAAATATATACATTTTTTTTTGTCATGTATATTTTTCATGTATTTATTGTGTTGCTCATTCTCAGGGCTGCAGGAAATCCTGCTGGTTTGAGAGGAAGTAGTGTAGGGTTTCTATCAATTTTGTCAGCAATGACATTGGGCTGAGACTGCAAGTTGCAGAAGGGCATGCTGCTCTGTAAACAGCAGCCACCTACTTCCAGAGTGGAAGCATATTTGCCTTAAAAATCTGCTAATGTTGAATTATTGTCAGCTATGTATTGTAGTATGAACCTTCACATTTTAAAACACGAATAAATGTGTTACCACAAGGAATAAAGAGAGTTCCTGGTCTTGCATTTGATCTATTTTAGTGTTAATAGTGACCCTGTGTTGTTTACCTGCTCTCTTCCTGGGTAAGAAGCAGCTATAATTATCTCCACTCTTTCCTGCCAAAGTATTATTCAAATTGATTTTTGACACTATTAGAGCAAAATAGTGTTCTACAGTTCTGGGGACTCAGAACATGAACTGTATTAAGGGATAATATAACACTTAAAAGACTTTTTGGATGCCGAACCTTCACCTCTGTTGAGTAGAATTATTTAGATTAAAGGAAGCTGAGTATCAGAAAACAAAAGCAAATGTGATCTTTCAGCAGGTTCCTCTTTTGGGGTCAGGTGTGCAAACACATGGTTAAAATCCTCTAAGGTTCTCACACTTGGGTTGAAATGAGGAATGTACCCATTTTAGGGTATAAGTGTTGAAAGGCACCTCCAAAATCCAATTGTTTCTAGCCAGGGACTGAACTTCTGGAAAGGTTCTGAACAGAACAGGCTGGTTCTAAGACAAGGGAACTGCTTTGCCTCTATGAGCTGTTACATTAGCTTTCTAATTCCATTATCTCACAGATATTCTGCAAATGATCCTGAACAAAGCCAAGGGTCAAGCTGAACTAAATCAAAGTCACTGAAAATACAATAAATGAACCACAGTTGGGCATACTTTTACACACAATTTGTGACTTGTGCATTGGGATCACCACCTCCAGCTGCCAAGCTGAGATAAAAGTGTATTTCTCCAGACTCTCTGAAGGATTTAAGGGGATAAATGACTCAGTTAAAGCAGGAAAGGAAAAGGGACAGACAAAATGGAAAAAAATAAACAGTGGCAAAGGATACAATGTAAAGCCAAAGCAAGAGGAACTGACCTTGGTATATTGTAGCTACTCAGCTGCTTATTTCCTGTTTAATTCTGCAACATGCTCCAGACACTGAGTATTTTCTAATCTAAATAAAGGACTGTGGTTTGTTTTGTTGAATAACTTTACCCAAAGCAGATGTTCTTTCAAAAATGCACATTCAGATAATGCTTTTTGTTCCAACAACCACAGAATTTTGGAAAATATCGCAGAAACAAAGCGAAGATATCTTGCTTTTTCAAGACACAGAGTTACACAAGTTGTCTACACTGCTTAGAGTTGCTTTTTGTTGTTGTTGTTTCTTTCTTTCCTTTTTTTTTTTTTTTTTAATTTCTGAGTTAAAGCACAATCTTGAGATTATTTTGAAGTATTTTAAAGTGAAATTTTACAGATAGGGAGCCAAAGGAGTCTGGCTATCAGCATCTCTTTCTTCCAGTGCTGACACATGTTGGTGTCTCTCCTGTTCTGGCTGCACACCTTACGTCCTAGGGCACATTGAGATCCTGTTCTGCACTGGGAGGGGTGAGAGGGAGGGCTCGTTCCAGGTCTCAGCAGAAAACATCCAACAAAATGAAGCAATAAAATAGCTGTTACAATACAACATAGTAAAAATAAGAACTAAGATAGCAAGAAGTTTTTCATGCCCTCAGATACTGGGAACCCAGCTTTCACACAGCATCAGGCTCCAGATGGATTTTCCCACGGCATGCCGTGCAGATCCCCCTATTTGTCTGCCTCCCTCCCATGCCATGGCGTCTTTTGCTTCATGTTCCAGTGAACCCATGTATCTTGTGCTGACATGCTGGGCTGTTATCTCTGCCTCAGCACCTGGCTGTGTGCAGCATAGGCTCATATGGGGCCCTCCAGCACATTCCCATGCAGTCAGTATGGGCTGCTTGAACCCATCGTGCAAGGCCTGGCAGGATGGGTATGGTCCATCCGTGGTTGCCTTCTCCCCAAATACGATGTCCACACAGCTCCCAAAGGCTCTCACCCCTTGGAAAATATTTTCTGGAACTGGTGGGTGTATTGGGAAGCAGAAAGAGACAGATAGACAAATATAAACACAAAGTCTAGCCATGTAAACCTCTATTTTCTTTGGAAACTGGACTTAAACAAAAACAGCATGTTAAAAACAGAAAAACAAATTTGGCACTAAGAAGATAGAAGGGAGAATGACTTCCACAGAATAACACCAGACTTCTTCAAAAGCTTTATGGCCTGGGGCTTCAACGATATCATAATCTTCATTTGCCCACTCACAAATGTGAGTCTCAGCTGTAACTTTTCAGAAAGCAGCTATATTTAAAATTAAAACCAGAGGTTTGTATTAAGGAGTCTTGCTCATAAGCTCAGGAAGCAGTGAAACATCGTGACTTATGGCCATTCTGACTTTATTATCTATTTCTAAACATTAATTACTGGCTGTAATATCTTCATTTGTTTACTCTGTATCTTACCTCAGAACTTCATCCTGCAGCCCTTAATCGTGTTGTAATACTTGTTTTCAATAGGATTGATTGCAAGAACAAGTGTAAATAAATTATTTACTGGAGAGCATGTGTACAAGTCCCCACAAGTAGCCTACTCAGCTATTCCCAATTCAAGAAATAATCAGTTAGTTACTAAAGGCCTGACCCAGCATCCATGGATATCAGTGGATATCTGTTGGCTCCAGTATGCTCTAGTTTGGGCTTTAGTACTATACTCTCTTGTCCTTTGAGACCTGGTAATGACTATTTGAGCAGGGAGGTACCACATGAGCTCCAGAGATCACTCCTACCTCAACAGTACTGTACTTCTATGATTCTCTGATCTCTGAGATGGCTGGCAGAATTTCCCTTTACAGAGGAAAACTTTCAGGTGGTTCATCAAGCCAGATGCATGGTGTTTTTTCCATCTGTGCCCACAGTGCCAGCAGGGGATCTGTTTAGAAAGTGAGAACGCATGGGAGATGTGGAATAGAGCTTCACTTCATCAGCTCCCACCTTTTATGCGATTACCTGGGGAGGTGGTACCACTCCTGGAGAACATAGGGAGAAACAGAAGTTAACTTCAGAACATGGTTCAGACAAAACAAGGATGGCTTACACATGGAAAAGCAGACAGAGCTAAATGTCCCCACTTTCACAGAATATGAGGCTGTAAGAATGGCTGTTCCCAGATTTAACACTGGCATAAGCCATGTTACTGACAATTAATACAGAAAATGGAAACAACATTCCATTTTTAGATCTAACTCTTTTCTGTCTTTTGGGTGCTTGATGCCTCAGCTTGCAAAAAAAAAAAGCTGGTTTATGAACAGTTCAGCATCACTTTCATTGCAACTGACTATTCAAAAGGCAAGAGGAAATAGTTATTATTGTCTACAACAGTCACTGCCTTGCAACTGTTGTGTTAAGAGAACATTGCCTAGGATAATCAGTGTTGTGTAACAGTTTTTTTTCCTTCTAAAATGTCTAATCCTTTTTTTCCGTCTTGTGGTGTGAAGAAATCTAGCACATAGTCAGACAAAATCTTAAAGCTAGAAAACAAGATTGATAGAGCTGAGAGTTTGAGGATAATCTAGAAGAATCTATTGTTGTCTTTTGTCGTATTTGTGTTGCAACAAATAAACATGGCTTTGTTATTTTCTCAGACAATGCCACAGCGTATTTTGAATTTCTAAGTTAAGTATAACACTATCCAGGACAAAGATAGCAAAGGAAGCACGGGGTATGAAGGTTGGTTGATAAGGGAAGACCAGAGAACACTGATAGAATGTTCTTCCAACAGAAGAAGCAGGTTTTTTGGACAAGTTAAAAAAAGGTCATGAAGTTGGTCTTCCTATCCATGATACATGAGCAATTCCTTCACTTGCTGAAGTGTTGAACAGCAAGTAATTTTGATTTCGTAATGCATAAAAGATAACTCTGGAAAAAAAAACTCTGGAAAAAGAAACCACATGCCTCAGATTGCATGTTATGCTTTTGCTTGGTAGATAAAGAATTGCAAATTAAGTCAGATTCACAAGGGTAATGTTTTCTACCTTTTATCCCAGGGCAAGATGAGATCATTTGAGATCCCAGAGCTGTGTCACAGCTCATATACTCAGTACCAATTTAAGGATGAACAGAAGTGCAAGTCATGCCCTGCTTTTCTACATAAAATATGTATACTGTTTGCCATGATTGCATCATAAAAGTGTAAAAGGGCATGCTGTTAAGGACTTTCATGCCAGTTTCATTCTTTTCATCACAGTTTTATTCTTTTCATCCTATGGTCACGCCTGTTAACACCCCTTGGCCTCCCCTGCCCTTCCAGTGCAAGGACTTTGATAAATAAAACAAGCTCTCAAAAAAGCAGACATAAAATGGTAAAAGGAAAGCTGACTTGGTAACTCTGGCAGCTTTTAGACTCCAATTGTGGTTGTCAATCCCAGACCTCAAACACTGCTTCACAAATGCATCACCATGTGAATAGTGCCTCTAACAGATACACCTGAGGAACTAAGAGAACGGTACTTGATTCCAGGACTCAAGTGTAATATCAGCGTGAAAAGCTTGCATTCAAATGCCAGGAGCAATCAGGTGCAACACATCCAAGATCCTTTAACTGCTGGAAGCGGTGCTGATGGACAGCTAAGGGCAAAACTGAACACGTGCACTTTTATCTCCGTTTCATCTGTTTCCCGTAGTGTTTCTAAGTTTATCTACCATGACAGTTACTTTGATTTTACAGTTCTTCCTCATATATCCCAACCATGAAATAGTCGTCTTTTAAATCCCTCGCCCAGGATATAATAAACTTTCTCCTGACAAGCTTGTAATGAGCAAAACATCATAGCTTTTCTGGGGGCCAGTTGAGTGGCAGAAACCGTGTCTAAACAGGAAGCAGATTCCTGCCTAAGTGTTGCTGCATAGAAATTGCTATGTGAACACTGTCAAGGTCTGGTAGGTGTTACCTAAGTGTGATAACAGCTGTGAGTGATAAGCATCTGGGGCTGTGCAGTGGAGCCTGCTTTGGATGACCAGCATTCCACATAGGAAACCATGCCCTGTGTTCCTGGAAGCTGTCCATGAAAATTTTGATGTTTGTACCAGATAGCAGAAATGATGGTATGTCTTAAAACCCTTTGTATGCTCTTATTACTGCCCTCAGCTAGAGAGCAGGTGAAAGACTGCAAACCTGGGACAGATCACTTCATTTGAGGAATGTGCAGCACCTCAGGGTGAATTAAACAATTCTCTTTGTTTTCCATTGAAACCTTGGCCCTGTCCCTGTTGAACTGACAAAAATCCCACAGCTTCTAACATGGACCAGAACCAGTATCAAACATTTTGGTGCCTCACACAAGCTTTGCCCTGGGGCTGTCTTGCAAGAAGTACTGCTTTATGATACAGTTCCCAAGGTGAAAGAAACAGTCCCTGCAACAAAGATCTTACTCCGGCAAATAATTCATCTCCTTTGTTCATCTGTAGAAGTAATTACAGGATCTGGTCTTGCAGTCGGTTGTACAAAATGAGGAAGGATACAGAGGAAGGCTGAGGCTGAAGAGGCCATATTTTATGCAAGAGGAAGAAAAGAAATTAATAAAAATCCCAAACCCTTAGTTTGCTTTTTCTGTCTGTCTACACTTCTTTAGAATTCAGCTCCAGGCAACTAAGATCTAACACTGTGATCTTTTATTTTCTTAGATATTTCAAAGCTGTGGATAGCGTTCAGGTGCTAAATCTAAGCCTACTGACAATCTCAGGAGCAGCTTTTTTGTGTTCCCACCACACATAACGAAGTTAGCTAGATTTATAGATTTTGCTGTCTTGATGTGTGATTTTGTAACTATGATATCTCTGTTCCTGAGAAACAGCTGCCAGCTGTTTTCCTCCCATTCTTGCAGAGCAGAGGAGGAGTGAGAGCCTGATTGGCAAATTCAGGAGAGGAACTGAAGCACATACCCAGGTCAGTGACGTTCATGCCACTGGTTATAAATATTGTGCTATCCACATATTTAAGGAAGCTGTGACTTTTATTCTTGACCAAGAATATCAGCTATAATTTCCTGAAGCCATGTGGTTATTTTATACCTCGCAGGCAAAAGAGCCTCAAGCTGGCAGTGATACCACCAGGAGCACCACTTTTCTCCCAGGGATGGCACAGAGCACAGACATCATTTTTCCCAGGAGGAAAAGGGATGCTCTGAGGAGTGAAGTTTGTTCCACTGCACATAACAGCCATCTACAGCCAGACATCTCCTTTATCTTCCCTTCCTTGTTCAGGGAGGAGAAAGCATTTTCAGAGTAGGGTTATCCTAAGCTATTTAGACATTTTCTTTAGGATTTAATAAGCAGAAGTGCTTGCTGCCTTCCACTGACTGAAAATGTACTCAGCTTAGACCCAAAAGCCTGTGCTGTTGGCATAGTCTCTTCCATTACTCCGTGAATCTAAATCCAAACTCATTGCACTGCTGTACAAGTTTGAGAGCACTTCTGAGAACTGAGAGTGGCCTTCTCTTACCCAAAACTCCCAAGCCAAGCCTGAATTCAAACTTCTGCAAGGTCACCTATAACCTTGCAAGGTGCTCAGGGAGACAGTTTTCAACAGGAGGGCTGAAAGAAACTGGCCTCTATTTTAAGCAGATTATTTTCACTAAAGATCTGTGAAGCAGAAGTGCAGCCAAGGGTGAAACCGAGGCCTGGGTTCCTATGCCCTGTTTACCTTCAGAAAACCTAAGCAGGACAAAAAGGATCTTTGCTTCCAGCTTTAGCAAAGCAGGTGAGCCTTAAGACATAATAATCCATAAATAATTTAATCCCCAAAAGAATAATTGCAAGCAATTATATTTTATTTTTGGTGCAAAGTAGTAGCTTAATATTAGTGCTGATTTTAATTAACCAGACAATGGAAAGCAGGATGTGCTGATGAGTTAATTAACACTCTGACCTAGTTCAAAGTGTTGCTTAAGTGAAAACTGGGGGGGGACAGACACGAGACAGTTATTGATCTTTTAGCACTGGTAATCTGCATTACCAGTCAGTTAATGAGGTTGTCCTTAAGTGCAAAGTCCTCCCATGTGATCCACCAGCACTTAAATTAGCATCCTTGAAGAAATAAATCAATACACAAGAAAGAAGGAAGTAGTTTCTAAGGCAAACATAATACCTTCTTCACAAACACACTGGAGTTAGAACAGCAAAAAGGTCTTGCTCAAGGCAAGCATCAGGTTCATGGCTGTGCTGATCTCAGGGCAGGAGCTGGCTGGCATGGCTCCGGCTGCCTGCCCAGGAAGCACATCTGCACAGCATCAGGATGCGGTAGCAGAGCTCTGATCCTTGGCTCAGTGCTACTTGTAGACCTGTACTCATGCAGGACAGTGTCTTATACACTGTGGAAAAAGAACTGAGTTTACAGAAGTATTTTGATGATAACTCATTATCTCTGTAACTCACTCTGGGTTTCTTCTTTTTTTCTTCCCAGGTCTGTTTCAATCGTACATACCTCAGATTAATGACTTTCATGTTGATTGACTTTTTCATTAATAAAATAAGACATTGCAGGAATTTATTTTATCTTTTTCTATTTGGAAAATAGAAGCTTATTTATCTTACTGATCATTCATAAATTCTTCATAGGAAAGAAGATTTCTTTCCAAAAGATCCCCAAAAACCGTGACCCTCTGTTATTCTCACCTTGAGTGCACAGCTATTTACAACTGCTAAGTAACTTTTGCAAACCAATGCCAATGAATGCAGGACATTAAAGACATATGAATAAATACACTGTAGGAGAAAGGAGGTTTTAGTTCACTCTGATTTCACAGGCAGGGATCTGAGGCACAAGGACGTTAAATTACTTCAAGATCATGCCAGCACAGAGCCAAACAGTCCCATCCTTTGCCCATTCCTCAGCACTCACAGCTGAAGGGAAGGCTGGCAAAGTGCAGTTGGGTCGGTTGTTGGAAGGGAACTGACAGACATAACTGCAAAATTAGTGTCTCAGTTTAACTACAGTCTTAGAATAATCTTTTCATTTTCACAAACAACTTATTCAAGGTGGCTGAGAGTCAGATCCTGAACTCAAGGCTTGTGAATGTTGACTCACTGACCAAGCAGCTCTGTTTTAATGACTGAAGCAAAATGTTATCAGGCTGTTAAGAATCACATCCTGGTTTAGGTCACTCCGTAGCTAAGCAGTGTCTTATACACCATGCTAGTGGAGCCTCACATCCTTTTCTAAGGTCATACAGCACAATCCCAGACTGGAAATAAAGCTTAGTATCTGATGATACATCTGGTGATGTATCTGCCATAGCACGGCCTTATTGGTCACATTTTCTTTTGGGGGAAGATCTTGCTGTTGCAACCAACCTCAGTGCAAGACACACCTCACCTGCCAGGTAGACAAGAATGCTGCTGAGATGTCTTCCCCATAGGGCTGCTGATGCTCTTCTTTGCATACCTCGCATTTCCTCTTGCCAGCATACTTTGCTACTCCTACTCTCTCAAGAAAGGCATCCCATGAGCTCTGTCTCTAAAGCCAGGAAGCACTGAGCCATGGTGTCCACAGCCCCTGGGGAGCAATACTCTCCTTGCCTCTTTCACAAGTGCTTCCCAAACTCTGGGTTTTTACCCCATCATGCCAGTTGGTGCTGAGCTGTACAATGGTCTCTGACATGCCTTTTACCAGGTTTCTATGCATATGGCTGAGCAGAGATGGAACCTGTGCAGAGATGCGCTTCAGTGATGCTTCTTACCTTCATTGCATGCTTTCTGTTTTTTGTTTACTAGGTGATGATCAGTGCAAAGAAAAACTACCTCCCATCTGTGAAGGATGTGGGAGAACTGAGTAAGCAGCTGTTAAGAGATTCCTGGGAGAGGATCTTGCACTTGGCACCCTAACCCTAGGCACACAGTCACTTGGCTCTGTCTGTACACACCCACTTGCATAGATACTACGTGGCATGTTTGCAAAAACAGTGACTACAACTGAAAGGTGCCAGGTGCCCACAAGAATCCAGCAGGATGTTGTTGGTGACTTCCTCAGTGAAGAATGCCCCATCCTTGGTGCCAGAAGCAAAGTCCTAGCATGACCAGGAGGCATAAGAACCACATAATAGTAGATCTCATCTTCTTGGAAGGCACTTGAGAAGATGACAGAGCCAAGCTCTTCTCAGAGACAAATTCTTCTCTGTGGTGGCAGATGGTGTAACAAGAAGTAAAAGACACATATTGTAGTTCAGTGTGGGTGCTAGGTAAAACTTCCCCCTGGGGAGGATGTGCAGCCCTGGGACAGGTCACCAGGGAGTCAGTCTTTGAAGGTGCTTCAAGAATTAGAGCTGTAGCTGACCTGATTTGGCACTGGCAATCACCCTCCTCTGAGCAGAGAAGGGATCCAATCTGGAGATCCCTTCCAGAGGTTCCTTCCAACCAAATACTCATCTGATGGACAACACTTTAGAAGATAAATAAATAAAATTCTGATCTTGATTGTTGGCATGTGCTGCAGGAAGATGTAGGATAGGGCCTCTGGATTTCCGAATACCAAGTCTGACAAGCCAGTGCAGTGGGAGGAAGGGAGTGGAGGAAGAAAGAGCCCTGACATTAGCAGATGCCAGTTGCTCCTGGAGAACTTGCTTGCTGTTTCACCAGTCAGCAACCCTTCTGGCTTTCTCTGGATGTGGGTCAGCTGCAAGAACAGGTCTATGCTCTGAAAACATCCCCTGTAGTCTGAGAAGCCCTAATGCTAAGAGCAGACATGAGACATTTGGCCCCTGCCACGAATAGAGGAGATGCAGAGGAGGAAAAGAGCTGAATAATGTAATGGCTGTGGAACTTGACTTTCTGTATCAGCAGAAGATTAATGCAAAAGTCCAAAAGTTGACTAAAACCGATCATATGACTTTTACTCTCCCTGTCCATATCTTATCCAAGCCTGTCCAATATCTATGCACGTGTACTGACTTAAAGTCTGCACTAACACGCAATGTATTCATCTCTGTTACTAGTTAGTGCTGATGATTGCAACTGTCCAGAGTCGTACTACCTATAGGGATGGTATTGCATTTCTGGAGGTACACAACATGTTATCCAGAGCCTATTGTTGGCCTAATTTTGTCCAAAAGTTTTACTGAAATGCCTTTTTAAAAAAACAGCTGAAATAGAATCTCATTACAGATGGTTAGTCTCTTTGGCATTCATTATCTGCTAAAAGTCATTTTTTTTTTCCTGCCCCTCCAGTTTTGATTAAAATGACTTAGGTACACAGGGAAACATGACTGCTACCTGTAGAGTGGCTGTCTTCTTTCTGCTTCCATAAGGGTTAAACTTTGCTTTGAGTGATGTGCTCTCACTAACATAGTTGGAGGTCTCTTACACAGAAGGCCTTTTAAGGGGCATTAGGAGTTGTAAATAGAGCTTTCATTCATTTCTGAAGCCTTCTTTATACTGAAGCCCATGAATCATGCCAGCTGATGCCAGCTCGAGTGCTGATGGCCAATGGTATTTGTGTTCCACTTAAAGCTCTGCAGAGAAGTCCCACAGATTTTTAAGTTTTATCCAATTTTTGCCAGTTTTCACAACATCTTAGGTGGATTTGATGTTTATGTGGATAAAGAGGATAGGTATGGCTTCTGTCCCTACCATCTCTTCTGAACTAACTGTGGTTCATAGACTTTTGGATGCTCTACTTAGGCAGGATTTCTAAAGGGAATATTTCTCCCACTGTCACCCATTACTAATAGGAAATTTTCAGAAGGGATATTCCATAGATATTTTGCATTTTGCTACTGCTTCATGTCAGTTTTAGTTGCCTTTCAGTCCCCAGTAGTTCCTCGAGTTTGTGATTAGAGTCCCATTTAACATCCTTTACTATGGAAACTTGTAACACTGCCAGGGAACTGCTAAACAAATACCAGTGCAGAGTTTAAGGGTGGGAGGGAAGCATCATGGGCCATGATGTTTATGAGGAAAGTGGAAGGTAGAATCCCTTTCATGTAAAACCAAAAAGCTCTATCAATACTTTCATTACAAAAAAATTCCCCTCCAAATCTTTCTCAGGTTTTACTTCCCTTTGCACTTTTGTCCCTCAATGTATCTAAACAATTGTCCTAATTTATCTGAGAAACAAGGAGGTTTTCTGAAGGAATAATGAGGATATTGTGAGGACACAACACTTGCTTTGCAAATGCTATCCTCTTCATGAAAAATTGGTAGATGGGGCCTGGAAGGCAATAGGGTAAGTGAAGGAAGGAAGAACGTATGCCCTGCCAGTGCAACTTGCAAGAATCGCATAACTGTCTTAATTTCTGTAAAATGAAACATGCTGTGCTCTAAAATGACCAGCTTTATTTCCTATCAATAGGAAATTGCTTTTATTTTGTAGCTCCAGGTTCTCCCGATGGTGCATTGCAATTAAATGATGTGAGTCATGGAAATTACAGCTCCGTGGGGATCTGGTCTGGTGCCCAGCCTCCATGTTTGTGCATGGCACACACTTACTGGGCAGTGCTGGGCAACTGCAGGGATCGATGTGATGCAACACAGTAGCGATGGGAGGAGGGGGCTGTCCAAAGCACCTGTTACTTAGTCTTAGTGACAGATCCCACAGAAATGTTAAGTATAACACTGTGTCAATTACTGATGTAACAGGAAACTTGGAAAATAGTTACAGCTATATGCGTTCTGCCACTTAACCTAATGTAGTGTCATACTGGCTTGCTTTGTGAAAAATATTGTGACACTAGAAAGGAAAGTCACAGACTATCAAGTGGGCAAATCAGGAACTGGTTGAGCTCTCCCAGCTCCAAGCGACTTGTGCTGATGTGTGTGGATTAGAACTCCACCTTGAGAAGTAAATGAGCACTTGTTACTGTAGGGTAAATGTAAAATGAAAGGTACACTGGTTCTAGCGATAAGAAACCACAGCAGGAGTAAAAATGGTTACTGTGTGAAAACCATTGAAGCACCTGCTTTCTGGATTAAAAATATAAAGAATCTAAACTTTGCTTTAAAACAAGCTTCAGCAGTGATTTGGAGGCCCAAGTGCGGTTAGGTCCATCTGTTAAGTTACTGATTAGTTCTTCACTCGTCTTCAGAAACACATTACAGGAGTCTCGGCTTGCTGCCCAATGATGGTGCTGCCATTGTGGAGTGAACTCTTGGCTCAGAGCTGTGGCAACAATTGTGATGGGCGGTGCCTCCTCTCTTTATGCTAAGTCCTGGGTAACTTTGGCCAGAAGAATAAGACTTGCTGGGTCTTCTGCACTATAATCAGGGCTTTATTTTTTCTTCTTGGTAGGTTTTAAATGAGATTCATTATTAATGCTGTAATCATTTTTTAGGAGCCCTGTGTATACTGCTTTTCACATTTAGCTGATTAGCAAAATGCTAAGCATGCCTTTCTCAGGTTGGACATATATACTCATATATATGAGTTCTATATGTAGAAGTTCATCTACTCTAATAGCCACTTGAAAAGCCACATGCATTCCTTTTAATGTTTGCCTTCAGCATTTCTTTTCAGTCCAGTCATAATTAGATTTGGGAACATTTGGCTTTGATGCCTTGAGTGGGGTGTTAAAGCTTTTCAGTGCAAAGCCACAGTGACTGGCAGCATGGTTTGGACTCTTAGGTATTCCCAGGCAGGAGTTCAGTCTGGAAGAGGCAAATATCTGCTGTGTTCTTCCCTGAAAAGGGAGGTTTGCGTGAAACTGAGCACTTGGGACCTTCAGAGGTTTTCTCTGTGAAGAGGATAAATCTCTACTGATGGAATTTTGTGGGCATGGAGTAAGCCAGTATTTCATGAACATAGGGATTTTCCTTGCTTAGATAGATGAAATGTCCTGTCTCCCAGATATTTCTGTTGCCTCTAAACACAAATATCCCAAATTGTCACTGGAAAGGAACTGGGACTTGCCAAGTTCCATGGTTTTGAACACCTGATGGAAGCAGATAGCCTCAGAAGAGAGCAGATAGCATCTCATCTTGGAGGCTTTAGTCAGAGTTCTATCATTCTTTTCCTTCCAAACTGGAAAAAAAAAAAAAAAAAAAAAAAAACCACACCCAACTAAAAACCAAACAAACAGAAAGCAGTAACATAGAAACAAAGCATTAAAAACATTTGTTTCATTGCTGTCCTGGGATCAGGGACTTGGTGACATCAAATGGAAATCTTCAACAATGTAACACACAGGCCTGGGGATGCTACAAAGTGGATGGTGCTCAGAACTGCTGACACTGGTCCAGCAGGATGGTGGAGATGTACTGTAGCTTGTTTCCATTCAGCAAACTGAGATTTTGAGGGGGAAACAAATGGTTCTCCCTGCTCCTCATTCCCCTGCTTTTTTCAGGGAGAGACTCCAGTTGAAAGTACAAGAGGAATATCTGCCTGTACGTCAGCATAATGTATCCCTGAGACATGTGCCAAATTTCAGCTACTGCAGGTCTGGTTTAAAAAGCTCTGAGAGGCCAAGATTCTGCATTGCATCACCCCATTACCCCCAAAAAAGCCTTCACCTGGAGAGTCAGCTTTGTTCCCAGAGAGCGAGCCAGTGATTGAGTCACTGCAGCTTTGATTTTTATTAATTCTTTTTTTCTTTTTCCAATTTGAGTTGTTTGTTACAATGTCTGCTCAGGTCTAACCCTGACTGTGATCCAGCTAAGTAGAATATGAACTGGAGCAATACAACCACAGATACAGAAGTGTTCACTCCTGAGAAATAGGAGCATCAAAAACCTCAGAGTAGGTGTAGAGTGGGCATCAAACAACCTCTTAAAAACAGCTAATCTTAAAATAACAGAGATTAGGGAAGGAACTCCCTCAAAGCAGTTAAGAAGCTTATGTCTGGGAACTAAGGACAAAGAACAGGAGTCTGTCTGATCTTTACCTTTGCTTTTAGATCATAAATAAGGCCAGAGTGCAGGGCCTCTTCTCTACTTATACATAAAGCCTAAGGCAGTCTTAGCTTGGTGCTGACCCAGGAATTTGATGCTTTTGTTGAATGTGAGGAATTCAAGGCCTTCCCAAGCTGACACAGGAACAGGGTGTGTGAAACTGTGCTCCAGCAGGACAGAGAAGTGTCTTGCAGGGCTCTCCTGCCTCGCTCGGGCCAAGTCCATTGTTTTCTTCTTTCTTCTCCTGAGATTTCTCAGCACTGGGGGGTGGAAAAGTAGGCAAATTCCCTGTGCTTCAAGGGATACACAGGGGCAGGGCAAAGACTAAATGGGAGTGCAAGTGGAGATCTGGGTCTGCACTGAGCAGCAGTGAGTATGTGCCAGCTCTTTTGGAAAATTGCACAGCTCTTCCTGCTGATGTGCCTCCAAACATTTACAGGTTGGCCCCTCTGTAGTAACTGGAGGTCAACAATAATTGCTGCTATGTGGATATCAGAAATACTAGCAAAAAGCCAGCAACAAGGATCCAGTCTAATTTTTGATAAACCATTTTTGGCTCAAACCTTTTGATACTAGTGGGACCTTTAAGGAGCTGTGAGAGTTGAAGCAGGAGGTGGGCATGATAACTCGGTGTTCCCTCTGAGGTGGTCATGTAGATTTATTGCATGATAACATGGCTTAGTGCTGGTGACACAAGATCAGGGTAGCTCAGGTGAACACTTGCAAGCAAGCACTAAGGTGCCACAGACAGAGGGAAAGATTATGCATTAATGTATTGCTGACAGGTTTAGCTTGGCTTTCCTCTCAATCTCCAGGCTGGGGGAGAATTTCCACTGTGTTTCCATGCTGCTCTGCTTGCAGCTTCAAAGAGGAAGGCACAAAACCACCTAGGGCTGAATAACCTAAGGCAAAATGGTAGCAATTAAGAAAAGTCTTTCCTTTACTGATAACTGCTGAGACTCCCAGATAAGTCAGGACTTTGCAAGCATTTCAAAGCTCAGGCTCTGAATAATAAGGGAAGAGCCCTGCCTTGACCAGGTGGAGTACTGGAGAAGAGTGCTCAAAACATTTTTATGACACTTTCCATCAGCAGCACATCTCTAGCTCTTCAGAGCCCTTTTCATGCTGTGGGACTGATGTGTACCTGGCTTTAGTCCTTCAGCTGGGACTAAGCACTTGAAGCTGGACTTCAAGCACTAGAACTGAACACATCTTGAATGGACCTTAGAGAAGACCTTGGCAGCCATAACCTCACAAAAATCACAGGAAAACGACAATGTAAATACTCCAAAAGAGCCATCACCCAAACAGTTGAGATGACGGGTAATAAGACCATTGTCTCAAATGAAAATGCACTGAACCAGATTAGTCTGGAGCCTCCATCATAAAAAGAATCACAAAGATGCTCTCCAAGAATTGATGGCTACAATTAATACAAAAGCTCTTGTCAATCTTATGTCTTATGAATGAGAGCCTCAGTTAATTAAAGTAAAACAATATGCAGACAGCTGCAAAACCTAGTTAGAAATTCCCCAGAGCAATACACTGGAGAGAACTGCCAGGGCAGACAATGCTGTGCATAAGTAGAGGGTAATTTCTTCCAGCACTCCCTGCTCTCTGGCCTTTAGTTTCTCTCTGTTCACCATCACGCCACTTGCAGGAAAGCAGTCTTTTAGATGAAAGACATGACTTTTTTATTTACTTTTAGCTTAGCATCCAAGGGAAAGAAAGCCAGTGTGTTTGTCCTGATCTCAAGTTACTTTTGAACTCTGATCTAACCTGATAAACAGGTAATGGTCTTGGAACTAATGTGCTTGCTGTAACAAAACTCTGTTACTAGACAGAGAGACCTTACCAGTGCACAAGTCCAGTGAAGGCTCAGCTCTCGAGCATGGGAGGACTCACAATGACATGCTATGAATGGTGCTGTTGACACTTCTGTTTGGACCTCCTAATACCTCAGGCACAGGAAAATCCAGGCGAGAAGACAACCATTACTTCCTGTGCTCCTGGGACTATTTACTTCAAATTAGGCTGGAAGAATCTTTTGGAAATTCCCTGGAGACCTAAACCATGAGAACATGACAAATCTTTAGGGATATTTCTGCATAAGTAGGTCAATTTGTAACAGTTTCTGTCCAGATTCCTGGGAATACAAGATCTGGAAATTCAGAGACACCCTCATGACAGAGCGATAGCAGTCCTGTTGCTGACTGCTCTGTATTGTATGGTTTAGATAATCTAAGAAGACACTGGAGTTCACTAGGTTCATAGAGTTAAAATGAGAGTGAAATGGGATAAACATCAGATTACTGATGCTTAAAGGGTTATTTTCCTTCAAATGGAGAACGAGATATGAGCCTAGGTAAGATCTGTCACTCCAAATGTGTCTGCTCTTTCCATGTTCCTTTATTACATCTGCAAAGAGCAGGATTGCCATCAGACAGCAGCTGCACCACAGGCACTGAAGAGCAATTAGAATGTACAAAAGCACTAGGAACAGGAATGCAAGGGAAGAGCGTGGGTGCTGAGACTAATATAGAAATACATTTCTGGAGGGAGAATCTGGAAGAAGCAAATAAATACTAGTTAACACAGACCCGAGTTGTGTTTGGGTTCAAGATGAGAGCATAGCTACAGTGCGCTTTGTGTACAACTTCCCTTCACACAATACTTTTGTTTCATGGTTAGCAAGATGCAGAAGGGCACCTTTGTTGGGAGGGAAAGAGGCCCCACAGAACCCAAGATCTGCATCTACTGTAGAAAAAGTTTAAGCAGAAAAAGAATAGTGTTAGCATCATAAAAAGCTTTCCTTCAAAGTTGCTTTAAGATACAGCAGATGCAAAGTGGGTAGCTCAAAACAGAAAAGAGGTCAACAGTCAGAGTGGCAAGCAGTCATGCTTCCTGCACTTAATCCATCAAAAGTGGGGGACAGGATTTGGCAGGGGGTTGTAAGTAATAGGTTTGGCTCCCTATTTTCTGAATCTGATAACTCCCTCAGTGAGGCTTCTGGTGGAAGGATGAAGACATCCTCAACAAGGATGCACCAAAGAAAACTTAGAGAGAGAAAGCAAAATATGATAAGGACAGTCACAGAAACCAAAGGAGAGCAAAGATTCAAGAACAGCAGAGCAGCTGATGGACATGAGTAGGCTTTTATTTGGCACTTTGTCCTAGCAATGGAGAGCTTTGGTAAGGGTCGTTTGGATGAAATGCCAAAGGAGACACTGGTTCAGAGGTCACAACTGGTATTGGCAAAGAGGAACTTGTGAGCAGTGGGAGTAAATGGCTCCCAGAAGGTCTGCTATTGCCATAATTAAATGTGGTGAGGGGCCTCAAAAGATAAAAGGAGTGAGAAGAGCAGTGAAAAGAATGTTTCCATGCAGAGTGAGGTGAATGAGGAGGGGTGATGAACTATTGAGGCAAGCAGAAGTGCTGGGAGAGAAGAACAGAGATCTTGCAGGTACTGTAACAGGACAACAGAAAGGGTGTGAGGCAGCTACACACTGCAAACTCTAGTTGTTCATACATTTACTACAGTTTCAGTAGAAGAGGATTTTAAGAATTAATCAGAAGTAAAAGAGGACTCGTATACATAAAACCTCTTCAGGCTCTGAGCTGCCCTGATGAGGCTAACACTGAAAATCCTGAGTGCTCTAGAAGTTTCCTTTCCACTCTTGATTGTACTGAAATATCCTGAACATTCAGTTTTTCAAGCTTTGCCACTGAAAACTATTTTTATAAGAAAAACCAAGTTTCTCCTCAAATCACAAAATTCCAAAAGACAGAATTAAGATGTGGGAAAAACGTGAGCTGTCTACCACCATGATTTCATGCCTGGTTTTGAAGTGGCACCTTAAAAATTCTGATACTACTTGCAGTTCCATAGCAACACATTCCCAGGAAGCCAAAAAAAAAAAAAAAAAAAAAAAAAAAAAAGAAGAAGTCAATTTACTGGCACGTGGTACAGCAGAAATATCATTTGGTCTTTGAGACTTCCTGTACCTTAGGGTGTTGATTGCAGCATGTAAAAGGCTTAAACTTCTCATTACTGAAACAGGAAGCAAAAAGCACAATTTATCTTGCAGCCAAAAAAGGCCAGGACAGGCTGAGTTTTTCAGATGCTTGGCTGACCCATTTTTTATAATGCAGGGAATTGCTTGCTGTTAGTAACTTAACCCCGTCCCAAAGAGAAGTATCGAAGTACAGTTCATGGGATTGGGATAATGCCTTAGATCGTCATAGTTCAGTCTGAACTCTGTAGAGCATGCCACACCAAATCCCTCCGTCCCCTCAGTCATCATTGTTTAGAGTCAGCAATAACAATATTAGTGATACTTCAGTTTAAGTGGAGCTGATCCCCTGGAGGGAGGCTTTCTGGTTTCAGTGATTGTTCTGATGTGGCAAAACATGAAACACACAATGTATTTATGTGGCCTTGGATACTGTCAATATCCTTTATCCGATGAGCTAACACAGCTGGAGAAATCAATCAGTTTTAGGCTATGGTGTGCAAGCAAAATGCACAGCTAAAGGTGAAGAGATGATGATCATGAAAAAAAATTACTAAAGAATGGCGTGTCTTACACTTTTTTGGGTGGTGGAGAACTCTCTTCTGACCTTCCTCTTCTCTTTCCTGGCATAACTGCAATAATTTTGTAGAGCAAAAGTGTATGAAGTGCTGTCTGGAGTGCTTGAGAGGACTCTTCAACAGAAACCCAGCACAGTCTGATCCTCCATCGATTTTAATGGTAGACTCCAGAGCTGGGAAGCAGAGCTCACGCAGAAAGTGGATTTAAATACTGTGACATGCTTTCAGTTGCGAGAACAACAGAATAAACTTTGTGTGATTCAATAGGGAAAAAAATCAGCCTTGTTGGAACCCTTTTTGCCTCCCCCCTGCCCTAGGCACTTCCTGCTGAACAGCAGCTGTTCTGCTATTGTTCTGTTTTCAGGCACTAATTTCACGTCTAGCTATTGTGAAAGGAGAAGTCTCGTCAACAGGGCTGCTCCTCTGTGGTGTGACCGTGGGAAAGAAACGAAAAACGCAAAGTTCCTAGGCTGCTGTTTATGAAAAGATTATTTTTTTTTTCATCTTATTTATTCTTAAGGCAGTAAGTCAGCAGATACACATTAGCTTCAGCGGGACGAAACCGGACAGCTTAAAACTAGCCTCAAAACTGCCAACGCTGAAAATTCCCATTGCGACAGAGCTGCAATGGTCGGACAGTATTTCGCGCCTCGTGGGCTCGCCTTAACCAACTTCGGATACGGCGCAGTTCGGTGGCTAACCCGAAGGCGCCAATAAAAGGGAGCCTCACAGCAACCCCCACCCCATCCCGTATAACCCACGCAGCCCACCACCGCCAGCCCTGCTCTGTACCGTCCCTCCCTCTGTGTTTTTCTCCCGCCCCTCATCCGCGCGCAGGATTCCGCGCACAGGATCCGCCCCCTGGCAGCGCGCTTGCCCTGGGCCAAGATGGCGCCGCCCGCTTCCCGGCCTTGTGGGCCCTGTCGCTGTGAGCCCGCTTGGCTGCCTGCGGGGGGCTGAGCCTGAGGACGGGGCAGTAAGGGCTTGGGCTGGGATGCCCTAGGCCTGCACCTTATCAGCATTTTGTTCTGGCCCGATTTTCTCCTCGGTGGCGTGGCGGGGGGGGGGGGAAGCTTGTAGAGGAAGCGTGGGCTCGATTGCGTACCGAGCCCTTTCCAGGAGCTCTCCGTCATTGTCAGGAGACTCGAGGGCATTACTAGATGTGCAGTCTCTGATTCCTAGAAAAAATCTCTCTGTGCCAGCCTTGACAAACAGCAGTACGTGGGATAAGTGGCTGTGGACTTCAGGTGGTGCACGTATTTTGAAAGGTCGTGCTGTCCAGTCAGCCCAGTCAGCTGACATGAAGCATGTAACAGGCCTGTTTGTTTCATTCCAGCGAGCTGAGGCTGGCAAACCGTGAGGGAAGGAGAGGATCCTGAAGTGGTGACAAGCTGTTTGTGCCTGGCACCTGTCCCTGAGGACTGCTCCCACACCAGTCCTGTTCCTAGGTATGGCACAGAGCTGACAGTATCTCCCTTTCACGTGTCTGGAAAGCTAGGGATGAGCTGAGGTCTTGTTCGTCCTCACAAACACATCTCCCCACCAGTTCTAGGATTAGGGTGGCTGTAACCTTGATGTAAACGTCCTTTTGTGGTCAGAATGCACTCTGAAGTTGCTGGAGCAACTGACAGAACTGTTCTGAGGGGAATACTTCAGGAGAAAAAAGAAAAAGAAAAAAATAGGTATTAGTTTCCGCTAGGAACAACTGGTTGTCTGGTTCTTAGAATCATGTGGCTGCAAGTGTTGTTACATCTGTTGTGGTAACATGGGAAGAGGCCAGCACAGTCTGCTCCAAAGAGGGCCAGGATTGCTGCAGCCTACCTATGTCAGTGTTGGCCTCACGCCGTTCTGCTGCTGTGCCAGTGTTTCCTCTTGCTACAACCTTCTGCTTGCCCGTGGTGGGATTGCTTTGTTTTGTTTCTCAGACCAAGAACTGAATTGAACTGTTCTGCATAGTATTTATGTATTTGAAAAATAGCACAGAGGGGAAAAAAAAAATCAAGGCAGAATTCTTGTTCTCTGTTTTCCTTATGCACAGATACTATGTGATTTGTGGCATAAAGAGCAATGGAAGGGAACTTTTGTCTGTGAAGAAACTGGGGATCAGGATTGTGCCCTTATTGTTTTTAATTTTCCACTCTGTTTTCTGTGGAAGTTTTCCATAAATACAGTGACCTTGCTTGTCATCCCAAGGCAAAGCAGCTGGTCTCCCGCAGTATTAACAGCCAACATTTTTACTCTGTTCATTAGCAGTTTAGTCTGCGTTCTGCAAAGCTGCAGCTTAGCTATAGGTTTCATCAACACAGAAACTCCTGAGGAGTGAAAGACTAGAAAACTAAACAACAAATAATTTGGGGGATATTTACTTCATTTTTGCAATGCTAGTTCCTTCTGGGATTTCTTTTGCTCCTGTGATTGTAACATTTGTTGCTGTTACAACTCAACCTCTCTGAGATAAAGAAGGCTCTTTATAAATGAGGGAGGAAATAAATGTGGTTCTGCAAGGTCTCAAGCTACTGCCTGTCCAGGGAATCTGGTTTCTCTGACCAATTACTCTTCACCAAAATAGCAGAAGGACACAGCTGGTGAAGGGGGCAGCACATAGACACAATCTGCTGTTCTTTATTGTGTGTAAGTAGGCAAAATAGTTGGAGGAAGGAACTAGGGCAAGATCTCCTACAGCCAATATAAGAGTTGGGAGGTAAACTCAGATCTAATGAGAATCCTTTGTCTGTGGGTTTGCTTTTTTTTTTTTTTTTTTTTTTTTTTTTCCATGAAAGGCATTGTTCATTGCTTAAGTGATTTTAGCTCACATTTACCTCATTCAATCTCATTGTTGTTTCAGTGCTGTTTAAGTGAAGCGCTTCTCTGAATGTCCTGCAAGCATGAGGCCTTGAAGTCAGTTCCTCTCTATTTGGTTTGCTATGAGTGTGTGGTTGTAGTAAAGCCAGAGTGCAGCAGTGCTCTGCAAGGCCTGTACTATTTATGGAGAATGGTTGTGTGAGCTCCTGGTGGCTAAAGGCTAGTGACTGAGATACTAAAAGGAAACTGAGGATATTACACAGCTGTATTTGGAGCTGCTTGACGGGAACGCTTTAGTTCCATTCTCTACAGAAAAGTTTCCTAGTCTGTGTGACACTGAATGTGGAGCTGGGCAGTACCAGCTCTGCTCTGCACTCAGCTCTGTGTTCCTCTCCTGGTAAATTGGTTCAGAGTGCTCTAAAGAAGGATGTAGGGTGCGTCTGCTGTTGCTTTCCAAAGTGCTGTGTATGGTGTATACAATTCAGCTGCCCTACTGTCTTCACACCAGAAAATCCTTACCATCCTTACTATGCCTGCAGGATGAAACTGCAGCGATGTTCTTACCGTATGCTATTGAGAGTGATGAACTTTATGAACAGAGCCAGGAGAGATGTTTTTAACTTGTCATATCTATCAGCATAATTGGTGGGGGGAGGGTGGGATCCTGAAGAGCACATTTCCTTTCAAAATTACACACGCAGTATACTTTGTTGTGAATTTACTCAGTACTGTTCTAGTGCTAGGACTTGATTCTGTACTTCTCAGAAGCCTGTAGGAAAATCTAGTTGACTGTGGGCTTCTAGTTATCATTAGAGCTAAGTGTTGTTTTCTGTGGTTTTTGGTGTTGCTGTAGTGGTATGTTTTTCTTTTTTCTTTTTTTTTTTTTGTAGTTGTTTTTTAATATCTTACTCTTAAATCAAGTACCAATATGCTGAAATGGTTTCTGTCTGCTCACAGAGTGAACTTAACAGTTGTACAAAGATTGTCTGAGTTGACTTCTGCTCATATTTTCATGCTAAGCAAATGTGACTGAGCAAGGTTTTTGTGTCTACAGCGGTACCATGGAAGGAGAAGAGGCATCACCAAGTCATCACTCAGAGGAGAGCAGCATTTTGGACCTCCCCTC
This sequence comes from Oreortyx pictus, assembly GCA_036925125.1. Classification (NCBI taxonomy): domain Eukaryota; kingdom Metazoa; phylum Chordata; class Aves; order Galliformes; family Odontophoridae; genus Oreortyx; species Oreortyx pictus. The sequence continues at coordinate 16,112,242 of JAUPFR010000002.1, forward strand.
TGTCTGTGACCTAGCAGAGGGCTTTCTGTCTCCTCACAGCACTGAGAGCAGCAAGGAACTTTTGAATTCTGTGGATACTTTTCCCTCTCCACTCACAGGTAACAGCTTCTGCCTTTTTATGTGACCTTCCTTTAGCCTGTGCGTTATCTGTTTAGGCAGCGTGTCATTTGGGTGAGTAACAGAAGTCTGATCGTGGTGCGTTTGCCTTGTCTTAAAGCACAGTTTACTTTTCCAGCTTGACAGATGCTGTGTGCACTGTAGGTAGAAGAAATATATGAGAGGAGTTCAAAGGGCGCTCAGCTTTTAACACCACTGCCTCTTCATGTTTAGTGTGATCTTGGAGGAAGAGAGTTGCTTGAACAAACCCACAGAACAATCCTCCAGACATCAGGGGGAAACACTGCCTCAAATTACTGTTGTCAGTAAGAACTTTAGAATAATAATAATAAAAAGAAGAAACCCTGTTCTGTTATGTTCTTCATGTGCTCTTTGTACCATGCATCTTTTAACAAAGCACTCAGGATATGGCCTCTGCAGCCTGTTACTTGAGTAGTACAGCAGTGAATGTTTGCTTGCTCCTGTTGGATAGTGTTTTCCTCATTTTCCTTGAAGGAGAGCTGTTCTCTGCAGAAATAGTGTTTTGGAGTGTCCTCTTCTGATTCGTAGGAGTATTAGCATTCCCAAGAAGGTGAAATGATGGCATACTCTGATTACTATACATCTCAGCCCAACCAATGCGTGTATATGGCAAGAAGTGTTAAATCAAAATGCAGTGGCCCAGAGACAGTTCTTGTCATACATTGATACTGGCTGGACTGAGGGTTGTAATAATTATGTGTAATGTAACAAGGAGGAAAAAAGATTTGATCACAACATAGGGAGCTAGTTTGTCAAGGCAAATCTGCAGGCTTATGATACTTCTGATCGCTTTGCAGTCTGAAGTAGCATAAAAGTATAGTCTAGCTTCTTGTATTCCACTGGCACTGCGTGGCATATTTTGGCTTTGTAGAATAATGAAATCTGTTTGGAATTAGATGTGTGAGTGAGGATACTGCTATTTTGCATGCTGAACGGATAGGCAGTGGGATCTACCAAATTAATCTTGCCTAGTTGATGTTCATGACTTGCCTGTTTAGTCGTCCTCACCTCTAATTGCGACTCATTCAGAAGCTTGAATGAAACATGCAAATAGTAAATACCAAACCTGACTTGGCTTTCCTATGCAGGCCAGGAAGTCGCACATCTTAGGCTACTAATGGCACAGATCTTCTACTGGATGCTCTACTAAACCACGATCCTTATCTTGTTAGAGGAATCATATCTGCGTTGAGGTTTTGCGTTAGTTTTTGTGGAAAAAGAGTGGTGACCACCTTTACAAAGAGTGTCTGGCACAAGCCTTTTTCTGCTCTTGTGTGAGAGGAGGATGGAGAAATTCTCCTGATGGTGGGTCAGACTGGAAGGCTTTTGTCTACTCAAATTTCACAAGCCCAGTGCTGCAGATGTGAAGAAATTCTGGAAGCTATGAGGCAGTTCTTGTAGTGTGTATAGGGTGGCTTAATTGCTCAGACACTACTTAGTAAGTCTTGAGGGATCAGGACTTGATTGCATTGATGAATGGGGTGCACAGAAGAGCTTTGTGGCCACTCAGACTGGTCTGAGGCGTAGCAGTGGTGACATACGTGGAAATGAAGATACGCAGCCCTAAGCCCAAATGATAACATTGGGTGATTGGTTTGCAATGCTCACGTAGAATAGATTGCTCAATCTTGGTACTGAGGTACGTTGCGACACTGGGTCCTGCCTCCTTGTTGTCTGCAGCACTCCCTGCTGTTTTCAGGGATTCCAGCTATTCTGAGAAGGGCAGAAAAGACCTTTGAGCCTTCTCTTTCATCCTCTTTTCTTTGAGGTCCCTTGCAGCCAAAAATCATTTTGCAGTAACAGCAGGATGCACACTGTAGGAGAGTTCAGTAGTGAAATAACCAAGTATCACAAGAGACCCATTTCATGCTCTGGACATCTTCCTTTCTTTCCCTGTGTAACAGTATCGAACTGATATCCTTACTCATTTAAACTTTCTTTTTTTTAATGACACTTCAACTCAGTAACCCATGGAGTTTGGTCAGCGTAGCAGAAAAAGCAGAAGGAACGTTCTGAAAACAGTATGCTTTTGTCAGATTTTCTTGGGCAGGCAAATTCTGTCAGCCATAGCTTGGGGAAGGAAGCTTCTTGGCTTGTTTCTCATGAGACGTTGTATACTGCTGCTGTGACACAGTCCCAGGTGGCTATAGCCTGCACTGCACCCCACGATGGGCTTGGACAGTGTGATGATGAGTCTTCCCATCAAACTGGAAAGAATTTCGTTAAGGGTGGCATTCCTCTGATTCAAAATCATTTTCCAAAGGCCTTTGAGTCTCTGGGAATGTGACAGCTTCCTTAGCAAAGAAGCAGACTGACAGTGCAGCCTGTCTAATGTGATGTTTGTCATTTGAGCTGGACTTGAGTCTGACTAAAATACTGTGCCATCCCAACCTCAGGGTTCGGAGTGTGGTATTCCTATGTATGTATGGTATGTGTGGTATTCCTAGTGCCTGAGTCATAGGTCTTATTAGTCTAGAGAGGCTTTGTCATTTTTAATAGCAGAAAATAGTCCCCATTAGCTGTGAAAACAGGCACTCATGATGGTAGGCATCCCTTAGCAAGAAAAGAATAGTCCTGTAGAATGTTAAATGTCTAAGCCGTGTACAAATTAATGCTTTTAGGATTTGAGTGGAAGGCTGTGCTCTTTAATAGATGTGTACTTTTTGTTTGTCATCATTGTGAGTACAAATGTTTATGCAGCTGCATACTGAAAAAATTAAACCACTGTCCATGGTGTTTCTAATCTGCATCATTGAGTACAGTGCTGCAGCAATACCTCACAACTTCCTTTAAACTGAGAAGAGTGGCCAGCAAAGCTTCTTACTTGATAGTGGCCAGGATGGGAGGAAGACCTTTGATTATTTGGTTTAATATTTAAAAGACAGCTAATAAAAGCTGTTTATAATGGAATAAGTCACTGGTGTTGTTCCTTTTTCTTATCTGGTCAGAACCAGGGTGGAACAAGGATGGTGGAAGCAGTCTTTGCCTGGAAAATTCATAACTTAAAAAAGGGTTAGAGAATGGATTACAGATATAAGGCTGTGCTTTGAGGACTATCCCTGTCTGGCACGTGGTCAGAGCTCAGTGCCATCTGCCTGCATGGCTTTTTTGAGAGCTTCCAACCTTGGGAAGAATTGAGCCTCCCTGTGTGTTCTGTAGCTTTTCTGCCAGTCTCCTTTTCTTTGTCATGAGTAGTTAGGAAGATCTATCCTTAAGAGGATGGGTGGGTAGACAGGGTCAGCCAGTGAAAGGGGAAGATGTATGGAAAAAGTTGCATTGCAAAAACAGATGAACTAGAGGAAGGATGACAGTAAAAGGGTGATGCTGGAGCGGTTGTGTGGAGCTGGAAGACAAAAATAATTTACTGTGTGATTGGAGGGACTTGTATATGTCTAAATGCCAGCTTTTAGAAAAACATTGGTTTGGGAAATAGAGGCTTTCAACCTTTAGTTACCCTTTCCAGAATCACTACTTCTGTTTTTGCAATTTGCTTTGTGTTTGAGCCCAGACTTGGTTATTGTCCATGGACTGCTGTGACCCCTCCAATACAGCAAGTGTTCCAAGCTGGCCCTGCTTCTTATTCCTGCTTTATCCTTAGTGCTGGCACTGGTACTCAGGTGTGGATACTGATGTGGGGACAGCTACTCTTGCTGGCTGCAGCAGGGACTGGTGTCAAGATACAGAAGTCAGCAATGTGTTTTGTCTTTCTTATGGGGTTACCATTTTTCCAGAACTGTGGTTTCTGGAAAAAGTAATGTTAGAACATAATCACTTTTCCTTTGTGGCAGCCAAGCTGTGAGTTCCTTTTGATCGATGGTGTCGTTCCTTCAAAAACATGCTGTTTGTAACTGCTAGTGAGGGCCTGGGGGAAGTTGAGTAGAACCAAAGAGCAGTTCTCTGTGGCCTGGAGCCAGAGAGGCTTGGGTGAAGTGGTGAGTTGCCCACAGCTCTGCTGCTGATACTGCTGTAAAATCAAGAAGAGACCCGGCCACAAGATAATCCTGATTTAAACCTAAAAGTTGTCATGATTTTTGGATTGTTTGGGTTGCTTTTTTCTTTTTTTTTTTTTCAGTCAACCAAGCAGCCTGCATTAATTGAAGCAGAAATTTCCAACCTGTTTACACACCTCTCAGTTCTACAGGCAGTTATGAATTATGAATTATCTGAAGAAAATGCTACACATACCTACTGAGTTTACATGCTTTGTTTTGCAGTGGCTTGTTTGTGTCTTTTATTAGCATCTGAGGAGTCACATTAATGTCAGCACATGTGATTGGTCCTTAAATGCTCTCTCCTGTTTACCATGTCCTCTCACCTGTCAAGAGTTGCTTAACCTCTTGCAGAATTGGGTTGTGTTTACTGAAGTCTGGCATGGCTTGTGCTTTTTCTGTATGGGAGTTACGCACAAGTGCTGATGTAGAAGCAGGAAGCGAAAGGATCAGGCTGTACTTCTCATGTCAACAGTGACCTTTCAGGGCTGGCACTTGGTGGGTGCTTGGAGCTCCAGTTCAGCCCTGATCTGAGCACATTAATTCATTATGTGATGTAGAAATTACAGTTGGCCGTTTGGGCTTCCACTGCTACCAAAAGCAGCAGTTTCTAAAATAACATTTTGCTTGGACATGCTGGAGACAAATAGGAGGCTAAAGATCTTATGTGAAGTCTCATTTAAGAGGCCTGTGTTAGCTATTTTAAATTGCTATTTTAAATCACTTTGAGAATGAGCCACAGTTGGGCTAAAAAAGACTTACATTTCTGACTGCCACAGTTATAGAAACTTCTTTACCAAAAAGAGAAAGGCTGCCCAAAGAGTATCTTGTTATTTGATTTTATGTGAAGATGAAGGCAGAGGTGCAGTAAAAGAGTAGAAGGTGCTGATATGAAGAATCTTTTTGGACTGCAGGATGATTGCATTCTCCCACTTGTAAAGCTCATTTTGGTTTGATCTGCAATCCCAAGAGCCTTTGGAAGTAACTGTCTTTCTATTTAGTGGGCCTGTGCCTAGCTGCTTTTGACTTGCTAAAGATTGTGGCTGCTGTTTAGAGAGCTACAGGGGCCTTGGTCTGTTTCCTGCTGCCCTCTAGCGAGTGATGTTGCTCGTTTCCCTCACTACCAATCTTGGTGAGTTTTCTGTTTTTCAGCTGGTGCAGATGTGTGCCTCCGTACTGATCTCAGTCCTGATAGAAATGATGCTAGACAGTTTGCAAGTCTGATGCAGGAATGCTTCTGGGAAACGTTGGCTGCTCACTGTTCAGTGCGTGGATTGTGGCATAAGGTAGCTTATATTGCCAGTTTTGTGGAGGATGCTTTTGTTTTTGTCTGGGAATATCCTCTCTATATCTTCTGTTACAATTACAACCACACCAAGATCTCATTGTGTATGAGACTGAAGTGTCTTTAAGTATAGGTTATTTTGCTTTTTGAGGTGCAGCTGTTGTTTCCTAACCTTCCCAAAGATTCTGTTTTTAGCAGCTTTCCCTTCTTTTACCCCTGATGCTGATGCAAACACCCATTCATTTGTCAGGGCAGAAGATACGTTTAGCTTATCGAAAGCAAAGAGGCACCTATTTTCAAGCAACAATGTGTATATTTCATGAATGATATCTAATAAACTACTCTCAAATATCATCGACACTTGATTTTTTTTTTAATACTTTAATAAGAGGGCGGAAAAAAAAAAGATGTCTCCAATCCTAAGAATTTTGTGTAGACCTGGTGATCCAGTAGGGCAGGTACTCAGCTGAAGTGAATTTGTCCAGCTCTGCAGGAGGGATGGCCAGTTCCTCAGGTGGAATTGCTCTGTGGCTTTGACAGCATTAAAATTCCCAACTGCAGCACAGTTGTGTTGAATACTGAATGAAGCAGCAAAGTGGAATTTGTGCAACTGTGCATAAAAGAAATACAGGGAAATGCGCAATGGGAAAATAAAGCACTCAGCGCCCCGCTCTGTTACTGAGGAGCTCTATGTCTTTAGGATATCAGTTTTTCAGGTATGTATAAAGCATCCAGCCAAAAATAAATCCTTGGCGTGAAAAAGCCTGTGTTTTATTCTTCACAGACTATTTTAAGGTGAATTTGAGCACCATACTTCAAAAGTAGGGGGAGAAACTGGGATGTGCAGCTTCCCTTTTAGACTCTTTTTCTCAGAATAAGAGGATTTGTAGGTTTGCTTTTTAGGCAGATAGTTTCAGCTGCAGTACAAATCAAGCTACCAAGTCTTAGGACATAGAAAGAAGCCTGTTACGTGTTTTGTGAGTTATCCCTGACTCCTTTAAAAGTGCTTTCAAAACACGGAATTTGGAATTTGTGTACTTGAAGGCAACTTGGGCAGATCAGAAGTGTTGTTTCTTTCCCCTCATCTTTTTTAACTAAGCATGTAGATTAATTCCTTGCCAGCCTCTCTATACAGGCAGAAACAGAATGTGTTGATTTTTCAGCTTAGAACGCTCCCTCCAAACTTCAAACATCAGAGCTGTAGAAATGTTTCTTTGCTAAATCCAGTCTTAAGAAGTTGTGTATCATTTTTACAGCTGTTTGCTGCCACCTTGTGCTGAGAATTGCTGCATGATGACTGCAGAGCTCGGAGCTCAGGGCTTACCTGTATCCCTCAGTAGGAGCATGTCTGCCCTTAAGGAATTGCCCTTGCTTAACAGGTCACCTTTTGTCACTAAGTGCAGCAGACTGGAAGTATTTGTTGAAGGTGATAGGGGTGCTGGTGTTTTCTGTTTTTGTTTTTTTTTTTTTTTGTGTATTTAAAGCTCTAGACTTAGAACTTACATGCATGGACAGGGACCAGTCGAGAGCTCTGTGCATCTCCCAGCTAATGGCCACTAAAATCTGTTTGGGTCTGCAGAGCACAGATCTGCAAAGAGCTGTGTGACGGTGTTTCCCTTAACTGCTCAGCTTCCTGCAGGACTGAGAATTCTCTGTGCAGTGCATTGAAACAGCTCTTCAAACTGGCAAAACATCTCTGCTTTCTAGCATTGAGCGGTAAGCCCTGATGTGTAAGAGGATTGCCTGGGTGTCTAAAGTGGGTGTTTCTTAAGAGTTGCCTGTTTGTTAACTAGGAAGTAGTTTAGGTAAAATCGAATGTCAGAGAACTGATCAGATCTGTGGTCTGAGCCAGGCATCTGGAGAGAGACTTACTTTTCTTTTCCTGGAATCAGAATATTGAAAAGGTGCTGCCCTGTATGTAAAGGGTGCTGGTATGCCTAGGATGCCACGTTATTTCACTGATGGTTAATGAGGTTAGGCAAACAAATTTGCTATATGTTTAGAACTGATTATATTTGTTCTAAGCCAAGTCATCCCACCTTCTCAGTCCTTTTCCAGTCAAATTGGTCACACTGACTGCTGCTGGTCTGCTCTGTGGTCTTGAATGTGGCTCAGAGAACACGTTAGGCCTGTTCGCCATTGAGAACAAGATGTGTTTCTGAGGTAGTTTCTATCTCTATGGGTTATTTTCCATTTTGAATATGAAGTGTATGCTACGATGATGATGTTGAATTGGTTGTGGTCTAGATCTGTTGTTGATCTAGAGCTCTAATACTGAATTGCCAAACATGCTTGTACAAAGCAAGGCATACAAACTGGATGCCTATTTCTGCATCCCTTACACTACTGAAAGATTTTAAGTGACACTTTTGTTTTTCTCTGTGCAAAAGTGCATGGGGTTATTTTCTTCTGACACCTTTAATTTAGTAGAAAATTTTCTTAAATGATTCCAGCTGTTCCTTTAGCAGGTCACTCTGCTAAGAGGGCAGCATGTGTCTGCCTGACAAGGTCTCTATAGCAGAAATGCTAAGTCACGGCCTCGACCAGTGATTGAGCACCTGGTGGGAAGGCAGGGCCAACCAAGGGGAGCTCAGGTGCATGCAGTGTACCTGAGTGACCAGAAGGGGTGGAGCCAGGATACACCCAGACCTCACTTAAGGGTTGGCAGTGGAGGTAAGGGGGATCTTGCTGGAAATCCATGTATACCTGAGACCTTCTAAAGCTAAGTAGTTTCTTTATTTTTGTGCCTATAGCTGGTGCATTTGAACAAATCTTCACTTGCTGTAGCCTAGGACCTTGCTACTCTGTTGTCATTGCTGCGTTTTCCATCATGTTACAGCCTCACACAAGCAAACTTGGAATTTATGCATGTCTGTCAGTTTTAGTTGATGCACTGCATCTTCAAAGCAGAAAATGGTGGGCAGGTGAGCACAAGTGGTCAAAGTGGACATTGGTCCAGTGGTGTCATCTTCAGCAGCAGGTGCTAGTGATCTTTAAAGCAAGACTAGTACAAAGTGGAGCCTGTCCCTGTAAACTGTCAGCTTTCCGGGACTTGTGACCTGTGTGCCTCGGATGACACACCACTGTGTCCCTAGCTCCTGGTGAATGGTCCTTCAAGGAATTTGTAGTATTTTTTCCAGGCTAAAGAAGTCTAGTGTGGTTTTTATTTTTTTCTTTTATTTCATAGAACAACCATTGTAGGACATTTGGCCATCTTTGGTCTGTCCTTTTGTGTGTCCCTCCCAAATTTTTGGTGATCTCCTAGGCTTATGAGGATGAGTTCTTTGCATAGTACAGTGTCTGTGACGTGGCTCAGGGCGACCTGTCAAGGTGCCGTAGTCCTTGCTTTTAGTTCTGTATATGTTGTTTTGCTTGTTGTTTGTCTGTACCTGCCATTGACGTTTGCTCAGTTTGTAGTCCTTGTGTTGTCTGAGGTGCTTTTCCAGTCTTTCCAGTTTAGAGTTTGGCTTACACTTGGAAATGGCAAAGCTGAGATGTGAAGATGGCGTGTCGGTGGTTTTAAAAAGATTAGACAAGTCTAAGAGTTGGGTTCAGTAGTAATTATAGGAATTTACTGAATTGGAAGAGAAATCCATGTATCTATATGAAATGTCACGGTAAAAGAAATATTGTTGATGTCCTTTTCAGGATGGAGGCCATGCAGAAGATTCTGTGGGTGTTCGGGCTGTGGTACACCTTATTTCCTGAGCCTAATACATATTTGTATGTTTTCTAAAAGCTCCATCTACTGAAGATGAGCAACTATGGATGCTTTGCCTTATGCCAGTGCTAGCAGTTTGGTTATTAACTGTACAATAGCTAATTCATGAAGCTCTGAAGAGGGCATGCATGGCATATAACAAAGATGTATAAGATCTCATTAGTCTTTTACCAGTTCACTGGTGTGAGCGAAGACCTGGCTCGCTTGCTGGCTATGACAGGCTTGCTGTTGGTGCCAGGTAGCATGTCTTCTAACAGACATGTACAGCTGTGCTTGCCCTCTGGTGGGACTGGGATCATTCAATCTTGCCTTACTCTGTGGCTGCAGTGTAACAGTCCCTGTGGGCCATTTCTCCCTTATCGTTACCTAAGCTGTCATTGCAGTTCTGGGCTTTTATTCCTCTCATTATAGCTATCTGTGTTTGTCCACTGCTGTGACCTAATCTAATTCAAACTGCAGTAATTTCATTATGGCAACTGTTCTGAAGGTGGCTGCAAGGCAATTTTGTACATATTTATGCCAATGCTGTTTTATCTTACCAGTCCTGTTAGTAGTCTGAGCTGTTTAAATAAGAGGAAATTAAATCCTGTAAATAAAAGACAGAGGGCAAGACTTTCTTCCGTTCTTTATGAATCATTTTCTGTCCTCTGAAGTGCAAATGTGGACTCCTTTGACATGGAAAATTGCAGATTGGGAACAGAAACCACATAAGCATGTGAGAATGCAGGAGAATGATAGACAAGTTCAGGCCATATAAAGCCTATGCCTTTCACTTGTCATTTTTAACTGCCACGTTGCTTTTAAGTATTATGAGATCATGCAAGAATTTCTAAGACAGTAAAAGAAGATCTCAAGAATTCTTATTGGGTGAGATAGACTGATATCAGTAGATGAGGCTGGGGCCAGGTATCTTTGGGTAGTCAAATGCTACTGGCTGTGCAGAGCTGCGGAGTATTGTGCAGACATGGCCAAAAAGCTGTCTTTATATGGGTTTCTCCTAAATGGATGATTCCCTGTGAGGTAGTTCTTACTGAGTATCCAGCACGAAGCTTCTTCTGAATTTGAGGAGATTGGTTTTGTTTTATTTTGTTTCAGTCCTTCTCAGCTTTGTCGGAAACATTAATTCTGTTCTTGTGAGTCATCAGTGGAGGTGGATCTGTCCTGGAGCAAGTGGTTGCTGGATGTTGGCAGTGAACTGATACAAAGGTAGCTAAGTGTTTACTGAAGTTAACTGTCACCTGTAGACTAAGGTCTGCTTGGGATGCCCTACTACACTAGCTCCCATCTGAAATGAATTTGGTTTTTCTTGCCTTGTTATAGCTCACTGAGCCTCTGGCTTGTCACAGGCAGGGAGATGAGCCTGGAGATTCTTGTTTCTCCTATGACATCTATTGCAGTGCAAAACTGTGATGTAATTGCTTTGGTTTCCAGTGGTTTTTGTGAGAGATAAATGTTTTGCTTTGCTTCATCTTCTTGGTCTTGCCTGGTGGCTGTTTTTACTCCCTGCTCCACACACACATGTTGGCTTTGAGCAGTGAAGGAGTGCTACTTGCTTCCCGTGGTTAGGATGGCAGGCATGGACTGCTTCTTCTGAGAAGAGCCTTGTCTGCATCCCAGCTGATTCCCTTCCCTTCTGCAATGTTGTGAAGCTGTGTGCAGATGCATAAGTGTGGATGGAAAGGATGCGCGTTGAAACAAAAGTGCAGGATTTGGGATAGGGAAACAGGAAATTAAAGCATCTGAAGTTTGGAGAAGTGGAAGATCCTCTGGAAGATAGGTTTTGTTGTTTAATCTGTCTTGGGTTTTGTTTCATTCTGTTGCTGTTTCAAAGCGAAGGAGCACTAGCAACAATCACCAGTGTTACTGTGGGGCTGGAAGAGTATGGGAAGACGTGTAGCAATGGTGCTGATGGAAGGAATATTTTAACATTTGGGCACTGGACAGCATTTCCTCTCTAGCTTTCTCCTTGAAACAATTTTAATTTCAGGGGAAAAGAAAAAATGAACTGTGGTTACTTTTTGAGTGCTGAATTCCTAGGTAGCCTTTGGTAGCTGTACTTATTAACATTGAGAAGTCACCATTTAGATCCAGCAAGTGCCCTACCTGTCATTTGGAGATATTTCTGTCTCACTAAAAGTTGGGTTGGGTTTTTCATGCTGTCTGAACAGGAATAATAGGAGCCAGATCTCATTGTATGTCCCTGTTGCAGGGAGAAGAAAAACAAAAACAACCTAATTAAGATAAGGGGAGGTAACGAATTTACTACAAATAGTAAAAGGATGTAATATAATGACATAATAAAGCGAGTTGTAGGGAATAAATGAATGGGAGAGAAGGATTTAATGACAGTGCTGCTACCATGCTGCCTGTAAGTTAAGAGACCAGTTCACCTCTATCACTCGGAATGGGAGATCGTGCAGGTAGTGCTGGAGACTCCTGGGAAATGTAGTCTGCCTCTTCTTAGTCCGTCTTCCTCTGAGAGAGCCAGGACTCACATAAGAATAGCTGATACTGCCAGTAGTTAATACCCAGGAAATGCAAATAGCAGAGACTGCTAGGAGCTGGCTTAGGAAATGCAGCTTCATGGCACTAAACAGCTTGCGTGATGCCATGTTATGGAATCCTGATAAAATCAGGACAAGCATGCTTTGCAGGAAACCATTCCAGCGAAACTCCAGTTTTCCTAAACAGCTGAGGAAGAGTAGACACAAAGCTGTCACGAGGCCTGTAAGCCAGGGTACATGTTTCTTAATAAAGCACAACAAAGGCACAGTAACACCAGCTGTGAAACAAGCTGTTGGACGCATGAAATCTTCCAGTTGCTTTGGAGTGCAAGAACTGCTGTGCAACTGAAAGCCATGAATCCTTATGTCTGTGAAATAACTGGGGAGATTCTATGGGAGCGTGACTGTTCCCGTTATACTCACGCTTGTTTGCATGTTCTTTAGATCTGTTAGTTACTTCTGTGGGTCTCCTGAGATTTAGTTCCTTTCTTGTATAAAAGAGCTGCTCTTCGCTATTTGGCATTGTGGTCTTGTTGCAGTGCAGATACTGCAAAAATGACTCAAGACAGATATACGCATTTAGCAGCCAGCAAATGGCAAAATGAATGTGATAACCTCATTATGTAAAAATGACATTACTGTTCCATGCTGTCTGCAGATTGTGTTTTGGTCTTCCAGCTTGTCAGGCTACATTGCTTAGATGTGGGTGGTAACATTCTGTGAAAAAGGCTTAAAAATCCTGATTTAAATAATGGAGGATGTCTAGTTAGGACAGAATGATGAGATGGAGCAGATTGGTTTGGAAAGCCATGTAGAGGCCATGCTGTGCCAGCTAGCCAGCACATTTCTCTCATAGCACAGCACTGTGTGTAGATCACCCAGTTTAGTTTGAGAATTTGAGGTGCAGTGAAGCTGCATCAGCCCAAAATACAGCTGTACCCAGGGCAGAGATCCCAGTGATGATGCTGCAGAGCACTCAATTTTCTCTGAGCTTCATGTAGCACGTTCATTCATTCACGTGGGAGTGTATCACCTCAAAGGTTTGAGTAGTGTTTGTTGTTCAGGGGGAGAGTTGATGTTCTGGTAGTATAACGCTTAGGTTAAAAAAAAAAAAAAGGACAATTTTTAAAGAGATTTGAGGAGTCACATCTCTTAAAATTGCTGGTTTACTAGCAGTGACTTTCATTTCTGAGATTCCCAATTGTACACATATTTTATGGAGATGTCTTACCTGGTCTGCACCTAGCCTTCATACTCACACTGCTGTGCTTTGCCTTCTGCTCCACTCTGTGGAAGGACAGTGGTTTGCATCGAAGCACGTGTTTGAGCATGTTTCTATATGAGTGTTCCTCCCACTTGGACAGTGCTTTTATGTAATCCATCATAGCTACTGTTGAGATAGCAAACAGCCTCCTGGAGCTGCATAAATAAATAATCAGAGATGTTCTTTTATTACCTATTTGCAAGGATAGCTTATGTAAGTAACATGTGCCAAGAGCACTGTGTGCTGAAATACTGATGTCTGTTGAGCTTGTCTGAGTGTCACTGAGATAAAGTGGTGTGTGAGCCTGTGTGAGTACCTGCACAGCCTGAGCAGTGAACTTGTTCAGTAACGAAGGCTCCCTCTCTCCTCATTACTGTGTTAGCAAGATATTTTTTTTCTGGTTTGAATCTAAACATAAAGGATCTTGCCTTGTAAATTATCTGTTGTGTATCTTGTTACACAAAACATCTTGGAGATCCCTCAGAGGACTTTGTATGAAGTTCAGCCTTTTCTAGGCATCTGTTAAACAACCATTTATGTGCAGCTTGACTTTCTCCTTTTTCACTGGAAAGTGTTCCCTGCACGTATCTCTATTCTTGAAACCTTTTCTCAGACATACAGCGTGACTGTGTGCTAGAAAAATGATCAAGTTTGTCAGACCTGAAAGGCTACGTGCTGAAAATTGTTACTGATGTGCAGCAAGAGAAAAGAAGATATGTCTGCCCTTATTGTTGTGGTCTCATTGCTTCTGCATTTATTCTGGGACTTTGAAGCTTCTTTAGATCCTGCTGTGAATTGGCAATAGCGAAGCACATCTCAGGGAAACCTCAGTGGCTGGCAGCAAGGAGGAGTAGGAAAAAGGGCTGCTGGCACTGTTGAAATGAGGAGCTGTCATCCTCGCTATGCTCCCTGGACTCTACTTAATAGGGAGGCCAGACTGTGAGAGGATGCAACTTGTTCCAAACCAATTCTGCCGCAGGAAATTTGGAGTAAGAGGCAAGCAGAAGGCTGCAGGCAGGGATGCCCTTGTTCCCTGTGTGTGAGCAGAGCTTCCAGCAGATTCAGTGTCTGGAGCATTGCAGGAGATGATCTGTGGCTGTGTGGCAAGGTGGAGCGTAGTGGTGCTACCTAGACAATCATACCAGCTTCTGATGTGTCCCTGCTTTCTATAGTGATGTGGCTGGATCAGTCCCAGGATTGTGGAGATCACTGTGGTGTTGGTTCCTGCTTTTTTATGTGTACTTTTTCAGTCCCTGCTTTTGGATTCACATGCAGCTCTTTACGTCTTCTTGCTTCTGCTGTGTGACGCTTGGCTTGTGCCGTGTGGATGAAATATTCCTAGAGCCTCACAGCACAGGCACCTATCACAAAAATAAATTATGTAAGTGGGCAATCTGGCACTGGTTTTGAACTAGTTGTGTGTGTCTTACTCTAGGCCTCTTTTTATTTTTTTTCCCATTTCTGTGTTGTACTTAACTGAGCTCATTGGTGTGCAGCTGACAAGGCTGCAGCATGAAAGCACATAAAATAGTGACTCATAACCCTTTAGGAGCAGACTGTGAGTATAAAATACAGCACACTTTCATCATCCACAATATTTTTTTTTAAACAAAACAACGTAGCCCTGTGACTCAGCATCAGTGTGGGTTATAGTGCATGAAGTGTTATCCTGGAGCCTCTTGCCTCTAATTTCCTCCTTCATTTTGTAAGTCTAACAGCTGCCCTCTTCTTGGTGTTGCATGCTGTAAATTTCACAGTAGCTAAGTCCCTTTTCTAGCTCACGCAGGCACGTGTATATATTTCAATAAAATCTCCACAAACAGAAGGCTTTTAGACTGAGCAGTGCTTGTGTTTACAGTGAACCTCTTCTCTGAGGTTATACACAAAGGGTAGCAGGCAGCTGGCTATTTGTTACTGTAATAAGCACTGGCAAGCAAATGGCAGTATTTTGTGCTGCTTGCTGTTCTTTTCAGCATGTTGAAGGTTTTCTGACTGTGCTCTGTTCGTGTTCATTGGTGAATGAGTGGTGATTTTTTCCAGGTTGACTTGTGTTTTGTGAAGAAAGTACTCCCTGTGTTCTACAGATACTCTTACTCCAAAAGTTAGTTGAGTTCGTCAAGAAAATAAATTGTTTGTATTTCTATTACTTGTATTTGTCCACAGACTGTTTTATACAACTCTAATTATACTTTGTTAGTTCTAAAGCTGCTTTGTACTGCAGGCTGCTCGTAAGCTACTGATGCCTTACAGTAAGTTTTTTTTTTTTTTTTTAATCTGGAAAGACGAACAAAAAAGAACCAGAAAAGAATATAGGAGAACAGATAAGTACAGCGTAATATCTGCATTTGGGCTCCAGCAGTGTCACAGTGGTATATTTTGTACAGGCCATTTTGTATAGAGGAAAAGATAAGTCTAGAAAATACTAATGATCTAGAGAGGAATCTGAATGTTGCTTCTGTATGGGTTAGAAGATGAGGAAAAGGAAGGACAGTAAAATCAATATTAAGCACTTCCTTACACAGCAGGTAATAAGATTACAAAACTTTCTGCTGTGGGAGGTTGAGGCTGAGAGCTTAGCAATGTTAAGAAAAGGGATTGTACACAGATTTGGATGATAAGAATGGCCTATGTCAATTTGCTCTTGCTGACACAAACATTGCAGAGACATTGAATATATAGGATGGTATATACAGTTTGTACTATTTTCTGCCTAGTTAAAAGTGTTGTGTTCTGGACACAGCTCCCTGTTGCCATGTAGAACAGACCACAAGTGGAAGGGATGTAATGCACAAGGAACACTTGTCTGGAAACGTATTCCTTAACTCTTTAGAAAGGTGGAAGATTTCTCTTGTGCAGATGGCAAAACTATTATCAATGTTCTAATGGGTACAACTCCTGCTTTCAGTAGTCTGTACCTCTCAAGAACTTCCTTGGATAACCTGCCCAAAAACAGAAGCGAGAGGGAAACTGAGCGAAGGAGTTGGTTGATGGTTAATGTTCCAAGTTGAAAAATAAAATCACAGAATCACAGAACTCAAGGTATTGGAAAGGGCTTCTAGAAATCATCTAGTCCAACCCACTCCTAAAGCAAGTTCTCTTGAGTAGGTTAGACTAGAGAGTTTCCAGGCAGGTTTTGAGTATCTCCAGAGGAGACTCCATGACCACCCTGGGTAGCCTGATCGGTGTTTTCACAGTAAAGAAGCTTTTCCTCTTGATCATATGGATCATCCTGTGTTCCAGTTGGTGCCTTCTGCCCTTTATTTTATTGCTACACAACACTCAAAAGAGTCTGGCTCCATCTACTTGTCTCCCAGTCTGTAGATGTTTATGAGCATTGATGAGATCCCATCAGCTTTCTCCAGGCTGAACAGTTCCAGGTCTCTCAGCCTTTCTTCATTCAGGAGATGCTCCAGGCTCTCATCTCTGTGGCTCTCTGCTGGACTCTCTCTAGGAGATCCCTGTCTTTCTTGAACTGGGGAGCCCAGAACTGGACACAGTACTTCAGATGTGGCAGCACCAGGGCAGAACAGAGTGGGATGATCTGTTCCCTTGACTTGCTGGCCGCGTTCTTTTGAATGCACCCCAGGATGCCATTGACCTTTGTAGCCACCAGGGCACACCGCTGGCTCCTGACCAACCTGTTGGCTGCCAAGACCCCCAGTTCTTCTTCTGCAGAGCTTCTCTCCAGCAGATCAGTCCCTAACCTGTACTGAGGCATGCAGTTATTTCTCCCCAGGTGTAGACCTATACACTTGCTCTTGTATATGTATGACTGCAGATAAAAATTGTTGTCTTTACTCCTGGTCATGGTGTGGCACAAGCAGGGTCTGCTTCAAGGTGTCTTGTAGTTCAGCAGTAATTTTTTGAAGGGATGAGTTGAAGTTCTGGATTGAAGCAGAAGCTGATTAACAAATCTTCTATCTTCAGTCACTGCTGTATTTAACATTGCTCTGCATTGCATCTTTTCTGGATGTCTAATGAGGTTATTCCTAGGTTGATTTTTCTCCCGATGCTGCTTTAATTAACATGTAATGAAAGCAGCAAAAGATGCAAAATACAAAAACTTGAGAAAGTCCATTTCGTACTGCACCAGTGCTCTGTGATAGGATGTTTGTTATTGCTGCTAATTATTATTTTAGATGAGGTGCTTGTCTAATAGCATGTGTGAGTGTGTGAATCATCTGCAGAGCCTGTGGCACCATTCCAGGAGTGAAGTTAACTCCAGTGGCTGAGTCACTGAATTTGCGCCAGTGGGTTTCATTCCTGTGTTAGATTAAATGAGATGAAGTTTCAGTGTTCTTCAGACCAGCAACCTTGAAATATAAAGAAATGTACTTCTGTACTGTTAGGAAATCCTATATATTACCCCTCAGCAGTCTACTGTAGCTATTAAGGAGAGGAATCATTCTTTTGCAGAGAATGAAAGCAAAAATGAGGTTGGAAGTCGGATCTTAGATTGGGAATGCAAATGTTGTGCTCTATAATTAACAACTGTGAGATAACCACAGAAGTGAGTTAAATTGTGTGGGGAAAAAGAGTGATCATGCATTGTTGGCAGATGTGATTCTTCTCAGAGAAAACCAAGTGTTGTTTTTGTCCATGTTGTTCCCACACACAAGCACAAAACATTGTCACTTAAATTCCTGCGAATTTCTCTTGCATTAACAATATCTGCCAAAGAAACATTTCTAAACAAGCCTTCCTGTTTGATCATAGGTTAGTCAACTGCTGTCTCTTTACAGTGTGCTAAGAGTTGGTCATTGAACGAGGTGATATAAAACCTTGTGGTATCTTTTAGGCAATAATCCAACTTTAAAAAATGCACACAGCTGGTTTTGATACTTTGAAGTCATAACTTGCATTGTTATATTCTTAATAATGCTGAAATCTTCTTCCCTTTTGCATGTAACAAAACCACTGTGCTGTTTCTAGATGCTGATATGTCTGCATTTGTATTGTAGTGTTGCAGGCTGTTTTCTTGTATTATAGCAATGTTCCCCCTGCCCCTTTCATCACTCTATTAAAAAAGTAATAGAATAGCAAACCAGCCTAGCCAGTTCTTTAAGAATAAGATCAGCAGGAAATCCTGAAAGGCTGTTGCAGGAGCTTCTGCTACAAGTTCATCTTTTCTCATCTGTGCTCTAAAAACAGAACTTTCCTTTCCAAGCTGGTACTAAACAAATGAGTGGCAGTCAAACAGCCAAATTCTCCTTACAGCTAAGCTGTGGGAAGGAATATGTAGCATTTCAATGAATAACTGCTGGCCACCTGATTAAATATTACAATTCCACATGTCTTAAGATCCTGCACATCTCAATTCTTGTGTAGTTTTGGAGTAGACCAGAGCAATCCCAAGACTGTGAGAGAAAGCTGAGAGCTTGGTTTGGTCCAGTAGCCTCAGTGAACAGATGTCTGAATCTTTGAGGATTTTTGAAGCCCTGCCAGGACCTTTTCCTCACCTTTCAAACAGACCTCCCTCACTTTTCTTAGCCAGCAAGTTACTGGCTTGCTGTAGGAATCTGGTTCTCTCCCTTGACTGTTGCATGAGCAAGTAAGCTTCACTCCCGTTTTGGAGCTCTTATAACTGGTAATGTTTGTTTTTCCTTTTGTACAATGTTTTTTTCCTGATAACTTGAAAATAGGTTGTTTGTGCTTCTCACTCAAGAGCAAACATGCTTCTATGGTTTTCACTTCTTTTCTGGACACTGTGCTGCCCCTAATTGCTCTTGTAGTTAATAAGTGAACAGCAGAGATGACCTGTACTTGAAATCTCAAGGTAGAGAGTTTGAATATTTATCTGGATAACCCTGTGTATTGGCTTTAAAACTGTTTCCACCTGTGATGAGAGAAAGGAGCAAGCAATGAAGCAGAAGCATAGCCCATTGTCTTCAGGGTTGCAGAGGTCAGAAAAGTGCTTACTGTGGGTGAATGCTGCAGGCACCCTTTTGCTCTGCTTGCCACGCATTCAGTATCTGTCAGGCTTTTCCTCTGTGCCTTTCTTGCCTTCACAAGGAGTAGCACTGTGAGTATAAACACTGTAGAAATTATAAAAGTGCATATAATGGGATTGCAGTTATGTCTACTCAATACTTCTGATGCTCACCTACCTTGCTTGGTGTCCAGTGATTCTGGACCTGGGAGATTGTATTCTTTTATCTCTGGCAGGTTTCAGCAGGCCTTATCTTTGACAGTAGGGCTGTGATGGTGAGAGGAACTGAGATGGGGAAGGAAATGATGTACCAAGTGGCACCTTTTGGTCTCTGCTTCTTCTTCTGAAGGCTGGAGTATGGCTATGAATCTAGGTGCTACTCAGACTTATCAGGTATACTGCTACCATTACTGCATGTTATTGCAGAACACAAGCTTTTGGGCCAGAGCTAAACTGAAGTGAAACGGTATCTAGAGTTATGACTCACCAAGACTTTAATATAGTTGTCCCTGTCTCTTCCTACAGCTGTTAAGTACCTTGAGAAGAGGTTAATGTCCTCAATTTTGCATCTATTAGGGTAATATCTACATGGCTATGTTGATTTTACTCTTGTTCTTTTCTATAATACTTTGCACAAAACTATCTTTGTTTTCCTCTGGGAGTGTTTGCAGGAACATCAGTGTTCGTGTGAATTACTCCCTGAGGCTCAGTATGCTCTTTAAAATATACTGCTGTCCCAAATGTGCCTTGGTGCATGTTAAATCCTGCGTAAAGGCCAAAAAACATTTAAGACAAAGGAGGTACCATAAACCATCTGTTGTGTATGAGCTCTGTATTGATGCAAAGAGCGCTCTTGGAGCTGGATGACATACAGCATGTGACACCTTGAAGCATATGTGCATCTGTAGGACAGCATGTAAGTGAGCACTAATCACTTCATTTTGAACAGTCAGTGAATGCCTCCCAAAACCATACATCTTGGTGTACATTAGAGAGGACCTGCTATGGATGGTGTAGTTATTGAGTGGATTAATTTGAATAAGTGAAACCTACTGAACTTTTCCTACCTATCTGTGGCTCCAGACACAAAGTGTGTGGGGAGCAAGTATGGGTATGGGAGCTTGGAGGAGGGCTTCAAGCCTTGCTTGAGTGATGACTTGTTTTTTCAGCTGATAATGTATTTGAGAATTGTGCTCATACACAGCTAATGCTTTTCTTTGTCAGAACTGCAGAAATCAAAGTGTGCCCTGCTTTGCCTTGAGGCTTAGACCTTTGCTGTGAAAACTGTGGGGACACAGGTTTGAAGAGTAGCATTTTATGCAGTCTGTTTGAGAGGTGCTGTATTGATGCGCTGTTGGCTGGTGATGGGAGAAAGGGAGTGCAATACAGGTTTAATAACCCTTTGCCTTAAGTTTATTCAGTCTCTTCAAGATGATATCAGGAATAGATGTGGATATTTCTGTCTGAAAATATAGTCGGGAAGCTGTCCAAAGAAGGATTCCTTAGCTTTTCTTGAGACTCTTACTGTAATTTTGCTCAGTAAGGTTTTTTTTTTTTCTTCATAGTCAAGTCCTGTGCAAGGAGAGTATGACAAGTTCTTTGACTGGGAGATGGAGCTCTCCCCACACCTCGATGGCTTAGAGTTGCCTGTGGGTCTGAGCAGTCTCAGTGCCGTACAAATAACTGGGCTACTCCAGTGGTTCGTCACAGATGCTGCTGAGTGTTGCCCTACATGAAATGCAGAACAAAGAGTGCCCTGAGAAGAGGAACGCTCAAGATGAGAGTGGCAGCAAAGCTATGGGTATTAAAGGCTCAAGGCTGACAGTGGGGTAACATCACTGGTCCACACCTGTACTCTTCACCCCTGTTCCAGAGCACAGGGAGAGTTGGATGTTAGTGCTATAGTCTGCAGCACTCTAAAAAGTGGTGTTGAAAAAGTTGCTATGAAGATGTTGGTGTCTGTTGTTAATGTGAGTTTATAGTGTAACAATATTGCTGTGTGGATGCTCGGCTCTTTGGGTGACAGTGCAGAATGAACAAACAAGTTAGCTGTAGGAGGCTATTTTAATACATCTTAGCTTGTTTCCAGTAAAAAAAAAAAGTTCTTTCATATTTTCTCAGTAATCTGTTCATCTGTTCTTTCATCTTTTTAATATTTTTTTTAATATTGGAGTTTTTTTTTTTTTTAAAGGAAATTGTTTTCAGCTAGGCAGCTTTCATTCAACCGTTCAACTTCTGTAGCACGTCTCTAGCATCAGAAGATCCTGATACTGGGCTGTAATTGAGTTTTGGGTTGTCCGAGCAGAGTTCATCTCAAAACCCAAAATTGAGGAGAAGAAATAATTTGTACAGACGGTCTTCATAAAACAAAGACAGATTAAATCTAGAGCTGTCACAGAAATGCTCTTACAGAAGCATCTTTTGCAAAGTAATTACCTCTCTTGAGCCCAGTAAGTTAATCAACGTCTTGTGTTTGTGTCTGCACTGAAAACAATTAAAACCTCAACTCCCATTTTTAGGTAAACTTACAGATTCTCTGATTTTTAGGGGTAATTAAGTTTATTTTGATATGTATCACAGTCCACAGTGTTCCTGTTGTCCAGCTAGCTGTCTGTAATATAATTTACCTTTAGCCAGGATGTAATTTGTTTCCAGTCACCTTTTTTTGCCTTGGGCTGTTTTTTTGCTCACGATTACAAGATCCTTGTGTCTCCTTTCATGTAAATTAAAATTTAAAAACTTAGGACTTCTTGTACTAGCAGAACAACTGCTGTTGGTTGCATTTATTTGTAATTTTCTGTAAATCCGTGTTTTGCAACAGGAAGGAGAATTCTGTAAGGAGAAAACAAATGCTTTGTTGTTTGTAATCTCTGGAAATCTGTTAGGAGTCTGACCTCTCGGTCACAGGGAGGCATAAGTAGACTCCTAGGTGATTTGGAACAGCTGGCATCCTGCAGCTTCAGATGCTGCTGGTGATAAGTTGACCAAACAGCGTGAACAAGGCCACAGAGAGGGAGGCTAGAAAGCTAGCGACTTCTGTTGATAAAGTTTGCCTGTTTTCTCTATCTCTGAGTACTTTAATCTCTGAATTTTTTCAGGTCTGTGCTACAGCAGACTGATCTCATTATTTTTTTTTATTACAAAGGATGAGTGACAGTGTCTGTGGGATGGTGGGACACTAGAGAATAGAATTGTTAGAGTTGGAAGGGACGTTCAGAGGTCATCTAGTCCAACTCCTTTGCAGTGAACAGGGACACCACAGTGAGATCAGGCTGCCCTGGGCCTTATTCAGCCTTGCCTTGAAAGTCTCCAGGGATGGGGCATCCACCACCTCACTTGGCAACCTGTTCCAGTGCCTGACCACCCTCACTGTAAAATACTTTTTCCTTATATCCAGCCTAAATATACCCATTTTAAGCTTGTACTACCCTCTTATGCTTGAGCACTACAGGCACAACAGAGCCTTTTTGCAGACAAATCTTAAAATCATCCAACCATAGGTTTGGGTTGGAAAGGGCCTTTAAGATCACCTAGTTCCAACCCCCTTGCTGTAGGCAGGGACATCTCCCTCTAGACCCAGTATTCGTTTTAATTCTCAGTGACCTTTTGTTATATCTAGATTCAATTCCTCACTCAAGGGCTTCAGTCTTTTTTTGTCCCTTTAACACATTACATATTCTCCCAGCAAAAGGAAGCTTTAGATTGTATCTGTTTTGCTTTAAAATTAACGATTGACCTTCAGCTGTGAAAGTGGCTGGGAGGAACTGGAAGAATGTGGAAGTGGATTTGTCTGTGGAGTGGACAGACATAATGAAGAGCTGTAGTGCTGTGATAAGTTTTAAAGCTTTAGAGCTGAGCACCCTTTGGACGTCAGTTTTATTTTCTGAGTTGTTCCTAACTTAATTTCATTAATAGATTATGAACTTACTCGTTTAATTTGCAAGTTAATAATGTTGTCCATATCCAAGTTGTTCTCACAGTCACAGAATAGAATCATAGAATCATTAAGACTGGAGAAGATGATTAAAGTAATATAGTCCAACTACCTACCTACCACCAGTATTGCCCACTAACCTGTATCCCTTAGTACTGCATCTCCACATTTCTTGAATACCTCCAGGCATGATGATTCTACGACCTTCTTGGGCAGCCTATGATGGTGCCTCACTGCTCTTTTGGACAAGATTTCCTGATAGCCAAACCGAACTTGCTCTGGCATATCTTAAGGCCATTACCTCTCATCCTATTGCTGTTACCTAGGAGAAGAAGCTGACCCCCACCTGGCCACAACCTCCTTTCAAGTAGCTGTGGAGAGCAGTAAGGTTTCCCATGAGTCTTCTCCAGACTGAACCCTCCCAGTTCCCTAAGCCACTCCTGATAAGACTTGTGCTCCAGACCCTTTACAGCTTCGTTGCCCTTCTTTGACATGCTACAGGGCCTCAGTGTCTTTGGATGTAAGCTTTTTCTGGCATGCTTCCATACCTGTATCTACACCATTTTTAAGAGACATTGGTGTCCATACAGCCTGCAGGAATACCATCCCTCATGAGGGTAGTGAGGCTTTGGGAGTAGCTTAGGGGAAAATCAATCTGCTGAGAAAATGAAAGATTAAAGAAGTGGGTTGTCAAGACAGCAGAATACAAATCCATTACTTTTATCCTTGAATTCCACATATTGTCCACACTTGAACTAAAATAAGCATTAAGTAGACTTTGAAGACCAATTTCAACATGGGTTGAAAATGTTCACTGGAAGCTTTTGCTTCTGAATTCCTTGCTTTATTTACAAATAAAACAGATGTATTTACTACAATTACAGAATCCAATCTGTTTGAGTTATGTTTTCTTTAGACCATTTAAAACAATATTATTAAGCTAATCATAAACGTTGGGGGTAAAAAAAAAAAAAAACAAAAAAACACACAAAATATCTAGAACAAGATCACCAATGTGTATGATGCAGCTAAGTTATCTGGATTGTCAAATCCTATCTCACCAACCTTTCTCAAATTAGAACCAGGAACCTTTAGCTTACATCATAGCGCAACTGTCAGAAAAAAAAAACCAAAAAACTTCACTGTGTATAAGAAACCAAATGCTGTAAAATTTGCAAAAAAACCAAACAATAACTGTACCCAAAATAATCTACATTTGCTGTTATATCATCCTATGTACATCATTTAATTTGGCCAAAAATGTCCAATATTTAGGCATTTGTTGATTTAAATATTTGCTTTTTCCTTTCAAATGGTGAAACGCTACGTTAATATGATGTACTGTTTGTGTCAATGTTTCCCAGGAGCACTAATAAGTGGTTCCCAGAGAACCGAGAGCAACTAAATATCATCCTGGTGTGGGTTAATTTAAATATGTCTCCCTTCTATTTCAGTGTAGACTTATTTCAAAACAGGTTTTCTTTTCACGTTGCTTTTTCACATGAGCAAACATTGCAAAGGTGCTGAAATTTTCAGTAAGTAGAGCAGTACTCACAGACGTGCTGAACTTCCCCTTGCAAATAGGGAATACAGTTTGCAATACAAATCCAGTGCAAGATACTGATTTACTTCCACTGATTGAGAACTGATTGAGAGAGGGGGGTGGGAGGGCAGAAAAAGAAAAGGGCTTTGAGTAAGGCTATAACTTTGAAGGAATTTGTTGCTTCTAAATGAGTCCTGATTGCTTGTCTAAGTGATCCCAGATCCCAGATCCCAGGAATCAGATCCCAGATCTGATTCCTGCAGCAGAAAGTTGACTGTGTGCAGATTACAGGGTTGTTCTTTGTGTGCTGTCATTAGGAATGTAATCTTTATGCATTTAGCACTTGGGCTGTAGCCACTGGTTGTCTGCACCCACAACCACCAGAGAGCTCCTTTCTTGTGACTGCCGATTTGTTCAGTTTTACTCATGTTCATTTTCATCATTTCTGTTTTTGTCTTTTTTGCTTCTGATATATCTTTAAAGGGAGGAGTAGTTGCACTCAGAGACCCATGTTCTCATCTAGGTGACAAAAGAGCAGTGGAAATTGTTAAGTGCCCCAGTAATGTTGGTTGTTTCACATTTGTAATACAAACCAGACACCTTTGAGATTCTGATAAAATGACTACAAGTTCTAAGCTTACTGCTGTTTCCCAGTATCTGGTTGTCTGCTTTCCCAGACCCGTACCTGGGGAACAAATTCTAAGCAACCATATTTGTAATTTAACACACTGCTCTTGTGCAAGTCATACAGATGTTCTCATGTTGCCTGGAAAAAGGTTAAGGTGCTGCTCTTGACTATTTTTAAATTCTGCAGGTATTTACGCAAACAAATATCAGATGGATTATGAAAAAAACATTGCAGTGTATGTAAACCCATGCTGCTTTTATGGAGGTTAACCTATAACCCTAACTCTCTGACATTTTTAGAAGAGTGTTGTCTTTTTCCCTGCCTTGTTAGTTGAGTGATTATTTTTGAATGAAGTAGCTAAGTTCAGTTAAACAATATGATCTGTGATTGGTGAAAAATGTTTTCTTGGGTAAAGGAAAAATTGAATTGCCACAACTTGCTCTGGCTTATCTGACCTTTTATTTACTTTACTTTACAGGAATTAATTTCTGTTCACAAGTAGTCATGTAAATATTTTCAAGCTGTAATGCAAGATCTTTATGTGTCTGGACATTGTTCTGTGTGTTGCAAGCAGAGTGGGAAAACATGTTGTGTTTGCAGTAACTATCACTAACCGTAGTCTATCAGTAATTGAAAATGTTACTGAGGAAGTGCCCAAGCAAGTGGTTCTCACTCAGCCTCAGGCTCTTGTACAGCCTCTCAGTGGAGACATCCAGCACAGAATTGCTGCTGGCCAGCTAGGCTGTGCCTGATACAGCATAGGGAACATAGTCTTCTGCTTTGGCTTTTAAAACAAGATCTGGACTCTCAGTGACCTTCGTGGTTTACCTCAAGTTGTGTGCGTGAATAATTCAGTTGAAATCTTCGGTTTGGGGCTGAAATGAGGGGTTTGAGTGCACAGAGCTGCTCATGGCTAAGAAATCCCTGTAAAATGCAGGATTGATCAGTAGGCTGTGGAGCCAGCAAGGGAATGCAAACAAACCTGAAGTGAGGAAAAGCTTTTACTCATTTGGCCTCAAGGGACAAAGCTGTTACAGCAGGGGAGCACCAAGCCTTTCTCATGACTGGCTGCGAGGACAAGGTGAGAAAATAGGAAAGCTGACTGCTATATTTTATAGCTGAGTGACTTTTCTCTCTTTTCTCCTAAAGTCAAATCATACTGCTCTTGAAAGTCTTTCTCCCTTATGCTCTGCCTTACTGATTTTTAGTTCATTCAGAGGCGTATAGAGCCACATAGCCATGCCGCTGCCTGAGAAGTGAAGCTTAACAGGTGAGCCAGCCCATTGAGGGCCTGAGGATTCACTCCTAATGCACTTATTACCTGATAACCATTTCCAATTTCAGTTTGCAGTTGCTTGCAGAAATTCCTGCCAAAATCTGATAGATTAAATGGCAAAGCACTTCTGTTCAAAACCCAGTTTTCTATGATTCTGATGAAGAGACTTTCAGTGATTTCTGGCAAGAACTGCTGATAATTAAAAATGTAGCCCTTGTGGTTCTTGTCTTCCAGCGTTTGTGAATGGCCTATAAATGTGCCCATCATTCTAGTCTAATATTCTCTTTGCTTAGTACTTGCTTTCATGTAATATTGCAGGAGGACTAGATGGCTTGGATATTTATACAATCTACTTTTAAATTGGTGAGCCAAAATGCCACAGACTAGTGACGAACAAATGCGTCTGAGTTATTAAACTTGTATATCTCACTTGCTTTTCATTGTACTCTGTTGAAATTACATTTTCTCCTCTTGAAAATTTCTTGATGACTGTTTGATATATCTGACTCTTTGCTTTCTTCGATATGAGGATGTTTTGTTTAGGCTGTGGAAAGCTTATTTATGGAGATTGGTATCTTGCTTCCATCTGGAAATAAACTTTTTTGAGTCTTTTTATTTTTTTTAAATAATAATAATTTTATTGAATATCTGATGTGCAGACATTTTTTGACAGTGCATTAAAAGCAGGTCCCATATTGATGTTTTTTGTCCTTAGACAAAGACAAAAAGGAGGACTTCCAAATCTAATAGCTAAAAAAAACGTGTCTTGTTTCTCTGTTGTACAGTGTGTGTATGATGAGATGCTGCTGCTAAGGAATTAGTTGTGTTCAAGTTGTTTAAGGTGGCCCTGCCATCTTCCGAAGAGCTGAAATCCTCTCTGGCTTCTGTGAAACTTGATAAAGAGCATCTATGTGTTCAGAATTGCTGAAAATCAATTTCCTGATTTGGGATCTGAACCTAAGTAAGCTGGAAGAAATTTGAACAAAATAAGATATAAATGATTAACAGACAATACGGGTGTGCGGACTGGAGGGGTTGAAGAACTTGAGGGGGAAGTTTATATTTGATTTAGTCTTCAACTTCATCTGCTATATTTAACTGAATTTTTACCTCTGCTGTTTTTATGCACTTACTGTTAGCCACAGTACCAGGTTTACACGTGCCCTGTGATGCCCAGGCATCATTTCCATAGCAGAATTCAGGCCTCCAAGGCTCCCCTTTAAGATGAGTACTGATAATATTACAGAGTGTAAGTTTCTTGCTCTCAGAAGTATGTACAAGCAGTATAATTTTAATGACTATTCAAGAAGGGTGCTTAAAAATATCTTGCTTTGCAGTATTTTCTTGGTCTAGAAGCTGTCTGGATAAAAAAATTGGTATTCTCAAGTTGCTTGTAGTGACAGGAGCTGTGCATATGTGGTTAGAAGGCTAATCTGCTTCTGCTTTATCTGGATGAATAGCGTTATATTCTTGTGTTATTTTTTCCAGGAAAACTGTCATGTATATCACTCTACGGTGAGATGCAGAGAGTAGAATTTTAAACTGATGTTGAAATTTGAGCTATTGATCACCAGTGAGAGCCATCTGCTTGTCTTCTTGCCAGAAGCATCAGCTGCAAATTGCTGGCTTCTCTTGAGTGCTGAAAATGTGCATCTGAATGAAAGTATTTAATATATCAATGAAGGATATTGCTTTGGGCTTTGTTTTTAATTCTTGGAACTATAATGGTACTGTGTTGCCTCCTGAGACTTGTGCTGTAGAGTTGCTTCCTATCATTGGGAGTAGTCAATATTGGAATAAGGGGTACTTTTTCTTTCTTTATTTCATCCCCATCCTCCGAAATGGGTGTCTGCTCCCTGTTGGGAGCAGTTCTTGCCTCTAGTAGAGGATTTGTTAAAGAATGGGATTTAATAACTTTTAGATTTTTCTTTTTTGCCAGGCACTAATTGTCATCTGGATAGATGTTTGAGTTCTCTTTTAATTTAAGCTCCCAGCTTCATCAGTTCTGCATGGCAACATCAGCAAGTGCAGTATCTTTCCCTTGTTATGTGTCTTGCCATAAATGGGAAGTTTTTTCCTGCTCATCTTTTACCTTAGAGTTGTGAAGAACGATGCCTTTCATCAGTCCTTTTTGCTTCTTCAAGAAGTCGCCTCAGATGACTCAGGCTCCCCAGTGACTTGCTCACCTCCTAGACAAGGAGGAGGGCATAGCAAATCTTCCTCTCAGTTCTGGAATTAACTAGCTAGTAACCAGGTCCATGGGCTTAATAAAAATTCCTTAGCTCTTAGTTATTCTTTGAAAAATTCACAGTACATGAAGAGCTTATGGAGTCAGCTGGAAAAAGGGAATAGACAAGATTGGGGTTTTATAATCTCTAGGCTGGAAGAAAATACAAAGGGAAGCAACTCTGTTTGCTTCAGCTGTACAATGAAAGTGATAAAGCTTCTTCAGGCATCATAAAATACAAATCTTAGTTTTCTTTCATAAAATTCATTTTGAATCTTATGCAATGAAAATAATGCAAGCAGAATTGTTTCTCACCAGATGGAAAAGTACGGTCTTCTTAATAAGAGGTTTTTCCCAGGTCACAGGAAGAAAGGGGTCAAACTTGGCTCAGGTCTCAAATGGTGCAAATCCTCCCCATGGGCAGCATTGATGTGCTCACGGTGAGGATGGGACTTCACATGAGAGGATGCTTCTTTCTTTCACTTTGGGAGAAGATGGAGGCTTGGTTCAAGGATGTTCCTATTGCATCTTGTCTATCAAATACCCACTGGGATATTTTGCTGTGGCTAAGGAGAGACTGATCTAGCATAACATTGCTGTATCTGTGCCTGTGAACATGCTCTGCTAATGCCTAATTGGAATCTGAGCAATTAGCTTAAGAAGCCTTGTCAGAGTTTCTTCTTGGAAATCAGTGCCTTTGGTATTACACAGACAAGGTGTCATTTCTCAAGACATTGTATGAAATAGGAAAGCAGCAAAAAGCTGTGGTTCTAATAAAGCTCTCAATGGCCTCATCTGCAGGATAACTTCAGTAGTTTTCAGCTGCCTATTTCTGCTCCAGAGAAGGATATTGTTGGTAGTAGAATCTTATTTAATCAGTATTTAATCAGTTGAGTAGTTAATCAGATTGAGACAATAAGGATATTCTTGGATTTTTTACTGGCAACAGAACCTCTCTAAATAATTTAAATGAGAAGTTGTTAACTTTGCTGTTTCTATTCTTAAAACTTAGAACCACTTGTTCACAGGCAGTTGCATCCAGTGCGCGCTGCTGAGGATAAATCCACTCTTTCTGGGGCACAGCTGTATGTGAAGGTATTTATGGTGTTGTCGCTGTTTCTGACCATACTTGCTGCCCTGGACCATGGTGTTTGGTTGCTTAGGAACTGGTTTGTGAGATGACAGCTGTGCCAGTGTCTTAGCTTTCAGAAAATGAGAGGTGTTATCAGTTCATACTGTAGCTGACCAGCTCAGTGGTTTGTTAAATCCAGTGTGTTTAACTAGTGCATCCTATGAAAGGCTTTGTTTACCTATTTCCCTCCCTGAATTTTCCAGCTGTCTTCAAAGCACAGTGCAGCAGGCATCAACTGTGAGCTCTTGGGGCAGGATAGAGCATAATACCAAGTGTGACATTTGGAAGAGTGTCTGGGGGATGAGCTATGCCTGCTTATTGCATTTTGGAAGCACTTTACCATTTGCCAGGCTTTTTCTTCTTGAATTTCAAATTTCTGGGGGAGTTAAACAGGGAGGAAGGGTTTATACTTCCCCAGAATAACTGCTTATGCCTTATCCCCACACAAATTAAAGAACCCCCCCAAGCTTTTCACACAAGCGTATTTCAAGTGAAAGAGAAGGGCAAGGAGCCTGACTGAGTTATAGGGGCTGTAACCAGTGCTACTGCTCCATCACTTCGTCCCCTTTCTATTTCATATCCCAGATTCCTCTAGCTTCTTCCTTCCCTTCTTGCTGCTGCTGTTCTTTTCCAAGTCTCCTGGCAATGCAACCAGCATTTGCACAGTTCCTTAGCATCAGTCACAGCAATGTATGCCTGTCCCCTAGGCTGGTGGATGGACAAAATAGCTGTTTGTGTCACATGTAAAACAGAAGCTCAAAGATAGTTGCCTTGTGAGCTGTAGCCTGCTGCACAGAGTGGCATGAGAAGGCTCACTTTTGTGTCATCAGGGAGATGGCAAAGTAGCAAGGTTTATAATATTCTTATTTTCACGTTCAGTTCGTTATTTAAATACCCACAAGGAGCAAATTTTCTCCTCTTAAATTTTTTTTTTTGAATGTTTATGTCATTGAAAATTCCATTTTTGCCTATGCTTTAACTACTGGAAGGTTTTTCAAACAGTGATACAGGAAGAAAACAGCTGTTTTTGGCAAGGCAGAAGTTAGTGCGGAGAAACTGTAACCTGCAGTAATTCTTCAATACTGTACTCAAAAGGCTTTGGGATCTGTCAGCTAATGGAAGTGTGATAGGTGTTTGTATGGCAGATGATAGTAAAGGGCCTAGGCTTTGTATTAGTTTTTTGATGCTAATCCAACTGAAATGTTACTAATGGAAATTATATGAAATACAATGCAAATATAAGCGTATTCAAGTCCACAGGATCACAGAATCATAGGAAGGGACCTCTGGAGATCACTGAGTCCAGCCCCCAGCTACAGCAGGTTTCCTACAGCATGTTGTGCAGGAAAGTGTCCAGCTTCGTTTTTAAAAATACCTCTGCCTCTCTGGGCAGCTTGTTCCAATGCTCTCAAAGATTTTCCTTTCCTTGCATTCATGTGAAACTTCTTGTGTTCCAGTTTGTGCCTATTGCCCTACATTCAGTGTTCATGTAAAGGGATGCAATCAGCAGTTCACATGTGGATTTATTAACTATTGTAATCAATAGAGATTCTGTTAATACAAGTCAGGACAGTTGGATTTGGTCACAAAAAGTCTGGCTTCACAGCTGAGCACTCTCATATGGGATTACCAGCAAGCCAAGGTGCTATGTGAGATTGAGGTATAACAAGATCCTGTGAAATTCTCCCTAATTTTTTTTTTCTTTCTTCCTAGAGCAGAGAAGAATCATATTACCTCACTTCCACTAGAAATCAACCAGATTGGGGTAGGGGGGAAAAAAGTGTTTTCAGTATGAGCTGTCTAAAATGCTCACTGCATATAATTTAAAGTTCATGGTCTGGTAGGTAGTTCTGCAGCAAGGTGAGACCTGTTCTCGCTGCCTGTGCTGATAGCTACATCCCTCAGCCTTTGTGGTTTGGCACAGGTTTGCTTGCCAGTTGGGAGCTCTGCTCAAGCCTCTGTCTGAGCTTTCCCATGCACGTGCCCTTGTCTGATGGAGAGGTGAGAAGGGATTTTCTAGGAGTGAGGAGAGGGCTGTTCCACCTCTCTGGCATGGTGCATATGTCCAGGTTTGGTGGTTGTCTCAGGAGGGCAGGAATGTCTTTTTCTCTGAGGGAAAGTTTGGGAGCATCAATTAATTTTCTGATGCAGTGAGCCAAGAGGTAGGATCTAAAGTCTCTTGCAGAACTTGAAATTGGCATAGAATCATAGTAATACCTCAGGCAAGGCAGTATTTTGAGCTCTCACGTGGGAGTCCGCAGCTGGAGTTCATCTCCCCAGCTAGGACATGTCTCCTTCTTCTGCTCTTCAGCTACTCTGGAAAAAAACTGTATTTCAGTTATGCTCAGCCCCATTTTCTCCCAGGCAGAGTTGGCAAAATAGTGATGACTACTGGGTTAGTCCCACCCAAGGAAAGTTTTTATCTCTATCTAGCTCTCTTTTATGTTTTTCCTTTCTACTGTTGCATTGCTCAGTAGTAATCATTGTTCAAGGACGTTTGCTCAATTGAGCTGATTCTAGTGTCCTTTTCTAGCCTTCAGTGCACACAGGACGACTGTAGCGTGAAGCAGACATTTTCTCAGTGTACCATCTCATAGATGAATGCCTAAGTAATTTGTCACTGTGCTTTACAGACCTACTATTGACTTTACAACGTAGAGATGTGCTCAAGCATCATATAACCAGTCTAGCTGAACTTCAGTCACCACTGTGAATGTAAGGGAGATCATTAACTTAGTTAAGTTTAAGTAAATGATTCTCACTTCATGATCCTGAAGTTTTCTCGGTACTTATTTGGGGTGGTACAGCAGAGGTAATGAGGAGAAGTACTGCCCTTGCTTTGAGTTATCCACACTATTTGACTGATCAAATTGCTGAAAGATCAAGGGCTTGAACTTCAGGAGGAAAAACAAAACCAAACCCAGTCCCAGTAGCATAGCAGCCCTCTGCATTTGGAAATGGTACTTTCTGTCTTTGTTGAATGTGACTCCTCCAGTAACTTGTAACTCCTGAGAGCATCAGGGCAGCTTTAAACTTCTTTCCCCATGAAGCCAGCAGTGTAGGAGCTCTGCTGTTTAAGGGATGTTTTATTTTATAGCTTGACTGTATGTGCTTGAACACAGTTAGACAAACAGCTGCATGAGCTGCCTTTGTAGAAGTGCAAATAATGATATTGCAGAACTGTTGTACTGCTGGAAATGGCCCAAGTCCAAAGCAGGATTTGGTTGCG
The DNA here is from genome assembly GCA_036925125.1 of Oreortyx pictus. Classification (NCBI taxonomy): domain Eukaryota; kingdom Metazoa; phylum Chordata; class Aves; order Galliformes; family Odontophoridae; genus Oreortyx; species Oreortyx pictus. Next base: position 16,145,041 of record JAUPFR010000002.1, read on the forward strand.
TGCTTCTGGCGGTAAGGTTATGTGCTTGTACCAGATGGAGACTTTAAATTTTCATCAGCAGGTTTGTAAATACAAAGAATATCCTTTTATCAGCCCCCAGGCCTCATGCTAATAAGCTGCAAGTGCTGATCTTCAGTTAATGTGGAGTGGGGGCGCAGATGAAATAATATACATTTGCCCTGATGATTATCCATCATGTGAAAATGAAATCAAGACATGAGTAATGACCTGTTTGTTTATTTAATTATTTTTCCTTCTCCTTATAACACCTTTTTGATACTACCAATGAGTAAAAATTGTTAACAATTATTTGGGGTGTGTTCTCTAGAGAGGAAGCTCCATTGACTGCTTGTAGATGTTGGGCCAAGCCAACGCAAAGACGTGTTGAGTTTGCCACAGAAGGACAAACATAGAAGTCTAAGCTTTGCAGCAGTGCTGCTGAGTGTCATTAGAGAATCCCAGCTTTCTTAATGGGTGCAGAAGCGTGGGGATTGATGTAGAATGCTGCCTTTGCCTTGAGCAGTGGTGCACTCTTGTATGCTGTATGTGAGCCTAGCTGAGAAGTCCTTTCTGGACCTAGCAGATATCCAGCTACTGGTACTGTGCCCCACAGTTTATGAATATTTCAGTCTCTGAACATAGTTTGAGATGGTACCAGGAATTCTGCATCTGCGTTTTCTTGTCTTGCTTTAAGAAGACTCTGCTGGAAGTGTAATTTACTGACTGTAGGGCCTATGTTCGGAAAAGAGACCTATGTAAGTTCGAATCAGTAAATGAGAGAAAATTCTCTTCCTAATAATGTAATTCACTACTTCCTGACTAATCAAAACCCCTAAAACATTTACTGCTCACTTCTTTGGTGATTGTATGGACTGTGCTTCATTAGAGGGCAGTAGCTATATATAGCTCCAGCTCATTTATAATTGCAGAGAAAGCCAGAACAGAATTGCAAAGATCTTTCTCAGTATTGTGAAGCCAACAGAATTTTGCTTTCCCCGTGTCATGTAATAGGATTGAGATATGTAGCTGGAGGCTGCTGCTGTTCTTTTACAAAATATGACAGCAAGCTGAGCATGATAAGAAGTAGCAAGAAGACAGCACAGCATAGGAGTTTACAATTGTGACTGGGGTCTGAACACGAGTGAAACTTGATTATCAGAGATGCATGATACTTCAGTCCTGATTTAACATTAGCATCAAGGATGAGAGATTGAGGCAAAAGACTGTTCTCTTTGATTAGCTACTGATTTGCTGCTCTGATGGCATATATTCATGTTAAAAGAAGGCCCCCTAAGCTTGTCTTTGTACTGGACTGGCAATAACATTGCAAGAGAAGTTCTTAAAACTGCAGAATCAGACAAAGTGAAAGAGAAGATTAAAAAAAAAAAAAAAAGTATGGAGAGGGAGAAAGTGGCAGTGTACAGTATGATTGTGCAGACATCTTAATTTCATTTTAATTAATCTGAGCACTTGGGAAGGGAGAGAAGCTCTTTATATACAGGGAGGTAAGAAGCAGCCTTCTGCCATAATGCTGCATTTTCCTTGAACATCATCTCTTAATGAAATGAAGGACTGCACTCTGCTTTGTATTTCACAGAATTAGGGAAGGTCAAGCAGTTTGCTGATCCCTTGCATCCCGCTTATGAAACCTGCAGATGATGGATATGCAGCCTCTGCAAAATTTTCCTGTTGGTGACTCGGGTGCTTGGCAAACAGGCTGGTGAGCTGGGCTTGAGGATGAGACTGTGGTTAGAGAGACTGCCTGGGTACCAGAGCTGAAATCCATGATTTTGCTACAGGGGTGACCTGGTGACTAATGAGTTTCATTGATCTTATGCTTGCAGGAGAGAGCAGTCTACCCGCTACAGTTCCTGCAAGCTTTTCTGCTGGAGGCTCTGAGGAAGCAAATGTAAGATGTTATCCAAAAGCCGGGACGTGTGAGCACACTGAGCCTGATGCTGCTGCTCTCTCAAGTATGTATGAACACGATAATGTGGAAGATGCAAGCATCAGAAAATCTCTTGATAACTTCTACAAAACATATTGCAAGAAAAAAACAGGCAGCACCGATCCCACCTATGAGGCTGCATCACAATGTCTTTTGAAAAAGATTTCAGTGCTTTCAGACCGGGATGGTGCCAAATATGCATTGCGTTGTGTGCAAATGGCCCAGGTGGTCTTGAACAGAGATGGATGTAAGATCTTTCCAAACCATCCCACTACTGCATGTTTCTCAAAGCCAGCTGAGGGTGAAGTCATGCTAGAGGACAGAAAGAGAACACCTGGACTATCAGATGACGTCCTACAGTTCCTCTTGAAACAAACACAGACAGAACATAGTCCTGACGTGCTGCATGAGAAGTGATCAAAATTCTGTTTTGTGCCATAGTGACTTGGCTTTCACACAGAGAAGAGGTGACTTTCTTGGAAACTCACTGTTCCTCTCAGCACCACTTTTGAGAGCCCATATTCAGTGGGGAAGGGTTTGTATGGAGCAGACCTTGCCCACCTGGTTTCTGCAGGGTAGCACTACCTAAAGAGCCTCTGTGGTCCAAGTAACTGAAGATTTTGTTATGTACCTGACTGATACTATATAAGGCCTCTGTCTCCAGGGTGGTGTCTGAAAGCTGGTGTGCCTACCCACAGATATATGATCCCACAGACTGTTGTTGCGTGGGTGAGCTTCTTCAACAGAAAAGACATATACACGTGAGACAGAGGAACTACTGCTTCTGAGTATATATCCAAGGCTATATTTTTTACAGGAGGGAGAAAAAAAGAGAAGGTGAAGTGCAGAATTAGTGTTTTGCTAATATATATGAGCTTTTTTAAGAAGAACCTGAAATAGCTGCTTGAGCTGGAACTCTGCAGACATATTCATAGAATCATGGTCATAAAGAAACTGAGGAATTGATGCCAGCTGTTCTGGTGTCTGCCTGCTGTGAGATGCAGAGAGTCTAAGAAAAGCAGAGATCACATCTCAGCAAGCGCAAGACTGTTGATTCTGCAGGATTGTTCTCCCTGCCCAGCAGCCCCTGCTGATTTTTGCTGTCATGAAGCATGACCCTGAAACTTTCACAGAGAGGAAGCCAATCTTCAGTGCGTTAGTACAGCCTGTTATCTTTGTTGACACTGCACAAGATCTTGAGATTACTTTCCTACTGTGTTGATGGATGAAGGAAAAAAGTTCTATATAAGTTTTGAATCATGGGGGTATTTTCTGTCCAGTTAAGGAACAGCTGGCCCTAGTTGTCTGCAGCAAAGACTTATTTCTAACACAATCTGCTGCTGCTTGTACCCAATATATCCTTGCTCTGGTTTTAGTTGGCAGTGGAAACTGGCTTAACACACTGGTTTCCCAGCCTAAGTTGTGATGACTCTGTCACTTACTATATGATATTAAGAGGTGACTTGAAGGACTCATTCCCAGCAGTTCTTTTTCATCACTGCCATCTGGGAAATTTACAGAGCTCTGGGTGTGATGCATCACTATGGATTTGGCAGCTCTAATTTTCCTTTGCTTTGTGCTTATGGAAACCAGGAGTGAATCCTAAAGAAAACAAATTTATGAAGGATGCTGGACTGGTGAAGCTTTGGTGGAAGGGTGCTGCTGTAACATGGGGCTGCAGTTCAGGCCTCTCTGCTCAGCACATGGGAGTCCTTTGAAGTGTTCATTCAGGAGCAGAGTTCCTGATCACACTCTGGACAGGTAATCATGGAATGGTTTAGGTTGGAGAGGTCCTTAACAATCATCTAGTTCCAGCCCCCCTGTTAATGATTAAAGTTATCAGTCATTAAAGCAGCAGTTATTATAAGTATGCTGTTCTTGAATGATGTCTCAGGCTTTAAAAGACACACTTAAAAGAACAAAGACAGTTATGCAGCAGTTCTTACTGGTGTTACCAGGCCCACTGCTTCTGTAGCTTTTGTATTGCTTCACAGTTTCCTTGAAGGGCTTGCTGGAGAAACTGTGAGTTTTGTCTTTGTCATTAAATTTCATAAAAATTTGGAAGGAAATTGTTTTACAACAGATTTTCATGTTTTAGGTGCTTAAAGAAACAGAGCAGGACTCATCTGAATAAAGTAAGCTCCAAAATGCCATTATTTTTGATAATAATGAAGCAAGTAAATGTTTAGGGGAGGCTGACCATCATGCCAGACACCTAATTGTGGTCTTGCGAGCCTAAATACATTTGAGTTTGGAATACCTGTTGCTACTACTGTGAAGTGATTGTCTCCATTTTGGGAGAAACACTTAATTTTAGGAGATGTTTTACTGGGATTTTATAGTTCAATCACTGTTACTAAGTTAAACAAAACTGCTGCACAGAGTATAACAGCCATCACTCCTTTTCCTACTTGCTGCTAATTAGTTGTTTACAAACCTGTGCCAGAACCTGCTGTATGTATTTCCAAGTCTGCTGAAAGCCAGATGTTTTACATTACTCATTTTCTTGATAAACATCTCAGTTTCTTCAAGACACAGTGAGATGAATGTGTCCCTCCCCTTTGTTGCATTGTCCAAACGGGACTCCCAGGTTGCTTTGGTGAGAAACACTCAAAATCAGTAGTTTCCAATCAGGCAGAGATCACTGTGAAGCAGCAAAGTTTTCATTATCGATATAGTGGGTGTGCACCCCTTCATGGCAAGGGAGAAATCACATGCTTAATCATTGAAATCCGTGCTATTTTATACCCTTTCTCCAACACGTAACATCTCTCCTGTCACTCGTTGGCTTAATGTGTTAGGCTCACAGTCTACTTGGTGTGGTTGCTAAGGTACTCTTCATATAAGGTTTTATCACTCAGCTGTTGCTTTTAATTTTTCCAAGGAGGACAGTGTATACTAGACTTTCCCTATCCTGACTATTTGCTGTAGCTAGTATCTGTTTCTACCCACCTGGTCAGAATGTTCTGAAAAACAAAATACCTGGCAAACGCACTCTACCCTGTACTAAGCTCTGCCTCAACAGCTCAGAGTGAACAACAAACCCTGCAGCTATTTAGTAAGAAAGTTTAATGAAAGCCTATACTTAGTGCTGGGAGAGAATCTTTTCTGACAGTTATGTTAAGACTCACGTTAAGGATCTGCAAAACTGTGATTTCGTAGAATCATAGATTGGTGTGCATTGGAAGGTACCTTTAGTATCATCTACTTCCAATCCCCTGCTATAGACAGGGACACCTCCCTCTAGAGCAGGTTGCTCACAGCCCCATCCAGCCTGGCCTTGAATGCCTCCAGGGAAGGGGCATCCACAGCCTCTCTGGGCAACCCGTTCCAGTGTCTCATCACCCTCACATTAAAGAAATTCTTCCTAATGTCTATTCTAAATCAACTCTCTTCCAGTTTAAAGCCATTTTCCCTTGTCCTATCACTACATGCCCTTATAAGAAGTCCTTCCCCAGCTTTCCTGTAGGCCCCTTCAGGTACTGGAAGGCTGCTTTCCAGTCCCTTCAGAGCCATCTGTTCTTCAGGCTGAAGAGCTCCAACTCTGTTCCTGTAGGGGAGGTGTTCAAGCCATTGATTTCTCGAGTTGTTACTCTTCTCTTTTCAATGAAGATGGGCTGTCATGATAGGGATCCTCTGTCATGCTGATCCTTGCCATAGAAGAGTGAGGCACCTGTGTTAAAAGTTCCAACTGATTTCCCATTGCTGCAAACGCATCTTGATGTCATCAACAGAGTAACAAATCCATGCACAACTATTTTGGGTCTCTCTTGGAGGCCTTCCATCTCCTAGCTCAGTGGCTTATTTGCTCTTTTACTCCCTGTGCCAGGACAATGCACCTTCATGCATGTTTTTCACCTTCTGACTTGTCCATTGGGAGATGGCTTTCTGCAGTGATGTTGCTTCCGACTGGGGAGGCCATTCCTTCTTCATCATGGATGTGTTCAGTGAAATATGGACAGCGAGAAAGGATATGCAGAAGGTGACAACATTTGGGTAAAGAAGAAACAACTGTTGGAATCTCAAAGGTTAACATCAAGATTTCCAGTTAATGCAGACAGTCAACCTTGAGAAAAGAGGACTCGGGATCTGATCCATGTCTATAAATATCTAAAGTGTGGGAGGCAAAGGGATGAGACTGGACTCTTTTCAGCAGTGTGTGACAATAGGATGAGGGGAAATGGCCTAAGAACTTGTTCATAGTGCAGGTGACAGAGCACTGGCACAGGCTGCCCAGAGAGTCTCCTTACGTGGAGATGATCCGGTCCCACCTGGATGCCTACCTGTGCAACGTGGGCTAGGGAGCTGCTTTGGCAGGGGGTTGGACACTATCTCTAGAGGTCCCTTCCAGCCCCTGTGGTTCTGTGATATTCCAGTACGGGCACAGTACTTGTATGGGTTTTAGCATCTGATCTGTTTGGAGATGGCTTTTACCTTGCCAGCCCAGCTGCTGGGATCTCTTATATGTTCCCTTTCCACGCTGGCCAGATCCCAGTACAGATATTTCTTTCATGAATGTCAAATTCTGCATCGCAGTTTTGTGCAGAGCTGCTATTCCTGTGGATTGGTGCAGCTGCTGTGCTCTGCTTTCCCAGCTAAGGCAATGAAAATTGGGCTGTCTACTTTAGCCGGAGCAGGAAGAAGCTCTGTTGGCCCAGCTGGCTGCAAACTATGACCAAGATGATTGGGTTTGCTCCAGTCTCTGTGCAGACAGGTTTATGCTGGGATTGTTTGGGTTTAGATTGCTGTCCTTGAGTCATCATGAAGCTGAAGTATAAGACTTATTGATAGTTCTGCTTGATTTGCTTTTATGTTGAGGGTGCTGTAACTGCATGTGTGCTGAAGGATGCACAAAACATCGGAGCAGACCTTCAGCTGCTCCCCTAGCTACATAGGTTTATAGAACTAGGAAAAAAAAAAAAAAAGAGAATTAAGAGGAGATCTGGCAGGTGAAGGAAACCAGTTAGTTCTGTGGTAGTAAATATCTCCTCCCAGCAGGTGCTGTCAGAATCTAGAGAATAGCATCCCGCAGATGAAGATTAGGGAGGAGGGCAGTATCAACTGCTTCAGCAATAGATATAGTTGAAAAAAAATGTACTCTTGAGTGTGCTCTTGATAATTAGCCATCCCTGCCAGCTCACATTGCTTAACCACTGCAGATCTGTTGCAGCTACAAGGACATTCATACTGATGAGTGTAGGCAGCTATTACTGAAGAGGTTCAGTGGGGAAGGTATTCAGTGTGAATCAGATGTCACTTATAATTTTTGCCTGCATTTATGATGTTTCACTGTGTTATATGAGATGCCACATGAAGCAATTTAACTGTCTCTTTAAGACAAATAGCCTCACAGAAGGAGAGGTGGAGAAGTCAAAGTCAAAGCATCTGAACACCTTTGTTTGCTGGATTGGGTTTGGTGATGATTTGGTGTGTGCTGTGAGCTAGTTCGAAAAACACCTGGTTTCTTATTGAGGTGCTTTTAGAGCTAGTTGTAAGAACAGACCAATTGTATCTCAGCTTCTGCTTCAGCTCCTCTGGGTTGAAGTGACCACTGCCTTCAACCTCCCAGCTTTCTCATCAGAAACTTCTGATGCAGCAAGAAACAGGATTGTAGGATGAATTTCTCTTCAGCCTTCCAGGAAATGAGACGCAAGTAATGACAAAATAGGTGGTTGCTGAAAGAGCGTGAAGATGGATATCAGCGAAGGAGAGCATGAAACTCTTTCATTTGAAAGAGTGACGTAGGCAGAGCTGGATGCAGTTTAAATACTGCAATTATGACTGACATTTACAAATCTTGGCTGGCATCTCACAGAGGACACGGTAAGTAAGCTCTGTGCTGCTGAAACAAGCAGTCTTTTGAAAAGTTTGTACTTTTCATTGTCAGGAGCACCTGCAGTTCTTCTTTGCACTGTTTACTTCCAGATACAGTGTTAAGCTGATGCCAATATGCCTGCCAAAAATAGATGTATGTCTCACACTGAGACAGAAGAAAGGGCAAAACAGAGCCCCTTGGAATAAACATCCCTGAAGAAGGTAATAAGTTTGACGCAGATCTTGTCTAGAAGAGAGGATGTTTTTTCTTATCTGTATTGGATTCCTTCTCTGGAGTATGAGACTTGTTTCTGTGTTCACAGTACATGATTAAGTGCATATCTTTTGAGGAAAGTTAAATTACTTACAAGGAAAATGGATAGGTCAAGGAGATCCAGGGGCTACCTCTTGGTTCAGCTGTTGATTAGGGGGGTGTTAACCTGATATCCTGGGATGTGGTTTGGAAACAGTTGGCCGTAGCAGCAACTGTGAAGAAACCTCTTTGTGTTGTTTGAATGCTTGCAGGGCATCTTTTGAACAGCAAAGCATTTCCAGGTCACTGACTTTGTAGACAAAGCTCCATGCTTGTGCAAAGAGAAGGATAGAGGAAACTTGAAGCCTTTGTGAGTGAAACTATAAGTTCTGTCCTTGAAGCTCCTTCCTAGAATACAAGTGAAAGCTCATGTAATTTCAGATAAGCATCCTTGGTTTTTGCAGCTCGGAGAAGCCCAAACTGTTGTCTTCTTGGAGGCCCTTGGCTGTGGTTCCTTGTTTGATTTCTCTCCATTTACTTTGTTTGGATCTGTGACCGATGCCATTGTATTTTTTTCCCTCTGCTGCATTATATAAGATGGGAAATAACCTGTTCTTCTGAAGGTGAGAAACCAGTTGATGCTGAACTGCTTTGTATTCAAACATGCTTCATTAGCACAGTAAGTAGCTGGGCTGCATTGGTTCAGCTTTCAAAAGCAGACTTAGTTATAATCACTGGAGATAGAGCTGATGGGCAAAGAAAATGCACCCAAAGTTACATTCTCCTTGAAACTTTTTTTTTTTTCCAACAGAGGACATCCCTGTTGGACATGCTGTTTCTCCCCTGTTACGAAACAAGCATGACTTGATATTCAGAGTGGTTGGTTGCATGACCACAGGGCAGAGCTGTCTGAAAGGGCAGTCCCAGGCTCTCTCAGGTACCTCCCACCCTCCACTGGTTCTGTAAACGCTAGGAGGGAATTTTCCCAGTTTTCCCTAAATTGTTCTGCTACAGTTCTGCCAATTTGAAAGATGAGAGAGCAGGGACTCTTAATGTCTAAGTTGCATTCATCTTCTGTGTGGCAATAACCCTGCCACTTTTCTTCCACCCATCTTCCCTCCTGTTTGTTCCTGTGTGTACTCCAGTAGTACAGGGAGGCTGCTTTGGTGAAGGCATTTGGTGGCTTCCACTGCAAAACAAATCTGATGATTTTCTTCTGCTTGCTCAAGGTCTCTTGGCTTGCAGCAGAGGAGCAGCACTCCGAGCCTGGATTGAGACAACACTTAAAAAAAAAAAAAAAACACAGCATTGCTAAGGGTTGAGTGTAAACAAGATCCCACGAGAACTTCAAGTGAAACGTGTAATTGAAATAAAAATTAGGAATAATGTTCACCTTACAGGCTATAACAAACAAAGCCAAAATTGGCCCTTTTTCACCAACCAAGAGGAACGCGTGACGTGGTGAGTACAAGACAGCCAGTGCCCTTTGTCTTCCATGCTGTACAGAGGCAGGTCTGGAGAGATTATTGACCAGGCACGTCTCGGTGTTTGTGAATATGAGAGCAGCATGAGTGAGTAAAATCAGCTTAAGGACATTACAGAATGTGCTGTGCCTCCCTTTCCTCTGGCTCCTGTGTGGATTTGTTACTTGAGTTGTCTGCAGTGTGTCACAGGGACTCAGAGCTTGGCACCGGCTCCCTGCTGCCACTCAGCATGACACTGAGCAAATCCCAGGTCATGTCAGCTCTGCACAGTCCATCTAAAGCCCACCTGAGGTCCTGGACAGGGCTTTCATTAGGGATGCTTGCTCTTTGATTTGGGTTTTTACCAGCTGAAGAGGACTAGCATCCCTTGCTGGGGTGACTCATGCTGCTGCAGGCACAGATCCCCTTGCCCATGCGCACCAGCTGCCCTGGGACTAATCTTTGGACTGAGTCTGGCAGAGTGTTACCTCTCTGTTCCCACAATGAGCCTTATATAAAGGCCTGACCCAAATTATTATGTCATCGTTGACGAATCCTCCCGTTATTAAGTCATTCTCCACTTTCCTCTGCTCCTCCAGGTTGTTCAGTATATATGGCCTCTCTGATGCCTACTCTGACAGAATTTTTATTTTCCCTCCCACACAGCTTCTAAGTGGGAGGCACTGATTCATGCCAGTGACCTGCTGATACTGGTGCTGAAAGGCAGGGAGGGAGCTGAGCTCCTGTGACAGGCAGGCGTCGAAGCAGATCCTCAGCAGAATCAGTAGAGTAACTCCCAGCCACTGAGTAGAGTCAGGGCTGTTTACACCACAGAAGATACCTCCTTAGGAGCTTAAGATGTTTTGGTGTTGTCGCAGTTTGAAGAGTTAATCACATGACATGTGTGGGTACATCAGGACATATGGTTTCTGCAGTGAGAATACAACAGGCAGCGTACAACCTGTGTGCAGAGATGTGTCGATTTCATTATTCAGTGTAGGTGCCTTTGTGTGGCCCATGTGTTTTCCCACAATACCAAAGTTCATTTTTAAAAATACCTTCTTCTGTAGGTTTTCCCTAATGACTATTTTCCCCCACATATCTATTAGACAACAACATATACCAGCATTTCTTCCTTAAAAGTAGAAACATGCAGAACGTGAAATAGCAAGTAAGACGTGATTAATCAGTAGCTGGAGCTTACCAAAGACAGAAAATTCATGGCTGAAAGGTCAAACCTTTATTTAAATTTCCCTTGCAGCGGTTCTGTGAATTAAGAGGGAAAGTCTTGTAATGAGGGAACATCTGGCATGGAAAATCTCACCTCAGTTCAATTTGAGCAGAGTTTTATTGGCAGTAAAAGGCAGATTCTTGTAATGGGAAATGTCAGTCACCCTCAGGGCAGGTAACCCTATCCAGTGTTTCTGCAATGGTGACATTTCTGGTGAAGATGCAGTACATGGGCAGGGAATGCTGCTAAATGGATGCGAGAAATCAGCACCTGAAACCATCCAGAGAAATTGGAATATATCTGTGATTAAAGTAGTGAGATGGGAATATGGCAAGGTTAGGTTCAGTGCTGTACCCTGCAGTCCATTTTCTGTGAGGCCTTCACAAGTTAGTTAATTCAGCATTCCCTGCAGCTTGTTCTAGACAGCAGAGCTTCAAAGGAGGAGGAAGAGGATGGGATTTACTTCCGCATCTTTGCCCAGCAGCAGTTTCCCTATAAAGGCTGCAGTTAGCAGTTGAATTATCAAGTAAGGTTGAATACTGTGAGATAAGAACCTCATGAGGAGTGATGAGAAAAGCATGTGTACAGGCGAGTCTTTTGTCTGAGTCTTTGACTCCTTAAACGTTCGTGCTGGATGCATGCCCATTTTACATGTGGGGCAATAGCAGCACCAGAATGCTTGGAAAAAAACCAACAAATGTGTGCATAATCTTAAAAGACAGCGCTAGAAAAGTACCCTGATGACCAGTTTTTGAAATGTTACAAATGTTTTGTGGAGAGTTGTTTCTCCAAGCCTCTGCCAGGGAAGATGAGCTCTTGGGACCTTGGTCTTCGGAGACTGCCAGAAGGAGAAAGAAATGAACCTGATTAAATGCAGATACTTCTTGTTCAGTAGTGCAGCAGGCACTCTCTACACCCATCTCCTCCAAGCAGGAGTGATGCTGCATATGTTGTTAGCCCTGCTTGCAAGACCCTGCAGAGCCCAGCAGGTCACTGTAAGGATCTATCAGGTGGTTGCCCTGTTTGGGCTGGGTGCAGTGAAAGTGCCTATGTCCTTAGCAAGGAAGAGTTGGCTGTTTTGGGCAGCAATATCCACTAGGCTGCAACCAAGAGCAGCACTTCTATGATTTGCTGTAGTGGAAATGCTAAGCCATGGCTTGAAACAGTGATTTGAGTACCTCGTGGGAAGGCAGGACCAACTCAGGGGAGCTCAGGTGCATGCAGTGCACCTGACTGACCTGAACAGGTGGAACCAGGATATACCCCTTCCCAGACCTCATTTAAGGGTTGGCAGTGGAGGTGAGGGTATCTTGCTGGAGATCCATGCATACTTGAGGCCTTCCAAAGGTAAGCAGTTTCTTTATTTCTGTGTCCGTGACTGTTGTGTTTGAGCAAATCCTCACTTGCTGCCACCTAGGATCTTGGTACTTTGCTATCATGGCAGTGCTTTCCATCACATTACACTCGCTCTTGTCCAGAGTAGCAGAGGTCTCCTTCAGGGTCATTTTTTTTCTGCTTATTCCACTTGGTTTGTCCCTTCACCCTGCAGGGTTACAACTGGATGCTGGGCTGGTACCAGCACAGGTTTTTAATTGGTTGTTTTTGTTTGTTTTTTTTTCTCATGGAGTGTTTAAAATACTTTCTGCTCTGGCTTTTAAGCTTTGTGTGGACTGCGAGTCACCCCAAGGGCTTGGCTGAACAGCTGCCAATGGAAAGGCTCATCAAACTCAGAGGCATCACTAAAGGCTATGATATCAAACTAGGCCCAGGGCAGCAGGTACAGCTGGTGATTGGAAGTCCAGCAGAGACTGCACCAAGGAGAACGTCCCATGTGTAGTTTTTCAAGAGAAAAGCCTGAGGATCTGGTTGTACCGAATACAAAGGGCAGCAAATGTGCCCAAGAGCCTGGAGAGGACTGAGAGCACCCCTTCCTTTGGGAGGCAGGCTGCCAGTTAGTGAAGATTACTTTCATTAGGTCTGGAGGAAGATGTGGTGGTAGCTTCCTATTGTAATCTCCCTAGATAAGAGATTGTGACTCATGGCATCTGCAGATTTCTACTGTGTGAGGACATTTAATCTTGAAAGAGCTTTTTCTCTATATTCCTTGGCAGGCTCTGTGTTACTTCTATACCCCTGGCATAGGGCCTACACTAGTTTGCATTTTTTTTTTTTTTTTTGGTTGACAGGCAGCAGAGGCAGACGTATATGATGGTATTTTGAAAATCATGAAATATACCCATTGCTCTCTGCCCGGTCGCACTTGTAGGATGTTGGGTGCCAGCTGCAGTGAGCCTCTGTTGGACACAGTAAGTGCTGCTCTTGAAAACTGGAGGTTCTCCAGGGAGCCTGATTTTTGATTTCTGGCAGCTACAAAGTCATGCACTTCCCATGGAGACCAGCTAAGGTGGATGGGATGGTGGGCAAGTGCCAGGCAGCATGAAGGTAAGACATCTGGTGTTTCTCCCACACTATGCTCCTCTCCCCATCTATAGAGAGACCTCTGGGGAGGTAGCCCTGGACTGAGGCCATGGAATCAACTTGCACTGTCTGCACTTGGAGTGTTGGTGTGCTGGTGCCATGAGGCTTAGGTAGCAAAGCCAGAAATTTAGTAACCGTTTGTGTTTGAAGTGAAGGACCTAAATTAAAATTATTGCAAGTGGATAGAGAAGAGAGAACCCAAATTAAAGCTTCCCTGAGGGAAAGGCAGTTAAAGTCATGTCCTCTCCATCCTGCCAGCCGGTCACTCAGCGTGCATCCTGTCAGCCCTTGCATATCTCAAGGTTGCACTGTGCTCGGCCAAAACGGTTGGGAAAAGAGTCTGGAAAGGGCACTGGAGCCAGGTGGCTGTCTCCATGGGCAGGAGCAAGCTGGAAGCCCTGGAAGGAAATCAGAGAGAGAGAGAAGGCACAAAACTCTCAGAGTTCCTGTGTCATAAATTCTGCCTCTTGCAGAAAGCAGTTCTACTATGGGAATTTTGTGATTATCACAAAAAGGATGTTTTTGGTTACAGCAAGGGAGGGTGAGGAGATTTATTTTGCATTTGAAAGCCTTCTCTTTTTAGGAAGAAAGTTCGAGCACTCTTCTCCAGCACCTGGAAACTCATGTGTCTGCGGCAAAGCCTAAAATGATAGGTCAGGGATAAGCTCTCTGGTCCTGGCTCTCAGGTGGTGTCATTTGAAGGCAGTCTCCAAAGTCTCTGGAACTAGGCAGGCTTACACTGGCATACTATCTGCCAGGTAAGTTCCCAAGGCTGCCTTGAAACTTAAGTCCCATAAGCCTTTTTTATAAGCACTCAGCATTTCCCACAGACTGCCTAAAAGACTTTAAATGATGGAGAGCAAAGAAAAAGGGTATTCTCCAGTGGGAAGAAAACTTAGCAAAGATTCTTCCTGGATTTTGTTGGTTTTGCTCTCTCTTTCATAGGGTCTTTTTGTAGCTGGGCTTCTGTTTTTAGTGCCAGTGGCAAATGAAAAATATAATTGATTTAAAATTTCTTTGACAGTGTGAGTGTTTAAAATTTCATTTTGCTGTGTGAATGTTAATGTCGCAAGCTAGTTCTCAGCACCATGCTTTTGGTTTGGAGCTTTGTGCGAGGCTGTAAGGAGATTTATTTTTTTTTTCAGTACATAGTTAGCAATGAAGTTTATTTGGAAAAGGTTACGGTCTGTTGCAGAAATCTATATAATTTTATCTTACAGCGGTGAAATTTGCCTCTGAAATTTCCATGCCACAATCAACCACAGCACAATATTACTCTTACCAAACAGAATTTGTGCTGGGAGAGTAACAGCCATAAATATTTAAAGAAATGAATTACTAAGGCAAACTAGTGCCCCAGTCTGTAAATATTAAATGGAACATATGCAGTTGACAAAATGAAGGCAGAAACACTGAATGGGTTTGTTTCACTGCCTAAATGTACTTATTTGTAGTGCAAAAGCAACTATAAGTCACTTTTCTTTAATGACAAGCAGCACTCAAAATACAGGGGCTTAAATCAACAAGCGAGTTGCTAAAGAAATTTCTATCCTGTTTTGTGGGAGCTGCACGAGCTCCAAACTTCTTCATCTAGGAGGTTACAAGCATGGTTAATTGGATGCTTAAAAAGTGTGGATTTTTGTTTTTTATGGGATCTAATAGGTGTTTTGTTTGGGGAGGGTGGTTTGAGTGTAGATGTTGCAACTTCAGCATGCCCAGGACAGAGGGTTAGGTGCCCCAAAGCTCTCAGGCTGCTCTCTGGGCAGTGGCTGCCTGCTGTGTGCTGGGGGCTTTTGGGAGGTACTGTTGTTTGTTGTCTGACGCTTGTCTCCTGTGAGGAGCGTGCCAGATTTCTTCTGCCTCCCTGCCTGTAGATGTGGCTGGGGCTGCAGAGGTCATTCCTGTTACCATTTCATTACAGCTGGGGCTGGGAAAGGCTTTAGTCATAGCCAAATTCATAAAGCCATGAGTAATCATTTAAGGCCTTTTTGAGCTCTGGTGGATTCAATGCTGCGCTTTAGCTTAATGATCAGTGTGTCAGGTTTTGACTGTTACTCCAGTATATTGTTTTCAGGACAGCAGATCAGGAATTTATACCAAGGTGAGAAGTGACAGCGTGGAGAAAACAAAGAGGCTTGTGACTAAAAGTTCCAGTGGTGCAGTGGTATTAGGCAAATTCTGACTTCCTCTTGTAGAAGGGCATGGAGTGTGTCATTTTGTATCAACATCCTATTTACCTTGTCTGCCAATTGCAGGAGATAAGTTACATTTACTACCTAAAGCAAGCAAGGTAGGCAAATTGCTGTCACAGGATCTAGGTAGTGGCAGTGCTGGTGTTGGTCGTGCAGATGGAGCAATATGGAAAAATTATCCTTGTTTCTGCAGCCTCCAAGCCTGCTTTTTATTATATTTTGTTGTGTAATCCAGCATAGCCTAGCCTTCTCTCTGAGCTGACAAACAGTAAAAGGGGTGATGGAAAAGGAGACAGGTGTGTTTGAACACTGTACATGTGGGTGTCTGTGTAGAAAACATGGGATGTGGGGGAGATAGCTGTGTTTAGGCAAGTCCTTCATCACCTTTACCTGTGGTGATCTTTTTTTTTTTTTTTTTTAACATGATATTATCTTTACAGCTTCAGTAGAGCTTTAGCTGGCAGACTAAAGCGGTGTCTGTACATGTGCTTTAAAATCCCCAAGTATCTTTGTTGTATAATAGGCATATTTTAATGTCCCAAAAATACTTTGCTGGAGGCAAAAGATGTGAGGTTTTAAATTTAAATTGGAAGCTGGTTAGTGTGTAAATGTAGGCTCAAGTGTCTTAATATGTCTGTACAATCAAGTAGTTTGCATCCCATAGGCTGCTATGAGGGGCATTTTTGAATTCTGTAGTGTTTTGGGTGATGGAGTGAGATGAATGTGCAAACTGATGACCTGTTACAAGCAGAAAATTGTGGAACCCTAACCTACCTAAGCACAAGCTGCTGCAGGATGTTAGATGTGCCTTATCTAATAGCTGTATAATTTTATCTCCCATGGATTCAGCTCAAGCAGACACTGTTCCTGGTGCCTCTGTCCCTGTTGTTTGTCAGATTCTTCTATATCTCCACAAGCAAGCTCCATTCATCAGCATCACCATAGTACCTGGTGTGCACTAGTTTCTCCTCAGAGAAATGGAGGAGGTCTGAGTGCAGCCTGCTGCTTCTCACAGAGGCTTTGGCTGGAGGCCTGCAAGGGTTTTTTGTATGTGTGCAGGCGTGTGCATCCATGAAGCACTGTCACTTCTGCTTTGCCAGGCCCCCTCTCAGGACTCAGCACAGATGAGATCTGCCTGAGCCACTGACCTGTTTGCTCTCCAGTTGGGTGTACCTGATGGATTGTCACCCCTCTGAACAGGGAGATAAACCAGGCACTTGATACTCCTTGCTGTGGAGGTACTAAGATGGTCACTGAATTCCTGGGGCATGGTGCAACTACACGCTACCATGAGCTGTAAGCCACTCTAACAGTTGGTATTAATGAGTTATGGGGCATAACAGCAGCAAAGGCTCAGCATCCGTGCAGCCCTTTGTCTGCTCTGTTGCAATCAGCATTGCATATGCCTCTGAAAGGATTTTCAGTGCCATTAAGGAAGCTGAGTAGATGTTACTTGAGGTGCTGGGGTGTTCAGGTTTTGTTTGGTGTCTGTTTTCAGATTCATCCTCTTAGCAACTTCTGAATGAAAGAGACGAGTATGTTCATGAAATAAGTTACAAGATTTTCATTCCATGAAAACTAATTGGCATCCAAGAATGAACATAATCCTGTTAGCACATCTAATTAGAGGATAGTAATTCCTGTATTCCCCAAGCAGCTTCCTCTCTGCTTAGAAGCATCTCAGACACAGAAATGCACGTGTCATCCTTTGAAGTTTTAGCTCCTAGGATGAGCCAAATGTGTATTTTTTAAAACGTTTGTATTTGAGAGAATCCAGCAGAGTAAATACTGTTTATTCGTAGAGTGAAAGATTGTCACATCATTGAGGCGTGTACATATCACTGCAGTGAAAGTTCTGACACATCTGAGAAGGGAGGTTGGTGGGGTGTGCCATTCACAACCCATCCAGTGAAGTGTGCTCCCTGCTGCAGTTCTGCATTTGTGTACTTTTCTTTCCTAATCTGAGGGCAAGTTTGTGCCAGCTGACACCTGACTGAGGTCTTGTCAGTTCCAATATACATCAACCTACCAGCAAAGAGGGGGCAAAAAAAAAAAAAAAAGCCTTGAAAAGCCCCAAGGATTGTGGTTATGGTGCAAGGGATGGATTAGAAACTGTAGGAGCCGGGAGCGTGGGATTTTTTTAATCCTGGTCTTACAGTGTCTTTGTTTGGCTCTGAAGGGAGTAGTGGGGGAATGTTCAGAACGAATCGGGACAGTTAGTAGATTTGTGGTGGCTCCCCAGAGCAGTGCCGGAATAAATAAGGGGTTTGTGTGGAGGTGGATGCTGAGAGCAGCGGTTTTCTCAGTAAAAGCTCTTGAGGAACGGTGTCATTCACTCGCTGGCTGACAGAAGCACGGAGCACTTTCGAGTAATGCTCTGCTTCTGGTTTGCCGCGTGCAGCAGGAGCAGCAGCGGTTTGGGATGGAAGGGACCAAAACCTCGCAGGAAAAAAAAAAAAAAAAAAAAGAAAAACACGAAGAAGATGTCTCGGTCGCTGGAAAGGCTCTAGGAGAACTAATGCAGCGCTGATTTCTGAAAGCTGTTCCGGAAGGGACTGATCGCTGCACCTCCTCCCTGCCCTGCTGCGCGATGCTCAGCATCCTCTGGATGTGGGAAAGACCTGAGGATGATAGCGCATCCTCGCAGCGGGAGGAAGGGGCCGGGGAACCCCCTCCTCCTGCTCCGCTCCTTTCGGCGGGTTGAGCGAGGAGAGCTTTGCCGTAGGGCTGCGGTAGTAACAAAGGGAAACACCCGCCCGTGCTGGCGGGGAGAGCTGCGGGGCCGGGGGCCGAGGAGGCGGTGGTGCTGGAGGTGATGGCGGCGCCTCCCCCGCCGGCCCCGGGGGCTCGTGCTGACGCAGGCTCCCGGCGGGGCCCCCCGCCCGTCTCCTCCGCCCCCGCTCCCCCTTTTAAATAGCGGCGAGCCGCCTCTCGGAGCCGAGCGGAGCGGAGCATGGGGGCCCTGGCGCTGCTCGGCCTCCTGGCGGCCGCCGCCCTGGCAGGTGAGCGGGGCCGCGGGCATTGCCGGACGGGAGGGCGTTCTGAGAGACGGGGTCCTCGCCGCGGGGGAGAGGAGGACCGAGAACCCCGGCAGGAGTTCATTTTATTTTTATGTGTGTGTATATATATATATATATATAGGGGATGGGTAGCCTGGAATACTGGCGGTCTGACTGTTCAGCTCCCTCCGCGGTGAAGCCCCCGCTGCCGTCGGTGCGGTGTAACGCCGGGGCTCACCCCGCGCAGCGATGCGGGCTGGGGGATGCACCCGGGGGAGAAACAACCGATGCCCGAGGTCCCCGGCGAGAAAGCTTCACGTTCTGATGTCGGGAAGGCTTGGGCGTTAGCGATGAGGAGAGGAGAGCAGGTGGAGTGCCGTGATACTTCAGTACGACGTTGCTCCAGCTCTACCGCTGGGTTTTGTTAGCCTGTACCTGCCGTCAGCAGGCAACTTTGAAAGGAGCAGGTCTGCAGCTTTCATTAACGGCTGTTGGGGTTTTGATGGACGTGTTTACTTATTTTTTACATGCAGCATTAAGTACTGAAACCGAACTGTGAAA
Organism: Oreortyx pictus; assembly: GCA_036925125.1. NCBI lineage: Eukaryota > Metazoa > Chordata > Aves > Galliformes > Odontophoridae > Oreortyx > Oreortyx pictus. Next base: position 16,163,980 of record JAUPFR010000002.1, read on the forward strand.
CTGAAACACAATAGGGTGGCAGCAGTTGCCTCTCCCTGTCGCTTTTGGCTCCCGTGTTGAATCAAACGTCAGCCAATATCAAGAAACTAAGGAGCTTAGGGCTAAGGATATATGAAACACTAACTTCAGGAACTTTCTAGCAGTCCCTGTCCAAAGGCAATATGCCGAAGTTTCTGTGATCTTTTTTCAGGAAGGATTCTTCCTGAGATTTTGATGACCAATGGCCCTGCATTGAGTGAAAAGATCTGTGTGAGGATTTTAACACAGACCCATCAAAAACTCTGTCCCAATTGTGGAGATGCAAGCAAAATCCATGTGAATTTGTTCTGTGCTATTTTCAGGGGTGTAAATAGTCTGTGTTCCTCATCCTCTTCTGTGATGTTCAGCTCAGTGCTTTTGCAAAATGAGATAATCTGATTGTAACTGTCTGGGCAGATTTGGTTCAGGAAGGGTAAACTTACCCAGAGCTGTCTGTATGGGCACGGCGAGCTTTGTGTTCTCAGTGTGTGCCCTGACTTAGTTTCCTCTGCACAGCCCCGCAGTGGTACCATCTGCAGGTCCCCACACACTCGGTGGGTGAGTGCTCTGCCCCCCAGCCATGTCAGCAGTGCCAGTGATAGCTTTGCCCTGCAGTCTGGGCACACGTGGAGGGGATGGTAGAGGTGCTGGATACCATCTACAGCTGGCAGGAGGCCCACAGAGAGCTCTCGCCAGCTGGAACAGGTATGAAGTGGGGTGTGCTGACTCCCTACAGGCTGCCTCTCTCAGCTCTGGCAAAGCAGCTGCTACGTTCCAGGCCCTGGAATGGCCTGTGCACAGGCTAATGTGATGTATGTCCAACACTGTCGTTTTTTGTGTTTTTTTTTTTTTTCTTTTTAATGATACTGTTAAAGTAGCCTGAAGCAGCTCTTTGTACAAGTCAGCTTTCACCATTAAACAAGCATTTGCTTAATGGTCATTAATCTCACTGTAAATCTCCTTGGAGCAATGACTTTGGAATGACAGAGCAAAGGCAGTCAGCGCAACCTGACTTTATATTCACATAGCATTGACGTAGTGCACGAGCGGCAGCCTGCAGCTGGCATCCCTAATAGTAAACAACATTCAGAAGCTTGCCTGCTCCCGCACTGCCACACCACAGGACATCACGCCTCACGGGAGAACTGCCTACAAAGGACAAAATCAGGTGTTTGCCCTTGTACGTGCCCTGATTTCTCACAACGCAAGGAGCCTCCTCAAGAAGAGGCAGAGTGGCAGATCATCCCCTCTGCTTGTCGTAAGAGGGCAGTGTCTCCAGCCCTCGAGAAATGAGAATATCTTTTTAGTGGATAGCTTATTCTTTTAGTAGAAGGGACTTTTCTCCCCTTCCCCTGCCTCATCCTTGTTCTCCATGCTCAGATGGAGAAGGCAGGCAAGTTAGACTGCAACGGTGTAATCAGTGTGTAATGCAGTAGTTATTCACATAACTGGGTTAGTAAATACAGTAAGCTAAAACCTGCCTGGTTCAGCACTGAGTGCGACTAACACTGGGGGTGTGGATTGGCTCTGCATAGCACCATCTCCCCCGTACACCACCTGGTGTTCTGGGAGAATGGCTTGGTTTGGTTAGGGATGCGGTGCTATTTTAGGGAAATCCCTTCTGTGCTACGGTAGTGTGGGTTCCCTTTTTCTGCAGTTGTATACTTGGGCTGGAGAAGCACATTCCTACATGAATGTTTCAGGGAGCAAAAATAGAAGACAGTTGGAATATCAAGAGAGCTATTTGTGTAGTGTTCATTTATTACACACAGTGTCAGTGGAGTCAGTGCTCAGTATCTGCTTCCTCTGCAGATGGAAAAGAACAAGGGTTTTGCTGCTACAGAAGTCTAAAGCTGCATGCTCCTCTCCTTTGCAGTAAACTTCCTGGGGACAGTGCCAGTTTTACTGGCATGAGTGCCCAACGTTTTGGCTTGCCTTGGCTGTGCTGAGCAAAGGGGAATTTTCTGGGGCGCTCCAAAAGTAATGCCTCCTCATTATGTAGATGAAAACTACGACAGATGCAAGGAGAACAATAACATTATTTAATACAGTGAATTCTGAACTGTGAAACACTTTTCCTACGCAGTCACCACCATTGGCTGTGGGGTTTTTTGCCAGCAGTGAATGAGAGCCTGCATATGCCTCCCTTGTAACAGTGTGCACTAGCAGAGGTGTCCACTTTTTGCCACTGCTGAAACACATCACCAAACCCTCACTGTGCTCACACCCACTGTTTGGTTTCCAGAAACATTCAGCCAGTGTTGATGAATTTTTTCAACAGATGCAGTATTTTTGGCATTGAGGAATTCGTTTCCACATCTTTGCTTCATATGGGCTTCCATGTCTGATGCCATTGTTTCAGACTGCCCCTCTGCTGCCATCTGTCACGTGGCAACAAAATCTCATGGGATATTGGTGGGAAGGTTCAATCTCTACTGCTGTACCACTGATATCTGCTTCTGATGTCATGGGCCATTGAAATAAAGCAGGGGGCATTACTTTCAGAGCAGCCCCACTGCTGCATATTTTCGGGTGTTTTCAGGACCGTGTTTAGCCAGCGTTATAAAAATACGCAGACTTACTTGCCATAACTTGAGCTGCCACTGCACTGAGCCCCATGTCCTGGTTTCATCTTGGATGGGGTTAATAGGGCATCGATGTTTGGTTGGTGCTGAGGGGCCAGGCTACTTGGCATGGCTGATCTGCTGTCATGATGGTGTGGGGCAGGGGCTGGGCTGCATGTGGCCCATGGGCTGTGGGTTGGACCAGCAGAAGGACTGATGTGGGGAGGTATTAATTATCAAAAGTGTCCTCATGGTAGAGAGGAGTTGTACCACTTTCTTCTGGAGTTGTTGTTTTTTGGTTTTTTTTCCACTGAGTTTTGACTTTCTGCTCATTTCTATGAATAATGGACCATATTGGGAATGGAAGAATCCAGGTGAGACAGGATTCCTTGAGGAGGATTAGGGCAGTACTTGCTTTTCATCTTTAAAGTGATCTCCTGCTGGGGAGATGGTCATGGGGCAAACAAAGCCCCTGCAGAAGGTAAAGTAGTTCTCAAATTGGAACCAGACCTTGTTTGTTTCATCTTTCACCACCAAACAGGTACATCTGCATGAAGACCCAGCTTGCTGTTAAGCTCCTTTTTTTGGAATTTGAGTACTGCTTTCTGTTTTTGTTTTTGTTTTTTTTTTTCCTGCTTTTATTCTTCTTGTGCTAGAAATGTCAGCGTGCCACTTCTCATGCTAGGGTGAAGCTCTACTCTGACTTCTCATTTGGAAGAAGAAAAGATAAAATGCATCTGGTTTACTTACCCTACCAACTCAAAGTTCAAGCAGCCTTAATGTGCTGAGAATTTCTGTCAGTGATATTTATGGTCCTGCTAGGACTAACGAGTCTGTAATAATTTATTTTTCTTCCAGGTGTCAGTGCAGTTCCAGTGGAAAAAGACCATATGGAAGAGATGGTGAGTAGCTTTAAGTCAAAGTGAATTTCAAAAAGTATCAGTCACATGCTCCCCAGCGTTCTGGCTCCTGTTTTCGTTTTAAATTCTTGGGGAAATGTTTTCTGTTTTTTTTTTCCTTTCTTGTTGATTGTTTTTTTTTTTTTTTTTTCCCTGAGGGGGTTAAGCTTAAGAGATCATCAGTGATGTGAAGCTCAGAGTCCCCTTAGCCATCGGTGTATCTGATGAAAACAGAAGCTGGCTTCTTGTGTCAGGATCTCTACATTTTGCAGCTGTCTGAAAAATGATCTGAAGTATTACTTCATAGTACACGTAATTAGACTATAAAAAGTGAAATGACAAATTAGGAGAGAAACGTAATAGTATAAAATATCTATAGTTATTATGTAATGGCCTTTCTAACACAGTCCTTGCTTGTTCCTTGGAAAGAGATTGTTAACCTGTTTGATTAAATCTGCTGGCTGCTCTCAGGGTTTCTAATCTGACATCAGGCCCTCCCTGCTGGTTGATAATGTGGTTATTTACATTAGTAAACTTATGCAAAATAACTAAAAGCAGGGAAAAGATAATCATACATACATACCTTTTCTTTTCTCCTCCCATCCGGTTACCCAGGTTGTCAACCTAAAGAGTGTCTTGGATCCAAGGATCTGAGCATTGCTCACAACCAATAACTCCGAGCTTGAAAACCATTTTGAATGAATTTGTCCACAAATTTGGTGGGCAGCTAGGATTAAAGATGTTTGTGCCATTTTCAGTGCATTTCCTCGGTGTTTAGAAGACTCTCCAGTTTAAATGCAAAGTGCAAAAAGCACATAGCCATCAAAGAAGACTTTGATTTTCAGAGTAAACTCCTGAAATAGTATGTGGAGCGTGACACCTATAAAGGCATTCTTTAATTTACCCACAGCCCAAGCAATACCTTTGCTTGGTCCTTGTTTGGGCAGATCCTACTGGATGTCCCTTGTATTTTGGGTGTTTTGTGGTGGTGTTTTTGCTCTTTTGTACAGAGCAGGATGTTTAAAAATATGCAAAAGGAGCCTGTTAAACCTGCATACAAAAGAGGAGCATAAATAGAGCAGACGACTATTCTCTTACTAATAAATGAAAGAGGAGCAGAGCACTTTGTACCCAAATGCACTGGTAAAGCTGAGGGTTCCCCAAAACTCATAAGTAGCACGCTAAGCTTATAAATACTAACCATGTGCTATAACCCTAAACCAGCTTCCCTCGCTGATTGGGTCAAAAGCAGGATTTCTATTTCCACCATGAGAATTTGTTATCTGATTTTGTTTCTCCTAGATAACAAGGTGCATAGTGGAAGTTCTATCCAATGCTCTGTCTAAGCCAAATGCCCCACCAATTAATCCTGAATGCAGAGAAATCCTCAAGAAGGGTAAGTAAAACGTTAGCTGAACTTGTGAAAGAATTTGGTAGTTTATAAACAAATACTATCATTTTCAAGAGAGATTGATGATTTTAATTTCACATGTAAGTATAGCATCTTGGAAATCAGATACTTCGCCTTATTAATCGCGATGTGGCAGTCTTATTATCTTGCCTTCTGTAAGTTCATCATCTGAATTTAAGTTCAGAATGTCTTAATTTCCACATGCAAATAACATGAGTAGTCAATTGTTTTTTTTTTCCCTCCCCCAGTCTTAGAACTGGTTCTGCTATGGGCATTGAGTGATTTGTTTTCATTTCTGAGACTAGCGTGTGGTGATGAGGACAAGTTAGAAATATTCTCAAAAAAGAAATGTTACAGCATTTTTCAACATGTTTTCAGCATTGTTGGTAATACTGAGGAAAAAAAACTTTTAGATGGATTCTGTCTAGTGTTGGAGCTAGTGAGCTGTTAGTTCAGCTCACGTGAATCTGTTGCCACCTAATTTCAGTGTCCAAATTCCTATTTCCCTCTCTTAAGTCTTTCTGGCTCAAAGAACAGGTGACCTTAGCTGGTAACGGTCAGTGATTCAGGGATCCTTAGCTGATGTGAGGCTCTGCTTCAGCCACCTGCAGCCTCTGGGAGAACTTGAAAAGCTCCTGTCTAGCCTGGGAAGTCAGCGGGTGCAGCCTGGTTCCGACCAGGTGCTGAATGCATCCCAGAGCATAGGAACTGGCTTCAGCTAACCTCCTTTTAAATCAACAAGGCAACTGAATCCATGCCCAGCTCAGCAGAAGGGCTCTCACACGGGCTGTAACCAGCCCAGAAACGATTAAATTTGTTGTGCTGATTCCAGAGGACTGGAGGCGTGCTGAATACTCCCTTTGGGAATCCTCATTTCTGATGAGTTTGTTCCTACAGCTGCCCCAGTGCAGAGGTATAAAGCTGCATGTGAAATGTGGTTGCTGCTGCGACAAACTGCAAAATGCATGTATTTTATTCTGCCCAGTATATGTTTATTTGACTACAGAACAATAAAAAGGCTCTTCGAACTTACCTGCCAGCAAGAAGCAGTAATGAAACTCATCCATCTCAGGCTTGTTTGTAGAGGAAATATTGTGTAGCTGTAAGACATTTATCAGAAAAGGATGGCTTTTGAGTTTTAGGAATACATCTATTGGTATCTATCTCAGCCCCAATGATTTGATTAAATATGACTATTGCAAAATAACAGATTTATTTAATTTATGTGTAATCAGCTTAGTTTTGCATTTGCTAAAAGCTCATTTTTACTAATACTCACATTTTTTTCTATAGTATTAAATAAATGTTGGCCTTTTCTGTCAGTAAACATACCTGATAGCTATGACCTGACATTCAAAGCATTCCAGATCCCGTTGGTTTTTAGTGGGAGTGAGAGTTAGTTTAATTCTAAAAATGCAGTCACGAATAAACAAAAAAGCCAAAGAAGAAAGGTGATTCTGGAAATTTCCACGGGACTTTTAAAATGCTTAACTAAATAATAAATAATTAATATTTTTCCAGACAGACATTCAAACTAGATGAAAATAACTATTTTTAAAAGCAGAACTTCTATCAGTTCTGTCCAAATCTTGCTACTTTGTGGAGCCAGTTATCTATGTCAACTGAAATAGCGTTTCATTGGAGAGTTATTTTCTTCATTAGGTTGCTTTTGTTGTTGCAGGTGGTAAAACTGACAGAGAGAGAAGTGAAGACAAACAGCTTGAAGTGAAGCATCTGAAAGAGCCATCAGAGTTTGAAAAAACACACCCTGAAAGTGTGGACAGGGAACAGAGTCAGGCAGAAGACTCTAAAAAGCACATGAAAGGAAGCGATGAAGAGAAGCTTCATCCTGGGGAAGATAACAGCAAGGAAGAGGAGGAGGGACACCACATACCTGTTCATGAAGAGAAACTTCACACAGAAGAAAAAAAACAGTATCAGGAAATCAGAAGAGAGGAGAACAGCTACCATAGTGAAGAAGAAAGCAAAGAGAGCAAGCAAAGTGATGGAGAAGTAGAGCATGCTGTTCTCAGCAAGAAGTCCCACTCTGCAGCCAAAAGCACAGAGGGGTTCACTGAGGAGAATGATCAGCGCCCCGTGGATCACTGGCATTCAGAGGAGGGAATGCAAAGCCCTTACAAAAGAATTCATGAAGGTGAAGGAGGAGAGGCAGAGGAAGAAAGAAGTGACAAATACCACCATGAGTCTAAGGGACACGATTTCTCCCGACATCAGGAGCGTGAAGAGTCTGATGAGATTGAAGAAGTGGAGAAAGAAAAGTCCTACAAACCAAAACGTTATCATGGGAAGCACAGAATGGGTGATTCCTCTGAAGAGAACAGAGGCCGTGGTGGTGAGAAAGAGGAACTGGCTGAGGAATCAAATGCAGAGGAGTCTCATCTCTGGGACAAAAGGAACCACCGTCAGAAGCATTACCGTGAAGAATCTGAGCAGCAGCATGAAGAGAAGAGCGGCTATCGTGGGAGGCACGGGTCTGAAGGTATGGAGGAGAAGAGGCATGCGGGCCAGGGAAGTGTGGAGTACAGAGAGAGATGGCAGCAGAGTGAAGAGAAGAGCCAAGAGGGAAATAAGAGGCATCACCACAGTGAAGAAAGTAACGAGAAATGGCATGAGGAGGGGAGACACCATTCTGAAGGAAGGGCGTATGGTGGAGGTGAAAGTGAGGAAGAGCTAGACAGGTATCACAGTGACAGCAGCGAGGAGAAGCAGCATCGTGCTGGAGGAAGGTACCGCCTGTGGGATGATGAAGGTGAAGAGACTCAAAAAGCATACGCTCAGGAGCACAGGGGGCAGGCCAGAACACACTACAACACTGAGGACAGTGCAGAGCAGCAGCACTACCCTGGCAACAGTGAGGAGGAGGAAGAGGAAGTAGAAAAGAAACATTACAGCAGTGATCAGATAGAAAATGAAGAAGAGAATATGGAACAAGGAGAGTATGAAGAGAACGAAGAGTACAGAAGCCATCTCCCTGCAGAGAACAAGAAGAGAACAGCATCCTACAGCCCTCTATACCCACTTCTGTGGTGGAAGAGCCGGCACTTTGAGAAAAGGAACAGTGCAGGAGAGAGGCTTCCAGAGAGTACAGAGGAAAGCAGGCCCAGCCTCAGCCAGAAGAGTCCTTTCCCTGAATACAGTGACTATGACTGGTGGGATAAAAAGCAGCTCCTGAGTGCTCTGAACCATGGACGCTCTGAGAAGAGGAATCTTAGCAAAATGAACAGATATGATATGAAGAGGCAGTACAACAAGATGGATCAACTTGCACAGCTTCTGAATTACAGGAAGAAATCAGCTGAATTCCTGGAGTTGTACAATTCTGGAGAAGACATGAAGAAACGTCACGTAATCAGGAATGACAAAGGAGCTCTGAACCAGAGGCCTCTGACAGAGGAGGAGGTATGTGTAGAAATATTTCCCAGAAAGGGTAGGGGAAGCTGATTTTACATGCACGTTTCTAAATCCATTCCTAAGATGGCTGGTTAGCTGTGAGAGGAAAAAAGACAAAGATTAAGTCACATTATCAGCCAGATCTTCAATGGCTTAAAAATGTTGCTCTCTTACAGTGAACTTAGTGGAGCTACCCCAAGGCACAGTTTATAACATTAAGACAGTGTGCATCCTCATTTGCTTCTGTCTGCTTCAAGACAGGGAGAGAAAGGAAATTCTTCCTTTCCTCTAGTGTTTATTTATAGAGTGTCTTTATAGAATGAAAGAAAGATGCCCATTGCAACAGGAGCAGGGAGTAATTAAGCAGGCACCAGCTGGTGTGTTGGGATGTTTAACTCATACATCTGGAAAGTAAGTTTTACATATATCGAAATTCAGGTGTCTGTTGGCTTGATGTCCTGTCTGTAATTGCACCGCACAACTGGGCTACACTCGTGTGCTTGATTAGTGCATGTAGTTCCCTTGTGTAGGAATTTCTTTCTTGTTGGGTGTTCTCTTCTGCTTCAGTGTTCAGGAAAACTGAGCCTGCACCCGTCAGCAAGCTGCTCGGCTTTTACATCACTGTATCTGTTGCACAAAGCTGAATTGGTCTGAGAGCAGTGGAGGTTTGACAGGAATTTATGTAGAAGTTTAACCACGTTTGCAAGTTATCACAGTAAATAAGAACTGACTGCAGAACTGTTTTTTCCCTTCCAATCTGTCCATTTGGAAGATTTCCATCTACTGCACGCTGTGCTTGCTGTGCAGCATAAGCCAGAACCACTGTGAGCAGAAGGCTGTGGTCTCCTAAGGACTGAGGGGCCTTCAGCTAGGGAGATGTGACTTCATGCTTTAGGAGTGTCAGCTGTGAGGCAGCAGGAAGTCGCTACTAGGTAATGGTGTTTATAGCTGAAAAGATCAAACTGTAGATCAGTCCAGCTCTCAGATTGAGTGGCTTTATGCTGTTCCCAGCACTAGTTCGGTTAAAAGCATGAAATTGCACAAATCCCTGGAGCATGTGCTGCAGTACCATTCACTTCCCCACCACGCAGCCTCTCCAGGGACCCGTGCGTAGCAGGAGATAATCCTCAGAAAGCTACCCTTGTCTCTAGTTTTCATGCAGCAAAACATTTGCCAGCATTAATCGAGGTGTTCAATGCCCTTCTTATTTTCACAGGAAAAAGAACTGGAAAACCTGGCTGCTATGGATTTGGAGCTGCAGAAAATAGCTGAGACATTTAATGAGAACAGGAAAGGCTGAAGATGATCTGCTTTGGTGTTTCAAAGCTAGGTGTAGCTGTACACACCATACCTGTATTTTGTGGTAAATTCACTGCCACTGGATTGTTGTTTGCCCTAAAAAACAATAAATACTATTTACTGTCCACTATAGTGTAGTGATTTATACAGCTGGAGATGTCTTTAATTTGCTATTTTGCTATTGAAATTTGAATAGCGTGAATTTTAATATTATAACCTTTCATGCAAGGCAGATATTTTTAATATGCTTGTGAAAATACTTGTGTTAGTGTTCTTTGGAAATGTATGTCTGAGTTTGAGATAATAAAAAGCATTGATTTTGGAGCAAAATTCCTCCTTGTATTTGACTCACCGGGTTACTTCTGTCTAAGCTCTATGGCTTGAATAGGTTGTGTGCAAGATGATGACTTGTGGTTCGCTGTTATTTTTAAGTTACAGGGAGTCTGCCTATTTCTTTTATTTGCCAGTTAGCAGGAGCACGAGAGGTAAGAAAGAACCCTGCTTAATTTGCTGCAGTAACTCAGAGATGTCCTGTGAGTGACTTAGTTCTGCAAATTAGTCTTCAAAGAAACAAAAAGGTTGCGACACCACCTGGTATGTGGTAGAAGCAGATAGTGGTAACAGTGTTACGGAGGCTGTGTGCTGTGACAGTGATGCTATTCGCGTGCAGTAGGAGTATCTCAGCAGCAGAAAGCAGAGAACAGGATATGTTCTGTATAATAAACTGTACAGAACAATAAGTAGTGTGTGAAAGGAGTAATTTGGTAATAGTGCGACATTATGAAGCGCTAAGAGAAACAATACCATAATTAGTTTTAATTACTCCAGATATCCGGGGTTCAGTTTAACTCATCCAAATGTGTTTGGTTTCTTTGCAGACTTTCTGCTGTGACAATGCTTTTGTATCAGTTGCTTGTGTAACACTACATGCGAGAGGTGCTATACAAAGAATTCAGCTGAGCAACGTTCAGTGTCTCATCCCACCTTACCCCATTTAGTCCACCTGCTCATTAAAACACAGAGCACTCTCCATTTAATGGTAAGGCAATATGCACTGAAAGTATTCCATGAGATGCTGACCTGTGAACTGTGTGAGCACGGCTGTGGCATTTTGGTAAGTGCTCTCAGACGTTTCATTGTGTTTGGTTAAGGTATATGGAGGCTGCGACATCAGAAAAGTTGGTAGAGTTTTGACTTCACAGTTTGACTTCAGCAGGACCATGATTTCACCAGGCAATTCCAGGCAAGGAAAGTTGGAATGTGTCCCATCTGCAGAAATACGTGGTCGTTTTCAGTGTCCAAGACTCTCTTTAAAAATTTACAGTACAGTGGATACAGTAAATATCGCAGAAAGGTCTTTTTTTTCCTGAGCTGGTGCAAAAGAAGATAGATCTGTGCATGAGAAAGAGAACGTCTGTGCAAACTTAGAAGCGAATAGCTTAAGCTGCAAGAGAGAAAGCTTTCTAAAATTGTGCAAGTGTTTAATTCTTGTAATGATTGTTTAAAAAAAAAACCTCAGCTTATACGAATATACATTCATGAATCAGCCATGTTCTGCTTAAAAACTTATGATGTGAAAGAGATTGCTTTAAAACCAGGTTGTCATTCAGTGGGCTCATATTTTCAGCAAATTTACACGCAGAAAGCAATTCTGTAATTGAAGTAAAGAGTAGAAGCAGCTACCAAATCTTGTGGCAGTGATAACTTTACCAGACCAGGTCCTGACCCTGTCAGATATTCTTGTTGTATTGTAGAAGCTGAGGCTTGAGAATTTCAGTTGTTTTTTGAGACTGGACACTGACAACCACTAGAGGAAAGCTGAAGGTCATCTGAGGTTAAAACAGCACCTGGCTCTCCTTTGTCACCTTCACTGTGCAGAGTTCGGCTTAGGTGAGTTACTTCAGGAGACAGAAATGCAGGCAGATATACAAAATACCCTGACTAAAATTGAATCAGAGTAGTTTCCTTCTCTGGAGGCACAGAACATAAGCTCTGGAGTCTAGCAACACCCATTTCTGAGCTGTGCATACAGGTATTCAACAGTCACCTTCTTTTTTCTCTACTTCTCCTTTTGTCTTGGAAACGTTCCTTTCATCAGTGTGAAATTAATAGTTTGAAATGTTTTACAGGGAGTGCTTGATACCTGGTTTCTTTCTGGGTTTCAGTGCATTACAGCACGTTTTGAAAATGCAGGATGTTATTTGATACTGAACGACTGTTAGTGGTAACACGTGAAATGGAGTCAGCTTGTCTTTCATCTATAGTAATTTTCCAGCTGTTAAAATACTGTTTTTTGCATTTTTTTTTTATGAAGGGCATTCTTTCCCGAAAACCTCTGCTACACCTTAATTTTCCCTCTGTTGAGAAATAACAGGCAAATCTCATTAGGAAAAATACCCCACAGTTTAATTAAATCGTCAAATGCAAAGATTAAAAAAAAAAAAAAAAAGCTACACATTATGAAAGGACTGTAAAATAAATATATATACATATGGCAGTTCTCAAAGTTGTCATGTCTTAAAACATAAAACAACTACCAGGAAAATGACAGGCAATACCACCAAAGATACCGAGTACTTGGTATTTAACTTACTAACATATGCTTTCCCCTGTATTTATTTCAGGAAACACTGAGTCATGATATTAAGGTCTGGAATTCACGTTCTCTTTTTATTGTTCCTTTGGAAAGAAAAAAACTTTTTTGTATTAATGATTTTTGCTGCTTATGCTGCTTCCTTAGATTACTCAACACTGCACGGCTCAGTGTCTGAAGAGGGAGCAGATCACTACACAGAACACTTTACCCTGATTTTGTTCTAGGAAAATGAGAACCAAAATTACACATGTTAATTCAGACTCAACATTTAAAAAACTGTGTCACCCTGTCCAGTTTTGGCAACAAACAAGAAGAGCACTTTTACTGATGCTTTGTCTTATGTCCGTGTTAACTTTTTTTTTTTTTTTTTTTTTTTTGAAGTTAGTGTGCTTTCAGTGTGATGTCTGACACAGGTTTGCTTTCAACAGTTTATCTTCCCATTCTGGCCACGTAAACTGTTCAGGAGAGACAGTTCTCCCTACCACATAATTCTGCTTTTTGTTGACACAATTATGACAGGTACTATTTCTGTGCTGTCAAGTGCACAGAAACTGTACCTGCTATTTTACTAACCACATATCTCCTGAGATCTGAAAAGCAAAACAATTCTCCAGCTGTTAACAGTGAAGGTCTTGAACTTTGCATCTTTTAGACGACGGCTCTTCCATCGTCAGTGCTTCTGAATTGCTGGAATCAGATTTGCCCTTATCTAGCACAACAGTTATACCAGACAGCAGGTATCCTCCTCCTCCACTCATTGTCAGTTTTGGATGGCTTCGATCTGGTAGGACCTTTAAAACAGAACAAAGAAAAAAGAAAACAATGAAAAACCAAGCGTCTGTGAGGAGTCATACTGTATGTGCATGTCAAATGGTGTATCTCAGTTTACAGTATTTGTTCCAGTCACAACAGACATCTGAGAAGTGCAAGTCTCATTAACACATTCAGAACTCATGTAGTTTGCAAGAAACCACAATGGGTCTTAACATACCAGCAGTCTTTACGTATGTGCTATTACTGTAAGACACAGCAGTGAAGCAATGCTTTCAGCTCTGCTATTCTTTTCTGTAAGTCTTCTCTTGTTTTGCTTGCTCCTTCTTCTGGCTGCCCTCACAGGTCTAAGCTGATTCACCTGCTTTCAGGAGGTGACACTGCTGTTCCTAGCTAGGGTTTCCTAATATTTACGAATTACTGTCCCTGGGCAGAGTAAGCCTTGCCAAGCCTAACATTGGTATCCATTGGTCTCACCGTCATTCCTGGCTTGGTTGTAACAGCCAGTAACTATGACCACCCTTGCCTTGAAGTTACCCCCTATATAATAATTCCTTATGGACTCCAGAAGCCAATGGGTGAGGAACGAGCCAGTACAGTGCAGGGACCTCTCAGAAGGGGTGAGCTGCCTGCAAATGAGGCGTGCTTCTGCTCTTCATAGCTTCACGTTTATATACCCCTTGTTCCTAAGCCTGAAATTCCTCATTACTTCAGTTCCAGGAAACGTGTTATGTGAAGGCACTGAAGGCACCACCATTTTTGCGTTACAGACATCTTTTAAGCTATCCAACCAGCTAGCAATTAATAGATAGTTTTGACTGTTTTGCTCTGTTTTTTGAATTATATTCGATTGTCACTTAGTTATTATAACCTCTAAAACAGCACAGTTATGAACCTTTCAGTGTGCTGCCTTTGGAAGTAGAAAAGGAATTATTTCCATTCAGAAAGTATTGCCATTTTGCATTAAAATGCTTCAAAGTATTTTCTTGCTACTGTCATGTAAACAAATGCACGAGCTTGCACACAATTTCAGTCAACCCAGAACACATTTTGCTTCCCTCAATAGTGCAATCCTTACCTGGTAGTTTCGTAGCCACGTTTCAGACAGCTTTAGGTTAACAACACCTCCTCTCTCCCTCAGCTTTGTGTAACACTCTAATAAGGGCTTAAGAAAAGAAATAACAGGTTATATGGCAAAGTAGCCTCAAGCTCACAGTAATAACAGAGTAACAAACTCCTTTTACCTCTTTGTACTGGCAGTAGACAACAAAAGGCCGCGAGGGAGCAACAAACTCCAGTAAAGACAGTAGCAGAGGACTGGGATGAAACTTGCTGGCTACAAGTAAGCTGGAAAAGAAATTTCATGCACGTTAGTAGTCTTAAAGCCTATTCATCAAGTGACATTTTCTAGTTAGCGCAGTGCATCAATTACAGATTATCACTGCTCATCAGCCTGTTTTCATGGCTCTAACGAGTCCCCAAAAATAAAAACAAATTATTATTTCCTACTTGCATTATTAAGAGGATAAAAAGCTATAAAGTACAGCATGTTAAACACATTGCAGAAGCATTCCTTTCAGCTATTTTGAACTGTAATAATTCTTACAACCCCAAGAACTTTAACACTGCTTTTCTACCCTCTGACTATAAAAATGTAACTTTTTTTTTTTTGACTGCTAGTTGATCCTTAGAATGAAGCTTCAGTTGTGATTTTTTTAAGCTCTGTAATCTTCACTAAATATATGCTGTTATTTAAAGAGAAAACAATTCCTTAATGGGCATGACTAGAAATGTTTTAAAAAGAATTTATGTCCTTAACAACTTAAAACCCTCATATTTTATTCTTTACCCTAATTTTCGTACCACATGTATCTTGTATTTACAGATGCTTTGGCTTCTGTACTGAAAAAAACACAAATAAGGAGTGAAAGAGTTATTTTGCAGTTCACATTTTGGTTTTCTGCTGGATAAAGCCTTTGCAGGCTCCAGGTTTCCCTCAAGCCCACACTGCAAAACGTAATTAGTCACGTGGACCATGAAGAAATAAGACTGCAGCCCATATTCCAGAAGGCTCTGAGTACTGCACTGACCCTGAAAGGAACTGTGCCAGACAACAGGAAGGTAAGAGAGAGATGAGGGAGAATGTGAGAAATCAAGTTATGTTCTCTCATATGGCAGCACACATTGCTGTCAGCAGGTAGTCTGCTCAGTCTCAAAATTAACATAGTGGACAAGAGGGGAAGAGGTGGAGAAAAGACACAGAAGGTACAGAGAGGCTGTGTGATCTAATTCCGAACATAGGGAGCATCTATAATCCCATTTCTGCTTTTGTAGTATCAGAAAAATGTGACGATCCATCACTGCCTACTCCTCTGTAAAACAAAAACTGCATCCTTAATAGATGCTTGCCTTCCTTCCCCTCAGAGAGGTATGTCAGCCTTTAGCTCATGAATGAAACAGATGAACAGGGCTAGTATGAGTGCTCTTTTATCATGTAACAGCAGCAAAGAAAGAAAAATATTATTAAAGTTGTATCTTCCATGTGAAGCGGTAAATGTTGTTAGAGTCGTGGTCTCAAGCAGTAATCTCCTAAAGCTGGTGCTCATCTTTACCCAATTACCAGTTTTCCTTTAGTCTGACAATATCTTAACCTTTCTCCTTATCTGCAATGTTACAACCCCCTACCCATCCTTTTCCCATTTCTCCTTTGCAAAACAAAGCAAAATCTGGACTTCCTCACCTGCTGTTACTCCCATGCCAACTGAGTCATTAGTTTGAAGCATTTGCTTTACTTTACTAGATTTCTCGTAAGGAAAGGTTAATATGAGTGCTCTTAACTAAGCATTACTTAATTAACTCAAATCACCTCGGCATTTGCTAAGGGCATCATGAGAAAGTCACAGCACTCTCATATTGTTGTGATGCTGAACTGCTAGGAATATGTTTATTACATTTCTTCTACGCTTCTGATATTAAATCATCAGGGAAATAACTCGCTGGGGAAAAAAAATCACAGCTAAGGCAGATAAAATGAAATTATGTGGTTTTTGTTATGTTCTGAAATAAATTACTCTCTTTTAACAAGCATTGTTCCAATACAGTAAACTCAGGACCTCAAGTTCTTTTGTTACTGAAGAGAATCTTGTGATGTTTATCTGCAATCATTCTACCTGGATTCTGTTTACCATAAAGTAAAATAGTAATAGTAATAATTAATATTATATATATATATACATAAAACAATATCTAAAATGTATATTTAGATTTATTTTATATTTTATTTATTTTATATTTAGATTATGTTTACTCTTTCTTAGATCACGAAATCTCTAACCCTTTAAGTGACAAAAAAGTGAAAATCAGGTGAGAACCAAACGAGACCCAAGACACATCTGGGTTGACTGCTAGCTACTAACTATTAAAGATTAGCACATTTTTAAAACAAAGCTTTTCCTCATTTCAAAAAGCAGTGATTTTCCATGGATGCACTCGAAACAGAACAGCTTTCTGACTCACCCATCTGCATTCTTCTCTCTCAGCAGAGCAGCAGCTTCTATTAGCTTTTTCCTTCTCTCCCACTGTTTTCTTTGCTTTTCTCGAACCTTTGGACAATAAAATGTTGTGCTTTAACTTGTAAACCACTACTGCACGAACTGAATTTTCATTTTTTGTGCTTTAGACAGCTCAATGTAAGGCAAGTTTCAAAACTCCCATTTTAACACCTAAACAAGCTGTACTCCAGGATGTCCGAAATCAGCAATGTTATACTGACATTATGAAACTCAAATAGCCATAATCAATATTCTTACATTTTCTTTGTTTTCTCTTTCTTTGTTCTCTTTACATTCTGCATCCTCAGCATTAATGTCCATTGTTTCCTGCTCTTCTGTTTGGTTAATCTCCATAGCTGATTCAGCAGAAGGTTCCTCTTCTGTTCCCTGAATGGAAGTCTGCTTCTCATCAACCAGTCCATTCGTTTCTTCCTCTGCTGCCGCAGCTCCTTCAGGTTCTGAAGGCAGAGTCTCCACAGACAACGTCCCACAGAGAAGGCTGTCCACTTGGCTGAGAGGAAATTCATGAAGATTATTGAAAAAAAGCTTTGGAAATCCAAAACAACTGGTGGCAGCTCTAACGGGTCCCCCTCCTGGGTACATCTGAATAATGGATCCGTAGCCTACAAAAGCCAAAGAGTCAAATATATTACAGTCATTAGAAAGCCAGAACTTCCAGGATCAAGAAGCATGCATTTAAAAATAGGTACGTTGTCTGCTCATCATCAAATTCAGCATATTCCAGTGCAGAAATCTTTATAAGAAAGACAAGTTACTGCAAATTGAAAAGACAAGGCAACTCAAAGACTACTCATGATTAACACATATTTAGGATCCGCATAGAGCACACGAACAGTGAAAAACTGTTAGAAAAATAACTTAGTTTATAATTAAAATGATTAAATTTGTACAGTACTTTTGTTTATCTATCAAGCTGTTTTGTTAAACAGTAAAAGCTAATTTAGGCAGCACTAATAAAGAATATCTTCAAGGCCCAGACCTCTGCTTTACAAGAAAAGGTGTCACGTATTTAAATACAGCAGAAAGAGTTTTTCAGTAGTTGTACTGGAATAGCAACTTATTTACTTCAGAAAGTAACAGCGTGCAAAAACAATTCCTGCGAGGAGACAAATCTGTAGTATAACTGCTGGTGTGCTCTCCAGCCAGCACACAGCATTACGTTCCACTTCCCACCTTTCCTGGCTTCCAGAATACAGCTGACACCTCTGCCTAGTGTCTTTGTTTTAAGATGAAACTAGGTAACTGAGATTGAGAAAGAAATGCAAATAGAACTCCCATCTGAAATGTGAGGAAAAATACTTTGAAGTAGTTCCTTTCAGAAGTATCAAAACTGAGTGTATTCCTTAAGTTTCAAACACGCCCTGGTTCTCTGTGTTACTGTGTTACTTACCTCCCATTCTCTCCATCACAGCGCCCAGCAGAAGGCCAGCACACGTTTCCATCACAACCATCTTGTTGCCAGCACGGACGTTTCCTAAAGTAAGCATCTGAGCTAGAGTGTCATAACGCAAATGGCTAGAAGACAAAGGGTTTCAAGAAATATCACATTTGTTTCCTCAGAATCAGACGTATAGCTCAATATAAAACAAGGAGGTTGGGGAAGGAGAAGGAAAGAGGTTTGAGAAGCCTTAGGTAAAATAAAAAGCGGGTGAGAGGCCTCTAGACACGCAGAGAGCCACTGCCAGAGGGGAAATTAGCACAGCAGTGGTGACAGGGAATTGGTAAAAGCTGATGCTGCATGCTAGGGAATTTTTTTCTTCACTACAAGAGCACGTGGATTCATTTTCTGTATCACATTATTTTTCATTCGTTTCCTGTTAACAAGAAAAGGAATGGTAGTATATACTCTAGAATAATATGGATACTTCGAAAAAATATTTTAATATCTTTGTTACCATTCAAGAAGAGAAACAAAATAAAAACTTACTTAATTTTGCCAGGTTCCCTTGCATAATACATTGTTGAAAGAATGCGAGTGGATGGTTTTACAATTGTAATAACTGCCTCATATCTGTAAGAAGCACACAGCAATAGCTTTACTTGAAGCTCAACAAATTCAACTACTACTAAATATTTCCCACGTTTTAAGATTCACTTACTTCTTCTTCTTCTTCTTTATGTATTTATCTTGAGCAAATTCTGTTTTGTCTCGGAATGTTGTACTGTTCTCTATTAACTGTTGAACAATTTCCTTAAAAAGACAATTCATATTTATTATAGCTGGTATGCATTTGTCATTCACTTTGTATAGCGGGTGGGTTTTTTGGTTTGTTTTTCTAAACAAGCACCAGAAATATTACATACATTCCTTCACTGGAAGAAAAAGCTCTACTGACATTAATACCAAAGTAAAATTCTACTAATCAGCCAGGCACTACTTCTGTACCTACACATTTTTACCTCATGCTGAACGCAAAGGAGAATACCCTGCTCTCTGTAGGTGATCAGCTGTCTTTAGTCACGCTGTATTTAGAACGGGGCAGGGTTATGTCTATTGGCAGTCAGTATGGAACAGTTAACGTGTACCATTGGGTACAGCCATGTAAAACTGTTACTACATCCTCAAACAAAAGAAGGAACCAGATGTCATAAGCAGTATTTATTTGAATCTAACTCCTTCTCAGGGTCTCTGACTTCAGCATCTCTGTCTCTGAGGATATCTTTTGCATATATATATATATATATATTTGTCTAGACTGCTTTAGTTTTCCCTCTCTATTCTGGCTATTTATCAGGTATCTCCCTTAGCCCACTTAATTTCTTCTGCCTTTCAAATTGTGCTAGACAACTATACCAGTTCCTTGCATCCAATTGTTCAGCTTTGCTGTTTCCTACAGTATTTCTAGTACTTCTTCCTCCTCTACCTTCCAGATTTCCCCAGATTTCCCATTTTTGTTTCCAGGTCTTGTCCTAATTTCTTCCCTTTGCCAATCCAACTCTCATTTCTCATGCTTTCCAGTGCCAGCTGGAGTGATCATTAAGACCTCCAGCAGAAAAAAAAAACAAACCTACAAACCCTCTCATAGTTCAGATTTGTCTTCATGCCTGCCATATAATAATAAATGCTGCACAGCCCTGTTTTGGTTGCTGTGATCAAAGTAGTTGGACTGACAGAATTCTATGATCCTATTAAACATGGATGAAGAGCAGCAGTGCAATTTGGCCGAATAGGAGTTTGGAGAGGCTGGTGGTAGGAAATGACAAAAAGAGTATTTCCTGTGTGGACAGCATATCTCCCACTGTGCTTTGAGAACTTAGTCGAAAAAACAGTGGTCCAAGTAGTTCTCACTTGCTACTTTTCAAGCCTTTGAATGCTAAAGATGTACTATTAATAGGGTGAATCAGTGAATCTTTCCTTTTTTGTCTTATTCTTGAAAGAAGTTAAACATGGTATCTGCTTTTTTTTTTCCAGTAACATTTAGTGAGGAAACAAGGGAATATTTCTGGAGGGTAAGCATAACAAGCTATAAAGGCAAGCTGCAGCACTTTGCAGTACCCCAGGAATACTGCAGCCTAACACCACACACCTATCCCTCAGGATATGGGAGGAATTTTGGAAAGCGATGGAAAAATCAAAGTTTTATTTCACAGAGCAACCATCTCTCAAACTAAGTCTGCATCAGTAAGCCTGCAGGAGAGGGACTGGTTTTACAGTCTGTTTTACACAGCCTGATAGTGACAGGACAAGGGGGAATGGTTTTAAACTAAAAAAGGGGAGATGTCGGTTAGATGTGAGGAAGAAATTCTTCATTTAGGGTGGTGAGGCCCTGGCAAAGCTGCCCAGAGCAGCTGCAGTGCCCCATCCCAGAAGGTGCTTCAGGCCAGGTTGGACGGGGCCCTGGGCAGCTGAGCTGGGGGTTGGGTGGGCTTTAAGGTCCCCTCCAACCCAAACCGTTGTGTGATTCTGTGGTGATGACAAAGACACGTCATTCACAACCAGGAATTCAAATTTTACCAGACATTCACGAAAAGTATCTGTCGCTGCTATTGTAACAGTCTAAACTGAACACTGAAAAACCACAGTTTACAAAGCAGACTATTTTAATAACCCAAATTATCAGTACGGTAGATACGTGGCACAGACGTGCAGAGGACGTAAAGAGCCAGAGTGACCTTCTGCCACAGAACTAATGCGAACTAAACAGAAAATGTCAAAGCTATCAGACTCATTAGTACATTCTTATCAAAGAGAGAACACCAAGAACGCCACAGCCATGGAAACAGGGGAAATGCCATTCGTTAACTCCTTGGAGTTATCCATTATTCAGCAGGCAAAAGCAGAACAGCTACTCTGAACAGCAGCAGCAAACAGCAAAGTGCAAAGATGAGATGAACTTGATGTAAGTATGAGCAATTCCTTATCTTTTATGAGAAAGGATAAACCAAAGATGAGAGAGAATTTTGGCTGGCAATGTTTGCAGAACAGAACATGCTGCAATGGTTTCACACCATTTAAGAAGACCTCACTTCTTGTGGGTTAAACGTGGGGCAAAACCCAACAACTTTTCTAGCAGATTGATCTCCTGGGAATATTTTTAGCTTTTGAGGTGCAGATAAAACACGTCACTGTTTGATAGGCACCACCTACATGCACACCAATAGCATGCTGGTTACACAATGTTATTAATTAATACGTGTTTGTCCATAAACCTTCACTACTATCTCTGATAGCTTTTTATTGGACAATTTTAATGTCTGTAATATAAAAGTAACGTTTTGAATTTTCTAAGAAAAACTGGAAAAGTGATCATGTGAATTGTATGTCCTTAGTGGTTTACATTTATCTTATGTCTGTTGTATTATTTTCTATGCCTGTTATGACTCTTAACACAGTAAAAAAATCATACTTTGCTTTCTACTGATAAAGTTGTCAACCTTACATGAAGTTTTCTCTGAAAACAGCTTTTGCATTTTTGTAAAAACATATTTAAGAAAAACACAACTCGAGCAGAAAAACAAAGAGAAAGCACCGAAGCCTATGCACCATTAAAAAGAGTAGCCTGTTCTGTAAACTAAAAGATAACCATCAAGGTAGCACAGAAATGACATCAAAGCCTTATTTTTACCTGTCCTTTAATACCCTTGTCCTTCAAAGCCTTTATGTCATCATGAGTCAGTTTTTGAGACTTGCCATCGTCAACTATGTTACGATTATCTGTACCTGCTTCTTTTGTTTCTAAGGGAAAAGGATATAGATTTGTAAAATCTAGTTCTAAGTACTTTTCAGTCGGAGAAACATGATTTCACAGAAAGCAGACCTCTCAGCATCACACCCGCATGCTTTGTGCTCTTGCTAAGTATCGTGTAAGCAATCAGTTAACACGTAAGATGCATCTTTCTATATTCACCCAAATTAAGGTTCGAATTTTCTCCCGTATTAAGAAGTATTTGTTACAGGACAAGTGGAACAGCAGATCAAGGCAAAACCATGCACTTTTATGACAGGAAGAATATAAGAAACATAACAAATGATTAACAGAAAGCTTTTCCGTCATCTTTGGTCTTAACAGAGAATAACTAGTGAGTGCTTTTTTCCCCTAGCATCAGTCAACCCGCCGCAGTACCTGTGGAAGTCTCTTCCACCTCTCGCTTTGGCTGGAGGTTTCCATCACTTGTTACTTCAAATGTAGTTCCATATACATGACCAATGGCTTTATCCAGATAGAACCCCTGCTTCTCAAAAATAATTTTTCTGAAAGAATAAAAAAGTTTAACGATATTTAAAGCATTATTTTTGACCACGTCTGAGAGACCAGGTGACAGGATTTGGAAACCCCCAAGAGCTGGAAGTTGACTCAATATATGCCTTTTTAAGCTAAGCCTTTTAAGCAAATCAGGACAAGCATTAAAAACAAAACACTAACTCCTGTTAACCAGAGCAACACGTTACACTGAAGCTGGTTAGGAAAAGAACAAACAAATTCAGCATACAGCATGACCAGTGTGTTTTCAGTTCACAAGCGCTCTGAAATGAGAACTAAAACATAAGGATACAGAATTGTACAGCACCATTGCTGACGCAAGAAACAAAGTGTCCAACCGCAGCCACTGCCACCTGTTCTCAGCCTCTCACCGGTTCTCTTACTCTCAGCAGATTACAGAAAGTAACAAATGAACACAGAAGTTATTTCATTCCTTATAGCAGTATTTAATCTTTTTTTTTTTTTTTTTATGATGGATGCTTAAACAAAACTGAACACATTAACTGAGATTTGCAAAAAGGATCTGACAGCATGTCCTGGCCACGCTCTGCAGGCCACCAGAGTAACTGCAGGTGCAAGTGCTAACTGAAAAAGCCCTCTGATGCCCTGCTCTTCTGCTCAGCATAAAGACTCTCAATAACCAGCACTCCCAGCCTCACTTCCAAGACCTCGCTCAAGTACCATACAGTCTCTACTAAATCAGATGTCTGGCCAGAATACCCAACACTGACTTCTACACAGAGGTCTACAAGCTTGTCTGCTGCACTGGGAGGAGCAGAGGGCTGCCCCTTGACTACAGCATTTCCTGCTGGGGTGCAGGGCCTTCTTGCTTCACCGGCAGGCCTAGAAAAAAAGAAGCAGGAGTTTCACGGCAGCACGGTCCCACTGAAGCAGCTCGGTTGACATATCGCTTTGCCAACGACACCTCAGCTACCTTTCCAACTCGTTACATCTTCGTCACAAACGCACCCAAACCTCCCCTGCTGTCCGCCGCAGGGGGCGAGGCAGAGCTGAAACCCCCTCAGGATTTTAGCGAAGGGTCCCACGGCCCGGCGACCGCGGAGGTACCGCTGCAAAAGGATCGCAGAACGACATCCAAAACCGCCCACCGATCCCTCACCTCCGCCGCAGCACGGGCACGGCTTTGAAGACGTCTCCACGCTTCAGCACGGCGCAGTCCCCCTCGCAAATTAGCGGATTCCGACTCCGCTCAACCGCCATGGTCGCACGGCCGCGCAACGAAAGTTTGCGCTCCCGCCGGAAGCGCCCCGCACCGCTTCCGGGGGCTGTGGGCGGCAGTGCGCAGGCGCCCCAGAGACAGCGGTTTCCCGCCCTCGGCGGGGTGTGAGGGGATCGGCTCCCCGCAGGGTGCAGTGGTCTCTTCGGAGCTTTGGCCTCAGCGATTTCTCTTAACTTTGTTCCGATGCGTTCCGTGGCGCCACGGCTGAGATGAGCAGGGAGCTCAGGGGCAGGGGATGTCCTCGGGGACGGGGCTTCCAGGGCTGGCGTGGAGGCTGGCGGGGAGGCTGGCGGGGAAAGGCGCAGAAGGTGGAGTGGAAGAAGCCGCCTGAGCCTGGTGAGCCGGCTCCTCCCTGCTGCCTGTGGCCCGTTCGTCACGGCACCGACAATTTCTCCCCTCCTGGTGCGCTGAGACTGATGAGGAGGTCTGTGAAGCTGTCACACCCACCTCGTTTTAATCTCGATCTCTTTTAGGAAGATCTCGGCTCGTTCAGTCAACGCTGGACCAGTTTATTCCGTATAAGGGCTGGAAGCTTTATTTCTCTGAAGGTATTTTTAGAGTAAAATCTAGCAAATATCCTAGTCTCTTTTCTCTTAAGTCTAGTTACACATAGAGGGGATAAAAGGAGCAGAAAGCATCTGAAATTCACGTTTGTTATATGAGATGAATGTAGTCTTGTAGTATACTGTAATATCTGTGAGCTCTGAACCTTGGAAAGGAACTTTGAATGGTATAAAATAGTGTATTGAAAAACATGGTGATAAACATGTTCAGTTAGCTACATGAAGCATGCAGTCTGTCGTGCTGGCACTTGGCACCTCTGCTGCACTTTTCTCTTACGTGCTTGACCTCTGTCAGTGTAGACAGGGTTCTCTTTTGTCAGAGATCTTGTAACAGAACATTAACTTTGATATCGTAGAGAGCACCTTCCTCTGTTTCGGAATGCAGAAAAAGCATGCTTGTTTATGTATTTAGTGAAGTGGAAACAATTGTTTCTGCCACTTGCTAACACTGTGTGTTTCTGGTTAGCTTATGCTGACAAGTCACCTTTTGTCCAGAAGACACAAGCCTTTGAAAAATTTTTTATGCAACGCATTGACCTTTATGATAAGGTAAATAAACATGTATTTCTTCGTGTATGTATGTACCTATCTAATGATATTGATGCAGTGGCATATATTTTTAGGTGTTTGCTCTTTCAAAGATAATCTCCTTCACAGTTATGAAATGTTTATGGTATGTTTTGTATGTCTGGTGCTCATCATTTGAAGAGTATTTTATAACTTGAAATGTTTCACAGGATGAAATAGAAAGAAAGGGAAGCATCCTTGTGGATTATAAGGAGCTGATAGAAGATAGAGAATTAACTAAATCAATACCAGATGTATCTACAGAATTACGGGATATGCCTCAGAAAATACTGCAGTGCATGGGTCTGGCAGTTCATCAGGTAAACTTGAAGTTCTGATAGATCTGAACATAACTGTCATGATCAAATAGAGTCAATCAGATTTAAAGGCAATTATTTTATTAAAAAAACCATCAAATTCCTGTACTTCTCTCTATTGGAGAAATCTGCTCTTTATTAAAAAACTCAGCAGCCTCCATTTCTACACCCTTCCTGGATGACCCACAAAATCTTGTTTTGAAAATGCTTTGGTTTTTATTGCATGTTGTATATGCATCATCAAAACAGTTGGCTAAAACTAAGTGAAATTCTAATAGATACACAATAGAGACGTCTTATGCCTGTTTTATTAATGTACTGTGGGGTACCTGGGCAGTTTGTCCCACCTCATGCAGTGGAGCCGTTCCTGGTGGATGGGTTTGGGAGCAGGTGCAGGAATTCCTGACTCTGTTCAATGTCTCCTGAAGTATTTTAATACTTGTTGAAAGGCAAATTCTCAGACATTTTCGTCAAACAACTCTTTACGCGTTGACCAGGATTAAAGGTTATTGCATATTTGTCTTTTAACTAAAAAAAAAACCAAACAAATGTGATAATTTTAAATTCCTCTTAGAATGAGGGTTAGAACTGGACAGAAACAGGAAAACACTGCAGCAGGAGTCACTGAACAGTCCCTAATGTGACTGATAGCAATCAAAGAACAGCCAACTGTACCCGTGTTGTATGATGTGCTGCCTTCATGTTTGCCCTTCTGTTTTGTGTAGGTGCTGACCAAGGACCTTGAAAGGCACGCTGCAGAGCTGCAGGTGCAGGAAGGGTTACCACTGGATGAAGAGCCTATAATAAATGTCCCTCTCATTCATGCCAGGTAATGGGTGTTGAGTATTTGTTCTGTTTGCAGGAACATTTCTTAGCCTCTTTTGTGTGGATCGTCAAGGTCCAAGCATGGTGCTGAAGGCTTACTTGTTTTGTTGAGAGACTTCACTCTGTGAAGCTATTTCCAAAACAGTCTGTTTTTGTCTTCGCGGTGACATAAGCTAAACTGTCCCTGTGAAGGAAAAAGAAATAGCAAAAAGAAACAACTTATAAAGGGTGAAGCTGAAGAAGCGGCTTATAAGTAGAGAAACTACTATGTAAAACCTATTTATTAGAAAGAGAGAAATATATTTACATATTTGCTCTTTATTGAAGGAATTAAGAAAGTATTCGAAAGGATCTAGCCTTCTTGGTTAGCTGCAGTGTTTTTGGTTCTTCAGCTAAGCGTGGTAAGTTTTCAGAGTATTCTTGCTCAATATCTTTTGTAGACTGTACAACTACGAGCCACTAACACAGCTGAAGAATGTTCGGGCCAACTGTTATGGGAAATACATTGCCTTGCGTGGCACTGTCGTACGTGTCAGTAACATCAAGCCTCTGTGCACCCAGCTAGCCTTTGTATGTGGCACGTGTGGAGATGTTCAGAGCGTTCCTCTGCCTGATGGAAAGTACACTCTTCCAACCAAGGGAAGTTAGAATCATTTAACCTTATATTTTTCCCTTTTGCATTTCTGTAGGGTTTTGAAAAATAGCAACACTGGCAGTAGTTAAAATATAGGTGGGTGTGAGGGGAAGTAGTGCAGATGTTTAAAGCTAGATTAAACAACAAGCTAGCTGTGCTTGACAGCTCTTTATTATGGATCTACATGTTAATTTGTAACTTTAATTTAATTTATTTTTTTCCCTGAAATTGTGTTTATAAATCTTATTGTTTTGCTTACTTTCTTTTTGGGAAAAAAAAAAATTAAAAACTAAAGAGATTAGAGAATGAATTAGAATTAATACTGTTACAGTGCCTTGTTCCTGAGTGCCGTGGCCGGTCGTTCACACCTGACAGGAGCTCTCCTTTAACTACCACAGTGGACTGGCAGTCTGTTAAGTAAGCTCCTTTCCCTTCTGCTCAAAAATGTGATACAGCAGGGCAGTCAGGAAGTGATAGAGTGGCTCACTCCGTTTTATACTGTGTAATGCTGAACGATCTGGAGGTCAGTTTGGAAAGCCCTGTTAAATGACATCCCTCAGTTGTGACAGTTGGATGAACAAAATGTAAACTTAAGGGCTAAAAATCCTGGTTTCAAATGATACTGATTGTGTCTCCGATACCTGAGGTGCGCTCTGTAGAAGGCAGTAATGCTGGGTCTGCCCATCCTGCTTTTCATGTCTAATCAGCAAGTATGCCTCAAGATGTTAGAACGTTGCTAGGGGGAAACATGCTGCAGTTTCTGTTTCTACAGAAACGTAACAGTGTTAGTGTAGCAAGGTAGACAGGGGATTTCTTATTCTTTTTCCCCTCGCTTCTGTACCATCACCACTACAGACTGCTCTGTGACATACATTCAGCTGAGCTATTTCTTTCCCAGCCTTCTGCAGCTACACAGAGTGAGCTACTGTTCTTGCTATGGTCTGATTTCATTCTTGGGCTTGGATAAGGTTAAAATGTCAATTGTGCATTCATTGGGGCTGTAATGTCTGACATCCTCACTCTGTCCGTGAAGTCCATCTGATTTCACGTACTGTACTTATTTCTACATGAGCATGCTCACTGGTGCTAGCAAATGTGAGCCTTGTTTAGTATTTCAAGAGTTCATTGTCATTGTCTTCCTTGGGTTTGATGTATAATATATTCCCATTTGTTTGAGTCTGAACTGAAAAAATGCTGTTTCTCCAGATTCAGCACTGCAGGTTCTAGCGTTGATCAGGTCATTTCTCATGCCTCCCTTCTCAGTTCAGGAAGGACTGGTTGCAAGTTTGTGCCTACAGAAGTGGTATGCTGTAATTGAATTGGGAACGTTACGCGCAGAGTTGGTGTTGCATGGGTTTGCGTGTTGCAGGGTTCAGGAGCTGATGTCAGATGATCAGCGAGAAGCAGGACGAATCCCTCGCACAATTGAATGTGAGCTGGTTCAAGACCTTGTGGACAGCTGTGTCCCGGGAGATGTGGTCACAATTACAGGGATAGTTAAGGTGTCCAGCACTGAGGAAGGTAAGATGTATCCTAGAAGGCTTCTTTCTGTGTGTGGGGCTTTTCTCTTGATTATACGAGATAAACAGCCCTTGAGCTTGCAAGGTTGTGCGAGAATTAAGCGTATATCTCTTCAAAAGTTCCCAGAATTTCACAAGGAGTCATTTTGAAAGCAGTGTGCTTTCCTGTTTGAGAGGAGATTTGTCTCTAATGTGTACTGATAGTTGGGCTTTGTCTTCTGCAACTCACTGGTCTGTGTGTAGTGCTAGTTCTGAAGTGGCAGCCCTGACGTGCAGTGCTTCATAGTATGTCAGCTGGTAGGAAAGTCACCTCTGAGCTCATAATATGAGGAGGACATCCTTATTTCTTAGTTCTCACTAACAGTCATTCTTCGCTTCACCTTTTCCCCTCCGTGTCTCTTCAAAGGACACTAAAACCATCCCACTGCTGTGAAGGTGTATCATCTTTCTCAACGTAGTCCTCCCTGGGGAAATCTTAAACTTTCTTTCCCCGAGTGAAGAACTGTGTCGAGCACAGCTGTAACAGGATGAATATATTGCAGAGAATTGCAGTAGTGATTTACCGTGTGCCTACATTCACAGCTCAGTAATCATTCACTTGAGGATATAGAAAATGTTTAATTGTTAAGGTACATGTGTAATTATAATTGCTCTGCACTCTGTGAAGGTGTTTTCTGTGTGGGAAAATTATGCGCGTGATTTTTTGTTTGATGAGATCTAAAGTGCCTGGAAAACATAATCTGTGCTGCAAGAAAATTCTATTTGCACATAAATGTATGCCCACCTTCCTCCCATCCAGAAAAATATTTTGTGTACCTAAAGGAGTGGAACTTAATGAACAGATGTAACTAGAAGCTATAATGCATTTTACATCAGTGTTTGAGAATGTAGGTGCTGAACTATTTAAACTTATCTGTACCTTTTATTTTTTTAATTTTCTTGTGCCATTTGTATGTGACGCTGGTACTTAGGATGTAAAAGTGATTCCTTAATTGTCTGTCAATCTTTCCACCAGGAGCATCTAAAAATAAGAGTGACAAGTGCGTGTTCTTGTTGTACATTGAGGCAAATTCTGTCAGCAGCAGTAAAGGACAAAAACCAAAGAATTTTGATGACGAGACTTGTCAGCGGTCATTCATGGAGTTTTCACTTAAGGACCTCTATGCCGTTCAAGAAATTCAAGCTGAGGAAAATCTCTTCAGGATTATTGTGAAGTAAGTCGTGTCAGACCTAGGTCCAGCATGACAGCTGATCTTAAAGCTATGAGATGTCTGGGGCCTGGACAATATCTAGTCTACGGCTTTAACGCACCAATAAGTTCAACACTGTTTTTAAATTTAAACTGACTCTGAGAGTTCAGCAACTAAGCAAACAATGTCTGTGCTTATGAAAGTATTCCAGGACAAAGAGACAGAACAAGTGATTATTTAATATCGTCGTGAGGTCTGTATTCCTCCTGGGTCACAGGATGCTTTGTTTTTCAGCTCCCTTTGTCCTGCAATCTACGGCCATGAGGTATGCGATTTATCAGCTCTGCTTGCAGCTTCAGTTTGAAATGCTTGTGCCACACTGAACTCTTGTAGGTTGTATTAAATTTATCAGAGGTGCGGGGAAGGGGCAGGGGCTGTATTTATGGGTGACTTCAGTGTTGTTCCAGCGTGTGAACTGACGAGGCGGCCTTACACCCTTGGAACTTCCTTAGGGGATTCAAGTTCTTTCATTCAGAGGGAAAGAGTTCTTACAAAGCCATCTGGGGAGTGTCAGCGTTGATCAGCAGGACTGAGTACTTACGCGAGTTTGTATGTACCACTGCAGATTGTAAAGGCAGGCTTGGTCCTGGCCTTGTTTGGAGGATGTCAGAAGTTTCTCGATGACAAGAACAGAATTGCAGTGCGAGGAGATCCACATGTTCTGGTTGTTGGAGATCCAGGATTAGGAAAAAGTCAAATGTTGCAAGTATGGGTTTATTTGCTACTACTGTATAACTGTATTTTTCCTGAATTCCTTGCTGCCTTACCTAGCTGGAGAGATCTCTTCGTGTAGCATCCCTCAGGTATGGCTTTCCTGCTGTCCTTTCTTTCCAGAGAGCCTTGCAGGAGAGAATCAGCCTGTTAAAGCACTCATCCAAGCAGGTATACTCAGACAAGCCTATGAGGTTTCAATTACTCTGTAGGCTTGCTGTCCTTCCCTTGTTAGCTCATTTCACTAGCCATCCTCCCTGGTGAGACGTTCAGCTCCTTCCCATCTTCTTTTAGCTAACCTTCTGTCAAATAAAATAAGTACATTCTTAGAACTGCCATGCCGCTCACCTTCAGCGAGGTGTATTTCCATTCTCCTGCCCTATTTCTATATTGCTGACTCAGATTTTTGTCCTCTGGGAAAGGGGCCTGCTGTAGGAGTCTTGGTGGGTGTTTTGGTATGACTGTGGGAAAGCCAGCTGCTAGTAGAATTTCTTCCTCTTAAAAATTCTTTTATATTATTTATTTCACTGAATCAGGAAACTCTGGTATCAGGAGAAATGCTTTTCTTCTTCATGTCTTTCCTAAGTTACAGAATATCATTCAAAATGAGCTATTAGTTTAGCCCTCCAATAAGATCCTGAGAGAAGGCTCCTCTCAATCATCACTTTCTCTGGGACAAAAATTGACAAAGAGGAAAACAAAGCTGTGTAGGAGCCAGTCTGTGGTGGCTTTTGTTATTGTGATTTTTTTGTTTGTTTATTTAACCCTGTAGTTGGTGCCTGTCATATCTGGCACTGAGCGAATATACTTTGGGTGTTATCTTTTGATTACGTTTAGGCATTAGTAACTATAGAGATTTACTAGGAAAATCCAGTTGTAGTAACTGTGTTCTAGACAAATTTAGCTGCTGCATGTCTGTGTTTTGTCAGTCCGTTCAAGTTACAAGCTGTTTCTGGATGCTAGGGGCACAGAGAAAGACCAGTACTGTCTTTTGTCCCTTAGCTCTGGGGCAAACTCTGCATGCTTCTGAAACAGCTTGTGCTGAGTGCTCAGGCAAGATGTTAGTCTGAAGTGACCTCGGGATATGAAGACACAGAAACTATATGTCTGTGATTTGGTGATGTTTGGGTGAGAAGTTACCCAGCATTTTGATATGCTTTGGAATGTAAGTGTTCTGCCCCCAGTCCTGACAGTTTTCATAACACAGTGGTTGGGACTCTGTGCCAGTGGGGTGACAGTAGTTACTCCTACTATTTTACAGAATAGGTTTCTTGGGGTTGAAAGGAGTTCTAACTTGGCTGTTGGGCCACGTTAAATGGAAACAAAGGGATTCGTTTTGCTTTGTGCTATTTCTCTACAGTAAGGTTTATGAAATTGTTTACCTCGGGGAGAGAAAAAAAGTCCTTCCTTCTCTTCTAGGCAGTGTGTAATGTTGCTCCTCGAGGTGTGTATGTTTGTGGTAATACTTCCACCAGCTCTGGCCTGACGGTTACGCTGTGTAGAGATGGTGCTTCTGGAGATTTTGCCTTGGAAGCTGGTGCTTTAGTGCTTGCAGATCAAGGTAATGTTACAGGCTTAATATGAACAGATAGGATGGGGTGAGCTGCTGCCCGAGTCTAAGACAACACTGCAGCGCTTGTGTGACTGGTTGAAAACGTATGTTTGGAGTACGGTGCTGGCGTTCCAGATCTGGGAAGTTCTGAGCTTCACCACAAGTGGTTCCTGCTTTCCTGGGGCTCTGGTTACATATAAAGCTCTGCAATTTCTGCAATTCACATACCAATCTTACTTAACGTGTCAAAGACGGAAGATTTCCTTTTTGAGAAATCTGACATAATGTCAGGTACTGGATTCTTACTGCTTTTAAAAAATAGCTTGCTTGTGAGTTTTGCCATCTGTTTCTTTTTTTTTAAAAAAGCTTATTTTGTTATCTCAATGAGAAACCAAGACGCTGCTTCTGCAAGCCAGGTCAGCTGCAGCAACGTGGAATGGAAATGGATGTTGCTGAAAGGAAGGCTTGGTCCAATATCTCCTGCAGTATCTAGAATTTCAGTTGGGTTTTTGACACTATGCAGGACTGTAGCACAGGGTTGTCCATCAGTTAATGTGTTTTCTAATAAATCTTTGTCCTCTGCTCATTGTTTCCAGGTATTTGTGGAATAGATGAATTTGATAAGATGGGAAGCCAGCATCAGGCTTTACTGGAAGCCATGGAACAGCAAAGTATCAGCCTTGCCAAGGCTGGCATTGTTTGCAGTTTGCCAGCCAGGACATCTATTGTAGCTGCAGCAAACCCAGTTGGAGGGCATTATAACAAAGCCAAAACAGTGTCTGAGAACTTAAAGTAAGCACTTCCTGAAATGCTGCTTGTATTGTTCATCTTCTGGAGCAGGAGCTTCTGCCAGTCTTGTATAAAATTGACTTCCAGTTTTCTAGAGCTTGAACACAAGCTTATAGGAATTTTCTGTGCTTCTTGGGAGACAAATTGCTGTTCTGTTTTACTTTGAATGAAATGGACAGGATTCTCTGATGTAAAGCAGAGTTGCTGTATCCTTCCTACTTTTATAGAAGCATTGTAATTTTCTTTTCTTTTTCTTTCTTTTTTTTTCTTTTACTGTAGAATGGGGAGTGCTTTACTGTCAAGATTTGACTTAGTTTTTATTCTGCTGGACACCCCAAATGAAGACCATGATCATTTGCTGTCGGAGCACGTGATGGCAGTGCGAGCTGGAAGGCGGGCAGCGTGCAGCAGCGCAACCGTGAGCCGTACCAACGAGCGGGATCGCTCTGTTCTTGAAGTCGTTTCAGATCGGCCCCTGCTTGACAGGCTAAAGGTAGTGCTCATCCTGTGACTCTTGCTGTGTCTGTTCTGTGGTGCTCTTTGCTGTGGACCTGGCAGCCCTGACTGGCTTGATGTCTTCAGTCTCCCACTCTTCTCATAAGAATTGGCTCTGAAATAAAAATCACTGAAGGCTCCGGTTCCGACAACGTGTCTGTTGTAGCTAACAACATGATGAAGTTGCTGAGTTGTTGAGAATTTCTCAGCTGGGCTGCTTATTTCCTTAATATATTTTTGGGGGTGTAATGGAAAGGTATTTTGCATGCAAATGCTCTAAATCAAACTTAGTGATTTCAGTAAGGAGCTACAGAGCTAGACTGGTATCGTAGTTTTATGTAACATGATATGCTTTGAAATACCAAATGCAAATAAAGCAGTGTGTAAGCAAACACTTGGATGTCTGCAAACCAATGAAGACTGAGGGTTATAGAAGGAAAACTATTTTTTTAATTGAATTCTGTGGTCAGTTTGGCAGCTGCTCCCTGTGCTCTTCAAAACGAGATGTCAAGAGTGATGGCTTAGCCTTCTGTAGGGATGTTTCTTGTGACAATTAAGAAATTGGATTTTCTCTGTTTGAGAAAGAATTCTTGATAAGGTTCGATCACATTTGACACTACGGAGTGCAGATGACCAACTCCTGCTTTTTGTGAACTGGCCAGGTGTGTTTAATAAAATCAAAACATGGTGCGTTGACTTTAAAAGAATGTGGCTCATGTATGTAGAATCCAAGCCCTTAGAGTACATGTTCAGAGTTTGAGAAAGATGTCACTGGATAAAGCATAGAAGATGAAAACTTTGCTTGAAAACTGGGTTGTGTTCTACAAGATCAGAAATCTAAGGCCCTTGTTTGTAATTGTGTTAGATCTCGCCAGGAGAAAACTTTGATGCCATTCCACATCAGCTGCTGAGGAAGTACGTCGGGTATGCTCGGCAGTATGTTCACCCAAATTTATCTCCGGAAGCAGCTCAGGTCCTTCAGGAATTCTACCTGGAGCTTCGGAAACAGAACCAGGGAGCAGGCAGCACGCCGATCACCACAAGGCAGCTGGAGTCGCTGATTCGGCTTACGGAGGTCAGTTCAAGCTTTAATACTTGAAGGATTGAAAACAAAGAGATTATTCCTAAGTGATACCAGTACTGCTGTGGTATCCTTTGTGTGTGTGGGGGGGGGTTTGTTTGTTTCTTGTTTTTATTTTTGGTTTGTTTGTTTGTTTTTTTAAGATGCTTAAAGAGCTACTGTTGCCTAAAGCCTGTCTTGAAGTAAAACATCCTTAGCTTGTATTTCTAGCTCCTTATCGTGTTCTCCTAAAAGGCAAGAAAGGTGCTGGCAGGGACAAGCTGCTGCCTACCGTGAACTGTTACTGTTTTCTGTAACGCTGCACCTTAATAACATTGTTTGTGATGTGCTACTTCCTGAGAATGAGCTGTTAGGAAAAACTGCAGCCTACATCCTGATATTGTGTATATGACAGAGATGATGTTGAAATGCTGACAAATTAGAGGACTGATCATCTATATTCTGTAGACTCGCGTTGTGTCTTTGTGCTCCTAAAACTAGTGCTTACTGTATCACTGCACGTGTGGGGCAGGGCTGCAGCTTTTTCTCTCATTGGGTGTAATATCTTTAATATACCTTTCTGATATACTTTGTTTTAAGGCACGAACAAGGCTGGAATTAAGGGAGAAATGTACCAAGGAAGATGCTGAGGATGTGATAGAAATAATGAAATACAGGTAATGTGCAGTGCATTGCGCTGGTGTTTATTCACTTTCTAAAACAGATGTGCAAACATAGTAAAGAAATGACTTCAGCAAAGTTATGCTCCCAGGACCAACAACATTCAGTATTTGTAATTCCTGTTCAAGAACTCACAGCAGCCCTCAGTTGAATGCTACTACTTAGACCTTTGAGCTGTTTCACTGCAGTCTCAGTCTCCAGTGATTTAGAAGCTGCCAAAGGTTTTCCTCTAGAGTGACCACTCTGTTGTTGTTGCTGTTGGACGGTTTAAGTTCAGAAGTGATCTGGACCAATGCTTTTTCTGTGTTCCCTAGATGGAACACCATCCCCTAGGAAAAAGTCACTGTCTGCCCTCCGAAATCTTTGCATCTCGAGTGGTGATGTTTCAGGAAGGAAGTTCACACATTCTTACTTTCAGATCCCATTTATTTTTTGCATGTATTGTAGCATGCTGGGAACCTACTCGGATGAGTTTGGAAAACTGGACTTTGAACGCTCACAGCATGGATCTGGGATGAGCAATCGGTCTCAAGCCAAAAAATTTATTTCTGCCCT
The DNA here is from genome assembly GCA_036925125.1 of Oreortyx pictus. Lineage (NCBI taxonomy): Eukaryota > Metazoa > Chordata > Aves > Galliformes > Odontophoridae > Oreortyx > Oreortyx pictus. The sequence continues at coordinate 16,198,982 of JAUPFR010000002.1, forward strand.
CAACAGTATTGCAGAGCGAACTTACAACAATCTCTTCGATTTGCAACAACTTCGACAGGTCGCAAAGGAGCTACAAATACGAGTAAGTTTGGAAATCAGACATTTCTTTAACCGTAGAAGCAGTCAGAATTACTGATTGTGTATTAATTCAGCCTGTTGTGGTGTCTGCGCTGTGCAGTGAGCTTCCTGCTTGACCTTCAGTGCCCTGCATACGCCTTTTAGGTTTTCATTTCTGCTTTGAGCACCCTCATGCCGTAATGTGCTGGGAACATCACGTAGGACACATGGCCACAGGTGTCTTTTATCCCGTAACAGTTCACGTTCCATACTTGAGAGGTGGGAAGTGTTGCAGGACTAGATTTGATGTGGCTCCCGTCTGGCGGAATATGCTGTTGCCCTCTCCTCACAAGACCATTCATTTATTCAACAACTAGTTACTTGTTGCTAAGTGGGTTCTAATTTTGCCTTCGTATATTTAATACAGAATACAGAATGGACGAAAAATGCATCGTAAATAAAAAGAATAAATAAAAATAAATCAGTGAGGGCTACAGAAAGTAGACTTCAGTGCCCTTGGTTGATATTTGTGTTTCAGAACTTGGGTTCCTACGTATGTTACTCTGCATCCTTTGTGCCATTTGTGAACAGTGTACAAGTAAAGCTCCAAAGGGTGCAGGTGACGGTGTGTTACCTGCTTGTAGGTCATTGGTTTGTGAAGGAAACTCACTCTGTTCTAGCTCAATTCTAAGTAATGCCCGAATACTACAATTCTTCTAAATCATTTGTGCTGCTTTTTATCAGACGGAACTCGTTTTTTTCCAGTTTGGCATTTATGTTTGTCTCTCCCCCCCCCCCCAACCTCCCTTCCTCCAACTGCAGGTATTTGATTTTGAGAGCTTTATCGAATCCCTGAATGATCAGGGTTACCTCTTGAAAAAAGGCTCGAGGCTTTTTCAGCTTCAGACTATGTGAGAAGAGCTGCTGCGATAAACTTTGCGATGCAATTACTGTATCTGGGCTGCGCTGCGGGACATGCAGCAATGAAGCACCCCGACTCGCAGCCCACGTAGGATCACACCTGTCTCTGTTCCTGTTCAAAAATTGGTAATGGCAGTAGGCTGAGCTGTGTTTTTTAGCACTGCAGTTCATTTGAGGAATTTAAAGTACAGATACGTTTCTAAAAACCTTTATGGCTGTAAGGATTTAGGTTTTTCGATTTGCAACTCTATTTATTGGTCTTCCTAAGAGATTTTATTTGAAGTGCTAGTCTGATTTATGAAGGTCTCCTCATTACAATGCTCAATGTGTAAAATGGGAATTGTGTTTTTTTTTATTAAATGTTATAAATGGAAATAATAGTCATGGCGAGCTCTTGTGTGGGCGTTAGGAGCTATTGCAGAACGCGTTGGTGTTGCGTACTGTGTCTTCTTTTAACTGTCCTGCCTCAGAAGGCTGTGTGATCTTATGAAATCAGGGCATGCCTCAGTGCAGCAGCATAGCGGATAAGAAGCTTTGCATAAGGCTCTTCAAAATGATCAAATGCACCGCTGGAATTGTTTTTTTCCCCCCTTTTTATTGCTAAAGATGTATAAACTATAAGCATATTAGGTTCGGTCTTTCACCTGTTTTGTTAAGTGATTTTTTTTTTTCCTTCCTTCCTTCCACCTCCCCCTCCATCCCACCCTTGCACAATCTGACCCTGGGCAGTATTGTGTAAGAAATAAATAAAACGCAGGGCTGGAATTTCCCAGGTGGGGTTCTGCCTCACCAACCCCTGCTTTGCGCAGTTCCTTCGCTGCAGAGGCAGTGCCAGGTGTGTGCCGGTACCCGGGGCTGCTCCTCCTCCCCTTGCGGGACTTTACCCTTCCCCATGTTGACTGTGATGTGGCCCCTTGCTCTTCACCACCTCTGGGCAACGTTCTCTCACATTCCTGCCAACAGTCAGAGGCTGCCACGTCTACGAGGCGTGCCAAAAGAAGTAATACGTTTTCGAGGTCACACAGAATTCGCCCACTCCTTTTTAACTGTCCTTCCACGCGGGGGAGAGGCAGTTCACGTACATGTCACTGGTGGGTTTTGTTGTTTCGGTTTCGTTCTCTCCTTTCTTTTCCCAGTTACTGAGCACTGTCTGTAATCAGTGGGTGGAACACACAAGGTCGAACCTTGGCTGGGGTCTGCGGCACTGCCAGGAACAGGAGTGAAAACCTGTGTCTCCTTATGAGAGGTTACTGGCAGGGGCTAAGAGCAAGTCAGTCCCTGCGGCTGGAGAAGTCGGCTCTCACACGTCCTGGAGCCAAAGCAAACACGACCGAGAGGGGCAGGAGGCCAAGGACCGAGCACAAGAGTCCCTTTGCTCTCGAGAACGAACCAAACCATCCACTTCTTCCTTCAAGGACTTGCGAAGGGACGTATGTGCTACGAATCCGAGCTGCGCGGGGAGCACCGCGCCCGTGCGGCCGCAGGTAGCGCTCGGCCGGGGCCTGCCGTAAAGCGCGCGGCCCGCCGCCGTAAAGCGTCGCAAAGCGTCGCCCCGCCTCCCCTCGCTGCTGACGGGCGCAGCCCGCGGCTCGTCCCCCCGCGCCGGGCCCCCGCGGCTCTGTCGAGGAGGCGGATGGCGGCGGCGGGCGGCCGCTCGCTGCGGCGGGCGAGACCGCAGGACGCGTAGGGGGCGGCGGGCGGGCGGGCGCCTCGCAGCATGCTGGCCGCCGCCTGGCTGGGCAGGGGGTTGTGGGGGCTGCTCCGCGGCGCGGGACGGAGGCGGCCGTGCGGCGGGGCCGGGCCTCTGGCGAGCCGGGCCGAGGCGGGGGGGCGTCGCCACGGCGACCGCGGCGCGTTGTGCCTGACCGGGTGGGCGCGCGCGGCCCCGTGGAGCCCCCTCGGCGGCGGGGCCGGGCCGAGGCGGGCGGGGAGCGGCGGGCCCGAGCCCCCACAGCCCCCCCGGGAGCGGAGCGTGACCGGGCGCTATGCCGAGCTGGTACGTGAGCCGCGGGAGCGGGGCCGGGGGAGGGGGGGGGGCGAGCGCGGGAGCGGGAGCGGGACCGCTTCGGGTGCGCAGAGCCGAGCTGCTGCCGGAGCGCCCGCCTTGCGGCGCGGTCCCGCGGCCTGCCGAGCCGGCTAGCTGGGTGCCACGTTGTGCCCGGCCCGCCGCAGCTGTGCGTTGAGTGAGGCCAGGGGCCGCCTTCCCGGCCTGAAGTTTTCGCTTTCTTGCTTTACAGTATGAAAACCCGTGGACGATCCCCAATATACTGTCAATGGCAAGGATGGGTTTGGCGCCGGTTTTAGGCTATTTGATCGTGGAAGAAAATTTCAATGTTGCACTAGGCGTCTTTGTTTTGGCTGGCGTAACGGATTTGGTACGTTGACGTGAGTTTGGAAACGCTTTGGGGGTAGCGTGGGTTGCGGTGATCCCATTGCCGTGCGTTGGAGTTTAGAATCTATCTCACACGCGAATTATACTCTGTAGGAGGAGACAAAGTTTATGCTATGTTATACTTGTGGCTTTGTGGCAATGTGATGTGCATCTGGTGGGGACGTGGTGCCATCCAGGTGGGTGCCGCCCGCGCCGTGCTCGTGCGTTGGAGGCGTGCAGCAATACTTGGTGAATTTCAGATTGTGTGATGTTCATGAAACCCCTCTGTGACAGCAGCATTTAGAACCTGCCTTTATTCTTAGCTTATTAACGCGGTATTATTGAATGTTGTCTTTTCTAGTTGGATGGGTTCATTGCACGCAATTGGGCTAATCAGAAATCAGCTTTGGGAAGTGCTCTTGATCCACTGGCTGATAAAATTCTCATCAGTGTGCTCTATGTGAGCCTAACTTGTGCAAATCTTATCCCAGGTGAGAAAATGTCATGGTTTGCACGCACTGTATTAAAAGCTAATCTAATGTAAGTTAGCGTTTCTTGTCTTTCTGGAAGGAAAGCTTTGTTTAGCTCCCAGCTTGTTTTGCCAGCTGTACTTTGCTATTTGTTGCTACTGAAACAAAACCCAGCACCCAGCCTAGACAGAGCACAATTTTGCTACTTTTAAGTGTAATTTCTTCAAAGCTAGCCGTTACACCAAAAGATCTAAGATTTCTTAGGCTGGTTTCAGCTGTCAGATGAAACCCTTTCAGAAGTCACGTTAAAAATGGTTGTGCCTAAAACTGTTTCAGAAGTGGACAGTGGTTATTTCTCGCTTCACGTTCTGTGTTCCTTTGTCACGTTTTCTTCTTAACCTTGGATGTGGTTTGTGACTAGATCCTGTTGGCTTGGTTTTTCAGTTTCACTTACCTCCATGATCATCCTGAGAGACGTAGCGCTCATTGCTGCTGTTTTTTATGTGCGATACAAAACTCTTTCTCCACCGGTAAGTGCGTGAGATCCAACGAAGTGTCACGAACATGCAATCTTTTTTTAGTATGACTGAATCTTTTTGTGTGCTTTTACGTGTGTACATAATGAGTAAGCGTGTAACACGTTGTGTCCAGGAGATTTTCCTCAAGTTATGATGGTGGCCCCAGATTTGGGTGGGTAGCTTGGTGCTTGCTGTTGTGCCGGGTTTCTAAGCAGAATGGTGTTTTGTAGAATAAGTTTCATTAAGGTGAGTCACAGCTACTGGTAACTTTTCCTCCTACCTCTGTACGATGGCAAATAGTGCACCTAAGGGCAGTAGCAGTGTGATTCTCTTGTACTGGAACTGTTCTTTCTGTTGTGAAGATGTATATCAAACTGAACGTGCTAGATCTGTGTTTTTATTCCCTCTCCCAACAGAGAACTCTCAGTAGGTATTTTAATCCCTGTTACGCTACAGCCCAACTAAAACCAACGTTCATTAGCAAGGTAAGAGTAGCAGCACTGGAAAAGATCATTTCTGCTTAGTTGAGGCAGTGTGTGGTTTGGGGGGAGAAGCTGTTTCACACTACTGAATGCGGTTTCGAGGTAGTGTTGACTAGTTTGGAGGCAGCTTAAGTCCTGAAGGATTCTCAGCGTGAAAACCAGTCAGGACGTAGGCTGATTTTAAGATGTTCCATTAGAAGAAGTTTAAAAATATTTTTTCTAATATCTTTTTTTTAGTAGTGCACAGACTAGTATTTAAATAAGTAACCGAAATGTGTGTTGGTATTCCTCATGTAACGCCCTTCCTTTTGCTCGTGCTTCTTACTGTGCTTTCCTCAGATGAATACAGCGGTTCAGCTCATCCTGGTGGCGGCTTCTTTAGCAGCTCCTGTTTTCAATTATGTGGACAGCGTGTATCTGCAGACGTTATGGTAACCTATCTCTTCATCTTTAATTTATTTACTTAACACAATTTAACGTGCTTCTTGGGAAATGAGTAATTGAAGTTGGTCTAGTTGTGGGAAACAAAAAGGCGATGCTCAAATGATCTCAGACTCCTGTGGGTGAATTTCTACATGTTTATTCATAACTGATGTAGCAATTATGTATTTATTAATTTGTATGAGACTTGTTAAGGCCTGGGAATAACAGTGAAGAAGGAAGACTTTAGAAGAGCCACAGTGTACACAAGTGCAGAGTGGGTATTTAGGTTGGTGTAAAAGTTAGGAGTGGGAAGTGAGGCTGCACATGATGCATGCCATGATTTCCCCTGAGAAAGACATCTCAGTATCAGTAAAAGCAGACAGGAAGTATTTTCTTACTTCCCTTATACTATACCTACTGCCCTGGAATCTAGATTTCTGAAGCCTTTTTCAAAGTCAGCGATTCCTGCTAGACTGTAGGAGGGAAAGAGGCATCACATGAGAGCAGGCCTATGGGAGTGTGCTTCAGATGCCCACCTTGGGTGTCACTGCCATCACTGGGGACCTGAGCAGCTGATTGTAGCCGATGGCAGCTGTTACGAGTGGCAGTGTTTCTCCTAAGGCGTTAGGTGAGAGTTTACACCCAAGAGGCTGAACTGCAGATAGCAGAATTACGTAGTCACTGAGCTGGGAGTAGTGGAAGATCCAGTATTACTTGTCTTTTTTGCAAAAAAAGGAGGGAAAAAAAAAGTCACTAAAGCTTTTAAAGGAATAAGGGACCTTTATCTTAACAGTCAGATGAGTTTGTCACCCTGTTGAAAAGCTATAAACCTGGAATTGTGTCTGTGAAAGACACACTTTGCTATTCTGGACTTTGCAAGAGTTACCGTGCTAGTGAAGTAGTGTAGTAGTAGTAGTAGTAGTAGTAGCAGCAAAGGAGTGTGTTTGAAGGAATGCTGGGTGTGGCTTAGCAGGGTACCCTGTGAATGCTCTAAGAATAGTGCAGGTGAGCCTGGCAGCGTGTTGGCAGAGGGCACCTGAATGGTGCCAGCCTTTGACACAGAGAAACACTGCTAATTTGGAAATAAAGTATAGTTATTACTTAATGTCTGGGAAAAGAGTAGAAGAGCCTGAAGCCAAAACTTGTGCTTTAGCTGTGGAACTTCTTAAAATAAGGATAAGTTCAGGTCTCTTGTATTTAACAGTCCCCTCTTATGCTGCAAAGGGATAGTCTCACATCAGTCAGTTCTCATGCCAATAAAAATCGTGGGGCTACAAATATGGAAGCAGATTCGTTGTCTTCTGTCAAACAAGTGTTAATGTTTTCTGTCGTGCTCGAACACGGATGGCTTACAGGAGCTATTTTCTTCCAAGGTGCATCACTGCTTTCACAACAGTAAGCTCTGCATACAGCTATTACCACTATGGCCGAAAAACAGTGCAGGTGATAAATAACAAATGAAGTATCCTTGAAAGGACCTGGCAGCATGGTTTGCTGTACTGAAGAAGATGGTTGTAATGCAACTGGGCTTGTGATAAAGAACTATGTTTTTCTGCTTGAATCATGGCATCCCAGTGAAATGAAGTTTGAACGTGTACTGTGTGTATATATAGAGACTTTTCAATGTATTTTTAATTTGTTTAAAAGTAAGGTTCTTTATAAAAACAAATAAACAATGTTCTTAAACACATGGGTTACTGATTGCTGTCATACACGTTTTTAATAATTTTATATTGTTTTTGAAGTCAGAAATATGCACTTTTCACCAGCTTTTTTTGGCTTCTTTGTATACAATACACTGACCAAATCTGAGCAGAAAAAGCATTTGTACGAAATTTGTCTGTGTACCTCAACCTCAGTCAATAAAGTAGCGTTGCTTATCAGGATTTATGACACGTTTCAGCCTGCAGCAAACAAGGAATGTCATCAAACAGAATCTTCAAAAATGTAAATGGGAGTGATAGCAAGCACTGCTTCATTTTCTGGGGTAATATGGGCAGTCCATTGAAGAGTTGTTTCTCTCCCCTATCCCTTTCTTTTATTTTTGATTTTGTTTTGTTTTTGTATAGAAGCAAATGTTAACGCTACTCACCAGAGAAGAGTTTTGAGTCTTGGAATGACCAGCTGTGTTGAACAGTCTCCAAACAAAGTGGGCATGGAGTTATGTTTCTCATTCCTGGTGATTTCTAGTGGTGGAAGCAAACTGCAGCCCCAGCTGCTTGACCTGGGGCTTTTTGGCCCTTGGCATTGACCCCCATGGTCATTCTTTCCTGCTGTGAAAGCAGTACAAGCCAGTTACAATGGAAGGCCGCTAGAGCGTTCATATGTTACTTCTGATCAGTATTCATTTCTACTTTTGGTTACACATCCACTTCCATTCCATTATGACTTCTGGTTCCACTCCCACTTTCAGTTACGCTTGTGGTTACAGTTTCTCTTTAACTTCAGGTCGTCACACTTCATCTATTTCTGCTTATGTAGCAGCTGCCTTCTTCCCACTTCTAGTGCCTTTCTGCCCACCTTGCAGTCTTCTGCCTTGGCAGCAGCTCTCTTTGCAAGTTCCTATTTCTCTTCTTATCATAATTTCGTTAACTTCTGGCTGCACTTTCATTTTGATTTCCAGATGTGGTACCACCCCCACTGCACTTCCAGTTACATTTTTACTTCCACTTGCAATTATACTTGTTGATTTCTGGTCCGCCTTCCTTTTCCACTTCCAGTTACAGTTTTCCTTAGCAGTTCTCTTTTGCCTCGATGTAAGCCCTCTCCTTTGAAGTGAGAGTGTGATAAACTGGAAGTGGAACCAGAAGTAAACGTGAAGCTGGCAGTGGAAGTGGATGCTGAAATGAGACCAGGAGTGAAAGTGGAGCCAGACACAGAAGCGGGACCAGAAGTGAATTTGGAACTAGAATCATAACCAGAACTGGAATTGGGATTATATCTGGGAGTGTAACCAGAAGAGGAAGCGCAAATAGGTGCAGAAGTAGAATGGAATTGTGATCAGAAGTGAAATAGGAACTTTCAAAGAAGATGGCTGCTATGGAGGGAGAATAATAGGAGGGTGGAAGGCAGCTGGTAGGATCCACCTTGTTGTGCCAACCTGCCCTGGCATGGCTTGGAAATGGTTGCCTAGGGCAAGTTGGGTCAGCGAGGACTGGCAGAGCTTGGATTGGGGTGGGCCAGCCTGTCACAAGTCAGAATGGCATGACATGTGCCTTGCACAGCTTGGTTCAGGTCAGGGCAGCTGACCAGCTGACCCAGCACAGGGTGTGTTGGGTGGGGTCAGCCTGGCAGAAGTTAGAATGGCTTGGTTTGGGTTGGCACAGCTTGTCTTGCTACCATAAACTAACTGATCGTGAAACTCTCTTAGAACTCATGTTGGAATGCTAGGAAGCAGGCGTTCTTTATTCTTAGCACCATATGCAAAAGGGGATCCTTCTGTCTAATTGCACATCCCTAGGACATAAGATCTTATGTAAAGGCTTTCCTGAGTAGTATGTACATACTCAGTACTTCCCCCCAAATCGTTTGCACAGGGCTCTGCCTTCTTGCACACGCTCGGTCTGTTGCGGTGGTGGTTCTGGGACCATCTGGATGAAGTCAGTACTCTTCCTCGCTGTGTTTGCTGGTTGAACCCTGTATGGGAACTGTTAGGTCTGACCTGAACCAGTGATTGAACATGTGGTGAAGAGGTGTGGCTAGCTCCAGGAGCACAGGTGCAAGCAATCCACCTGTGTGATTGGAGCCACCTCTCCCCAAACTTATTTAAGGGCTGGCAGCTGAGAAGGGAATATCTCCGATTGGAGGTTGCTCCTCTCTGGAAGGTTCTGGTGAGCTCTTCCCTTCGAGATGGGGTAAACTATTCTTCTGTACTACCGGCCTTGTGATTAATACCTTTCATGGGTCCTCCTAGAACTGGTTAAGAGGCAGTTTGTTACCTCTTTGCCTGGTACAAACTCCATCTTCCTGTGTTCTCACTTAGCTCCTTGCCTTGACTGCACAATATTTGCTTTCACAAAATTAGCTGGTTCAAGCAGATCTTCCTTATTTGCTTGGCCCGAGGAGTTCAGTATATCATCATTACCTACTTGTTACAAGGGCAGAGATTCTCCCTGTTCTCTGAACAAGTGACGGGGCTGTCCGTCGGTGAGCATTAACAAGCTTAACACTATGACTTGTGTCAGGCTCAGATGGGAGGTTGGCCAAGGTTGGTTTGGACTGAATTAGTTTGGCTTGTGGGATTTAACAAGGGAAAGGTGCCGTGTCTTTGTCTTTGAGAAGTCTGTGGGACTCCGTAGCGGTGGGATGTGTGGAGCGCTGTTCCTGTGGAGTTCTGCTGTGACAGTACACTTGGGTTTATCCCTGTTGCAAGTTGCCATAACAGGAGAGGATAACTCCCCAGTTTTCTCCGCACCACTCTGTCTCCCTGAAGTTTGGTATACAGCACTTCTGACCAGAATGCCAAAAACTCGAGAGACCCTTATAAGGCAGTGCATGAAATTAAAACAGGGCTCATATTGAGTCCTCAAGAGTAACGTACAAAATGAATTTATGACTCAAGTGCAGAAGACACACGGTTCTTAGGAGGGCTTCCACAGAGCACACAAAGCAACGGCCACAATGCTGAAGCGAGCAGGTTTGCTATGGTAAAAGACTGGAAATACCATTTTGTGTTAAGGGCCTTCCTGTGGCTCTGTACGCAGGGATAGAAGAGCAGAGAACCTATGCAGAGAGGGACTGCCCAGACTTCAGAAGGAATGGCCCTGTATCACTAGCTGCAGACACCAGTTTGTGTAAGGATGGCTCTGCCCCTCAAAACTCTTCTGCTTCCTTTCTTATGATTCTGTCCTAGAGAAAGGCAGCTTGCTGGGGGTGGTGATCTGGTACAGCCTTAACAATACAAAGCTCAGAGTCATAGCAGTAACCCTTGCTTTGGCGTGATTTATCTGCTCCTTATTGCAAATAGGATACTCTGAGGAAAAAAATCAGTCCTGGTCTGGAAACTGCGTGTGCACGTGGGGGTCAGTGTGTGAAGGGGCTAACGGGGACACTCGTGCGATGCAGGCTGTAGGGCAGCAGGTGGGATACCCGGGTTTCACGTCGTGTGGCTTTGCATGCCACGGAGGCCGTTTACATCAGGATGCACAGCACGGCTCCGTTGTGCTGCTGCAGCCCAGGAGATGGCGCGGCCGCCCCGCCGCAGCTCCCCGCTCCGCGCTGAGCTTTTCCACGCGGCTTCATTTCCTCCACGCGGAGTTTTTCACGCACTCCCCCGTTTCCATTCACCGTGTCACGTTTAGCTGTCGCTGGGCTTGAAGCCTCCATCCTCCCCCACGCTGCTGTGGCTCTCCCTTGCCAACGCTCTCCGAAGCGTACTGTAAGTGCAGTGTCATTTCTGGGATCGTTTGTTTTCCTCTCATAGCTTTATTAGGGTTCATAAGTGTATTTGAGCAGCGTGACTGTAAGGTTTCTGAGATAGGGTTAGTGCAAGCTGTGTATGTGCTGTTTTGCCCCGAGGTGAGCTCCAGCTGCAGAGATCATGAGCACATCTGGATTGGTGCCTGTGGGGTGGAGCAGCCCGGGAAGGTGCGTGTGGTTGGGAGGGGGCTGCTTTCCATGTCCTTATCTGTATGTCGAGTAAAGGGAGGGGGTCATTGCTGCTCTTGGATAGTGATAGCCAGAAAGGGGCTTTACCTCAATCCAAGCACCCTGTTGTATTTTGGAGGGCTGCCAGCCCTGTGGGCCCTCAAAGCAGAGCAGCATTTTGTAGGAGAGCTCCCCAGCTGAGCCTGCAGTTAGCTGATGCACCCTGTCACAACCCCTCCACGATAACTTCATACGCTCCCCAGAGCCCACCTTGCACGGTGGCAGCAGCTCACGTGTGGGAATGTGATCAGAGTTGTTTCAAAGTGCAAAGACTGCAGAGAAAACCGAAGTGAGGCAGCACCCGCCAGCTACAGGGCTCACACTGTCTCAGCAGTGCAGAGATGGCCTCACTGAAGTGAGGACACCAGCCAGGCCTCTGCTGCCCCATGGGAAGAAACCTCATCTGAATTCAGGCCTGGTGGAGTTTCTCTGGGCTACACAAAGAGAATGTGTTTCATTCCAGCTGTACGGCAATAGAATATATTTAACTTAAAAAAAAAAAAAAGAAAAAGAAAGGGAGAGAAAATCCACAGTATCAAAACACAGCACATCACAACCAAACAGTTGGAGACATCAGTGTGCACACAAGCCCTCGTCTGTGACAGCAGGGGTCAGGTCAGGCACCAGCACAGAAACGGAATGCAGGCTGAATGTCACCAGCACCAACTCCATATAGGGAGCAGACGATGCACACAGGCACCAGTTCCCTCCTCATACCAAGGGAAGCATACCAAGGGAGTGCTGCTGCCCTTGGGTGAGTGCAAGGAGAGGTCACAATTGCAGATGATGGGAGGAAGGATGGTTGGTAGGTGGTACAGGCTCCTGCTGGGCTGGTTGCGGTTATCCCAGCTCATCTGGAGCCGTGGTCACTTGGGGTGGTGCACAGGCAGACTGGAAATGCTGAGTCCTAGGTAGGAAAACCAGTCCCAAGGGTGCCTGAAAGTGAGTTGAGTACACAAACGCAGAAAAACGTCAGCTGGGAACCACAGGGATGCATTGCCACTGAGCGCCTGGGAGGAGCCTCCACGTTAGGCTGGAAGGAACATCAGGTCTGTCTGCATTTATGGCTCTTCTCAGGCCATTCTAAGTGCCAATGAAGCATTGGTGCTGGCATGTAGAAGGTGTTGTCTGGGCTGAGTAGTTCAAAAAAGAAGAGTACTTTGTGGGACAAAGCCCTGTGCAGTGCCCCGTGGTGCTGTGCAGTAGTAGGGTGAGAGGAGGCTCTGCTGGCTGAGCATGCGCATGGGTCATCCCAAAAACGCAACACCACGATGGAACAAAGCTGCCCCTAAAGAGTATGATTGCTGTGAGTTCATGTGTGGGCTCCCTGGAGGCAGAGGTCTGGGTAACACCTCCTGTAGCACAGAGGGCTGTGCTCAGCAGCAGACTCCAGCAGATGCAAAAGGTCCTCAGTGAAATGTGTGGCAGCTGATGCACGTGGGGAGGAACGTGCAGTTTCTTGGGATTTGGGCAGGACAGTCAGCATTTTCCATGACCCCTTTTCTGTGATAAGTACAGAACCAGCAACACCACCAAATTCATCAGTGTTTCCACGCTCTCCCCATTGTAGTGGCTCAGCTGACCCAGAGTGAAGCTACATGATGACTTGCCGCAAATTGAGAAAAGTGTTTGGTTTGGTCTCTACCTGCCAGTGCTTCCTGACAAGCAGTTAAAGCAGTGTTTCAGCCTGGCTGAAACTGTTCCATTACAGCCCTTTTTGAAAAAAAACCTGGTTTTCACAATCAGGAAAGAGCAGCAGAAAATAGTTTGTTGCAACTGCTTCACCACCATCAGCCAGCAGTTCTCGTAACTTACTATTGCTCTTTAGCTGTAAATGCTTGCACCTAAAACGTTTATACTCACAAAGCAAAGGCTGATATGGAGCCAGCTCCATGCCACACACCTTAGTTCAGGTCAGGAGCTGGAGCATGTGCAGGGATCAGCAAGAAGCACGGTCACAGCATGCTGGTGTTTGCTGCACCAAAACCATGAAGGGAAGCAGAGGGGAATGTTCTGGAAGGAGCTTCAGCTGATGTGCCTGGTAAGGAGGGGGCCGGGGCCCTGCTCCTGCAGGCATGTGTAAGACCTCTAGGATGCAATGTGCACCTGGTGCCGGGTGATTCTTTTGGCCCTAAAAAATGACAGTGAAAAGCATTGCTTAGGAGAGAGCTTTAGAGCAGCTCTTGTACCTGTGCTTTTGTTGCATTGCTTTGCTCACCAGAGTGTGAGCTGCGGTTCTTGCTCCTGTGCCGATGGGGATTTTACATCTCTACCCCATACATACCTTCTCTCCTTTGGGCAGATCTACCCATCCCTGTGCTAAAGGGAACTGCAGGCCAGGGGCTGTGCCCCAGGGAGATGCAAAATCAGGCTTCACCATCATCTGAGCCCTGCTGCTGTTCCAACTGAGCTGTAGTGTGTGGGGTGTAAGGACAGGAGTCCCAGGACCCACAGCATATCAGTGGCAGAGCTCAGGCTATCCTGACTCCAGCCCTCAGCTTGTTCCTCGAGGACCACACAACTACTACTGTGCTCCTACAGGGCTCCCAAAAAGAGCAGTTTTTACTGCAGCAGAGGAGTGTCCACTGAATATTCATATCCTTCTGCAAATGAATTCATCCTCGTGGGCACCAAAACACATTGTTCCTGGGTTATACTTGGCTGTTTTCTTGCTACCCATTTTAAACCTAGTAAGAATTGATCTGGCTGCTTTCTAATAGCAGGGTGATCCTGAGGAACTCATCCCTTGGCTTTAGAGCAGGCTGCTCCCAGATCCACCTTTCCTAGCACAACCCGCAGCTCATTCATTTGGCATGGACTCCCAAAGCACTGCTGCTGTGCGCTGTGTTGAGGTGGGACAGCTGGGCTGCCTTTCCTCCTAAGCACACCCAGGCCCAGATTAACAAGAAGCAGTGGTCAGCACCTGTCTTCCCAAGTACCCACTTCACTGCTGCCTGCAGGTGGAGAGGTTTACTGTAAATAGCTGCACTTGTGGAATATCAGTCTACATTTAACCTGAAGGATCTTTCATAAATCCATTTTCTCCTTGTTAGTATCTTATCCTCTTGCTAATCACGTGCCTAAAGAGCCATGGGCTGCAGACCACAGGCACCACCAAATGTGTGAGCCCCATGCACTTACCCCGGGTAGCAGAGCAGAGCCGCTGTGTCAGTACCGTGGGTTGTGCTGCCATTTCCAAAGCGAGGAGACACTGCCAGCACATCCCTTCCAGAGGAAGGGGAGGAAAAGCCTTTACAGCAGGAGCTTTTGGTGACTTGGGGTGTCCTGCCTGCTGCTAGCGGGAGCCTCCTGGGGCTGGTGGGGGCAAATGCTTGCACTGTGCCAGTGGATCAAAGGAGGGGATGGCCCAACTCAGTTCAGCAGTACAACACGATTTACAGGGAGCGCATTTCTCAAGATGTTTGCAATGATATAGCTTGGCCGAACATCATAAATACACAGCAGAGGAGGCTGGGCTGAGCCTCTGTTTCCACGAAGCAGTCAAGAATGGCTTCTTGGAGGGGAAAAATTGTACAACTTGTTTGCTTTTACAGACTGTACACGTATCTATTAATAGCTCCTTGGCATTTGATGTTCACAGCTGGTTTTCTTTAACAGCGAGAGAAACAGGAGGCAAAATAGCTCAGGCCACTTCCTGCTGGGAGGGCAGAGAGCGCAGCATCTCCCACCCCTCAGTGCCACGGCCTGCCTGGGTGCCATCTTGCCCAGGGGCACCTTCCTCTTCCTCCTCCTCGGCCGCCCACCGCAGGCTCGCTGGGGCCCGTCCCAAGGCGCAGTGCGCTCGCCCCATCTCTGCTGCTCAGTCAGTGCAAGTCTCCCTCGGGTGCTCGGTACCGCCGCTCCGCTGGACAGGCAGGTGGACCGGGGGCAGGCACAAAACAAAAGGAAGAAGAGAGACAAAGGGTAATGAGAAGGTCCGTGGCCCACAGCTGCCCAAGGAAATCGCTCGCCGTGTTTTTCTGAACATACTTGTCCCAGCCACTACAGCTGCTGTGGGATTCCCTGCTCCTTGGAGCCTGTGAGGAGGGGGGGAAGGGAACATGATTAGTGCCAGTCCTGAAGGAGGACCCTTGGTGTGGGCTTGCAGCTGGCTGTACCAAGAGCCTGGGGTACCCCTGTGAGGAGATGTGGGGCTGCCAGCTCCCCACTGCCAGCAGGGAAACAGCGTGCTGCCCCTTGCTGCTATGGGCACAGCCGTCTGAGTGCTCAGCCCTGCAAATGCTGGCAGCAGGCACAGCGCTTGGCTTTGCTTCTGTGAGGGGTTCCAGGGTGCTGTGAGTACCTGTGGCTGCCAGGTAAGTAACCCCAGTCTTCCGCAGGCTCTAGCTGCCCCGTTGCCCATCTGCTTTGCCTCAGGATGGCAGAACGTGGTGCTTTTGTCAGGGCACAGCAGCAGTGGGGAAAACTGAACTTTTCAGTAGCAAATCCAGTGCACATCATCACCAAGTTGCATACAAGCCACACCTGCAAGGGCTCGAATGTCCTGTTCTACTTACCATGGCCCCTCAGGGCCAGGGCCCCACTGCTTGCTATCTGTCTGTGGGGCTGAGGGGAGCTGCCAGGGATGGGCAGTAGGAGAGAGAGTAACCACAGCTCTTGTGTGACACAGGGGTATGGAAAAAAAGATGTTTTTTGACACTTTCCCAGCTGGTTGCAATGACCTGACCTGAAGATTTGCCTGATTCCCTTATAAGTGAAGCTGGAATTGTAACATAACAGGTCTCCTTTTACAAAGAAAGGAATACAAAGGATAAACTGTCCTTACTTGTGCTGCCTGCAATAGCAAAGCTCTTCCAATCAGCAATCTGATTTTTTTTCTTTTCCTGAAGTAATTAGACTGTCGTTTTTGTATTTTGAATTTCAAATAAACCTGAAATTCTACATCTTAGAAGAATACTTAACTCAGTCAGCACTGATATTTTTCAACTTCTTTCCAACTCCCACAAAAGGCTTTCGTCAGTCCATTAGAGTGTCTGAGCACAAAATACCCACAGGCACCACAACCTCTACCTCTAAAGGTCTTGCTGGTGCGCTAGGAGGTGGCCTGGCAAATGAGATTTGCTGCACTCTGGAAAACTCCCTGCACACATCCAGCCTTGGCAGCCTAGATCTCCTGCTTGCAATTACTCGTCTGTGCAGCCGTGCCTTTAATAAGATATGACAGAAATCCCTTCAGCCTTGCCTCTTGGTTTGCAACTGGCTAGAAGCCAAGTGCAATGGCAGAGCTTGTATCTCTCTTTACAAGACCAGAGGAAGCCAAATGAGCACTCCTGTGCTAAATTTAGTTATTAAAAAAGTTATCTGTCTTGTGAAATAGTTTATATGGGAAAAGAGCTGCTTCTCTTCTGATGTAGCAATAGGTATTCTGTGCAAAGTAGTGCTCTGTTAGTGTGCCTGTGCACCAATACAGTTGTGGAGCAGCTTGGTAAAGCACACAGACCTAGGATCGGCATCTGGGCCCCTGCCAACAACTTAACCATACTCACTTGAAATTGCACTTCTGTAAATCATTACAAGCTTGTGTTCAGAGGCAAAAGGCAACCAGCACGCATGCTTGCTGTCTTATCAACAACCTCCCTGGGATTGTGTCCTTGCTCAGGGTTCTCTGAGACCAGAGCAGAGTGCTCAGGGGGTGTCCTTGGGGCACCTATGGCACAGCCCAGGAAACATTCTGAGCTGGCTTTGTCTTTCAGCCATTGTAACACACTGACACCTTCTGCCCAGCGCCTTGGTGGGCTGCTGCTGGCGTCTCAGGTTTCTCCAATAAGAGCTCAGGCATCCTCTGCTGTGGGAGCACTGGGATTTGTGGGTACCCTGCTCTCAGGCTGGGGATGCCAGCTGCAAGCCAGAGGAAGCATCCTTTCTGTGCCCCCACATCCACTGGGACAGCCACGGGACAGACAGACACACAGACACCACAGACATGGCTGGAGGTCGGCTGGGAGTGGGTAGCACCTGCCCGGCCAGGTGCCCCCTGCTTGCTGCATCTGCCCTGGGGTGCAAGGCTGAGGAGGAGGAACAGAAACAAACTTACCTTGTGAAACTTTGATGGTGAACAAAAGGAGGCAAAGGAACATGAAAGAAAGAGAGAGGGAGAAGTGTAACTGTAGACAATATATCCAAAACGCATGAAGAACCAGAAAAGAATGGATAAATCAGGGCTGTGGAGTAAACAGAGAACATCTGCTCTACAGTCGAACATTCACACCAGGACTAAACCTTGTAAAGGCTCTACTTATCTAAGATCTTCATGTTTGAATTAGATTGTTTTTGTTTGGGGGTCCTTGTTTAGAGAGCACAGGGGAATCCTCCTGTTTTTGAGGTGCCTGTCCCAAGCTGAACTCCTCTAAGGCCAAGAAGTGACACTGCTTCACCTCAGTAGCACTGCCATTGCATGTGCTGGATAGAAAATGGATGGCCTAAGAGAAGGCAATGCCATGCATTGTTGGTAGTCCTACAGCCAGGAAAATATACCCAATGGATTCTCTCCAAGTTGGCTGCTAAGTTTGCTCGTAACCACAGGCAACACGTGAGTGCTGTGTATCTTGGCCTGGCTGAGTACTGCTGACTAGGGCTGGACCCAGTATTCATAACTACAGCAAGAATGTACCCTACCATAGCAGCACCCAGTAGAAGACCACAACAAAGATTATTTCACCTATCTACCTTGGGCCCAGTCTGGGGTGCAGCTCTATTTAGATTAAAAAAAATAAGGGTCTAAGTAAGCAATTTGCCCTCAGAATTTGCTTTGTCTCATGGAGGGGATGCTGTTCTCTTCTGAGTCTCTCAAACACTTTCCATTCTCTTTCCTTACCAGAGCGACTGCAGAACCTACCCTAGGATGGGCCCTGTATGGAGGAGATGAGCCTTTGTGACACATCCCAAAGTCTCTGGGAGCCAAACCTACAGTGCAGTAACCATTCAGTCATCCACTGGTGATGGCAAGGTCTTAAACAACACAGTCAGCAAAGGACCAGTGGCTGGTATGAGCACAGGTAATCGGTGAGCCAGAAGGGACTCAGGGAGAGCACAGTGCTGCAGTTGCCCGTGGGATATCAGTGGCTTACTGCAAGGAGGTGAGTCCAGCTTTTTTTTTTTTTTTTTGCAAAAGAATTAGGGGCTTCTTTTCCATCTGTCTTTACTTTCTGATACTGGGTTAAACAAAGAGCTGCTCCCAAAGCCATGTGTCTGGTAATGTTTCAGACCATTTCTTCAATTTGTCAGGGTCAGAGAATTGCTGTCAAATCTTTCACACAGACCACGTCTCCTGGCGTGCTTGGAAGAGAGCTGTGAAACAGAATGACCATGTCTGAAAGTCAAGATGTGTGTCTGATCATCTTCTCAATTCACAAAATGAATTCCTCTGCCACAGAGGGAATGAAGGCAGTTCGACACAGCTTGTTCTTGACAAACCTGGGCTGACTTTCACTTTATTTCTTTTTAATTCCTAAATGCATGCAAGTCATCCATGTGATTACTTGTTCCAGGAACTGAAGTGCACCTGATTGACTTATAGTTCCTCTCATTTTCCCTCTCATTAAAGACGGACAGCATGACTTTATCCTCAGGGCTCCCCCCTTGGACCAGGCTCCAGCAGGGCTCCCATCTCAGTGGCTGAGAACTAGGGAGCCCTAGGAAGGGGAGAACTGCAACCAGCTTCCCTAGCTGCCACCCAGTGATCTGCCAGCCAACAACACAGGCATGCTTTGCAGCATGCACTCTGCCTGGAGCCTCTCAAAAAGGAACTGATCCCTCACTGCATAGAAATCCAGAACAAAGGCCCTCCAGCACATTTGTCTGTGATTTCACGTGCCTTGCTTGCCCTTTAGCCCACCAAAATCACACTGCCTGAATGTACGGCATCGTCATAGGGTTACACGGACTCAGACAATTAATGGTGAGGAAGAGTAGGGGTGAGCATCACTTCAGTATCTTTTAACTCCTCCCCAGACAAAGGCAGATTCAACTTTCAACCATTTGCAGATTTAGCCCAGTGCAGAACAAATCACAAACAACTTCTTTCTACTTTCTAAGCAAACCAAACACAACCAAAACAAAATATTTTGTGTGGCAGTGTTATTAAAAGAAATGACTTATTTCTTGCACTTTAAACCTTGTTTCATTTTTTAATGACTGTTTTGGTGGGGTTTGGTTTTGCTTTGTTTTGTTTAGACATGAAAACAAACACAAAAAATCCCAAACCATTTCACTTCACCCCTGGCATGATGTTTGATTCAAGTGAGCACAAATGATTACTTCTGTTTTCTGCTTTGACTGAAAAACTATGTTTACTTTTATCCTCCATTAACCAAGAGCTGCTTTACTTATCCATGATTTCCTCTGTATTGTAAAGAAGCTTAAAACATAACTATTTAATGAGGCAGCAAGAAACTGCTGAGGGCTGCAACTTTCTGTGTTATATAGAGCTGGTTGTCACAAAGCATGTAGGTTCCACTTGCCCTTCTCTTCTAGCAGAGGGAACTGGATGGAGCTGTAAATTTTTCCCCAGCAGTGGTCATGGAAAGTCAGGTGGAGCCTCCTCAAAGCCAGCCCCCTGCTCATCACCTGTGTCTGTGCCATACACAAGCAGGACTATGGAGAAGGGTAAGTCACAGTTTCAGCTGCAGCTTTTTATCTGAACAGGTCCTTGCTACTGCAAACCTGTTCTGCCAGCAGTGCCCTATGTACTGAGAATGTCCAGCAGAGCAGTAACACTGGTTGTATGCACGAACACTTAATGACCTGATTACACACAGATTGGGCAGGTCCTTAGAGCCATTCCACACATAAGGACTCATTCACATTTTATCCTCAGAAATAGCTCAGGCTACCCCTGACACACAGGTGTGTCTGAGATGGAACCTGGCAGCTGGTTTGCAGGGGAAAGTAAAGAGTAGTGCTGCCTGTGTGCTGAGGAAAGCTTTTTGTTTCACTGGCACTCAAGTTTTCAACAACCAATATTTGTGTGGGGATCTTCCTGAACTCAGCCTGCAAATTGAGGCTGGCTCAGAAAGTAGCAGATGGTTTGGGAAGTGGGTTTAACCCATGGGTTTGGCAGCAGAAGATGTGCTTGGTCTCCTGCTGTCCTTTCAGTTCCACTCATTTCATTGTTTTGCAGAGCCTGGGAGTTTCCTGAGATCCCCCTTCCTCTTCCAACAGATGTCATCAGCAGAGATGACTATGTGGAGCCCTTTCAAACTAAATGGCAAAAGCTGCTGATAAGTTGTTCTGGGAATACCCCTCACTCTGGGAGCTGCTGTCTCTTTGGGATGGAAGATCCCAGACCCATTCTGTTGGGGCCATGCCCACCTGCCTCTGCCAGCTTCTGGAATGGGAGCAATTCTGAAATGCGATGCAATCAGCAGGTAAAGTGACAGAGTTCGGGTTCTAGAGTGGTAATATGTGGTTAACCAACTGGATGACCTAACTTATGTACGTTCAGTGCAAGACTTTTCTTCTCCCAGTCTGATGTTTCAAATCCTTAAAGAGTGTAGGAGAGTTCCTTCCAGGAATAGCTCAATGGTCCTGTTCAGCCTAAGAACTTGATAAAACATTAAAAAAAAAAGCCTTTGGATAAATGGATCTTAGGAAGATGGAAGGTTCTAGAGCATCCCCAGGGCTTTTCTGACAGACTGACATCATGGGAGAGGTGTGGCTGGGGCCAGGAGGAAAAAAGGGCTGTCCTGTTCAAAGCCATGCTCCAGTGCAACCAGGGAGGAAGGACTCCAGGCAATAGAGCTTGCAGCACTGAGGTCCTCACCTCTCCCTGCACTTTTCGTGTTTTAGAAAGGAACAGAAGCTTCTGAGCTGTGTGGTGGGATGGGAGACTTCCAGATGTGCAGCAGGGAAGCCTGGGTGTGAGTGTCCCTAACCATACCCACAGCTCCTCTGCCTGCTGTTTCTCATCAGCTTGCAGAGCCCATCCTGTGGCTCCTGCACCGTACAGAGCTGTATGGGGGCTGCAGGGGTATTAGTTGTGTCTCCAGCAATGTAGGACAGATGGAGCAGGGATTGCTCTGTACTTACTTGCAAGAATGACCATGTCCATCCCCCAGAATATACTCATAATCCAGCCAACCATCACAATTGCTGTCAGGATCTGGATCAGTGCAGCAGCAATGTTCAGCCAGAAGACACAGCATATGTGCCTGTCAGGGAGGTCAGTCCGGGCTCCACACAGCACAGTGAAAGCTGACACAAACGTTCCTATGGAGAAAGCAGCCAGAAAACATAGTGAAGCCACAGATTCATGCCAATTTTCTTCCTCTAAACCCACTTTTCTGAGCATCTTGCTCCTACTGCTGTGCTGGAAATCTGCAAACACTACACAGGAGGACAAATGTATTTTCTCCACAGAAGCTCTAGTTCTACTCAGACTTACAGCACTGCTGGCTGTACAAAGCAGAATATCTCTGATGTATGTCCATGAAAACTGGCAGTCAGATACTGTTCCTCAGTTCTGCTCCTGGAGCAGCATATCTAAAAAAGGGCACTGCAGCTCAGCATAATGCTCCCCTCAGTCACAAACTGATATCTGGGAGTGTTTCAACAGGGCAGGAAAAGCTAAAATCAATGTCCAGCACTGAGTCAGGCTCACATGGTGCTGCAGACCCTGCCTCCACCAGAGCCAAACTTCCAGAACTTCCACACACCCTCAAGATTTTCTAAAACAAACAAATAATCTCATCCATATATGAAAGCAGAAGTTGGGAGGAAGGAGAACACAGAAGAAATTACAGAGATTTTTCCTGAATTGGATGAGCCTGAGCATTTATTTGCAGCTGATGTTCTGTTTCCAAGGATAGCTGAGAATGCAGTTTGGGGAAGTCTTGTAGTGCCCACAGCCGACCTGCAGCAACACATAGCATCTGCAAACAACGTTAAAAACTGCTACTGACACCTACAGTGTATCAGCTGTTGGACAGGAGATTGCACTACCTGATCTAAGTATACATTTCAACATTTCTTATCGTGTCTTTCTATGTTTTTAGGTCTAAATACAGCATTGCCAAGGTAGGCTCAAAGGCGTGGCATGGTTTGTACTGGATAACTCAGTTCTGTGAAAGTTTCTTCGGTGAACATTTGGAATTACAAACCCTGCTCAACAGTGGTTTTCTCTTTGCAAGAGCAGGAGCATGTGAAAAACCTCTGAGATGCGAATGAGTGAGCTCATCTTTGATGTACACCAGTGCCTTAGTGAACTTTTGGGAAGGCAGGAATCACTTGGCTTGCCTTCAGGTGGGAGGAAATGCTTAGCTTGCATTTGCCCTGCAGACTGCAGCAGCCAGCCAGAGCAGAAGGTTCTGCTTAGGAGCAAAATGACACTGTCCTGCCCTGCCAGGATAGTGGGACAGATGCTCTCTGCTGCTGCTGTCGTCTCTTACTGAGCGGGACACAAGGAGAACAGGCAGCTAACATGCTAGGAAGGCTGCCCACAGACTATTTTTAATCTCACCATCTTCTGCAGCTTTTCAGCTCCAGCATACTCCTAACACCCCACAAGCTCCCCAAAACCACGTGCCTTCTTGCCACCGGCCTCTCATCCTCCCACCCGCTCTGTGCTGCAGGCAGTGCGCAGCAGCCCCGCTGCAGCACTGCAGCCCTGTGGCCCAGCACTTTCACGGTTTCTTCAGCCTAGAAGGACTGGAATATTCCCCAGCGCATCTGAAACAGTTCTCTGCAAAGTTACACTGCAGCATGATCTGGGATTAAATATGGCAGGATTTCTCAGGCAGGATCAGAAACTGGGTGTTTGTGTTTTCCCATCAGGACACTGTCTTGCCAAATGGCAATATGTTTCTGTTTTTAAAATTGAAATGAAAATCTTTCCCTCTCACCTTACCTTTGCTCCTCTGAGATATGTTGTAAAAAAAGGTTGTAAAGAAGCAATAACTCCTAAGAAACAGCTTCAATTCCTTCCAGTGGAGCTTTTAATATTTTTGCATCATTAAAGTGAGGTGCTGAATTAGCAGATAGGTCCCTTATATACAGCAGTGACTAAGCTAATAATGTCTAGTCCCATTCCAAAGGGAAGAAAGCAAACAAGGCAGCTAGGTGTCCATGTCTGGAGGGAGAGCTGATACAGAAACTGAGGTTTTCTCAGGAACCTTGGCTTCTCATGGGAGCCAATGCATTTCCTTTACTAGTTTAATTAATTAATATTATTAATACTTAGGAGGTGGTTTGCATTTTTAAATCAAGAATCAAGCCAGCAGATATAAAAAGGAAGTGGTCTTCTTCTAGTCAACGTAGTTTCTTTCTGAGGAAAAGCATTTTGTCTGTGTTGCACCAAACCTGGAGAAAATGCACTTCTCTAACCCCAGCTTCACTTCAAAACGTGAAGCAGAATGAAATCTTAAACATATTTCCCTTCAAGAAACTCTCTTGGCTCCACATTTCCAAATATGGAAGAGCTAGCAACTGGAAGCACATTCTTGAAGAGGAGGAAGAGAAGCTGCATCCGCTGATACTGTGTAACCTCACCAGTTAGGGCATTCAGCTCCTGCTGGGGACTACCCACAGCCTCTATCTTAAACGCTTAGTAAGAAAATTGCAACTGGGATTATGTTGGCCAGTTAAAAAAGATATCCAAAAAGATCTCAGGCTGTGAATGTAACAAGTGAACACAAACCGCTAAGCTGCAAGCAAATGACAACTGAGAGTCCCTACAGCTGTGCCAGCATAACATGAGATAAGTTATATGAAGCATTTCTCATATCTACCCAACAGAAAATAGCCCAAACCCGGTGCAATCTGGCATTACTCTAAACCATGTGCTTTCTCTATTTAGCTCTGAGTAGGAGCTGACTGCACTAACAGAAATGGTTTGCTTTGTTCCATGGGTGGGAAACAACAGGATAACTCAGAAACTGAGGTTGCGGGTAGGCTGGAGAGTTAGGGCCAGGAACAGAAACACCTAGCACATTAAGAGTTGGTTTCTTTCTTTTTTTTTTTTTTTTTTTCCTTTACCAGGAGAAAATTCACAATGAAGACAACACACCCTGTGAATATCTACACCAGCAGAAGACAGAAGACCCATGAATTTCTGGTTTTCTGGTCCTTGTCCTGAGTAGTAAGTGAATTATGAATACAACCTCTCTGGGAACAGAAGGGGAGGTGGTGGAGAAAGGACATCATGTGCCATATAGCAAGTCTGTTAATTCAGCTAAAGGGCATCAAAGCTCGCTTCAAGCACTTGGAAGAGCTGACCAGCTTGCCTGGCACCAGCAGTCTGCAAGTACAGCTGGCTGGGCTGCTGCAGAGAGGTCAGAGGAAGGTGGGCTTCACCATCCTAAAACAGGTGTAGACACCACCAAGAAGGGAAAGACAAATGAGGGCAGCATACATAGCTGCTGCTGGTCGTGCTGCCAACCCCACAAAAGCACAAAGATTGGAGTTAGTGAGGGGGTGAGGAAACACCTTTTCCTTTCCCCTGAAGCTTGGGAGCCATAAAAGATCATCTCTTGTATTACAGTGAAGAAATAGGGTGGTAGGCAGCTCTTTTTTTTTTTTTTCTTTTCATTTCTTGCTTCCTGAGGGAAAGAAACAACTTATGTTTTGACTCAGAATCTGGAGTAAGGCTCTAGGATTGTGCTAGTAAGCACAAGCAAAAGGAGGGAGAACAGGGAGAGGAATATCCTCTGAAGTGTCTTTGGGAACAAGGATTGACGGTGGGAAGATGTAATTAGTGAGTGTGTCTTTTGTGGAGGAGAGATATCTGCATTGTGCCAGAGGAATGCTCTGTGTGGGGACATGTCTAATGTGCCTTTGAATTTTTTAAGTAAAATGATTATTAGCTGTCACTAAACAATGCCGGCAGGTGTATGAGGCAGATGTTGTGGATCTGCTGAAAAAGAGATATGCTGGTTCTTGCTTAGGTGAGCCAGAAAGATAGCACAAAATGGGTAACAAGCTTTGCAGTTTACTTGGTGTTACAGTGACTGTAATATCTACTGTTTGAGATATCTGGGGGTCCTGGGTGTCCTGAACTAGTTCTATACTCCAGTTTGTAAGGAACTGTTTCAGTGGGAGAGGCCACTCATTGCTGGTGGCACCAATTAACTCTCTGGATTATGACGAAGGAAAAAGAGCTACTAAAGCTTGAAGTCATCTGTACAGAAAGGACTGTTCAACCGATGTGTCTGTGGTCTTCTCAGCACTGAATGACCTGGGAGCTCTGAGGCATTCCTGTTGCCATCATGGTCTGGTGTTAGTGCTCAGCCCAGGGCACAGTGATCATCACACACACAGCAATTCTTTCCCCATTAGTGGATGTTGGGCGAGCTTCTTTTGAAGTCTTAAGATAAAAGTAGAGGTGGCAAGACTACAACATGAGGCTGCAGCATCAACAAAATGTAGGTGTTGCCTGCAGAGGACATGTAAACTAAGTACCTGTGGCATTCAATAAATCCTCCCGCTTGCAATTCGTTTATGTCTTGGAATTAATCTAGGGGCCAATGCAATTATCCTGTTTACTTCTAGAATTAAAGGTATTTTAGCTCAGTATTTTAAAAAGCCTGCATAAGTGAAAAGGGGCTAGGATAAATGGGTGCCTTTCCCAATTTGTGAGGAAAGAGTGGAACCCATGGGCTACTTAAAATAATAGCAGATTTCCTTGGTCCCAGTCATCACCTTTTAGAACTGAAAATCCAAATCCAAAAATTAATAGGCCTAGCATAATGAACTACGAGCAAGCAATGCTGAGGCCAAGAGCTGCCGTGGGGGAAATCAATGACCTGCAGACACCTGGTGGCAAAGTAGCCCATTGCAAATGTCAGCTGACATGGGCAGCACTGCATGCAGAACCCAAGAGTGGTAGAGTAGGAGAGGGAGAAGAGGAAAGAGTGGAGGCAGGCAAATGTGATAGAGCCTAGATGTTGCCATGGAGAGCAGCTCATGAATTTTTCCCCTGTGGCCTGCTATTAAAAATGTGTTGCTGAGCTCCTGTCAGCGTGTTTTGTTTTGTTTTTTTTTTTCTCCTTCTATAGGAAGGACACTTGAATTCTGACTCTGTACAGTCCTTCTGGACTCACTGTGGACAGAAGCAAACAGTAACTTGACAGGTGAAAGGTGGTGTTTGCAGTTCTTGTCTCTACAGGGCTTGTTGTGGCTCCGTCTGCATAAGGCAAACTTGGTGAAGGGTTTGCTTTCTGATATCCATAACTATATGAAAAATGCCCAGCACACCCCAGAAGTTGTATTTCATGACTGATTATAACTGTTTCACAATGCTGTAGTGCCAGCTAGTGCTCTGCATTTGTTTATTAGAAGGTTTGTGTCATGTGGTCTGAACAGACGTGAAGTATTCATGTAGCATCTACAGAAGACAGCCCACATTCACAAAAAAAAAAAAACAACAACAACAACAGAATTGCTTAAGATAAGCTCTTTCTCCCTCACTGTCTCCCCACCAGAAGTATAATACTTGGCCATACATCTAAGATCATGAGCTACAAGGAGAAATTTTTTGTCACTCTTAACTTCTGCTCAGATCAACTCCAGAAATGTAAATCATTCCCATCTTCTTTCCAGTGCAATGCTAGCTCCTTGCTACCAGTTGTCTTCATTTCCTACCGTGTTCTGGCTTCCATACACTTAAGAACACTTAAGAACCCCTGGCTGCCCAAGTAGCACCACAGCTGTTGGGTACACCTGTGCTGCTGGTTGTGGTGGTGCAAAGGGATGCTCTGCTGGATATAAGCAATTTTTAATGCAAGTACAGCCAGCAATTTATCAACAGAAGGTTAAGCCCCTTACATAAGATCTTGACCTGTTTCTTGCTCACAGCTAGACACGCATGGTGAAAACTAGTGCAGGTCTCCAGTAGCACCCTGCATTCTGAGGCACGCATTTGCAGGCAACAGGCTGTCTGCACATTACAGACAGGGAGGTCATGTTGTTTATTCCCCTGCCAGGGAAGGGAAGTGATACGAAAAGGACTGAGACAGTGCAGCCTTGCTTCTGCATGATACTTGTTTTCATTATTTTGCTAATGGAATTAGGAGAGAATTTTCTTCAATTTGCATCCTTATTAAGTATACCAGTATTGAGAGGAATAACACAGTTGGCTTCCAATTATGATAATAAACATGCAGGAGAACAAAAGGCATGACCAACTTTTATGGCACAGAGCTCTTCGCTATGAGCTCTTCTGCCTTAAGTGGATGCAGTCATGCTGTTCTGTAACTTCACTGAGCAGCTCTATTATGTGGAAACAACTATTCTCAGTTTTTTTTCTCTGCATCTTCTGCCATGCAGAAATTCTTGTATTCATGCCATTCACTGTCAAGCTGGTTGCTTATTCCACTTTGCACTCCCTTCTCTCCCCTCAGCCATGCAGAAACATTAGCTTGTGCTTGCCCATGTCTCCCCTGTCCCAGGCTGCTCTGCACCCACCCACTGCAGGAGCTCAGGATCCAAGCACCAGAAGAAACAAGGACATGGAAACAACATTTCACCAAAATCTCTTATTTTAAAGATTATGGTCTTAATTCACAATTCTCAAGCACCTCCAGGAATCAGTTTTCAGTTTTCTTGATGTACAGCCAAAAACTGAACAAACCTTGAGCCGTACAGTTTATTGCTATTGATATCAAAATAACTTGGATGTGTCTTTTCATCCAAATTTTACCAGCCAGGAACCTTCAAAAGCAGACTATCTGGAGAGAGCCCCTCCTCATTTCAGAATGGTCCTGAAAGCTGTAGGGGAAGATTTTTGGTTTTTTGATACCTTCAGTTCCCAAAGGGTCCTGAAAATAAAAGGTAACAGTGAAAAATAATAAGGAAAATGCAATGATTTCACAAGAACTTTGAGAAAGGCTCTCATCAATGAGTTGAAGTTCATTTTTAATTGTCCATACCAGGGAAAGCTCTAATTTGTCAGGCACAGAGCAGAAGACAGGCATCTGTGATACTCAAGTCTCAACTTCTAGCAAAAGGGTTCAGACTGGCACTCTTTTACTGCACAAAGACAGATCAGACACTCATTTGTTTTCCTGCCTCTGCCTTCACACAGTTTAAGTAAGTGCTAGGAATGTACATCTCAGGGTGCTTTCATTTAGCAGAAGAAGAGCAACAGACTAAGGGCAGTGTAAAGGTCCCTCTGTCCTGTCTGTCTGCACTGAATCAAGCAGCCACAGTTCAGGGCTAGTCTGTACTCACGTTGCCTCCTCTGCTTTTCTGATAACTACCTTGCAGCTAATTGAGCCCTTTGAAGCTACCTAACAGCAATTGCTCTGCTTGTGGAAGAACAGATTAACTACTGCCAAGATGTACTCAGAAGTGTGTCTTGTCTTGCTGCTATACCCTAGAGTCCTTAACTGTGAAGACAAATCATGTTAATTAGGGACTGCTAAGACATAAGACAGAATTAATCTTGTTAGAAAGTTAGAAGGGGAAACAGAGCAATTAGAGGTTTTGCTACAGAATAAGATAACTGAAATGGAGGTGTAATAAACTGCATCAGCCTCCAAAATTACGGCAAAGTAGAAGCTTTATTTTAAGTAGTAGAAGAATGTAAAACACAAACATGACACAGGTGTTTGGATGCCTGTGGGGATGATAGAAGACAGACACTTTTATCCAGAAAACTCAGTACATATGTTTTGTGAGCTCAAGTGTCTCAAGTGGGGACTTAAAGATGACATGGTAGAGTTACATTCTATAGGTTCAAGGTGTGGTCTTGCTCCCAGGAGTCTGAGATATGATTTGGGAGACCGGAATTCAGTCCTAGTTTACTCAGTCCTGCTCAAATTTACTACCACCGGCTAACTAGTTCTGAACCTGTAGTTTTATTCCTGTAGTAGCATAATTAGGATGTTAATTTTTCCAGCTTTGATTGTTTCTTAAATAACACATTATCAAAGAGGAACTCACAAACTTTTTGAGGCTTCTTTAAGTAAGTAAGATAAAATGCAATAGAGAAACATCAGTTTAATTTCTGTTTTCTCTATCCTCCTCATTTCAATTCTTGTACTTAGGAATCAAAGTAAGACTCTCTTTTCCTAGCAGCCATCTCAAACTATCTTGGTTTCTGTAAGAGAACTGATAGGTCACGGCTTGAACTGGTGATTGAACACCTGGGGAAGGGCTGTGGTTGGAAGCACAGGCAAAGTGTTTGCACCTGTGCTCCCCACATAACCCGCAGGGTTGGTCCCAGGGTGGCTCCACCCTGGTTTGTATAAGGGCCAGTCACAGAAGGGAGAGCATCTCTTGGACCTGGGCTGCTTCCTGAGGAAGAGTGCTGCATGGCCACAGAACTCCTTTGCTGCTGGGTGAGTTCAGCTTTTCTTTCTATGTGTAACTATTGGTCTACCTGTAGTTTTTTGGCCTGGTATCGCCAAGAATCTCTCAGAAGCAATTTTGCTTCTTTGTGAGCAGAACAGTTTCTTTCTCCAGAATCATGTATACTTGCCACCACAAAACTAACAGCTCTTGAGCATAAGATGCTTAATGACTTTCAATTTATTCTTGAGGTACTATTTTCATTCTTAAATATCAGGTGCAATTGTTCCCATGGCAACTGGTACCCCTAAGGAGAAAGTGTGCGTGTAGGTTGCTAATTATGCCAAAACAGGTAGATATTAAGTATACAACTTCAGTCCTTCAGTGTTGCCCCCTGGGTAGATGTATGCCATATCAAACAGCTTCTGAGCAGAGCTTCCTTTTTTAAAAACTGAATAGCACTTTATATCGAAGTGTGTTATTGCTTTAATAGAAATATTTAAAAGAAATACTGATTTGGATGAAGTAATCACTTCTGCAGTATCTAGCTACTCTTTTGTCTGAAAGCAAGCTAAAGGGAAGAATGTTGCTTAGTTGAGCGGGCTGGAAAAGCAGATGAGCACTAGACCCTGTTTATAAGCTGAACTCTCCACAAACAGCCCATGTCTCTCTGCCAGCTAAGATGCCTCCAGCAAGACGTGGGTATGCAGCTTGGTAGATTTTGCTTGTAGAGTTTTCTAAAGATGTCCCTCAAGCATCTCAAAATTCACCTGGATATGCCCCTTGGGTAACATCATCTCTAGGAATTCTTATATTCCAAACTTGAGGAATTGGCAACTAATTTACTCTGATTTAAGTTATAGGTCAGACTACTTTTCCCCTTACAAAATAACTTCTGATATTAGCCATCTAGCTACATGCAGTTATATATAAATGAATACGCTTTTCCAAGATGTATCAAAGATCTGAGTTTCAAGCATCTAAATGTAGCAAATGATTATCCTGCTTAAAACAGGAATAGGACTGTGTTTTGAACAATAAATCAAGGATATCATTCTCTGGGGGTAGGAAAGACTTGCATGGAGTGACATATACTGAGGTGTTATATGAAGAAAAACTGGAAATTGTCATAGCTTTGTCCTATCTTTTATTCTCTTTTATAATTCTTATGTTGAATAGCTTACAATAAGGTAAAACAGTAGAATATTCAACTCTCCTATGTAAGACTGTTAGAAGCACCTAAGTAAAAGCTAAAGGATGCAGCTGAGATGAGATTCAGACTTTAAAATGTCTTATCTTCTTGAGAAACCATCAGACTGAGGCCAGGGGGCTAATCTTGAAAACAAAGACTGATGTTGCAGCATCAGACTTCATAACTTAAATGAAGGTAATGCTTTTCTACCCTTATGTCTTCTAGTTTGATGAACTGGAAATATCCACAGTTCTTATTCATTTTTTCACAGTGGATTCTAAAATAGAGGCTGCTTTTTCAAGAATTGTGGAATCACTGAATCACCAGTTTAATTTCTGACCTAAACCCACTGACTGCTATGGAATTACATCAGGGATTAATTTGGCTCATTGAGTCTGGTCTAACCCAACCTTGGTGGCGGTTCAAAAGTGCAAACACCAGAAATGTTGTTCCTTTAGTTAACAGTTATAGAGCAGCAGACAATGGTTTCCATGGCCTATGTGAAGCTGATGAATCAAATCCATATGCTGTCTTGAAGGAGGCTACCTCAAACGTGAATCCATGCAGTTAAAGTAAAATTAGAAATCTGGTCACACATGCATGCAACAGCATACATGTACAGAATGTCAAATCTGCCTCCTTTCCAAACCTTGAAACTTTGTGAGGCACCAGAACATCTCTGCTCTGCAAGGTAGCCTGCAGTTTGTACAGATGTGAGAGCAGTTTTCCAGCTCTGGTAACCCTACGACTTCTAGGAGCTGATTGTGATTGGAGGCTTCTGCCCCCTCTGCTGAAGCCCTGGCCATTAAGGTCTGCAGTGTCTGGATGATTGTCAGGACCTCGGTTTCACCTGCAGAACTTCCAGCTCTTGGCTGCTCCAGAGTCTGTTAAGGGCTATTCACTCTACAACACCTTGTCATCTGTCATTGTCCCCTCTCCTACCGAGTCACTATCTTTGTGTCTCAAAGGCACAGATGGGGCCTCTGCTGTTCTTTTCCCCTTGTTTTCTGCTCCCTCCAACCCAAACATTCTTTAAACTTCCTCCAAACACCAGCCTTTAAGTGCTATATCCATCTCTGTGCTGGTGGTTCAAACTCCTACACCTCTGTAGGATGCTTCTCCCATGTCTTTTCCTTTCTTTCTGCTGTCTCTACTTGTGCGTTCCCTTGTCTGAGCTGAAAGATGATAAAGTCCACCTCCATTCCTTTGCACAGCGAATGCATCCCACCAATGACACTACCAACAAACTTTCCATCGGTTAGGCTTGCAAGTGAAGAGGAAAGGAGGGGAGAACTGTGTACTTAACTCCTCCCTCTCCTTTTCCTCTGCATTTAGGTCACCCCAAACACTATTCCTTTTTCTGATGCATCAAGTTCAGTCTTTTTCTTTCCTTACATTTACTTTGATTGCTGTGGCCTATCTCCAGTCACAGTTCTTTCACATGCCATATCAAATGCATTCCATGTCAACTTTCAGTTTCTGTTTGACGTGAGGTAATTTTTTTGTAACAATTTATTTCTGCAGTCCCCATCTGTCTTAGGATTTTACAAAGGCTAAATCCATTCACTGCTGTGTGATTTATTTAAGACTAACAGGTAGGCCAGATTTCTTTTCTTTTGCATGTAGATAGCTCCATTTCTAACCACCTAACTGCAGAAGGATGTATATTCTCCTGCCCAAAGTCAATGAATAGGAACTGAAAGACCACTGTTCGTGAATACAGTGGGGAGTTCATCCTTCTCCCTTTTTCCCCCTCAAACCCTTCCTCCACCTCAAATCATGGGGTACTAGGTGTTTTCTGAAGGTGTGAACCACTGATACTGTTATCTCACTATTCTCTTCCTACTTCTAATTCTGTACCCCTTTATGATAATCCCCATGGGTTCCTTAAGTGTAGTTCTGCTCTCATTATTGCTTCCTGCACTTAAGCATTAAATAACCCCACATTTCTAGCTAAAGTAAATAACTTTTCTTCAGTTTTGGGATAAAAGCATAGCTTTTTTTTTTTTTTAACAAGAAAGACTTCTAGTACAGTATTGTACATAAGCAACAATCTGACATTAGAGCTATTCTGCTATTTTCTATTGTGCCTGGAATGAAAAAATAAGCAAGTATTTTTAGCTATGTTGCACAGAGCAATTTGATAGCAGGAGCCTGTTATTGTCATTCAAAGAAACATTTGTTCAATCAGATGCAGTCATGAAAAATCACCTCAAATTTTACAGTGAGTATTTTCTAGACAAAAATGTCTGTCTCACATGAAATCCAGAGATCTCAGTGCATTGGGACCACATCACAAAACAACAGCATCCTAATAAACTTTTCCTTGGAGAGAAACTGGAACAGGACCAAAACTGGTCTGTTTCTGCAAAAGTACGAGTACTGTTACTTGAGTTACTTGAGCTCCCCAGTAACTTTGCAATTAGAGGAAACCAGGTAAATGTGAACTGCTATCAGAACTGTTTTAACTGTTGGCAGAGTATTTGGGAAATGGAACAATGTAGGCTCTGTGGAAATGTTCTATGTGCATAGCCCACTAGACATCCTATTCTTTATCCAAGAGATAGTATGGTTGGCAGCAGGATGTTTCAAGCCAATGCATACGCTGAGAGCAATAGTTCATGTGGAACTAGCTCTTTTTACCCATCTGGTGGAAAGTGAGACTAGATTTGGAGTGGGTTGAGAATGGAAAGAGGATTGAACAGTTAGATAATGTGATATACTCCAATCACTACTAATTGAATGAATACTGATCGAAATACACATGAAAGAAAGGTCAACTAAGGCTGCTACAATACAGGGATGTAATTCTAACTTGTACGTTAGAAAGTCAGAGTGCCATAAGGAAGAATGGTCTATCAGAACATTATGTGCAGAAACACTGGCTATCTGTACCAAGCAGAATCTGCCTAGTGCTATGGGGAAGTTCAGTCTACTCATCACAGGCTGAATGGCAAGCTACACATGAGGAGCAGAGCTGGTACTGTGGACAAGAAACATATTTCCAGATCTAGGATTAAGGCAATACAAGTCTACTAGCAAAGTGCTTTTTATTTTTCATTTGGTGAAGATTAACAGCTTAGCCAGACTGCTCAGCACGTAGAGAACATGAGCATAGTTCTTATCTTTCTCAGATTTCTGACTCCAAAAAAACTTATCCTTCAGTACTTTTTAGCATATGCAAATAACTGCATATACTTTTCTGCTTATTCTGTTTTGAACATACTGTCACTTCTCTCCTAAGATACATATTGAGCAACAGCAGCACTTCATCTAGATCTTTTTTATCATAGCATTTTGTCACTATTAATGATAACCTAGCATGAGGCAATGTAATTATGTATGCTATCATTTTCTTGCTTGTGAAGAATGAAAGAAAGGAGGCAGAGAACCTAAAGCATGGACTTTTGAAGACTTTTAGGCACCTAATTCCCACTGAATTCAAAGAATTCCAGCTTAAATCATAGGGTCGTGTCTAAAGTCACAGCAAAAGGTTGTCAAGTACCTGATAAAAGTGACTCAATTAGTCCAGTCTCACTACTCTCCAAAGCTCTTTGTTACAGTGGAAACACAGACTAGGATTAGGAATCTATTTATTTCTGAAAACAAGGTTGTACCAGAAAATGAGGGTATGCAGAGTGTTTAAGGCAGTCATGTTTGTCTGGAAAACGCCTTTCCTGTGCTGTCATGATTAGTGTTTCTGTTTAAACAGCACTGATCTGTTTCGTTGTGTGGCTAGTTTGTTGTTTTACTGAGGAAAACAGAACTAGTCTAATGGTGTATTAGCAAATGATTATATGATGTAACTACACAATAAAGGGAAAAAAAAAACAAACAAACAGGCTGAAGAAAACCAGCTGCCAGGCAATTGCTTTCTTTTTAGTATAGGTTGTAAGCCAATGTCAGAGTCAACAGAAGAGAAAATGCATCTGTGCCACAGCAAATCAAGTGCAAAGTCTTATGGAAGGAAGCTTACATAAGCTTAAATTTAGCTTAGTTTAACCACAGCTTTACACTAAGATTCTAGTAGATGTTTGCTGCTGCTGCTTCTGCTGTGAGGTATTGTAATTTCACTGCCTCAACTGAGTTTCTGATGGAGTGGGTCAATGCTCCAGAAGTCAGAATAAGAGTGAGATGGGGGAAACTCCAGCAGCCACTGTAGCCAGAGATTGCTGCCAGGCATTGTCTTGGTTAGCTGGAGTGAAGATAGCTGAGGCGAGGCAGGTGGCAGTTACAGATACTCATTTGTCAGCCCGGTTATTAAATGCAGTAGCTCTCAACACTGTGCATAAAGAACATGCGAGCATCTCTCTCTTACCTTGTGTACCTTGAAGAGTGTATGAAGGAAAGAATGCCGAACATCCAGCACATGCTTCAAGGGAGGGATGTAAATATCACCATGTGCCGTGAGAGCGTTGCTCAAGGTGTTCTATAGTCAACAAAGTAGTACAGCTTACAAGCCATATTAAATGAAAGCCTCTTTCATAGCATGCTGTAATAGCATTACAGAAATCAGGGGCATGCAGTGTTTTGTTGGCTTCATTCATCCTCCTCCACAGGTCAGGAGGAGAAAATAAGATAAATCTTGTGGGTTAAGATAAGGACAGGGAGATCACTTACCAATTACTGTCATGGGCAAAACAGACTTGACTCCAGGAAAATTAATTTATTGCCAATTAAAGTAGGTCTGGATACAGAGAAACAAAGGCATTAAAACATCCTTCCCCCTATTTTCTCCCTAAGTACAATTTCATTTCTCTATTCCTGATCCTTCTACTTCCTGACTACAGTAAGCAGTTTGGAGAAGTGGCTGAATGAGGAATGGGAGGAGAGTGTAGTTAGTTCACAGTACTTTCTCTGCCGCTTTTTCATCCTCACACTTCTCCCCTGGTTGATGTTGATCTTTCCATGGGGCTGCAGTCCCTGGCAGAATTACCTGCTCCAGCACTGGCTTTTCATGGCAGTCTCTCACAGAGGCTCTTCACTACTGAAACTTCGCCATCAATGCACAGTAACCATATTCAGAAAGAGCTAGCATAGTTACAGGGAAGGGCAATAATAGGAATAAGAGGACTCATGAGAAAGACAGGAGGTCTAAGTTTCAGAAATATACAAATGTATTGAGGCATGATAGATATTCATACATTAAGAAACAGCTCAGAGATCAGAATTATTTGAGTTCATTAATGGCAAGGAGATCTAGGAAGGTGTGGGAAATGGAAGATGTGTTTCAAAATGACTAAACCAAATGTCTTGCTTTGTAAGCCACCTAACGGGGAGCTTTCATTTAACTTCAGATATCTGCAAGGGATGTGTCTCAGCCAGTTATTTTTAGCTCCCTTTTAGTCAAAAATAAAAATAATGATTAAAAAAAAGACAGGACCCCAGAAAGTGTGATTCATATAACCTGCTTTACAGAAGTAATGAGTCACATGCTGATAGTGCCTAATTCCTTCTTGCAGGTTGTAGTAGCAACCAACTCAGAAGTTCAGGTAGATGAATCCCATCTAATATACCCAACAAAAAGAACATTTGCCAGTAAGTTATTTTGAAAAAATAATATTAATAAATGTTATCTCTTGATTTGGTGTATTAGCTAGGTAATGAACTCCCTTAGGAGGAGCTTCTGCTACAGACAGGTTATTACATTCAACTTTGTCCATTACAGCTCTTCCTCTGAAAATCTAGCACTAGACAGAGCAGAGCAAGGAATGAGTCTGGAGGGACTCCTTTGCATTCAGTGTAGAGCGCAGCCATGCTATTATGGACACAGAAGTAAGAGAAGGCTTATCTATGTTTTTATGGTATTCCTATAACACTAATGAAAATATGTTTAAATGTTGAGATTCTTCTGTGTGGAGAAAGAAAAGGCAAGTTCTTTGTTCCGATCAATGCACTATAGAAATGATCTTGACCTTTGTCTGAGGGCTTTGCAATGTTGATAAAATGTTTTCTTTTTTTGCACTGACAGGAAGGCATCCCTTAAATGTGATGTTAGCTCCTTTCATACTACCTTTCTGCTTGAGGGTATCTTTTTGCAATGTGAATGGCTCAGATGAGCACTGTTGCTAAGAAACAAGTGCCAGCTGTGTATTTAAAACTTTGCCTTTAAACATACAACTCAAGGAAGTATTTTTCCTTTCATTACACTGTATTGTATGTTTCTATCAAGACCTCTTTTAACTGTGATCTGACTCTTGGGGTTACTTACCTACTACAGTCCATTGGGATAAGACCTGTTCTTTTCTCATTGTCTGTGTAGTGCCACAGTGACCTACCCAACTGTATAGGTAACAAATGTTTCACAATTGTACATTTTAAGACCACAGTAAGAGCTCATTCTACACTGTGATGTAAGCAAGAAGGGATACAATGGAGCTGAGCTATTGCAAATATCTGTTAGCACTATACTACAATGCACAGTACAATTTAGTGTTCTTTGAAATGGCAAATTTAGAGTGCATCAGTGCTACAAGTCAAACAGCATATTTGAGCTGCTGGTTTTTGTGTTGTACTAGTTTTTGTGTTATGGATTTTTTTTGGTCATGTAATAACAAAAATATGCTGAAGTTCTTCTCGTATACACGATGTGTATTTCACAAGCATAAAGCAGATCACAGGAATGTACAAGGGTGTGACTAACGCCTAAGAACTACGAAATGCCTCATCCATCTTTTCTATTGATTGCATTTTCAATAATGCATGGCACAAACATCTTGCTTCTTGAGAAAGTCCAGGAGTGATTAGAGGTAGCTTACAGAAAACAGTTTCCTGGGAAGAGATTAAAGGAAACAAAGTATGGCTCTGTCATCTGAGGCATGGGACTGCAAGAACTCATGTAGATTCTCTTGCCAGTTCTAATGTCACCTTCATTCAAGACTTTTTCCCTGACCTCTCCATTCAGACCACAGACTGTTTAAGTGTGGCGTGTCTCCCTACATATTTCTATGACAAAAAAGGCCTTGATTGTCTGCTGTCTACAGTACTACTGAAATAATAATGCACTGAAAGCTCGCTCAGCTGCTGACTTGTTACTTTTTAATCCTATTTGTAGTGGCCTTCCCAAGAAGGACTAAAAATGGAATAAGGTCTCATGTCAGGTATTATTTCTTCACAAAATATACTGAAGAACAGTTATACTAGTATATCTTGAAGTGTCACAAATATTTAAAACCACACTTGTGAGGGAGAAACCAAAGTATTGTGATGCAACAGCCTCAGATTTTTAGCTTTATTTATTGT
The DNA here is from genome assembly GCA_036925125.1 of Oreortyx pictus. Taxonomy (NCBI): domain Eukaryota; kingdom Metazoa; phylum Chordata; class Aves; order Galliformes; family Odontophoridae; genus Oreortyx; species Oreortyx pictus. Next base: position 16,236,547 of record JAUPFR010000002.1, read on the forward strand.
CTTTTTGGGGAAATACAGTTTTCACTGGCTTTCCCACTTGCTACTGCGAACCATGTAGAATTTTGTCTGCTTTTAAGAATGTGAGATCTCAGTCCCACAGATTCTCTTCAAAATAATTTTTATTCACAATAGCAACCTCAACAGGTGAACTCATGTTAGTGTTAACCTTTGTGCCCAATTCTCTTGGTACTTTTAAGGTACCATGACACCGTGGACTTGTCTCATAAATGTAAAAAAAAAAAAAAAAACCAAGGCAAAAATGAACATATGAGACGAAGCGTTTCTAGAGGCTCAATTCCACATTGTTCTGCACATTGTAGAATCAGGGTTTTGACAAGTGAATTTATCTTAAAATGGGAATGTTTTGTACCTGTTTCGCACTGGCCCAGGTGACTGTTGCCCTAAACAGCGTGACCTGGAGCCCTCAGAAATTATAAAGAGGATGTGTCTAATGAGCTTTGTCTAGGCACAGACTGATAAAATGAGCAGTGAGAGAATGTATAGTTAATTGAAGGCACTGATATGAGAGTGGAACATACATGCACACAGGCCAGATTTTTGGTCAAGCCAGGGTTACCAAAATTTATCTTCCTAAAAGAAGGAAAATCTTTTCTTCCTAGAGCCAAAAATACTAGTATGTTTATTCATCATGGTTTCAGTAGGCTTCACTGTGTAGCTCCCAAGTAACAGTAGATTCTGGGAACTAATACTTGGTCTAAATTCCACTCCTGGTTCACCACAGATTTCTTCTGCCAGCTGCACAAAGAGATGCATCCTATTTCTAATTATGTTGTCTTGAATCGACTGTTCAAAGTGACTACATTTGATCTTTAAATTTGATGGAAAGGTGAATTTGCCTCTTGACATAGCTTTATTTAAGGAATTATTGGTATTCAGATGTGTTGGTGACACAGAGTGGTCGGTGTCTACACACAGAGTTCCCCCTTTCTTCCATCCACATTCATGTTTTGACTCAAGCTTTGCCTTACGCTTCAGCAGCTATGTCTTTGCAGAGGGTGTAAAAGAATGCTAGCCTTCTACCACAAATAATATAAGGGGGCTAGCGCTCAAGGCACAAAGACCAGGTGAACGTGTACTGCTGAACAATGGAAATAAGGTAAAAGTTTGGTCACCACATGGAGTCACATGCAAAGGACATATAATTTAACAGTCCAGTTCAGAAACTCTGCAAAAAATAAATCGTCTTAATTCTATCAAAATCAACCTGCCTATTATTAGTTCAAGGAATTACTCGCTAATCAAGCCAGTGTAACTGGGTTTAGAAGCAGGATCCTCATCTGCTAGGAGGTATCTCTGCCCATAACAGTTGGGTAATGAAGTAGATGATCTTAAAGGTCTTTCCAGTCTAAACCATTCCATGTTTCTATGACTTTATGGGCCATTTAGCACAGTAATTTCTGAGGTGCCAAGTTGTCATCTCCTTTCTGCAGCACAGCATACCACATACAATGCTGAATATTCACGCATAGAAAAATCATGTTTATGGAAATTAAATTGTCATGGCAACAGAAGAGGTCTTGCAAGTATTTTAAAAATAGGGAATTAACAAAACATGTTTATGAAATTTAAGTTCCATTATTTTATGAATGCACTTAAAAAAAAACATGCTATAAATTGTTTTTTTTTTTCTACCTACATAAGGATGAAATCATTTAGAACAGATTTCACTTTGTTATGCTGGTATATGTAATAGATATATGCTTATCTATAAGTACATATGCTAAACTAAAAAGTGCAAAGATCAGTTTCAGCTGGACAGTGTTAGACAAAAGTGATTGTCAGGCTTATTATATCTCAAGTACATTATTTTCATATTTTATAATTCATACTTAGTAAAATGAGTCTATTTTTTTAACTTAGTAAGCTTGTAACCATGGCATAGTATAGTTTATTAATTTCCATTAAAAAATTCAGTTCTTCAATGGCTTATAACACTTACCTACTTCCTTTCTAAAATCACATGCTCATTTGACATTTTTTCCAATTCTCAAGATGAATTTCACCATTTAGGTTTTTCATTCTATAGAAACTAGTCCATTATAGCTTCTACAAAGCAATTATCCACAGACTCAAGCTGACAGAATTTGTAAGTGTTGCTTGGATATTCATCAGTGCTCGTATCGTGCTGAGAGATCAGCCTAGATAAATGACAAGCTGCTGAGATGCTGGATAGTCATCTGTGGTATGTTCAAATTCATGTTCCCAAAGATGGCAGACTTAGTTCCCTACACAATGCCTGGTATAAACATTACTGAAGTTAGAAATGCAGTACAGGTTACATCTCTGCAGTGAACATAACCTTGTTCACTAATTGTGTTCCCAGAGTCCCTCTATTAACCATGTTTACTCTGTCCTCTAGCAAAGTTTGACCATTTTCTATTCTGGGCATAATCTTTAGGTATGCTTATAACAATGTTTTTAGTTTATGTTAGTGTACTACCAATTAGCTGTCATCAAACATCTCATATTTACTACCTTGGGTATTTCTTGATCACAGATTTGAATGCATAAATGTCTGTGGTTTTGTCCAGTCTAATTGAGTCATGAATTAGTTGGCAATAGATCCACTTCATTTATTTAAAATCTCAGAATAATATTGCCATCCCCCAGTGTTTAGAAATCATGAATCAGATTCTTCAATACTGAGATGGAAAAACATGTAACTTATTCTTTCTTCTGCTCTTTCTCCCTCTTTTTCTTGAGAAAGTGACATATCCTTAAATCCTGCTCCAAAGCCATGAAAGTTACTTTTATTTTTTACTTTAAATAATAGTTTCTCATCTAATCAAGAGCCTTAGGGGACAGGGCTCCAAGGAAACACCAAATATTGTCACACTCAGGATTGCATTGTTAGGCCTTCTGAGGGACAGTCAAGTAGTTAGAGAGAAATTAAGTATTTGGTCTCTAACTCTCTTGGAATGGAAAAGCTGAGCTCTGACCTTTCTATATAATGAAGATGATTATGTTGCTGGAAAAAGTACTATGAAAACCGCTGAGCAATAAGACAAAGAGGAAAAAGTGTGAAAACTAGTACTTCAAGTCAAAATTTTAAGCTCCATCTACTTAATTTTTCCTTTATTCTATATGCTATGAAATCTAGGATGTTTATAACTTCATGACAGAAATCAGCAGTGAGGTCATATTTTCCCAAAGGGATTTTCTTAAGTTCTTACAATACTTTCATTTTGTGGTTCCTAGTTAACATAAATATTCAGAAACCCTGAAAATAGCGGGGGGGGGAGGGGGGGGGGGGTGGAAGAAGGAAGAGAGATTAAATCCTTCACTCAATGGAAAAGTTACCAAACCTGCAAAACTGGGAAAAGGTGGGCTTGATGTGGCTGGAGTCTCTAGAGAAGCTTGATCAACACAGACTTTTCACTGTCATGAGAGTCTGAGTCCATGTGATGCCCTGGGTCTCACTTGTGTTCGCTGATGTCTAAGGTTTCTGTGTGAAGTTAGATCCAGCTATCTGCTGAGAAATAGTTCTGCCACACCAGCTTTGCCATACGTGAATCACTATGTAATTGCTTCAGTTCAGAGACCAACATTTGAAAGGCAAGTTGGCTCTGACTGAAGTTTTGAATAAGACACTGTACTCTGAACTGCAGTAGCTCCAGTAGAGTCTGGATTTTCCTTCTTCCTTTACTGTTGGAGCAGCAGTTGTATAAGGCACAGATGTTTTATAATGCCATAGGGTTTCCTGTATATCTGTCCCAACCTTTGTACTATCGAAATCTTATGGACTGGACATAGATACACTACTCCAACTATATTTAAACTGGTTTACTTCTTCCAAATATAGTCATAAAAGCATTCTTACTGATGAGCAGCTTTATGTACAGCTACATCCAAGGCTATATATGTTCACTGCTGTTCTACTGAGTCACTTTAAGGACACAGAACTCCTAAATGAAGGCAACTCTCAAGACAAAAGGATCATAGAATATCCCGATTTGGCAGGGACCCATAAGGATCACTGAGTCCAATTCCTGGCTCCACACAGCACCACCCTCTGAAAAGCCTTTTCCTTACACCCAGTCTAACCAATTCTGACACAGTTCCTTGCTGTTCCCTTGTGTTCTGTCCCTGTCACCAGAGGGATCAGTGCCTGTGCCCCATTCCCATTGTGAGTAAGACACAGAAAGATTTTTTATAGGTCAGGCAGATTTTATATCTTGTAGAAAATAAAAAATTTCATTTACATTTCTCCTTCCCAGGTTATCTCTGAAAGCTTTCATAAATATGTTGCAAACTCCAGTCTTTTTTACAATTACAAGGACTATTTTAGAAATCCCTTTACCATTCAATCTCATGTATCTACAAAATGCAAAATTGTATATGGATTCCTAAGTTCTTTTTTCTGCTTTATGCCAGCTGCTGCCACCTATTGGAGTTTCTGTTTAAGGTGCTGTACATGATTTAATGGGAAAGAAAGAGACTGAAAATCGGGGTTCTGCTTCTCTTTGACTATCCCACATACAGCCTCTCAGTGGTCTTTCCATGGTGGAGAAAAGGAAAGGGCAATATTTCTTTACTGGAGTTTGCAAATCTCTCTGGTGCTCACTGATTCAAAGCACCTAACGTTTTACCTATATTCTGTAACTCAGACTAGCCAAAATTCACCTGTGAACTCTCCTCATGCAACCTGCATTTTCAATGAGATCATGAGGTCTTCAGTTCTGTGATTTGCATCAAAGCCCTGCATTTGTGATCCTGTCTGGAGAATTTGATGTTGTTTCTCTGTGTTCTGGTGGGCACAGAGTTTTTTGGAGAAGAAATCTCCATAAAGGAGGAGGGGGAGTTGGACTCAACAGTCTTTATGGGTTTCTTCCAACTTGGGATATTCTGTAATTCTACTCAAATTCTTTCATTCCTTTTCTCTTTTGCTACAGGAAGTTCCAGTTCCTTCCCACCACATCTCTGCTAATGCACTCTCAGGCTGTCCTTTTCTCCTTCTGGGCTTGATTATCTATTTTTCTCCATGTCACACCCTTTGTCTGGAACAGCTTTCCAGAGTCCTTAAAATTCAGTTGGTTCACTTGGCCATTTAATATTTCTTCTCTGCTGTCTGCCCCCACCTTCACTCTTAATCTTCAAGTACATCTGTCCAAATTGCATTAAATTACAAACTAGGCTGCAAGATGCTGAGCAAACTTATCTCCTCTCACATTCATTAAGTAATTAATATATCCACAGAGCTGCTAAAATTACGGCAGTGAACAAAAATGTTAATGGCCACTTCTTTTGTCTTCTATTTTGATGAAAGCAAAAGGCGAGGGGAGTGAGGGTGGGGAATTTTTTAGCATATTACTTGGTGTGGAAGTGACTGCAGTTTAGAAAGCAGCAGCACTAGGTAAGTATGCAGCTTGGCAGTGAAATGAACAAAAAAGTCCTTATAAACACAAGTAGAGCTCAGCAGTAGACTTTTACCAACCACGATGAACAAAGTGTAAAAACTGATCAAACAACATAAGCAGTAGTAAATATTTGGACTGTGGCGGAGACAGTAGTCAAGAACGAGGTGTTGCTGCGCTTGTGCTGTGTATGTTCATAGCTGCATTTGTAAAGTAAGAGCATGGGAGGATGATAAGCTGTACAAGTGATCATACAGGTTCAGTAGACTAACAAAAGGAAAGGGTCTGATCTAAAGCAATAGAAAGGGAGGAAGAAAAGAATATGTAAAGTATTCAAGTTTGTGTGAGCTAATAAAATACAACTGCAAAACACAAAGCAGCTTTCTTCATAAAATACTGCAGGGTATGTCATTGGACACTGATTAAAACAGAGGCCATGCCGAGGCGTTAGAGATACAACCTTTGCTGGCTGATCTAACATATAGGTTGGAGTTGTCAAAATGAGGAGCTACGAACTTGAAGTGATTTGACATTTATTCTGATCACAAATTATCTGTGAACTAGTTCTGACTTTTAAAAACTTGTTTGTCATTCTCAAAGGTCCAGACACTGCACGGAACAAAAATATTCCAGACTACTGAGTGCTGGCAGGATCTTTGAGTGGCTGTTCTCTACAATCCGCCAAGCAAGTTATATAACACACTTCTAATTCTGACTTAAATCTCTGTTAAAAAGAAAAGGAGAAAATCAATAGCCTGTTCCATGCTGGCCAGAACAGAACCTGCAACAGTAGAAATCTGTAGATTCAGTTGTCCTTATGCCCAACTTTACTTTTCCATGAAGAGAATACAGATGGTACCAGTGCTGCTGTACCATGGAACAGTAACTTGTGAAAGCACACGTTTTACCACAGGTCTCCTCTTCTGCCTTGTGAACAAACTACCACAAAGAACTTCTTGATCTTTTCAGTGTATGGATCATTTTCAGTGGATATACAAACTTGATGAGTGAGATCTACTGACAAAAGGTTCACTTTGCTTAATTACACTGTCATGAAAATATATCTTCTTCCTTCAGACCACCACTGGTCTGTGCAACAAAGGCTGAAAGATGCTGTGAGCTACAGAATCTCAGAAGTAAAGTTCATTAACGCAAATTCATACAAACACCTGAAAAATATTTTTTTTCCACATAGGATCTTGTCAATCAACTGCATTCATCCATTTGCATTTTCACAGGAAAGAAAAAATAAATAAATAGGATCACAAATGCCATAGCAAGCTTGAGGTCTAACATGCAGATAACTAAAAGTCTCAACTTCTTTTTGGTAACGTTTACCTTAGATAAGAAAAGGTATTTCTTCTTTAAAATTCTTTGTTTTGATAAAGAAAAGAATGGGTATTTGCTTGAGGCATTTAGTTACAATTCCAACAACGAAAACATAATGGATATTGATAATTTTAAGCAGATCTCGTTCCTGCGGCTTTCCTGAGTGGAACTTCCTCTACTTCCCTTCAACTCTTCAGAGAGCTCATTCTGTTGAAGAGAGCACTAGCCTCTAACAAGAAGCATCTTTTTCTTGGCTTGTGTAAATCAAGACTTAAAGTCAGTGGTGTCGTTCAGTTTACACAGCTGAAGGTCTAGCCCTTGAATCCTATCACCTGAAGCAGGATGGAGGGATAGCACAAGGCTTGTGATATGGAGGTGATACGCTCAGGAGCAGGGGAGATGTACACCACCAAAGAAAAAGGTTGTGCAGGCTGGAATCATCCCTTCTTTCTCTAGATGCCTGTGAGAGGCTGTCACGCATGATCTTCACCACAGGTTATTTCATGCCTCACAGGTGGCTGCTCTTCTAGCTTGTGCTAACATAATGTTATGCTATGTATTTCAGTTACTCTCTGCATAAAAATAGTATACATGTGTAATTCAGGCTGTGATCCAAAAGTCCACCCACTTCCTGACACGAGAGATTCATCTTGGAGAATACCTCACACTTAATTTCACTCGCTTCTCACATTCCCCTCAAGTTCCCCCCTTCACTTCTTTCCCCCCCCCCCCCCCCCCACACACGTGATGTCGAGAAGAGGAAAAATGGGTGGGAAGGAGGGCAAGATTCCTGTGTATCAGCTCAGGGAATGACAGAGAGCCAGATCTTCTCCCACACTGACTGGCACACGGCAGCTCCAAGAGAACACAGTCTGCCAGCTATAGGGCATGGCCAGCCCCTTCGTTCATCTGCCATCTGCAGCACGTACTGGCTGGAGGTGCGCACTGCTCAATCCTGCAGGAATTGCAAAACAGACCATACCCTGCCATTTACTTCTGCTGGCATCCTTGTCTGACTTCCTCCAGAGCTTGTTGGGGCATGACTTAGCCCCAGGGCCTCGGATATATCCCCAGAACCCCTGTGCCACTGTGACCTGTGTGTTGCAGTGCTTGTGCCATAGCTAGAACACTGGCACCAGGGCCTTTCCTACAAAACTTACTGAGGACACCATCTCCCTCTTCTCCCTTTCATACCAGCCACTCCTTTTATGAACCTGAACTAGGGACATGCCCTCCCCAACTCACACGAGGAAGACTTCACTAGACTATGGAAAATTCTGCTCCAGGACATTGCCAAGTGGTTGTGTCTATAATAGTGGGTGGAAGCAGTGTGCAATTGATAGGTTGTTCCACAAAACAGACCACAAGCAGGTGGGCTAATCAGGCTTCTCTAGGTTGTATTTGGTCTGAAATTTAATTTCTGGCAGGACAAGTTTAACACATCCCCTGGGTATGAAACATTCCACCCGGTAACATTTATACAAAGAGTAATGAAAACCCAGTTTACAATGCAGACAGAACTTGCAGCTCTGGGTTACTTCATAAAACCCTGAAAATTGCCCAAGTTTTTTGTTGAGGAAAAAAAGTGGGGAAAAAAAGAAAAAAGAAAGACTATAATCAAAGAGAAAGTGTTACTTCTGTTCAAACAGTACTACAGCAAAACAGAAACAGCATAAGGTCTTTCAGACTACCCGTGTATTTTGTAGCTTGCACCAGCCCATAAGTTCTTTTGGGGTGTTACTGATTTAAGGTACTGGGTACTAGTGAACATGCACTGGTCTCCAAGCACTGGAACACTTAGTTTATCCAGTACTGCCTGTTTTCTTGACCACTCCAGTAGCTTCTGACCCTTTACTGCAATTGTGTTGCAGAGACTATGGATCGGTGTCAACCGTGTGCAAAACAGAAGAGGAATTGAATTCAGGGGTTGGAAAACAGAGAACTTCCATTATCACATATACACAGGTGCACTGTCTACACAGGGAAAACATACAGCAAGCCTGCAAAGCGTTGTTTTGATGAGTTAAATCTCTGCTGCAGAAATCAATGGGAATTTTGCCATTTGCTTCACTGGGAACAAGCTCAGATACTAGATGTGAATACTTTGCATCACCACAAATATTACTTGCTTTACAAGTGTTGCTCAGTTCACAGAGAAGGCTGAAGAGATCACGAGATCTCCTTTCATCCTGTTCCTACAAGCAGATTTGTATCCCTCCTGTTTCCCCTCGCGTGTGGGCTGCCTGATACATGACAGGATTTGGTTCAGACAGTAAATAGCTATTCTACTTGGGTGTATTATTGCTGAGTAAAATTTCTATAAGAATGCCCAGAACATTAGCAGTTTCATTTAGAGAACAATTCATTTACTGTTCATTATTGAACTATGTGCTATGCTTTGCAGTGCAGAGTATGGGACGTATCTCCAAAGCAAGGTTCTTGACCAGACAGAGAGCATGCCACAGGAAAGGATTTATTTTGGTTTGTAGCTTGTTTGTTTTGCTACTTTCACAATGATGATTGGGATGAATGGTGGTATGGACAGCCAGAAAGTACCCCTGAAAATCAGTGCATCAAATGGGAAATCTAAGATTGTTAAAAATCCAAACTAACTACCTAACAAAATTGTACCGTTTGAGGTGGGTCCAGCCAGCTGGTGACAGTGCAACCAGCATGGCTGCAAAGGTTCATCTCAAGCATGGGCTGGGAGCCCTACACCCTAGCCTTTAGAAGGCAGCTTGACATACTGCCATCCTTCATTGACTCTTTCCATGGGACAGAAAGCACAGCACTCACTACCTCCAGCAGTCCTGCAGTAGCAAGAGAAGAACCAGGGCAGATATCTACACCTCAAGGTGACCCTGGTGTGGGGACAACTTATGGGGTTTACCCTCCTAGGATGAGGGAAGAACAGTGGGGACATTCTAAGGTGCTGTCAAAAGCAGCACTGTGAAGCATAGGATTAGTCAGATGTGGTAGGAAGAGTGCAAGGGAAGTCTCCCCTACAGTTTTTTTTTCCTTCTATGCCTACAGTGGAGACACAGAATCTTCAGTGCAGTGGGAAGCTGCATTCACTTCACTCTGATTTTGAAAACTGCTCTGAAGATAGTGGGAAATTAAGCGCTAAAAAAAAAATAGCACAAAAAATCATGAAAGTAACTGAGAGTGCAGCACTACAGCTTTGATACCATTACAGCTTATATCCCAATGCCGTTCTTTGCACGGGAAAATTCTGAGGGACTTAAAATAGCAAATGTTTTCCTCTGCAACACACCTGTAGGCTAACAGCATACACACAGCAGTAGCAACAGCTTACACAGGCTGCACGCAGCACAGCAGACTGGAGTCACGCTTTAATCAGAAAGACTCAAAGAGCTGCAGATTCATTAAGGAGTGAAGCAACCTGGAACGAATAAAGCAGGTGTGGGTGGGGTGGGAGCTTTTGTTAGCGCAGGGTGAGCTGCTGCAGCAGTGCACGGGAGCTACAGGAAGTACGAGGTAGGATGGGATCCTTTATTTTCCGCACTGGGAGCACTTTGCTCAGTGCCGGACGGCTCGTACCCTGCCCGCTGTTCCAGTTGCGTTTGTAAGGTTCGTTCTGCCGCTCCCGGCTGGCCGCAAGCTGAGGTGACAGCAAGGATTTCTTAATAAGAAGCAGGGACCGAACAGAAATCGAAAAGGAATTACAGCCGCAACTTCAGGATGCGTTACCTGCATCTCTCACCCGGGACCTCGCGGTAAGGAAAAGAGAATCCCCGCGGTTCCTCGGCACCCGTCCTTCAGGACCTCGGGACGCCAGCTCCGAGCTCCTCTGAGCCGCTCCGCGATCTGTGGGACCCCACTTCTTCCCCCCCCCCCCCCCCCCACCCATCCCCTCAGCCCCGGGGCGCGCTCCCGTCACGAAACTTTCCTCGGGGACTCGCTCCCTCCCTCGGCGACGAAGGAGCTCCTTACCCAGCCCTGGCACGAAGGTGTTGAGGAAGAGGCAGATGACAGCCACGGGGAACGGCATGTAGGGGATGGCTGCGCGCAGGGGGCCCTTCTTCTCCCGGACCTGCACCACCACCCCGCTGGAGGGGGCAGCGCTCCGGCTGGGCTCGGTGCCCGCCGCGCTCTCGCCGTCTTTGGGCAGGGGATCCATGGCCGGAGCAGCGCTGGAGGTGCCCTGGCGGGCTCCCGGCTGCTGCCGAGCGCGTTCCCGCTGCCGCCCGGCCCCGCCCGGGGGCTGGAGCGCCCGCCCCCCCGTGCTCGCTCCCGCCGCCGCAGGCTCGAACCCCTTGGGGGTGCGCGCAGCCTGGTCGGAGCGCGGTTGTGCCCTCGGGAGCGGGCAGGGCAGTGGCTGGGCTCGGGAGCGTCGAAGAGGTTGTAAATAACACCCTTCGCCTTCTTAGCGTAGCAGCTTTCGGCTGCGGGGAAAGGTGCGAGTTACACCCTGCTCGTTTCTGGTTGGGGAAGGGCTGCTGTTGTGGGGAGTGAATGGAGAGCCGCAAGGATTAGAAAAGCGACGTGTACCCTGGTGGGTTACTTGTTGCTTGGGTTGATGCGGAAATGGGTCTCAGTTCATGGCGGTACCACGAAGTGAAATGTCCTTCTGTAGGGCTGGTGGCTGCTGGGTGGATGCACTTGCCCGGGGAGGGGGTGGGTGCCCGTGCCTGGAGACATCCAAAGTCGGGCTGGATGGGGCTCTGAGCAACGTGATCGAGGTGTCGCTGAACACGTTCAGTGCAGGAGGGTTGGACCTGTTGCCTCTAAGGGTCCCTTCCAGCTCCAGTGATCCTGTGCTTCTAACTTGAGTGAAATTAGTGCAATGAACAAGTTAAGTGAACTGGCTGGCACTGGTGCAGAATGCAGTTCCCAGGTTATGCGTGTTAGCTTTCTGGTAGGTGGTTTCTGAACCATAAAAACATAGATATCCCATCTGAAATATGTTTGCTCACTCAGAAAGTAATGCCTCCTACTTATTTCCACAGAAACTACAACAGATACAAAGACCACACTAACGCTATTACAGTAGAGCATGTTCTCAGCTACAAAACACTATTTTTCGATGTAGTCATCACCATTAGCTGATTTGTGTGGATGGGTTGATCGAGCAGCTCTTCCTTTCATGCTGTGACAGCTGTGCATGGCTGTCCAGAACAAAGCTTGTCTTTTGTGTTGCTGCTGCTGAAATGCACTGCCTTACTGTTCTCACTGTTTGGCCTCCATAGGTGTTCAGCAAGTGGGGGCTTTTTTTCCTTCATGGAGGAATTCAATGGCACACCTTTGCTCCAAACCCACTTCCGTGTCAGACACCATTGTGTCAGGCTGCCCCTCTGCTGCCGCCTGTCACACAGCAACAAAATGTAATGGTATACTACTGAGGAGGATCAGTCTCTACTGCCAAACTACTAAATTAACCTCTGATGTTGTCTGATAAAATAAATAGGAGGCATTACTTTCAGAGCAGCCATCGTATTTCTGTGGTGGGCTTTGTCTGCTTGTTTGCTGCATTCCTTTCATCCAAATATTCCTCACACTTCTTTTTGATTAAACACACAGCTTAGATGTGCTTCTGGAACATGCTGCCAACCTGGTTTGACTAGAGGTTATTTGGTTTTTAAAGTGGTATCATTAATATATAGATAATTATCGAAATTCTGTTATATCTCCTGTGCATGAAGTCACTGGAAGGCCACACCCTTCCCAGAAAAGAATTTGATGGAAGTGACATGAACTCTTTCTTTATGCTTGGTCAAGCCACAGCCAGATGACAAATCCTCATGGCGGGAATATTGGCTAATTAGAAACTGTGCAAAGCAAAATGCACAGCTGGAACATAACTTACAGTGACACATTTCGCTAAAGACTCGAGCAGTTGATGAGCTAATATTGATTCTAGAAATGGTGGGTAATCCTCTGTTGCTTAGGCTAAAAGCAGGCAAAAGGCCATTGTGGAAATCTCCCAAATAGAGAGGAAAATACAAAGATAAATTGAAACAATATTTTGTCAGAAGTACTTAAGAGGAGGTTTTTCTTTTATGGGGTATCTCCTTGGAATATCTTGAAGCATTCAACAAATAGGAATTAATTTGTTTATTTCCTATAAGATAACTCAGTTGATGTGGTTAGTTACCCTGCAGGTGGAAGTTCCTGTGGAAAGCATATGCTGGATCAGCATCCCTAGGGTACTGTGTGCCTCAGGTTTGGAAGAATCCAACATGTGGCTCGTGGGCACCAAGTTCCCAGTCAGAGGGGAGAGTCTCCTGGCTGAGTTTGGGAGTTACACTCATTCATGTTAGTTATTAGCTGACTTTTGAGGAGAGGTGCTGTGAGATTTTTATAGTGGAAGGCTTTCCTCTTACTGGTTTTCAATGGTGGATAACCGAGCTGTATTTCAGAGATTTTTTTTTTTTTTTTTCCTTCTTTCTCTGCTTTGGGAAAGGAAAAGACCTGCAAACTGAATACCACTGGCATACTTACAGTAAACATGGATCTGTCTCTGAAACAGATTCTGCTTCTGAGCTTGGATCCTTCCCAGTGCTGTTGTCTTACACAAGCATGTTGAGAGATACAGTAACACAAATCAATTGAGAAATGTTATTAACAAAGGCAAGGAGCTAAGCAGCACTATTGCTCACTAACAGTTCCCTGGGGGCAGGAGATCTGTGCTCCAATTACACCAAAATAACTCCAGTACTGTGCTGTGTGTGTTGTGTTTGGTCAGCTTAGTTCAAGGAGCCTGTTTTTCTCTGAATGTTAAGAGATCAACTAAGTCTGTTCATCTGCAGAAGAACAGAGTTCTTGGATCTCAGATATAATGGTGTAATTAAAAAAATCTATCAGATGAAATTGGAGTGCTACAGAAAGAAGCATACTTTTGTGCAGTGGTGTGTTTTGTTCACCTGGTACCATTTGTGGCCCATGTAGACTGTTAGGAATGGACTGTAAGGGCACTGAGACCTACACTTACTGCTTACATAGTGCATATGTACATTCTGCACATGCGAGGTCGTGGAGCCCAAAGTGCCTCTTCGTGAAGAGCTGTTCCTCTGGCTCCTGCCTTCCTTTCCAGACTACAGCTCAGATCACAGAATATCCCAGGTTGGAAGGGAGACCTACAAGGATTGAGTCCCACTCCTGGCTTCACACAGGGCTATCCAAAATCTGGACCCTTTGTCTGAGAGCTCAAACAAAACTGATCTGAGGAATATCCAACAATACTAAAAGTTGCGTGTTTGTTTCCTGCTGTTTTATTTTCTCGAGTCCCGTGTCAGACATGAGGGCTTCTCCCACATATGCATATCACTTGTCTAGTGCTCTGTTTTAGAACTTGCCTTCCAGCAGTGAGTTAAATGTCGGTTGTTGTGGAGCTTGAGAAAACAGATGACCTTAACTTAGAGTAGCTGGCTCACGGCTTACACACTAAAATCTCTAGTCTGTCTCACCATGTTCCAGGTTTTCCAATCAAGTGCTTAAGTGAGATATGGATGGAAATCTGGAGTTCATTCCCTCAATGGTTGCATCCTAGTCTTAAGTTTGGGTCTGCTACCAATTCGGTTGCTTGTTGCTGTCACAGTTTAGTATGTCTTAGGCTTGTCAGACTGCACCTGTCTGAAGGACTGGTTTGGCAGCACCTTTAGTACAATTTCCAAAGATTCTCAGACATTCACTCTGCAATTTACCTGTTACTGCTCCACGTTAAGGAATATGTTAGCCCACAGTAAAACCAGCAGCAATGTCAGATGGCTGCATCCAGTGAGACAGAGCAACCTGCCTGGAATCCACTTTTACCTTACTTGCCTACTAACACCAACTGCTTGTCAAACAGGAGTCCTTCAATCTGAACTGTATCCTATTGGCATTTCTCAGCTGCAGAAGTAAAGTTACTTTTCTTACTCATTTACTCTTTCCTGACAAAAAATCTGTTGCTAGAAATGTACTTTAGTGAGGAAATTTAGAAGCAGATCTTAATTCACTTCCAAACATCCCCCATTATCTTTAGAGAAGAAAGGGAGTGAATTACATATTGTGCAAGATGAATAGGGCAAGGACAAACACATTTTTTTTCTTATTTCTGCAATCAAAATAAACACTTTTGGAAAACACCAAGGAGCAGGAAGGCTATAGTTTTATCCTATTGCACTGGCACTTACCAGTGCCATGAGCAATGGTCTTGTGGCACTGGCTACTTGCATTCTTGCAGTAACTGCTATAAATGTATTTATCCTCATTTTTGCTTATGGAGAGTCTCCTTAACTGCTGAAAGAAAATCTTTTTCCTCCCTAACATAACCTCATTTCCACCTTTTTATGGCCCCTTTCTTGCGAGAAACACACTTATAGCACAATCTTCTTCATTATTCATCTAGCATTCCTGTGTGCTCCCACCATGTTCTTTGATTTAGCCAGTCTTTGCCACTCCAGCATGAACTACTTAGGATAGGCATTGTATGACACTCCTGGGCGTTCAAATTTTGTAAGCATGGGTGGAAATGATGAACTTTCTATGAATTAACTGTTGTGATTTTAGTATTCTGTAGCCCTCAGTCCTCTCATCCCACAGCTCAGTAGATAGGTTACTGTGGTTGGTAATGCCTGTGGCTTGCTGTTCTGTGATGGGTTTTTTTGTTTGTTTTTCCAGACCTATTCCTACTCCTCATAAGTAACCTTTTTCCTCAATCCTGATGGTTGCAGTCTCTGCTCAGACAGACCCATTGACTCCACTTTTCCATTTTTCTCTTCTGCCTTACTTTATAGCTTCATCTGAACACTAGAAGTTCTTGCTGTCCACCAAGACCAAATCTTGTTCCTTCTCCATTTGGCTTTAAGACTTTTACTCCCTTTGTGGTGTGACTGTTTGCAGAAGAAGGACATAGAACAGACAGGCCTATTTTTTTCTCCTCTTGTGCCATATTCTGACAGTTCAAAACTGCCCCAAGTCTGGTCTGTAATATATAATGTTCTACCTTGCCAAAATGTACAGCACTTTACCCAAAGCAACCCATTTAAACTAGCATAGCTGTGTATGATTCCTGCTTATACTCAGAAGCCTAAAGTAAAACACAGCAGAACTGCAGGTAGAAGAGAGACACCAGTCTTCATAGAAGAGTACTAATAAGCAGCATCAGGTGTCTAAAGTTACATAGCAAGGAAATATCCAGCCTGTTTAGTCAAATATCCAGCCTGTTTAGTCAAGCATCTCTCAGTTTGGGTGCTAAAATACTAAGTCCTGAAAGGAAAGCAGGACTGGGTTACTGTGAGGATCACAGAATTGTAGGGGCTGGAAGGGATTTCTAGAGATCGAGCGCAAACCCCCCTGCAAAGCAGGCTGCACAGGTAGGCATCCAGGAGGGTCTTGAATATCTCCAGAGAAGGAGAATTCACTACCTCCCTGAGCAGCCTGATCTTAGTGGGTTTAGGTTATCTGAGTTACAACTTGAACAATACTTGAACAGAAGAGATTCTCTTCTTTGTAGGGTTGGGTTTACCTCTTCAGGGTTGTTATTCTTGGATGTTTTCTAATGTGAGTGTGAGATGAGATGGGAGCTTTAATGTACAGGCTATTTCTCTCAAACTATTTCTGAAGGAATGAAATTACAATCTGCAACTTGAGAGCAACATCAGAGTCTATCAAGTAAACTAATGCAAAGCTGTCATGCTCTGTCTTAAATGAAATTATTCCTCGGATCAGATTTCTTTCCACTTGTGACACTTTCTATTTCTCAATTAAAAACTGGTTCAGACAGGATTGAATGTTATATTTTGTAAGAAGGGCTTTTCAGAAAGCTGTGAAATAGAAAAGCACATGCTGCTTCCCTTTCTCGAGATTCACTTGAACCATGGTGCTGATCTTGCTGGCATATATAAATCTTGATCTTAGAGAAAAGCACCCATCTATTTAACAGCTGTGAGAAATTAAATCTTTTGTTTACCAACAAAAGAGCTGTGGAAATGCATGCTTTTCTTATACCATTCTACAGGTCATCTGGAGGGATCAATTTTAAAATTGAGTTGAAGTTCAATAACTGTGAGCTATTCAGTCTTGGTCTCTCTGTTATGGTTTTCCATAGCTTTGTATCATCAACTGAACTGAAATCAGTGGCCACTGTGATACTGGTCACATCTGAACAGACATAAGGAGTAAGGAACTGCTGATCAGCTCAGGGATTTCTAGCTGGATGGAGAGTTTTGCATGTGGAGTATGCAGAGCTTTATATTCCATTATGCAGGGTTGCCTGGTCTCTGATCTGTGGTAGAAGCTTTTGTCCAGCTCTTTGTGGAATAGCATGGTATGGATATTCTCACCATGAGAATTTCATAAGGTTCAACCAGACATGGTGAGAACAGATGAAGGTTTTGCTTGAGGTTGCTTTCTTGAGCTTACTGATAGGCTGTGAAATGTAATTATAATGAGGGGTGTTGGCTATTTTTTCTGTGATATAATCCAGTGGACTTCAAGCTTTCCAGTAGAGGTAAGACTCAATGAGCTGTCATCCTGCAAGCTACAGGGGAACAGATCTCATGTGTGAAAAAACTATATAAACTGTGTGTCCTCTTGAGCCTCTCAGTAAATATTAAGTCAGTTTTTACATATGCATCATCAGGTCTCTTGTTATGCTCTGAAGTTTCACCTATGTGCTGTCAAAAAGTTACTACAATATTAACTTTCTTAGATGCTGCGAAGTGTATGTCTCTTATGAGCACATAAGGGACTTAATTTTCTGGGACTGTACTTGCCCCTTTTGTAAATGCCACATTGACATGCTTCAGAGAGCTACAAATCATAGCAATGTTGCATGGCTATTAGGAATTAAAATAGGAGAAAAATGGTATTTTTAAGCTTGTTCAGCAAAAGAGGAAATTGCAAAGCTTCACTTGAAGTATGATGCACACAATTAATGCTGGCATAAATTGAGAATGTAAATGTGAAGATTAGCATAACCAAGAAAGCAATAATGACAGAAGCTGTTTCTCAGGCAATGAGAGCTGATATTAGCAGCGTGCAGAAGGAGTGAATGCTGTGTCCTAAAAGGTCTTGGGGAAGGATGTGGGGAGGTATGCCAGTGACTGTAAAAGAGTTTTTGCACTATCAGGCTGAGCCACAGCTCCCTAAGATAAACTTTAATTCCTGAGATCTATCCACTTCTTTCTTATCCTTCCTGCTGGAGTTGAAAGATTATTTTCAATTATTTCTTGGAATAGAAAAATACCTACTTAAGTTCCTTTTAATCTAGAATGTGATCATTGTTGCATTTGTTGATCTCTGTTGAGTCAAGTGCAATGTCAACTAGACGGGAAACATTTTATAAGCCCTGAAAGGTGTATACACTGGGGGTTATTACATTTCTGAACTTCCCAGGCTACATAGATTCTAGATAGACAGTTCTGGTGAGCTCAGGGAAAGAAAGCAGTATGGGGGGAGCAAACTCGAGGAGGGAGAGCAGCTCACAGTTTCCCACTCTTGAATAAAACTGCCTGATTTCTTCTGAACAAACTGTAAGACTGTAGTTGTGTCTCTCTCCATCCCATACGATTTTCTGCAGCGAGGGAGCTAGGAAACATGCACTGGGATCTGTGTCACAAATAGCTGGCAAACATTTCACTCCAGCATACAATTCTCCAGGGCTCTATAGGAATGTTGGGCTGGGCCAGATGGAATGTTTATTAATGGTGCAATCGTACAGAACTGCCCCAGCATCTATCTAGAGACTGACATTCAATCTCACCCTAAGCATCCTAGTACTTTATCTGTAAGACCAACACACATCCCAAGCTTTTCTCTAACATGAAACCCTCACTCTTGTTATTTGAGAACCTTTTCCCCTGTGCGCTTACTTGTTGAGCAGATTTCTGCATCAGATTTTACTGCTTTTAAAAGAGCATTTCTAACATCCAATTAAACTGGAAAATCCATGCTCAACAGATTTGTTAAGTATGATTCTCCATCTAGTCATTATCATTAGTGAAGTCATAACTTCCTGAGTGGTTCTTGTGTGTCCTTAATTAGTGCCTCCGTTCCTCATCCTCCCCCTCACTGTGGAAGTCAAGCTGCGGGTCTCTTCCTAGTTCTTGGAACCCTCACAAACCTCCGTATGTACTAACACCTCTCCAGCCCACCAGAGCCTCTTCTCCTGTGGTATCTCTGTCTGCCTTATAACAGTCCTGTTCCAGAGGCAGTGTCAGCATCCCTCATACTCAGCTACCAGTAGAAAATGAAGTGTAGTGTTCTCAGGAAATATGTGCTGCTTAACACACACAGCGTTAAAATGGCTGCAACAGTGTGAAGTTTCACCCATGACAATCAGGATGTTCCTGACTTTTACCACATTCTGTGTGGCCTTTTCCTGAGGCCAGACAGGGCCTATATCACTCCATTGCCCATGTGAAACTGGCAGGGTGAAGCATGATGGACCTGGCTCCTTTAATTCACATACTGCTGTATTTTTGTAGTTAATTGCTTGATTTTTCTGAGACAGATCCCATCTGGTCCTGATGTTTTGTCAGCCTTGTGACATTCTAAATAACTTTATAACTATTTTTGGTGTGATCTTAACTTCTGACAGTATTTTTGTTTTCTTCCCTAGGAAATGTATGGCTGTCCTTGGCATCTTCTCCACATTCCCTCTTCCTTATAAACACTGTGCAGAAAACTTTTTTTTTATCAGCGTCTGCTTCTTCTCTATATGATTTACCCTTCTTAGGATCTGTCTCCTCAAACCTGCTGAGTTCTCCAGCTACTTCTAATTTTTCATCAGAGAAAACATTTGTGCAATAGTTCTGTCAGTCTCCACTTGCTGCCTTGCTTGCCAGCTTCCCATTAGTCTCTGATTTCTTTGTATCGTGTCACAGATGTTTTCTGACCTCAGGTAGCCTGCTCAGAGCTTTAATCCTGAATTGCCTTCTATCACGTGCAAGGGGAACACTTGTGTGGTGACAATCTTTGCAATAGCTACAGATTAAAGATACCATGTAATATTGCCATGGGTTTAGTCCTTAATCCTCCCAAGACAGATGGATCTAATCTTAACAATCCCTGAAATTGCTTTCAAATGGTTTGAGAGTAGAAAACAGGCCTTCATTTATCCACCTAATCAAAGAAGGTCAACAGAAGGTTTGATCTCTTTATGTGAGTATTTATGCAAAGAGATTCAATCCAACTACATGGAGGACTTTTGGATCTTGTTCACCAAGGCATAACTAGATGGCTCACGAAGCTAGCAGGAAAGCTTTCCAACCTAGATATTTCTGGACATATACAAAGGTATCGTGACATTACCCACTCCCATACTGAATGCTTCTGGTGTGATGGCTGAACTCTGTCCACACATATTCAGCACTGATGGCATATTAATGGAGAACAAGATACCTAGTAAGTTGTAGGCTATATGCCTGAAAGAGAAAGGCAGCAAACATGCTTCACAGACCCAACTATTTTTGCTTCTACAGAAGTCTGTCAAGCAACATGATAATATTTCTAAAATCTCCCCAAAACTTTCATATGTCAGTGGAATTGTTTTCATTTTGAGCTTGCAGTCCTTTCTGTGAACAAATACATCTGCCAGAACACTGTCAGAGTGAACTTCCCTGCTTTCTGAAAAAGAATATGTAATCTGAACGCTGAAATAAAATCATACTTGGTCAGGTTTTGAGGGACTTTCTGCAGTAAAGCAGAAATGTACCAAGTCCAGAACTTTGCCACTTGCTGGGACCTCTAATGGCATGTTTTTGGTTTGTTTTTCCAAGGACTTGGCCAGAATAATCTGTGCCAAGATACTACCTGTTCTGATACTAGTGGTTTTTCAAAAAAAAAAGAAAAAAAGAAAAAAAAGAAAGAAAGCTAGTTTACGCTGTTAGCAATGGCAATTCATTAATGACATGCCATTTTGGTAGGACTTCTGTATTTTAGACCTTTTTCATTAGTGCTGGTCAATGGGAAGAAACATCCCCTAAAAACCGTATGGATCTGATGACAGCAAGATTGCATCAACTGTAAGAACCGACAGTAACAATGGGAGGAATGCTGGGAGCAGGAGGGGAAATTGTGTGGGCAGGGTCTCTCCCTTTTTTCATTTAGTCTCTTAGCAACAGCAGGCCCAATGGGTACAGCACTGCTTGCTGGGTGTGTGCAGTCCCCTTTGTCAGGTAAAGAAGAGCAGAAAAAAATTAACACAGAAAAGATGGGGAAATGAGAGGAGGAAGAGTTGGTAAGAGCACAAACCGTATCACACTCGGACAAAGGATTGTGTATGAAGGAAATCATCACTAACAAATAGGTTATTCTTCTAGTGGTATTGTGATGCCAGTGAGAAAAAAAGTGATGCAGGGTTTCAGACAAAAATGTGTGTACAGCCTTCAAATTCATTTGTATCCTTCTCATTTTCAACATAGGTAGATATTCTTCACTACAGTCTGAGCCAGGCAGCTCACCTGCTGTCTTTACATGATACCAAAACATCTCTTGGCTCACTGGTGCTATGGAGGACGGTCGTGTAAGCCCTGAGACTTCCTCTTTGCACTATCCTGTTGCTATACTGCAGTGCAATGGAAGTTCATTCCTGCAAAATCAGAGTAATGCTGAGCTTAGGTGTGTCAACCATATAGATGTCTGAGTCTCAAGTCTTTCCTCTGCATTTCAACCTCTCGCTCGTTTGGTTTCTGAGGGTCTCTCACAATGTATTTCTTGAGTTTAGTAGTCAACAGGGTACCTACCTATGAGTTACGTGTTGCAACCAAGCAAGTGTTCCTGTGTGCTAATTATGTGTGCTGTAGCAGTGACCTTGGTGATGCCAAGATGGATGAACATAGACTGAATTACACATCAAGTAATTTTCTATATCATTGCTTTCCTTGAATACTGAAATGTGGCTTAAGTTTGTTGTCTAGCAGGGGCTGCGCTATTCTTTCATGTAAAATAGTCTCTTAATATATAAAACACATACATCTCAATTGTAGTAGGAAAGGAGAGAAGAAAGAAGAGGGGAGGAAAGGAAGAATACGAGTTAAAAATATTCTGCTAAAACTCATTCCTCCTACTAGAAAAATATCAGTGTGCTCTTTTCCCTGGAACTCTGCCATTAGCTTCTTTATACCTGGAGAGGTATTGTGCTAAAGCCATTACAAAGCATTAGAGGTGGTGATGGTGTGAAAGCAATGTAACTGTAGCTTCTGAAGAGCCTCTTTTTCACAGCCATCAGGTCGATACTGAATTTGAAGTGAATTCAGAATTGAAGTATCATTTCTTCCTTACTTGCATGAGTTTCCTTTTCTTCTAATGCTACACTAGCACATAAAATAGAAGAGAAAGAAAGGTTCTAATTTTTATTTAAAACCTTGTCTTGGCAGCTGGTATTCCCATTGGGAATAATGATGTGCAAAGTATTTTGTAAATCAAAACTAGATCTTGAAGTCAGAGCTGTAGCATGAGACCAGCTGGTATGACTGGGCCTCAGCTTCTCTGCAAACACAGACTCTGAATTCTCTTCCTGATTTAAACCAGATCTAGTTCTGATCACTCTGACATACCTCATGCTACAGATTTCCTATTCAATATGTTGACATTTACTGCAGGTTTATCAGCCCTCCTCTCTCATTCAAAAATATGCATGAAAGAGAGAGCTTTCAGATGTTTGATACTGTAAGAGGAAATTCTTCACTACATGCAGCAAAGGTGACAGGAGCTGATCTGTTCGACTATCTCCCATATCTGTTTTATCTCAGGGGACAGTGCTCAATAGGCACTACACATCTGCACGTGCCATTTACTCTAGGCGTAACTGAGAATAAGCTGAAATGGGAAGAGAACTGGTTATTAGCTCCTCTTACTTACTTACTGTTCCTTACAAATGAACCACTGGTTCTGTGATGTTTTCCTACACTACATTGGTCTGTATAATGGCTAAAGTAATGGCTCCCATAATTTTCATTACAGTGTAAAACACTGCAATATCTGCTCCAATACTAGTTTCAAATTGTTCTGTGCTCAGTTGCTTTCATGTCTTACAGCGCTGTAAGTCAGAAAGAGCCAGAAAGCACAGAGCTGAGGTGACTGGCCCATCAAGTAGTAAAAGGAGAAATTAAGAAAAATGAATGTACTGAAAATGAGAGAAAGGATGTTTATGCATGAACCACTCTCCAAGAGAGTGGTCAAGCAGTGGCACAGGCTGCCCAGGGAGGTGGTGGAGTCACCAACCGTGGAGGTGTTCAAGAAAAGATTGGATATTGTACTAAGGGACACGGGTTAGTGGGAAATATTGGTGGTGGGTGTATGGTTGAACTGGGTGATCTTAGAGGTATTTTCCAACCTTGGTGATTCTATGAACCTTCAGAAGCAAAGCTTTGAGGGTATCTTGTAACCTGTTAGAAGTGATGGTCTGTAGTAAGAAGCTAAGGTGTCAAAGGAGGTACTGGAACAAAGCTGGCATCTGGGAAAGCAGTAAAATCCAACTCTACTTGTCCAAAAAGTCTGGAGGCAGAGAGGTAGTCTTAGCGGGAATATATGGGGTCACTTACTAAAATCAGTAACTACTTTCAAAAAGCATCCAGTTTGATCCCCCAGCTGAAAGCTGCTAGGTGTGATGCTGAGAGCACCACGCCAGGTGGCCTCCCTCCAGAAAGCAGGAAAATTGCTTCAAATGCTAACTGAAAGTTAATCTGCGAGAAGCCTAAGAGGAAAAGATAAGATAGGAAAAAATCAGCAAGTCCCTTAAGATGAGATTCATGTCCAATAATTTTATATAGATTTGATGCTACTTCTAGCTACTTTAGCAAAGCATTTGGCATCATAGACTTGACGTTTGGCTTTTAAGCCTGAAAAACATTGAGTAGAAGGATTATGGGAGCTCATGATGACTTTTGGAGCATGACTGTCCCATAATGCTCACTTTGAAATCACCAAGTCTGTATCACAGCAGAGAATCTGACCCACAGACTCATCCCTTTCCTGAGCAACATGTTCTGTCTCTCACATCACCCAGGCAAGAGAAAATCTACAAATAGCGCTGAGCTGACAGTTCTGTTGGTGGTGCCAGAGACAGGACAGAATCCAGCTCATTCCTTCCTGCTCGCTGTTTCATTAGTAGAGATAAGATTTACAAAACACGTAGAACAGATAAACTGAGAAAGAATCCCTTTTATAAACTCAGATTTCTGATTTGCTATTTAAGGTATTCCCAGCAAACTCTGTTTCCAAAGACTGCAAAGGAGATGCTGTCAAAACATCCCATGGTTATTGTATTGTTCAGGCAGCACTGAGAAGGTAAGGACAGTGTTTTCTACAGCATTGTCATGAGTAAAGAGGAATTACAGTAACATAACTGAATTGTACAGCAGGGTTGTTTTAAGAGAATATGGAAACTGACTTGCAGCTGATAATAGTATCAAGATGGAAAATAACCTTTTATTCATATTCAGCATGTATAATGTCCAGCCCTGGAATCCACGTTTGGCCAGAAATACCTAGGCAGTTAGAAGGAGGTTCACTATAAGGAGCACAAAGATCTCCTTACTGCAGATTTCCATATATTGACCCACTTCTGACTCTCAGCACAGCTGCATCATTGCCAGTTTTGGTTTTCGCATTTGAATGCTCTTGCCCAGTGTTATGCCAAATTAGGTCAGAGATTGAAGCAGAGCTCAAGATCATGACTATGTGTGCCTAGAAGATGAGTCTAAATATGAACTTTCCCTCTAGGGACCATCTCTAGTTTGATCTACTGTCACAAAGTCAACTTCACTGTGTAACAGTTCAAGGGTACAGAAGTTTGTTTTTGTTTTTTTTGACAGTGAAGCAAACATTGCTTACCTTGATGGTACAACCAGCCTGGAAATGTCTCAGGGGCTATCTGATCTCATGTAACATCGGTCAGGAGTGTGAGCAGCCCTGTGCACACTGGTCATTGTCTCCTTGGGCACATCAGTGCACAAGATCTACTGTTGTTGCCACACTCTTGAGTTTCATTTGCTGCTGTAGCTTTCTGTTCTCTAAAACGAGATTTCTTTAAGTTTTGCCTAAATGGCCAACGTAAGCATTTACATTTCATTCTCTTCCAATTCCAGCAACAACACTGGACCCTTTAAAGTACAGATACTGCAGCAATGTTTAATCTAAATGCCATTTCTAAGCAAACACCCACAGAGTTATTAGGCATTTGCTCAACATAGTACATCTAACTTGCATTAGAAGGACCAAGCTGAGACCCATCTGCTTTTTGAATGTTATTTGGCTCAGTCCCCCAAACGAAGAGTAATAATAATAATAAATGTGGTGATTTGTGATTCTTTAAGAGACTTGTACAAGATAAAATTATTTTTTCTTCATCACTCCAGCAGTACCAAAACTGCTCTTAATGTGACTGCCTCACTAGGACAACGTGTTTTCATAATTGCTTCGGGTTAGTTAGTAGCAATGTGGAAAAGATTATATTGATTTCTACAGAACCAGCGTACCCTTCTAACAGCAGGGAAGCTGTGTTCAAAACTTCATCCCAGGTAGATCTGGGAACTGATATAGGTTTGTGTGGGGGAACCTTACATACATGACAAATTTAAAAGTCGGTCAGGTTTTAAAGCAAAGAACAGGTTTAAGATTTAAACTGTTTTGTGGTGTTTTCCTGTTTACCTAAAATTACCTTGATTGTGTTCGTCAAAAATACAATTTTCAGTGTGATTAAATGGATTTTCATTTTTTAATGGTCATAATTATCTTTAATTTTGGAGCAGAAAACTAGTTTTTATCAGAAGTATCTTTACGAAAGCAACACCAACAACAAAACACCAACAAAAGCATTAAAGCTTTAGGTTTTTATTTTTACTTAAAAGGCAATGAACTCTCCTGAGTAGTACTGAGGCTAGAGGAGTCTTTGTGTTCAAGTGATAATAGCAGAGTTTAAGTAATTTAGTCTCCATCTATTTGTTAACGAAAGCTAAACCTCAGTACCACAAGACAGTACATTTTGCTTGTAGAATGACATGCTGTTACCTTTGAAGCTAATGATGATTTTGCTTTGACTGTAGTGAATCAAGTATTTCAGCTACATTCTTCATATGAAATGACAGCACTGTGACAGGGATGCGCAACTGCTTTTCAGAAGCACAAGAAAAGTCTGTTAATTTGGACAAACTACTGTGCTTTTTCTCTATTCTCTTTCCATTTTAGGGGAATGTCCGACACTAATTCAAACTCAACCAACATAAGAATCAGTCCATGTCAATGAAGTGTGTCGAAGCTATAAGATGTCAAAAATAAGGAGACATCTTAATTACAACCAATCCTGCCTAAATCATGCGTAGACACAGACAGATACAAATTGGCCCTTTTTCCTCAAAGCAGGTATTCTCTGAGCAATCCCAGCACACAGCTGCAACAGTTTATTCAGTATGCTGATGTGTGGATTTCTCTGCTAGTTGTTCTCAGACCAAGGCAGCTATAGAATCATTTATTGCAAGAACTGTGGTTCAAGGTGAGCTTTTGGCTGAAAGGACAGAAATCCTGGTACTTTAAATGGAGCTAAGCCCGAGCTCCACACTTTTGACCCTCAGTCACTGCTGTAACTTCTAATCCTCTCTTTTTCTCTTCACAGTAAGCCCAGTATAGCCCATTTGTTCTGCTGACACACAGTCATCAGTTTGGGTTTGGTGATCCACTCTTTATCAGAGATCTCTTTGCATTCACATATATGTGTTCATAACCAACTCTTAGTCCTTAGTTTATAATTCATAAGTTAGTTCATCATTCATAAGCCACACTACTGGCTTTTTGTGCTTTGTTATATCATTTCCCTGCTTGGCCTGCTCCTTTAGGTAATTTGCTCTCTCTTATTCTTTCAAATCAGTATTCCCATATCACACTGCTGTCAAGTTAACATAGAAAACACTTGGGTGCTATAAGGCTTTTCAATCAACAATTAAAATACACGCTAGTAATATTAATTAAATCCAAAAGCATCCAGATGACGTCAGTAAGTAACTTGCAGAAATCAGTCTCACCCTGGACATCTTCTTAATTGAGCTTAGCAATACTACATAATGACTTAAGATAGAAAGTAAAGAAATGATAAGTTCACTTAAAGCCACATGAGATTTATCTGCAAACCTTCTATTTATTGAAGGAACACCAGTTCTGACAGTTTAGAAGTCATCCATGGAGGCTATTTTCCCATCTGGTAGTGTGTCTAATTGCAATGGTAAGCACCATAACTGTGGTTTGACACCCTCACAGAGCACTCAGAGGAAGACAAGCTGTGTTCCTGACTGGCCTGTGCAGCCCAAGGAGAGCAGCAGTTCCACACTGCTCTCCAGTTTGTTCACAGAGAGGTTGGTAGAGGCTGTTTGGGGTTTTTGCAGTGAGAAGTAGAAGAAAACCAGACAAATCACAAGCAACTAGCTAATCAAGGAGCTAGTGAATAGGCACGCTGCTGAGTATGTTTGCATTTAACTAGCATTGCTGTTTTCTTTAGAAAACGAATGTGTTTATCAGACAGGTCAAGGATTGGTACAATGAAGATTGGATTGACATTTTTGTCAGCAATAAATTAAAATGTTCTGCTTTTTGCAGCTGTCAGTTCATCATACTTCACAGAGGAAAATCATAAAAGCCATACTTGCTCAGAGTAAATGTCCATCTGGCTCAGCATCCTGTCTCTGGGCAGTAGCCAAGACAGGATGCCCGGAGGTGAGTGTAAGAACAAGGAAAATCAACAGTGATTCTTCCTCAGAATGCAGCTCAAGCCTTTGTTGCCAGTGGCTGGATAACTTCCAGGCTTGCTGTCTCAGTGCATTTTCTAAGACTGAGTCCTATTTGATACAGTAGGGGAAGAAAAGGGTATTTGGCTTTGTAGATGCCAATGAGTGTCCGTTAGTGATGTTGTTTTGGTACCACACTAAGCCTGTTTAACTTGAAGACAACAGTGGTTCTCGGCTGTTCTCCATCTTGTCATTTCCCGCATGTGAAGAGCATCTTCCTGTTTAAATACTGGCTTCACTGGCTATTTTCTCTATTTCTTCTCTTGCCATCTCTTGACTCTCCTCTTTCTTATCCTCTCCTCAGGCTCAGTTGGATCAATTACTTGCTGCACACAGTCCAGCCTGGCTGTAGCAAGTTAGTAGGAAGCACAAGGCCTGCTGTCCTCACAGTATCTTTATCAAGAACAGGAGCAGATCCCATGGGAGCCTCTGCCAGGCCTGATGATCTCCCTAGGGCTGGAGAACCAGCTACCTGTGAGAATTATCCAGGAAATTGTCCCCATATTTATAGGCAGACATCCCAGCACAGCTTTCTTGGAAATCTCTTGACTACATGAGGTCTATGTGGGAGGCCTGAGCCAGCATAATCCAGTTCATTACAGTAATGATGTCCCAAGATTAGAGGCAATCGAAACCTGTAGTGCAGGTGAGAAAATATGAAGTAACCCATCTGGAAGGCATATTGTTTTGTGAGTTTTAAAATTAACACCATGTTACTGTTTCCATAGAAACACTAAGGCAGCATTACAACAGGTAGCTGTACAGCCAGCAGACTGGTGATGCTCTGAATGCAGACTGCTCAACTGCCCAAAACTTGCAGGTGCAGCATTGTGTGACTTATAAATAGTGAAGCTGGAATGTTGGTGCAGCTTGCAGATGGAGTGGAAGAGCACGTACCTGCAGTGGGAGAATGCAGCCAGCAGAAAAATTCTCAGCTGTGCTGTTAATAGATGGTTAGTACGGGCATAATTTATCACTGTGCTTTCTCTACTAGTGCCTTGCCATGGGCACAATTAAAGGGGTATAATACATCAGTGGGGGCCCTAGAACAAACTGCTACGTGTTATGTGTTTGTTTTAATTTGCTGTCACGCTCTTCATCTCTCAAAAGAATATGGGGCTTACAGGGGGTTGAAAATAAGGCTGCTGCTGTAAAGAGGAGCTTACAGATATACACATGTAAAAATAATACGTGGTCATTCCCTTTATGGAAGCTTGCCATCTCCTCCCAGCTGACTGTACACACAGGTGAGTACATCCGTGATGGATATGGATACTATGGATGGACTCAGAACTAAACTAAGAACTGGACTGAGATCTTCCAGCCTTCTCATATCAGTTGCTGAGCAGATGGTGGGCCACCATTATTCTTATTTCATATTGCAGCCTCATGGAGAGGGACTGTGAGCTGGTGATTTCTTTTTCTCAGCTTGGGACCAACAGATCTTGAGAAGTCACAACATTATTATTATTCCATTAATCCTTGGAGATCTTCTAGGGTTTGAGTTCCTTGAGCCTAGTTCTTTGTGTCTTACTATTCCTAGTAAGAATTTATTGTCCCAAACAGTTGAAGTAAATGCTAAGCCTGTGAGTTGTATGTAAAAGAGATTGAACTGCTTTGTGCTGGTCCCTTTTTGCCGAAAGAGGCATCATTTGCATGCAAGCAGGTGGCTGGAAAGTAACGATCCTTGATCCCAGTTTATTCTGGCCGTAACTGTTCATCACACACTCCTAATTCTTGCCATGACCTGCTAAAAGCGGTTCATCCATACATATCTTAAGTCACGAGCACATACAGTTGATTATTGTGTTTGCTGTGGGGCCATTGGTATGTCTGATTCAGGCATTTTAAGTATATCAAGCATTCATCTCATCATAACACGTTAGATGAGTACAAAGGCCATAAAAAAATCTTGGTGAACAGTTTATAGTGTCACATCTGAGCCAAGAAGCTAAAACTACAAGCATTGTCTGTGCTAGACAGCAGGATAGCAGAAGCTGCAACAAACCATCCTTCTATAATGAAGCAATTATGATTTCCCAGTCTCACAAGTTCTTGAAAACAGCTTTCTCAGGCTTTCCACTGGTAATACTTCGAGGCTTTTTCAGGGAAAGAGTGATAAATAAGCAGTCACTCTTGCAAGCATGTATTTTATCACTGTCTTTTTTCCTCCAGAAATACCTTAGATTTTATAGTTGTGCTCATATATTGTCACACCGGAAATAGGACAAGTAGCTATATAAATACAAGTCACAGAGAAAACCCCCGAAGGAGTTGAAAAAAAAGGAAGGAAAAGACATGGTATCTGTGTGAGAAGCAAGTAGCCTGGGCTAGCGTTCATGGTTAGAAGGGGAACTAAGTAACAAAGATGTCATAGAGTTTTTCCAAACCATTTTTTATCCTAACCTTCCTGAAATACTAAATTACAAGAGCTGCAGTAGCAGGCTCCCAAGGAAGAACTGCCACACATACAAATTAAAAATAAATTATAAATGGCTCTGTACAGGAAAAATGTAATTCTGCCTACCAAAGCATTGAATGAACTGAGGAGAGCATGTCTCCTTTGGCTTGTACAGGTGCTTAAAAAGAGAAGGCTGCCGTTTGTCTCATTAAAGCTATAGCAAACAGTATTTGTGGCCTAATTATGTTTTACTCTTTGCGAAGATAGAAAGGCAACAAAGACTCTTTATACTAATGACAAGGAACAATGAAAATGATCCCTCAACCTGTGTTCCAGGTACAAATGCTTTTTGCATTGGAGAGGCTTGGGATCGAGAGGTGAAACTGCATACTGAAATTTGGCAGCTCAGTTCCACCTCAGTGATACAACAGAGGACCCAAGAACCCTCAGCATTTGCCATTACACTGAGGCTTTAGTCCCAGCAAATGCCAAGAGCACGCACAAGGTGCCTGAATTCTGCCTGCATAGCAGCCATCTGGGTGTGCAAACAACTATCCCTGAGATCTCCTGATCTTAACGCAGCTGTGAGGAGGAAAGGGTGCTCTTCTAGAGCGTTGTGGCAGCAGTGCTCAGCTGTGACCAAACTTCAAAGTCCTTTGGGCCCAGATTCAAGAGATATGTTGAGCACCTGCAGCTCCCCTCCATGTTCTCTGCGAGCTGCAGGAGTCCAGACAGCCAGCATCTGGTTCTCTTTTAAGAGCAATTATTTGCAAGTGCTCAGGAGAAATAAAACTTCTGGCAGTCTGTTATTATTCCAGGGCAGCAGATGACCCAAAATGCTGGATCCAAATGTAATTGCTGGCAGGATTTCCTAAGATGAAATACAATGTGCAGAATACCTGTATACATAGTTCTGTTATTCTGGGGGAATTCTGTGCTCCTTATTGACCACAGAGCCCCCTCTGAGCATATTTTGAATTGATGATAACTGAAGTGACCTTAATAACTATCAGCAAAGTACCCAGCAGAGCTTCTGCTATAGAGATGACTCAGGAGTACAGGGATGACTCAGAAGGTGAAATATTTCACAAAGCACATGGGTATTCTTCTGAGGTTTCCATCTAAGGCTCAACCTTCTTCAGGCTATGAGATTTGGCAAGATCACACTCCTGTAGTCCTGCAGACTGTAATACAAAGTACTGCTCTAATTCACGGATGTTAAATCTGAAGCCTCAGCTGAAATATATGAGTAATACTGACATGTCTTATGTTCCTCAGCTTCCTCAGCAAATACACTTTAAATATGCAAATGAAGAATAAATCCAGGGAAAATGTTGAAAATGCGACTGAAAGCGTTTATGTTAGTAAATAACAGTGTTAGTACTGCGTGAAATTCTATTAAAAGAACCACACTTACATGTATATGCACCTAGTCTCAAATGCTCTCATAAAAAGTAATTAGACGTCAAGAACAACCACTCCTCTGATACAGAACTGTAGTGTCTATTTCTCTGTTTCACAGAGATGCATCAGATATCCAAGGAAGAGTTTGTACATTTAGAAAGCAGTAGAGGAGAGGTTGAGTCCGGAGTCCTGGTGACCTTTAGGCACCTGGAAAAGGCCAGGGCTGTACTGTTACTCTTAACAACTCAGGAAAACAAAGGAGTCCCTGGCGGAGCAGTTTTTCAGCGAGCATTTGAGGTTTGGCTCTTACACATCCCATCAAGACCACAGTGACAGAAGCATAGACTTTGCTTCCAGGAGGGAAGGAGCCATGCACCTCTGGGCTGCTATTTCCAAATTGCTGCAGACTTCAGCTGTGTACTTATCCCAGTGTCACACTGCAGTGTAACTCACTGGTGGACTGCAATTCTTCCCTGCCTGTGAACAGATCCCTAAAGTGACATAACTCGGGTTTCTCTTAGCTGGGCAGAGTCTGCCAGATAGCTGGGCTGGGTTGGCTGTTCCTGCCAAAGAGCTGGCTGTGGTGCCACTGCATTATTTCTTTCAGGCGCTAGAATCAGGCTATCACCTTATTAGTGAATGTTCACAAACAGGTAGCCTCTCAATCTTACAAAAATTAAAACAAAAAGTTGTCATTGCTTACAGGGGAATAGTTTTGTGATTAGGGCTGTGCAAATAAGATGTTTAGGGTGATGTATGTAAGAGAATGTCCTTAAAGGCTTGTGCAAGCAGTTGTCTTTTCCAGCCAGGAAGGTGCTAGGAGGCAGCTGAGCCTAATTCCTGTCTAAAGCATTTGAGCAGTGCCCTGGCTGAGAGGTGCCCGTTGTGTAGCTTCTCATCCAGTATTGATTCAACAGCTGCCAGCTAGGGAAGGGGATGTTATTCCTTCCTCTAACCCATAGAGAATCATAGAATCATTAAGGTTGGAAAAGTGCTCTAAGGTCATTTAGTCCAACTGCCAACCCAACCCCACCATGCCCACTATCCATGTCCCTTGCAGTGATGTCCATACGTTTCTTGAATCCCTCCAGGGACAGTGACTCCCCCACCTCTGTGAGCAGCCTGTGCCACTGCCTCACTGCTCTCTCTGAGATTGTTCCTAACGTATGGTCCTGTGGCTCCCCTAGGTCTTGCTCCCAGCTACGCAGAAAAGGAAGAACAGGATTTAACCAGCTCAGCTTTGGGGTCTGGCTCAAAGTGGCAACTGGTAAATGGTGAAGCAGAGCTGGGAAGAGATGGAGAAGGTACAGCTCTGAGCAGCAGGCAGCAGTGAAATAACACAGCTGTGTCCTGAAAGCACAATACAAGCCTCTTAGGACTTATTTTTGGAATTTATTCTGCACTTAAGTTTTTTTCTTCATTTTTTCCTCCAATCAAAAATATTTTATGATTTCAATTTCCAAACGTTTTACTGTGACAGAAGCAGATGTAAGGTCCAGGGAGTAACTATTGCTTTACCTGCAAAGGTCCTGAATTTTCCCGACCAACTCTCTGGTTAGAGAGAATGATGTAGAAATCCATTTTCAGGAGATGAAATTCTGATGGAAGCCTACGGCTCTTAATGAAACATAATTCTGTTATGCTGTGATTGCCTGTGGAAATGTGAGCAGAAAGGCTTCAACTGCCATTGTGTTAGTAGGGTAGGAACAACTTAATTGCAATAATAACAAGGTGGTTCTCAAAGAATAAAAAAAACTCTGCAGCAAGCTCTGCCTTAAGCGTAGATCACTGTTGCAGCGACATCTCCAAACAATTATTTATAACGTGAGTATTCAGTTAGTGTGGGCTCTGGAGCAAAATGACCCAGCAGCCAGAGCAATTTCTTGTTTTATTTCCTACCCCTTTTCTTTTTTTTCTTCCTCTTTTTTTTTTTTTTTTTTTTTTTTTTCTGTGAGCATGTGTGGAGAAGAGAGGAACAGTGTGTGGAAACTGAGATTATTTGTGTGCGATAAATATAAGCAAAATGGCTTTTTCTGAATTAGTCTAATTCTCAGGAAAGAGGGGGAAGCTTAATTAACGATTATGTGAGACTTGGAATAAGACTTGAGTATCTCGCTTACAGACTGCCAGCCGGGGTTGCTACAGCTCTTTATCTTCTGAGATCCATGGGGAGGCTTTAGCCAAGTAACTCTGAGCCCCCTGGATCAGCCTACTAACAAGCTGAGGAAAGGAAAATGAGACCTTGCAGTATGGAATTGTTCGCTTCAACTCACAGCTGCCCCTTGGGTGGAAATATTTGTCCAACTCATAGGTGTTCAACTGGCTAGTGAAAGGAGTTACTTTTTTATTATTACACTTTTTTATTCTAATTGGATATGTCATTAAAATAAATGCCAAATGTACTTAAATATAATTGTAACATACTTTTCTGGAAAGCATATGTGAAAGCTGTACAAGTCAGCTAAAATTTTGGTATCTAGTTCAGTGTAGTTATGCAGCTGGTCTCTTATTCAGGCAACACTTGCCATCTACATAAGCCTACAGATTTATGTGTAGTACGGAAAATGATAGTCATTAGGGTTGGAAAGGCCACTAAGATCCTCCAGTCCAACCTTCAACCCATCACCATTGTACCACCAAACCATCTCACTCAGTGCAGCACCCTACCCTTTTCTAGAGCACCTCCAGGGTTGATGATTGGGTGGTGGTAATTCGCCCCATGACTACATCTTTTCAGTTTAAAAGGACATGTTTATCTGGCAAAATTTCCTCTTTTTTTTTTTTTTTTTTTTTTTTGCATACTGAACAAGTAGACTTCTTGAGGACAATCTCAGAGGGAGTAAATGTTTTCTATGACTATCCCTCCAGAACAATCCTTTGTCTTCCAGGTGTTTTGTTAGCTTTCTGCTTGAACTCCGTGGGGGAGCTGATAGGAAAAAAATGATCCAAGGGCACTTCTGATCTGTTTGGGTTGATCATTTAATTTAGGTATTTATCCTACAGCTGTATTTATTTGGATGAATTAATTTAAAAGTTGTGCCAGTTCAAATATGTATCAGGAATTAGATTTTCTGGAACATTAATAAGGGAATGGAAAATGTATGAAGCCAAACTAATTCACATCTTCATTGAAGCAAATACTCAGGTAATATATTTGAGCAAATGCCTTAACACTGAATTTGACATATACCAAGGGACTAATATTCATAAATTCTCCTCACAATTTGCAAAGCTCCCAAAGCACTCTGTATACTCTGAATAACCATCAAGGACATGTATTAAGTGTATTGAAATAAAATAGAGTTGAAGTTGTGCTGCTTCCAGCAGCCGCTGCAGCAACAACTTATTTGCAGAACAGGAGGAAATGTTTCTAAGCTATCTCCTTTCCCACCAGCACCAAGAGGTCTGAACTCATTCTGAATCACTGAAATAGGTCAGCCAGTTCAATAGACTGAAGAGAGCCTGAAATTCTCCAACCCTGGGTCTAGCCTGGTTATCCAAGCTAGTTGAAATTCATTGACTTCCACTGACTTGAAGAAGTTCAGGAGCTACAAAGAAAAGCAGAATAGCAGAATGGATCTTGATATTTTCTGTATCATTGAGCACTTTGTTTTTGTTTTTATATTTTCCTGTACTTTTTGACATGACTTCAACCTGATGTGGGGATCAGATAGCAAAATGCAAAGAGAGGGCTTACCATGCACCTCTCTCACAGGTGTTGGCCCTGTCTTGCAAAAGGGGCAGGAGCTGCTTGCAAAGGGATGGATCATGCTGCTCAGGTGCTGCACTGCAGAGCCCCTTGTCTCCCTGCTGTGCTTCTTCCCCATGGAATGGGAATTGCAGCACTGCTAGTCCTCGCAGCTAAGGTGTGAGGGTCAGGGAAATTCGAGGTCATAAGAGCACAGGGACTATTGCCTGGTGTAGACGTGGCTTCTTGTTCTCTCATGTTCGCTATTCACACAAAGCATTTGAAAGACCTTTATGTTTCTCTGTAATACACTGGAACGTGGTCTGTAGTGTTCATCGGCAGAAAAGCAATCATAACAGACTGCTGGAGGAAAATTTGATTATACTTATTTATTGTACCAGTAGTTCTATTACTTTGCAAAAAAATATAAAAGCTTTTTCACACTTACTCATTTCCTTCTGTATTGAATTCAGTGCCTCTCCACTCGGGTGCTAGTTTACTGAGCATACTTCAGCTGAACAGAAGGCCAGAGAGGTCTCGGTTTAATTTACTGCCCTAAAGATACTCATCCTCATGATCCATAATACTGGCAGAACCCTAAAGCAAAGATGAGTCTGCCACTTCTGCCTCCCAGGCCTTCTGGATGATGAGGCACCTAAACCTCCAACAGGGATGTCAGGAAAATCAGAGAGTGAACAATTGCCTCCTTAGAAGTAGACAGACAGACTCCTGCAAATGAAGATGTGTCAGTTGTTTTCTGTGCATCTCATTTAGTGGAATTTATACTTGCAGCACAATCAGATATCTTCCTACTTCATCCTCTGAGCTATAAGATGACCCAGAGGTAGTCATTTGCCTTGGAAATATTCAAGCTGCTTTGTGGAAGTTTTTCTCAAGTTGGAGATTTCATCTTCACTCTTCTTTCATTTTGTGATATTTCCTCTTGTTCTTGCTTTGTGATTATTCAAAAAGAAATATTTCCGAATGCTGTTTTAGCATTTCTTTTTTCACAGTCTGAACTTCATACCCTTTTGCAAAATAATTGGCCGAAGGTATGCAATGGCTCAGATCCATTCCCATTGAATTCTTTTAGAATGTGCTGCTAAATTTCACCTGACACAGCTGTATTCCTCCACATCTGCACAGACAGTGTGCAAGGGCACTCAGAGCACTGAACTGGATCCAAAGAGAAGGGCCTGGCAGCCTGGGAAGGGTTTTAGTGGGTGCTGCCAAGTTGTCAGAAAGACTTGGAACAGCTGGGCACCTAAAGTTCAGTGCAGAAACAATTGGTGCAGCCCTTAGCCCCTGTGTCAGCCTCCTCAAGGAGGGGCATCTCAGCCCTGAGCGTAGTGCAAGGGCTCTTCAGTCCCACAGAGCAGTGCAAATGTGGCGTCTGGTGTCCTGCACTGAGGCAAGGGATCTGGAATGAGTTCTCTGTGATAGCATCCTACTGGAAATGAATGTTAATTAAAGAAAACTTGTTCCTGTTTAGTATGAAGCAAGTGCTAGTTAGGTTGCAGAATTAATCAAGCAGGACAGAGTGACATTACCCATTCTCTCTTGCTCAAGAGCGGAACCCAATTAGAAGTTGATGAATTTCCACTCCCTCCTGCTATGTTGTCTATCCTTGGGGACTCACCGCACAAAACTGTTCTCTGTGCTCACTTGTTTGCGGAGGGTACAGGGAGCAGAGCTGTGTGGCTGCACTCTGCCTGGGAAAGCCAAGCAATGTTGAGACAGCAGCTATAACAATTAACAGAGCACTGTTACTGCCATCTCTCAGGGTGATCCATCAGATAGACGAGGTATCTTTTCGCTCTGCGCAGAGGCCATCTCCATATGAGCAGAGCCAGGAACTCTT
Source organism: Oreortyx pictus (assembly GCA_036925125.1). NCBI lineage: Eukaryota > Metazoa > Chordata > Aves > Galliformes > Odontophoridae > Oreortyx > Oreortyx pictus. Next base: position 16,273,325 of record JAUPFR010000002.1, read on the forward strand.
TCCAAGCTCACTGCCAAGGAAGCTGTTGTGAGAAGGCACAACAAACCACAAACACTGATTCTCTCAGGGACCACGAGGGTGGAGGGGAAATAAACCATACCCTTGGAAAGAGCTTTTATTTTCCCGTTATAGATTTGAGCATGCCAACCTTGATTATGACATTATTAAAACGACATAGCAAATCCTTATGTCCAGAAACCCTTAGCAAAACAGTTCTCAATCTCTTCCAGTCACATCGCTATTGAGCCACAAGTTCTATTAAAGTTGGTTCCAGCCCTGTATTTTCCCTCTTGTTCACCTCATGTTCTGGGGCTCAGGTTAAACAAGATGTCACTGCTAAGGAGAGCAGATCTCTCCATAGGGGTGAGTGGGAGCAAAGAGGCAAAGGCAGGAGTCCCTGTTCCTAGGGCTTGGAAGTTCTTTATTGCAACAGGGCACAGACTGGTGGAGGTTGGAGGAGACCTCTGGAGGTCACCTCATCCAACCATCCTTCTCAAGCAGGGACTCGTAGGGCCAGTTTCATTTCTAGAATTCTAGAATAATTGTAGTCATTTAGGGTGGAATTCTAAATCTTTCATCCCTGTTATTTACTAGTCTTTCAGTTTTCAAATATAAATTTTATCATGACAGAGGTGTCAAGAACTATTTCTGTAGTATTGTTGTCTTGCTTTTACAATGTAATACAAATAAGCAGTACTGGGAGCGCTCATGTCTTCTTTGGTCTTCAGTTCATCAAACTTGAGTTAGTCTCTTCCAATCTTCTCTTTTAACATCAGCTTGTGCATCTTTACCATTTTTTATCTATTTCAGTTTGGCTTCATCCTTTCTGAATTTAAACGAACAGAATTTTACAAATGTTTGAAAAGAGGTGTTCCTGTTCAATGAGTTATGTTCCTTTCTCACCTGAGAAACATTTCCAGGCTGTTTTCACAGATGGGATGAGCCAGCCTGGTAGCTCATAGCTGCTCAAAAAGAGAAGATTTCAGTTGAAAGGGACCTTTGAAGGTCACCTAGTCCATCCCCCTGCACTGAGCAAGGACACATACAGCTCGGTCAGGTACTCATTGTCCCATCCAACCTGACTTTGAGTGTCTCCAGAGATGTAGGTTACACTGGTTCTGTTTGTGTGAGACTCTTGTGCACATTAACCCAGGGCAAAGAAATGCTTCATCAGCAGCAGCACGTTTCCCAGGAAAAAAAAAACAAAAAAACAGCCAGGCAGGGCATAGGGGCACACTGAGGAGAAAAGATTTGTCACTGTCTGCTGATCTACTGCATAGAAACTGTTAGGTCACAGCCTGAAGCAGTGATTGAGCTCCTGGTGAGGGGTGTAGCCGGCCCTGGGTGCACAGGTGTGAGCAATTCAGCTGTGCCACCAGAACCTCATCTCATGTAAGGGCTGGCAGCTGTAAGGGAAGGATCTCTACTTGGAGGCCTCTTTCAGAATTTCAACCAGCCCTGATTCTCAGAAAGAGGGTAAGTGATTCTTTCACTATTACTGGATTGGGATTGCTGCCTTTCTTGGGTTGAAAGCAACTATGTCTGCTGCCATCTATGCCTATGCTTGCCGACTAGGGGGAGAAAAGGGCTCTCTAGTCCAGTCCTTTTCATTCCATGATGAAGTCTGGAACTGTATGGTGCTTCCACTATCCTTTTTTTAGCTGAGGAAGGGAAACCTTGGCAAAGCTTCTGTAAGGGCAGAGAGTTTCCTTCCCTTTCAGTTGCTTATTTCAGGAGGACTTGTTCTCAGGACAGTGAGTTGGAGGGATGCTGTTTTCCTGTTGCCTACCCCTGAAATACTTGAACTTTGTCCCTGCTGGAGCCTGCCAGGAGGGCTTCAGGTACAAATTCAGGAGCATTCACAGAAGGACCCTCCCCCCTTCGTGCAGAGAATGCAGCTTAATGTAGCTCTGCCCTAATTTCAGCTGAAATTGAGTTGATTTTTCCCTCTTAGTATCTGATGTGATGCTATGATTTGGCCTTGGTAGAAAAAGCATCGCTAATAGCAAGCTGATGGCTGGGTTGTTGCTGAGTGATGGGAGCATGGTAGGACTGGGTGACTTGGTGAGGGAGAGCTATTGCCTTTCTGGTGAAAGACCAGAAAACTATGGGAAGCTGGCTGAGCCATCTAATGCTTAGGGGCCAGCTGGCTGTCAGTGGGTGAGTGGTGTGCCATTGTGTTGGGAGTGGGGCACTGCTCAGTGAGCAGTGGTGGCATGTGGTGAGACTTTGCTCTGTGAAAGCGTGTGTGAATATATGTATAGCTATCATTGCTACTGTTTTTTCTTTCTTTTTTCTCTTCTTTTTCTGCCTTAAAAAACAGCTTTTACCTCAACCCTCAAATTCTATTTCATTTTTCCCCCTAATTCTCTTTCTTATTCCACTGAAGGGGGAAAAAGCGTGGTACTGAGCTGCTGACAGGTTAAACCAGAACCACCCTACCAGCAGAGCATCCAACAGCTGCTTTCCCTGGTGATGATTTTTGCAAGAAGCAAAACAGTTTTGTATTAGCAACTCTGTAGCCCTGTAGGTTTGTTTATGCCTAGGCTCCCAATAGCCTGGCAGGACAAAGAAAAAAGCCAAGTGCAGACAAGCAGGGAAGCCAGACCTTCTGCTGGAAATAAGCACAGATGGCAGTAATGCAATTGAAAGTACTCCAGGGCTCACTCCTGATGCAGTGAATTGTTTGGAACAGAAGAGGTAGCAACCCACAGCATACCCTAGGTCTTATAGCAAGAAATGATTGATTATCAGAGCAGCAGTGGTGAGCTGTGGCCATTTGAGAGCCCACACGCATTAGGCTTCACATCAAATTTCAACTGCTTCCAATCAGAATTTCATTTAAGGTGTAGTATTTCTTTGTAGACTGTTCCTGGTCACTCAAGTTTTGCTTGACCCTTAAGCATCCTTTTTCAAATTACTTTTTTGGGATTTTTTTTTTGTTCATTTTTCCACCAGCCCAAACACAAAAGGGCTAACAACATGGAACAAAGTGTGTGAGGTTATTTCTTCAGAGGTCTTGCTTGCAGCATGCTCTGTCTTCACCCATTTGCTGGCAGCTGTGTGGAGGCTGCAAGATCTTGCAGATTTGATATTGACTACATTATCAAAATGCTTTTCTGTGCAATTTAAACCAAACTGGTAAGGAAAGGTGTGCCTAGTAGGCATCTTCAGATTACTCTTCCATTTGCTATAAGCAAGCAGTTGCTCAAAACAGCCGTATTTTGTCTCGCTCTGAATGATGCGTATTCTAACAGCTGCAGGTTTCTCACAAGGCTTCCTGGAGTAATTCAACAACAGGGCAGGCAACATTTGGGCCAAGAGATTTTCTTGGCGGGTTCTCAACACCCGCTAATAACAGAAGGGTGGAGAAGCAGATGAGATTTTCAGGATGCAGGGTGGAGGTGAACACCGAACCACTGTGCTGCTGAAAAGCATGCTGAGCTTTGTTGTACTGTGGTGGCTGAAAGAAGGGAGAGGAGCAGGCAGGAGTGGGTTAGTGCTTACTGTGGTTCTGCAGCAGGAATGGATATATCAGGAGACAGTAGGGTGTCCCAGTCAGCCTCACTTAAGGAATTATACTAAATTCAACCCATGCTTTCTATCTATCTCTTTCCCATGCAGCCTGTGGAAGGACATCCCTTGATGTTGCACTTGCTCCTTACAGCTGCAGGTGTTATCACTGCATGAAATAGGTATGGCAATGAAATCATCACAGGAACAAGCACTTCCTTTATGGGGAAAAAGGTACAATTCATAAAGTAACAAATTTATTTACGAGTACTTCTGTATAGTTAGTTAGTACCCAAGATTAATGTGAGTGAAACTTTCTGCTTTGCTTGACTCACAGTAACAATGAAGCAGGAGTAAATCAACAGCATTCATCAATGCACTTGGAATCTGAGCCCTCCATGGCTTCTTTCTTAGCCAAGCTGGATGAAAGACTAGCAGAAAAATCAATAGTTAGTGAGAGATCTCTCTCACCCACCCCACTGCACACAGAAGGTGGTCATGGACCAAGCATTTGGCAGCTCAGGGGAGAGAATAGTATTACAAGTTGCTCTCATGGGGCTGGAACTGCTCTCGAAGGTAGGCTGAGACTCAATACTGACAAGACAAAGAGCCTAAGGATATTAGTCTTCACTGTTAATACCTCAATTGAATGTCAAAGTTAAATGGGAGGAATTTTCATGGAGAACATTTCTCTAAGCATGACTTCTTCAAAAGAAGTCTTACTCTGCAAATCCCCCTGTAGCAGGGCTAAGGGACGCTGAATGAAGCTTGTAGGGGATGGAGTCCTTAGAGATACAAGGCATATCTCTCTGTGCAGCATGACTGAGCTTCTGCAGGTTTATAACCTAACCCAAAAACTGTGTATTCTGAGGGACTAAGCAGGGAGTGGGCTGCAGAAATTGGTTGGGCACAGGTGTGCTGAGACAGGTGGAGGATCTGGATGCCTGGCAGGGTATTTCTTGTGTTCCTATGGATACCTGGTGGACAAGATAAATGAAATTTTTTTTTTTTTTGGATAAATAGCTAAAGTAGATGATGTGTTTCATGACTGTCAGATTCAGATGGTTTGTTAAAATTAGAGACGATAGATTTATAGCCCAGAAAGGATTATTACAGCACAAGCACAGACCACAGTCTTCCCTCTCTAATTTCTGCATTTGCCATCTTTAGTGCTATTGATGCTCTCCCCTCTAGGGACAAGGCTTTCGTGCACAGGCCCAACATCAGCAGAGATGTGCCTGCCTTGGCTATGGCCAGCACGATGTCGGTAGTCCCAAGGTTCCCACTCTAGCCCACTTGAACATAATGAACTTTTTTCCTTCTTAAACAATAATTTAGTTTACCCTCACATCTGCTGGTAAAATCTGCATCTCCCATTGCCACAGCCCTTTCCTGGGCTCCTCTGCTCTACTTAGCATTCAGATTTCTGCCACTTTTTTAATTGCAGCCCAGGTACTTAAAGCAGTGCTTGTCTAGTGGGGTGAAATGAGGCACAAGGTGGCAGCTGCTATCTTTCTCATGGTGTCTGCAGTGCATATGCTGCCATGTAACTGTTGCTCTGTTGCAGGTTATGCAGCCCCTATTTGCTCTGTATCTGCTTTTCCTTTAGCATTCTTTCCACCATAATTCTATGGGGTAAGACACTGATGAAAATGATACAGTTTGGTACATCTTAAGTGCTCAGAAAAATCCCCGCAGTTGGTGGGTGGCTCTGGGGGAGGGAGTGATTGATGCAAAATGTCCCCTCTCCCCAGGAGATCTTTCTCCCCCACACCCATAATCCTACCACTTTGTACTTATATAATATTGTCATCTTATGTGGCACATACACCATTGATCTGTCACCAGCAGGAAGCTCCATCAGAACATGGAGCAGGAGGCTGAGCTGGGTTGTCCAGAACTTTGCTGCTGCTGCGCAGTGGGCTCGTGGTCTCATTGCACTGACGGATCCTACTCATGTTTGCTTTGTTTACTGAGTTGAAGTTTGTGTTCAAGATTCCTTGACAAAGCATATTAATTTATTAATGGGATCTTATTTAATGATTAAATTCCTTTCAGTTAACAAATGAAATCCTGTGCAAGGGCATCATACATTCTTCAGCAAGCAAAATAAAAGCCCTGCTCGTCCCCTCGCCCCCCAGCAGCATTTCTGGTGTAGAGAAAGGCAGCCTGCAAACACTGTAGATGTTCCTCTAATCTTGCCTCAAGGCAGCTGAGGGGTGGATCAACACAAATGCATTCAGCAAAAGCCTTGTATTTACGTAGCACCAGAGGAAGCATTAAATCACAACAGTGCCCCGTGGCTGGGATCTGACAGGGCAAGGGAAGGCAGTATTGAACTGGAGCACGTAAGGTGCAGTGGTGATGGAGAAAGGGAGTGTGCAGTCACTGTGCAGTAAGTCAGGGCTGGGAAGGGAGAATTAATTCTTGCGTGCTGTTCGGTTCAGTGTAGCACTGCTGAATTTCAAGTAATTTGAGAGTTTATTGGATAAGCGTACATTGGGCTACCAGGAATGGAAACATTTCATTTTAAAATGAGCAGATGCTGCTACTGGGCAAGGCTCATCTTGGTGGTGAGGAAGGAGATGTGCCCAGGATACACTTGAGGCCTTGGTGCAGTGTCACTGAGGACTCACTGTTTTTTCCAGCCTTTGTGGTTCTCTAAGATCACCTAGTCTGACCATCAGCCCACACCTGTGACTGCTATGTCCCTCAGTTCCATATCTACCCTTTTTTGAACACCTCCAGAGATGGTGACTCCACTACCTCCATAGGCAGCCTGTGACAGTGCATCACCACTCATCCTGAGAAGAAATTTTTCCCAATATCCAACCAGTCACCGGTCTCTTTGGCTGCTGCTCAACAAGCTCACCTCGTAGTTTTCTAACTCCCATCTTGAATTGTCAGGGTTTCTTACGCTGACGTGTGTAGTATTCATCTATTCTATTGAGGTTAGCCCATCACTGTCAGAAACACTGGGTCTCTATGAATTCAGCCTACTTTTAAGCAGAAATTCCTCTCCTCTCCAGCACCACTCCCTGCTGTGTTGGAGCTATTCTTACTCCCATTTGCACATGTAAGGCACACGCACTACTCCTGTTCTTCCCAGCAGGACCCAGAGGGCATCAGGAACCGCTGTGTGATAACTGCCTGCAGCCACTGCATCCTGAGTGCATCCTCTCCTCCAAACCTCTGGCATACAATTTCAATGTGTGACTTAGCAGCAAGTGTGTAATATCATCAAATCGAGCATGTGCTTTAGTGAGTCTAGTTTATTTCTTGTGTTAAGTTGGCAGGCAACAGCCTTAGTTCCCTTCCTTCCCTCCTTTCCTGAACTTTGGATTTGCTTTTTACCTATGAGGCATCATCTCTTCAGATTTATTTTTTGTCCCACAATACAGCAGTGCTCAGCACTTGTACTTGATGATGAATGAGAAATTTTTCTAGGTTAATGTAAAGTAGTTCTTTCTTTCCCCTTAAGCTTCACTCTCTAATTAGATGTATTGAATTACAACGGTATCCAATTTTCAGATGCACAGTGTTTGATACAAAGAGGAATCAAAAAAGGCTGAGATAAAGCTGTAGGTTTGCAAAAGATTATTCAGCCATTAGGCACAAAATCCTTGATTGTTGTGGTAGATATTTTCAGAACTCATAGCTTCCCTCCTGCTGAGCTGTGGGACCCAAAAGTCATGTATATACCATGTATTAGAGGAATCCCACCCAGGGATGAGGCAGTCCTACTCTGCACTCAGAGGGTACAGCTCCCACTGAAGCCATACTAAAGCGGTATTTTTAGCATGACTTGGAAGAACTGTCAGCTCCTCTACTGCTGGGCTATTTTTAGCAATTAGCTGCATTCAGATATTCCTTGCATGATTTGCACAGACAGCAAATTGCTTAGTTTATTACTGGGAAGGGCCAGCTATTCCTCTGGACCAAAAGCAATGTTCAGTGTCTTCAAGGCAGGTGGACATCTCCACACTTTGTAGTACAGACTGATCCCCACTTCAGGATGAGCTATATTATCCATGGCACTTCACAAAACTAACACTTGCCTCTTGAGAAAGTCTGACATCAGCTATCAGGCTGCCACGGAGTGGCAGGAAGCTCTGATATAGATGGCAGTGTAGTATGATCAGTGTCTCAAAATGGTCCTGATTCTGCACATATTTGAGTTGCTACTGCACAGGGCATATGCTTTCATGTTAAGCCTGCAGTCAAGGGGCTTGAACAGATACTCAAACAAGTTGTAACAAATCTGTTGAACAAGTCCTCCATTTGCTTCCCAGCATTTAGTACTGCAAAGCAATCTGAATATGTCTCTTGCTTGATCTGCAAAGCTGGGAATTATTCAGCTGGAAAAAAGCGCAAACTATTAATTGCCAGCAATTGGCTTTTCTCATTGACTTCTGGACAGGAACAAGCCCCAGGCATGCCAGCTTCAGCACTTCTCTGAATGAAGTGTGCAACGGCTGCTAGATGCAGCTGTCCCATAGCTCAGAGCCTTGCAGGAGGGGCTGGGTGGGAAAATCTCTCTTCAGGCATAAAATCACCCATATTGCACAGCTGCACCAAATCCTTTCCTGTGTCTTGGAGGGGTGGGAAGCACGGTCTGCCTTTTCTTTCTCTTGACAAGCATCTGTGTGAGTCAAGATCTCCTCTGCAAGCCAATGTGGGAACTTTAATGTCTGACATTAAATATTCATTTTTAAAGCTGTATTCAACTGGAAAAAAAAAAAGTCGAAGTATCTTGAGAGGGAAAGAAAAAAAAAAGACTATTAGCTAAAGTGGTGACATTTCCTTTTGATAGAAAGTTGGTGTTTCCAAGAGTCTGAGATAAAGGCTAACAGGCAGTAATCAAAGAACACATGAACTGGGCCTTATGCAATATCTCTTCCATCTGTTCAGCACAGTTCCATGTGATCCTTACACTAGCACTGAGATTTAACTTCATCCCACAAAAGAAATATCTTGCAATGTGTGAGGAGTGCTATGTCTAGGCCACAATCTTTCGGCCTGGACTTGTGGGCATGTTTCCCCACAGCTGAGCTAAGCTGGAATGTGAAGCTTGTCTCGGTCAACTGTAAAACTAGTCACCAGCCATAAATGTAGATCTCAGAGTGTCCTGGCTTCAGCTGGGATAGTTAATTTTCATCACTGTAGCTAATGTAGTGCTGTGTTTTGGACTCACAATGAGAATAATTGAGATAGTAAAGCGATGTTTAGTTGTTGCTGAGCAGTGCTTGCACAGAGTCAAGGACTTAGGCAAGGATTTGCCTAGCCACTGAGGAGCTGGGATGGGACAGTACCAGGATAGCTACCCAGGCTTTCCAAAGGAATGTCCTCTACCATATTGCAACACACTGATGGTGGGGGAGTTGGCTGTTTGGAGGTGGCTTGCGTTGCTCAGGGACTAACTGGGCATCAGTTGGCTGGTAGTGAGCAATTGCACTGTGTGTCACTTGTTTTTGTATTCTTTTTTTCTGTTCTTTCCTATTAAACAATTGTGATCTCAACATCTGAGTTTCATTTTTATTTTTTTTTCCTGATTCTTTCCCCCATCCCTTTGCCCAGAGAGGGAATGAACTGCTGGTGTGTGGTGCTGAGTCACCCACCAGACTAAAGCACAACATAGAGCTTGAGAGGGTACTGGACCCAGAGCCCCACACTCAGACTTGTCTATGAGATGTGCAAAAATTGCTGCTTTGCATCTCAGATGCTGTGCTAGAACTGAGTTTTCCTGGAGAAGCCTGGCCAGCTGGAAAAGTAGAAGCTCTCATCTTGGTGCCAGCAGTGATGCTTTGATTATGCTTGTTAATAGATAAAGCACAGAACACAGCATCCATTCAATGTGACTTTTTTTTTTTTTTTTTTTAATTCCTAAAAGCAAGCTGCTTGTAAAACATGTAGAAGGAACTGCCTTCATTGGGCTTCCCTCCTCACTCCTCAGTAAGAACCTCTGGAGTTGTACCAGGCAGGCCCATTGTTTTAGGCAGCAGCGCTCTGGCTGTGAGTTCCAGTGATCTGAATACCCAGTATTTTTTTTTTTTTCTAATGTTCTTTAGAGCAAACGCTAATTAGATTCAATCAAAAGTAAAGAATCTGATGCTTCATCCTCGGGCACTGCATGTTCCTTGATTGAAAAGAGACAAGCTGGTATTTGTGTCTTTCCTCTGTAAAGAAGACAACTCAGTGAGAGAACAGGTTTTGCGGAGAAAGTTGCTGGGAGTCAGAAAGCCATGCTGAGGCCAGGGGAAGGGAAGTAGGGAAATGGTTGCAATTTTGGCTTCTCTTCAGTGAGCAGCCACTACATCACCTTTCTGGGTGTGCCTTCTGTTTTTAGCTTGAAATGAAGGGTAGTGTGAAGAACCTTTCACAGATCTTTATCAGCCTCCACTACAGTGTTATTCTGAGCTTGGAAACAGAGGAATCCATACTTGCATTCGTTCAAATTGAAAGGGATTTTCCTGTGTACTTCTGTGCAAAAAATGGATCTCACTGATTCCCTTACTTATAATGTGAACTTGCAAAATGATGAACAAGCTCAGTTCCTGTGGAGGTCAATGCATGTGCTCAGCTACCAGCAGGATTTGTTCCCTTTGCTTTATGCCCATATATGTGGTTTATGATTCTTTCTCCTTAGCAAACATGTTAAAATGCCATATTGCTCCACTGGTTCTTCACCAGGAACATGAGAGTTACTGCTCCTTCAAGAAATTGTGGAAATGATTCCTTTTTTTTCCTGCTAATGGGCTTATGAAGCCAATGGGCTTTGTAAAAGTGTTAGAGATTGGGGCAGATGTAAAGGGACCACTGCAAACCTCTATTCAGATTGAGTCCAGCAACAGGTTGCTCAGGATCTTGTACAGCTAGTTTTGAATATCTTCAAGGATATAGATCCCACAACCTCCCTGGGCACCTGTTTCAGTTTTTTATCATGCTTATTATGATCTTTTCTTGTTGATATCAAAGTCAAAATTTCCTGTTCCAAATTGTCCATTGCCTTTCATCCATCTAAATGTAGACTGCAGAGGATCTGACTCTGTCTTCTCTAAATTCCCAGAATTCAGACCATATCAGAAAAAAAGAAATGGGCAGAGTGGCAGAATGTATCTCAGGACTGAGACTTCAGATATTACAGAGCTCCATGGAGATTAATTAGAGCTACTGTTTCAGGTGCCATTTAACTGGGGGGGAAAAATGGACAAAAATCATATTTGATCTGAGAACCAAACATTGCTCAGAGCCTTGCACACATCAAGGAACTTGAGCATGTTGTCACTAAGAACCAAGGGGAAAACTCCTCTCCAAGCACGTTTCCCACTAGATTGACCAGTTCTCATTTAAAAAAAAACTTTTAGATAGTTCTCTGGGCACCCTAGTATTTTGTCGTAGTCACATCTGACGTGGTCATTTGTTTTTCTGGATTTTATGTGTGCTATTGAGCACGGATTCCACTTGAAATGCAGATTCCCCTAAAACTGGTGAGTACGATGTGAAAACCGAAGATAGAGCAACAATTCTGTCAGTGTTTCAGGGCTTCAAGGTCAGCTCTGAATTTGGCTCAATTTGCTGGTCACCTGATGGCACTGACAGCAATGTGGAGTCATAAAAGTGACACCTGTGAAATAAGAAACCTTAAAGAACTGAAAGTAGGATGTCTCTTGGGAGCTGTACTCATAAGTATCTGTAGAACTATAATAAGTTTCTTCTCTTGTTGAAGCTCATACTTTTAAATGCTTGTACTACCTTGGCTGCTGTGTAGAGGCAGTAGGCAGTTGTAGGGACCAATGAGGTCTCCCCTCAGCCTCCTCCAGACTAAATAAAACCAATTCTCTCAGTCGCTCATTACACTTGTTTTATAGTCCTTTCACCTGCTTTGTTGCTCTTCCCCGTGGCCAGGAAAACTGCTGATTAATTAGAAATGATTTTGTTTTTCCCCACCCAGGCCATCACTGACATCTGCCCTTGCAGTCTGCCTTCACACATCAGGCACTGCAGACTGGCCATGACCAGCACAGCCAACCCCAAACTTCCTCTCAGCAGCTGTGTGCTCACAAGATTTGTGGAAGTGGGAGCAATTACTGGGGCTGCTTTGCACCAAAGTCCTCCTGGCCAGGAAGCTGTGAGCTCCAAGGTGTCAAGTAGCCAAAATGGAGATGCAGTGTGAAAGATGCACCATAGGAGAGCTGTTATAAACTAAAGTGCTGCTATATGTATTTTTTTTTACTTCATCCCGAGACTCATATACTGTCATCTTCTGGTCTATTTTGGTTCCTGAGGATGTGAATAGAAATATGACGCAGGGTAACTAATTAAGACTAGTTGCAGAACGATTAAACTAAGCAGTACATTTCTTTGGAAGAACCGTGAGCATTTCATGCCTTAGATAAGTGATTCCCATATGCTTTCCCTTGGCCAGGAAACGCAAGTTGCTTGCTACATCCCTGCTGGCTTTGGTTGCTGAATTCTTGATGTTACAGAAAGAGATAATGAAAGTTATTATATCTCATTCACTCCTACAGACTTTCTGTTCAGTGGGGCGTCTGAGCATTTCCTCCCATTAGCAGTAATGATAATGGGTCTCAATTAATGAGCAGCCACTGAGATAAACGCACACATGACAACAAATTAGCGGTTATGGATGCAACCCTGGAAAGAAAATGACCGTAGGACTCCAGAATCTCTCCTGGAGGTCATTGATTTCTTGGTCCCTTAATGAAAATGGAAGATTATCATCTCAGTCAGGAGTGGTCCCTGCAACTTGCTCTTTCTTTTAAAAGACGTTGTAAGGTAGGGGCATGCTTTCCAAAAGCAGTTTCTGAAATGTAACTGTAGACCACAGTATTGGATTGATGCAGCAGCTTGGCTATGACCTGAGGAGGCTGAGAATAGCACTGGGGCCTCTGCCAAAGCTGAGGTCTCATCTCTGGGACATGCAGGGATAACTCTCATATTCAGACAGAGCAAAAGTAGGACAAGGCAAACTACCTGTAAACAAGCACCAGTGTGCCAATGTGGAGCCATCCATTTTGATAAATGCTGTAAAGGTATCCCTGCAGCAGCAGCTGCTGCCAGTGCAGCCAGGGCAAGGCAAGAGCTGCTTGTCCTCTGCAGCACCAAACTGTAATCAGCAGTGTTACAGGAAGCCAGGGCCACGCAATCTCCCCACAGGTCAGTGAAAGTTGGATTTATTCAAAAGTAGCTCTTGGCAGCTTAACATGCGCAAAGCCTCATGAAAGAGGTGCCTAGTGTCAGCCTATTTGCAGAAGGGACATGTTCCCTTTGCAGCACTAACCAGAATGGCCAGCTCTGGCTGCACACAGCCTACACAGAGATGATATGCTCCCCTCCCACCCTACCAGGAGGTCAGTGTGCCCTGGAATAAGACGCATGCGTAGCAAAACTAGCCCTTGACTGCCCTCGTGCCATTTTTCTTGGCATAAGAGGACTTCAGTTCCCAGGACTGCTAATCCACTGTAAAGTTCACCTCATAGCTGGAGGGAGAGCTGCAGCTTTACTTAGAATAGACATATTGCTCTGAAATATGTTGCTTTTGGCTGATGTATTTATCAAGCAGTTGTTTCCATTGCTGCTTTCTCCAGTTTATGTCATCACTGCATGGCATGCTTTAACTCTCTGGTGTGCTCTGTGCAATTTGTCTACAAGTGTAGAGCAGATGAAGGCAATGTGATAGTAGCTGGTTTGCGCTCATTAGAGCAACACCGAAGAGTTGTCAGCGCTGACAGTGTTTTCTGAGGTGAGGAAAGCAGAGATCAGGGCCCTTGGGGTCTGCTTCCAGCCCTCCTTCTCTGTCTGATCATTACCAATCATAAACTGTGTAAACGGGATCTTAACCAGAACCCTGAAAAAATGCAAGACATCTGAATTAGGTGGCTTAATTTGTTTATGTAAATTTGTGAATACATCTGATGCCCAGACAGGTTTGTATCTGAAGGCAACTGGGAATGAGGCAGAGCCTGTAAGGGGGGTGATGAGGATGTGGCTGCCAGTGTAACAGGGATCATCCTCACCAAGGGCTGAGTGTGGTGAATGATTGAGTAGTGTATTTTTCACTACCACCACTTATTAGTTGCATGTAATGAATTAGTAAAATCTGCCACGTAATGGGTGCTCAGAGGCCAGAAAGCAGGTGCTGCTATTCACCCGGGCAGAGCTGTAGAGGATCTGAACAAATGCATGTCCAGTCTTTGCCTGACAAATAGAGATGGTGGAATAAAATCATAGAATCATTAAGATTGGAAAAGACCACCAGGAGCCTCATGTGCGACCATTACCACCTGGTAAAAGAAGGTGCTTGGGAACTCAAGTGGGGACACAAGCTTCTGGACAGCATACACATAAAAAAAATGCAGGTTGCCCAGGAAGGAGTTTGTTATAGTTTTGCTCCAGGCTGACCAAATGGATACAGGATGAGCCCAGGATTTGGAGACCTGCATTCTGCTTTTTGCCCAGAGTCGGTTTTCCTGTACACGTCAGCAGGCAGCAAAAATCAAGAGAGGACCACAGCTGCCCACTTGGCAAGTGCTTGTCCATCTCCAGCTCACCGTGCTGAATGTCTCAAAGGAAGGCCCCACAGTAAGACTTATAATTATCTCTTCCCTCTATTATGTCTCCTCATGATCATCATTAATGAGGTATGAGTTTAACCTTCAAAGTCCAATGTGCTACGTCCCTTTTAATGTTTGCAATTAGGAGAACCCTAAATAATTTTTCAGCACTACTTTGCAACAACACCTGCCCCTGGCTGTAGACTCCATGGTTTAATTAACCTGCCATGAGAACAAATTTCCTTTTATGCTTTTTTAATTTCTCACTCTCTAATTTCATCAAATAGTCATTTTTGTCTCAGTTGCCACATGGGGACTGTAAAACAAGGATGATAGCACAGTATTTCTACCTGAAAGTAATGTCAGAGCAAATAACCTCAGGACCTGACAAGCACTTGGATGCTAACTGCATCAAGTACTGAGGCTGTGCTGGGCTCTCTCTGATAATCAGCTTTAGACTGTGATCTTCCCCAGATGTACAAGCCACACCCCTGTTGTGCTGCCACTGAACTACATGGCTGCTTGGTTAAGTTCTCCATCGGTGTGAAATACTGCTTCTCCTCCACCAACCACTCCTTCCTTGCCACTTCCCACATCCATTTTCCTATGCATCTGGAAAGCTAAAACAAAAACAAACAAACAAACAAACAAAAAAAACCAGACCAGAAGCTTATTTAAAGAAGCTTTCTAAAAGAGGGTGGAGGGGTGGGGGGAACCATCAGAACTGCCAGAATTACCTCTCAGAGAGTTCTGTGCTCAACTGTAATGCAAAATTGCTCAGGACTCCTGAGGAGGGATCAGAGTCATTAAGGTTGAAAAAGACCAATAAGAACAATATACCCAACCGTCAATGTGTCACCACCGTGCCCACTAACCATCTCTCTCAGTGCCAGTCAGCCCTAGGTACTAAAATCTCACCTTTGCACAGGAGCCATGGTAGGAGATACGTTCTCTCCTAGAGAGCAGGACAGCTAACTCCTTTCATTTATTCTGTGGAAAGAAAAGACAATATGACACTCAGTTAGATGTAGGATGTGTGGTTTCGCATCCCATTCCCATTGGAGTGGTCTGGCTGATGTCAGGGGGTTGATCACATCCACAAAGAGGGAAGGCACAGTTGAGTCACAGCCTAAAGGCAGACGAAGTCATGCCAGCCATACTGATTGCGTGCAGCACCTTGGAAGAAACAAATCATCCACACAAACAGGATAACATACCACTGAAAGGTTTTTTTTGTATGAATTTCTCAATTAGTTAGAAATTATCTTCCCCCAGCAATAAATCCAGACCCAAGCAAGAAGTTCTGACTCCCCTGCAGGCTATACACAGTAGTGTTCCAACATTTTGTCACTCTTTATGAGGTCCTCTACAGGGTGGAAAACTTGTCAGAAGGCATCTTTGCATGCATCCGAAATGAAGATCAGAGCAACACAGCGTGGAGGATTTTGCGCTCAAGGCACTGTCAGTACAATGTGAGGGGAAGCACTTGGTCCTGTGTCAACAGGGAGGTGTGTTATGTCTTCCTAGAACCTGCTCTCCCAGGACACAGGTAGGGAGATTGACTTAGATCCATTCCGGCTTTCAGAGCAATCTAATGCAAAACAGACCTGAAGTCAAAACATAATTCTGCTGGGGGCATCATTGAGTGTAGGTGGAATTCCTCTATAATCACATGGCTCCAGACAGGGAGGTTTTAAGGGAAGTACCATGTATACAGATATTTATGATGAAACCTGCGGATCAGCCCTAATAACTGGATGCTTGTACTCGCTTACACTGCTGTGCATGATGCAGGGAGCCCACATGTGGTACACAGCTTTTCCTAGCAAACACCACACTGTACATACCACCAGTCAGTCCAGAACCCCAGTATCAGTATTGGACAGAAATAAAACTTAGCTCTGAGGAGCTGGGGGCTCTAGCCCACAACTCCTGCTCCAGTTACAGAGAAGGAAAACAAACTGTAGGTCTTGCACGCCCTTGTGGCACTTGTCATCCTGTAGGATCCCAAAAGCCAGCAGTCCACTGACACTGGCATGTTGCTAGAAAGAGGTGCAGACAGCCTGCATGGGACTATAAAGACCTTACCCTAACTGCAGCTGCAGCTGCAGCTTATTGTAAAACCCAGCAGCCAAACACTGGGGCTTCTGAAATACCAAATTTACTTAAATGTAAGATCCCCTAGAAAAACAGCCTTGCAGGCACCACTTCTCAATGCCACCCAAGCATCCACTGGTTTGCAATGCAGTGCTGTTTGGAGTACTGAGTGCCTCGTGTGAGTCCTGGCTCACCTGCCCCTCGCTGCCTTGTGAAACGGATGTGTTATGATCCACGTGTCAGGCTTCCGACACAAGAGATGCAGAGCAAGATGAGTCTTCAGAGATCAGCGGATTTATGACGGGGACTAACACGACGTGGACGCTACACCACCACAAGTCAAGGCGACACTCTGCGTAGGAAATTATATCGCGGTGCAGTTAGAATCATAGCACTGCGACGCTTTGTGTAGTCAGTCTTACTTTGAGCCTGATCCTTTCGAGCTCTGGGTTTGAACTTATTCCAGCAGAACCTCCTACCCGCTTTTAAAATCTATCTATCTATCCATCAAACCTATCTTGCGCAGTGTCAATTCAGCGGCCGGCCTTCCTGAGAGGAAAAAACGGTCAACTTTGAACAGCCATTTGTCACCGTCGCTTTCTTTGCTTGTCTTCACGCGGCCGCGCCTGCGACCGCCTGTGCGCGGCTCCCACAGCGCACGCAGACCCCTGCTGCTGGGCCGGCTGCAGCCTGCGGGACGGAGCTTCAGCGTTCAGGATGTGCCGCCTCTTCTACGAAGTGAAAAGCGGCCCCAGCTGGGAGGCAACGCCGGCACGAGGAGCCGTCGGTCCTCGGCAGCAACCCCATAAATAAACGCGTTGCCAGAGGAGCTGTACAAATGAACTCCCCTGAGGGTAATGGTACGCTCTCCAGCGTACTGCAGAACCGGCGCCCCCCGCTGCTGTGAGAGGGGATCGCCTATAGGAGGGGAGGAGGGAAAGCCCCGCCCCCAGCTCCGCCACGTGACCGCCGCTCCCCGCCCCTCCATTGATACTCCGCGCCGCACCGGAAGGTTCCAGGCGCCGCCAGACGCAGCGAGTCGATGGCCGAGCGGCGCGCGGCGGCCGGGCGCGGGGGTGGGCGGGACGCTCGGCGCTCAGCTGGCGCTGCCTGCGGCGGGCGCGCGGCGCGGCTCGGCGCGGCTGGGCTCGGCGAGCGGGGCTCGGCGCTCGGCAGCGATGGCGGAGACGGGGGACAAGCCGTACCGCGCGGAGTACGCCAAGAGCGGGCGGGCGTCGTGCAAGAAGTGCGGCGAGAGCATCGCCAAGGACTCGCTGCGCCTGGCCCTCATGGTGCAGGTACGGCGCTTTGCTGCGGGGGGGGGGGCCCGCCGTCGTCGACCCGCGGGTGGGGAGCGGCGGGCCCGGGGTTCGGCCTCGCAGCGCCGCGGGGCGCCCGCGTCCGTCCCCGAGGGGTTGGCTGGGAGCGCGGCGTCGGCCCCGCGCGCTGCGCCCGGTGGAGCGGAGCGGCGCCGCACGTGGCTCTGCTTCCTCCGCCTTTTGTCTGCGGGACGCCGCGCTGCCGGGCCCGGGACTGTGGCCTGCGGGTACGCGCGGGTTCACTGAGCGGTCTGGGCGGGAAGGCTCTGCGGAAGCCCACCCGCCAGCTCGGGCTGCCCGCGGCCGCGTCCGACCCGGCCGTGAGCTCCTCTGGGGACGGGCCGCCCGCAGCCTCGCCGTGTGGCCTCGGGCGCATCGATCAGCTCTCTGCGGTGCCAAGGGTAGGCGTGTGCTCCCAGCCCGTGGGGAGAGCCGGGCAGGGTGTTATTAGTGTCTCGGTTGTTTGTGTGCGGTGCTTGGTGCCGAACCGCCGTACCGTTCCTTCTGCTGGGTGCCGGAGCGGTCAGAGGATCCAGCAGGGTCTGGGCTGTGGTGCTCCCCTGGCATCGTGGGGACACTGTGGTCCTTACGGGGCGAGGCCAGTAGCCAGCGTTTATCCGCATACTCTTCATCTCTCTCCCCCCCCCCCGCTCCACTCGCTTGGATCTCGGCTGCCGCATTTCGGCCTCGTGTGCTTTTCCTAGTCGCCTATGTTTGATGGCAAAGTCCCTCACTGGCACCACTACAGCTGCTTCTGGAAGCGAGCTCGGATCGTGTCCCACACAGACGTCGATGGGTTCCCTGAGCTCCGCTGGGAGGACCAGGAGAAAATCAAGAAGGCCATTGAAACCGGAGGCCCTGGAGGAGGTAAACGGAGCTCTCCCGGTGTCCGTGATCTATCTTTTAAAGCTGTTGTCGCAGTTACTTAATGGCCGTGTTGCTGTGGCAAATGGTGTCAGAAGAACTGCTGTGGTGTCACCTCTCTCCAGGACCATAACACTTGCAGTGTGATGCAGGCTGGTTTTTAAAGCAGAGGGGGAGTGTGGAAGGGGGGTGGTTGAAAAAAGGCCAAGGCAGTTGGCAGACATACTGCCAAATATTTATTGTTATCAAGACTATATTCTGTTTTCATTTCTTCAGTATTAATATTCTTCTGGCACGCTGTACTTACGGCATCACTGCTGCAGCACGTGCTTATGCTCTATAGAGCCGTGAGCTGATGAACGGAGCTGGGGAGAAATGAAACACTCTGAGTACAGAGCGGACCAAACCCTCCAAGTGATGTAAACCAGGGTTGCTGTGCAGTTTCAAATTGATGTCTGCCCGATGAAAGGTATTAATAATTAAAAAAATAAAAAAAGAGGAAGATGTCACCTTGAAAGAGGACTTTCATTTTGAGAGGTGTTCTGTGCTGGAGCAGAACACAGAGGTTTATTAATCCAGACTGCTAACAATCTGGGACATATGGGAAGGAACAAAAAAGGTGGGAGGGTGCCTTTTAGAGCTCTGTATTTACCTTCCCTCTCCAGGAAAAGGAGACCAGGAAGGAGGTGGCAAGGCTGAGAAAAGCCTAACTGACTTTGCTGCAGAGTATGCCAAGTCTAACAGGAGTACTTGCAAAGGCTGTGAGCAGAAAATAGAAAAGGTAAACAGCTTTTCTTTAGCTCTCCGTCTTGTCTGTTTTCCCAGCAGTCACAATTCAAACAGTAGCTTCTGTAACTGCATCCTGTATATCCTGCATTTGGAAGGCAGTTGCAGAGCTGCTTTTCTGTGTCTGAGGGGCAGCTGTGTCCTGGAGGACTGACATGAAGGCATCCATCAGGCACTGGAGCCTGGAGTTCAGATCTGCTGATGCTTCCTTTTGCTTGGACTTTACAGCAGACTGAAATGCTGTTTGCCAGCATGTTTGGTTAGATTAAAAGAGAGGGAGCAACCGCTGACTG
The DNA here is from genome assembly GCA_036925125.1 of Oreortyx pictus. Taxonomy (NCBI): domain Eukaryota; kingdom Metazoa; phylum Chordata; class Aves; order Galliformes; family Odontophoridae; genus Oreortyx; species Oreortyx pictus. The sequence goes on from JAUPFR010000002.1 coordinate 16,292,771, forward strand.
CATCTTCACTTGTTCAAGCACTGCAGAGGTATCAGCTTCTTTGTCCTCGTTTTTTTTCTGTGCAGTGGAGGAATCTGACAAAAACAGCAATACACCTAATTAATGATGCTGCCCTGTATTTCAGCTTTTCTTGTCGCTCTGCTTTTAGAGACAATTGTTAAAAGTAAACTGAGCCTCTAATAGGCGAGAATAAAGCTCTCAGTTCTGTGTAGTTGGTAAAGACCACGTGATAGTGCTGTTATGCTTGTGACTGCACAAACATTGGTGGCTGGGGTGTAGGCAATCCCTTCTCGGAGCATGAAGTCTAAAAGCGCCTAAACCGAGAACTTCTTTGGGCATCTGAAGAGTAATTTGCAGTGGATGTGATAGTACTAATGATTGACTGATAAGGATGTAAAGTCAGCTTTCAGAGTCCCATGTGTGGCGCTTGGTGATGTAATCTTTTTGTATTCTAGTTAACTAACAGACAGGGAGCTGATGGAGTGAAGACTACAGAATTATCTTTCAAGTGTTCTTTTTTCAGCAGAAAGCTACTTAATCGGCTGTTTTTCTAACCAAGGACAAGGTATTAGTGAAAGCAGTGGAACTGTAAGGAAAGGTTTGGGCAATAATTGCAGGCTTTGGTGGAGGAACCATTTAGCAGGTGTGCAGGGAGCATCATGTTGGTAATGAGCTTACTAACGTCCTGCTCCTCCCAGAATAGCCTAACAGTTCCTGTTGTCTGTTTAACCTGCCCCAGGGCCAGATTCGGATTTCCAAGAAGATGGTGCATCCTGAAAAACCACAGCTGGGGATGATTGATAACTGGTACCACCCAGACTGCTTTGTGAGCCGCCGGGCAGAGCTGGGCTTCCTCCCAGCATACGGGGCCACCCAGCTCCTGGGCTTCAGCATCTTGAAAGCTGAAGATAAAGAAACTCTGAAGAAGCAACTACCGGCTACCAAGACTGAAGGGTATGTGGGGAATGCAACTAATTTTGAATTCAAGGGACACTCACTTGCCTTCATGTACATTTGTGATGAGTGTGTTACGGCACTGTTATCTCAGTTCTAAAAGAGTAGGAGGATGTGGTCCTCCTGTTGCATTAGGGCAGGTGACAGTGGGCTGGTTCCCCATCCCTGGGAGGCTGCAGTCTGCTAATCCATGTGACTGCACTGGGGAAAGGCTGAGGCCAGCAGCTGTGACTTGGAGTACTCATGTGCAGTTTTCAGCTGTAAATATTGTGTACATGGTACAAAGAGATATGAGCTCAGCTCTCCTTGTGTGATGCTGTTGTCAGCCTTGCTTTCTCTGGCCTAACCACTTTTTACAGAATTGATTTGACCTCGTATCTACCAGCTGCTGATCTGTGACAAGCAAAGTCTGATAACAGTGCTTATTGCCTGCATGGTGCTTACAGTTGGATGCTTTTGTTTGCTAAACGTTTTATGATACAACTGAAATCTTATTGCTTTGCATTGAAATTTTGAATGGAGGCTTTTTACAGGAGGTGAACTGATAGAGAAGGCCTTCCAGGTGGCTTGCTAGTTTGGGTTGATCTTTTTCAGTTAATAAAGGCTTTGGTGCTTGAAGTGGCTTTGCCTAGCATCATGCTCGATAACACAAGCCAGTGTTGCATTTTTCACATGAAAGAGAAAGCATAAAATATTGCTGGGTTCTAGAAACAGGTGTTGTAAGGTGTTGGACTTCTCTGTGTACTTCCTAGACTGAACTCAGTGATACTTCTGCAAGGGCTCACTGTGAAACTGCTCAGTGAAACTGACATTGGATTCTGAAAAGATGCAGTTGTCAAATCTGTGCAGCCTTTGTCAGTGTTGGTCCTGTGTAAATGTGTGGCTGGTGGGCGTGGTGCAGAGCTTCTGAGTATCTGTGTCTTTTTATGGTTATAGATAAGAGTGGAGCTTGCATAAATCGATCTGCATATTAAGAGGCTGCCATTCAACTTGCATGCTTGATTCTTGGTTGGCAAGCAGTTCCAGAAGCGTTCAGCAGTGTTGCAGATGCTGTGGGGAGGGTTCTGCAGTGTCATGCAGATGCTACTCTGTGGACCCTATTGGGGTCTGTACTGCTCGTGTTCAGCTCTGTCCCCTGAGTTGCTGGAGGCAGGACCCTTCACACTGTGCTGAGCTATCTGGGTCTGCTTTTCTTTTCACATGGTAGGCACCTTCTTTCTGTGTGCACTGCAGAATGTAGTTAGGCGTACAAGTTTTTATATATTTGTAGCATTTTGTGTTCCGCTTCACCCTGGGTAAGTGAATGAGTTTAATAAGGTTATTCGTGACTATCTCCCATGTTTTCAGCAAAGCACTGGAGATATGCCTTTTTTTTTTTTTCTGTCTGCCCTGGCTCTGCTTTTCTGGGCCATTCTCTGGGTTGATATTCAAAATGTGTCGGCTTTGCAAAGATAGGCCACAGTATAGTTTGCCAAGTCACTGTGTAAATATAAGTCTAGAATTGCAGTGGAAAAAAGCTTAGTGTGGTGATACAGGGTAATGTGAACCAGGACCTTATTCCAGAAAAGCAGTGGGAAGTACCACCTTTCCTGCTTCCTAAGCACTGCATGAACAAGCCCGTTGCCTGTGAGGGAGCAGACTGGCTCTTGTGAGCCATCACCTTCTGCCATTTGGGCTGTGTGCTTGACCTGAGGGTATTATGGATGAATTGGCAAAGAGGCCATCTGTCTCAGAGCTAAGTGAATGAGTGGGAGTGTAAATAAATGGAATGAGTGGCATGGATTGGGTGTGCTTCCTACCTGGGGATTGTCTGTCAGGAAAGTACAGAGTTCTGAAGAAGCCAAGAAAAAAGGTGGGGGAGAAGTAGCCCAGAAGCTTGAATGAGGTGCAGCTTCCTCCCATTGTTTAGCTTACGCATTCAATCAGATAGCAGGTATTAATGACAGAAATTGCAGCTTCTTGCAGAAGCAGTATTGGAGCAGCTGCTGTAGGTGAGATTCTTAAAGTGATCTTTATTTATCTCTGCTTGTGCTACATCCAAATTGCATCTAGTCAGCTGCAGTTCGGATGTGACATACCCAAATTCATCTGCTGCTTCTGCATGTCTGGCCCGTGCTCTGCAGAAATGTTCTGTCTGCGGCTGCTCTGTCAGCCCTTTGTGTAAGAGGGGTGATATCACGTAGGTGTTGCAGATGAGTGAAACTGAGGCATCGAGCAGGGCTAGCTACCGAGAATAGGATGGAAAAATCTCTTCCTTCTGAAGGGCAAAAACGGGAAGGTTTCCTGCAAGAGTGCTAGCTTCTTTCATTGCTCATTGCTGGATGAGACATGCAGACCCTCCCCTGCATGGAGCTGCTGCTCAGTACAGTAGCAAAGTCTCATTCTGGAGGCGTTGTGAGGCAGCACCCGATTAGCTACAGATAATCTGAAGCGGAGGGTAAGTACTCATGTCAGCAACAATCTGCAAGTGCTTTACTGAGTGAGGAAGGGGATTCTGGTTCATCCCTGTATCAGGTGCTTGCTTTGTCCGGGGTTACTGTGTCTGTCCTTATGTGTTTGTTTTCATTCTTACGAGAAGATGAAAAGTGGAGTAGATGGTAAGGAAGCACCAATTGGGAGTGAGCCAGTTCACCTTCCTCATCATCCTCTTTAAAGCCGGAGCTGATCTTGTAGTTCCGTGTCTACCAGGGAGGTGAGAAGTGTTTTGTGTTGTCTGATTAGTGCCAGTCTTCTCAGCAAGCTGTTGGACTGTACCTGCTGAGCGCGTGGCTTTCCCTTCCCCAGCAGGAGGAAGGCTGTACTCGGCAGCACCCAGCCACTGGTAGCAGCACAGTGTGTGGTCCTCATGATGGCAAGTAAAAGGAGCATGTCAATGGCTGTCTGCTTTGTAAGTTGTTCTGAAATTTGTGATTTTTGGACAGATAGGAGATGAATTCATTTTTGTCCATCCCTTCTTGAAGCTGTATAAAACAACAATTAGCGTTTGCTTTAAGTATTGGGTGTAGCCAGAGACAGGAGGGAAGGTGAGAAACTTCCAGCTGTGTATACCTCTTTGCAATCTGTATGATCCCTCTTGCTCTGCAGTTTGGCTGGAGCAGGTATAGCAGCTGTTCTGTACAGGCAAAGCAACCCTCTGTCCCCCTGACTCTAAGAAAGTGCCAGAAGTACAAATCCCTTCTGGGACTTGGATACTTTCCCTTGGTCCGGGGGCCTCTCAGCAGGGTGTTTGCTTTCCAGTGGTTTGGCTTTCCTCCTTTCAGAGGCAAGTTGCTGCACAGCCATCAGCTTTGGCTTGCTGGAGACAGCCTGGCTCTCAGCCTGCTGAGGAGAGACACTGCAGATGCACAGTATTTAGGCACCCATCCTAAATACTTGAAGCCCTGTGGCTTGGGAAGGTGCAGCAGTGTGTGCATTGTGCTCATGTTGGTGTGTTGTTTCCCTGATTATTCCATGTGCCGGTGACTTGGTTAAACTTCCAGGAGCTGTGATTTGCATGGTGAGCACTTTGTGTTTGGTGCTGCAGTGATCAGTGGATGGTCTGGGATTGTTCCTTTTGGGGTCTGCAGCCAAAGGGAGAACAGCACTCTTGTGCAGCCTGGGGACCTCTGAAAGCATGGCTGTGCTTGTCTTGCATCCAGTCTTTCCTTGCTGTTCGCTGATGTCTCCAAGTTGGGTTGTGCAGTTGACAGAAAAGAAGGAAAAGATGCCATTCAGGGGGACCTGGACACACTGAAAAAGTGGGCACATAAGAATCTAATGAGATTCAACCAGGTCAAGTTCAGGGTATTTCACTTGGGTCAGGGCAGTCCCAGATGTGAGTACAGACTGGGGAAAGAACTCACTGAGTGCAGCCCTGTAGAGAAGGACTTGGGGGTCCTGATGGATGAAAAGCTGAACATGAGCCAGCAGTGTGCGCTTGCAGCCCACAAGGCCAACAGTATCTTGGGCTGCATCAACAGGGGGAGGGAGGGGATTGTTCCCCTCTCTTCTGCATTTGTAAGGCCGTCTGTGAAGTACTGTGTCCAGGCGTGGGGCCTTCAGTACTGGAAGAATGCAGTAGATCCAGAGGAGGACAAAGATGCTCAGAGGACTGGAGCACCTCTCCTATGAAGAAAGGCTGAGGGAGCTGAGATTATTCAGCCTGGAGAAGAGAAGGCTCTGGGGAGACCTCACTGCAGCCTTCCAGTACTTGAGGGAAGCTTATAAGCAGGAGAGAGACTGACTTTTTACACAGTCTGATAGTGATGGGACAAGGGCGGGGTGGCTTTAAACTAAAAAAGGAGATATTTAGGTTGGATGTTAGTGGGGAATTCTTTACTCAAAGGGCAGTGAGGCACTCAAACAGGTTGACCAAAGAAGGTGTGAGTGCCCCATCCCTGGAGATGCTTAAGGCCAGGTTGGATGCCCGTGGCAGCCCTGCCCACGGCAGGGAATTGGAACTGGATTACCTTTAAGGTCCCTTCCAACTCAGGGCACTCTGTGATGATTCTATGATAGTCATAACCTTCATCGTTACCCTTCTTCAGATGTGGAGAGATATTTGTATGCCCATGGGCCTTTGGAGTAACTAATACAGTCATGGCTGAATATGTCTGCAGTTCCCAGTGTTGTTGCATTTTATGTGCGGTTCTGCCAGATCATAATTATCCTGTGGAAAACCTCAGAGTGTGCCTGATCTAATTGAGGCAGCAGTCATTGCAGAGCCAAGTACGTGTCTGTGATGTAGCACAGGAATTTTGAAAAGTGGTCTTGCCACTTATTCAAGTCTCTACAGATATCAGCAGTCAGTAATCTGAGCTGCTTTAACATCTGGACAGGCATTTAAATAACTTATTTTCACGTGTGTATGCTCTTTTTTTTTTCTCTATTAGAAAGAGAAAAGGAGAAGAGGTAGATGGAAATGTTGTTGTGAAAAAGAAATCAAGAAAAGAGAAAGAAAAAGAATCAAAGCAGGAAAAACAGCTGAAGGTGAGTTTTAGTTGGTTAGATCCTAAAACTGTCTCATAAGAAGGATGCAGTGTCAGACACTAACTGAAGAGCTGCGGTGCCTGGAGATGAGCTGTACCTGGTGCCTAGACAAAGCAGTACAGCTGGTCCTCATGTCTTGGCACAGGAGATGGCCTGATGCAAAGCCATTGCTGAAGGTGATTCTCCCTGCTGTTGTCTCCTGATAGGCAGGAAGGAACTGTTCTAGGACTTAGGCTTATTGGCTTTAAATGGATTAGGCTGTCTTCTCTCTCAGAAAAGCTAGTTTCATGATCCTTCCTGTTTCATCTGACTGTGGTAGTTGAAGCTCTGATACCAAGCACTGTTTCAGAAGAGCTTGGCAGCCCAGTAAATATCTTGCTGTAAAAATTAAATGGTGAAGTGTAGAATTAGATGACTGAGAAGTCGTATCTCACCCTATGAGAAGCTGGGTTCAGTATCTGAGTACAAAGTGTGAGAGATCACAGCTTTCTACTTTTTATTTTTGGAATATTGTGGGAAGAATTCCTAATGGAGGAGCAAGAATTTTATATTCGTTAAAAGTTTGGCATATGTACTTTCCAAGGGAAAAAAAAATGACAAGCAGATTTGCTAAAGCTAACACTTAATGGAGCTGTAAAGAAAATGATGTCATCTGATTTTCTTAGGATGTTTTGTTTCTGTCTAACCCTTCCACCTTTTCTAGAAAGGCCTAAAAGATTGCACAGGCTTATCTGCACCATTTCAGGTTTTTGATCTAGTAGAAATACTTCTTACGCTTAAGTGCCTTAAAATAAAGACAGTGTGTACCAGCATTTGTGATTTTTATTTTAATACAAGGCTCTAATGCAGTGACATCCCCACTGTTGGCAGCGTGAACTGGGTAGGTGATGTTTGCAGGGGCTGTTGGAGAACTCACTAGGAGTAGAAATGTGGTAGAAACATAGGTCTCACTCCACCTAAAAGCTAAGTGTTTTAACAACCTGTATCTTTTTGTATGGGTTAGTGCTGTGAAAGTTACTTTGCAGTCTTTCTGCATGCATAGATAATGCAGAAGTGTTGGTTAGTACAGAATCCCACACGGCCAACCTTTCATCTGTAATCTTCTTGTGAGAGTGTTTTTGAAAGCTACCATGTGTGTATGTATTCATACTGAAGTCCAAAGCGTGTGGCTTTAAAGGCCTGATCTAGCTGTTTTATCTAAACATGTGGTTCTCCCTTTGGTGAAGCTGCTGGCTCTTGGTGCTCTTCACCATGCTGCAGTTTTGGGGGTATTCATAGTGACTGCCCACAAGGAGCTAAAATGATGGGTCTTGTCCACAGGAGCAGACAGAGCTGATCTGGGGCATCAAGGATGAGCTGAGGAAGGTCTGCTCCACCAATGACCTGAAAGAGCTGCTGATTGCCAACAAGCAGGAGGTGCCTTCAGGGGAGAATGCAGTAAGTTGGTCTGTAGTCACTTTGCACGTATGCTTGGTTTGCAGTGCCCCCAGCTGATTGATATTTTTGTCACTGTCTCTGCAAAAGCAGATTGACTGTGATGCTTCACATTGCTATCTTCTAACTGTTGCATTATGCTAAAGGAAGCAGAAACTGCATTGTTTTCTGGTTGCTTTGTGGTATGCTTTCTAAAAAAGTGAAGTTTCAGACTGTATCTCGCAGAAGGTTTCTCTCAGAACTACATGTCACGTGAAGTGTTTGTGTTTATTAGGGCTGTAGGGAGTGTGGGATGAGATGTGGGAAGTGTCTAGACTCAAAATGGACAAGAAAATCTCTAGGCAGGAAAACTGGGGCTTGTCTGAGCCCACATTCCCACCTACATACTTGTGTTCAAATGCAGTAGCTCATCTCTGACACGGCTGTCTGATCAGGGTATGTGTGGGAGGCATGCTCTCCTGAATACCCAGTTTTGTATTGTTTGTTGTTTTAGATTTTGGACCGAGTGGCAGATGGGATGGCATTTGGAGCTCTGCTTCCCTGTGAGGAGTGTAAGGGGCAATTTGTGTTCAAGAGCGATGCATACTACTGCTCAGGGGACATTACTGCCTGGACCAAATGCGTGGCTAAAACACAGACTCCCAACAGGAAAGACTGGGTAATCCCAAAGGTGGGTGTTAACTGTAAACGTGATGATCTGAAGTGTGCTTCTTAATTTATTCTTCCCTTTGTAAGGAGTTTGGATGAGCAGCAGTCAGTGTTGGATGCTGGAGCACAAAGTGTGCCTCAGTGCTCAGCAGCTGTGACAAAGTCATGTAGGACGAAGTCGTCCTTTTTCCTAGTAACACTAAATTAAAACACAGATTGCTGATTTGATTTGAAACCATTCATTTACTCTCCTCTAGCTTTGGTTTCTGAATCGGTGAAATGCATGTTTGCCTATCTTAATATGAGTATCTTGGAAATCCTTTGAGGCCTGTGGTAACTGACACAATCTGGCCAGTGCTTAACTTGGCTTTTAAATTTGATAATAGTATTTGTTGTTTTAAAGCTCCATGCTTCTATCCCACAGGAGTTTCGTGAAATTCCTTATCTCAAAAAGTTTAAGTGTAAGAAGCAGGACAGGGTATTCCCTCCTGAGTCTGCAACTGTGAACTCTGTGCCTCCTCCATCTGCATCCGCTCCTTTGACAGAGACTGTCTCTGCACCCCAAGGTCAGTGGAATTCAGGGTGATGTGTGATACCACTCCCATTCAAACAGGCCCCTTGACCAGGCCTGCTGTTTGCTGTTCTCGTACCCCTGAGCAGTCTGAGCTTTCCTGGTAAGAAGATTTGCAGATTGCCACAAGTTACACCTTTCTAGCAATGGAAGACCCTTTTCTGGCTTAGTGGGGACACATGCTTGGGATCTTGGGTTTTTTGGGGTTTTTTGTGTGTGTGTGTGTGTGTGTGTGTATGTGGTTTTTTTTCTGACAGATCATTTTGTGTATGTGGTGTGTTTCCAGTGAATCAGAAACTTAAAGACCTGTGTCCTGAGTGAAACCTGCTGTGAAATACTTTCTGACTTGGTTTCTTGGGGAGCATCCAGGATCCTCAGTAGTGTCAGCTTCCATATTCTACATCCAGGGTCAGGTTTTTAAGGTCAAGAAGTTGTTTAAAATTCTGTTTGGGTACTTAGTCTCAACAACTGCAGACTGTCATTGTGCAAAAACAGATGTGCTGTCTCCAACCTGCAAATTGGCAAATGGCTCTACTCCGGTAATTCCAGATAGGCCACTGGAACAAGTTGCATCTTTTACTGATGTGGCTTCTGTGACTTCTTATTTGGTTTATTTAGTCCCAGCTGTGGTCTGGGGAGCAAGGAGACGTTGTTACTTGGTGAAAAGGGTGAGAATAATTCTGTATAGCTCATATTAGCAAGATCACATTATTTTAACAATGAAGACACTGTAACCTGAGCCTCTGTTCAGACTGGCAACTTGATTCCCCTTTCAGTGTGCCCTGAAAGTAAATACAAACTACTGACTAGAATTAAGCCAAAGTTACTTTCTTAGCAGCCTAATTCATTTGTGTTTGGGATGGTGGATGGGGAGAACAAACCCTTCAGTTGGTGAATCAGAATTAATAGCATTCATCATTAGAAATGCGGATAAGCTTTCAGACATTTACTGTGCCCTGGATCCACCTGCATTGCAAGGCTCATTACATCAGTGTTGACACTATGAAGTAATGAAGTCTCAAATGGTTATCCGTTTGCTTGTTACAGGGTTTACATTATTAAGCCAGCTTCCAACTTTGAACTGTCTGTAAAATGAAGACACAAATGTATTGTAAGATGTGAGAATTAGGGTAGGACCTTTCATGCTGTCCAGACATCGGATGAAGAGGGAGACTGAGCAGAGTCCATAGTTTACAGTTCTGAAACAGACTTGGAAAAAAAAAGCAACTAAATGCGGGCAAATAATGTGCCCACAAACAGATCTTTTCTAGCCTTCTATTCACTCTGTTTGTTGTGTATGTTGGATTTTGTCATCTCTGTTGAGTATGGGAGCTTTCTCCCACTCATTAGTCAGACCTACTTGGACTCATCTCCCTGCAGGCTGGGCTGATTGTTCTGAGTGTGTGGGATGCTGTCTCTTTGTGCTCGTTATTTGTGTGGGGACTCTGTGCTTGTCACTAACGTGCCGGGTTGTTTCTGAACCCCCAGACAAACCACTGACCAGCATGAAGATCCTGACACTCGGAAAGCTGTCCAAGAACAAGGAGGAAGTGAAGAGTATTGTGGAGGAGTTGGGAGGGAAGATGACAACAACAGCTAACAAGGCCTCCCTGTGCATCAGCACAAAGAGTGAGCAGCCTTGGGGTGGTTGCTGGTAGCACTGGATGCATGTACTTGATCAGAGCTCTTTGTGGGTCACTGTTTGGATTAGGGAGAGCGTTTGAACATGCATGTGGTCTTGGAAAAGTAAAAGTACGTGTGAGTTGATTTTTTACTCACCTAGTAAAGTAATCGTGTGGGTTGTGCCATAAAGGCTGGACAAGTAAGGTAAAATGTGAGTGTTCCTGCTCTAGTCCAGTCCGCAGCTTTGTATGTGGTGGTAGTGCATCTCTTCAAAGCTTCACAGAGTCCTGTATTGTTGTCAGAAGTAGAGACTAAAGTCTTGAAACCTCACTGATTGCTGGGTTTTTTTGTTGTTTTTGTTTGTTTTCCTGCCTCTGCAGAGGAAGTAGAGAAAATGAGCAAGAAGATGGAAGAAGTAAAGGATGCCAGAGTTCGTGTGGTCTCAGAGGAGTTTCTTAAGGATGTGAAATCTTCCAGCAAGAGCTTTCAGGAGCTTCTCTCTCTACATGCAATTTCACCTTGGGGTGCAGAAGTGAAAATGGAGCACCAGGAGGTGGTGGTGGATGGGAAGTGCAGCAAACCCCTAAATATGAAGAGTGCTGGGAAGGTCAAGGAAGAACAAGGTGAAGAACGAAGTGGTTGTTTTTCCAAGTTTAATTCTCTATATGCACAAAAGAAAATCTGGGTATAGTCTGGCCTCATCCTCTCCTAGAGTTCTCTAACTTTTTTTTTTTTTCCCCTCATAGTAAATTTTAAATAATTGAGCTTTAGGTAAGACCAGGTTTAAGTGGGTATGAAGCTGTCTCCTGGCAGCTTCTGTCTCGGCAGCATTCTTACAATCATAGAATCATTAAGGTTGGAAAAGACCATGAGATTAAATATAGTTGAACTGTCAGGCTATCACCACCACATAGTAGTCTTCACAACTGCCACAGCAAGCTTGCATTATTCATGCTGGAAAGTGAACAAAACCATTAGATATGCTTATCTTCTTTTCAGTATCCCGACAAGCTTTTAGCTTCTGTCATTCAGTTTTGTGTTAATCCTAAACTAACTCAGAGCAGCAGGATCTCCAAGGGTACTGATTGTCCCATGTGCCCTGTGAAGTTTTAAAATCTCACTTAAATACAGCCACAAATGTGACTTCCATCTATTGTGTAGATGTGAAAATGATACTGGGGTCATGAGGAAGGAAGATATATCTTATCCGGGGAGATCTTGGTTTTTGTTTCCTTGTGGGGGAAGACAGCTGTAAATTAGCTGCTGAAAGAAGGTAAGAAGCCATTGAAGTGTTGGTGGTATTATACTGGGAATCTGATTTGAAACCTCGTTAGGGTAATAATTATGCAAATTGAGAATTTTATATCTTGATTCAAGTCAAACTGTACTGCCTACGTAGGAAAAAAATTAAGTTCTTATCCCTGCAGGTCCTAGCAAGTCTGAAAAGAAAATGAAGCTAACAGTTAAAGGTGGAGCAGCAGTAGATCCTGATTCTGGTGAGTGAGAACAATACTTGAGCCTGCACCAATGTCTGCAGGACGCATGATTGTTTGCAGCATTCTTATTTTTATTTTTTCTGTGGAAGGAAAAGGGTTTTGCAGTCAATAGAGTAAAAGTTAAGGACTCTGTAGAAGGAAGTAGAGTTCTTGAGGTACCTTTTCTTGCTATCAGAGGAAGGCTATAGATTGATACTTAAAGTTTGGATGTTCTAGGATGTTCTATTGTACCTTTCACAGGAGGACCATTTAAATTAAGGTACACACATGGTTCAGCTTCAGAAATATGTCAGAGGAATTGATAAAAGCTCAGGCAGCAGCGGCCATGGGTCTGGCATAAGTGTTTGCCTCAGGACTCTTTGAGCTGGGGCAACTGATGCTACTCTCCAAATTGATACTGTACAGATGTCATCCTTAGAAATCATACTGCAACCAAGGCCAGCCTTCATTTTTTTCAGTCCTTTTTTTTTAAATGTGACACCTCCTAAGTTGTATCTCTCTTGAGAATTCTTCTAGCCAGTCATGCAGTTCAGTGCTAGACTCTAGGTTGTCCTTACTCAAATGTACAGCTTTTCTCAAGTTAGGGTTGAGATTCATTGCTGTGTATCTAAAAGCATGTACCTGCAGTGTGTTGTAAAGAAGCTTCAGGTAGTTTTTAATGAGTATGTTACTGCTGTTCTTTCTGATATTTTGTAAATTTTCACAGTTTTGAAACATCTGGGTGAATGTAGAAAAGAAACCTAAAATAGTAACCTCTGTGTTCTAATTTTGTTTCTTCTCCATAGGTTTGGAGGATTCTGCTCATGTCTTTGAAAAAGGTGGAAAGATTTTCAGTGCCACTCTTGGCCTAGTAGATATTGTGAAAGGAACAAATTCCTATTATAAACTGCAGCTGCTGGAGGATGACAGAGAGAGCAGGTGAGTTCAATTTTCCCTGGAAATGTTTTTGTTCACGTTTTTTCTAATAAGTGCTGGATTTTTAGTTTCTACAAAAGCAAGAAATGGATGAAATGTTGTAAGGAGTTAAGGATAGATGTGTTTGTTTAAAAATTTTTTAAAAGGTGAGGGGGAGCTGTTGAATTGTATCTGGTAGCATTCATTTATGCATCCTGAAATGAGTGAGGCACATACAATATCTTAGGACTGGGTTAATTCTATCACAGGAGGGCCACAGTGCTCTGTGACTGACAGCTGCCCAGGAAAATATAGAAGGAGAAGGTTTCTCCCTTTTAACATCCACGACCCCTTTCATGAAGTCTGTGATGTTGGGAATCTTCCTCATATTCTCCAACTTTCCTTTGTCTTCTAATTGCAGAGCTGTGATGTTGGGAAACAATATCAGATTCTGTCTCTACACAGAGCTACCATAGTGTAGTTCGGACCTGGAGGAGTACTGAGGCTTAGCAAAGTGCAGTGAAGGGGTCAGGGAGTGTTTGTGTATTTAGCTTTTCAGGGCCATATATTGTGGTAGATCTGTCCAGTGGTGACATTTCTGACAACAGATACAGAAATTGAAAGGGATGTTGCTGGCTCCTGTATTTGTATTATACAAATTTGGATCCAGTATGTGGGGAGATCTCAGCACCTGTGCTGTAAGCCTGACAAATTGGAAAAATTGAATTGATGGCTGAAGCTGACCCAGGTTAGTGTTAGTAAAACAAACAAATGAATACAGTTATTTCTGTTGTCCCAAAGAATCTGAACTCTGTGACTCTGAATCACAGGCTTAAGTATGCATGATGTTTTATTTTTTTTTCTAAATACACGGACCTAAAAGTCTGAAGATGTGTATTTGCGAAATATTGACTCAAGGTAATAGCCTCTTTTTTTTTTTTTTTTCCTTTCCTCTTCTCTTGCTGTGCTTGCATTTATTTTCAGAGTAGTATATCTGGTGTGTTTACAACAGGTGTTCTTTATGCCTGCTGTTGGACATAGGCACTGTGGTGGCTCTTCTGTTGCTCTCTTGCAGAATGTCTTTCTTTAAATTAACGACATGCAAATGGCTGATTCACAGTTGCAGAATAAGTTTCATTTGGACCGAGATCTAGAGTCAGAGCCTTTACATCTGCTCTTTTCTTGCTTTTCACTTCTCTAGGTACTGGGTGTTCAGATCGTGGGGTCGTGTGGGCACTGTCATTGGGAGTAACAAGCTGGAGCAGATGCCATCAAAAGAAGATGCTGTTGAACATTTCCTAAATTTGTATGAAGAGAAAACTGGCAATTCTTGGCATTCAAAGAACTTCACTAAATATCCCAAAAAATTCTACCCGCTGGAAATAGATTATGGACAGGTAACTGTCAAATGTCCCTGTGTCAGATGGAGCATTGCTCAGCTGCTTTCCTGTAACTCTTCTCTTCTGCACTCGTTGACACTTCAGCAGACTTGAGGGATGAAGTGTGGGGTTTTGCTGCGCAGGTTATTAATGTAAGCATAGCAGGGAGACTCCTGGGAGGACAATTGTTGTTTACTCTGTGTAATCTCACAGAAGTTAATTTGAGATGAAGTAAGCAGTCATTTCACAAACTCCCTGCTTTGTTTTATATAACATAGACACATCTAATTTGTGTTCTGCATTCAAAAACTTCCCAAATGGTGAAACAAACCTTATGCAGCACAATGCTTAGTGCACATGTTGAGCAGGCTGAGAAGAAGAAGATTTGCTAGCAGTAGGGTTTGGCTATTTAGACAGCTATGCAAAATAGGAATTCTCTCCCTTCTGCCCAGTGGGAATTTATGTACTTGTATAAAGATATACCCATAACATAAACTATTTTCAGACGAGATAGCTGAGTGCTGTTAATAGGTATAAAGACATCAGAGAAGATGTTTTCAATCCATTGCATTTTTTTTGTAGCTGCATTACTGGATGTCATCTTTCAGTGCAAAGCAGTCAGTGATTACATTTCTTTCTGGAAATTTGAATATTGCAGCAGGAAACTGTTATACTGCAGTGTGCAACAATGCTGAAGCATCTAGCGGATGCTTTATGGATAAAACACTGTACCCAGGAAAATTCCTAGGAAGAATTGCTTCTAACTGATGATGCCTGTACTTATTGATGGCCATTTTTCTTATAAAAACAATCTACTTATTGTATCTCTACTTTGTTATAAAACAGTGAAAGAAGAATTCTTTTTTCTTTTCATGCCATGGCCTCTGCAGCAGAAGGGTTGCAGAACAAGTTAACACTGCTGCTTGAGGTGAAGCAGAGATGCACACAGTTCAATTCCCTTAATTCTGCCTTTATTTTAAAATGTTGCCTCTTGAAACATATCTGCCCAATTACTGAGTAGGTGAATTTTTGAAGCCACTTTACTCCAGAAAGTCAAACCAACATCCAACACTTCCTATGAACTTCAGGCTAGTAAAATTATGCATACATTAAATTGGCTTTGATTTGTTACCATGGCAGCAAGTCTGTCACCTTTTGTGACAATTTTACTAATTGTGGTACTACATTTTCTTCTCAGGATGAGGAAGCTGTCAGGAAACTGACAGTAGGTGCTGGGACTAAATCAAAGCTTGCTAAGCCGATCCAAGACCTTATTAAGATGATATTTGACGTGGAGAGCATGAAGAAAGCCATGGTGGAGTTTGAGGTGACTACACACATTCATGTGTCTCAGCTGTAACTTCCCTTTCTCTATATATCATGCTTGTGCAGCCTGAAGTTCTTTGCAATCCAGGGTGTATCATACATTGCAGAAGTCACTGCTAGTTTTAGATCAGTCTTAAATAAGGGCAAGAGTGTGAGCAGGGTTTGACAAGTAGTGTAAGTAGTAATTTAGTTATGATGCACGTGAACATGTTCTTGGTTCTACAGTAGGGAATGTCCGTGTCAGATCTTCTGAACTGGGGCCAAACTCTAGGTTTTTTTTTTTGTTTTATGTCTCATTTGTTCTAACATACCTTCTTTTCATCCATTCTTCTTTCCTCCATACTTTTAGAGAACAATCTGGTAGTATCTCTCCTTGCATAGAAAGAGTTGTTGGGAGGTCCTGCAGGTTGGTTGTTTTAATAGAAGTCAGACTGCTTTGATTCTAAATAACAGATGTCAGTTTTCTTCAGCCAGCTTAGTTATTTTATTCTAAGAATTCATATTTAAGCAGCTTATCTGAATGTTTTCAGATGTATTGCCCAACATTTTGTAGCATTGTAGGTTAGTTATGTTTTTGTGTATAGCTGCACATCTGTAGGAGACATGAGAATCACGGTACTCACTTCCTACTAGATTTATCTCATGCTGCTGCTGAAGAGCTGTTTTTCTTTAGAGGAGTTAACTTTTCTCCCTTGCTCCTTATGGCAATCTTGACATGTGCAGCTCTTACACAACTAGTTCTTCACATTGCCCTCAGGGTTCCTGGCAGTATTAATCTTCATATTTGTCCCCAACACATGATCAGTTTTGAATTCTGTCTTCTCTTTTTCCATCCATGTGGCTTTTCTTAGTAACTGAATGTATGTATACATAACTGCAGCAAAAGGTAAGAGCTCTCCTGAGCCTAATACAAGGTGGAAATCTCCATTAAAAATTCATTTCAGGGCTTTTGAACCAGTCTCTGCAGCTCTGAACCACCTTCTGAGTTCAGCTTGCAGAGAAAACTTGCATACAGCCAGGGTTCTTCACTCTATAGTGAATGAATAACGTAGAGCTTGTTCACATAGTTTATCACATACGTGGTTTCATAGAATCTTTCGACCTTGAGCTGAATCATAAACCCACCAAGTAAAGTAAATGCTAGTTTCACCTGCAGGGTGCATGATGACTACTGTAAAGAGTTCAGAGGGTATATGTGTGAACTTGGTAAATGACTCCATCGGTGTTTTCTTTTTCTATGTGCTTTTGTATTCAGGCAGCCCATAATCGTGCAAAGATTTAGGGAGTGTCTAGGTTGTACTTAGGTATACAGAAGATCTTACGAGCAAGAATTCTTTCTTTCACATTGCTTCTTTGTTAGCCTGAAATGTATCCTTACCAAAGTGATTCAGGAACGCCTTTGACACTAGGTTAATAGTAAAATCCTAGTCAGGTACTGTGGGTTCACTTTGAGTTTCTCTGCCATGCACACCTAGTTTCCTGTTCTAGCGTTGCTTTGTTTATAGGACATCTTTTCAGTAGCAAACACTGTCTTTCTGATACCATTCCTTGATCCACAGAGATTAATACCAAGTCTGAAATGTTTCTGTACTTTGTGTGAAGCAATGTGGAGAGATTTGTTCCCTGGAAACCAGAGAGACGATGCTGCAACAGTTTCACAGTAGTGAAATCCTGTTTTTAATTGTTTAAAACTTTATCAGATTGACCTGCAGAAGATGCCACTGGGGAAACTGAGCAAGCGACAGATCCAGAGTGCGTACTCCATCCTTAATGAGGTTCAGCAGGTGAGCGTGACAGAGCTGTCCGAGCAAGTGGGGAATTCAGTTGTTGTGGGCAGGGTGAATGGTGAAGTGTGTATTTGTTGGAGGTTTCTTTTGGTTTTGCATAATTTAAGAGACAGTGGGAAGAGGGTTTATACTTCTATCTTAAAATAAAAGGGTGTGGGGGTGTCTCTTTGTTCAAATGTAAATGATTACTGAGAATAGAAGCAGTTGACTTGGAAGAATCTGGCTTGATAACCGCTGTATTTATACATCATGACATGGACCATTCCAAGATTCACTGCATTGTTCTGCCTGAAAGAGCTTGCAAAAGTGCATCAGCATATGCTACTGTTGTTCTTTGTCATGGACACCTTGGGAAAGCATTAATTGAAAAGGAAGTTTAGACTGGGGTTTCACTGTAGTTTTCAGTGTTTAGAGTACCTCACTGGGCACGCACACCCCCCCCTTTATTTTGCCTTCTGAAAAGCATGATCCCTGATAGATTTATTTATTTTTTTTCCTGGGCAAGCCCTGGGATTTACTATATGCAAAAGAATTGCATGAAGGTGCCCCTTTTACTCTTTTGGGACTTCCAGGATTAAAATTATTTCTATTGCTGTTTCTGTCCGTTTGTTCTCAAGTATCCTGTGTGCATCTATTGCTATGGAGCTGTACTCAGTACTTTCCTTTTGCTGCTTGTTTTCTTGTATAGGCAGTTTCTGATGGTGGTTCTGAATCCCAGATCTTGGACCTTTCAAACCGTTTCTATACTCTGATTCCTCATGACTTTGGGATGAAGAAACCACCACTTCTCAGTAACTTAGAGTACATTCAGGTAATCACTAAAAGTAGTATGCTCTTTGCAGGCAACAGGCCTGATACAGACACCAAATTCATGAAGTGTGAAGAATTATTTCAACCTCCTGCTTTTACGAGGTTAAGATTGTGTTTTTTTCAGAATATCTTTATCTTTTTGTTGATATATGTGTGTTTACGTATGAAGATCTTATATAAGGTTTTAGAAGATACATGAAAATAGACGTGTGTATATATGTGTCAACACGTGTATTATATGTATTTATATATTTAAAAGGCAGTCTCATTAAATGCCAGTGTCTTTGCTTCACATACATTTTTATAATTTGGAAGTGTTCTGTAGTTATTCTGAACGTCAAAGACACAAGTAAAATAACTTATCTAAATTATTCAGGCTAAAGTGCAGATGTTGGACAACTTGCTTGATATTGAGGTTGCTTACAGCCTTCTCAGAGGTGGAAATGAAGATGGAGATAAAGATCCAATTGATATCAATTATGAAAAGCTCCGAACTGATATTAAGGTAAAAGAAATGAGTGACTGACCAGGAATGTATGCTGGTGTCTTGGAGTGTTGCAGATCAGCGAAGCTCAAAGTGTACAGGTGTATTGACATGAGTTCACGAGGGCCACCAAGATGGCTATGGTACTGGACTGCATGTTGCAGAAGGCGATGCTAAGAGGTGTTCAGCTTTTTAATATGGAGGAAAGAAGGGTTTGGAGGTGTCTTCTGTGTATAAATACCAGGTGGAGTAAGGGAATAGAGAACATCATGGCAGACTTGTTTTTGTTTGGTGGTATCCACTGACAGAGTGAAAGGTAATGGGAACAAATTCAAATTGTGGAGTTTTGTTTTTTCTAACTGTTACTGTTGCCCAGAGAAACTCTTATGGTTCTATCTTTGCGAAGTGTGACTGCACTCAGGCCATAGCAGTCTGCTGCAGCTAACCCTGCTTTGAACAGGGTGATTGAAAGTCATGTAGATTTCCAGAGGTGCCTCCCCGTCTCCACTGTCAGCAGTTCTCTGGTTGAGTGCTTTCTGTAGATTTTCTCAAATTCTCTAGTTGGGAATACATTTCCACATAAATGATCAAATACAGAGGAAGCTTAAACTGGGAAGCATAGGGTGAATGTCTTCATTTTATATCAAGTTTCCTAATTTGTATTCTAAAGAAATTTCTCATTTGCTTCTTCGCAGGTGGTTGACAAAGATTCAGAAGAAGCTAAGATTATTAAACAATATGTGAAAAATACTCATGCTGCTACTCACAACGCATATGACCTCAAAGTTGTGGAAGTAAGTGTGGGAATACTGGGGTTTCAGTTTGTGCGGATTAGCTTTATCTGTCTATTTACTTGCTTATGGCTTCACTTTATTTTTGAGTACCTTGTCTCGTTTTCCTTGTTGAAGGCGTATTTTGATAGACCAATTCATATTTTATTAAATAGAGAAGTCTAGGCAGAGACGAGACTAAGCTTTTTTTTATTTCATCTTAATTTGCTGCATAAAAGAGTAATTGTCTGAAATAAAGTTCTAGTTTCCCCATATTATTATTATTATAGTTTTTTTTCAGAAAGTGGTGGTCTCATGAAAATTCAGAAGAGAGGGTAAAGGATTAACGTGGTCTAGTGTGATCAAAGCTACCCCTTTTGTGGGTGTGATGTAGTGAGCTGCGAGCGCTTGAAAAACATTCAGATCAATTTTCATAGGCAGATAGATTTATTTGCCAGATTGGTTGCATGAAGGTAATGGCTTATTTACCTGCTTGTTCTTTTTCTCCTATCCCGTTTTGAAATGAAGATCTTCAGGATTGACCGTGAAGGAGAGAGTCAGCGTTACAAGCCATTTAAGCAGCTTCATAATCGCCAGCTGCTGTGGCATGGTTCCCGCACCACCAACTTCGCTGGTATCCTCTCGCAGGGTCTCCGGATAGCTCCCCCTGAAGCTCCTGTGGTATGTTCAACACACAGATTCCCTGCCTGCCTCCATCCTTGTACCCAGAGGTGGTCATGGTCAAAGAGAATAGTCTAAATAATAGGATTCCTCCTTGGGAGGACCCGGTATTATCTCTGAGCGCAAGGACAACGTTCAGTGTCCAGGAGTGGGTTGCTGTACGGTGTCTGCAAAGCTGCAGCTCATACCCTTGCTCTCCTTAGAGCTCAGCTGAGTGGATTCCGTACTGCCTTTATATTACCATTATTGTTCTATGGATTTTTCAATCTCTTTTTCCCTTTCTACTCCCCCCCCCCCCTTGCTGCAGACTGGATACATGTTTGGGAAAGGCATCTACTTTGCAGACATGGTGTCCAAGAGTGCCAACTACTGTCACACATCTCAAGCTGATCCAATTGGGTTAATACTACTGGGAGAAGTTGCCCTTGGAAATATGTAAGTAGCTCATCAGGAACATTTTCTAAACGTGCTTTAGGGTGCTATAATAGAAGCTTATGTTAAAATTGAAAGCCTCTTCTTCAGTATGAAAAAAGAGCACTTCATTTTTCTTTAAAAACAATGTTGGCCTTTTTCATCAAATGAGAACTGTTGAGCGGTGTAAAAACATGCTGCAAGTCTAGAATCTTGTTGTAAATGCCAGTATCAATAAAATTAGTCATTGAGATGAAGTAGAAAGGCTGTTGAGTTTCAGAAAAATAGAATTTAAATTAACTCACCTTACTCTGAAGCCTGAAAAAAAGCAATTTCTTTTTCACCAAGGTATTTTAAGAAGAATGTTAAATGTTTTTGTGTGTTTGTGCTATCCAGGTATGAGCTAAAGAATGCTTCTCACATAACAAAACTGCCCAAGGGAAAACATAGTGTGAAAGGTAAGTTTTCTTTGGTTATTTGTTTTCGATGGCAAACTCACTTTATGTCTGTCTCTTTTCTCATAAAGAGACCTACAGTCTTTTCATAGCTGTGATTAAGAGTTTGTGTAATGTGTCGCATTATGATTGCATCTGAATACACGTATAGAGTGTTTTGAGATGAGAATCAGTACACTTGAAAACTTAAAACTGAAGTTTGTGGGCTGCCTGAAGTTCAGGAGGAGACTTTTTTCGTAGTACATGAAGAACAAAGTAAGGTGTGTTCTCTGCCTTCTTACTCGCTTCCGTCGTAACAATGGAACATGTTTTAGAAGGAAGATGAGAGGGTTGATAAATCAGAGGAATAATTGTTTAGCTTTCAGAGTGTGTTGGAAGCTTGTAGTGAAGGGAAAGGCTAAGGATAAAAGTTCAGATAGAAAGCTGTTCTCATTACATTTCTATCAGCAAAAAGTAGCAGTATATTGTAATGAAGAGAAAAATGAAAAAAAGACTTCATTCTCTAATTCAGGCGTAAGAAAATAGTAATCATGACTGCCTTCACAGAGATAGTAAAGATCGATAGCATTCAATAACAAACGGCTTTTCTTGAATGCTCAATTTTGAGAAGTTTAATAAAGGAGGTTTCTAAAATTTGTTAAAACATGATCTAGCATTTTTCTGTGCATTCCAACTATTACAGACGTCACGTTAGATTTGTGTTGAAGAGTTTAAAGAACAAGAGTTTGATTTATTGAAACTTCCTGAAAAAACTTCAATTTACACGTGTATGTGCTAAGATATGAGAGCAATAAGGCTACCCTGATCTGACAAAGCTAGCAGCAACAAGTGAAACTTCTCTTTTAATGTGGCAGAGTACAACTACTGTAAGTATAGTGGTGCTGAGTTGAATAAACTGACAAAGTCCTTTATGTTCTCTAAGATACTTTTCCACCCAGTCAGCATATGACAATATATGGGACGTAATATGTGACTGGCTGAGCCATTGTCTCTATGTGCAAGATCTGTTAACTAATGTTTTTTCCTTTTTTAGGCTTGGGCAAAACAGCACCTGATCCCACAGCCACTACAACCCTTGATGGTGTAGAGGTTCCCTTAGGGAATGGGATCTCAACAGGAATTAATGATACCTGTCTTCTGTACAATGAGTATCCTTTGCTATGACATTGATTGCACTGTGAGTGCTGTTGACTTAAGCAGACTCTTGCTGATGGTGGTCAGGAGTTTTGCCACAGTGTTTTGATTTTAAGATCTGTTTTGGAGTACTATTTAACTCTGTTTTCAAAGGGAGACAGTTTTATAGTTGTCATGCTTAAATTGTCATCTTGTTAAAAAGGGAACAGTACACATACCAAATAGCTGTTGCTCCAGCAAGACTCTGTAGCTGAAGGTATTGAAGTGGGCTATGGATACTGCTAAGTACTTCACACAGGTATGTGCCAGGACAAGGGAAGGGGAATGCAGCCTGTGGTTTTGCATCATTCCAGCGTGGTTTCTTCCTCCGGATTCTGTGGCTTGTCAGCTTGATTGAGAGGAGATTGGGAAGCAGGCTACTTGGAGTCTCATCACACAGGTTCTCTCAGGTTCCCCAGATCCTTAGCAAATATGAAGGTAAACAACAGAACACCTCTCAGGGATGTAGTTTTTAAGCCTCTTTCCAGGCAGGAAGCTACAGCTTACACATAGCTTGTGGCCAAGAAAGCCAATGGAATTCTGAGGCGCATTAAAAAGAGTGTGGTCAAGGGAGGTTGTCCTTCCCCTCTGCTCTGCCCTGATGAGGCTGCATCTGGAGAACTGTGTCCAGTTCTGGTCTCCTTGGATCAAAAAAGACAGGGACCTCCTAGAGAACATCCTGAGAAAGTCCACAAAGATGACGAAGGGCCTGGAGCATCTCCCTTATAAGGAAAGGCTGAAAGACCTGAGTCTGTTCAGCCTGCAGAAAAGAAGACTGAGGGGTGATTAATGTTTACAAATATCTAAAGGGAAGTGAGAGACAAATGCTCTTCTCATTGGTGTGTAGTGATAGAACAAGGAGCAGTGGCCTAAAACTTGGCCATAGGAAGTTCTGTACAAACATACAGAAGAACTTATTTATGATAAGGGTGACACTGCACTGGAACAGGATGCCTAGAGAGGTTGTGGAGTCATCTTCTGTGGGGATATTAAAGACATTCAGGACCCATCTGGATGCGTACCTGTGCAACCTGTGCAACCTTTGCTTTAGCAAAGGGGTTACACTTAAATGATCTCGTGAGGTCCCTTCCAGTCTGTGCAATTCTGTGATACCAGGTCTGTAATTGCAGCTCTCAGATATTTAAGTTATGTTGTTCCACTGTTTAGTTTGCAGGAAGGATATCATGCACTGTCTGCCTGACAAAAGTAATGTTCAAGAGCTACAGCTCCATATCTAAGTCAGTTCACTTGCCTGACGCTTTGAATTCCTGCTGGGCCATCATTTATTCTCTATGTGTCTTTTAGTTGGCAGTTTCTAACTAATACAGAATAATTTCAGATTCAAAGAAAAACTGAAGTTAAAGATTCCCAGTTTGAACTGTTAGAACTGTGTAATGGCACAAGAATCTGTATGATAACTTTTAGTCAAACTTTACCTTTGAGCTTATTTTGAGTTTTTGTGTGTTTTTAATCTCAACAGCTCTAATTGTTCCTTAACGTTCTTCCTAGATATATTGTGTATGATGTTGCTCAGGTAAATCTGAAGTACCTGCTGAAACTGAAATTCAACTATAAGACATCACTCTGGTGAACAGTATTTAGAAGTCCTGGTAGTTATACTGTAGTTACACTATAGCGTTGACTTCTGACATGCTTGAGCATTGACTTCACTTATCGAGATACTGAGAGCTAAACTGCAAGAGCGGTTACTAAATCCTATTTAGTACAACAGTTAGTGAAAGTTTTTTATATAATTGTGGCAACACAAGGACCTGAATTCTGTTGAGAATGCTTAGTTGGTTTTGTTTTACACCACTTCTATTTGTGGGGGCTATCAAGTGTTTTTTTAATTGGCCTGACATAATGAACGACAACAACAGCAAACAAAACTGTTTTCTAACCAGAGGTGGGCAACAGCAGAGAAGGAACTCGATGTTTGTAATGTTTGCTCTGTTAGGGTTTCCACTTGTCTAAGATTCCCCTTTTCAGTTTCCATTTTGAATAAATGATAAATGTGCATTTATTTTGAGGTTAAAAAAAAAATAAAAGATAATTTCTTACTAACAGCTTTATGTTTCAAAATTTCCAAATTGTTCTGCTGACGTTTTCTTGAAGATCTCTCTCTCTGAAGGTCAAATGCCAAACATTACAATCTGCAGCAGTCTTACCTCAGGAAGGTGAAATGAAAATTTGGACTTTCCACTGAGATTTCATCTGTTAACAGCTGATGTGGTAAACATGAAAAATGAATTTGTAGCTGTTTGGATTTAGTGTTGGCCCCAATAAACCTCCTTTAAAAATTATGCTTTCAACATGATGTAAAATGGTTGTTGTAGACTCAAGCCTTATGAACTCCAAGTTGAATTTGGGTGTAATGGGGTAAGCTTCACATGTTGTGACCTGGAGTAAGGAATATCGCCACTCTGTGGGTGCACTCGAATTTCCTCTCTTTAATTGTCAATGGACACTATAGTAATTTCATTGTTTAGTGATGGTTATTACTGAAACCAACTCACTTTCAGTAAGTCATTGAGCAATACAGAAATAACTTCACTACAGAGCATCATCAGCATAATTTCTGTCCTAAAAGCGTTAGTTTCCCTGAGCCATGCATCCACAAGTTTCCTCTAGTTGTGAAGGGCAGATTGTCTGATCTCCTAGTTCAGCTCTGCATGGGCAGTGCAGGTGGTATCCCCCGCAATCAGAGTTCCCTTCCCAAGAAAGGACCATTCAAGCTTATGCTGACTGTTAGTGTGGAAACAGTAGATTTGTTCCCTAAAAGTTGTGATGTCCTGGTGCCTTTTGAAGGACAAGCTCCAAGCCAAAGTGGTTCCTTACGGTGCACCTGTTTCCAGGATTCTTGAAGGAGGGAAGGATGAAAAGCAGTAAGTGGAAAACCAAAGAGAAAAACAATGGGAAAATAGCAGGTAAGTTGTGTGATGGCTAAACGTGAGATAATAAAATGAGGGTGCTGCTCATGAGTTTTAAAGGAAGTGGAAAGAGTGGCCTTTCTCTTATTCTTCAGCAGCTTCATTGATGACTAATTGTTTCGCTTACAAAAGAATTTTTTTTGGTCTGTGACTTAAATGTAATCTTGTCATACTGCAGGAAAATATGTGAAGTTGTTCTCTTTGCTTAAGGTAGAACTTTTTCCCCAGAACACCAGCTTGCAGTTCAGTTTTGGACCAGGAAGTGAAGATAGATAATTTTGATGTGTCCTCTATCACCTGTACCAGAGGTAGCTCAAAGTCCCTTCCTGCCCTGATATGACTATAAACATTAGGCTACATATAAACATTAGTGCAAAGGAGCACTTTATGATGTGTGTGTGGTGCTCAGTTTTAATTGCAGCATGAGCAAGTATATCTTGCACTGTCTCTAACTTTGCAATTACAGCAGTAGAAGACAGTAGAGTGATTTTATGAAGAGGTGCCCTTTGGGAGACTGTGAGAGAGCCGCAGTGTGACTGGCCCACAGTAGCATCTGATGTGAGGCTGGGGTACAGGTGCTGTGACCCAGCACAGGCAGCCTCCCCCTGGGGCCTGGCTGAGAGGAGCTGCGCAGTGACAGCAGATGAAGGTACTGGGGTGATGTACACAGAGCAGAGCTGGGTGGAGGGGTAGGCCCACTTGTGTCAGAACTGCTTGACAGCAGTGAATTATTGAGACATTGGGTTCCTTGTCTTTCTCTGTTTTTCTAAAGATGTGTTGAGGAATGACTTCTGATTTAAATGTTCAACTACAAGCAACAATGTATAAATATTTAATCATTTATCTTTATTTAGCTTGTCTGGAGACTGTTTTCCAATGTCTTGCAGTGGTTTAAGGTAGTCTGTATGTTTATATCAGGAGGGTAAACTGAAGGGTTAATTGAAGGGACCCAGCCTAGGTTCTCTGACTGCTAACTTGTAAGTAGTGAATTGTCCAATTTCATGAAGGAAGGATGTGGCTGAGAAATACAGCACGGATTCCCAGCTTTGTATTACTATCCATTTGCTCCAGTGCAGAGGTAGCACCGGAGCCAAATGGCAACAGTGGACTGCTTTCACAGAAAGTGAGATGCAAGTAACAGCCTGAAGGCAAGCAGAATATATGGTTTTTCAACTACTGAGAAGAGAAACCATTGCTTCCCCCTTCGTTACAAGTTTTCATTGCATAAGGTGGTACTGCCTTCACAAGAATGTCCTTCAGTGACTAAAGAGCTCATTTGCGGCTTCTCCCAGTTTTCTCTGCTTTTCTTCCTGCTACCAGGGCTTGCCTAGAGTCTGTGCTACAATGGCACCCTGCTGCGTCCTATCCCTGTGCTGTGCTAACAAGGCTGTGGGCTCACCGTTTAGGTGGTGGTGTAACCTGTGTTTTAGTGTCATCTGCAGTAATTGAGGAAAAATGGAAGTGGTTCTTGCAGCATTTCAGCACACACCATTAAGGGTAGTTGCTTAACATGACCCTCTGGGAAAGCTAATAGCATGAGTGAAGCCAATTTAAGGATCTTCCACCACCTGTGCAAGGCAAGTGAGTCAGCAATGCCTAATTACAGGTTGTTAGAAGTGTGCACAGATGTTCTCAGTCATGGTGTGTGTCTGTCTGTATAATTGTGTCATTTCCACATTACCCAAGCGTAACTGTGAATTTGCCCAAATGATATGAAGATGCACTGAAGCAATGCGTATTTGCCTACAGACTGTCAGAAGGCACTGGGTGCAGCTTTGTCAGTCATGTTGATGTGGCTTGGAAACAGCATGCACAATAGACATGAGAAACCCAGAATACAGACATGCTGCAGCATAAAATAGTAGTGCAGACCAAAATAGTTGATAACAGGAATCTTTATTGCGCAGATTGTTACCTTTTTCAACACTGTGAATGATAATAGCTCCTGCTAAGTAATTTCTAAATGCAGAAATATCCGATGTAACATGGTTTGGAGCTGAGTTTTCCTTTCTGACCTAATAATTTCTAAGGTGACCAGTAGGAGATAATTTCAGTCCCTCAGACTCTTGGGATTTTCATCTTTTCTAGCTTTATCACAAGGTAAAAGGTGTTAAAGGTGTTAGTTTTGGGTGGTGGTTGTGGTTTTTTTTTCCTAAGTTCATTTTTTATCTCCCTGCCCCCTCCCAAGAAACTGAAACTCTAAAGAGTAGTGCAAAATGTGACTGTGTTGTAGGGGAGGGATAAAACTTCTCTGAACCTGCCTCGTCTTGGTGAGGACTGAGGAGGTGCTGGATAACTGTCTCAGTGCAGTGCAGCCCGAAGACAAGGTTTGTAAATACAGCATTAGAAATCTCGCGGTGATCAGTGTCTTTGTGAGCTGTGGAAGTCTGCGTTACCACTCTAAGCTAAGCATTAACATGGAGCTCCTCGAGCAGGCGAACCTTAGCAGAAATACAGAAGTATTAGCGTCAACATATCACTATACACCCAAGCCTGTGAGATCTGGTCCGTGTCAAGCCTTCTTTTAGGTGATAGGGGTGTTCTTTTTAAAATTGGAAATTGTACAAGGTTTAACAGCGGGTAGTTTTTGCCTCTGAAGTAGCAAAGAATACTGGTTTTTATTATTACTTGTGGTTAGTTTGTTTGGCATTGTGCCTGTACTCTTTTGCATCTACCTGCTGTAGCGGCGCTATTTTGTGCTCTGCTGTATGGAAAGCTCTTGCTGCAGTATCTTAGGTCCTTTGTGGGTATTAAGGGAAAGGCAGAGAGGGGTTAAGGGGGGGAAAAAATGGCTGTTAGCACAACCTGACCTGAAAAAGCAGTTGGAAAAGCATCCTGAGCTGCTTTTTGTGCCTTCGTGCGCAGATACATACCCTTCCCCATCCTAGACATAGGCGGTCTGAGGATTGTCTGAAGGATTTTAGTCTTCTAATTTTCTTGGTTTTAAATAAAAAAAGAGAAGTTCTATCGATCACTGCTGACCATGCTTAATTCCGTATCTACCCTGCTCTTCTCAGTCTGCTAGACTGCCTAGTTCTGAGTTCCTTCATTACCAATTAAGAGCACAAATTAAAACCTGTGTTCCATTTCCCAAGGGGAGGGGTGGGGGGGAGTTAGGGACAGGCTGTGCCCAGAGGGTGGAGCGCTCTCAGAGCAAGGTCAGGAATTAGACTCGTTGATCTTCACGGGTCCCTCTCACCGCGGGCTATTGAGCGGCTCTATGCCGCCCCGCGGGCTGCGGAGGGAGCGCTGAGGCGGCGAGGGGCCGTTACCGCCCCGCGCACGCGCCCCGCCGCGCGCCTCGCCCGCCAGCGCCGCCTCGCGCAAGGCCCCGTCTCCTCCCCCACAATGCACCGCGCCAGGCAGCCTTTGAAAAAGCGGCGCGGCTCGTTCAAGATGGCGGAGCTCGATCAGCTGCCTGACGAGAGTGAGTAGCGACCCGTGCCGCCGCCAGCCCTTCGCCCCTCCGCCGGCCCACCCGTCCCGCTCCCCGCCGCCGGTCCGCTTCCTTCTCGCCGCGGAGCGGCAGCCCCAGCCTTCTTCCTCGCAGCCGGGCCGACCCCCCCCAACCCTCCCCCCACCCCCCCCCCCTCCCTCCGTCGCCCGTTCCCGGCGAGGCCCCGGCCCGAGCGGCAGCGCGAGGACGGCTGCGGGTTTGGGGCTGCCGTACGGGTGCGCGCCCCCGCTGCCCTGGGAGGCGCGCGCCGCCGACCCGCCCGGGCGCGGCGGCCGAGCGTCAACGGGCGGGGTGCGCGCTGCGGGGTGTGGGGGCGCGCAGTGCGGGCGGGGCGGGCGCCGCTGGGGGCTGCGGGCACCGCGGGGGGCGGGCGGAGGTCTCCGGGACCCCGGAGGGTGAAAGGCTGCTCGCGTGGGAAGGGGGCGCGGGCGGACAGGTGTGCCCGCGTCCGGAGCCGTGTGTCGGTGTAGGGTTTGTGTGAGCGTGGCGTTCGGAGAGCACAAGGACTAGGTGAAAGCTGGAGTAAGGATAAGAAAGGCGCACCTTTCTTTGTGTGTGGGTCGAGGCGCCGTGGACTTGCGTGGTATAAGACAGGGCATTTTCTGTTCAGAACGTTCCTACTGATGTGTTGTCCTCTTAAATTCTGTTATAGGTTTCCTAAGATGATGTTTTTCAAGTGAGTAACTGAAGGCGCTAGGATGAGAAAACATGAAGGGAGAAAGGGCTGCGTAAAGGAGGAAAGAGTATGCCTTACTTTGGGTTTTGTTTTGGTTGGTTTTTCTTGTGCTCTTCAGCGACGTTACAAGTAGTCAGTGGGATAGCATACGTGTGCTGTAGTTTATAGATGAACTGTAACTGTGTGTCATGAGACTCCTAAACTGCTTGCTGGAAGAAATAACCCAAGGGTTCCTTGATACTCAGTAGGGGCTGAACAGAGCACGCAGCCTACAAGGAGAGGAGAGCTGGGGCTGTTCAGCCTGAGGAAGGCTCCAGGAAGACCTGAAAGCAGCCTTTCAGTATCTAGAGGGGGGCTGTGAAAAGGAAGGGGACAGATTCTCCAGCAGGGTCTGTTTTGGTAGGATAAGGGGGAATGGCTTCAAGTTAAAGGAGGGGAGATTTAGACTGGAGATAAGAAAAGTTGTTTACAGTCAGGGTGGTGAGGCACTGGCACAGGTCGCCCACAGAGGCGGTAGATGCCACGTCCCTGGTGGCATTCAGGGTCAGGCTGGAGGAGCTTTAAGCTCCTGATGGAGCTGTGGGTGTCCCTGTTCCCTTCCAGCTCAAGTGATTTTATGATTCTGTGAATTGAAGCTTATTAAATATATATATATATGTGGTGGTTTTAGTGCTCTTTGCATTGTACTCTTCCCTTTACCCTATTTACAGGTATTTTGGAACCCTTTTGTTTATGGTGATATGATAAGCAGGAGTCATAGTCATAGAATCAAAGAATATCCTGGGTTGGAAGGGGCAGGGATCACTGAGCTCAAATCGTGGCTTCACACAGTACCAGCCAAAATCCAAACCCTTTGTCTGAGATCATTCTCTAAATACTCCTTGAACTCCAGCACCATGCCCACTGCCCCCAGGGGAAGACCCTGTCCCTAATCCCCACGTGGCCCTCCCATTACACTCCATGCCATTTCCTCGGGTTCTGTTGGTCACCTGTGGGAGTAGTTCAGAGCCTGCCCCTCTGCTTTGGCATACTCCTTAGTCTGAAACCATATGACAGGAATAGTATGAAATCAATGATGGAGTTTTATTGCGTGTTCTTGTAATCATTGCTGTACTTTAAGTCCTGGCACTTAGCAGCTGAAAGATGGCATCTGGGCAAAGAAGGTTCAGAGGCTGACAGAGGGAAGGATGGCCTTTGTGAGCAGCTGTTTGGAAGGCTGAGCCTGCATTCCTTACAGGGATGGTGCACGGGATGGTACTCATGAATGAGGTGGAAAGGACTGAGACAGTGTGGATTCACTGCTTATGGAGTGGGTAGGTGCGTGCCTGTAGGCAGGCATAAGCTATAGCTACAGAAACCTGTGGATGTTACTTTTGCATAACAGTTTACATAGAGATACTGGTCTGAAGTATACGTTTGTATCTTTACAAGATCAGTAGTGTTACTGTTGTGTGTCTCTGTGCAGCGCCACACTTAGCTCCAGAATATGTGCTTCTTACAGTACTGACTTCCTGGCTTGCTCATGAGATGTTAGCGTTGTAGGCTTACATGTGATATTCATGTTAGTTTATACAGGCAGAGTCATATGTTAATTAGCCACTGTGTGGTGGAGTGTGTTTTCCACTTGCTTATTCACATGGAACACAGCCCCGTGAGTATTTCATTAAAACGGAGCTAATACATATTGCAAATAAATTTCTTGATATGACAAAAATATTAACAGGAGCCACGCAACGTAGCACTGAGTGGTCTTCTTCTTGGGCTCTACTGATTCTGTGAATGCACTGTGGTAACCAGAAGAGTTATCTCATATGTAAATGGTTACATGTGCATATGTAACTGTATGTTCACGAGAGTTCTCCAGAGAGGAAAAGATTTTGTTAGCTTGACCCACAGCCTTGTAGATGATGTCATGACTATTGTCAATGCACAGTCTCTACAACAGGCATTTTGGTAATGGATTTCAGTTTAATAGTTGTACGTCCTTGTAGAAAGCAGCTCTGATTTTTCACTCAGTAATTGGGCGATTTAGGAAAGTGTACAGACTGATAACCATTTATTTTTGAAGTTATTCTGACTTGCTTTTCCAAAAAGAAGAACCCAAAATCACTTTTGGGATACTCAAGAGGCTCAAAATCTCTCTCAGACCTGCCACTTAGTGTCTGTTGTTGTTCTGAATGTAGCTGTAGCAGAACCGTGCTTACATAAAGCATTGCAGAACTGCAAATACATGCTAGGCCAAAACCAGGGCAGCTGGTAATTTTGGTGGATGTCCGTATGACAGAGTAGGTTCATGTTTTTGGTTATGCTGTGCTGTGCATCACCGTGGTCTGTGAACGTGTCAGCTACTTCTGTAACAGGAGATTCCCCAAGAGAGGTGGCTTGGGGTTGAGATCCTGCTTCTGGCTGCCTTGCGTGGATCTTACATCTCTGACAACTGTGGGGAGAAAAGGGTTAACAGCTTATGTGGCCAGTGTCATTGTTTTAACCAAGGAGATCTATGAAGGGCCATTGTAAATTAAAGACAAAAGTGATGATCTTCATTTGGTAGAGCTCAGTGTCCATGCTGTACAGTGTTCAAATATGATAAATGCAAGGCCCACATCAACCAAGAGAGATGTAATTAATAGACAGCAGCATCTTATCACTTACTGGATCTACTCTCCATTCACACTAGAACAGTGTTTAGGTCACGGTTCCTGCTTTAGTCACACTCATGCTCCAGATAAAGCACTGCGCATTTCAAGAAGTTAACTCAATATTGTTTTCCCTTTGTCGCCCTTACATTGCCTACGGGGGCACTAGAGAGGTGTGCCACATCTGCTGTTTCACCTGGAACAGATACCCCAGTGCGTGCAGCGTTGAGCTGTGGTGCAAGCCCTTGCCAGCGGTGTGGCTGTCACAGTGTCTGCCTGGCACACGGAGCAGACACACGGTGCCTGTATTTGTGAAGGTCAGAGGCAAATACAGACCTTCGGAGTGAGGTCGGCACAGCAGAAGCCTCTGTTTGGTGCAAGTAGGGGATATTCAGTTGCTCTGATTGGATAGAGAGGGACCTTCACATTTTATGGAGCGCTGGTGAACTAAGAGAAACGTGGAAGTTTTCAAAAGTTTGTCTTGCGCTTCCTATCCTGTTCTTTCCACTTTTGGTGAACTAGATGTTTTCCAGTTACACTGTAAATGTTGCTACATCTGGTTCTTTCATTTCCAGTCTTATACTGTTAAACACAGCGACGAGACAAGTGAAATTTTATAACGTGGTCAAGATTATCCTGCTTCACTTTCAAATTGGAAATCTGATTCGGTGGAGCTCGTGCCAGTGTTCTGGTAGCACCTGCCACTCTCT
This sequence comes from Oreortyx pictus, assembly GCA_036925125.1. Lineage (NCBI taxonomy): Eukaryota > Metazoa > Chordata > Aves > Galliformes > Odontophoridae > Oreortyx > Oreortyx pictus. The sequence continues at coordinate 16,325,044 of JAUPFR010000002.1, forward strand.
GGCAAGTTGTGTGGCACAGCCGGGCAGTGGGTGCTCCTTAACCCAGGAGGGAGTTAAAGGCAACAACCTCAACAGCCGGAAAGATGGCAGTGTATAAATGAGCATGCGTTTGATGTAGTTGAAGCCTTTTCTCCCTGGTGTTGCAAGGGGGAGAGGGATAGAGCAACATTGTATTCAGAAAGTCCTGTGAAGAAGGAGCAATTCTGTAGCAAACCCTGTCACTGCAAAGTTCTAGAATATTAAAGGTTCCAATGCGGAATTACCTTAAATACTAATCATTGGATTTATATTTTGGAGACAGAACTGTTTCTTCAGACAGTCGGTTTGGTGCCCAGTGAGTGACTAATTTTAGTCAGTTCCTTTCTCCTCCCCTTATCTCCTGGTGATTCTGCAGTGGAGGTAAGCAGTGGGCAGTTGTACTTTGCAAGCCAGATGGCTGTTTCTCTTGCTCTCAGAAGGGGAAAGCAGTTGATCATGTTGAAGTGTAAATAATGCTGCTTTATCTCTTGCTTCTAGGAATACAACCTTATTTGTGAATTGCTTGGTTTTAAAGTACATGGAGTAAAGCTGAGGTGAGGCACTGATCCAGCGTGTAATGTGCAGATGTCACTAGCAGACAGGGTTAGTCCTGGCACACAGCTGTGTATTTATACATTCCCATACACTATTTAGCCCACAGAATAGGTTCCATACTAGTGAGATGCCATCTTTGGAGAAGTGCAGGCAGGCTGAGCTTGTATAGGGTCATCAGTATGGGGCTGCCAGGAGGAGCGAGCCACTGAGCTGCTGCTGAGTGCTGTGGTTGTGATGTGTGAAGACAAACACAAGCAAGTTACAGGTGAATCAGAGCCACAGTGCCATAGCAGCAGGTGGAACAGTGTTTATTTTGAACAGTGCAAGTACTGAAAATGACAGTGTACTGCCAAATCTGTACTGGAGTACATTGCTAATACAGTTTGTAAGGGCTTGTGTTTTACCATAGACATAAGAGAAGGGGAAAGGCTCTTTTATCCCACTGATGGAAGCTGCAGCACAGGGTATTATTTAAGGCAGAAATCATCTTTTTTTTTTGCCAGCAGCGCATCTTCCAGCCATGGTTCCAAGCACCCTTCTCTGCATAGCCAGTTGTTCTGCCTCAGCAGCTGGAGGAGGGATGGGGCATACCTCTCACCACTTTGGTTTTCTATCCCCAGGGCAAAGCAGCCATGAGCCTGGCTCCACTCTGGGCATTTGAGGCAAAAACTCAGCAGAGCCTTGAGATTACGACACTTGGGGTAGAGCTCAGGACACATTTTGTGGCTGCTAAACAGTACCTCCAGCAATCGTTTTGCCATTATTTGTACAGCTTGCCTTCAGAATTGTCTATTACCATGGTATCAGCGTGTTGCCCAACATGAGAATGCAGCGTTTTTAAAACAAATGTTTTGGCATTGTGATTTTATGCACAAGTCCTGTAAAAGGATTCATAAAGCTGAAAAAAATTGCCTTCCACCCAAAGTTAAACTGGGATTTGGAAATATGCAAATGTCAGTTTATTAGTGGGCTCATGACATGAGGGGAATAGTGATCCATCCATTCTTGAAGCTTTAAGTTTGTGGTCTGTTATTACGCACGGCTCTGGGGAGCTCTTAAGGTTTGAAACTCAGTTTTTTTGTATGTCTGTGCTTTTAACTTTCTAAGCTTTCCTGAATGAACTACTGTTTTAATAGTATTTTTAGTGGCCAGTCATTTGAGATGTTTCCTTTGATAAAACAAGTTGCACTGAGCTTGTGTAGGTGAATGATCTCTGGGAGGGTTAATGACTCAACCTGTAATAGAGGCTTGTGTTTTTCCCTTCTCCACAAGTTTCCTTAGCCGCATCATTTTTAGAACCAGTAGTGTAGCTCGATGACATAGGCTTTAGAAATTTTCCTGCAAGCAGCAATAAAAATAAACCCTAACCTGTGCCAAATGTAGAAAATGTTTTTAACAATCTGTTGAGGAAAGTTTTCTCATTATATTATCACATACCTAAACGATGTAATTACCTATATTGATTTAGATGTGCTCTTGAAACACCTCTTCATGCTCATGTGCTAGTAAAATCAGAAGCTGTGGAACATCACTTAGGTTATTTGTAACTTTTGTTTTCAAAAAGATAAACAGCTGTTACAAATTCATTATTTGAAAGGACAACGGAAAGATCTTTCACAAATTTAATGCATTTTTGCATGTATTCCTATTTAAATTGTAAGAACAACTGTTGAGAAGCTGTGTTTGAACTGCTTTACCTTCATGTTAGTATTGAAAATCTACGGCAGGCATTTGCAGCTGCCCATAGTGAATCACAGTGATATTCATAGAATTGCTGAATGACTTAGGTTGGAAGAATCCTTAAAGATCATAGATTCATTAATATTGGAACAGACCTCTAAGATTATCTAGACCAGCTGTCCACCTCCCACCAATGTTGCCCTGAGAATCACTTCTTGCTAGTGTTATGGAACACATAACTATGCTTACTCCTGACTCTTAGGTACTACTGAGCTCCCTGCTGTCATACTATTACATGCCTCATTCTATAACATAATTATTTTTATTGCACATCTTCTACAGATTTTTCTTTTTTTTGAGACCAGAACAGGCCATTTTGCTTGGAATATCAAGTATATGATACTTGGTGTATCATGTTTACCTTTTCAAATGGCTTTTTCTCTTAAAAAATAGATGTAAACTTGATTAAAAGACTTCGAATGATAGGGGGTCCACGATGCCTTTTTTTTTTTTTTTATTATAATTCATACAAAAAGTTGTGAATTTTGGCATGCTTCATCCCATGGTTCTCTTCCTTCCAGTATTAAGTCGCCTCCATGATGCAGTGAACCTGGAGGACCTGGAAATAGATTTTGGGTGCACCATCCTATGTGATGTGTAGGCCTTCTTTCGTTGCTTCCACCCATTTCTTGTGAAGTGTTCAATGCCTGCACAAATGAAATCTGCATGATTGTCATAATAGGTATTTACATTCTAGCATGTGTGTATATTCTGCTTTAATCTCTGTGTAATTAAAATGCTGGTTAAAAAGACTGCCAGTGATTATGTAATTGTATTCAGAACAGAAGTAGTCTACCAAATTAGCCCCATTTAATGTGAGGTTGTGATAGTATGAATTCAGTAATTATTGCAACTGAAAATTAAAGTGCTTTCAAAAAAATCTATTCTGAACAATAGTCATCTTTATAATTTCTGAGATGCTTTTATCTGTGTTAAATGTTGGATGTGTTTTGTTGAAACCTGTTACTACTCAGAAGGTCATCCTAGTTTCAGTTTTTGTGTCCCTGGTTGTACGTGAAATACTGCCAAACCAAATGGAAAATAGAGGGGATTAAACTGTTTTCCTTGAAGTTTCATAAGATAGGAGCACTTGACAAGAAAATCCACACATCAAGTTAATGTCTATAAAGTAAAATTAAGCTTAGTTACATGTCTCTGTTGTCATTTTGATATCCCACATTTATTCTAATGCTTTAAACCAGAAAATTCCTGCAATTTGTTCCATTAAAATATTTCAGTTTTTCTTCAAACTTGCCTAGATGAGGAAATATACAGTGGCTTTAATTTATCCTGTAATATCTTTGAGATGCAAAACTGCACCTCAGTTACAAGGGCTGAATTTGTTTGCAACCAGGTCAGCATAGAAGCCAGTTCCTGTACCAGCCACTTCTAGGTCTCCAAGGCAGGTTCTGCTTGACCAACCTGATCTTCTATGACCAAGTGACCTGCTTGGTAGATGAGAGAAAGGCTGTTGATGTAGTCTACCTAGACTTCAGCAAAGCCTTTGACATTGTCATGGAGACACAGACTGCTTCTTCTGTGGACACTTTTGGCACTGAAGAATTTTGAATTAGTCGCAAGGTAAAAAGAAAGTTATTTACTATATCCTAGGAAATCGTGTAAGGTAGTTGCAACTGCATGTTATTGGGATGTTCAGCTTGTTGAGAAGCTATGATGTTGAATAAAAGAGAACTATTTCAGATGCTGAGCACTAACTGTGAAGCAAAAGGAGGGGCAAAAAGCCTGAATATGCTTTAGAGTTTTATTGGGTCATAATCATCTAATACTGTACTTGGTGTAATGGGAGATGTCTTGAGTTCACTTATTCAACTGTGAAAGTTTAAATATTCTAATTTATTCCTAATTATATATGTGGACTTTCTGATATCTTTCAGGTTCTTCAGCAAAAGCACTTGTGAGCTTGAAAGGTAAGAAGATAATGTGTTATTTACATGGGCAAATGGAATACCCACTCTGACTTCTACATGCACTTAGTTTCTTGCTCTAAAATATGAAGCATATAACACTGAAAAATACTTGGTTTTGATGTTCTTTGTGTTTTCTCAAAATGTAATTAGTTCTGTTACGCTTATTAGTTAGCTCTGTAGACTGATTATGCCTGGTTGGTGAAACTGCGTATGTTGTGGTGTGTTTAGACACTGTTCTTCTGGGTGGCAATCCTGAAATGTGTTTCTTCCTAAGTATTGCTTACACGTCAGGTTTGATGAGAAAATGGAGGTAATTTTTCCTCTCTTGAGGATAAGATAGGAGAAGGAATCTTAGCAAGATCTATACGTGTGACAAAATTTACCTTAGGATGGAAATTCATAATCTCATTGTGTTTTCTGTCAGCAAGTTGTAGGCCAACTCAAAAATCTATTTCTTTTCTTTGAAATTGTCTTCACGTGCGTTACACAGAACTTTTGAAAATGTAAGATCTACCTAACAATAGAAGTTTCACTGCATATTATGAGGCCTGTATCACATGAGGAAGATTACGTGGTTTGCTGAATCTCTTCTGATTAACATAGCTTGTTTCAGTCAAATTTGTTTTACTTACTGATTAGCACCTGCTTAATCAATTTGTTTTCCCCAAGATTCAGTTTCAGCCTGTCACCCTGACAGGGAAAGTGATGGAAGTAACTGGTTTCACCAAAGGAGGCTGCATGAAATCTGAATTTTGTTTCAGAAATAATGAAGTCCTGTTCACGTTTCTCATCAGTCTGAAAATCTTGTCCATTTTTAATTGATGTTCAGAAGAATTTAATGAAAACTAGTAAAACTTAAAATCCACTTATAGTTGAATATAAAGAAAACATCGCAAGTAAAATATATGTATAGTAGTAGTTGATGTTATGCTAGTTTTCAGATAGTGGATCATACATGTAAGTATATATGCATATATATACATTTGTATAATGCATATGTATTAATGACATGAATTCCTCACAACAGAGGGAAGTTTGTCCAATTCGTGGAATGAAAAATATAATTCACTTCAGAAAACTCCCGTTTGGAAAAGCAAGAATGCTGGCTCTACCGTGGAAATGGTAAGAAGCAATAGAAAGACAACTTTTGAATTTGTAAAATACCATGAAGTTAATCAAATGCAACAATCAAAAGAGTTGGCTGAGAATTCATAGTTTTGTAATCTCAGAATGTTGAACTGCCTGCTTTACAAGCAGTCTATACCGTTCCAATATGAATTTTTTTATAAATGAATAAGCAAACAAATTAAATTGCTGACCCTGTTCAAGATAGCTTGTAATCATTTTCTCTCATCTGCCACTTATTTTATCTCGTGAAAATCTTATTTCTAATTGAGGCTCAGAACTGATGCATAAGGGAAAGGAAGGGAAAATGTCACTTCCATCCTTGTGCCATCTGAGGGGGATATTTTAATAAATATGAAGGAATGTCTGCAAAATATCCTGCAGCTTTCTGAGTGGACTCGTAAGGGAACTGGGAGTTAAGGAATGACCTTGGTGTAGGGGAGTAAAAGTCGAAGAGCCTGAGGCCTCCAGGATCATGTGTCCATTGTTTAGGTTGACCATTTCCCCCTCTGTTTGAAATATTCCATTGTCATTTCTTTCCTCACTGTATCATGTTCAAACTTTTCTTGATTATTCTAGATATTCCCAACCTTACCTAGTTCCCTGATTTTTAATTTAGTTTCGCCACCAGATCCGATGCCTAGTTGGTATACATCTGTGTTAGCATGCTCTTCTTATACAGCCTGAAGAGTATATGAAATACTCTCTCAATTGCTATGCTGATCTTTCTCCCACACTTTCTTGATCCCACCTTCTTCCACAGTAATTGCAACCAACTTTCCATCTCACCTGTTTTTTATTCAAATCATTATTTATTTATTGTGAGGTGCTTGTTTATTTGAAGTGAAGAATTATGTTTGAAAACTATTGTGCTTGCCAGCTCTGCACGCAACTAAAATACCTGAGCAGTATCTAGTAGTGCATCAAAGCAGTATAACTAACATCTGTCGTCTAGTTTGTTCTGTGTTTTTTTTTTTTTTTTTCCTCGCTGTAGAGAGAATCTTACCCAGAGAAAGTATTTCTTTAGGTAGGATTCATGGAGATGTATATGCACACCTTGCTGTGTGCTTGTGCTAGGGAACTACAGCAGTCTACGAACTGTAGCTCCAGGCAGCGACTGGAACTTTGTGACGGCCCTGACTTCCTGACAGTTTGTGACAGTTTTTAGCTGTGTCCCAGGAATGGTTATCTTCTCACAGAAACAAGCTTTGTTAGTAATTTAGAAGATGATGTATGCTAAAGAACAGAAGTCACTAGCCAAAAAATTAATATCACAGCTCTGTCTCTAGGTACTCTAGCTGTAGCTATTGAAAATAAGGAGTCAAACTTTGGATTTAACTCAGTATTTTATATGAAGCTGGGACACAGGTCATGGGACAGATTAATATGTTAGCAGTAGTCCATGTTGCATAGATGTTATGTAGTTTTCTTTACTATTTTGAGTTCCCGGAAAGCTGGAAGCTTTAGGTTGTGCTATTGATTGGAAAGTCTTTCCAAAAATGCCTGACCAGTTTAGCTAAAGTGGATGTTGTTTCTTTCTGACACCTGTTATTTTATTCTGGTGTTTGACGTCAGTAGTCCAGACTGTGCAAGTTTGTTGTTTTGGGTGGTTCCTTGGAATAGAATTTGGTAGTTTTTATTGAGGATTGGAGAGCAGTTCTCTCACAGTAAAATAACCTTAGCAGAAAGTTGAAGGAACTTTTCAGTTTTTTCTAGGTGGGTCATGTGTGTTCCTATGTTGACACGATTTTAATCTGTTTTAGTATCAAGCACTACTGTGCAGACATTTGAGAGAGAAAAAACAGGTGTCGTGGAATCAGCATCTCAAACATCAATACTGAAATATAATAGAAAATATTTAAGAGAACTTGATCCCAAGTCTGGTGGCCAGAATGCTGTGAAGGCTTCTCTTCTCTCAGCCCTTAGATTAGTAACTGCTGAGAGGCACTTTATTGCATACCATGTGCCCAATGGCAAAAGAAAAGGCATTCCGTTTCTCTCACTGTGAATAGTGTGCATGAACAGAGAAATCCATTGTAATTGTTTTCTTTTAATTCATTCTCAATTTTCATACATGCAGCCCTTCAGAAATTCAAAACGGAGTCGACTCTTCTGTGAAGAAGATGACAGACAAATAAACACAAGGTCACCCAAAAGAAATCAGAAGGTTGTGACGGTTCCACAGGTACCTACATGTATGCAGATATTTTTACCAAAAATGGGAAACAGCCTATCTGTTTTAGTTGAAGATTAGAATATATTTGCTTTTCAGGTTGTGTTATCTGTTTATGAATATACCTGTGAGGAAAGCTTTTGCTAGGAGTAAGCCACAGTTCAAAACAAATTTGTATTTTCTTCATCATAACTGGGTTCCTATGATTGTTTATGAGAGTGCTTGTTCTTTCTGACGTCGAACATTAGCATACAGAGCTAGAAAACAGTCCAGAGTTACTACCTATCTTTCCCCTGCAAACAGTCATATCCTATAATCTGCACAAATTTATTCCAATTTGGTTAAAAACTAGGCTTCCTCCCTGGACTACATCATTTGGAAGACTTCTATAGAACTTAATATATTTCAGTAGTTAGGAGCTTGCTCTAGAGTTGCAGCTTTCAATGTATTCATGGCCGTCTCTACCTTGGTCCTGTAATGATGCCATCCTCCAGTTCAGATAGCTTGTTTATCAGCATCACTACTTGGCTGTCTGTCTACTTCTTGGTGTAGCACAAAAGAGTAGCAGTTATTTTTTCTTGCCCTTTGTTTGCTATGTTAAACCAGGCAACATCTTTTAGTCTCAAAGAATTGACTCTCTAATACACTTGTTACCCAGATACTTCCTTATGAGCCTGGATTTGCCACACTGAACAAGTAGTACTTGACTATGCACCTGGCATGCTTTCTGAACTGTACTGTGCAGCGCAGAATGGGGAAGACTTAGCAATTGCTGGTCTGCTGGGTTTGTTTTTATCAAAGACATTTTTCTCTTGTGTTACTGTGATTTCTTAACAGTTGAAAGACCTGGGTAATGTCCTATGCCTAGTTCATTTGTACTTAAATATTGGCTTAGGAGGCCCCATGATTGCTAGAAAAACCTTTGTGAGAACCTGCAGCTGCATTAACACGTGGATCTTGACATTGTGCTAGCCTTTGTTTCCTGGAGTTCCAGTGGAAGAAAGGGGGCCTGTATATACAAGGTAGTGGTTAAGTGTAACAGATTGTTTCCTCCCAGTTTTTGTTTTTGTATTTTTTTTCCTGCAAGATGCCTACCTTGTATTTTATTCTGTTACTGTGGCTACTAAAGGTTATTTATGAGTATTTGGGAAAGGATAACAACTAATTATGGCACAGGGATTCAGTTAAGATAGCCATACCTGTAAGGATATTTCAGAGCAATTTTTCAACAGTCTTCTTTAAACAGTTGTTATTTTATGCGTGTGATCTAAGATAGTGCCTTTCCATGATTTATGAAATTGCTCTTAAACTTAGTTTAAACTTGATTGCTAGGTGATCTTCCATTTTTTGAAAAGTGGGCATTCTGCTCAGGGCTTTGGCTGTGTTACATTATTGTGCTAGCTTCATCTTAAGTTTAAGAAGAATCATCAAGAGTAGAAGCAGTAGTACATATAAGGTGAGTGATGTTGCTGGCATTTTTGCTACCACATCACATATGCCAACTTGAAACAGCGGTCTGTGGTGCCTCAAACATTCGAGGCCTGTGTGTACTTCAGTACCAATAACGTTCATAACAATGTAGTTTCAGTGCTGGAAAATGCTTTCCTTAGGAGAGCTTTGGGTAAAGATAATTTGTTGCATTGATCCTGCTAAAGTTTGCCATCTGTTTTGTTAGATTCCACTGCTGATAAAGTTCAGTAAGGCTTATTAGAGATTTGCAACAGCAACCAAAATTTTTTGTGAAACAATACGTGGAATTGAAATGTAGCAATCATTAATGTATGAACTTGTATTAAGAAAATCCAGTTTAATTATTTGAATATTGAAGAACAGTAGACTGTGTTTAACTGTTTCCTTTATTTTACTATATAGAAGTTTAATACAACGATGTCAACGCCAGACAAGAAAGCTTCACAGAAGATTGGTCTACGGCTTCGTAACCTGCTCAAACTTCCCAAAGCTCACAAGTGGTGCATATATGAATGGTTCTATTCTAATATAGATAAGTATGTGCTCTTTGTATAAGTATATAAGTATTCTGTTAGTATAGGAACAAGTCATTTTCTGAAATTGAACTGTAGATATCCATATGCTGATTAGGCACTCCAAAATTTATTCTTGAAAATGATTTTTTTATTTTTATAATGAGCTGCCTTCTTGTGTAGTTCTTTTAGTTCTTGGAATGGAAATAATTTACTTTTTATGGCCTCTGCCTCTAACAATTGCAAGATTTTATTCACGTGTTTTTAGCTTCTTAAGCATGAAGTTAGCAAAATATTTAGTCTTTTTTTTAACCCTTGGGTCAGTGGTGTACAATGAAGGTGGAAAGGAGACTGCCCCTTCAGAAGATATCCATTCCCTAAAAGTCGTAAACTGTTATTACATGTATTTCTTCCTTATTGTCCCTCTTATTTTAATTGCGATTGCTAACAGACTGCTGGACTGTGACTGTTCAGCTGTTCCCTAGATGTCAGCATCTTGGATCTCCTAATCTACCTCTCAGGTTGTTTCCAAAGTCTGTGCTTCAGCCTTTGGTACTTCATTGCTTAACACCACCTAGTAAGGTAGTATAAATTGTTTAAAAGAACCATTTTAACCCAGTCCTTAATCAAGGATTAAAATGTAAGAATTGTTACAGGTTTGCTATTATACAAATCACTAACATTAGTATATTAAAAGGATGGCTTCAGAGTGAACAAGCATTCTTTTCCAGAATACATTCATGATTACTGGTTTTGTTTCCAAAATTAATAAGGATTGCTGCAGCTCTTTTTGTTAATTTCAGCCGGCAATCATAGCAACAGAAAAACATTTCCAAATCTGTTCACCACAACCAGAAAAACTACATGTTCATTTCAGTTTGTCCTGAATCCATCTTCTGTGGGAGTTCGTTCTTTTCAAATAAGTGGTTTTTACTTTTTTCTTTTTTCCTTCTTTTTTTCTTTCTTTCTTTCTTTTTTTTTTTTCCAGGAGGGAGGGTAGTAGGGGAAACCCTTCTTATCCTTAGTAGTAATTTTAGTATATGACATTTAAAGATTTTTATTTTTATTTATTTATCGTACAGTAGTCAAATAATTTTTTGTTCCTAAGTAACTGTTTGTGGAGCTTTAGGTCTATCAGTAAACAAGAATTCATGTTTATCAGATAAATCTGAAAACCACTTTCATAATTATTGGTGTATGCTTGGAATGCTAGTAAGACACAATCCTGTTAAGATATTATCTAAGAAGCTACATTTCCATGGAAGAAAAACTTTGTTGTTGTGAGTGATAAGATCTGGTCAGGGTGAACCTTAGAAAAGTTTAAGGCATAGAACTGTCAACTGATGAAATAAGACGCTCTCTACAGATCTTAAAATATTTAAACCAAATCTTATCCTAAATTGACATCATCAGTTTAAACGCCATACACTTGCTAAAAGTTTTAAAAAATATTTTAATCTTGGCAAATGTCATCTGTGATTATTGGGTGATTGGAACTGTTTCAGTTCTATCTACAGTGCTGTATGTAGGACCATTTTCTGTAAAATTCCATTGACTTTGTTACACTTGGAAACTTCTAAAGTGCATCTTACTACTACAAGGATCAGAGCGCCCCAGATTGCTTACACCATATCCCAGAGCTTCCGGCCTTGTAAATGCTACGGGCTTACAGTTTGCCTGTTTAGGGTTAATTGACAGTAAAAATCAAATATAGATTCTTTTTCTTTCATTTAAAAAGCTTTCCCTTATATGGATGACTTATGTTACTGAAAACAAATCTGAATAAAATGAACCTTTTTCTGCACTCCATGATCTGTTTTTTTTCGAGTGTGATTGATGATTCTTAGTGGTTTGTCTTTCCCCTCTTAAATCCCAATGCCCTGCTGAGAATGGAGGAAAATGTTTTTTTTTCTAGGATGCAGTTATTCTTTTGCTCTCACCAGGTGAGACCTATTTCAGTTGCACGTGGTCTTTAATGATTAACCTGCTATTAGATAGGCATATCCATTGCTGCTCCCATGTTTCCTCAGACTAAGAAGAATATAGTACTGCAAGTAAAAGGCAGTCATAGAGCATAAGAAGTATCTTTGTGTTACGATAAATCATAGCATCAAAGAGAAGTTTGGAAGTTGGTAGGTTCTCTGAACTTTCACTTCTGTAACAGTGACCCTCTGCTTTATTGTGGAGTTGTGGTATGATATATACCCCTCCTGCAGAGCTGCAGTGACAAGTTGGCTCAACTTCCTGTAATCTGGGGACCCTCTGAGAATGTGGTTTATTATGGAATGAATTTATGAAAAAGGAACTATTTTTCTATTCCTCAGTATCACCTTGCACATGAATCTTGTCCCTTCATTTATTCTTGATACCTCGCAATATCTTAATTGTTTCCTTCAGTAAGTTGCAGTATCTTCATGACACTTCATTGGCTTTGCTGAACTTTCTTTTGATGACGTTACATACATTACAAAGCAGAATGAGTATCTGTGTTTTCCTGTAGCAGCAAGAGATGAACATTTTTAAACATCATTGATATTAAGGCTCAAGTGAAACAGCAGTCCTGGAAACTTTCTGTCTTTGTTTTCAACTGGCTTGATTTCAGATTAAATTTATCCTTTAAATAGAATTTGTTTTTGGGGTTTTTTTATTTATATGTATTTATACTTCTCATTTTCAATATTCTCATTCTTATTATGAATGTTTTTTAAGAGTTTTGTGACAAAAAAAATTACTAAGTAGTTAATAGAGAACCTATTATGTTTTAACAGACCACTATTTGAAGGAGATAATGATTTCTGCATATGTCTGAAGGAATCTTTTCCAAACTTGAAAACCAGAAAATTGACAAGAGTTGAGTGGGGAAAAATCAGACGATTAATGGGAAAACCACGGAGGTATATTTTTTTTTTGTAATTTCATTTAATAAATACACGCAATTTCCATGTTACCTGAATTGTTGGTGTAGAACAACTTATTTTTAAATAGTGTTCTCTGAGCACGCAGATCACTCTCACCCCTCCATTCCCTTATGCATATGTTTCCAGTCCATGTGGTTCTTCTAAGCTTGTACATGAAATGTTCTCTACTCACTCTAGATATGTGATAAGCTATGATATGTTGAAATTTACTGTGTCTTCCATGTTGCAGTACTTCCTGGCATGGAAAACAGGGCAATTTTCCACTATGTATTTTCTAGAAATAACTAGCTCTTTGTAGGGAAAACAAGTGCACATTTTAATCTCATTTATTGTATTATTTGTTTAACCGTTTTCACCTTCTCAAAAAAAAAAAAACTGTGCTCATTTATTTACGTCTTCATATATGTATGTCTTCAGTATTGAATTTAAGTATAGTTTTATCTAATTGTATTGTAGGTGCTCCTCTGCGTTCTTTGAGGAAGAAAGATCAGCTTTGAAACAGAAGCGGCAGAAAATAAGACTTCTGCAGCAGCGTAAAGTTGCAGATATTTCACAGTTCAAAGATCTTCCAGATGAAATTCCGTTACCGCTTGTAATAGGAACGAAAGTTACAGGTGATTTCTTAAAAAGAAATAAACAAAACCCAAAAAAGGTTTTTGCAACAATTTCGGTAAACCATCTTGCGCTTAGTGTGCATAGGTAAAATAAATTTAAAACGTTAAAAATAATCTGCATTTACTGTTAGCTCACTGAAAAAGCATTTGTGATGATTCACTAGTATTTGTAAAACAGCGACATGGTTTTGAGATATGATCTTGTGGTTTATTGTTTCTGGTATTGAAACTGTAGTTGTTTGTTTTTATTGTTGTTGTTTGGGTTTGTTTTGTTTGGAGTAAAGTAAGTCCAACAAATTCTGGAGAGGCTTCAATGCCAAGAGCTTAATGCTGTCTGAAAGTTTAAGATCTGACCTGATAGAGAACTTAAGTTTTCTTTTCCATAAATATAACAGTATGTCTCAAAACAGATAATTGATTTTGCAGTGCAGTTGAATGCATATACTAAACGTTAGATTGCCTTAAAAAAAAAAAAAAAAAAAAAGCGTTTGGTTTTGCTTAATTTCATAAAGTCTTGAGTTCCTCCTTCCTGTCTGTGAGGCAGAATACTTTTCACTTGAGTGCAGTATCGCCCGCTCAGGCCTCTTCTGTTCACTGCTTTCTGAGTTCTTCAACATCGCTGTCCTTAATCCTTGCTGAAAAGCAGGCATGCGAAGCACACTGTATCTTCTCACTCTCCTTGGGCTATACCCTTGAACCGTGCTCTACAATGTCTTTTTCTAAGTGTGCAATAACCAGTGCAAGTGGTCATAGAGAAGTGGTGTGCAAAATCATTCCAAAATTGATTTTTGCCTGCAAAATCTAACTGTCAGAAGGAATTGGGTGTTAAATAGCATTTTGTCTAGACATGAATGTAGTGCTGAAGATTAGATTTGGGAAATACTTGACTTGCAAAAATAAATTTGACAAAAAATTTTGTAGTGTTTCTAGAGGATATAGGTTTTTTTGTTTACAAATTTTTCATTTAATCTAATCAGCTTTGCTGTTTGTTTTTATATATATGCATTGTAGGGTGCCAAAGTTACTTGCAAAAGATGCGTTAAGTCTGTTCTTCTCAGTGACATCAGAGATTTATAATGCTTGAGGTTTTGTGGAGGTTTTTGTTCTTGATATTTTTTTCTTTCCTTTCAGCACGATTGCGTGGTGTCCATGATGGGTTATTCACGGGACAAATAGAAGCTGTAGACACTCTTAATGCTACATACAGAGTCACTTTTGACAGGGCCGGTCTTGGAACACAAACAATCCCAGATTATGAAGTTCTTGTAAGTATTATTAATACATTCCCAAAATAACTGTAACGCAAATTGATTTTTTTTTCTAAATCTAAGTTGTATCCTTCATTCAAGAAGAAGAAGATTCAAACTATGACCTCCAGGTGCCATGACTTAGTCTGAAATAACTGAAAAGAGTTACTGCTGTAGGCTGAGTATGAAAAAGTATAATGAGTAATGTAAGATTGCAAAGAAAATTCTGCTATGGGATCTAGGCAGGATTTCTAGAATTGTTCAAGGAAACCTGACTCTGTGATTTGCCAAAGTCAGGAAAGGCTTGTGATAGTTGGAAGCAAGTATTATGTGTTGATTGAATAATTTTGAATAGTTAGTGGTAATGAAACTAATTGTGAGAATGTTGCTTTGGCCAAAAAAAAAAAAAAAAAAAGCTATTTCTTAGCTCTCGTGCCTTTTTTGATTTATGAGCTCCAGGGAATGTTTCAGCTAAACAGTCTGACCCGGGCTGCAAGATTTTTTAGTGGGCAGCATGTTCTTTCGTATCTTGTGTATCATTTAATCTGCTAACGGAAGATAAACTTTTCTGAGATCTACTCTCTTGCAGAGTTTGGGTCGGTGTGTTTGTTTGTTTGTTTTAATGCTGTAACACTTCTCAAACTCCAGTATAGTTTTGAAGCTGCCATTAGCCCAAAGGCAAAATGCTACTCGTCATTGTTGCTTGGACTTGGGGTGTGGTTGGCTGTGGCTAGTCCAGATTCCAGAGATCACATATGTATTTGAGAAGGTACATTAAGCTTTTACGTTAGCCTGGCACCTGAAGAATGTCCTTACTTTCCTTGTCTTGCAGAGTAATGAACCTCATGAGACCATGCCAATTGCTGCCTTCAGGCAGAAGCAGCGGCCCTCTAGGTTCTTTATGACCCCTCCCCGACTGCATTATACGCCTTCACTCCAGTCTCCGATTACAGTAAGTTCCTTATTTCATGTGATTTGTAATATTATTCAGTGGATTATTTTCTGATGAATATTGAAGCTGTTACCTTTAGATAGTCTTTGAGATAAGTTTTCTCAGGTTTCTCAGGAAGGTAATTTTAGCAAATCCCTCTAAAAATAGGCTAATAAACAAAATACTCTCTCTTGTGTAGGACAGTGATCCTTTATTAGGACAGTCATCGTGGAAAAACAAAATTTCAGGCACAGACAGTGAAACACTAGGTGGCTTTCCAGTAGAATTCCTCATTCAAGTGGTAAGTGTTAACTGCAGCTCTCAATTTTGTGTATTGACCTTTTTCTGTTTATTCTGCCTATCCTCCTGCAGTTAAATGAAATCTGTTGTTGTATGAAAGATAATATCAAAGTGATACAATTTTCAGTAAAAATAAGTAGTATGTTTTGAGGGTCTTTTGATTTTTTTCCTTGCTTTATATTAATAAACTTTGAAATATGCTGCTCTTTTCTCAGACCTCCAAAAGGTCTTATGTCTCCAGAAGTCTCTCTCATCTTTCCTAGTTCTACCTGTTGGTCTAAGAAGATATAATTTTTACCCCCAAATCTGAACTGGTTTATGATTCATCTTCATGAATAGTTCTTCAGTGATTTTTTTTGTACAACAGTTCAGAAAAGTATAGGCAAGTAATGTTAAGAAGCTGAGGCTTCTTGAATATCAAATGTAATGTAACCAATTTATGCTTCAGGATGATGAAATAACATAACTTCTCATGTGAGCTTGATTTATAATCTGAGGTTGAATTATTTAATGATAGAAAGCAGTTTGAAGTGTGCTAAAAGAAACTGGAATAGTCAGGGTTAAAATTGTTTAGAATTGGAATGTGTTGTTGCTAAACTTTTATCAGAACTTTAAATGTATATAATTGGCTCAAAGAATCAAATTGTCAGTAGTTCCCATGTGGTACACTAACATGTTGGCCTTTCAGCATAATTAATTTTCCATAGCAGAATGATTTATTCAGTTTTTTGGAGTAACATTGTGTGAAGCCAATTTTGGGAAAAGTGGTCTGGCATCTGGCCTAGCCAAGAAACCTTGAGTTAGATGTAGTCATCCTACTATTGGTTATGTTAAAAAATGTAACACAGAAAAGATACAGTCTTTGCTTACTCTGCTGAGCTGGATCTGCAGCTGTCATCCTCCTTGCATCACTGAGTATGATCAATGATGCTTTATGACTTTTGCACTGAATTGATTCATTTGTGAAAGTGTTTCTGTATTTCACATCTGAAAACTGTATAATTTCTGTCATGTGTAGTGGTATGCCATTACTGATTGTAAGGAAAACTGATATTTCTAATCTGAGATTTTGAGGTGTGGGCACTCAAGAGGTACTGTATTAATACTTTTTTTTGCTTGAAGATTGTCGAGTTCTTGATCAGAAAACAAGCTGTAGACTTTTGGCACTGCTTTGTTATCATCTTAATACTTGACTTGAGGTTTCTGATACAGGCATCAAGAGACTTAAAACAACTTTTATTGGGGGACTTTATTTTTAATCCTAGAACATTGACATCCTTGTTAGAAGTGAAGAATGATTCTGAAACCTGGTGTTGCAAAATACACAGTGATCAGTGAATATCAATCGTGCTGCTTTCACTAATCCAGAAGCAGTTCTGTGTTAAAGATGACTGTTAAACATGTTCTGTCCTTTTTTTGTACTCTGATACAGTAAAAACGTCAAAGCCCTTATTTTGATTTAATGGTGATTTAGCAGTTAAATGGTCAGAACATCTTTCTGTGAAGGAAAACTTCATGACAGTTATTAGGAAATAGTTTGTGATACCATAAAATAACCAATTTCATGCAAAGCTGTATTTGGGTAAAAGATTTAAAGAAAAAAAAATAGTTGCACACCTTGAAGAAGGTTTCAACCAAGCCTCTTCATTCTCTTTTATGGGTTCCAACACTAACTCACAACAAAAGGAAATGTGGCCAGAAATATATGCAGACATTGATTAAGTGATGAGGGCATTCTGCTTAGGTAGAACTTGAAGTTGTATGCAAACTCTGGGACTTGTAGCAACCACTTTTCATCAGCACTGTTGATTTTTTTTTTTTTTTAATTATTATTATTTTTGTTTTTTAATTTTTATTTTAATTTCTGCATCTTTATATTTTGGCATCAGTCTTCTTTCTGATCTTTACTGTGGACAAAGATATGCTCCTTAGGAGAAGAGTGACTGGAAAGTGAGCAGTATGCTATCAAGTTGACTTGTCTTATGTATTTTGGCAAAGAATAAAGTCAACAAGAAACAAATTTTATAAATTATTAAACAAACCTTTTCTCCTTAGATGCAGTATGTGTTCTTCAATATTTAATAGACTGTGCTGCACATTCTTTTTCAGCCAGATCCACCAAAACAGGCTGCCCAGAGAGCTGTGGTGCCCCATCCCTGGAGGCGCTCCAGGCCAGGTGGGATGTGGCCCTGAGCGGCTGAGCTGAAGGGGGGCAGCCCATGGCTGGGAGACCTGGGACATCTTTAATGTCCCTTCCACCCCAAGCCATTCTATAATCTGTACTTCCAGTCAACGTTAAAATTTGGAGCATGTTTTCTCCAAGCACTCAGCTGCAGCTTTGTTTTGATTTTATTTTGTTTTGCTTTTTTTTCCTCTGTTTCTTTTGTATTTGTTTTGGGAAAAAGACTGTATTTAGGTTGGGAGGGAAACAATCCAAGACTAAAAAAATGTTTGCACTGTAACTGCATGTCCAGTAGAGGGAGTATGCTAATGCAGTACAATCAGAGAAGTGTATCAGTCCCATGGCTGTGGAAACAGAAGTAACTTCTCATCTTCAGGACGGGAAGAAAGAGCTAAAAATACTAGATTTTTATCTGACTTTTTGTGTGTGTGTGTGAGAGAGAGTTTTTAAAATATACTCCATATTAAGTTATTGCATACATTGAAATTCTTGTGTTCTTGTTATTTTTTTTAACTAAAAAAATATATATATAAATTCCTAAGCATGCCTTTGTGTCTTTTAATTTTCTTTTTAATTTTCACATCTGTAGAAGTACTCTACTAAGACGTCTTTCCCAATTTAGTGAAAGTTATTTAACAGTGAGGAGGATGAGTGATGCTGAAAATGAAGATGTTGAGCTAGCATTCCTCATGGAGACGGGGAAAAAAAAGCATTCACTGGTGATACTGGGAGATGAAAATGGAGTTGTGTTTAATAAAATGTCCCACTGGGAGAACGTTGGTAAACGTCTTAATACAGCAGAAGATCAGAGTTTCTTTTAGAAAGAATTAAATTGCCTCTACCACTAGAGTACTTCTGCAAGTACGATGAATAACATAACAGTGAAGGTCATGAACTGGATCCCATCCTTGGATGTATTTGAACATCATCATAGAAGCTTATCACCAAAAAATTGTTCCCAAAACTTGCAAGAGAAAATAGCCTGTGCTGAGCTGGGGACACACCAGCTTCATCAGGGGGACTTGAATATATTAGTTGCTGGATCGTGGTGACAACGTAGCTTGGCAAGGAACTTTTTGGCAGCATTGTCAGAGAGTATGCAGTGCTTTCCCTCCTCCCAGGCATTTTTTGCCAACATCTCTGGGCTTAAGTATAGGTGTTTGCATTAATTTAATTATATCTATTTACTTTGTGTGGGCACCGTTTGGCTTAATTAAATGTTTATATATAGGCTTTGAGAGACTTGCTTGGAAAGCAGCGCAGAAAAACTGCATGTTAATCTTTCTGTTGACTCACAATATCGTGCCCCTGGTATGATAAGATTAATTTTGAGAACTCAAAGCCAGTTCCATTTAATTTAAAGATAATGCTGATGTTTGTTAGATAACCGATCAGCATAAAACTTGAATATTCAGCTGTATTGGTCTCTGTGGGCTGTAAAATACAGTTTTGTAGTTTCCCAGTGCTTTCCTTTCTTTACCTTTTCTGTAGTAAGTCATCAAAAAAGCATATTTATCAGATATTCTTAGAAATACTTGAATGTAACTACTTTCTCTCTGCTTTGACCAGAAAGCATATAAAGTGTGCTTGCTCACTTCTGTGGCAGTCTTAAACTGAAAGAATCCTTTTTCCTTATTTGCACAGCATGCTGAGGATGGTCTTTGCTGCACATATGTCATTAACAATAAAATTATTGTTATCCAGACAGTGCTTCCTATTCAGGTAAAGAGGTACATCTGGATTAGCTGTACTACTGCTGGGATGCCCTTAGGTTTAATTCTGCAGCTTTCATTTCCTTGCTCTATATTCAGGTGCTGTTAATTTTAAAAGCTTTTTTTGTCTCTGTGAGGAAGGGTTATGCCAATACATGTGTTTTCCTCGTAGTGAACTGGATCAGGGAAATAGTGCAGCTCAAAAGTAACAATTTAAAAACATTTTTCCTGCCTTTTCTGAATGTATTGTTTGCCATTTTCATTTTCCTTATGTGATTTTTCCACGTAGCTACAAAACTGCATGTGCTGGCTCGCCATGAGTGTTGGGGGATAGCACAAGGATAGAAGCAAGCAGAAGGAATTGGAAAAGTACCTGTGCAGTATTGTATCATGTGGCGTACGATGAAACAGGAGTTCCTGTCTCTCACAGTCTTACGTTCCCCTTCTAGGATGCAGTTAAACCCTTTGAAATTTTTAAAACCTGACATCTTGGCTCTGTTTACACCAATAATAAAGCTGTTGTTGATTGTAGTGAAGCTAAAATTTCTCTCCGTGGGCTTGAGAGAGAGTGTGAACAGTTTTAGAAGTGATGTATGTACTGAGAGCAGTTCCAGTGATTTTCTCTTCAGCCTGTTAGGCCCCCAGGGCAGAAGAACAGGATAATACCGTTCTGAAAGAAACAGGAAAAATTGAATGCCCAGAGCAGGTCTGTAGGAAATAGATCCAATCTGTATACCAGGTTTTACTGCAAGAATGCACACAAAGAGCTGGTGATCAGTCCAGGGCACAGCTGGGAACAGGCTAGAAATCTGAGCAAAAGCAATGGAAGGACAAGTGCTGTTAATTGTAGTATATGTTATCACCATGATGATACAGATTTCCTTCGGGCTGGAAGAAAAATAAAGTTCTTGATTCTTCAGCTTCTAACTATATAAATTGTTAGTCTTCCTAGAGGGAATTCCAGGTGATGGATTTCAGCTTCCTCCAATCTAAGGCACTTGAAAATGCTTTTAGAAGTCTCTGAAATATCCATTCTTCAGTTTCAATTACTTTTATTTCTACGTTTTGATGTGATAAACAACTGAGAAATGTATTTTTTTTTATCATTTTAAAATACATCTACTTTATTATCTTGAATTTCAGAACTGCATAAGGACCTACTTATTCTAAAAATAGCTCCTTTGTTTTAGACCAGGTTATCGAAAATCCTTATGATTAAAAAGGAACACATCAAACAGTTAAGAGAGATGAACACAGAAGCAGAAAAGCTGGTAAGAATTTTCTCAGATCTTAAGGATATACTTAAGGATATATAGTGCAAATTGATGCAATTAAAACAAAGTCTAGATAAAAAGCTATTTCTTCATTGCTTTCTATAACGCTTGAGCTTTTAAATGATTTTTTTAAGGTAAGTCAGAGAGGTCACTTGCTTGAAAAGCAGTATGCTTTGGGAACAGGTTAATGTTAACATTGGTATAGTATTTCCTTGTTTTATGTGTCAATTGATGATAGCATTTCCCTGTGTTGTGTGTCAGTTGATATATGCTACGTACTTTAAGGATTTGGGGAACCAGTAAAGCATTTATCTTACTTCTATTCTGTGGATGGTAGGTGTTCATTTAGCTTTTTGGACAAAGTGATAACTCAGTTCAGAGTTTTTCTATGTAAATCTCTGAGTGCCCTTGACCTGCTTTTAAAACTACAATACTTGACCAGCTACAGCATAATTATCAGCAGCAGAACAGTTTTTGTTACTGGGCTTTATGTAGTCATCAGTCCATAAATCAAAATTATAAGAATGCCTTTTCTACCACCCACGGCTATCAGTCAACTTGAAAGTGGAAAGCTATCAATCTCAACCTTCTGCTAGTGTCCATTCAGACAGTTGTCTTACTGCCTGCAGACAGAATGTTGGAGTTTGTGGAAAGAAAAAAGAATCCTTTTTATTTCTTTAAAGCAGAAATGCTGAATTTTTAATGTAAAATGTTTGAATGTCGAAGACTTCATTGTGGTGCGGTTTTCTTCTCCATCCCTTTGGTGGCCGTGTGCCTGTTGTTATCCTGTTACCCTATTGCCCCAAGGCTGCTCTTCCAAACTTCGTTATCAATTCAGTTAATATATTATTTCTCATGTACATCAAGTGCTTTGTCTTATAATTGTGCTGAACAAAAATCCAGATATTAGCACGTCAGTTGTCTGCTACATCGTAAATTTAACTTTGTTGTAGAATAAGAATACCATGGAAAATAACAACACTGCGAGAGCAAAGAAACAACAGACAAGATGATGGTCCAGGAGTAAATAAATCTTAACTCAGTTGTAGCCTAGATAAGAACTTGGAGATACCTTTTAAATACTTCTTATGCTATTTGCTTTTCAGCAATCATAAAGCAACTCTTGTCACTATTTATGTCCCAGTAAAAATAGAAGACATATATTGGGTAATGTTCTTAGCCTGTCTGTAATGCTCTTTTGTCCCCTTAGTAATCCCATCTATATTTGTGTCACTATGTGTTGCATTTTCTTTGAACATGACTCTTCAGCAGTAGTCCACTTAAATACCTGTATCAAAGCTAAACATGAGTGAAATAGAATCCTTTGACTTCATTCATCCATGCGGAGTTTGTCAGACTTTAATAATTATTGATAAAACTGTTGAAGTTATTTGCTTCTTCTTTTTTTAAATGATGCAACATAGAAATAAACAGAGCTGACCAAAATCAGAAATGATACTGAGTATTGGCCATTCTTATCTGGTGACAGTAATAAATTCAAATTTACATAAAGCAGGGAAAGGACTGCTTCCTAACAATGAAGAATCTTGACATCACTGTACTCATCTCAGTTGCCATGTACACAGAATAGTATCCTCTTCTCTGAGGGCCATTTGCATAAACAAATGCAAATAAAAAGGATAGCTGGTTCATTTTTTTCACTTGACCTGCAACAGCGATGAGGTAAAGGTGATGCTGGTCATTCAAGAGAAGCGTAGATACTCAGTGACAGAGATGCTAGCTGTTTCCATCTACTGAAAGCCATCCATCTTTTGTCTGCGAGTTGAGCTGTTTGCTACTGGATCACAAATAGTGCTGACGCTGTTTGAATACTTCTTTCATCTTCACCAACATAGAATTCCATCAGCCCTCTCTCTCTGATGTGGAGTTCATGATTCCTTGTAGCTTCCATGGCTAGCCTGTATTAGGCCAGCATGCTCCAGAGGGGGCTGGTCAAGGAACGAGGTCTGGAAGTTCCAGTTTCTTATATTCTGGAGCTGCAGAACATGTTGTCCTGTATTGTTCTACTGATAGAATAATCCTCTGTTCATACCGTAGGAAGAAGTTATACCCCACTCTCTAGTGAAATAAGAGGGTCAAGGCTGTAGACATCATCTGATGTGTTTAGTGCCACAGATTGCCATGGCACTTTCTGAAGAGAATAAAAGTGTGCTAGGTGCTACATCAGTTGTCATTTGGAGTTGTAAGCAGTGATACTAGGCTTTAATTCATGTCAATGTTTATATTAGGCACTGGGATTTCAAATATCCCAGTATTATTTTAAGTGAAAATCCCTTTTGATGAGTTCCACTTATATTGCATTAACTTTAACATGCTTTGTCTTTTCCACAGAAATCCTATTCTATGCCAATAGGCATTGAGTTTCAGAGGAGATATGCAACTATTGTTCTAGATCTAGAACAACTAAACAAAGACTTAAATAAAGTGTTGCATAAAGTTCAGCAGTATTGTTATGAGGTAAGATTTTGCTCGAATATTTGTTTCTGTTTAACTCAAGTTAAAAATAAAAAATAAATCAGAATTTCTTGGGAATAGGGCATAAGCAGGGCTCACGTGGAAATGAAACTGGTAGCAGCTGTGTCTGTTTTGTTCTGTCTCTATTTCTCTGTTTCTCTTACCTGAATGCAGGCACTTCTGACTGTGCCAGTGCCTAGATTTGAAATAGACATGCTTGTATATAAAGGAAATAAAAATAAAGCAGGCTATATACCTGTGAACTTGTTTTGCCATTTGTCACTTTACACGTGCACCGAATGCCAAGGAGCTATTTAATCTTCATTTATCTTTATTTCTATCTGTGCAGCTTGCTCCAGACCAAGGCCTCCAGCCCGCAGACCAGCCAACAGATCTGCGGCGGAGGTGTGAAGAGGAGGCTCAGGAGATTGTTAGGCAAGCAAATTCCTCCATAACGGGGCAGCTTTGTGTGGAGAGTGAAAATTTAACTGACCTTATCTCTAGACTTACAGCAATATTACTGCAGATTAAGGTAAAATAACTGCAAAAGCGTCTCCCAATTAAGTATGTAATATTAAAGTGCTTTCAGTTTATTTGTGCTGAACTGTTGGAACATTTTTTTGTTTTCTTGTCCTACAGTGTCTAGCAGAAGGAGGTGACCTGAATTCCTTTGAATTTAAATCACTAACAGATTCATTAAATGACATTAAGAATTCAATAGACTCCTCAAATATCAGGTACTACTACTTTGAATATTTCATTCCTAATTATACACTTTGTGTCAGCAAACAATAGTTAATGTGTTATAGAGGTGAATGTTGACTATAAGTAAGGATTTTAATCTGGTAATTATTTGTTTATGGGAGCGGTCCCATTTAATGGGATCTGCTCAAAGGGAGTGCAAAATTAGCAGTTTTCTGTTCAAACATATCAATGAAGTAACCTGATTTAAAAAAAGACAAACGAGTAAAAAATCGATACAGCAACAACTCCAATGACTGAGGAGCAAGAAATTCATGACGGTGTTATTTTAGAATATTTTCTGTACAATTTCCATATTCTTTTTCTCATTGTTACTCAATCTCTTGTCTGTAAATATCAAACACTGGTAAATGAGATGATTAGAGCTTCTGCCTGGCTTCTATTAACAGTATTCTAAATGGAAAAAAAAAAACAACAAACAAATGAGCCAGATCAAAGGCTCCTTTAGTCCAGTGTCCATTTTTCAACAGTTGTCACGTGCAGGTGCATGAGGAGGCATTATAAAAATAGCAGGAACATGGTGGTATTCTTCCTGACTATACTGCAAACTCCAACAATTTGTGACCACGATTTTTTTTAATAGTAGCTGCACAGTCACTATATTACATAATTAGAAAAAGAAAATACTGAAATGCTAAGCATTTCCTTATGCCCTCTGTACTGGTATTGCTACATGCGTGGATTTTTTTTTTTTTTTTTGCTAAGGTAGTAAGGCAGCTTTTTGATCTTTAAAAAAAGATTGAAATGTTGTCTTATAGCACTTTTCCATTTTGATTAAAAGAAGTAATAAAATCCAACCATTATTGAAACTTCCTGTCATCAACACTGCAAGTCAAACTCGGGATGGATTCGACTAAGGGCTGATAAACACCGCTCAGAAGGTGATGATCTTTCCATTTCACTGTACTTTGGGTACTTCAGCATCTCTTCCCAATGTTTTTCTTTCACTAGCTCCAACCAAGCCACAGTCATCTTTAAAGAACCCAGGTCACTAACTTTGACTTCCTGCGACTGTTTTTGTAAATGCTGTTTACTGATGCAACTCGATAACTGATACGAATGCACTACCCTGATTCATTTGGATTTGATTGCTTGCATCTTGTAGAAGTACTCGGATGCAACTCTTAAGAGATTAATCCTTTTCTTTTTTTTCCTCTCTCCCTTGTAGTTGTTTTCAGAATAACGTTGAGATCCACGTTGCACATATTCAGAGTGGTCTGAGCCAGATGGGAAATTTACATGCCTTTGCAGCTAATAACACCAACAGAGACTGAAAACTTTCTTTCAAGTGCATAGCAAGTAGTTCTGGAAAATCCTCTTCATTTATATATGCTTCAACAAATACCCTAACTGCCAGAAGATAAGGGAAAAGAAGACCTCTCAGACCCTTTTAAATATATTATATTTGCTTCTGAAGAAAACCAGCATTACTGGCAAGCATTACATTAGATTTCTCCATTTGTTATTCACATGCAGTAGTTTTGCTAACTGGTAATCTCTTAGTAACTGCGTTCATTATAATAACCCTGAAAACGTACTCTCATATAATTTGAACTTAGTTTTTAAAAGTTCAGATTAATTCTGCCCACTTCTTGTCGTTGGCTCTCCTGGTATGTTAGATGAAGTGATGAAGAGGAATCTGCTCACATCAGTAGCAGTGTGGCAGTCTCTGGTCCTTAGGGCTGCACTTCTGTAGGTACCTGAGCTGCCGCTTCAGCTGGCACGGTGACAGCATGGGCCGAGCGTTCCAGGTCTAAAGCAGCAGTGGTGGGATGTGGACAGAGAACTCAAGTTGCAGAAGATGTTGGGCAGGTCTGTAGATCAGTCAGTGTCTTGTTGGAACGTTTAATTTATCATAACTTATATAAGAAGTCTAATGAAGGAATATGAAAAAAAGTATCCGATACCTTTCCAGAAACAGAGTCGTTAGGGCTTTTTCCCCTCGTGTGAAGCAAAAAGTGTTTTAGTTGGTATTTTATACTCAACGAGTGATAAAACATACTTTTACTCCAACTTTTTGTTTGTTTTGCACAACTTTTAAATTAGATTCCTGGTTATCTGACACACACCTGACACGTACAAATACAGAGATTTTTTATAACAAAATCTAACCAGTGAAGTACACCTCAGAAACTGAAAGTGACAGCCTGCCTACGAGTCCAGTTTGGAATGTTGATCTTGTAAAAAGTGTGCATTGGTTTGTTTAAATAGTCTTGTAAAGCTTCTGTGTAATGAATCATTTCCAGATACGGATTTTCAGAGATAGCTGTAGAGTTGTTTTGGATTCCTTTAGATGCCTCATTAAATGAGGCCTTTTATATGTTAATGTATAAAGAATATGTAAACAGGATTATTTTCAATTTTAAAATTTTGTATAGTTTAAAGATGCTTCTGTATTCTGTGTCGGTATTGTGCCACTGCAAAACTTTAGTGCAGAGTTTATATTTAGCTAAACTTGTTCTGTTAATTAAGAGAAATGCATAAATCTTTTATTCTTGGTGAAATTTGTAACGGAATAAATTGAACTATAAGAGTTGATATATTTCACAAAAATGCAAACTTTGGCACGTGGTTTCAGGTCATTTTTTTTTTAAGGGAAGTGAATTGCTGCAAACGAAGCATGGTGGCTGGGTAACGAGGTGAGTAGCTGCTTTAAAGGGTCTCAGAATGTACGGGGGGTACTACAGAGCACTGCGGTGATGCTGTTTTTGCTGGAGATGGCCACAGAACTGTCCCTCTCATCGTGTAACAGGACGTGGTTGCGGCCCTTCCAGTGCCTTTGTTTTGTGTTTGGTAAAGTAAATGAGAAGGTTCCCCGCACTCACACTTCTCATTTAAACAGACAGAAATGCTAGAGCCTCACTTAAGGCACAGAGGTTCAGCCTGAGGATAACTCATACAATCTGCAGCACTCCCACCCCTCCCCTTCTTCCTGGCTGCTCACTGAACCCCTGGTGTCCAGCACAGGGAGCTGTGCTGCTGAGCAGCAGCTCACCTTTGTCTCCTTGTTTGCTGCCCACGTGGCTCAATGAATTCAGTCACTGCTGTGCACGATGGAAAATGAGCAGCAGGGGCTGTGGTTCCCAGCAGCAGCTTGCAGGCTCAGTGTGCAAGCCACTGTTGTAAACTCAGAAGCTGAGTGTGCACATGAATGCATGAATACTCCAACCCTAACAGCTCCTTGGGCACCCAAGTCCACTTGGGATGGATGGTGTCAGATTTTCTTCTCTTATTCTTTTTTTTTTTTCTTTTGCTCGGCAGTTCGGCCAAGGACAGCTCTGTTATTTTGTTCTTGGATGGAGTTCCTCAGTCAGCATTCCTGCTGCACCACGCAGCCTCGCAAGCTTGCAGCTCCATGGGAATTTGGCTGTCTCAGTTCTGACATGCACAGGTACGTGATGGCTTACAGGGAAAGATCTCTGGGGTATTGGTTGCCTTGTCCTGTGGGCTGTGATTCCTGATGCAGGTTATTTTCCCCAGCAGTGCGCACACCCCTCGTTTCTTTTGTCTCCAAAACAACAGAGCCGTGTGCTGCTCAGGTGTTGTCTCTTGAATGGTATTCCTTGGGTCAGTAGTGGGGCCAGCCCTACCTGATGTCTTTATTGATGAGCTGGATGATGGCACCGAGTGCACCCTGTGTAAGTTTGCAGATGACATCAAGTTGCGGGGAAGTGCTGATCTTGCTTGAGGGCAGGAAGGCCCTTCATGGGGATCTGGGCAGGCTGGATCAACAGACTGAGGGCACCTGTGTGAGCTGCAAGATCAAGGGCTGGGTCCCGCGCTTCAGTTACAAAAACCCCATGCATTGTTACAGGCTTGGGGCAGAGGGGCAGGAAAGACGTGTGGAGGAAAAGGATTTGGGGGTGTGAGCTGACAGCTGGCTGAACACGAGCCAGCAGTGTGCCCAGGTTGCCAAGAAGGCCACTGGCCTCTTCTCCCAGGTAACGGCGAGAGGACAAGAGGTCGTGGCTTAAAGTTGCCCAAGGGAAGGTTTGGGTTGGATATTAGGAAGCATTTCATCTCTGAAAGGGTGGTGATGGGTTGGCAGAAGCTGCCCAGGGAGGTGATACAGAGTCACCATCCCTGAGGTTTCCAAACTGTGCAAAGTGGTACCAAGGAGCACGACTTGGTGGGCACGGTGAGGACTGGATAATATCACTAGTCATTCCAACCTTAATGAATCTCTGGTGCTGTTAACTGGGACCTGACCGCTTGCTCTGCTCTGTAGGCAGGAAGAGCTGGCTTCAGCCTCAAGACACACATACACTAATACAGCTGTTAATAAATGCCCCCCCTTTGAGGGTCTTTTGTTTGTTTATTTATTTGCAATTTGTATGTTCTAAATCCATCCCGGAAAAGGGTGCTGGTTCACTTCTCTCTTGTTCCCCCCTCGCTGCACCCACGGCTCTCAGATCCCAGAGCAGCCCCTGTCATGAGGGCTGTGGCCCCTCCGAGGTTAGCAGCCCATCCCTGTTCGCGGCACGAACACAACTCCTGGCTCCAGAGCAGCGCAGAGCAGAAATTGGAACTTTTATTTATTTTTCCTTTCTCAAAAAGTTAACAGCAGACCCCTCCTCTAGAGCAGTGCATTCGGTCGGCTTGGCTGATAGGTTCAAGAGAAGCTGTAAACAACGTAACGCGGTGCCGGCAGCCGCCCCCATCTCCCGTCCATATAAATAGGCGCAGTCCCTCCGGGATAAAGTGCAAGAGGCGCGGGCAGGGCCGGGCGGCGGTCAGAGGGCTCGGAAGGCGCCGAGGGCGTTCTCGTCCCACTCCGTTCCCGGCTCCGGGAAGCCGCCGCCGGCCGGGACGGGGAACGCGGGGCGGGGCGGGTAGGGCCCGGGGCCGGGGCCGGGGCCGGGGCCGGGCGGGGCGGCGGCGGCGGCGCGGGGCGGCCACTCGCGGTGCCCCTCCCGGGCGCGGAGCGGCGGGGCCGCGCCGCACGGCGGGCGCTGCTGGGGCGGCGGCGGAGCGGGGGGAGCGGGCCGGGGCGGGCCCCGCTGCCGGCGAGACTTGGCGCGGCGGTTCTGGAACCAGACCTGGGGAGAGAGGGACGGCCGTGAGGGCGCGGCGAGGGCGGGCGGTGAGGAGGGCGGGCGCCCGCTGCTCCTCACCTGGATGCGGGACTCGGGGATCTGCGTGGCGTCGGCCAGCCGCTCCCGCAGGTAGATGTCGGGGTACATGGTGTCCTGGAACACCAGCTCCAGCGTCTCCAGCTGCGCCGCCGTGAAGCTCGTCCGTTTGCGACGTTGCGCCGACGGAGCCCCCTCCGCCGCCGGGGGCAGCGCCCCGAGGGGAACCGGGGCCGCGTCGGGCCCCCCCCCGCCGCCCCCGGCCGCCCCGCACAGCCACCGCTCCGGCGGGCAGGACGGCGGCACCGCGGGCAGCTCCGCCGGGGGCGGCCCGAAGCGCAGCGCGGCCATGGCGGCGGGCCAGGAGGGGTCCGGCCGCCCGCGGGGCTCTTATAGCCGGGAGGGGACCGGCGGGGGCGGGGGTGCCGAAGGGAGGCGGCCCCGGCCCGAGGTGTCCGGCGAGGAGCGGGGACAGCGGCTCCTACGGTATTACATGTCGGTGCCTCGGGCGGGACCTGAGCGCGATGCTGGGTCGCGTGTGGTACCGCGTCTGAGCGGCACTGCTGGGGAGTTTGCGTGCTCCAGGTGAGGTGCGTGCTGACATCTGTGTGAGCCGCGGGTGAGATGCACCCGGAGAGCCCCATTGCTCAGCCCGCAGCGGGCAGAGCCGGGCTGAGATACTGAAATTCTTTTCCCCTCTACTTCTGCGCCCTCGCCTTACTTCTGTCCTGGCTGAGCGCAAAGGAGGATCCCGCCTCTCCCCTTGAAATGCAGAAGCTGTGCCATCAGTCCAGATGCGGTTCACGTTTTGAATGAACACGACTAAAAATGAAATAGCTATTTCTGAATACATAATGGCAGCAACAAAAGCAGGTGGAGAGGGAGCGTGCTGCCGCGTCATTGCTGCCATCGGCAGGCACCCAGCAAGGAAA
This sequence comes from Oreortyx pictus, assembly GCA_036925125.1. NCBI lineage: Eukaryota > Metazoa > Chordata > Aves > Galliformes > Odontophoridae > Oreortyx > Oreortyx pictus. Next base: position 16,354,984 of record JAUPFR010000002.1, read on the forward strand.
GGAGGGCTCTGAAGCACCGCAGCTTTGAAGAGGAGTGTGAACTCCTCTTGCTTGTTACTCCTTCACTCGGTTTGTGCTCAGGTCCTGCAGTCAGGGCACTCTGGCATGGTCGTTTTTGGTTCTGGACAAGCATATGACATGGGAAGGGGATGTCTTTAACGTGAATTCTCTCATTTCTAAAAACAGTGTTGAACCTTTTGACAGCACAGGTTTAGGGCCCTCTCATCTAGTTGAATGTTTTCACACATCTTGGTGCCTTGGAGATCCCAGTGCACGTATCACCTTTAAGGGAAGGTGGGCAGCACCTTCAGAAGACAATGGGAGAAGCCTAACGTAAGAAGTAACAGTGGTCATGAACCCAATTTCATCTCCTTAGAGAAATGTTAAGGAAAAACAAAACCACGTTTTTGCTGTGAAAGCTGATGTTTCAGCTGTGCTGAAGAAGCAATGTCCGTGTAACTGGTATTAAGTTAGTGCAAAAAAAAAAAAAAACAACAAAAAAACCCAAGGAAATTAATTGTAGACCAGAGACATTTTTATGGGTGTGTGTGTTTGCTCCGGAGTTTCTGCTGGCATGATAACGCCATGTAATTCCCAGCTTCTCTGTCAGGCCCCGATACCAACAACCATTAATGCACACCGGGCTCAGGCTTTGAGGGCTTTTTCTTCCTGCCTAAGAGGAAATCTTTAGAATGAATGCTAAATTTCTCTCTAATTGCTCCTAGTTACTGTGTAACTCCTCTGACAAAGCTCTTTATAACCTCCGAAAGCTTTTAGAGGTTTTCCCCGTGCCGACGATATCTATGTATTTTTAGACACATCCACGCCTTTAAGTTGATCTCACCGTGATCTCATGTTGATCACTTGCAGCTGTCCTTTGTCAGTGTTGGTGTTTCCAGCTCTCAGGCTGCAAAGAGGAAGAGCTCAAAGGAGTGAGCTGCACCTTGTCTTCTCTCTGAGACTGTTTGCACATGTGTGGAACTGTATTCCTGAGACCTCTGAGTCATGAGTGTTCAGCTGTGGCCCTGAGAGCTGAGGTCCTCTGGTCACTGTAGGACTCCACACACCATCCTGTGCTCCAGGGGGGCCCCAGAGCACTCAGACCCTGCTGACACCAGGCCTGTGCAGGACACGATCATACAGCCGTGCATAAGGATTCCAGGTCACCAGATAAAGGTCCGGTCCTGCCCAATGGCTGCCTACCACGTTCTTCCACGGGGATAAAATAAATGGGATCTGACAAGCTCTCTGTCCTTTCTGAAGGGTGACTCCACCGTGCTTGGCTAATATTGATCGCATCTGTATATACATGCATTTTGCTTTGAGAATTGAAACACTGCCTCTCTGCTTTCACCAGCCAGGCACCGGTCGCACCCTGTGACTCACTCTGTGTGTTTGGGAGGGGGGTGTGACCCGGTGGGGTGAACCATTTCCTTCCAAGTGTGAGACATTGCTTCAGGACCTCATGGTGCGTTCGTGTATTCCGTCCCGGGGAGTCGATAAGAGGTGCAGACGTACAGCAGGCCTGGAAGAAAGCGGTGGCAAAGGCGCAAAGACCTCACAGATGCATATGAAAGGATCAAGGGTCTGCATGTGCTAAATCCTGACAGGAACAGATTTGGGGTGAGATGCCCGCGTTCAGAGGGAACTCATACACAGCAAAGGGGCAAAAGCAGAGCATGTCTGACCGCTGGCAGCTGGCTCCCTAGCTTACGAGTGAGAAAGGTCAAGGATTTGGGGGAGGGAAGGAGATAAAAGCAAATGACAGAGGTGGTGTCAGGAATGGGAAAAGGAGAGAGCAGAAGGGAGCGTGCTACCTGGAGCGGGGCAGCCTGGTTGGAAGGCAGCTGGGTATTTATTTAGGGGTGAATTAAGACACTATGAAAACCGAGCGTGTCTTTGAGTTTGGAGAGACCCTGAGAACGGCAAGGTGCACACACCTGGCAGTCACGGTGCTTAAGAAGTGAGAGGGCAGTCTCAAAGATTTCCTTGGCAGCAAGCCTTGGGCTGAAGCAAGTCCTGCTGATGGTTGTTTTCTCTGTCTCCTCTGGTTTTGTAGTGTGATGCTGTGGAAGAACTTAAAGAATGCATTTAACTGAGCTCTTCCTGTTGCCTGCTCGTTCATATGCTTTGAATGAGGTCTGTAGAACAGTTATGCTCTATTCTCACAGGTATTTCCTTTAAAGAAAGATTTCTTTAACTGTTGCTTCTATGAGTGTTTGTACATATAAAGTAACTGGGTTATATGAACTTCCAGTAATATTTAGTTAATTCACAGCGCAAAGGAGAGCCTCTGTCTCTCAGACAATTAACAAGAAGAAAGGAAGATGGGAAGGGGAGAGTTGAATTAAAAAACAGAGCCCTGTTTTTCTCCTTGTTGCACTGCAACTCAACTCTTTACCTGGAGCCGCTCTGCAGGGTGCAGTCAGAATGTGCAAACCCAGCAAGGCTGGCAGGAAACAGCGGGGTGATACGTAGCACAGGGGCTGCATCTTCCTTAACAGCATTGAATAATTAACAGGCTCTGAAGAGTCTGCTAGCTACTGCTTTTAGACTTCCTGGTCTTAGCAAGCAGTGCTGAGGCATTGTTTTCCACTGCTGTTTGGCAGACTCCTAAGCCCTCCTCATCCCGCACATGTGATGAAGTCTTTCTTCTATCTATCCCAGCTTAACAAATGGCAATCACAAGATTTTCTGGTTTTGACTTGCAGTGTTTGGTATCTGTCTTATTGCCTTCAGCTCCTGAATTTAATAGATGAGAATCTCAATTTTATCTTCTTTTTGTTGTTGTTTGAAAGCTAATGTGTCATGGTTTTGGAGAAAAGAACCCAAATATGAAGCAAACTGTCTTCTGGTGGTTCAAAATCAGAAGGCAATGGGAAGCACCAGCACTTTCCTGGTACGGTTGGATGCCCATCACAAGGTTGACACAGAGCCACCATCTTTCTCTGCCCGACTGCTGTGTTGTATTGTACCACATAAGTCTTCCTTCAGTGTGTGGTATTGTCTGCATATTTCTTCAGCCCTGCTCTTCCCTTCTGCTGCTGAAGTGTGTGTACCTGGTGCGTGCCCAGGTTGGTGCTCGAGCTTTTTCTTGCCACAGATTTCCTATCTTCTTTTCTGGTTAGTTTTAGAGACAGGGTACTGTTGGTCTCCTTTCTTAGCACTTGCAAAAAAAAGTCCTTTTGTTTTGCTCTGGCATTTTTTTTCCAAGGTGTTTTATTTCAGGCCCCTGTACAGTTGGAAAGATTTTCAGCTTTAAGATGTAGGTGGAATGAGGGAAGTTCCACCTGAGTCTGAGGAATTGTCGCTGGTGATTAATTAAATCAGCACTTTCTGATGATTAGAGGCGGGGAGTGCAGCAGTTACTATGCAATTTGATGAAGTAATTCTCTTCCATGCATTAATTGACTTGTATTACTTTGCTACTTAAAATTGCACTGAAGAAAAGCAAAAGAAAGAAAATTCTATGTAACAAACCCCTCTCCAGCCATTTTCCTGCCCCATGTCAGCAGCCCAGTACCACCCCAAGGGCTGCCTCGCTCCTCACCGCAAACAGGTTGCCTCCTCCTAGGCACCATTCCTGCCCTCGTCCTGCCCAGTGGCCCTGGTTGCCCAGACCTGCACAAGGCCTCGTATTCTCTCTCCCCCACTTCACACAATATCTGTTCTTCCCTGTTAATTCAAAATGAGCTCCTCTGCCTTATTTTCTGGCAGCTTTATTTTTCTGTTTGACTTTGGCCCCGTTTGTCAAGGGCGCACCATTGTCACTTCTTTAGTCTGGCCCTCTCCTTTGTTATCAAGAGGTCTGTCTACCTCTTTTCCTTGGTAGCTTTATCTCTTTCTCCATTATCTTCTAGTCCTGTGGACTCTTTCCCCTCTCTTTAGCATTTAACCAAGCTTGTCTTATCTGTACTGGGGGATTTAAAACTTTTCTCCTTGACAGCTTTCCTTCCCCACCCCCTGGAAGTTTCTTCATGCCACTGGGCACAGGCCAAAGAGCAAATGCATTTGTTATTCAGAATGAGATTACTGTAGCCATACCTCGTATCCTTAGGAGACAGCATTGCTCCTTTTCTACAATCATATTTTCACGTCTGGGAGGTTGTCCTAAGATTTTTGGGGTAGTAGAAGGCACAAGGGAGTGATGAGAACTTGCTGCAAGGCTGACTGATCGACAAAGGGTGCAGCAGCAGCGCAGTCTGTGTTCCTGTTTGTAGCTCCTTTGTGACTATCATCTTTTGTCACCACCCTTTGGCTCAGCCATCCATGCCTCAAGTGTGAACACCAAGTCCTTATGACAGTGACTGGAAATTGCAAAACTGGACACAATATCACATCAATCACAGCATCACCTGGATGTCTGAAACATCATGTGTGTCCTGGCCAGTGCCAGCATGGCAGCATTAAGGGCTTTCGGACACTTTGAAAGTGCTGTCTTCCTTACAAATCTTGCCAGGATGGAAAAAGCTGGGAACTTCAAAGGGATAGAAGGGATAGAGATCTCTCAGTTGAACTGTCCTTTCGCCATGTTTTGTATTTCCGACCAGATAAGGCAGCAGGAGTCCAAGCACATACAGTCCAAGGGAAACAGGGAACCTGCTGATTGTGAATGTCCTGGCAGACTGAGGACCACTCCTCCCTGCCTAAAGAGCTTCACTTTGCTTCTCTTCAGACTAACGGTCATCTTTCCATTGTCTGCATGGAGCAGGCTTCTGCTTGGCAGTAGAAGATAAGTACTTGCTTGTGCTCCTGTTGTTGAAGGAAAGGTACATGGTGTGTCAGCAGAAGCACATAGGGTTGTGCCCAGGAGGTCTTTATTCCAGAACAGGATTGGTGCCTGCGTCCTGCTGTCCAAGCCCTCTTCTAGTCCTGTTTGCAAGGTGTGCAGCAGTGCAACTTCATCAGATTCCTTTAGTTCATCAAAGTGGAAAAGCTGCTTTCAGATTAGAATGTTATTTAGGACCATGTAAATGGTATGCAGAAAGAGCTGCAGAAGATGAGCTTGCTGCATGTCAACCTGACCTCCTTTCTTTGTTGGTGTTTCTGTGGATCAGCTGTCAAACTCTTGTGAGTGTCTTCAGCAGCTGTAAAACCACGGACCACATTACACAGTAGGAAAGACTGAGTTTTCTTCCCAACAAAAGGAGAATGCCTCCTGTGAAGCCTAGTGAAGGCATGCCTGGAGGGCAGCACTGCTGCCATTGTGGGGTCACTGTAGGGCAACACTCTCAGCTGCACGGCACAGCATTCAGCCAGGCCAGGAGGGCTCGTAGTGCGTGCCTTGGCAAGGAGATGATGTGACACACTGGGCCAAGTCCCCTCCTGTAGCACTAGGTGGGAGCACAGCATAAGCAGGGCAGCAATAACATTGGTGTGAGGTGGAGCGGACCTCTGTGTTGCACAGTGTCATATGCTTAGGCAGAAATTCATCTGACATTTTTTGGAAGGAGAAAAGTAGTGCTGATCGTTCTTGGCCACGGTGCTGAATACGTGCTAGTTCACTTGGTGATGGTGATGGTGCATTTCCCAGCACAGAGGAGGTTTGTGTGCATGCAGCTTTCTCTTAAGGTCAAATTGTGCTGTTACACCCCTGAGACAGTAAACAGTGACGGTCTGTGAAAGACAGCGTACTCGTAACTTACCCAGGACATTTGTGGCATGCCATATAACCAGTGCCAAGGAAAGGTTTTCAGACTGTGGTGATACACTGTCGCTCCGTATTTTGCAGCCTTTCCCAGTGAAGGTAACTCCTTGTTGTGATGGCAAATCCCTACCAGGTGAAACAGAGCAGCCTGGGAGAAGTGAGACACTGGCATGTTCCCATGGGGGAAGTCTCAGAAGAAAACAGATGAAAACCAAGCTTTCTTTGGTCACAAAATCCAAAGAGAGGTGAAGTATGTGTTGAACCATAAAAGCTACCTCAGGAAACCCAAGTCGTTCATATGGAGTATGTACAATTAGATAGAAATCTTTTCCAACCTTATTGCTTATAAAATCATCAGGTACGACGACAAGGCGTCGCCACCACGACCATATATTAATCTTCAGACACGTGCAAGCATGGAATGGATTTAGGGCTTCTGGTGGCCAAACCTCATACAATCAGCACTGATGAAACTGCTGTACTAAAACTATCTGTTTACCTGTGTTTCGGCCTCCGCTGTGACATCATCCCCACTACCCTTGAGTCCTGACTGAGCATCCCCTAAACACAGCTTCATTATTTCCTTACTAGCACGTAGCCTGCTAGCACAAAGCACTCCCCTCAAAGCTCTGAAAGCTCATGCACTCAGGCTCGTGAAGGGGGTTTGGTGTGGCATGCTCCTCAACAATGAATCGTATTGCACAGTTGCATTTACCCACTTCTTGCAGGATCACAGTGACACCAGTGTAAAAGCAGCAGCTGTGATTTTAGAGGTTTCACTCTCTTATTCTTTTCTAGAGGTGGCTGTCCTTCCTGGAGCAGCCTTTCGTAATGGGTGCAGGGAAAGGAAGCAGCCATATCCCCATGCTTTTACTGCCTGTCTGGCGTTGTGCTGCTTCCTGTGACCCTCTCTCCTCCCAGCAATGCGTGGCTTTAAGGCTGCGTAGGTTGGATGAATTATATTTTAGAGTGAGACTCTATTTAGCTGTGATGTCAACTGTAGCCAACTATAAAAAGATCAGTAACGCTCTTTGAAAGTGTAACAGCTGCTGCTCTATACCCTCTCTGCTGTATTAACACTCTGCCCTATTTCATGTGCACACAGCCAAAATCAAATAGTATAGCAGTCATCTCATTACATAGCTCAAGGAATGTGGGACGTAAACTCCCCAGAAGCTAGGAGGAACTCAAGGTTAGCCAAACTGGGTAATTTTACACAGTTTGTTAGCAAAAAGGTAACTTTATCTGGGTTTGCAACGCAGCCTGCCTTTTCCTTAGCACTTGACTGCATGCCATTAGCAATTCCAACACAGTGACAGCAGGCCTGCAAAGCTCTGCTGGATGCTGCTCACATGCAGTTATAAACTGAGCTCATCTGGACTGCGTGGAGTGAGTCCAGAAGTATGCTACCTGGCATATGAAGCACATCTTTGTCCTTAGCTGGGTGTGGCCACGTGTTTGAAACCAAGCTCAGGGTTCCCCTGGCAGCAGAACGGTGTAAGAAAATAAGTTCTGTTAGTCCAGAGTGAGCAGACAGCAATGATTTCAGTAATGAATGTGGAACTGTGCTAGCAAAAGACACCACAGCAGTACTGGAAATGGGGTGTTGGCTGGGCCTCTGAATAAGGACGCTACCAGGATACATTTTCCTTCTCATTTTTCTGCAAGCTTCACTCCTAGAGACAAACTGCTTCTTATAAATGATAGTCAAGAAGTGTGCTCAGGCAATATGAGAAGCAGAGCATCGCCACGTGTCTTGTTCAGCCATGGCAGGATGGGTGGGCGTCAGCACAGGCAGTAACGTGCCGCCGTTCAGACTGATGGAAAGCCCCAAGCCTCCTGAGTTTCAGATCCCTGCCTCGGTGGGACAAACCAATGCAAAAAGGCTGCGCTGTTGTATCTGGGTCGGTTTTGTTTGTTTTGTAGTGCAGATAGGGCCTTTGTAGTGGGGGCGGTGACCCGCAAAGTCCTTTGACACGGGTCTGAAGTGGCAGTGAGCTCACTTGTCTGAGAGGAAATGGTCAGCTTCCAGCACGGCTGTTACCAAAGGTGACAGGACAGTTAAGCAATGTGAGGAGTGATTTTGCCTCAGACAAAGCCTGTGGGCTGGAACCCAGCGCACTGTGGCACAGGCTCGCCTGTGTCTGAGCTCACAGAGCCTTGGCACCCAGTTCCATTGCAGAGGCACCCAGAAATGAAAGCAGGCGGCCTGAAGGTGCACGGGAAGCTTGGGAGCGAGCCAGGGAGCAGCCTCAGTGCCAACTCTGAAGCTCTGCTGAAGCTCCTTGGGGAGGCACCCCGCTTTCACTTGCTTCCCACTGTTTGCAGGTGTGAGCAGTGTCTGGCAGCTCCGGTCTCACTTACGTGCAGTCTGGAGAAAAACAGACCCGCCCCGGCTGTTTTCCGGCAGCAGTGCCACGTGGTGACCTTGCGGATTACTGGGCCCAGCAGAGACTGCTGGTAGCAGGGTCTTGTCATCTGGGGTTTGCTTCTACTTCGTGATCCCAGAGGCACAAGTGGCAGGCAGCACAGCGAGGCGCTGCCATCACTTGATTGCTTTGCTCTGGAAACTGCTCAACCAAAACGATCCCTGCGGATCTCTGGTTCTTTCTCAGCTCACTGCAACCAGATGTACTTATACAAGTACAGAGATGGCAAAAGATTATGTATTTTTAATCAGCAGTTCATGTTGCAAGCTGATTCAAGAATCAGAACTAAGATAAGTTCCTAGAGACCACGAGGTCCAAACTGAAGGCACGAAGCACGGCAGTGAGCCCGCTGGGGCTCAGCACCCAGCCTCACAGTCTGGGAGATGCTCCCTCAAGGAGCAGCTGTGAGTGCAAAATTAGCAGAATGAGGAGCAGAGGGAACTTGTTTCTTGCGTGTGAAAATAGCCGTGCAAACACACACTGCATGCTTGCTTGAATAAACTTACACTGAACAAGGTTGACATGTCAGCAGAGCTGAATTTACATGCTACAGCGTGTAGCAATATGCTGTCAGGTTAAGAAGTGGCACATCCTTGTGTCCAGTCATGGATACATAATGGTATCACAGGGAGAGCTGAGCTGCTGTGGAATTTGAGGTTGTGGGTTTTTAATGGCATCTAGAAATCAGGATACTGGAAAATCCTTGAGCATTTGATAACTCCCCAACCAGAGCCTTCATTTATCCTGCAGTATTCCACAGAGTAAGACTTTTCTATTTCCACTGATAACTGAGAATTCATTTTGTTAGATACCAAGCAGTCTCCAGTCTAAATAGGGATGCCTGGGACTTTCTGCAAAGCTCTGGTCTACCTTTTTCTGAGGCTGTGCAACAGGTGAGCGGCTCCTGCATTTCCAGAATTGAAAGCTGTAAGTTGCTGGCCGTGAACCCACCTGTTCAAAGAAGAGAAAATGGTGTGCAGTCCTATGCTGGTGACAGGGTGAAGCTGTCTGCCTCATGCGGTGGGCTCCTGCTATCCTGATTCCATGCTATGATTTTCCACAGTGACTAATTTGCGTAATCCTTTCACTGCTTCTCTGCAGAGACTTGGAGCTTCACTCCTGCAAAGGCGTTAGAAGGTAAAAGCTTGCAGTGGGCCACTGGGAAAAATAAGTTTTCTCTGAAAGCAGATGTTGTTCTAATAATGTGTTTTACACGTTTCAGGGAAACAAGCTCCTTAAAAAATTATTAATAATAGTAATTGAAAAACTGGATCATTTTGCAATTAGTTCATTGCTAAAGCTGACCTGTTCTCTCGTGGCTAGGGAAATTTTCCTTTTGGACCTTCAGGACCTTCCAGTCATCCTGATGGGTGTTCTTCTCCCAGCTATAAAGTGACTGCTGAGATCAAAATGACTGGATTTTTTGTAGTGCATGAAGTTACTCTCCTTTACATACACAGTATTATTTTCATCAAGACAGTCATGTTCAACACTCTTGTTTATTTCTCTGGAACTTGTCAGTCCTGATCAGGAGCAGTACCTCACTTTCATGATCAGTACGGACTGGGGACTGGGGTTGGACTTGATGGTCCTCGTGGCTCCCTTCCAACTCGGGATATTCTACGACTCTGACTATTCTGTTTAAGTGATCAGCGATGAGATAACTACATTTCACACACAAAAATGGATAATGGATGCCCAGTGACCTGAACGGAGCATTTCGCACCACAGCAACAAGGTTCAACTAGCAAAGATTGCTACTGCCCTCTTTTTGAATAGAGAAGCTTAGCAAGAACTGACTGCCCGTCCTTGCTAGCAGGTGCTGGGAGGTGCTGGACATGCAGCTGGTAATGCTTGGGAATCTTTCTGGCAAAGAATTTTCTTATCCAGGTTTGATCAGAAAAGACGTTTCAGTTGAGAATTTCAGAGCCCGGCCTTTAACTGGATAATATAACAGCGTTGTGTTATACATCCTCTACATATGAGCGTATGCTTTGTTCTCTGTGTTTTGCTGTTCTGTAAAGGCTGCTCAGTGTTTACAATGATAAGCACTCTATGGAGGCCCGTAACAAAAGCAACGCACAGGAGATTCACATTTGCATCCTTTTGAGCCCAAGGGCTTGTCTGTACTGGAAAGGCTTAGTTGCTGTGGGTGTCTCCTTGAGGTTAAAGATGTGGTCTTCCTGCCTATGTCTGTAGAGCTGCATCTAAATGAGGGCTTTTATAAGCGTGACTGTCAGCAGAGGATGCAGCTCTTAACTCGCATACTTGCACTAGCAATGCTCTTTAAGTGTCAGGTAGCTTAGGCAGTTTCTGAAGACAGAAGAAAGGAAGGGAATTGCTCCTTTCATCATGCTAGCATGTTATCTCGGGGGCTAGTGCTGGCATTTTGAGCATTAACCTCTGCTGTTTTAGGACTGGTGTACAGGAGTACATCACCACGGAATGAAGCATTCTGAGTCTTCTCTCCTGGGAAAATGGTTCAGAAATCCAGCCAGGGAGATGTAATCAACTTGGTTAAGATTTCCCACTATCCTCCAATTTTCCAAGGCTGCATTTCACTGAGATCCAGTACTGTTGCTACCAGTCCACATATCAGGAGAAACTGAAATTGCCTGCTCTAGTGCAATTCTACGAGAATAGATTAAGGGAGATAAAATTACTCTTTCTGCACTGAGAATATGTTTGTTAGAGCAGAAGAACGCAGGTAGAAAAGCAAGCTACCGAGTGATCTGGTTATTTCAGTGGCAGCAGGGGAGCTGGATTGGTCTAGCTGCTTCTTAGATGTAGTCTGGTGTTACAGCTGAGTTTGTCCACAAGCCAGCTGCAGTCCTTGTTTCCCATTTACATTGCTGTCCTTAAATTTCATCTAGTGGCTGTGTGGCCACAGGGCAAAATGTGCTCCTCAGAGCAGCAGAAAACTAACCACGCCATAAAAATGAATAGTTTTCAGCCAGATCAGCCAGCTGAATCAACTCACCCAGCAATCACTCCATCACTGGGTTCACTGCAAGGGGGAACAGACAGCTGGGAGCAGTAGTGGAGTGAGCTCACCACTGTTTGGCATTAGCTTGCAACTCTAACTGCAAGGATGACCTGCTCCCATCCTGCTTTCCCTGCTCCCAGCAGCATGTTCCTGCCACTTCCAGTGCTTGCTTGACCTCAGGGAACTAAGCCTGCTCTCTAAGTCAGTGGCAAACTAACTCAGAACCTGAGAAACAGACAGTTTTCTGCCTGCTTAATTAGGTGAAGGAGAGAGGTGGGATGAGTGTAAGACCTGGCACAAGGATGCCGATGACTTGTGTGGTGTCTGTGACTGGGAGGAGGCCAGGGTGGCTCCTTCTGGCAGCAGCCATTTCACAACAGCTCATCCTCACGTCAACCCAAAGAAGGAAAATAAACAGCATAAAAAAGAGAGGCACAGCTGAGCAAGTGGGAACCAGCTGCACACTCTCCATTGAAAAGTGTTCACCTCTTCATTAGGTGAGGAAGGACAGACTTAATGCATGCTTTTGAAAGGCGTGCTACCTGTCTGGTTGTTGGATGGAAGGGAGTGATGTGACTAGCACCACTCAGTGCACACGTAGCTCTGTTCTTCCCGAGACACACAGGCAGGAGGCTCAGCAAACAGTTTTGGAAAGAGATCGCCTTTCTGCCTGTTACTCCCTGTGCTATTGGGTGCACGGAAGACTCAAAGGCAGATACAGCTCATTTAAAAATCAAGCCAAAAGGAAAGAACACAGGTGGGAAGAAGCTGGTATGACAGCAAAGCATGGAGGAGGCTGCAGAGCATGGCCCTGGAACATCAGCAGAATTTGGGGCAGAGTCATGCTGGCCCTGGGGTGTTCCTTGGGGACACAGGCTGTGGGGTTTAGAGCCTGAACCAGAAGGCAATACCATTCTGGAGGTGTTTTTGAAGAGCACCAAAAGGTGCTCTGAACTTACATGAATGGAAATCATTGTTCTGGTTGTTGATCCACTGTTTTTCTCCAGGCAGATAGCCAGCAATGCAATCGCTAATTGCACTGATTTCCATGTCCTCTCTTCTGTAAAATCAGTTCATTGGAGAAGTTGGTTAAATTCAGGAAGTGCTTAAATTCCCAGCCATATCTTGCTTAGCAAGAACTTCTTGATAAGAACGCTGTACTGCTCTCAGCTCATGTGCCTGTAAAAAGCATGATTGGTTACAGAGCTGTACTGTTGCTGTTGCAATTGCATCAGCATAAGATATATTAAGCTGGTATAATTATTTTATTAGACTGAATTGCTCTTTTATGATCACCTGTATCTGTTCTAATTGCATCCATCCTAAGGAACATTTGCTCTCTGTCAAAATGAGAATATAATGGGAAGATAGCATTTCACATGTGCATTTTTCCTCACGAGTCTCTCTAGCCCTCTGTCAGTAAAGCTGTTTTTCAGCAGTGTTTGCTGACACTGTGAAAAAGGTATTGCCAGACTCTACATCTGATTAACTGTTATCCTGCAGCTCAAGTCCTAATTTAAAGAAGTCCATGTGAATGTCACCATAAATTACTATATAAATACAAGGCAGCAAGGAGCACAGTGAACTGTGTTACCTTTGAAGCAAAGACAGGTATTGTGCACCCTGTTGAGCAGAGGTCCCTGAAGGGACCCAAAGTGTTTTAAAGGTTGCAGCTGTACTGCAGTCATTCAGTTGTCCAACAGGATGTGAAACACACAGCAGTGTTTGTTCTTGCATGCAAGGCAAGATTACACTGTGCTTTAGAGGAGACCTCTGGAAGGAAAAATAGAACAGTACTGTGGTTATTTTCAGGCATCAACAAAAATGATCCACAGGTTTCTAGTAAAAAAATGTATGTATATATATATATATATATTTCTCTGAGTTCCTGGCGATTTCATTATTTCTTAGAAAAGCTGAAACTGAAATCAGGAATTGTTTGTGGTGGAGGTTTCGAAGGAACAGATTGAAAGTGCTCTCTTGCTTAACTGAAGAGTAGAAGCATAAAACCTCGACTGGGCTTATTTTTCTCCACAGACTTTATTCAACATTTGAATAAGAAAGAACTGATGAGGAAGGACAGATTGAAACAACTCACTATGATTTTCACTCAATTAATCTGGTGGTGCCATTACACATCATTGTGCAAGCTCTGCTGATCCCAGTAGGTCCAAAAACAATTTTCTGCACATGTAAGAATGTGTGAAGTGTAATCTTTGAGTTAAATGTGTTCAGAACATCTAAAGAGCTCCTGAGAAGATTCACTGGATCTTGCACTTGCAGTAGGGTCACACTGGGCTCCTCCAGGTAAAAGAAGAAAACCCTGTGAAAAGCAGCTTTGGTGATGGAAGAGGTCCTGTGATCACTGAAGTGGACAATACTGGCAGGGACACTGTAGCTCCTACAAAGATGTTTTATAACAGGCTTCCAGGGGGGAAAAACACAAACAGTGGGTTTCCACACTGCAGGGGAAGGGAGGTAGACAGAGAGAGGGCGTGTGATTTAAAGTAAAATACTTGAATGCTTTCACCTTTCTTGTCCTAGTCTATTCCATCTGGTAAAAATCTCACGGATGCAAAATGAAGACAGTGAAACAAGGAACAGAACTGTCATATTCTGGGAAAAGGTCAGTCTTGCTGCTACTCAAAAATTGCAGTTCAATTCATAGTATTATAGAGCCAAAGAATGGTTTGGGTTGGAAGGGACCTCTACAGATCTACTTCCAACCCCCAGCTGCCAAACCTTGGGAAATTCTAATCTGATCACCTCCCCAAGGGTGCGCACAGCGCTCCCTATCAGGCAGCCCACTTTCCTCTTTCCCAAGGGAAAAGCCTGGAAGTGCAGTCCTGAGCTGCAGGAGCTCTGGGCCTGTATGAGGACAGTAGGCCTGGCAACATTGTTCGTCCTTGTTTTATTCAATGTAGCCATTCCTGCAAAGCAGCTCTCTCTTATTTTCACAGTGAGTGACCCCATACCTCAGTGACAGCCTTAGCAGCTCGGGGATGCTCATCTGAGTTAATCAAATATTTAGCAGCAATTGCTCTAGCAAACAGCACATGAGGCAGCAGCTTTCAAAGCAGGGCTCGCTCCCCTGCTAGCTGCCCTGTGCCAGGGGGCACCTCAAGGCACAGCCCAGCTGGCTGGGAGCACAAGTACCGCACCCACCGTGGGAGGAAGGACACCAGGAAGAGCAGAATCGTTTGTTTAAGTCATTCTGGTGCTCCATAACTTTTTAATGGTTTACTGTGCAGTTGCAGATGGCTGGTAAACATTCACCAGCTTGAATTAAATAATTTATTTGTTCTACAAAAAGTTTCTGGGACTGTGTTTCCTAGTGGAGGCCACTGTTGCTGGACTAAACAGCCCCTCTGGGACTTGAATGTAGTGTCTCTTTGCCATATGTAAGCAGCCGTTACAAGAAATAAGTATTATTTACTGGCTCAACTTGGCATCTTCCTCTTATCCAGGAATTAAACTAATGGTTTTTCTCAAAGATATAAATTATTGGGAACTCTCTGTCATAGTCATTCAGTAAAAACTCCCTCATTTACAGGACTTACAAGCAATCCATTGAACATGCTGGGACTCTGAGGTGGCACTCACGCTGGCTGTGTGCCCAGGAACAGCCAGACCTCTGGGAGCAGGAAGGGGTGTTGCAGGCCCTGGGGATACCTGGGCAACATGCAGCTCCACATAGATCACATAGATTTTTTATTTTATTTTATTTTTTACCGGATAAGCACATTACTGCTGAGGGTAAGTCTGTGCTGCCTGGTGACTCTGAACAGCCACACACCAGGCTGCAGAGCTGCAGCACAGCATGCCAGCCTTAGCCGTACTTCAGTTCGATGCTGCATGGACAGATGTCTTTCTCTCCAGCTGGGACCTCTCCTGCAGACTCCACTGCATGCTGTGGAGAAACCCGCTCCGCCAGCGCACCTGCTGCGGGGCACAGCAGGGTTGGCACGAGAAGAGAGGAATAGTCTCACATTTGCTAAAAGCGGCAAACATTTGCTACAGGAGAGATCCTGTCACGAGACAAATCAGTTTTCTGTCATCGTTCTCCAGATCGGCTTGTCAAACAGGATGCTCACAGGGCATCTTGGATTTCACATGGCCTCCAGACATGTGGGGAAGCTAAGGGCGTTCTGATTGCAGGCAGCTTCTGCCACGAAGCAGAAACGCCTCTGGGTTTGCTGGCATATGAAGTGAAATTAATATTTCCTTCCACTTGAGGGAAACATCACAAATCCCATAGGGATCAGTAAGGATGTGGGATTCTTCAAGGATGTGGTTTAGGATAAAGAACCCGACGTTTCTTAAACTGGAAACTTTAATGTTAAGCTTGCTATGTATTAAGCTGTAGAATTAAGGCATATATGTATGTGTATTCATGAAGGATGGCCTCTGCAAACCAAGCAGGAAATGTGCCGGACCTAAACTCTGAAACCGGCTGTTTCGATACAAGTAATCTTGTAGATGAACTGGGAGATCTTGATGTGAAGCCAGATCTGATGCTGAAATGCCTCTTGCGGAGCAGAGGAGACGGCATTATCTGCGCTGCTGTTCGCTTGGTGCACGAGACAGGGCCGGGCAGACAGAGCCGTGTGCCACAGGAAGCAAAACTCGCCAAGGGGGATGATGCACCCTCGTTCTGCAGTTCTGGGGGAAAGGAAAAAAGCAGCCTTATGTTTGTGATCCTCAGCCGAAAAGCAAACAGAAGCGAGTGAAGAAGCTACAAAGGATAAGCCAGGAGGCGCGCTCCCGCCGCCCGTCAGCCGCGGCCGCAGCCCGCGCGGCACGCGACGCGCGTCCCCGCGAGGGAGGCGCGGGGGGGGGGGGGGCGTGGCGGGACCGGAAGTTCCGGGTCGGAGGGAACGGGAAGTCGGGACGTGGCCGCCGCAGCGGAGCCGGAGGATGGCGGTGGCTCTGAGCGCGGAGCGGCTGGAGGTGTCGGTGGACGGGCTGACGCTGAGTCCCAACGCCGAAGCGCCGCCCTGCGAAGCGCGGCCCGGCCGCGGGGACTCGGCTGCGGGGCGGAACCGAGCGGGCCCCGGCTGCCCGAGCCAGGTGGAGGCCGGCGGGGAGGAGGAGGAGGAGGAGGAGGAGACGGCGGCGGCGGCGGCGGCGGCGCTGAGCCCGGAGCGGCGCTGGGGCTTCGCGCTGGAGGAGCTGTACGGCCTGGCGCTGCGCTTCTTCAAGGGTAAGCGCGCCTCGCTTTTGGCGTGCGAGGGAAGGTCCGTGAAGGCGTCGGTAAAGCGCGTGTGCTTTAGCTCTGATCCTGCCCGCGCCCGTTGCCAGCGCGGCTCTGAGCCCCGGCGCGGCTGCGTGGGCAGAGCCGTGCGTTTGCTCGGCGCTCCCCCGCCGGGTGCGCGCTGCGGGAAATCGGCTGCGTGCTCCGCGGGGAAGGGGTGCGTTCGTTGGGGCGTTGCCTTGCGCTGCGGAGGGGGGAGCGCCGAGCAGAGGGCACGGTAGGGGTGGGAGGCTGCGCGTGGGGGTGGGCTGCTGGTTCTCTGCTGTTCCGTGGTGTCAGGAGAGCTGCCTATTTAGGGTGAGCCCACCACAGGTGGGAAACGTGCCCGGAGAATGGTCGCTGGCTGCTTTCTTCACTGGGCTTGGCTTGCGCTCTGATCGTTGTTAGGAGTCTGCGAATGTATAAACAGTGTTCTTGCACCCTGACCCTCTACTGATACACCTTTGCAAAACGTTTTAATTATATTTTTTTGCATTAGGTTAAATTCCGACGTAGTTTTTTTGTTTTTTTTTTTAAGTTGTACTTAAAATCGTAAGAACCATAAGAGTCCGGATTTTCTGTGCCAGAAGCTACTGCAGCCTCGTGTTGGGCTGGAGGCACTGCAGCTCCCGACTTGTTTTTCACTCTTGTTTTACAAACAAGAAGCTTGAGGGAGTTTTGTTTCCTTATAAGCGTTTGTTTGTCAGTCGTGATGCAGAAAGAAACATCTCTGCGGCAGTAAATTCCTTATTTCAGTTAGGTGTTGTCTCATTTTTTGCTTGGTTTAATGTTTAGCTGAAACTAGTGTTGGTGGTGTAAAAATGGAATAGTGTAGTCATAGCGTGTAGTGTGCTTCTGTTACTTCTCATCCTGTAATGCTGCTTAGGCTTTGTTTGCTATTGAAAGGTGAGCGGTCAGTGCAGTGTGTCTAGGTTACGGATACTGTGTTGTATCAGTTTTGTCTCAGGCCTGTCTTTTTTGTTGCCTTCTTATTGAAGGCTCAGTTGCAGTTTGCTGCTGCTCTTTAGCTGTCCACAATTTGCTGTAATGCACAGTTTTGATCATAAGAGGAAAAATTTCCACGTTAATGAAGATGTCAGACTTTCCAATGAAAGCCCTGCTCCTTCATCCTATGACTGCTATAAGTCATGTGAAGGGATTGCCTGTATCTTAGTATGTAGCTTCTTGATGGAAGGAATGTAACACAAGGATTGTTATTTATAGATACGACAGTAATTTACAGGACCTTGCAATATTCAGATTACTGATTTATCTAGCTTGTTCTACATCTGTGTGGCTCTGAAAATAAGTGGCCTCATTTCTAAACTGTTTTGATTTACCCACTGACAAAACAACTGTGGAAGTGGGCAGCCACGTAGGTACAAACACAGATTCCTACGTTGCTTAAAGGAGTAGCATCTTGGGGATCTGAAGGTCGCTGCTTGTCAGCGTAGACCAATGCTGGGGCCTCGTTTCTGATTGTTATTGTAAAGACTGTACTAATCCAGGGGTGGGGTGATGTTTGACAAGCTTGATCTTAATGCTGGTTCACAGCAGAGTTTCAGAGTGTGATATTGAATGCCGGTGCCACTTCGGTGAAGCAGAAAGAGAACATAAGCCTTGAGCTAAGGGTGGCACTGGAAGGAGATTTTTGGTATCTGTGTTAGCTGCTGCTGCTGCTGGCAAGGAGGGAGCTGGGGCAGGGAGGCTGAAGAAGTCACTGGATGTCAAAGGGTAAGCGGTGATCGCTGGTTAAGCAGCTGCTCTTCTGTATCGGTGTGTAAACTGAGCTCTCTGGTAGTAATACTTAATGCATGCTCTTCCTGGAAAGTTGATTTGGAACAAAATACTTGAGACGTATTACAGTGACTATAGGTGGCATCTTGCGGAAGGAACTGCTCAGAGACAGGACAAGGTGGGAGTGCGTGTAAACGCAGCGTGAAAAGCACAACAGGAGTTGAGCTGCAGTGTTAAAGAGCCTTCAAAGCTGCTTTATCCCAGCTCTGAGAAAGACAGAGGCAGCTGACAGAAGCGCCTTTGACGGCTTATTTTGCTTGAGGAACTGGTACTAACGCTGTCGGTAGAGGTGGCTCGGTGAAGGTATAGGCTGTGTCCTGCAGCAAGGGGGCAGCCTGCTTAGCTCTGCCCACAAATCTCTTTCGCTATCGGCCTAGCTTTACAGTTTTCTGTATCGTGTGATTAAAATACCACTGTATCCCCTGGAGTGTTCGTGTGCTGCCTGCAGTGGTTTGTGGTGCCGTACATCTGGGTGGGCAGTGTACAGACCATGTCGTTCTGCTCTCTGAAAGCTCTCCTGCTATCTAAAGTATTTTAATGTTGTTTGACTGCTCCAAGTTATTTCCTCTTATCCTAACAAGGATGCAACTTCAACCTCAGCGGTGTATCGTCCAAAGTGAGTTGTTTGTCCTTGTTTTTTTTATGTTCTAATTTAATGGCACAATTGTAGTTCATTAGTTACATAGATGATGGCTTTAAAGAATACGGAAAAACCCTATACTGTATCGGCATTTGTTCCTAAGTTAAGCTTTGATAAGATCTGACAGAGAGGGCTGGTTGATTACCCTTCTGTTGATGCAGATCATCTTCAGGAGAAAATAATTGAATGTAAGAGAACGCTCAGTGGGGTCTGCGTGCATGGATTCACCTCTCGTGTTTCTCGGTCTTGGTCTTGCTCATCAAAGCTCTGCACGTGAACAGCATTAGTATCTGTGATAGCTGCTTTGAAAATCACTCTTGAAACTCATTTCTGGCTTCTTGCAGACAACTGGGACTGAATTCCATCCCATGGGGGTTGGACATTTAGAGGGAGTGCAGTATGTGAGCTGGAGCGGAAGTTGCAGCGGGTCGTGCTGTGTATCTTACAGGGAAAAAGTGTATCTCAAGTTACAGAGGAGTAACTGCACGCTGAATGAAGAAGTTTCTTAAGCATGTTTGTTAAACTCCCTAGAGCCTGAATTTGTGGTGATGCCAGTAGTGCAGTGCCACACAGTGACGTCTATCCCCATTATCTGCTTTTCATTACTAGCTATTGGATTGGCTTCATGTTTTAGTGTTTGTATGCAGAGTCCCTGCTGCCGAATCTCTATTTGGATGAAGATTCCCTGTCAAGGCTGTCTTGGCCTGAATAATTCTCTGGCCTGAATAGCTGATGGTAGGTGTGCAGGGACCTTCCTGTCAGATGTGACAGCACAGTGCTGTGTCTTCGTGGCATGCATCTCTGAGGCATGAGCTTGCAGTAAGTGGGAGCTGGTCCTTCTTGCAGTGTTGTGGGTAAATTGTTTCATGTCACCAGTGAAGTGTATGTGGGCCATTAGTGCATGTACTAAGGCTTGACTGATCTCTTTGTGGCTGCTGCTAGTGTGGCATTCAGGTGATGAGCGTCCTTTTCTATGGGTGATGGTTTGAGGTATTGTCAGTAAGGACTGAATCGTCTGTAAGAAAGCTGAGCCTTTCTCTGGCCTTGTAGCAGGAGGAATACTGGTGGCATACAGAAGGGGTTGTGCAGTTGCTGTACTATTCATTTGTGCATCATCTGGATTTCTCTGTGCGTTCCTTGAAGCTGTCTGATATTCTTCAGCTTCCTGTCAGTTGTATTAGGTATGAGGTTGATACCTACTTGATTGTGGCTGCCGCAGAAGCTCGAGTGGATGTGGTACTGCTTATCTGAGCTGACTAAGGCTCTCTTTTGGCGTATTTAGCTCTGCAGATGGCTCCAGCTCCTCTGGTTCAGTTTAACTCTCAATACATCCAAGTCTTTGGGGTAATTGTGCAGCATGGTTCCTGCTGAGGAAATCATCTGAAAAATGACTAGGATGTGACTTCATTCCCTTGGCTGACCCCAAATGCTTTGCTTAGAGCTTGCTTCTGATCTGCATTATCTCCAAGTCACTGAATATCTGTCTCTTATTTTTGTCCTCTCTTATTTAGCTTGCTTCTCTATTTCCCTTGGGTCACCATTCCCTGTATGTGCAGAGTTTCCTATGGTAGTTAAGCCTTGAGGTCCGACTTTTGTTCTGTGAAGATGCAAATGTGCTGCCCTTAGCTGCAGAGCCAAATGGTTTATTTCTTCAGCTTTAACCCTGTTCAAAAGTGAGTGCAAAGCTTTGTGTTAACTGGCTGAGGTAACAGTGCTGTAGAGCACGTAGCAGTGCTTCCTGGCAGACAGGCATCTGTGTGCACTCGGGTTGCACAAAGTCAGTGGTGCTATGGTGGCCCCTTGAGAAGTACATTTTGCACAGAAGCCCAACAGAACTTCTCTTGAATTCCTTTATGAAGTGGCTTGGTTTTAAGCATGCTGCCCCAGGATGTTAAGTGTGCTTTCTGAGTGCTTACTATTTATTGAGGTTAATGGAAATGCTTGCAAGCTAACAAGTTCTGAGTTAATTGTGAAGTGTGAAGAAGTGAGGGAAAACCTAAATGACCCCTGGAGTGACTGAAGAACAAGATCTGAGACCCAGGGGGAGGATTCTACCTGTGCTGGCTTGGTTGCCAAAAGTGCCTTATCCTCAGGTGAAGCTGCAGGTTGCGGTGGTTTGCATCTCTGAAGGATGACAGGCTCCTGGGGTGGGGACGGACCTCCGGGGCTTGTCAGAGCTTCTGGGCTTTTGAAGCTGAAATAGCTCTTTGCTGTAAGGTTATGTGATGCTGGGCAGAGTGCAAGTACTTGAGGTCCTGAAAGAGTGAAACACACTTCTAGGAATGGATAATAGGCGATTAAATGTTTACCTTCCTATTATGATTCTTGCTTAAATACTAGTGGCATGCATGCAGTCATTCCTTCTTAGTTTTTGACCGAGAAAGTCTAGTGGCATACTAGACTCGCTGTGTCAAAAACACCACTTCTCACTGTGCCCTGCAAACGCTTTCCCTCTGGGGCTTGTCTCCAGTTCTCAGCTTTCAGAAATTCTCAGCAGGCCACATGAGAGATCCCCCCCCCCCCGCCTCTTCTGTGCTGATTTCCCAGTAATAACTCTGTTTACAATCAGGAGCTGAGCGACTTTGCAATTTGTATTAGCTCCGAAGTCTGGATGTGCATTGAAGTGTCCGGTTTGGGGCTCTGAGCAACTTGCTCTGGAGTGACCTTCATGATAAAGGAGAGCTGGGTGCCAGTGGCAGCTCCGCTCTGATTCACAGCTGAACGGAAAGCAGTCGGTACAGTCATGTGAAATGTCTGTTGTGTACCTCTGATAGCAGCTTCCTCATTTCAGGCCTTCCAGAAGGAGATATGGTGCTTGCTTGATTGTTTTTCTGTTCAAGGAAATGGTCTTTTGACTTTTTTTTTTTTTTAACAAGTGATGTGTTTGCATATAGAGATGCCTGTTTCTTAATCCGTTTTGGCAGTTTGGTAAATAGGTTGACATAAGACGTAGCTGACTAACTCAACTATTTTAAATCAGTGCACATTTTCCTCACTAGGAAATGTGTGATGGGATTTAACAGGGCTTGCTTTAGAAGGTGGTGGTGTGGAACTTGTGGGATTCTGATAGTTCCTAAGGCTCTCTGTAGGCCTGGTACTGTATATGTACTGGTCGAGTTGCCTCTAAGATTTCTCATTGTGAAGAGCTACTCCAGCAGCTTTGGCAAAGTGCAGCCATCCAATTGCCTTTGGGGAAAAATTTCCCTCAATTCTGTTTTTCTCTCTGCAGCTCAGCTAAAGTTAGGTGTGTTTCTTCTGGACAAATTGTTTTATTTGAATAGAGCTGATTTAGTTTGTGACTTAACCTTTGGTATCTTCTTTTTTCAGAGAGGAGATTGTGATTATACAAAATACTCTTTGTTGTCCTATGCTTAACCAGTTAATCGTAACAGAGAAATGTTCTTTTCATCTACAGAAAAAGATGGCAAAGCCTTTCATCCAACATACGAGGAAAAACTCAGACTTGTGGCACTGCACAAGCAGGTTCTGCTGGGACCTTACAACCCTGATACTTGCCCTGAAGTTGGGTTCTTTGATGTGCTGGGGAATGATAGAAGGTAAAGGCCTTTGCTGATCTTAACTCTGTTTTTCCTGTCTGAAGTAAATGCCATCCAATTTCAACAGTAAGAAAAGTACATGGATTGCCTCAGTATGGGTGTGTGTGGTAGTAGAAAGTGAGAGCAGCCTCTTCAAAAACATCACTGAAATCTGAGTCACAATTCAGTAAGGGAGCCATGAGGCAATTATTGAGTGGTTTTTTTAACAACGTTAGGAGAAGCTGCTCTGCCAGCAGCCCAGTTTTTTATTGCAGTTTAAAGATTTGGTTAACATACAGGTCTAAGAGTCTTTCTCCTACCTTTACATCAGAGTTGCAACAGGCTGAGTCTCATGCCAGTGCTGACAACACTTGGTGTAGCCTTCCTGTTAGTACTCTAAGGAGAGCCTCTGAAATAATTTATCTGTTGCATTCAGACCCTGAGTAGATTTTGTTGAGATCAGGGCAGTCTCTTGTTTATTGTTGCTATTTCTAGTTACGAAGGTCAGAGCTGTGTTGCTCTTTGCTTCTCAGAGCTGTACCCAGTGCACTGTTTCTGCTCAAATAGATTTATTTTTTTTTTTTAGGAAGAACCAAGCTATTGAATTTAATTACTATTTGGTTTCTGTGTTTGTTCTTCTGGAACAAATGCATCATATGCTTTTTTTTTTTTTCCACAAACTGGAGTGGAATAAGGATTTAAAAAGTAATAATTCATGTTAATTTGCCAATTGATTTATATCTGGGAAGTTTTTGGACACAGTGTAGAGTTCTTAGTAGGGCTGATGGTATGTATTAAATTTCACATAAGCACTTGGTGGTCTTGTTTGAAATGGTTATTTGGTGGAAGAGAGCTCTGAAATCTGTGTGTTTAAGTTCCATCTTTGAATGGGTCATGTTTTCTCTGAAGTGTTGCGTGCTGACGTTTGGTTGCTGGTGTCCCAACTGTCTTTCCTTTTCTGGGTTTTCTGTTTGCAAAGAGTTGAGTTGTCTTCTGTCTCTCCCTCAGGAAGGAATGGGCTGCCCTTGGAAACATGTCAAAGCAAGAAGCTATGACAGAATTTGTTAAGCTCCTAAATAGGTGCTGCCACTTGTTCTCAACATATGTTACTTCTCACAAGATAGAAAAAGAGGAACAAGAAAAGAAAAGGTAATGTTTGCACCCGGAGATGTTGAGGAGTACACTGAACATACAATTCTTAACCTATGGACAGTGTCATGGGTAGCTTAAGTTGATGAAATTACTTTGGAAGAGAAAGGCTTGAAGTTCAGGTGACTGTGGTACCACCTGCTCTCTTGAAGGCTTTTTACTTTACTGGTGATGGGTGGTCATTTCTGAGATGCATATGCCTAGAATATAGGGGCTTTTAAAAACGTGGCTCATTCTGTCACCTTTTTAAGAAACATGCAGTTCACCAGAATGTCTGCCATCACAGTTTAGCTTATTAATCCTGTATAAGACATGAAATTGTCAGATGCTTGAAACTCCTCTTTTAGTAAGGGTGACTTGACACATTTATGCTAAATGTGGTTATTAAACAGTAGTGTCTGTGATTATCAACCACAAACACATCTTCCAAGCTTCAGTATAAGGCTTCCAGATACTTTTTTCCACCACGGTCTGCTACAAGTGATAGAGGTTAGTATGAGTATTGAATTAAAATACGGAGTTCACATTCATCGTACTGCAAAGTGCAGTAAAACCAAGTGATATGCTTTCTCCTGGTGTGTAATGAGACATTTCTCCAGTCCAGTTGAAGTGGGAGGAGATGATGCCAAATGAAAAGATTCCTTAGGTAGGCAAAAGGCAGGTTACAGCTTGTTGAAAATAACTTATCCTAGGGTTGTAGAAATGCTGCAATAGCTTATTGAGTGGATGTTGCAGAAGAGAGGAGGAAGAACGAAGGCGCCGTGAAGAAGAGGAGCTTGAGCGTTTACAGAAAGAAGAAGAAAAACGTAGGCGAGAGGAAGAAGAGAGACTGAGAAGAGAAGAGGAGGAGAGGAGGAGAATAGAGGAGGAGCGGCTTCGGATGGAACAGCAAAAGTGAGTAGCTGAAGGAGCTGACATTTGGAAGAAGTACCTGTCTTGCACTTGAGACAATTGTATCTAGTTGTTTAAATAGTTCTGCTAAAATTGAATATCTGAAATTGAGAGCACTCTAGTCTGACACTGGCATTTGCAGTTCTTACTTAAGAGAGTCATGGTTTGCAGGGAACGAGTATCCCACCGTGCTGTTGTACGTGGCCTTCAGCTAAAATTGCTTGAGAAGTCTTGTTTGCAGAGAGTCTCTGGGGACTGTGGGTCCAGGCGCTGCGCCTCAAAACTTCTGGCTCTGCTTCTTACATGGGGTGTGCAGCCTTCAACTGAACACGTTATTTAAACCACTGGCTAGAAGTTTCTATCCCTTCATAGTGGACGGTGCATTAAAGGGTGACTACAGTTTACTGGATTTGTTTTTTTCAAATGCATGGTTGAGGTTTTCTAACTTGGTGGTCTAATGCTACCTCCTTGAAGGCGTTCTTTTTCTAGAAGCTGAGAAGTGTTTGCAGATCTCAGTTGTGTGCTGGCAATCACTGAATCTTAGCACCTTCCTCAAGGGAGTTCAGAATTCATGTTCAAATGGGCTTAACT
The DNA here is from genome assembly GCA_036925125.1 of Oreortyx pictus. NCBI lineage: Eukaryota > Metazoa > Chordata > Aves > Galliformes > Odontophoridae > Oreortyx > Oreortyx pictus. Next base: position 16,379,883 of record JAUPFR010000002.1, read on the forward strand.
CCTGTTTGTACCCCCATTAAGTGGCTTACATAGAGCTAGAGCTGTACGTTCTGTTTCACTGTTCTTGTAAGTGGATGCTGAAAGCATGGATCCAGCATTGAACACACTGTATAGGAATAAGATCATACAACTCTGAGCAACAGTTTTCTTTAATAATAATGCCTTTTCATTTGGTGTTTCTGAAGTATATCTGTGTAGTGGTTTTGAAAAGGAGGCAAATAATTCACAAGTTTGACTGTTTAGCATGGTGAGAGTGTGAAATAAATGAGCAGAGGATGCAGTGAGTGCTAAGGAGTTGTGGTGAAGACAACAAAAAATGTTTTATGAAAATAGTAATTGTGTATCAGGTGGTTGTAGGAGGCTACAGAGATGAAGATTTCCACAGAAAAGGAATGTGGTGAGGTTTGTGGATGCCAGGTATATCCAAAGTGGTCACAGTTTGCTCAAAGGTGGTGAGTTGTGCCCTTTAGGATAAAAAGCCACTTAATTTTGAAGCTTGTTAGAAGAGTAGAAAGAAGGAGGGTAAAAAAGAAAGGACTGCTCCTCTATTTGCATGATTCTTTAATCTTCTGAAATATCAGTAGCTCGTTACTGATGAATGTAACACCTGAGTTAAAAAATGAACCCTGGGTCAGAGTAGTTGTTTGTTTTGTTTTACTGTGTGTTTTCTGTTGGCCTTTTGGAAAGGGAAGGAGAATGAAGCCTGTGCTTGACAAACCAATACATTGCTCCTAAAGTTTCTGCATTCTGTTTCTTGGGAATGCAGGTGCCCTGTTTTGTAGTTTTTTGTTTGCTAATTAGGCCACAATCGGCCACGCTTTTCCTGTGCTTGCATACTATCCTGGCAAGTTAAGGTGGTAAGACAGTGGGTTTAGACTTAACAGAAAGCTTTGCTGTGCAGGACCACCGCAGACTTGTTCCTAGTACTAGCTGTAGAGGGGTTGCTAAGATGGTTTCTGCATGTTTTCTGGAGGACCCAAACAGGGAATTTTTCCCCTTGCCTGTCTGAGAAGTACAGTAGTGCGTTTATACCACTGCCTCTTTACCGGACTATAGATTGAGAACTGTCTCAGAGCTTTTGATTTAGTTATTTTTTTTTTAACACCTGATGTTTTCAAAACGTTAGGTAGACAAAACTGACATTTGCATTGTCAGCCTTTAGGCTCTGTTCTGTTATGTAGACTTGGGTGGGTTTTTTTGGTCTTTCAGTGTGGGTTTTTTTTTTTTATTATTGTTTTTTGATATTTTTGCAGAAATTAAATTAACTGTCACTTAAGTACAGGGATTTCCCCAGTAACCCCAGCTGCTTGTAATCTTCACGCTCTCCTCCCACTAATGTAGGCAACAAATCATGGCAGCACTGAACTCCCAGACTGCCATGCAGTTCCAGCAGTACGCTGCTCAGCAGTATCCGGGCAACTATGAACAGCAGCAGATCCTCATTCGGCAGCTCCAAGAGCAGCACTATCAGCAGTACATGCAGCAGTTGTATCAAGTCCAGCTTGCACAGCAACAGGTAAGACATACCAGCTGAGAAACTTGGATTTTTTTCTTATAATCTCTTTGGGAGATGTTAACTTTCCTGCTTTTATCTCTTTGAAAAGCTAGTTGCTAGAAGGAGGGGGAAAGAGTGTTCTAGTGATTAAAGCTGAACTTGTATGTAGCAGTTGCATCACTACTGGGTTTGAGGTTGCTGCTCTGTCAACTTGTGGCAGTACTGACTTCCCCTCTTGCATCTCATCTGACATCAGGATGTAGCATTTTGCTTGCCTGTCTGCAATAGACTGCCTGTGGTCTGGGTTGAAAGAGAATTTCACGTTTCTGGTAGCAGAGGGTGGGAGTAGTACCAGGGATTTTGTATGTGGGCTTGGAAGGCTACTCCTGTTTTCATGGGAATCTTGCATCTCTGTCAAATGTGCTGTATTCTCTGTAGTTATTTTAAAGCTCAGGGACATCCATCTGCAAGCATCCTAAACAGATGTAAGCTGCACTTCAGACTCTGGCATGTCTGACCTCTGTGGGCAGGACCCAAATCTTAGGTGGCCTGTGTCTGCTGGCCTGAGGTCCGTTGTTCCTGATATAAAGGCATCAAATTTATAAACTAATTTCCTATGGCGTTATGTGTTCTGAAGAGGCTGATGCCCTCAGCAAAGAAGGAGAGCTGAAGTGGTACAGGGAAATCAGAGGCTTTCTGTCCTGCTACAGTTGCTCTTGAAGCTTAATGCCACCTTGGTGTGGATGCTTTGGTGTCGTAGTAGTAAGCGAAAGCTGCAGTCTCATCAGTCTTGTCTTCAGTGCCTTCTGTAATTGATACCACTCCCTGGAAACTGTGGTGTCTGAGGCACTGCTGCCAGTTTTCTTCTGTGCTATCAGCACTCCTCTCAGTCATAGCTGTCTGATTTCTGCGTATAGAAGACTAATGCCCTCTGAGATCGTGGGCAAAAACAACATCCTTTTACAGCAGCTTGTGAAATAATACACCTGCCAGGCAGTGAGGTTTCTTTCAGATCAATACTTGAACAACTCTTCTACAGGAAAGGATGAGAAAGAACTGGTAACAGAGCTAAGGTATCTGGTTCTACTTACTGTGTTCCTGAGGATTCAGGTATCTTACATAATAACACTTTTGAAAAGTATTTTCCTTTTGGATTTCTATAACTCAGCCAAATTGGAAATCTGTTAATGCGATTTAAAAATGCTGCTGTGACACGGCTGTTCCTTAGATGAGCTTCTGATTGGATTAATTTTGGAAAGGCTGTATACAGAAGTTTTCTACAAAAGTACCTTGCCACTTTACATTGAAATGGAGCTTCATTAGTAGAAGGTGGATCTGGATAGCATTGCTGTAATTGCACAAGTCTGGAATATAACAGTATTTGACTATTGGGTTCTCAGCCCTTCAGGGTATCTATATTCCATTCATTCATCAAAATCCTACACTTATTAGCTTATTCTTTAAAGGATGACTTGTCAATTCTACCTTTTCCCTGTCCCAGCAGGAAAGCACATGTAACCTTATTGGTAACTGGGTGGGAGAGAAAGGAGCAGGGAGTGTGGGAGGACAGAGTAAGCCTTGAAACAAAAGGGATAACACATCCAGCCTAAATCCAAAAGGATGCTTGTTATCTTGCATAATCTCATTGTAGGTGTATTTAATTCTTTGCATGTTAAATTCTAACTAAAAAGTTTCAGTATGCGTAAGTCGTGCTCTAAAAGCAGCACCTCTGAGCTTTGATAACTCTTCTCCCACATCACTCTTAGTCCTTGCGACTCTCATTTCAGACAGATTAACTAACTTCCTTTCCCATGCATTTGTCGGAGAATTGTTTTGCCATGTTAACTCACAAGTTGACAAAGGTTTAATAAGCTTTACGTACTTAACAGCTCTCTACAGAACTTAGCTCAGGCTGAAACTCCCCTTTTTTCCTTTTTTTTTTTTTTTATGAAAGTCATTATTTTCCTTTTTAAAATATGTTTTATAGGGTTTACTGAAATGCAGTACTTCTGTAGCTGGGCCTTACTTTATTGTACATGCCCTAATTAATTTGAAAGATGATTCTTCTTGTTCAGGTTGTATCCACCAGCCTGGGAAGACTTCCCATGATGCAAAGTACCAGTAATTCTCACTGGTTAACGAGCACAGCTTTGGATCCTTCATGCTGAGCCTCCTTGTGGGGTGGAAGGGGGGAGACATTGTAACTGCCTTTATGCCTTCTACTGGAAAAGGGAGGCAGCTCAAGGTTTGTTTTGTTGTTTTACTTGATTTAATTTTTCATTTTAGGCAGCCTTGCAGAAACAGCAGGAGGCAGTTGTGGCGGCAGCGGGGACACCTCTGACTACTGCATCCAAGGTGAATGTACCTGCCCAAGGGGATGTGCCATCTGTTAATGGGCAAGCCAGTGCACACGCAGACAGCCCTGAAAAGGAGCTGGACCCAGAGGCTTTGGAAGAAGCATTGGAGAATGGACCAAAAGGTAGGATTGGCTAAATTACTTAATGAAGATGAACCACAGAAGCCTTCATGAGGATCCAGGTGTCTTAAAAAACCTCAGTTGATCATACCTGGCTTAACTGATCTATGAGAGAGCTAGGAGAGCTTTTTTTTTTTTTTTTTTTTCCTAAAGAACATATTGTGTTGGCAAAATAGTTTTTGAGAGGAGGGAGAGAGGAAGCAGTAAAAGCACTTCAAGTAGTGTGGATGGGATACAGAAGCTCTTTTCGCTCTTCACTTAGACAGCTTTGCTGCAGCAGTGTTGGAAGAGAACGTAACAGTTCTTGCAGAAAGCTGTTCTGTGCAGAAATATGTTCAAACGTTGCCCAGAACTGAGTGCTGATTTAGTCTTGGGGATTAAAAGAAGGCCTAATCTTATTCTGTGTCTACTGCCCTTCCTGTGGCATAGCCCTGTCCTGTGTGCACTCCAGACTACTGTCCCCTTGCATCTCCCACCTTCCTCTGACTGCTTCTAGGAAGCTGCAGAAGTGGAGGAGGAATAGTAGCTCTCCAGCAGCTCTCCCATCACCCACCAGTGCTTCTGGATGCTGTCCTCTTAGATTCATCCGCAGTCAGTAGTCCTCAAAAGACTTGCTTGGATCCCACTAAGGAGCTTCCACTAGCGCAGTCCCTGTCTTAATGGAAGCAAGCATGATGCTTCTTGTCCTCAAGTGCACCTCAAACATGCTTTTGTGTGCAATGTAAGTAACTGAAACAAAAGCTTAACTGGGATATTTCCCCCCCCCTCTAGATTCTGTTCCAGTGATAGCTGCTCCATCCATGTGGACACGACCCCAGATAAAAGACTTCAAAGAAAAAATCCGTCAGGATGCAGACTCTGTGATCACAGTGGGCCGAGGGGAAGTGGTTACAGTTAGAGTACCAACTCATGAAGAGGGGTCTTACCTCTTTTGGGAGTTTGCTACAGACAATTATGACATTGGTTTTGGGGTGTATTTTGAGTGGACAGACTCCCCTAATACTGCAGTGAGTGTGCATGTCAGCGAATCCAGTGATGATGAGGATGAAGAGGAAGGTAAGCATGCTTATTTTTTATGGAATTCTAGTCTTGCAGAAGTTGCTGTGCAGGAAAACTATGCTGTCTTGTCATCTCCTGGTTCTCCCAACTCTGCAGTGGCATTGCTTCCATCTAGCTGTCATCTCATCTTCAACTTCAAATAGAAAGTAAAATTCTGATCATAACTTCAGATGTCTCATTTGATCATTGATTGGTTATAATAGCTGAGGTTGGGGAAATCCTTTTTCCAATATTTTGCTTGCAACTTAGAGTGCCTTCTTGTCCAGTTTAGTTGAATTGGAACTCACGCTATAACAGAGCTTAGCAAATCTGCATATTGAAAAGCTTAAGAAAAATCTTGTCCTGCTGTTCATGAAATCTTTCTATGGAAGAAGCTCCCTTTGAGGCTTCAACAAAACAGCTTAAAAGAGCAGTTCTTTCTAGTGGCCAAGACCCAGGATACAGCTTATACCTACTGGGCAGCCCAGCTTTCCATCAGAAAAAGCAGTGTTTTGGAACTGTCATGCAACTTGCTTAGATGGAGCTGCTGTGACGCAGGAAGAGGTGACCTTCTGCGTATTCCTGCTAGGAGATCACTTAGTAGCAAATCTGTTGAAAGATCAGAGGCAGTCAGTGTGGGTAATGTCTTGATCAGAAATAGAGTTCAGCATCTTTGCAAACAGGCACAGCTATGTTGGATGTGGGATGTTTTAATATCAAAGTGTAAAATTTGTATTTAAAGCAAGCAGTATCTAGATTGTACCAAAGGCCAACTCGCCTTTCATCCGGTGCAGTTTTGCAGTGGTAAACTGATGATTTGCTTTCTTGAGGGGGTACCGACTGATCCTTCTGCAGTGAAGGAATATAGCACACAAACCCAGACTTGCTCATCTTCCCTTTCAACAGCTTTTTCTGTAGGCCTGGTATGAACTCCTTCAGCTAACAAAGCAGAATGCCTTGTGTGCTGCAGACAGATACGAGGGACGGTCAGACTTTAGTTTTAAGAGTAAATTAGTCACCCTTGTTAACTGATGCTTTTTTTTTTTTTTTTTTGCTTGCAGAAAATGCTAGCAGTGAAGAAAAAGCCAAAAAGAATGCCAACAAGCCTCAGCTAGATGAAATAGTGCCTGTGTACAGACGAGACTGTCATGAAGAAGTGTATGCTGGCAGCCACCAGTACCCAGGGAGAGGAGTTTATCTCCTGAAATTTGACAACTCCTACTCTCTATGGCGGTCAAAAACAGTTTACTACAGAGTTTATTATACTAGATAAGTATGGCTGTGTTTGAGGCTGGGCTGTGCAGAAGATGTCGTTTTATTTGGAAATTTCTTCAAGCATAATGGATCCTTTTGAGTCTGTCTTATCCTGTCTGTATCTGTATGGTTTGTGCGAACTTTAACAAGTAAACACTGGGATCTTCCTGCTCCATGACACTAATGCATATTGCATTGGGCTTAACACAGGATCTCCCTGGCCCTTTGGGGTATTGGAGTTAACCAATGGCAGTCATTGGCTCCAGTGCTTAAGGTCACATCAGCTGCGTTGTCAAAGCCTCATGTAAAAAGGGGGAGGGGATTACTAGTTCACTGGCTGGGTGATCTGAGGTTTCCAAGTCTGGATGCTTTCAGTAACTTGTTAACAGTTAATTTAAAGGTCCCATCCATAACCGGTAGATTTGGATGCAGTTTGCTGTGTAGCAAGTTTCTCTTAACTGTAATCAAATGTCAGATTTTTACACCATTAAAACTTAATATTTCAGTTGATGCAAGTTTAGAAACAAGTTGTCTCGAGTCTGTCCTCATCAAAGAAGAAACACTTAGTTCCTTAAACCAGTGTAAGCTTTAGGCAAGGACGATCAACGTCTTTAAAGTACAGCAGGTGACCTCTTCTGAAGACGTAAACTACAAGACAGTTGTAAGTATGCACAACAAGTAGAACCTTATTCTCTGCCCTGCTGTTAACCCTAGAACACTTTTGGAGGCAACTGGCTTTGAAGTAGGGCACAAACTATTAGTAAGTTTTGGGTTTTTCATGGAATAGACTTAAAAGAAAAAAAAATCTGCACAACTCTTTGGTTTGTTTGTTTGTAAAACCTGGATGAGCGTGTTGTGCATCTGAAAAGCAGTAAGTCACTTTGGTAAAGTGTAGAAATTAGTGTTGCACTAATTATGGAAATCATTGCCAGTCCATTTGTATCTGAGCTGGTGGTACTTTGGTGCACACTTTCTGCTTTAGTCCGTAACTGTCTGTGGAAAGCCAGGATGCACTTAATGTAGTTTTCATCTCGAGCTCATATGGTCTGTACGGCTTGGTTAGGGCATTTCTTGTTCTGTGTAGCCAAAAAATGTAGGTGGCTGTTTGAGAATGTGGTAAATACCTGCTTTCCTTGGAGCCTTGTGCCTGAGGGGTGATGTGTTACCACGGTGACTTGTGGAAGTGTTCTCTGCATCAGTAATGCACTATGTTACCGAAAGGAATCGGTTACGTAGGGTCCATCAGGTCGGTTTTTGCAGTGAGATTTCCACTGATTAGCTGCAGCATGTACAGTTCCACAGCAAATGGTGACAAGTTTGGGGGATTTGTTAGAGTAATGGCTTTGTACATACATGATATTTTACTTTACTCATACCAACCATGGAGATGCTTCTCCTAGAGTGTTTAACTTGTCATCTTGTGTTTGGTTCAGCAACACCGTACCAGCTTGTAGCTAGTTAGTGCTGCTTTATAAAGCACTGTACGATGTTCTGCTCTTGTGTACATACAGTATATAAACCATGAATTTAGGAAGTACTTTGCTTTTAAAGAAAGAAATGTATTTAATGTAAAAACAAAAAACAAACTTTAAAAAAAAAAAAAAGGCAGGCACTAATATATATTTCTTCCGGTCTTCAGTTTAGATTTTTGTCCATACAAAACTGTTACAACTTTTTTCCTCTGAAGAGTTATCTGTCCTCGGAAGCGGTGTTTGTCGCTTTACGTGGCAGCACTTACTGTCGTGTCTTGATGTTAAGTTTTCAAACTTTTTTTTTATTTGCCTCTGGCTGTTGGTTAGTACAGTACAAGTGCGATTTCAAGATACCCTGAGATAGTATTTAATCCTAATTAAAATACATTTATCTGTAATACTGTTGGCTTTTCATTAATTTGGGAACCTTGGCATTGCTGTGTATGGCTATTCAGCTGAGGTAAGCTTGTCATCTTCCCTTTCCTTTTTTAACAAGTCAGTGCTGTGCTACCACTGTGTTTTCAGTGGCCTAGCCACTTGGGCTAAAAGCTCTCTTGGACAGATGTTTCCAGCTTGTTGGATGGTGCTGTCTATCAATACTAGAAGAGCTCGAATGGCGTAATCACTTTGTTTGGAAAGCGATCATCTGCATGAAAAAAGGTTGGGTGCAAGCAGCCGAGAGCTGTAAGCTGGTTTCTGCCTGGGAGAAATGTGGCTGCCTTTGCCCCCAGGGATTAATCAGCCCAGCCCCGGGGAGCAGCAGGCCCTGCTGCACTCTTCTGAAGAGCACGTGCCCTCTGCAGCAGTGGGGTCATTCCAACTCACTCAGCCAAGTAGTGCTGGCACAGCTGCATCATTCACATGATCGTGTTCCCATGTTTTAAGTGGGACCTGCTGGTTAGTCCTATACTGTGTGGCAGTAACAGATGTCTGAGGTTGTGCTACGGGCTCCTGTGATGGCTCTTGGCTCAAAGAGCAAGAGACAGGCAGAACTATGAGTGGGAGGGAAGGTAAGAAAGCCAAATTGCACTGAGGCTTCTCCTGGCCTAAGTCACCCTTGGCTGCATCCAATCTGCTAGCAAGCAGGGTACCCTGGAGCTGAAGCCAGAAGAGGGTTTCTCATGGGTTCAGTCATTTTTCAGGTCGTGTTGGCATCATCTGTGCCTGTGGCCAGCAGCCTCTTGAGCTCGTGCTTCAGGATCTCACAAGGGAGTTAGCAGGAGCCTCTTTGGTGAGAACAAAACAAGTAAGTGCTGTGCTGTTTGAACTTCCTTTTCATCATCTCTCTTCTAATTGCCCTACATTGGTCTGGTTCTGTCACAGATTAGTTTCATGTGAACTTAGGAGTGCATTGAAAAGCAGAGTAATTACAGCAGCAAGCCTTCTGTAAATGGATGTGTTTCATGTGTATATGAACTCCCCTTTCTCCAATTAAAAGTGAAGCACTGTACTCCTTACAGCTCACTTAAGATAGCTCTCTGCTACAAGAGGGTTATCAAATGTTTCTGAAATGAACAGAGTCATTTGCAACAAAGCTGGGTGATACAATCTAGACTGGCAAACCTAGATTTTAAACACGGTGGGCCTTTGAGAAGCATTCAGTAATTAATCTGAGGGACAAACTGGGCCTATGTGAAGTGTCATTAGAGAGGACACTGTTTTCAGAAACAGTCCACGTGAATTTTGCTTGTGCTGCCTCTTCTGTTTTGAGGCAGTTGCACGGGAGACATCAGAGCAAGGTCTTTCTTGATTTGATGTTCTGATAGTGATAGGACAAGAGGGAACGCCTTTAGACTGAAAGAAGGGAGGTTTAGGTTAAATGTTAGGAGGACATCCTTTACTCAGAGGGCAGTGAGGCACTGGCACAGCTGCTCAGAGAAGCCCCATCCCTGGAGGTGCTCAGGACCAGGTTGGATGAGGCCCTGGGCAGCCTGAGCTGGGGGGGGGGGGGGGGGGGCGGCCCTGCCTACTTCTGGGGGTGTGTTTGGGTGGGCTTTGAGGTCCCTTCCAACCCAAGCTACTCTGTGATTGGGCTCTTAGATAAGGTTTTGTAGTGCTGGTGAAGCAGCTCGCTAGTCAAGCAGTTTTGCTGCTTGCTTTCATGATCATTGTCACCCTTCTGCACCCCTTGAGTTTTTAGCACTTCATGCCTTTCACTTTGATTTGTAAGATGCAGGTTAAATGGTGTATGCAGCTGGATGCGACCTCTGAGGTAAGCGTAAGCTTTAAGGGTGACAAAGGCACCAAGTCTACTGTTGGAGGAGGGCTGAGGGGCTAGTTCAGCCATGAAACCATCTCCTACTTATGTGGTTGCTCTAGAAATTAGAGAAGTAGGCTGTGTGGACCTGATGAAGTGTAAAGAGAAGCAAAGCAGCCACTCTTCGTGTTCTAGGTGCTCTTCTCCAGCTCTGAGCAGTTGTAAGCATCTAGCCCAGCGATGTGAATTCTGCTTTCTGACTGACTCCGGTGCTGTCTATATTCTGGCAGCCAACCCTGCCCTGCCTTTCATTATTACATTTGCAGGGAAAAAGAGTACAAGGGGGAGCTGAAAAAACACACCTGGGGGCAGCCTGCCTGTGCTGATACGGCACTGTCAGGTGTGAGCTCCGTGCTTCTGGATCTGTTGCTTAAAAAGCAACTAAGTACTGGTACGTCTAGCACTGCGTACTGGGATTTTAAGGCAGAGCACAGAACTTTATCCCAGACCTTGCCTCACCTACCTCCTGGTTGTGCACTGACAGCTGTCAGAGGTACTTGGCTCATGGAAACAGTGGCTGCTGGGCTCAGAGAAGTACATGAAAACATCTGGATTGGTGATACTATGTGTGCAGAGCTCTTGTTGGGTATCCTAGCAGAAAGGGAATCGCAATGAGTGAAAAGGTGGCACGTGTTCTTTGTGACAAGTTCTGTTCCTGGCCTAAACTAGTTTTGCAGTACCTCTGCCACCCCCTCCTCCCTTTCATTTAGAGGGAAACAGGGACACAAGCTGCAAGATGAACAAACCCATGTGCTAATAAAAGACACAAGGCCCTTCTGCTCTTTGCAGTGCAGGTGTAGATTACAGCAGAGGGCTCACTTACTCACTCATAACCGTGAATCTGATTTCTAGGCTCTGTGCTTAGCAGTGTGCCTCTAAAGCAGCCGATAAAACACCTGGAAGTTATTTGTGTCCTGCTTGGGGATGTTCCAGCAGGATTGCAAAGCGAGTGCAGAACAACGAGCAGAGGTTTGCGTGACTCTTCTGAAACCCTTTTACAATTAGGATCTGGTTTGCAGAGAACAGAAGGTTCTTCTCTTCTGTAGAAAAAAATCTTAAGGTTTGGCTTGCTTTGTGTGCATAGGAATGTGGATCCAGTTTGAGTGTGATGAAGGAAAGAATTCATTGCCACTGAATATCAAAGTAGCAAAATATAGCTACTCTAGGGCTAAAAGGAAGGCTAGGGAAATTGTGGCCCTCTCCTGAAGGGAACAGAAGACCTGGTTACACGTGGCAGTGGAAAAGCTGAAGTACTGAATGCCTTCTGTGCCTCCCCAGGACTGGCCTTCAGGAGCCCTGGGTCCCATAGGCTGAGCTGAAAGGCTGGAGAAAGGAAGATGGACTTTTAGAGGAAGGTGATCATGTCAAGGAATGCTGAATTAGACTTCCGTAAGCCCAATGGGATGCACCCAGAAGTGCTCAGGGAGCCTGAAGATGTCATTGCAAGGCCCCTCTGTGATCTCTGGTCTGTTTTGGCAACCAGAGTAGTCCAAAGACTGGAGGAAAGCAGGTGTCCTTCCCATCTTCAGGAAGGACAAGGAAGATGACACAGGGAGCTACAGGCAGGTCAGCATCACCTTGATCCATGGCAAGGTGATGAAACCATTTCCAGGCATATGAAGGAAGAGAAAATCATCAGATATAGCATGAATTCACTGAGGGGAAGTCATGCTTGACCACCCATCAGCCATCTTAGCATTGAAGGCAGGTTGCTGATTCGTGTTCAGCTCTGTGCCTACCAGGACCCCCAGACTCTTTCCTGCAGAGCTGCTTTCCAGCTGGGTGGTCCCCGGGGTTGTCTTGTAGGTGCAGTGCTTTGCCCTTCTCCTTGAACTTCATGAGGTTCCTGTCTGCTCAGCCTGTTGAGGTCGCTCTGGGTGGCTGCATCGCCCTCTGGTGAGTGAGACAGGTCCGCTAGTTCTGTCACCAGTGCTTCACACGGAGCTGCTGTCGTTTATACCATTAGATGGGGCTGTGGTTAAAGAATCAGGTTTTGGGAATTACAGCTTCAGAGCCGGCAGCCTGCCTTGAAGAAAGCTGGAGGGGGATGAGTCGACTGCCCTTGTTTCTGCCTTCCCCCTGCAGGGTGGGAACTTCAGAAGCCTGCGGCACCACGAGAGCAGTGGGCCCACCAGCCATGGAGCTGGCGTTGAGTGCCCGTTGGGAAAGCTGCACGGAGGTGGGGTAAGCTGGCAGGCCATGCCTGCAAAGCACCACCTAGAGGGATGGTTTGGTCACAGGACGTTCCTCCCCGAAGGGCCCGAGTGCTCAGGAGTGGCTGCTGCCACTTCTTTCCTCACTGCTGCGTGGTGGTTAGTAGGCACATCAGGGCAAGTAGGAGTAGGACAGTCACCATGGGAATACCTTCACCATGGCTTTCAGTTGTGCCTGGGCACGGGGGATTGCTGGGGCACCAGTGGGGCCAGAAAGTTATTTTAAGTGTTATTATTCTATCTTTTTTCATTGGCTGTTTAATCCCAAACAAAGGAAATGGCAGGAAAAGCCACAATGTCAGCAGCAGCCAGGTTCCTGGCAGCACTCCCTGCTACCTCCATTATTCTGCAGCCCCATCCCTGTGGTGGACAGGAGGGGGAGGAAGGCCCTGTCCTGCCACAGGACTGTCTTGCTCCTCTCTGTTGGAGGGGCAGAGAGCAGTGGGGACATCCTTTGGAGCTAGGGCTGTGCTGGGACACCCATGGCCACCAGCAGACCGGCCACGGTGAGCAGGAAGAACAATAGGAAGTGGAGACAAAGCCTTTCTGCTGCGTCTCCAGAGCTGCTTTCCGCAGGGGAAGCCAGGGCGGTTTTCCGGACACTGCGGGGCTGGGACTGGCTGCACCCGGGGCCCAGGCGTTCCCAGAGGACAGCCACCTCCCTGTCACTGCCCTGCTCATCCTCAGACCAGGTCACAGCCAGGTCCCAGACAGCACAGTGAGACCTCCTGTGTTATCGTATAAATAAGCTGTAAGGCAGTTAATGGTTAATGCTTTTCTGGAAGCACCCTGGCGTCAGGAATGCAGCATGGCTCTATCTTGTTGGAGGTCTCATCAAGCCTGTAGACACCACACTACCTCCAAGGCACCTGGAACTGCAGAGAGGAAAGAGGTGGACCATGATGTAAGGTCCCCTTCCTCCTGGAGCTGGAGCCTTTGGTGGCCAAAAGGCACCTCAGCCTTTCAGAGCCTTTCAGACCCCACTGACCTCTGCTCCGTGCAGGGACGGGAGCCCAGCTGTGAAATACAGTGGTGGTGGTATGGTTGTGATGCCTGGTTACTAAAGATACAGGGAGAGGGAGCATGAGGGACCTCCTGCCATCTGCCTCCGTGGATGTCACGCTGCTTAAAGCAGCATGAATAGGAACAGGAGAGGCTGCTGGAACCAGTGATGCTGGGGTGGACTCTGGAGCAATGAACCTGGTGCATAGGAAGGATGACCCCTGAGCACCAGGGCTGAGAAGTGCAGAAAACCAGCTCTGCTTCGCATTGAGAGGAGCAAGCCACCTCCTTGCAGCACACAGCCAGGTACAGTGGTATTTATAGCCTCCCCTGTTAATGAGGCCGCATTTACACATTAATTAGCTCTTCCTTTGTGCCTAGAAACTCCTTGCATACCCACAGCAGTTGGCGCATCCCTCTGCCGGTGTCAGGCTTTCCCAGTGTCCATGTTCAGGAGCAGGATGGGCCCAAGAGGGGCCCAGTAGGCTGTGCCCCTCTGAGCAATGCTGTGTAACCCTGGAGAACAGCAGCAGTGAGGAGGAGGGGGACAACAGGGTCCTGCACAGCCCCAGGTCAGCCACAGGCACAGCAGAGGGAGGAGGGCACAAGGGCAACCCGATGAACTGCTCTCCTGGAGCAGAGGATAACGGAAACATAGGAGAAAAATAGGTGGTAGCTGCTTCAGTGCACACTGATTTCCCATGAGAATCAATTAAGTGTAGTTAAAATATATATTTCTTTTTCTCAGGAATCAAGCTTCAGTTAGGGCTGGCTGCTTCCTGGTGCTATGCGGAGCCAAAAAGCCTCAGCCCATGGGGTCAGTTGCTGCCCCCAGCACCACATACACTGCAGGGCTGCAGGACCCAGCAAGGACGGGTCTCTGGGCTGGGAGAGCACTGTGACATTTGGGTTAAAAAAAAAAAAAAAAAAATCAATTTCCTCAGCTGCTTTTAAGCTAGGTGGGTGCGCTTCCTGCTGTTTGAAGCTGTTCAGTGAGGCAGTTATATCTTTACTGACATCTACACTAACAGTGAAAGCATCAGGGAGCTCAGTGCCACTCCTGGAAAAGAACTCCACCAGCAAGGGCTCCCTCATCTGCCCCAAGGAGCACAGCCTGCCCGTAATGCCTGCACCCTGCAGGGGTGAGAGCAGTCACCTTGCTTTTAGGTGAGAACAGGAAAAGCCAACCTTGGGGTACTGCAGAGCCTCCACAACCTGCAGCAGTACCTCTGAACCAACAAACTGACATTAGACCAACAGGAGAAGTGGCCAGTGCAGATAGTGGCAGGACGACAGTATGCTTCCCCCTACTCATTTCATCTGAAAAACACCCTTGGCCCAGAGCTCCTGGCTTTAACTCACACCACTGCCTTCCTCTCACTTGAACTGGGCAGGGGTGTGGAGACAGAGGGAAAAAGTGCCCAATGCCAGACTGTCTGCCAAGCCCCACCTTTGCAGAGCAGAGCTCGAGGCACCCCAACCTGGAGAAGGTTGCAAAGCACAGGCTGGAATCCCACTGTAACAGGGGCTGTTTTTGGCACCTGATGAATGGAAGTGAGAAAGAGGGCATCATTTGGACACAGATCCCAGAGAAGGGAAAGGCAGGGGGGCTACTCTCTTCTTCCACCATCCATGCCCCTGACCTGGGATGCTGGTGTCACACCTGCCACCGAATGCCTGGCCTGAACACAGCTTACTTGACTGCTGTGAACTGCAAGGCCCCTCTGTTAGCGTTTATTAAACAGTAGCGAGGTTCAATACTGTCTGTGGCTTCGGCTGCTTTTTCCCCAGCATTCAAAGCAATTACTGCCGTGAGAGCAAATGTTCCATTTAGTGGGGGGAATCTGTAGGGCAGAAATGAGATCGGATTCCTGAACAGATGTGCCCTCCCCTAGCAGGAAGTGATGCCTGGTAGGCCTCAAGCTGACACCAGGCAGAACCCCTCCCTCGCTTTCCCAGCTGGCTGTGATATCAGAGCCAGTCCTGTAACTCCACAACAAGAGCAAGGAGCTGTCAATTTAAAGCGTTTTGTCTGCCAGGGATGGAAAGCAGGAAGGATTCCTTTGTTGTGGGGGCAGGGGTGGCACCGAAAACACCCCCAGTTCACTAAAAGAAAGAAAACAAAATCTTTCTGCTCTTTTCTAGCAGCCCTGGAGCCAGGCCCCCGGGTGAGGTGTGTTGGCAGTCCTGCACCAGCCCTGTGCTGCTCCCTACCTGCTTTGTGGCTGAGCCAAGGCCTGAGGTCTCAGGGCTGCACGTGCCCGTGCCTGGCAGCTCTCCCATCTCAGCATTAACTGGCAAGGTCTGCTGGAAGCTACCCAGCCTGCAGATGCAGCTCCTCAGCAGGAGTCGGGCCTGGGGCACAACCAGCTGGGGGCTCCTTCCTTTATCCAGGGCCCTGCTCCTCCCCCAATGGCACTCACATAGCCCTGGTCACGCACGCAAACGTAACAGGATGGTTTGGGTTGGAACAGACCTCAAAGCCCACCCAGCTCCCACCTCCAGCTCTGGGCAGGGCTGTCTTCCTCAGCTCAGGCTGCCCAGGGCCCCATCCAACCTGAGCTGGAGCACCTCCAGGGACGGGGCACCACAGCTCTCTGGGTAGCTGTGCCAGGGTCTCATCGCTGTCTGAGTAAAGAATTTCCTCCTCCCATCTCCCCTCTTTTAGTTTAAAGCCATGCTGTTCATCCAGGGGAGCACAAGACCTCTCCCATGTCTCACATGCCTCTCTCGGATTTCTTTTACTCTCCGTCTTCAATAGGTGTGTAGGAAAATTCACGGGTAATCAAACTTGCCAAATCTCTAGCAAATGTATATTGGAGAAAGAGGGCATCAGGTTGGTTTCAGTCACATCAAAAAACAGAACCACAACACTGAGCCGCCACAAAACCCAATGAAAGCCGGAGGACAAGAATGTTATGTCCTGAGAGCATCCACGTGACGCACTGCCGTGCTCCAGAAAAACAATGCACCCTAGAAGTTCAACCTGCAGGAGTCTGTCAGCGTGTATTCTGACAGGAAAAATGCACTTTGCTTCCTTCCGGGCCAAATGTCAGTGCCAGTTTCAAGCAGGTGCTACAATGTGTCCTAGAGCAGAAACTGATGAATCAATTCTGAAGCACAGCTTCAAATTGCGCTACAATAAATATAATAATATAAATTCTAAATAATTATTATATAATTTAACCCAAAACAACTAAACTAATTAAAAAAAAAAGCAAAGTCACTTTTCATACTGTCCTTCCTCTGTGAACCCCACCTAACCAGCATCAAGCAGGAGATCTGCTCAAAACTGAGACTCTTTGGACAGATTAGAGTTGACGTGATGCACTCAGGGCAGGGCACTGAGAAAGCTGGAGATTAAATAATTTCTTCTGTGGCACAGTGGAAGAAAAAAATAATCTGCTAAGAATGAAAATCCATCCAACTTGACAAACAAGGACCAAAAATGAGATGGCCTGAGATTCTACCGGAATAAAACCAAGACAACGTGTCTGGTACCAACAGGCACGTGCACGTAGCAGCTCTGGTACTGACCACTCCCAAGCTGCAGCACCTACACCTCAGCTGTAGCACTGCACGCTTAAGCACCGTCAACCACTTAATTCCTGATCCTTTGGTCTTTTCCCTTATCAATTCCTCTGGCTCACTGGCTTTACCTGCATTGTCATCATATTCCTCATCCTGATTCTCTCTTTCAAGAGGAGGAAGTCAGTCAATACTGGAATTTCTAGATTTGCTTTTCTCATCTAGATACAAAAATAAAACTTCAGTTCTTTTGTCAGTGCTTCCATGTTACTAAAGAAAGAGCAATTACTTTTTTGTGTAGGTGGTTGCAATTCCGAAGTAAAGCACAACACAAGCAGTTAATAGCTGCACTGTACTACGTTAAAATGCATTTGTATCAAGTTTAACGGGGCTGTTACCAACCTGACAGAAGCAGTGTCTCAAATAAGTTAAACCTGTTACTCACCTGTAGCAGAAATGCTGAGTCACGGCCTGAACCAGTGATGGAGCACCTGGTGGGAAGGCAGGGCCAGCCCAGGGAGCTCAGCTGCATGCAGTGTACCTGAGTGACCAGAAGGGGTGGAGCCAGGATCCACCCCTTCCCAGACCTCATTTCAGGGCTGGCAGTGGAGATGGCAGCATCTCTTCCTGGAGATCCCTGCCTACCTGAGGCCTTCTAAAGGTAAGCAGTTTTTTTTTTTTTCCCCCCCCTTCATTTTTGTTTTCATGGCTGCTGTGTTCGGGCTCATTTGCTACAATCTAAGACTCTGCCACCCCACTATTACTGCTGCACTTTCCATCCTATTGTAGCATTATACCATCTTTTGTATGTGCTGTTCTGGGGGTTCCCAGACAAGTTCTCCTTAATTTTTACTTCCAAGCTATGAACTGCTTGGCATCGAAAGTGTGTGATCGCATTTTGTCTCGCATTAGTTCTCTATGTGACAAGCTACTCCATTAAAACAGGCTTTACACAGCACAACCCTGGCAGACAGCAAGTTATGAATAACGTGATTTATTCTGCAATTTTGGCTCTGTTCAAGATACCAAAGCAGAGAATACTTTGCTATTAATCCTCTTTGGAAATCTTCAGCCAGCATCACGTTGTCTGTTTACAGCTCACTCACAATTTCTAGAGAAGTTAGCAGCAAACAAGCTTTGTAGGGGGATCTCAGCACAAAGGCAAAATCCATTCACTGCCTACGCTGTTTTCCTCTGCGTAACCTGCTGTCTAGAAGAGATATCAAGAAACACCACAACTCATTTTCCGATTGGAATTCAGAGTCCGTGATGAGTTTCAGGTGAAAAATCACAACAATGTTTTAACGGAATGTAATCTCAGCTTTCATCAGTGACTGGGAGGAGGCATGCAGAAAAAAGTTAAGTTTCAGATGTGCGTATGTTCCTGCCTAAGTACTGCTGCCACGGAGTACTGTAACTAAAAAAAAACAAACAAAAAAAACCCATAACAAAATAGAGCCCAAATGTAATACTGAAGAATCAAGACTAAAAGCAGGCATCATTTAATGTATTTTAATAGCAAACTTACAGGAACAGCACAGAAGACAGACAACATTTAAAAACATGTACTTGCATGTAGGACAACTCAGTTAGAAAAGTATAGTGAATGGATGGAAACTACTGTATGATAAAAATGCTACAAACACCATTTAGTTGCCATTGGTAAGAAATTTACTTGTTTAAAAAAATCCAAATGCTGGCATTGTCCAGAAAAATTTGACAGGCTTATTTATACTTTTTTCTTTTTTTTTTTTTATAAAGTTGAATTGCTCAAACTTGTTCACTCAGACATTTTTTTTTTTTTGACCGCATTAATGTTTTGTCCCCTTGTTTATATTAAAAATCCACACACAAATGAAAATGGAAAAAAAACTTGCCAATACCCAATTCTGTCCCCTATTTTTCCATTTGCAACCATAGACTTAGGTACCTTTTAACCCCATGGAAAAAATATCTAACGTTCATTACTACCAATAACAGGAAGAAGATTTTGCTTTGAGAATGACAAACCCATCGTGGTGAAGTTTAGGCACGCTCCCCACGAATGCGGCGTGCTAGCTGGATATCTTTTGGCATGATTGTGACACGTTTGGCATGGATAGCACACAGGTTGGTATCTTCAAACAGGCCAACCAAGTAGGCTTCACTTGCCTCCTAGCGTAGGGGAAAAGAGCAAAGAACACTTTCACTCTCCGAGTATGAGGAAAAGGAGAATTCCGATTACAACATAACATGCTATTAAGTCAGTTTAAGCTTCTGCCTCTAATACACTTGTTTGTTTGTTTACAATCTCAGCCTTTAGGAAAGTCACCGTTTTCACATAAACTACCAAGCAGCACTCCATGTCTGAGCCGTGTACTAACGCCACGTGGTGAGGACATCCTCTGGAACACGACTGAATAAATATTGTGACAGCGCTCTCACGAGATAAGGGGTCATCTTATCAAAAGGTGAGTTTGTTTAGGAACTTCTCTTTTTAAAGGCTGGGTTACACCGTTTGAGTTACTTGTCTGCTCTTCCAGAGTACCTAGAGCTGCTGGGTGTCAGGTGCAATTGGCTGTTGCTAGGGAAGAGAGCAGGTGTTCTTTCACAAGAGGCAGCTCAGGCACACAGCTCCTCGCCGCAGGATGTGCAGCTACTGAGAAGGCTGCTCAGTTCTAAAGTCACAAACTAACAGAAGAAACCGTATGGAGAATTATTAGGTGTAGGAGGACAACACCTTTGACTCAGCAACTCCTTCCATCAATGAAAGCAGGACAGCAGTCTGAAAATTACTATTAGACAGCTCTCTTCTTCCTATCATCTCTTCCCCACTAAGCATCATCTACCTGGTTGGGACACGGGGGGCACAGCCCCTGCTGACAAAGAAAACTGCCACCTGTGAGTCCCAGGGCCAGCACCTCGGGAACACAAAGGACAAGCCCTGTCCTAAGAAAACCACAGCCCTGCCCCTGTTACTAAGCCGCTGCAGGCAGGACCTGGGGTTAGACAGATGCTCAGTTAGGCCTAATTATTCTCCTGGCTCACGTGAAGCTTGCTGCTAATTAGGCCTAGCGCAGCAATGGTAACTGTTTACATGTTCTCGGGTTGATTCAGAATTCCAACATCTAACAACCTCCTAAGAAACGTGCCACCATGACCTGGCACGCAGGGTGAGCACGCAGAGATGATGGGGCTAGCTTCCAGAAACAAGGCCGAGGTCCCTCCTCCCAGAGTACATACAGAACAACAGGCTTGCTTGAACTGCAGAAAATCAGTTACATTACATACAATGTTCAACTAGAAAAAATATACACATTTTCTGCAGATGGAGGGCTACAGTATTAAGTTATCTCATATTCCATGTTATCCTAACAGCTTTGCTAGCCCACTACATGAAATGTTAAGGAACTTCCCTAAAGAAGCCATACACTGATAATATGGCTCTGAAAGGGTTAAGTTTGGGGTTGTGTTTTTTTTTTTTCCTCTGAAATATGCAAGTAGGAAGTGCTAGGAATATTCCACAAACGACTTCTATACCAACAACTGCTTAATGTGCAACCAGGAACATCCAAGCCAGCATTCTGAAGATGCATCAACTATGTCTAAATGCTAATAAGCAATTCCAGTTTAAAACAAAACAACATAAACGCACACAGATAAATCTCAGGACTGAAGAATTACCATATTCACAGCCAAGAGTGAAGTCAGAACTCCAAGCAAAAGCAGCAACCTTGGAAACGCGTGCAGTTGCCTTTTGAAGCTGAGCATGTGCTCAAGTTTAAAGAACCTCATGGTGCACATCTTGGCTCGTATCACATGGAAGCCAATAATCAGAAAAAGAGCTACTCTACAGAAAAGACAGACATTCTACAGCTACGATGAGGTTCTGGAATCAATATGTTTCTGTTATGAGGGGGAAAAAAAACCTGCAGTGTTCCATACTCATGATAAGAAGAAAGCTTGAAGGAGACCTAGCAAGACTAAATTGTTGGGTGCTTGATTTGGGAAGCACAACTACACAGCTGAGTCCATCAGATTTCGGGACAGACAGCAAAAGGCATCTCGGTAAAACTAACTGAACAAGAATATCAAGTTCTAGGTAGCTTACACTAGATTCAGTTAGACTGCCAGGAATTTGTCTCAGCAGTAATCAATGCTTCACCCTCCATGTATTCTAAGTTATTTATTTAACTAACACAATACAAAACGTTGTGCTTAGTATAAACCGCTTTACACACGAACACCCGCTTCCTCAACCGCTGCTAGATGTGGCTCATCAAGCTCTTTTGTTTTTAAGCTGAATTTGAGGACATCAAGACCTTCATTTGGGCAGAATGGAACAAGTTCTACACAACAATGCTTTCTACTCTTCCAAAGGTAAAACTTCTGTTGACGTCTGAGTGTGGAGTAGATGGATTTATCCAAAGCACCTTATTAACTGTGCTATTCTTTCACTGGGGGGGACGGGAAGGGTGGCCAGTTAACTAAGATACACTGACAGCCATTATATAAGGAGCTGCTGACCTGTCACTGCATCATTTTATCTGCAGCAGCTGCAGACCAACCTCAGGGCAACTGCGAACTAAGGACGCGCATTGGGGTGCATCCTCCATCTTGGAGCCCAGCTAGCAGCAGCTGTGCCTACCACAGCACAGCTGGAGTTAACCACAGAAACTGACTGCCCAACAGGATCGGGGGGCAGAGCCCTGCCCTGCCTTCCATTCCTGAGTCTTCAGGTTGGGAGAGCCTCCTTCCTGTGGCATTCGTGACAGGCACAGTTGTGTCCTTACAACTACCACTTTTTGGAAACCTCTCTCCATGTTTTTGCAGTTCTCTGGGAAAGCAGACGTACGTGCTTTGGCAATGCCCTCAGGAACCTGTACTAACTGCCATCTGGGTGAGGTGCTGCTCCCAACACCACTTACCTGCAAAGCACCGATAGCAGCGCTCTGGAAGCGCAGATCTGTCTTGAAATCCTGAGCAATTTCACGCACCAGACGTTGGAAGGGAAGTTTGCGGATCAAAAGTTCGGTAGACTTCTGATAGCGTCTGATTTCACGGAGGGCCACGGTACCAGGCCTTTAAAGAATACATCGTCATCATAATAAAAGAGAATTAGTATTCAAAATGTTAATTCTGCACTGCCTTAAAAGTGTTCGTGACTTAACATGAGCTCAGTGTGTAAAACACACAGAAATTCAGGGGTGGGAGGGGACCTCTAGGGACCACCTTGTTAACCCCCTGCTACAGCGGCTCCCCACAGCGCGTCGGTATCCAGGCAGGAGTTGATCATCTCCACAGTAGGAGACTCCACAGCCTCTCTGGGCAGCCAGTCCCAGCAGCAGTAGGAACTCTGTTTCCCTTTCCCTGTTACTCACCGCTCATCTGTCCCAGCAGCATCCCTCCCCTTACTAGGACAGGATGAGGCCGCCAGGGGTCCTGATCACAGCGATCAGGTGCTGCGTGTAACGTCCTGGCAGCTCATCAGTTGGTGCAGCGACCCCAAAGCCGCCCCTGCCCCCAGCAGTCAGCGTGACAAGGACGCACACTTAGAGGGACGCGGCTCCTCCTGCCTCTCCGACCTCACACGGTGTCAAAATTCCCGCAAACAACGTTATTTCCCGGCACTCCCCTCGGCGCCGGCACTACCGGCCCGGCAGCCACGCGGCTCTAACAGCGATTTCCGCGGGCGCTCCGTCCCGCCCGCCCCGCTCCCCCCGCGCCGTCCCGGCCCCGCTCCCCCCGCGCCGAACTTTCCCCGCAGCCGGAGCGGCGCGGTGCCGCCTGGGGGCGCTGCGTACCGGTAGCGGTGCGGCTTCTTCACCCCGCCAGTAGAGGGCGCGCTCTTGCGGGCCGCCTTGGTGGCCAGCTGCTTGCGGGGCGCCTTGCCGCCGGTGGACTTGCGGGCGGTCTGCTTGGTGCGGGCCATGCTGCTGCCGACGTCGCTGCCTTACACCTGCCGCGACAAGCCGCCCTCCTCACCCCGCGGCCGGGGCGCACCCCCTCCCGCCCGGCCCTGCCCCCCGCCGCCCCACCCGCTCGCGAAGCGCGGGAGGGGGAGTGGGGGGGGGGGGGGGCACGGGGTGATGAGCCGTTAACCCCGGAGCGCCCGCTCCCCCCCCCCCCTCCTACCCCCCGCAGGAAGCAGCTCGGCTCGCAGCCCCCCCAGATATGGGGAGCGGTGGGGGGGGGGGGACGTGGGGCGGTTCGGGGGGACACCCCCCAGCCGGCTCCAATCCCCCACCTTCAAGCCGGCCCGCGCCCCTCCGTTCCCTTCCCGCCCGCAGCCGCCAACGAGCGGCCAACGGACGTCCGCTGCGCGGCAGGGGAAGGGCCGGGACGAGCGCGGGGGAGCGGGCAACTTTCGGGGTGCCGCAGCCGGGTGCCGTGTCCCCATTCCCCCCCCCCCCCCCCCCAACCGCTTCGCTCCGTGCGGGAGCGGCTCCCGGCAGCGCCCCGCTCCGCGGCGCCTCTCGCGGGCGAACTCCGGCGTCGGCCGCAGCACAAGATGGAAACAGCCGCCGAGCGCAGCCCCGCGCCGAGCACGAAGGGATCCGTCGCCAAAAATAAGGCGCAGAAACCCCCGCCGCCCGCTCCGGGCCGCGCGGCTGCGGCTGCAAGGTGGGGGAAGGGGGGGGGGGCGGAAAAGTTTGCGCTCCCAAACCCCCAAATCGCGGCGCGGTGGGGCCGAGCTCGGGGCGCGCGTCTCTGCCTCCCGATTGTTTTTTATGCGATAGGGGGGGGGAAAAAAAATATGGTCGGTGACCAGAGAAAAGAGACAAGATGGTGAAGCTGAGCGACAACCGCGGGGAGCGGGGAAGGCGGCGGCGGCGGCCGGGAGGTCCCGGGCGGCCCCGGCCGCGCTCCTCCGCAGCTCCCCGGCCCCGATGCGGGGGACACGGAGCCCGGGGGACCGACGGGGGCCGGGGGAGACCTCCGAGAGGAGGGGGGAAAAGGAGAAGGGGGGAGGGGGGGGGGTGGTCCGGAGCCGGGCCGAGCGGGGAGCGGCGGCCGCGCGGAGCGGGGTTCCGGCGGAGCGAGCGGGGACGGAAGGGCAGCGGAGGGAGACGCGGGGCAGGGGCGAGCGGGGCACCAAAAGTTTGTGGGGAGGGTCGGGGGGGCGGCGGCGGGGGGAGGGGAGGGGGGGGGGGGGGGAGGGGGACGCGGGGCGCGGCGCCACACTTACCCCGTCCGCCTGGGCGAGCGCGGCTGCCGTGCGGGAGGGAGAGAGGGAGGGAGGAGGGCGGGCGGAGGGCGGGCGCGAGGAGGAGCCGGAGCTGCGGCGGCTGCTGCTGGCGGCGGCGGCGGCTGCGAGCACAATTGAAAGATGGCTGACCGCGGTGGGCCGGGCCGACGCCGGGCCCCGCCCCCGCCCCGCCCGCCGGCCAATGGGGCACAATGGAGGGAACGACCCGCCCCGGCCGAGGCCGCGCCCCCTCCCTCGGCGCCGTGTGTACAAACACAAAAGGCACGCCGCGCGCACGGGGGCCGGGGGGCGTTAGGTGTAACGTAACGGCCGCTCGAGGCGCGCGGGGCCGCGGGGCCGAGTGCCGGGGTCGGAAAAAAAGCCGAGGTCGCGGTTGGAGCTTAACGCGCCCGACCCGCCGCTCGCGGAGCCGCTAATGACGCGGGCTGGAAGCGGCCGCGCCGCCCCGACGCTCCGACCCCGGCGCGTGCCGCGCTGCCCATCGCGAACGCGCGCGCGATCGCCCCGCGCCCGTCCCGCCGCCCCGCGCCGCCATTGGCCGAGCGCCTGGAATTCCGTGACGTGCCGCCCGCGTGCCCGCCCCTTCTGCGCCGTGGCCACGGCCGCGCTCAGCGTCCCCCGCGTCCGCGGCCGGCGGGCACGCGCCGAGCGGTCCTCGGGCTGTAGGAAACGAGAGCAGGGCGGGAAACGGCCCGCACGGGCTGCGGGGCGCGCGCTGCGGTGGGACTGTGGGAGGGGCGGTTAACGCCTCCTACAGGAAGCGCGCAGCCCCCATCCGGCGCTGAGGGGGGGGGGATCTGTGGCGGCGGTTCCCGAAACGGCGAAGTTGGCTTCGTTGGGAAGCTCGCTGTCGTGCTGCCGGGGAGGGTGTGGGCGGGGAAGGGTACCCTCAAATTGGGACACATCCCAAAGTACCTTCCTGAAGATTGATCCCTGAAGAAAGATGCGCTGTACAAGCAGTAACGAGTACCCGTGGGCTCAAACAAAAAAACCCTCGGAATTCCTCGGTTCTTTAAAATGTAAAATCTGTCCCTTCGAAGACAAGTACTTTCACACTTCCAGCATCACATATGCACAGGTGTTTTAGAACAAGCTATTTTGGAGTCAAACTGCATTTTCTTTCTAACATAACAGCAAGAGCTGTAAATCTGGGTAGGTTATTTTTTTCCAAGGGTTTTTTTTTTTTTTCCTTCTAATTTACACTATTTCATTGAGGCTTTTTTTTTTTTTTTAATTATTATTATTATACAAAGGAATTTCAAGGACAAAGTTCTGGAAGAGTGAAAATAAGCCCACAATAGCAGTGACAATGTGGATTTCCAGACTCAGCTTTTGGAGGCCTGATGGATTTGATTCAGACTCCACCTCTGTGCTTCCTCCCCTGGAAAGACTTACCGGTGCTCAGTTCCCCTGAGTACATGCTTGCCTATATGTATGTGCTTCTGCCTCTTAATTCCCTGTGTATCATCAAGGGTCCTCATATTATGATCTCATTTGTACTGCCTATTATAACACGCACACGCTGCTGGAACTCATCTATCATCCTTCTAATGAGGTCCTACGGAACATGAAAGAGTAAATAACATTACATAAAACACTGCTAATTCTTTTCCCTGGTCTACTAAGGTTCCTTCAGAGGAGTGTTGCACGGGAAACCTGCAAGAGCACTCTGTAACGACATCCCAAAGTCCCATCCCCTTTTAATTTGTTTGGATTGTATGTTTTATTTACAATACAATATGCTTGATATTTTAATATCCTTTAAAATATCGAGTCCATTACCTCTTAAAGACCGTAAGTAAAAATAGCTTTAATAGCCTGATGCACAGCTAAGAACAGTTTCAGGTGCATAAGGGTTCGTTGTAGCTGTAACCACTGCCTCCATTCTTACTTATCAGTTTTGAAGAACTTGTGTACTACAGTTCCTTATCTTGAAGTGGAAACAGCACTTTGAATATTTCACAAAACAAACAAACAAAAAAACAAACAGTATTGCAATGATACTGACACTATACAAATCCTCAACTGAAACGGAAGTAACTTTTAGTATTAAAGTATGTCTACAGCCTTGAGTGAGATGACAAAATAAAAGAGAGTTTATTCTCTGTAATGGTAAAACAGGATTTTGGAATTTGCTGTACTTGGCTGAGTTAGTTTGTGCTGATTTCAAGCAGGCTTTCGCAAGACTTTCCGCACTATAGGGAAGAGCAATTGTTCTGGGGAATGCCTCTTCTTCCACTTACAGCACCACAAAATTGTTCAGCTCATTTTAGCTCTCCTGGTTCTTCGCACACGACTAACTTATCACAACAACCTTTTTCATCTTTTAAAAGCACTGCATGATACTGCAGAAGGAACTAGATAGCTGGTGGCCTTCATCCTAATGGTGACTACTGTAAAATCTTTTATGTCCCGGTACTTCTGTGTTGATAGATTCATTAAAGCTGTCAAGGAGAAACAACTCTAATTGGTTCCAAATAAGATCCCTGCCACTACAATGATTTATTTTGAGCTCCTGTTGTAGTAGAGTTTCATCAAGACGATTTGCCCTAAGACTCATACATGCTGGCAAATAAACCCCTGCAGGCTTGCATTAGGGAGGAGAAAAAAACGGCTCACTGTTTTCCACCACCCATTAGGCTCACATTGGCCTCATTTTGCAGAGCTGTTCTTGTAAAGGATGTCTTTTTCTTTCCACACTGGTGCTGTATCTAGCCCATGCTAACACTGCCTTTAAAAGCTTTTTCTGTGAGCTACTATTCTTGACAGAACTAAAAGAGTGGTATTATTTATTCCATTTCTTTGCTCAGTGGGGTAATCTCATGAGATATGAATCTCCTCTTCACGAGGGCCCTGGGGATAGCAGCCGGAGTGAAACTCAGCCCTGCTTTAATACAATGCAGACAACACCAAGCATAGTACTCAGGCTCCAACGGCAAAGCAAAACATCTGGTGTGATGCCCAATATTATAATTGATTTGCAATTATATATGTTTCAAAATAGATCTGTTTCTTCCACGTAAAACCTCATAAACAAGACTGTCCTGAAATGGCGTTGATGCTCCACTGCCTTGTTGATTCACTACCTTGCGAATCAACGAAGAAAGGTTTTCAGAAATGAAATTATTATTCTGAGGCCTGATCCTAACACCACCGTGAGGTGTTCTGCCATATCCCGTCTGCCTTAACAAGTACTCCCAAATCTCAAAACCTACTTTAGGAAGCCTTGTCTCCTGAGTGACAGCAGAAAAGGGAATGAGAAGGTGGAGTGGCATACAGAACATTTTAAGGTGACAGC
This sequence comes from Oreortyx pictus, assembly GCA_036925125.1. Classification (NCBI taxonomy): domain Eukaryota; kingdom Metazoa; phylum Chordata; class Aves; order Galliformes; family Odontophoridae; genus Oreortyx; species Oreortyx pictus. Next base: position 16,407,105 of record JAUPFR010000002.1, read on the forward strand.
AAAGAACGTTAATTAAGTTCCTTTCAGTCATAGGAGGCTGCAGAGCTTGGGGGGTTTTAGAGAAACTAAAGCTTCCCATTTTCCCAACATTCTTTGTAAGTCACATACTTTGTAGACTATACTTTACTGTGTCACATTTTAAAATCATCTTTGTTCACTTCTCCTCCTTTTCTCAAATTTGCATCTCATGAGGCATCTCAGTGTGAAACCTACAGCTGCTGTTAACAGTGCTTGATGTTATTGCTGCTCAGTAGAGTTCTCTAATCCTTAGAAACTTCTCCAACGTAATTCACATCCACGCCCTCTCTGAACGGACTTTAGGGACACGACTTAGCAGTGGAGGGATGTGATTTAGCAGCGGGTTGACAGAGTTAGGGTAGTATGATTAGGTTGAGGTTGGATGGGATGATCTTGAAGGTCTTCTCCAACCTGAACATCAGAAGTTCATCTTTTATTTTTGAATGCTGAAGAAAATGTCAGGCAGTTGTGCTTGCAGAGACAGGTTTGATTTTGTAACAGCTCCCAAACCCACCAAACAAACAAACAAGCAGCAGAAGACAAACAAGAATGCACAAATCTAGTGCGTTTCTGGCAAACCTTACGTTCTCTGGAGACCGACTACAATTTTGTTATGCTGAGACCTGGTACTAATACTTAAAGCATCTAAGCAATGTTATGATAACTAGCTGAAATCTAGCCACTAAAGTGGTGAGCAACAGCTGGGTGAGCATGGGCTGCCAGGCATGGGTTTCAAAACAAAGGCAGAGAAGAACCAATAAAAACCTCAACAACAAACCTGCAAGAAAGGTTTCCAACCTGTTTCCTCTGTGCTATGAGGTTTCCAGGCACAGCTCCCATGCTGGCACTGTGTCCTACATCCAGCAGAGGGGCTGTGCTTACACAGGCTAAACCCCCACTGAGAGAGGGAATAATTCATCCAATGCTACTGAACTCTATGCCATTACATCTTAAAGTTCCACCCTTTGGCCTGGCTCTGACCCACACTGAACATTCCTGGGAGATGCCATCATTTCCCACCTGCAATCAGCACAGAGCACCCTTCTCGCTTGGCTTGGCTCGATGAAGAACGAGCATGCTGTCTGGCACTACCCAGTTTTGGTACATGGCTCAGAGGGCCATGAAGATCAGCCACATCTGCAGCATTTAGGATCTACACTTTGTGAAGAGAGCCTGTGCACGTAAAGGGCTGCCTGCACACACCATGCAGTGAACTCGCTTCAGTCCCTTGCTCACTTCTGCAGACCTGAGACACGGAGACATGGCTGTAACGGCACAAGGCTTCTCCTGACAAACTGTTCCTGTGATTTCCTGCTCCAAAAGAACAACGTTGGGAGAGGGCAAAACAAAACAAAACAAAAACAAAACAAGCAAAATCCTCAACAACAAACAGCATAAGCAAGCCTTTCTGGCTGTGACTTCCACACACTGGCATAACTTTTTCACAGTGCTACCTTGAGAATCAAGTCATCTGACATATTCTGACATCAGCTTCTAGGCCAGAGCCCAAGTTAGACAGGAAAATGAAAGAAAAAAAAAAGCACAACAGTATAATTGTCACATCTCTAGCACTCAAAAGCAACCATGAGGGGACATGACTTTTCTAAGTGAATACATATGTCTTAAGAAAGATTCTCAAGGGGCATGCTATTCCATGTTGCAAATTCCTTATAGATGACACATAATTACTTCTGTTTTGGAAAGGATTAGAAGAAATTCTGAGAGGAGGATTACAGGAACTGTTGAATCTCGGCCTGAACCACGATCACCTGAGGCAAAGCACTGAGTCAGCTGCAGGAGTACAGGTGAAGGCAGTGCACCTGTGTGATTGGAAGGGGTGGAGTTTGGCTCCACCTCTCCCAGACCCCCCCCATTTAAGGGCTGACCACCACTGGGGAAAGACCTTTTTCTGGAGGTTACTCTGTTGGAATTTTCTATTGTGAGCTTAAGGCACAGGTGAGTATTTTCCTTTGTGTTGTTTGTCTCTTTCTATCACGGTAATCTTTCTAGCTATACCATTAATCTTTCTAGCTATACCATCTGTGAAATATCTCAGCTACATAGACAATTCTGTTAACCATCCAGGAATTCAGAATACACCAGTGATATTCCTTAAACATATTCCTTGAATGCCATGCTAATTTCAACAGTGTGTGTGTGAAAAACTGTATAAACAAAATGGCAAGCTATTCCAATATCAAGCAAACAAGAATCTACCTCATGGCTGTAGTGTTATAAAGTCAGTGTTCTCCAAGCTTGAACTTATTGTATAAAAAGAAAGAAAAGCATTTTCTCTCCCAGAAGTGTTTTGTCTAAAAAGAAAAATGTGTATCCATCGTTATCCATTTGCAAGTTCTCTTCAAGCTAGCAGGACTTTCTCTAAACCAGAAGGTAAATACTATTATTACAAGAAGGTTGTCTGAATGTATGTGGCACTCATACTGAGCTGGCCAAAAGGATGCTATGTCGAACTCGGCATTCAAAGAATGAGGCCTCTCTATGCTGTAGGCTGGATCCTTCAGTTAAGACATTTCTCACTGAAGCCAATGGAGCTTTTGCACTGGTCACTAGTTAAGGATCTGACTCATTGTTTTATCAAGGGGTGAACAAATTGATGATGTGATCTGCTTTAAATGAGATTTATGAATACCTACAGTATGTCATGCCCAGTAATCAGACTGCTAGCCACTCATTATCTCTGCTGATCATAACTCAAAATGAGGGCATACCTGTTTTAGGCACTACTTTAATTTTTTGTCTTTTTTGATAGGTTCTCTGTGCTCTTCCTTTTGTTGCTGTCCTCCTTTTCTACTTCAGTTTCCTTGTAGGATTTCCCCAGGTAAACCGAAAGCAACCAGACGTGGGTGGGGTAGTGTAATCTGGGAGCTCCTCCCAACTACTGGAAATACAACTTCAGTTTCAGCAAGGAGCATTTCCAAATCAACTTCCGTCTCGGTTGAAAAGAAAATGAGGACGTCTGATCTCTCTTCCTCCTTTCCACTTCAGCAGATTGTTTCAAGAACAGTGTAATATCTTTTGCTCTTGGAGCTTCTAGTTAGTGCTACCACTATCATAACTGGATGAAAAGCTCACGTTGCAAAGGCAAGCAAGCATTCAATTTCTGCTGTTTCTTAAAGACTTTAATAGTACAGAGGTCTGACATGTTTATCTTGTACATGGTACACATTTCATCCTGCTCACTCTTAGCTTTGAATTTTTTTCAAAGATGCCAAACATTCAGATGCCAATTAAGAAACCAGAACCCAGACTTTGAACAAAGATTAAGTAATTCAGCGGTGTCTCTACGAGCTATAATTAAAAGCAGTTAGCTTCATTACAGGGAGAGCAGAAGTGTGGAGGTAGAGACCTACTTTTGGTATTGTTTCTCAGTAAAATATACTGTACACAACAACTAGCCCATTCATTGTCCTCCTGCTGCATTCAGTTGAAATTGATCAGAATAGATCAAATTTAAGCGCTAAAACTAGCAAGTAAGAGGAAACACGAGGTTGAGAAAGTTCCAGAATCTGACTAGTGGGGAAGTACCATCTGCAGTATTACCTGGGTGTCTAATTAGCCAATTTATCTCAAATTATTGCTGCCAAACATAAAATTATCATTAACAACACAAGCAAAGCAGACTGTGGTGCTGATGCTCATGGCCAGACAAAAGCAAACCTTAAGTTTCTCAAGTTCAGTATTTACATATGCAGAGTGGTACGTGTTTCTTTGAAGAAAACTCACTTTCCATATCCTTGCATAGGATGGAGACAGAAGTATACACAACAAAGGGAGTGCTGTGATGGCAAAAAAAAAAAAAAAAAAAGCAGGTTTACAGCTATTTTTAAATCTTAGCAATGTTTAAATATCTGCATCATCACCAACTGTGGTCTATAAGGAGAATAAATACAGTTATTCACCACAGAATTATTAGGTGTTCGCTGTGAGACAATAAGTAGATTTAACAGTTGCCATTGTACTAATAAAGGGTAATATAAATAACGTAATGGCTCTAGTTCTCCCCCAGCTGCTACTGATCCAGGTATCATAGCACACTGTCTCTAGCCATTGTGCTGATGTCACAAAAACTGAAGCAGATGACTATTGACACCTGGCAGGAAGCTGCACCTGTGAATATCAACTTTGATTCATTACGGTTAATTGCATTTTTGTCAAATGCTATGATGTCAGTATCTGAAGTAAAAAATGTTCCCTTGTGTCATACAGCATCTTACTTAAGTGTTCTGAACACATGCGTGCACAGGCTTATTTTCATGCCATCCCAATCTTCATGCAAAAATGATATGAGAGTGCATAAAATGTTTAAGGCTCAGAAATACGTTACCTGCGACTGATACTTTGGGACATCATGAAAATGTATAAGAAAACATAGCTGGATGAGCAAGCCTGCTCATACACTAATATGACCAAGTGTCTAGCGGATGGAAAACCTGTTCCTAAAAGACGTGTTTTCAAATTCTTGAAGTGGCTTCAGTTTTATTAACATCTCTGCACATTTACAATGTTGTAAAAGGAAAATACGTCTGTTTCATATTTTAAGCGATACACCTGAAAACAAGAAGCATCGAATTCTTCTCGGAACAACTTTTGACGCAACGTTTGTTAATCTGGGTACCTTGGTGAACAATCATTTCTGTGCTCTTCCCTACCACAGGCATCCTGTATGCACACATTGGAAGTGAAAGGCCAACGAGTATCTCTCAGCACAGAGTCCTGCATAATGCAATCCTGTTCTTGACTGGGGCTGTTATTAGCTACTGTAAAGTGCTGCTCCTACTATTAAAATGTAGTATACTGGAGGAAATAATGAGGATGAGTGAATGAATGAACAAACTGCATTTTGATGGTTATATATCTGATGGCTCCAGATACTGAAAAAGAAAAATCCTTCTGCTGAATGTTAGATGAAGTAACGGATTTTAAGCAGAAAATAGACCAACACATTGCACTTATAGGCCACAGAACCACACTCTGTAGCTCAGATATCATGTGCAAGGACCAGGAATGAAACAAGAAAAGAAGGAGTGCTCTAAAAGCAATACCAAAATAGTACAGAATTTTAAATTCTAGCCTTGGTCCTGCCACTGACTCAAGAAAGTCGTATAACTAGTTTGCCTGAGTTTCGCTATTTAAAAAGTCAGAGTGCTTCCTTATCCCATAAGGATAGTGTCAGGTTTAATTAATTATGTCTGTAAAATCTTTTCTAAATGAAAAGTGGTAGGCATGATTTATTAATTAACTCTGAAACACCGCTGCACAATCAGAGACTGATCACTGTTTTATCAAGAGGATAACATTTTAATAAAATATACCTCATACTGGAAATTACAGTAACAGCCTTCTTGACTTATTTAGATTTCTTTTGTGGGGAGCAAAGCAATAGATTTTTGATGAGTTCTAGGAGGAGAAGTGTAATCAAGAACAAGAGAAACAGGAACACTCAACCAGCCTTTCTGCTGACATGAATGTGGCACTAGCTAAATGGCATTGCATAAATCATGAGAATAGGGACTATACACCTAGTGCTGCTGCCAGGCCAACCTGAAAGAAAACTGCTCTTCTACCTATTAGATGTCACCCGTAGCCTGACGACTTGCAGGGATCCGTGCAAGTCACCTACATGCAGCCATCCAGAACAGCAGCGTGGCATTAACAGCTCCAAATTGCCTGCAAGTGACCAAGTGTGATCTATAAAGGTCCTGATTTATGTCGTGATGACTCCACTATTGTCAGCTCTCAATTTCACAGGTGCACTGCAGTGGTAGCATGCATCTGCAGGCAGGATCCATGCGTCAGAGTTATGAATGACTGCTGCAACGGAGATAGCCCTTCTCTCAGCCTCCAGAACCTCTTTTTTGGTGCTCCTTTCCCTGCAAGGAGCTGCCATCACAGGGAAACTGTAACTCAGTCAGTGCTTAATAGGGCCAGGAATTCGTCAACACAGATGCAATAGTAGTACAAAATATTCAGACAAGACATTGTTCAAATGACCTGTGAATTACACCAGTTCAAGCATATCTTCTGGACAGTCCTATGGCCTGACTTTTTCCTGGACGACTCCATCTATTCTTTGGTCTGTACTGTCAAGCTCCACACCCTCGGTGCCAACAGCCCAAGTTTCAGAGGAGGAAATGAATTGTGCCCTCAGAATGCAAACTGAAATCCTACAGACCTAAGAAAATAGTTCATCTGTAATATATAACTCGTGTATTGCTTATTACATTTTAATGTGATAGTGCATACGAGTATAAATACTCCAAGTCTACCAGAATTCAACATCAGATGGTATTCCAAAGATTAAGTACACGATTATAAATGAAACAAGCAGCATCAGGTGACTTGAAATACAATGTAGGCTGAATTGGGGCCCAATCCAGGACAAAATAACCACAACTCTTCCTGGTTACACAGACATGGGGTTTGAACTGCTGCAACACGGTATGTAATTCAGCAATACCACTTGCTCTAGGAAGTAAGACACAAGGGATCATCGGGCTGGGGTGAAAATACTCAGTGAAAACATTGCGGCTAAAATGAAAACAGTGTAACAACAGTGGGCCAAGTTTGACTTGTTAGTTGGTGAAAACAAGAAGATTACCTTAATTAATTACTCATTTGTTTATGTGAAGTCTCCGCTTGCTGGTCACATCATCTCTCTGCTTCTCAGTTTCTCAGCTTTCTCTTTTTTGCCACACGTTCTTCAGACTGCCTGGCAGTCATCCTGTTGAAGTGCAGCCGGTACTGAAGGTGTTACGCTGCCGCCAGGCTCCGATACATGCACTCATCTCATTTCCAAACCGTCAGGGTGTCTGGGAGCCACCAGGCCAGGGCTGGAGCAGGCAGATTACACTGCTGCTCAGTGCCAGATAAACTTCCAGCCCAGCACCTGCCCAGGCACATGGGGTGGCCCCGAGAAGCTGGGTCTCCCTGCCCACCCTTCCAGCGAGGGACGGGGCAGGCATGCTGAGCCTGCAGCTTCCCTTGGTGGTCCACCTGCTGCCCACACAGCCAGCACTCAGTCCCAGGCCTCACTGCCAGCCGTAGCCATCATCTATCACCTACAAAGCTCAGGTCTCAGACATTTCTGATCTTCCACGTGTAGGTTTGCGCTTTACATTTCTGAGTGATTCATGGTTCCACTGATACGTGAAACTAAGAGGACATCTCTTGTGGGAATATTGCCTTGTGGCTCAGCACTTCTGTAGCTGGAGAAAACAATAACGAAGCCCTGGGAGAAGTGGTAACAAGTACTGTAGTGAGAAGATCCTTGGGCGCCTTGCAGTCGGGAACTGTTTTGTTATACAGCAGTTGCTGTTGTTTAGCAGAACAGTTAAATAATGAGTTGTTAAGTACAGTACGTGAGCACAAGGGTATAAGAAGGGATCCTGTTCATAATAAAAAAACTTCTGACTCCTTGACTGAACCCTGGCACCTCTGTGGTTACCCTGCCACAATCTCTTGTGATCCAGCCCTGGTGGCTTTGATCTCAGGCCAGATCTGTGCTGGTTGCACCTACAGAAAAGCCCTGTCTCCCAGCACCATGCTATAGAGAAGCAGAAGCACTGTGCTCTGCCAGAGCGTGTCACAGCCTGCCTCCCAGTGCAACTCGTGGCTTCTGCTGGAGAGAGAACGGGACCAATACCATACTAACGGTGAGATGGGGGTAGGAGGTCACCTCGCCCAACAACGTTTTCAGTGGTGTTTGCAACAAGAGGTAGGAGGCAGCACCCTACCCTCAAATGCTCGTCATTGAGAGGACAGCGAGGTGAGGCCTTGGCACAGCTGCCCAGAGAGCTGTGGCACCCCATCCCTGGAGGCACTCCAGGCCAGGTGGGATGGGGCCAACCTGGGCAGCCTGAGCTGTGGGCGGCAGCCCCCCATGGCTGGGGTGGGGCTGGGTGGGCATTGAGGCCCCTTCCAACCCAAGCCATCCTGTGACGCAGGGCTGTCTCGTCGCCACACCATAGTAACCAAGCTCACAAAGCGCTGTAAGACAGCATTGAAAGCGACAAGCTAGGCCTCTGCAGGGACCGAGACATCGGGCTGACACTGAGGGTTAGCGTGTTAACGCACGCAGCTCGCTTTAAGCGATGCCTGAGCCTCTAGCAGTTTAAATAACTAGAAGGCCCTGGGAGGCGTTTTATAGCTCCTATAAAATACGAGCAGCCAACCACCACTAGTAGCACACTCGGAGTGCTCGAGCGGCACAGCAGCACAGCCTGACACCCGACCACAGCCACCGCCCGCCCCTTATCGCCCTACGCCAGCCGACACTCCCCCCCCCCCCCCCCCCCACCGGTCCCTGCGCGTCACGTGACCGCGCGCCGCTGACGTCACGGCCGTTGTCGGGCCGAGATGGCGCTGCTGGTGCGGGACCCGCTGTGCTGCCGGGCGCGGCTGCGGGCGCTGCCCCCCGGCGGCGGCTCGGTGCGCGGCCTGCTGCGGGACTGCGCCCGGGAGCTGGTGAGCGGCGGCGGGACGGGGCCCCTTCCGTCCCCCGCACCCCCATCGGGAGGCCCTGGGCCGCGCGTCCGGCTCCTCCCGGTCTCGTGGGCCGGCGTCCCTCACGGCGTTGTTCCGTAACGGCGGGCTTGCGGCCGGGAGCTTCGCTCGGCGGGGCGGTCGCGTGACGTGTCGTTGTTTGCGCTTTCAGAACGTTCCCGAGGAGAGTCTGTACGTGAAGTGCGACGGGCGGCTGGCGGCTGCCGGAGACGTGCTGCGGGATGGGGCGGTGTACAGCGTGGAGCCGCGGCTGTGCGGCGGGAAAGGAGGTCCGTGTTCCGTTACCGGGCCCGATTCATCACCTGCAGCCTTAACCGAATGGGCTCGTTGCTCGTGCCCTGCCTGGGGGTCGCGGATAGGTCCTCCGCCTTCAGAATGTGCGCTGCGGTAGCGTGCGGTTAATGGCTGCATGAGTTCTCGTTGGCTTTATTGGCCAAACGCAGTACTTCTTCTTATTTTCACTTACTTCTGCTTATTTTCACGTCTGGGGAGACGTTTATTCTGGCTAAATCAGGAGGGGCTGACAGATGTTAAGCCGGAGATGGTGAAGATTGTGAATGATTTTTCTGAGGGAGTCCAGGAATGGGCTCTCGTGTTAGGAATGCTGCACAGGTCCTGGTAACTTTGGAGTCCATCTGGTTTGCTAATAGGAGTGCAGGAGTGACACGAGTAGGAAATGTTGGATGTCTTTTTATTTATTTATTTGTTGCTAAAACATTGTGCCAAGTGATGTTCTAATGTAACTTTCAACTTACCCTGTATTTCAGTAGTGTTGAGAGAAAGAGAAGCATTGTGTCAGTGTATTATTTTTCTGTAGCCAATTCTGTTATGTACTAGCAGTTTCTGTTTATCTAATTCTTGATTGCTCTTTTTTTTTTTTTTTTTTTTTTTTTTTGCAGGATTTGGGTCTATGCTGCGGGCCCTTGGTGCTCAGATTGAGAAAACCACCAACAGAGAGGCTTGCCGGGATCTCAGCGGACGGAGGCTTCGTGATGTCAATCATGAGAAAGCGTGAGGCGTTTTCTTAGAAGCCAGCATTGCAAAATAAATAACTGTCAGAGTTCCCTATTAACAACAGGGGTCACATGTCAGCTTTTATTTTGAATACTGAAACGACCGAAGCAGAACTGTAAGCACAGATAGATGAGAATCATGGAGTGATTGCAGGTGGAAGGGAGCTCTGGAGGTTACCTGGCCCAACCCTACTGCTCAAGCGGGCACACTGAGAACAGGAAGCCAGAGTTGTCTTCTGGCATAATTATAGTTTTGAAAGATAGAGGTGATTGTACTGGGAACTGAGTGAAGACAGATCCACACGTCTCAGGTTTTTTTCATCTGAAAGTCTCACAGTTCTGTCCAAAGCTGCAAGACCATGGTACTGGGGAAAGGTGACTGTTACTGCTGGTTGTGACTTCCAGAATGAACTTTGCTTTAGCAGACTCTGTATCATCCTTCCATAATACCCGTGGGTGGTTTTGTTCTTCTTTTCTCATTGTCTCCTATCCCAGCAAGTGGTAAAAAGATCAGTAATTGCAAAGTAATAAACTGATATTACGTGAATTGTTGGAAATGCTCTCCTTTTCACGCATCTGTAATCTGCAGGATGGCCGAATGGGTGAAGCAGCAAGCAGAACGGGAAGCAGAAAAAGAGCAGAGGCGCTTGGAAAGGCTGCAACGGAAACTTGCAGAGCCAAAGCACACGCTTACAAACACAGACTACCAGCAGCAGTGTCACGAAATGGCTGAGCGGATAGAAGATTCAGTCCTTAAAGGTATCACAGTTTAGCCTCACTTTCTGTCCTCTAAAGCAAACTGGAAGCTCTTACGACCTCAGTTCAGCGTGGAAATTAAAGGGGGAAAAAAAAGGCTGACAGTAGCTCTTTCAATTGAATTACATCTTAAATTTGAGCAGAATTTGTTAATTTTTCCTCTTTGTCTACTGCTTTTCTTAAATTGTGTTGAGCAGTGTAACACGAATACAAGTGATGCTTCATCTGTGAATTACCTCATTTCATTTACTATTCTTTGCAGTTACGTTGTTTATCTACTAGTTGTTCCTTTACTGGCAGCTCAGTAATGGAACTTGAGACTGAATGGGATGTAGAAATGAAGAGCTCGCATCAGGAATCTGATTTTAAGATTGACTCTGTGTCTCAGTAAAGCAGTGTAAGAAAGCTTTTTCTGCTTCTGAGTTTGTTGGATCTTTGAGTTTCTATAAATACGTACCTCGAGTGATTACTTCCATTTTGTGTTTTGAGCTGTGTCTGAAATTAAAAGATAGAGAATTTAGGGCAGATGCGAGTTGTGTATTGGTGAGGTAGACTTCAACTTTTCTTTTTAGGATTGCAGGCCTCGTCCAGCAAAGTAGTGTCACCGGAAAGTGGCAGTAGTCGGAAGCGTTCAGGGGAATCTGGAAAGAAAGGAACAAAATATGGAAAAAAGAGATGTTTTTGGTAAGTATTATGACTCCATGAAGGTTTGAGTACAGTGTAAGTTACTTACGTGCAAGTAAGCAATATCTCATCTTAATGTAGACTTAAATGGCAGTGACTAAATTGAAGTGATTAAATTGGAGAAGTGTAGATAACAGGCATTCTCTTCCCTCCCCCCTTTTTTATATAATCATATGCTACTACCCCTCATAGTATTTTTTTAATAATCAATTTAAAACAAAGTTTGAAGCAACAACCTTCAGTAACATCTTACTGATTGCAGTGGTGCTTCCAGTAGCAGTAGACTGTGCACACGTGTATTGGGAATGCACAAAAAAAGGCAGAATGTGTCTAAATATTTGTACTGTACTGCTTGTGCCAGGCTGGGGTTGGAAGGATTGGATGATACTGACAGTTCAGATTCTGATGACAGCAGTGAAGATGATTCACCTCAGACATCTGATGGAAGCTGTCTGTTGGGAAGCGGGCATAATGAAAATGCTGCAAGTGCCAGTGAATGTTCAGGCAGCTCTGTGGATTTGGTAGAGCATAGTCCAGCTGCCAGTGCTACTGAGGAGAAGGCATTGGAGCAAGCAGAAGTTACTGGAACAGATCTGCAGGGGGAGACCCACACGGGTGGGCAACCTGAAGTTCCAGCTGATGAAAGCAGTGAAACAACACAGCCATCTCTGAAGGAGGAGGCCCAAGAAAAGAATGAAGTAACTCAGACTCTGAAAGAAGAGGAGCAAGAAAATGTTTCTTCTGAGGCCCAGAAGACAGATCAGGTACCAAGCACAGTAAGTATGAAGCAGTACAAAATGTAGTTATAATTTTCTTCAGTTGCTTGTACTTTTTTTTTTCTGTGATCCGAAGATGGGGAGAGGATATGTATAATCCAGATTTAATGCATTAGATGTAAGTGCTTGATTGGTCTTCCTAAGAATGTAATAGAATCTTGAATTGCTTTCAAATCAGAAAGAAATACCAAGGTTTAAAAAAGAGAAACAGCTCCTCTGAAGATGGTGCGTTATACTCCTTAGGTAAAGGGAATGTGCAAGTTAATGGCAGCTGCAGCTGAAAGAGGCTCTTGGTTGACAGCTTCTTCACTGATCCCCATTGACTCTGTGTGGTGAGAGCTGAGTTGTAGTAAAGTAGCAGTCCTGAGAGATCCTAAGTAGAGTGGGTCAGAGCAAAACTTTAAGACAGATTTTTAGTAGTGTGGAGTTTTCTAGAAAGGTACAGTTGCCCTTGATCACGTTGTGTTGTTTTTCCCAAGATCTGTTTTTCCCTCGTGGTGTTTTTTTTTTTTTTTTTCTCCTTTCACATAAACAGATACACTCAGGATCTAGAATCTTTGTTGTGGCTAGTGGGGGAAGGAAAGTAAAACCCTTCTGTCGGATGAAAGACTTCTCAATACTTTTTGAGACATTACCCAACACCTGCCAACTTGACCATAATCTTGACTACGATTTTTAAATTAGAAGTTGTTCTAATGTGATGTGCCCTAAACCAGTCAGCTGATTAGTATTTCATAGTATTTTATTTATGAAACACTTGAGTTCAGTTCCCAAACTGACACAAACTTCCTTTTATTTGACCTTAGAAGTCAGAAAGCAGTGGCTCTTGTACTAGAGAGTTAGGATTAATGTGATTGGGCTTTATCTGAACTAGCAAAGGATGATGGAAGACCATGAGATTCCTTCTGTGTCGATAGCCAGGAGGGTGACTGAGTGTGAAGTGAATCTGGGCTTATTCTAGATACCAAACTAAAGAATGTATTTTTTCAGACTAGAACAGGCTGTGAGTTTTCTTCCTTTATTCAAAGTGAGCAGAACGTCTCCCATCAGTTGTAGTTGTCAGTGGCTGAATTCTAATAAGTGAAAATGCAGTACAGTTAAATGGGGAAAAAAGACCAAGGCTGTGATCTGATAAGTTAGAACTTTATCACCTATTGCACCATTAAAACAGGGAAGCTTTGAACTGGGTGTTTACCATTCTCTGCTGTTTACCTTCAGCTCAGTATTTGAGGTGGTCTATTCTTAGAACAGGAAACTCCACCAGCACTGTGGCAGATTGTTATTGCAGGTGGAAATATTTTTATAATAGTCCTTGATTTTTTTTTTTTTTAATTATTTTTTAAAGTAGAACTAGAGTGATGTGACAGCCAGGCTTTTGTTTGTATGCTCAGCAGGACAGGTTCTAATTCTACTAGCACTAATAGCTTTTGTTGAGCTTAAGAGTGGGTGTTCTCACTCCCACCACTGGTGCTACTTGCTCTGAAGTTCCTTTGATACCTCCAGCATTATACCTACCCTAGAACTAATAGGTGCTCTTAAATACTGAATGAGGTGGAATTTTGTGTCCTGTTTTGGGTGTTAATTCCAGCTTTTGAGAGATGTGGTCCTTGTCAGTATTCTGTGGGCAAAGCTCTGACTGACTGCTGCTGGTGGCCCCTTCCTACTGTTGCCGTGGGTGTACTGGTTGTATTCTGCTGTTGTTAAAAAGGGTCTGACAGCTTTGCTATGATGCTGAAAGCCTGGTTTAAGCTGCTGAACCTCTAGGTGAGATGATGGGCTGCTGTTTTTAATACATTTTTCTTGGGAGTACTTAACTTCCCTGGGGATAAAAACAGTGCCATCTGTTTTTTCTCCGGAAGAAATGAATTAAGAACTGTTACTATTTTGTCATTATAATTCTATTTTAAATGTGTTCATTCTACTGTAGTAACCTTAAAAGTTCAGCTGTGCTCGTAGCTGGGCACTCACTGTGCTCCTGGGTGTGCTATTTAGCAGCCCTGTCAGTAGCTAGCCTCAGTTTGCTTGTGTGTGATGCAGTAACCCCTGTCCTGAAGAGCACAGACATCACCGGTAATAGGAGTATCCAGCAGAAGTATACATGGAGATATTGCTCAACTTTATCTTGTAGTTTGAACTAACTTTGAGTAGCCCTAATTTAAGGGCTTTTGTGAAGTGAAGCATTTTGTCTGTACTTGTTCTCTTCTCTTCCCCTTCAGGAAGAAAATGATGGCTGTTACATGGGATGTTTTTCTCTTTGCAGGACGTGGAACCTGTCGACCTACTTGCATTCAGCTCAGCTGCTGAAATGGAAGCGTTGGGGTTAGATAAGCTGAAGATGCAATTGATGGCTTTAGGACTGAAATGTGGAGGCACTTTACAGGAAAGAGCAGTGAGGCTTTTTTCAGTGAGAGGTCTGTCCAGAGACCAGATTGATCCTTCCCTATTTGCAAAGCCTTCTAAAGGGAAAAAAGGGAAATCTTAAGTTACCTTGTGTCGGTGTACTTTTATTTTTTCCTTATTCTACTGTCATTCTGTACTACCATAGAGAGTTCTTTGGATAATTTTGTTTCTGATTTTAATGAAGTTTAGTTAACGTAACACAGAGGAAGCTGTTAAATACTGAACACAGAACTAGCTCACTATTAAAGGAGTGAAGTACTGACTTTTGATAAGCTTTACCAGCAGTTGTTACATTAAGATTTGTTGTGGTCCAGACTCCCTGCAGACGAGGAAGAAGAACCCAGGTGTTTTTTGGAGAATGAATGTACAGCACCGTCTTCACCTGTTTAAAGAGGAATGAATATCAATCCTTTCTTAGCTTTGTGTTGAATCTCCTTTAATATATATTCCAGTTAGCACAGTTAAAAAGACAGGTTGTGATTGAGGATTAAATGCTGAAGTTTCTCACATGGATGTGGTCGTTCTAAATAAATACTGTTCTGTGAATTAGTGACATGTCAGGCATCGGTAATTCGTTAGCAAAAATATTTCTTTTATGAGAAGTTATATAAAGAAATTTATTTTGCTCTTTAAAAAAAGTATATGAGGGAGAGGAAAGAAAGAATTACATCCTTAAGAAATGAAAGAATAAAGTACATTTGCTCATTACTGAAGGTTAGTAAGTTACAGAGTGTTCATCTGAGCCTGAATGGGAAATTTAGGATAGGTTTTAACTTTTTTTCCAGTGGCAGAAGCAATGGCATAGTCACCCAAGGACTTGAGTAATCTGCAGTGATGGTGCTTTGTCCCACTGCAGTCTGTGAGCTCAGAGCTGGGAGTTATCCCATGAGGTGGTAAAGGCTCATGCTGGAACAGTAGCATGCTTTCATGACTGCAGGTGCAGCTGCCACTTCTTCTGCTTGAAAGGCTTTGGTTTGGTGCTCAGACTTCAGATTTTGCCACCATATGCTGAGCGTATTATGTTCGTCATCGATCAGATTTCCTTGGAGAGACTTGACCAAATAAAGGACTTCCCTTTTCTGACGTTGTGCCAGCAGTCTGTCTTTGTAAAGTTTGGCTCAAGCAGAGTTTTGAATTGCAGTGCTGGCAGGAAATAGGTTTCAGATGTTAGGGAACCAGTTCACTCGTGTGGTGTTTCATGTCTGAAACGTGAACGGTGCTTATCTGCTACTTCAGTTAGCAGCGACAACTTTGCAGTCTTGTAACCTTCCTTCTCAGAAATTGTTTATATTTGGAAGTTAGCTTTGGATTGAGAGAGTGTTAAAGTGACAAACTGCACAGGCAAGCTGTTAATACAGTTGTTTATGCAGCTGCTCCAGAATGCTGATTAACCCAACTGTTTACACCTGGTCGCCAGTGCAACCTGTTCTGTGACTTGCAGTGTGGCAGGGAAAGATAAGGCTGGAGAGAAGTGGTCACTTCTGGTCACGCCGTATCCTCTGAACACAGTCCCTGGCATTTGAATAAAGCAGAGCTTCTCTCTTGATTATTATTACTTCTTTTTTTCTGAGGTACTTGGTTAAAAAATGGAGATGATTTCTGGCCCTGGAGTTGTATCTCCCTGAAGTTCCTGAGTGAGCAGCCCTGGTGCTCCGCCAGGTGTCGCTGTGGGCTGGGACAGCCCAGGTGGGAGCAAGCACACCCAGCTGCCAGGGCCTCTGTTCTGTATTCGTTGCGGTTTGTAGGAGATGGTGCCAAGTTGTACTGAGGAAAGGTGTGTGAACTGGGAAGTGCAGGATTAATTTATAATAATCTGATAGGCAAATCAAAAGTGCTTCCTGTACTTGTTTTATAACTGTGGGATTTGAGTGTGCTCGCTATCTGTAAGCGTGAGTGGTGCATCTAAATAAAACATTCAGCATACGTACAAGATATTCCATGCAAGGCTTCAGTGTCCCGTTGGACCTTTCAACTGATTACCCTGAAGTTCTGTACCAAGATTAATGAAATAATCTCATTAGTATCTCAAGGAATTGGGGAAAAAGATAAATGTGCTGGTGGTAATTATGCCTTCATACACAAATCCAGCACTCAGGAATCTACTTGACGTAGCATTCTGAAAACAGATGGTGACACCTGAGGCTGAAGTGTGCTTAAACTTCTGTTTCCCTGCACGTGTGACCCACAAGCAGTGAACTTAGAGCTTATTAGTAGTCTGGTACATTTGATGAGAAGTGATTTATCTGCAGCAGATAATTAAAAATAATACGTGGCAGGTAAGTTGGTGTTTGATTCTTTACATGTGTGATATTTTAATGTATCAGGGACTTGGAACATTAAAGGGCGGAAGAAACGTGAAGATTCTGCAAGTCACTTCGTCTGGGGATTGTGATGGGACAAGTGGATCTCACACAGAAAGGTCTGGTTTCCTCTGGGTGTTTCATTAGAGAATGGGAAGATAGAGGGTAGCTGGGGGTCCCCTCAGCACAGGTTACATGTCAACAGCAATCCCACCTGGCTGGCTTGCTGTCAGCGTGCTTACTGCTCTTCTCATAGCATGATGGGTTAGGAGATCTCGATGTGGGTGCACTAAAGCTTCCACAGCAGGAATAGCGTGGCCCACAGCAGATGGGTCACTTCAGTGATGTTGACCATTTCACAGGATGGCCTCAGAAAAAGATGAGAGTTGTAGTGCAGGGCTGAAGGGCAGTGCAGTTTGTGGTACCTCTGCCTGTGCCTCTTTCCAAGGATTAGTGCAACTTTGAATTAAAAAAAAAAAGTTTCTGGTTGTAAGTTATGAAGGGATCTCACAGCAGCGCAGGAAGTCCTGGAGTTTCTAGTCACAAAGCACTATAAGATTCGGGCCGATTATTTCCTAAACTGAGGTACAGAAAATGAATCTGTGGAAGTTTGCAAAGAGCAGCCACAGAACAGCCGGCTGCCTTCAGTCAGAAGGCTCCTTCCCTACTTTCCTCTGCAACGCAGACAGATGAGTTCCTGAAAAGCCATTTTGCTGGTTTTGGCACAGACTCTGCTGTGTTAGTGCTCGCAGAAAGGATGCAGGCAGCAAGCAGCTATGTCTTCCTTTTTCTGAGTCCATCAGCTTCTAGGCTTGCTTCTGTAGGTGGCAGTGTGCTAACAGGAGGATGTGTCCTGTTCCAGGCAGTGCTGGTGGAACCTTCTGCCCCTGGAAAAAGCGTTTGTAAACCCTGCCTGCCTTCTCGTGGAGTCCAAGTCCAACTCCTCAGAGCTGCCTGTGAGGTCTGGAGGTCAGAGAGGTGCTCATCAGGCACCAGCTGACCTGTGGAATGGCTGCTGCAGTTTAGTGAGCTATTGCACAGCTCCCAGCAAACATCACTGGTGGTTACAGACAATACTGCATCCAGTGCAGGGTCATAGAACCACAGAATTGTTTGAGTTGGAAGGGACCCTTAAAGGCCATGTAGTCCAACTGCCCTGCAATGAACAGGGATACCTACAGCTCCATCAGGTGCTCAGAGGCCCATCCAGCCTGACCTTGAGCGTCTCCACTGTCACCGCCTCCCTGGGCAGCCTGTGCCAGTGTCTCACCACTCCTATTGTGAAAAACATCTTCCTTATCTCCAATCTAAATCTCCCTTCTTTTAGTTTCTTCTTTCTTACAGCCCCGCTTTAGATACTGAAAGTCTGCTCTCAGGTCTCCTGGAGCCTTCTCTTCTCTAGGCTGAACAGCCCCAGCTCTCTCAGCCTCTCCTCGTAGGGGTGGTGTTCCATTCCCGGGATCATTTTTGCAGTGCAGCAGGTCCGTGTTTCTCCTGTATGAGGACCCCACATCTGGATGCAGTATTCCAGGTGAGGTCCCAGAGCACAGAGCAGAGGGGCACGATCACCTCCCTTGCCCTTCTGGCTGCACTCCTTTTGATACAGCCCAGGATACAGTTGGCTTTTCATATCACTGTAAGTTAATGGCAAAAACTAGATGTTGAGTTGTTTGATAAAAATATCAAAGTCTTAAGGGATCGCACGGTGGCCCAAAAAGCTCCCGACTCAGTGTCTGTTTGCGCTGGGTCCCCCTTTCCCAGCCTCCAGCTGTTCCCAGCCAGGGCAGAGGAGCTGCTTTGGTTATCACCTCGGCTGAGATGTGGATTGGGAATTTGACTTTCCACTTACAGCAGCAATTAGGAGGCTGCCCTGAGAGGCCAAGTGTCAGACACTGTTTGTAGGAGTTTGTGAAATGCAAAGGGAAAAGAAAGGTAGAAGTCTTGTCAGCAGGGTAAGGCTGCAACTCCTCATAGATTTTAAAAGAAAATAGGAGAGCAGCCTCGGTTTGGGTGAAAATGTGAAAGGATCAGACAGGGCGATGTAACTGAGCTGGCAGAGGCATTTTGTGTGGCTTGAAAACTGTGCTGCTACTCCTCTTTTTTTTCCAGTGAAGCATGAATGTTAATGCTTAATGCTGAAACAAGCTGCTGTCATGCACGTAAGGTATTCTGCCTTTCCTCAGGGGTTGTGCTGCTGCTCTGGTGGGAAGAATAACATGGCAGCTCGACAGGCTTTGTGTCTGCTCCAGCTTGTACCAGTACAAAAGCAGCAAGACAGCATGCGCGTGATATCACAGCAACCACTGCCTGTGCTGAAGATGGCCAGCTGGGGGCTAACTTCTGTGGCACTGGGGGAAGTCTGAGGCAGCCCATGGTGCGGCAGGGCTTCACTCACAACCCCTGCCTGCGAGTTTGTGCTATAGAACACTCTGGAGCCTTCTTTATTTTAGACCCACCCCCAACCCTGCTGATCTTCACTGCAAAGCTAGCCATGGTGACTCAGCAGAGACATGTGCTATGTGTTTCGCGAAGCATGAGTACCACGCTTAAGGTGTGTGGGCATGATGGTTGGTGCCTCCTGCCCTCTGCCATCCTGGTTCCCACAGTACAGGTTCCTCTCGGGCTGGGGGGTGTGGGTCCAGCTGGAGGGAAAACAGGGTTAATGCTTTTCCTCCTCAGGCAGACACCAGTTCAAACGTTTTCTTCTTTAGGAGCCAGTGGTGCGCAGATAATTTGCCTGCTTTGTTCCTCACAGCTGAACTTCCACCTGTGGTCTGTCCTTCCTGGGTGGGAAGGAACCAGAACTGAATGCTCATTGAGAAAGATGCTATGTAACTGTGAGAAGAAAATGGCCAAAGCCAGTCTGGCTCACCCTGCTCAAAGCCAGGTCACCCTTGGTGCTGCGTGCCTAGCACTGGCATGGGAGAGCCTGTGCTCCTGCCTTTCTTTCTCACAGCTTTTTTTTTTTTTTTTCTTTTTCTTTTTGTCACTGGCACGTACACAAGTGAAAGGTGCCAGCCCATCCACAAGCTGAGGGGAGGGCAGGCATGACCTCCGAGCTGACCTCCTGTGGGGTGGCAGGGACACATGACTTCTCCGCCTTCCTGTTGGACAAGCTGAAGTCACAGCTGGGACCATCCAGCCACCCTCTTCACAGCATCGCAGAGTGGCTGAGGTGAGAAGCCACATCTGGAGGTGGTGTAACCTCTCTGCTCAAGCAGGGACACCTAGAACAGGTTGTCAGGAACTATGTCCAGACAGCTTTCGAGTATCTCCAAGGATGCAAGCCCTTGGGGAAAGGTTTGCCTTGTCTGCGGCCCGTAGTCTCCATGTCTAGCCAGACAAACTGGCAGTAGTGGGCTCAGCCAGCACCTTGCAGGTGGTGGCTCATGGAGATGTGCAGCAGTGATCTCTTCTTCACCAGGGTATCTCAGCAGGTTATGAACTGAAGAGATTGATGTGATGTGTGGAAATTGTTACTATCAGTGACTCCAATCAGCAGTCCAGTACTTGCTTTGAGGATGGAGTGACATAAATCTGTTAGAGAGTGTCCAAAGGAGAGCTGTAAGGATGGGGTTTGTAGGACAAGGCGTGTGAGGAGCACTGAGGCTGCTGTGTTTGCTCAGAGCAGAGGAGCTGAGGGGAGCCCTCATGGCGGCTGCAGCTCCTCACAGGGAGCAGAGGACAGCACTGAGCTCTGCTCTCTGGGGACTGCACAGAGCTGTGTCAGGGGAGGGGCAGCTGGGGTTAGGGACGGGGTCTGTCCCAGCGGGTGGTGGACACTGCCCTAATGCTGGAGTTCAGGGAGTGTTTTCTATGATTCTACGTTATTCAAAAGGTGATGATGCCTGATGTTGCATAGAGAGAAGCAGTGGTGCATGCTCCTCCCCAGTTCAGCCTTGTCCCTGCCTGGGTGAGCAGATAATCCTTATCACGAGCAGGCAGAGACACACGTGGCCGAGAGGGGCCGTTGCTGGGTGTGTGCATGAAGGAGCCGGGTGCTGGGATACCATCTCAAATGCTACAGATTTTTTTTTTCTCTGCTTTTACACCTAGGAATAATTATGAGCAAACACATGACTATTTTAATAAGGATATTTTATTGTTTACTTCATTTTGAAAGCAATTAAGACTAGAAAAATAGCTCTAAATTGGAGGAAAAAAAACCCCAAAAAACTGTAATACATGATCAGAAAAATGAGAACCTGATTCTATAAACAATTATTTGTGCAAGCAAACCCAAGTCCCACTACGTCCACTGGCTTCAGAGCTTTAAATTCTGCTTAAACTGTGCCAGATCCTTGGTACATGGGCCAACAATACTGTCCTTTTGAGTTCTGGACAATACTGTATGTACATGTATATCTACACATATATGCATGCAATGCATACTTACATATATACATCATCTGAGCTCTAGGTAATATTCTATGTACATATATGTATGTATGTAGAAGATATGTATATATACAATATGCATGTATACAATACATATATATGTACACGTATTTGTGAGACATGTGCATGTGTGTGTATATGACATATACATGTAAGTGCTTTTGCTCTGTGATCCACAGTAAACACAGTTTGGGCAGACAAGGACCAAGACGTACCTAACACAGGGAACCAAGGAGCTAAAAGCCAAACCCATGCTTGACTTTTGCACCTGGCTGTGATCACCGTCCTTGCCTTTCACCTGCAGCTGCTTGCAGTGCCCTGGGTTGGGCACTGAAATAATCCAGAGGCGGCCATGCCAAACCCAGGGAGGTGCACCTCCTCCAGGCCCACCAGCACCATTATTCCCTCACAGAAGTGCTGCACCGTCTGCCATGCAGCTGCACTTCTCAATGATCATGTTGGGAAACTCAGTCGCCTCAATCTCAGTGTGGTTGCCCCTCCGGATCAGGTACATGATGGGGAGCGGGGAGCTCTCGGCCACGGTGCAGGTACGCTCCCCCCAGCGCTGCAGTGGGCTGGGAAGCTGCAGGCAGCTCCCCTGGCAGCTGTAAGCCTGATACCCTGCTGGCTCGATGACCCAGTACTGCGTCCAGGAGAGCTCACGGAAGTTGATGTAGTGCTTCTGCCTGCAGCAGGTGGACTTCCCTGCATGCACGCCATCCTTGCAGTCTCCAGGGCCCCTTTGTGTGTGAAGGGAGAAACGTCAGGAAACAGGGAAGGCTGATGGCACAGCCCTGAGCTGGGAAGCTCGGACCATGCTCGGGTTTCATTTGAAAATTCAGGCAACAAAGTGAGCGCAGTAACTTAGGGGCAAAGCCATGTGGATGCGGGTTTCATACTCACCCGTAGTCCTCCAAGTCAAGGGTATAGAGCACCAGCTCAGGTCTGCCCACGGCTCTGTCCCCAGCATCCTGTGAGGTGAAGCGTACAGCCTTGGCAACCTCTGCAGCATAGCTGCCCACTCTTTCCCCTTCGATCCAGGCCTGCAGGACCATTGGCTCCTGCCTCTTGTTTCGCAGCCAGTAGTGCACGGCCTGCGTCACATCAAAGTTCTTCCAGCCCGACTCTCTTATGGGAACCAGCCTGCCAGGCGGAGAGAAGCCCATCAGACAAAGCTCACGGCAGTTTTTGCTGTGGGATAATTTGCTTCCTGTGCGTTGCCTTTATCACATGATAACTCTTGCTGAGAAGCTCTGGGCAAGTACCCACAGCAATTAACTAATAAAAGAATCACAGAGTCAAAGGGGTTGGAAGGGATCTCTGGAGATCATCCAGCTCAACCCCATGCTAAAGCAGGTTCCCTACAGCAGTCACACGGGAAAGCATCCAAGTGTGCTTCGGATATCCACAGAGACTCCACAACCTCTCTGGACCCACAAGGTATGCAAGGCTAGCAGGCACTGAAGGGTGAAGTAAAAACCCTTGTGTCAAGGTATTTGTTAACTCAGTGCAAGGTTATATGCAGCACTGGTGCTTGTGTCACCACGCAGCTGAACGTGGCACCTCCTGCCTGCTCCTGTCCTACCTATCACATACATTTCTGCCCACCCAAAAAATTGGTCTGATGTCTAATTGTGCTTTCAAGGGTTGTGAAGCTTTCACAGAACTTGAGGCTGTAGAAACAGATACTTCTTGCAATGCTGAAAGTGGTGAATGGAATGGACAACAGAAAGCCTACCAGCAGCCAGTAACTCCTTGAGTTAAAACCAAGAGGTTTAAGGGCTTGTTCAGCTTAGAGAATACCCTGGAGAGACCTCACTCTGGCCTTCCAGTACTTAAAGGGAGCTTATAAACAAGAGTAAAATCAACTTTTTATATGGTCTGATTGTGAAACGACAAGGGGGAATGGTTTTAAACAAAAGGGGGTGAGATTTAGAATAGGTGTCAGGGAGGTTATCCCTGAGAGGGTAATGAGGTGCTGGAATACGGTGCCCAGAGAAGCTGTGGATGCCTCATTCCTGGAGGTGTTCATGGCCAGGTTGGGCAGGGCCCTGGGCAGCCTGATTCTGTGCCTGGTTTAGGGGCTGGCAACCCTGCCTGCAGCAGGAGGGCTGGAGCTAGATTATCTTTGAAGTCCCTTCCAACCCAAGCCATTCAGTGATTCTATGATTAGAGGTGCAGACCATTATTTGGCACAGAAATGCATCACTTCAACACATCATTGCATATTTGCAGCCTCAATATCTGCTCTTATTAACTCCACACTCCCCACCACCTACCGGGAGTCAATCAGTGAGGTCCTGTTTGTACCATCGTGCTGTTGCTGCACCCAGTAGATGCTGACCCTGGCGTTGGACACGGGCCGATGGGGCTGCCTGGCTGGCAGGTTTGCTCTGTCCAGGGGCTTCTTGAAAAGCTTCAGTTCGGCCATTGTCACTTCACTGTTTTTTGGTATTCTCCCCTCCATGTCAAAGATGAAGTTCTGGCGCATGGGGTCAGAGTAGAAGACTTCTGTCCATGACGTAGAAACAAAAAGACAGCCTGTCATTGCCATCCTCTGCATTTCATCCACAGTTATCACAGCACATTGCTTGCGTGCTCCAGTATGATCCCTTGTGGCAGAGGCAGCCCCTGAACACGCCTTTTCTAACGCATACTTACTATCCTGCAAAGAAACAAATGCTTCTAGATCTGAAACTGCAATGTGGGAACAATGGGAAGAGATCTCCTATATGTAATTCATCCTAAATAGAGCAAGCACTGAAAGGCATGTGTCCCTTTGCCAGTGCTGTGCGCTGTACCAGGAAACGACACAAACTGCTAAAGTTAAAAAACTGATAAAGTTAACAAACTGATAAAGTTCTTGCCTTTGCTGCCCAGGACGCTATGTGCGTAGGCACCGGGGTTTTTCTATCACCCACCCTTTTCCAGGATCAAATTTTTTCCACCCTGCTCCCCCTCAGAGCCTGAACCCAGCTGCACTCCCTGTGGCTTGCTGCGGCCAGGGTGTTACCTGCATTGCCGGGGATCCCCTGCAGGATGCTGGCCAAGCTGGGCGAGGCGCGACGCTTCCCCCTGTGCCGCTTCAGCATGGAGATGTACTTGTTCTTCACGTGCTCGGGGATGACCAGGTCCACCAGGTCTCTCTTATGAAGCTTAGGGACTTCAGAGAGCCCCAGCTGCTTCAGCATCATTTCCTTGAACCCTTCCTGGGTGAAGGCATGGGCCATGGCAGCCAGGCAGAGCACATAGAGCATCCTGGTGAAGCTCGCCTCCATACTGCCCTGTTGGTGGCTCGCAGGGAGGATCGGGGATGTCAGCGGGGCTGCGGTGCACTCGCTGGCTGTGGAGTGGGACAGAGGTTTTATAGCCAGCCTTATCCCACTGGCACAACAAATTCCACAAGTGGGGACAAAGCAGGGGACTTAAAAGGCTCACCCCCGCCTCAATAGACACATGCCAGTTTAACACCTCCACACACCACCAAGCTGACTTGGGGCATTTAGGGGAGCTCCCAGATTCCTGCACTGGGAAGAGATTTCCCTGCTCTTTTAACTCTCTGCATACTTCTGCCCCAAAATCCCCTGAGTGAGCTGCATCACACACTGATGGATTTGCTGCCTGAAGTGGCCAATACCTCTCAGGAGAATAAAGCTTCAGCAGAACGTTCACCTTTATGGCAGGCATTACAAAATAACTTCAAATATCGGAGGTGGGAGGGTCGTAGTGTTGAATCACGGTGGTTGGGTGAGCTATGGCCTTTTCCATTGCCTCTGGATCACAGAGAAGTTGGTGGAAGAGGCACAGTCCTGGCATTTTAGATGTGGGCTCAATAATGCCTGTGCTTGAGGGAAGATGGCTTTATGTACAGGCAGATAATCTCTCAGTGAGCACAAGAAACCACTCTGCTTCTCCACAACCCCAGTAACAACTGTTGGTGTTCTGAACAGCATCAATAACTTAAAGAGAGCTGGCACTGGAGAGCAAAGGTGAAGGGAAGCTGGGTGTAGGGGGCTGCTGTTTGCCTTGAAATAATCTTAAAACCTGAAGCTTGCATCCTTGGCTTTGCTGGCATATTTTTAAAACCAATAAGAGAAGATAATTGAAAAAATAAAACGTGAAAGATGAAAGTCTTAAGGAACACAGCTTTTGGGGCAGATTCTTGTCCTTCTCCAGCAGGAGCAAGCATGGGATGTCTAGACCTAAGTACAAAATGCCTTCATCATCACCATCAGATCAGTGGACTTCTTCTGTCTCTGTGAATGAGCAGTGCATTTTCACCCAGTGTATGGGTGTCCTGAGAAAAGCGTGGCTGTGGCTCCTGAAGTACTGAGCTCTTACAAAAGCCACCAGGACGGTTCATCTCCCACTGAAGGCAGTGTGAGTTGAGGCAGCAAATAAACCTGCATGCAAGAGATGACAGTGCCTGAGGACACCACAGCACTCGGCACTTCTGGATCCAACATGCGACTTGTCCTGTAGCTGACAGCTGAACCACCAGGATGAAATCTCTTCCTTGTCTTATGTGTATTGGATGGTGATTTATGGACTTCACACATAAGAAAAAAATCATTGAGCAAATGCAGTGGAAGTTCAGCTAAGAAGAAAACAGAGGATGTGGATTGTAGGCTTTTCACAGGAGAGTGATTATCTGGTCCGGTTGGTGGAGTTGCCATTCTCCCTTTGTCACACAAACAAGAAAAGGTCAGGAATTTTATAGTAGCTCTTTTTGGGTAATGTGTATTAGGGCCTCTACGGTGCATTCAGAGTGCCAAGCAGAGGATTTATGGGGGGCTGCGGGGCATGATGTCTGAGGAACTTACAGTTTTAAGGGAAGCCAGGATGCGGTGAAGAGAGAATCTCCGTATTGGAGCTTTTAGGTAGTTTCAAACAGATCTCTAAGATACTGGGCATATCTATGCAATGATTTTTGGTAAATAAAACTAATGGGTTAAAAGAGAAAGTGTGAAAGGGTTAGCCTAATTACATGGCTATTATCCTGGGAAACAGGAGTGGTTCAAACACATTTGCAGCGTGTCAGTGAGGATCTGATTTTCCAAGCACTGCATTCTTATGGATATAGTTCTTATATATTACAGTGGGGCCACACCACAATGGCTTTTGTTTGAGTGTTGTAAAAGGCCACAGTTTTTTTCTGCTCTAAGAAATGTCCTAATTTGTTCAACAGACTTTTCATATAGGCAACAGGAATGCATCTCTGTCCTGACTCTGGTTTTTTTTTTTTTACAAAATCCACGTTCTTTGAGTCTAGAAATGTGGTTAAAAAAAAAAAAATAGGGCTGAGACACAGGTGTGAACTTGCCATGTTAAAGAAGAATACATGCAGAGCTTCTGCTTCTGAGTCTTCTTTCTGTCTCAAGTCCCTCTGTCCCCCGCGGGACAGCAGCTCACCCCCTGCCAGGGAGGCAGCTCGGAGATTTGCTGTTGCCTTTATGCAGGGAGAGAAGGGCAGGGAAATCCTCTCTCTCTTTTGTGAGGTGACTGGACAGCACTGGGTGCAGATGGCTTGGTTCTGCACAGGGTCTGTGCAGACTACTTCCCCAAGGTGGCAGCTTTCATTGCTCCTCTACCTCCATGATAGACTGCTGCTTTTCATTAGGGTAGGAATAGCTTGCATGAAGAACCAGAATAACAGCACCCAGGCTGGTTTAACTCACTGGAATTTGCATAAACACGCCTTACAATTCATCCTATCATGCAAAATCTAGTACAGAAAAGTTCTTAAAGATAGTTCAGCAAGAAGTGCAGAAGAAGGAGGAGCAACTCCAGGCACCAGGGCATGCTGGGGCCTCACAGCTGCAAAGCAGCTCTGCAGAAAAGGGCCCAGGGTTTCACGTTGTTCTGGGCAGCCAGGCTAAATTGTCCACATCCAGTGAAAATGCCTTACAGGTCCTGTTTGAGCTCCATCACACACAAATGGTGGTGGTAAAGCTTCAGGCAGCAATGGGGATGGCACTCCCTTACACCAGGAATGCATTTACCATGCAACATATCTAATATATATGGTAAAAATTCTCATTTAATCTGGGAGAGAGGTTGCAAACCTGATCCGATCTTGAGCTCAGGTACGTAATTCTCATTACTATGGTGCTATATGACTTAGATCTCACTGACTTGCAACACATCTTCCTTAAGTAGGCTCCTGCGTTTATTCACGGGCTTGTCCTGGTCAAACAGCCCAGACAAAGACACCTGTTTGAAGAGGAGTGGATAAAATGTCCAAAGTCCCAGTGTGTCCTTGGTCAGCTGCTGTCAGCTGGCTTGCTCACAGGATATGTGTTAGCAGCATTTGCAAAGTGCCAGTGTTCTGGCAGCAAAGAGCTCTCTGAGATATTTTTTTTCCTACAGAAAAGCAAACACAACTGTTTAAATACAGCCTTTTCTGTCCTTGCAGCAGCCTCCTCCCTGCTGTCCTCATTTGCGCTCTATTTGTAGCTGGGGTAGGAGTATAAGTTACCACTGTTTTGTGGGAGCACCACTTATTTTTCTAATAAATGTATGTGCTCTTTTGGAATGTTCGTTCTTCTTCTTTGAAAAAGGGAATACCAATTACTTTTTCCCTGCTCAAAGAAAGAATAGTGCTGTATTCCAGGGGCTGCACTTTATTACCAGGAGAAGCTGCAAAGGCAGAAAGACTATGAACTATGTGTTAATGAAAGCTGAATAATTTGTGTTGCTAACTTTGCTGGAAGATGCTTTTCCTCTGCAGGCCAAACACGAAGATGAAAGAAGTGGGAAATCTAAATCAAACCTCTTCTGTTACGGATGGTGAGCTAACATGCAAAATAGTAACATGTTGTTTTAGTGGAAAAAAAGAAAAAAAATAAGAGGGAGAATGTTTCTTGCACAGAAAATCACAAAAAACAGCGTGAGATAAAAGAATTAGGCCATAGTTTGGACAGAGAGTACGAGATAGAACTGAGACTTTAGACTTCACTAATCTGATACACCTAATAAACAGTGGAGTAATTGCCCAAAGGTTTCCACTAGACCTCACTGAAACATTTAGCACTAACATGAACGATGCCTTAGCAAATATGTTGGCAAAAGAGACACCTGCAACGGCAGGAAATGGAGCGGAGCTACTCATTGAGCTGTTCTCCATCTGTAACATCTGCTGCCGTGGCAACGCTGGGGCTATCGCGAGTCAGCAGGATTTACACCAGATGGATTCTGTTCCAAAATGATCACCTGCACGTGGTTTTTTTCCTTGATGCTAACAAACAGCACACTATCTGATGAAGTGGTATTCATGATGCATCCAGCAGTACCTCCGGAGCTGCCGTCTGGCCCTGCGCGAGCTTTGCATCATACAGCTCTGTTTCTTTCTCTTCAGAAAGTGCTGCCATCTCCTTTGAGAATGGCCACAAAGGGCTACAGAGTATTCCAAATGCGTTTTAAAAGGTTTTATCTCTGTTAAAAGATTTCAAGTTCTTAATAGTGACTCACTTTTAAAACCTACTGAGTACTTTGCTCTTTATGCTGACTTCTCATTTACAGTGTTCATTCCGTTCTTCTTCTGTCCAGATTGTGTAGAGCTTTGAGAGTCCCATAATAAGCAATACTACAATAGCCCCTGATTTTCTTTCACCTTCAAGCAGTGCTGCAATGCTGAGGAAGGGGTGTGTGGATTGAATGCCCTTTTTTGAGCAGTTACTACAAAGCTGTTTCCACTTAAACATTTCTATTATCTTTATAGTGTTTTTTAACCATTTTTGTCTGTTGCTTTTTTCAGTGGGAAAGAATGAGAGAAAATACAGTTCTTTGTGTACTTGGCTCCAAAGCAGAACACAAAGCAGTATTTTAATTCACGGCAGAGGTTAAATTATGTAATTTCCTGCCATGTAGCCGTATCCATGCAAAACAAAGGGTATAAAGTCTTGGATTTAACAAGGCCCTTGTAAAGAGCAAAATACGGCGGTGTGATCTGACTAGCTTTAATCCTTTTAGCATTCATACTACAGGGCTCTGGGAGATGCATTGTGTTTGTTTGATTTTAAAAGGGAATCTAGCCACACTTGGCTGGGCCACCTGAAGCGTGAAACATGAACTTCAGGTTTTTGTTTTATTCTCACTTAACCATTTGCTTTTGCATTCATACAGGAAAGCCCAACTTTTGCACACAGCAACCAAGTAAATCTCTAAACCTTAAGTTTGTGCTCAACACAAGATTCTGCAGCAAATGCCACGTATTTGAAGATGATAACTATAAGCTGAACAATGTAGTGAATATATAGTGACTTAAATTTGGTGTATTTCTGCAGCGTGGCTGCTAGCCCTGCACTCACCAGCACGGAATCCAGAGGCGATTAGCAAATCATACACATGGAAAAGGTTTCCAAAGGCACAAAAAGGAAATTAAAGCTCAAGTTTCATTGATTTGAAGGAAATTTGTGTGCTTAGTCCCTCTTCTCTGCTTTGAATCTAAAATAGGAATGTTTTACCTCGCTGACAACAAAACTAGGTACCAATTACTGCGAGCAGAGCAGAGATATAAATAACCTGGAATTCTTTTGAAATACCTACTCAGTTTGACCAGATGTGCTAGAACACTTCCATGGCAGACTACAGGAAAGTGGTGTTTTCAATAAAGCTCATGCTCTGCAAGTCCAGTGCAGGGGATGTGACAATCACAGTGTGCAACAGTGTTGGAAAATTGTCTTCCCAAACACTTTGGAAAGTGCACCACTTGGCCTCCTCTCAGCTTACTTCTATCTTCCCAGGCTGGAAAACTCGGAAATGTATGCTAACCTAAATACACAATGGCTGAGATGCATGGTGGAACATGGAAATATGCTATTGCCTGGGCTTGCCTTGAAACTGGTACACAAATTACAGCAATTGCAGGTTTCCTAAGAAATGTGGATGGAAACTGGTTTCTTGACATCATTTCACATCCTCTGAGAAATACTCTCCTGTGATAATTTGATTTAAAAAACTGTGATCTTATACTGACATACAAAACCCCTCCTAATCATCACAGGAACAAAGCACAGAGGATCCACGATCAAGCTGCCTCGCTCTTCTCCAGTGCAGTCTGTTATTTGGGGCCTTAGTCCTCAGGTCTGTTCCCCTCAGGGCTCTGTGCAGCACTGTCAGCTTACACTGACCCTCTCAGTTCTTTGTGCACACCTATGTGTGGGGCAGTGTCAGGAACTGATCCAGAAAGCATAAAATAAAAGGCGCTGTGAAAACAGGAATAGCCTGCCCCACTGCCACAATGGGATACAGACCTTCCTCTTGCCCTGGAGCCTGTCTCACTCTGGAATCTACATGTAACTCCACCTGGATTAATTCTCATCACTCACCTCACTATAATCTGATACATAACTGGCACGTATAAGCATCTGCCTTACTAAAGCTGTAAAGAATACATCAGTAGGAAGGAAAGTGGAAGTGTTCTGAGCTCTCCTCTCAGTTCTGTCCCTGAGTCAGTATAATGACCTTGAGTAAATCGCCTTGGCCAATATTTTCAAGTCCTTATTTAGACATGAAAATAAATAACCTGATTTTCAAAGGTACCAGCCAACCACAGCTTCTATCAACAAAACTCTAATCACCAGTAGACTTGAACAAGTACTCTACGCAAACTATATTAGTTAAACGAACAATATAGCTCTTGTCATCTGCTACTGTATATTTACAAGGAGGAAAATTCTCCAGTGGTCCATAGATCAGCAGTGTGTTTAAGATCAACTTGCAGTGAAGACATGGCTTTCTGTTTTTACAGAGCTCAGACACACACGATCACGAGGCAATGTTAAACGTGTTGTGTTTCTCTAGCTGGAATGGTGTGAAGGAAAACCTTTATACCATTTGCATACATTTGAAAGGAGAAAAATGGAAAATAATAATAATAATTAAAAAAAAAGATTAGGGGAATAGTCATCACAAAAATGGAGCTGTAATGAAGGATAAATGGGAGGAGGCTGCACCCCACACCTCCCAGCCAAGCTCTGCTCAAGCCAGGCCCCGGCTGCAGGATCTTTCTATATGGATGAAGCCCTAGTGCCCTTGCTCATGGTTGTTTGTCACTGTGACAGCTTCACAGCTTCCTGCTTAAGACACTTGGCATCCTGTCACCAATTGGCTCTGCACACTTGCACCTGACCCCCTGCACGGGCTCACCATGCTCATCCTGCTGCCAATAGTGCCCCCCATGCTCAAACACTGTGGCATGAATGTGCAAAGGAGCTGAGCCTCTGCTGCAGTGCCAAGTGTGACAGCGGCCTTCAGTGCTCTTTGCAAAACCAAGCCCTTACATTAACAGATCATGCCTAATGGCTGAGTCACATACATCTACAGAGATAATTATTGGTGCAAACTCCCAGGCGGGACAAAGATGCTATGAAGTGTAACTCTTAGTTCAGTTCAGGTTCGTTTTGAGTTAGCAAATAAAGTCAAATCTCTTTGCAGTCCTTATAAACTGTACTCAGATTTTTTTTTTTCATATTTAAATCCAGGAATTGGAAGGGGAAATTTTTGCCCAAGGAAAATAAAGATCACTCATTGTAAAAGTCCTTTCAAAAATTATTTAATCCAGATTTACATTTAAATATACTATTATTTTGAAAACATACTTATTTAAATTATAACCATCTATGTCAAGACCAAAGCTTTTGAGAACTTAAAGATGTGGTGAAAGACATTTCTAAATGGCCCAGCAGTGTGCTTGGTGCTGACTTGTAGGGCAAGCCAGGCCAGTGAGCCAGGCAGGGCCAGGATGAGGGCCTTGAAGCCCACATCCTTGGGAAGAAAGCCAGAGACTGCAGATACAGACTGGATGAAGCAGACTGACTACTTTAATGACCAGCTTGCTCAAAGTTGACAAACTAATTAGTGTTTAAGAATAAATAAATAAATATTATTTTTTTTCTTCTGATCTACTCTCATTAAAAGCAGAACTTAATAGGTTGGTTGACACAATTGTCTGTTTAAGCCCATCTTGGGTTACAGGTCTCTGCCCCCCAGTAGGTGAGGTTGATACATCTCCTGGAGCATTTTGTGGCTCCTGTGTAAGCAACTGCCCAGTTTTCTGCTCAAGAAAAGAATGCTAATGTCTGCCCAGGTCTCACCCCAGTGCTGTTGCAACAGGAATTGCTTTGTGTGGTCAGGACTGCTGTTGAGCTCAGAGGCAAGAACACCAGACCACCTTGCAAAAGCTAACACACATTGTGTCCAGGAAAAGCAAGGCGTTATCAGCCATAAGGTTTGGAGTATTACCCTAGGGATAAATACACCTGCCTTCTGTTTCACCTAAATCTGACATGGGGCCAGGTGCAGTCCTCTCCAGTGGAAGAGACCGGGTTGTGACAGATGGTTTCTCCATTCCCAACTCTCTCTTGGAGCCACCTTAATTACAGTTAACACTACACTACCTATGCATTAAATCCATTCAGACAAATTAACAGGGTTAATGCATGGATAGGCATTAACATAATATGTACAGTCAAAAAACAGTGATGTCATCCATATTTCAGGTCGCCTTGTCTTATTTTTATACCAAAATGTGCCACATCAAGTAGTTTCATTTCCACATGCTAATAATAAGCTTTCTATATATCAGCAAAAGATTATCCACAGCTGCACCTACCCACAAAACAATGGTTCAAAATCTCATGCTGCACTCAGGTGAGCGATGGGGAATGCCACACATTGTCCAGTGGCAAGTCACAGGCGTGTCTTAGCCCAGATGGGGCTACTGCAAGGTTTGGTAGATGACAAAAATTGTGAAAGAAGAACAAAGCACATTTCTATTATATATTGCTAGATATATTTAGTTAAATATTTTGTATAATAGTGAATTCTATTTATTAGTAGAAATGCATTCAGTCTGTAACACAAGGCCACCTTGAAAATCAGCATTATCCGTGAATGAGAAGCAGCACTAAGAATTAAAAAGAAGAGAGAAATCAAGTATAAGTCTATTAGCTTAAATTTGCTTATTTGTATTATGATTAGAGCTCACTTAAATTCATCTCTCTGTCCAGATTTTTCTCTTTTTATTGTGCACATAGAAATGCTCGGGGTTTCAGAGGAAGAATCCATAGTGCCCACCTTTGGTATTCTGAGGCTTGTAAACAGATTGCAAGATGAAAGCAAAGATTAAAAGGTAGCAATGAGCTGCAAGGCTAGAAACCTGAATTAAATCCATTAAGATAGATTTGAATAAGCAAATAGGTAAGGAACAGCAAGCTGGGCTAGTGGGTTTCTTCAGAGAGAGCAGAAGTTGTAACCCTGTGAAGAGCTGCCACGCATGGTAAAGCCTCAGGGCACCTCATACTCGAGGCCCAGATACTATTGATGTCCTGTTGAAAGTTCACCCATCAAGGGAAACCCTGCTGTGATAAATCAAACAGAAAGTGACAGCTCTGCTCTTCAGCCATAAGGACGTTTAACAAAACACCTTTATCTTACTCATGCAAGGGAAGAGTTCCACGGTAAGTGTAAATTCCCTGCACACTTGTTCAACTCAGTGCTAAAGAGCTGTGAAGTGGTTATGGAGAGTGGGAAATAAAATAAAGATGGAAGAATTTTAAATTCTGAGGACCTGCTCCCTACATCCTGAGGCTGGACTTCCATCTGCTCTAGCAACATAATTAAAAGTTTGCTAACTAATGACAGTATGTGGCTTTTGCCACCAAGAGAACAGACAGTGGTAAACAAATCCCTATTTACAAGAGGTAGGGAGGAGGGAAATGTGACACTGCTGCTGAAATTAGAGATAAACAAAATCACACCACTTAGCTAAAGAGCCTGTCTAGACAGAGGAGAAGAAAAAAAACAAATGACAAAACCTTGATCCTATTTTTCTGAGAAAAAGATTTCACAGCTGGGCAAAAGTCTTCAGAACCAAGAATGTCAAGACTGTGATGTCAAGTCCACTGAACATCACCTGTTTTACACCACAGAATAATACAGTTCAGCCATAGCAAGATCTCCATAACTCTGAAAAGTACAACAAAAATCTAAAGTACTAACAGTTAAGAAAAACAGTGAGAAAATAATCAAGTGGATTTTGGTTCTAAAAATATAAGAGCCATGGCCATAAAAATAAGATTTAATTTCAAAAATTAGTATTTTACTTTGAATTCCTGATTCTAAATAATCTGACCACATGATGATCTATTTCAGAAAAGCCAGAACAGAATAATTTCTCCGTAATACATCACACTTCCCTATCATCTTAGCCCCGAGTAGAAAAGAGTGTGCTTTTAAGTCGAAAGTGTGAACAGCATTCAACAATAACGGACTTTCTTTATTCTAGCAGCGGATCTGAGCTCTTTAAGCTCCTCTTTACAATGAGAATCTTTGTTTCATTTTCTATCTAATGTAAATGTTTATGGCCAATTTAAAGTTCTAGATTATCTACTATGCAGCTGCTAGGAGAACAATGAAATAATTATATCTTGAGATATTTCTTCATTGCTGTGTATAACTGGGACTTATTCCCTTTTTGCCAGATGGAGTGGGAGAAGGCACTCAGCACATGTACAGCCACAAGCTGCCATACCCTGAGCGGACATTCCTGAAAAATGGGATGGGATTTGACAGAGAAGCAGTTCTTCTCATGGATTAATAAAATAGCATGGTAGCAGACATGCATAGAGGCACCAAAGAAATGCAGTTTCAGCACGTACACGTGGAGGAGGAGTGGGACTGCCAACGGGAGGAAATGCTGTCTTTTAGGCAGTTTGAATATTAATTTCTTCAAAACATAAAAAGCAATAGATGACTGAGTACTGGCCTGAGATTTTGATTACTGTGAAATGAGAATGAATCTTCCAATGCCCTGACGGTTTGGGTTGTTTTTAGGGTGGATCACCATTGTGAAACCACGCTACCGCTTCATCCATGAGAGCGGACATAGCATGTAAATCCTTTACAGCAAACAATTCCCCTGCATCCCTCAGAACCATTAATTTTCTTCATCACTTTCTCCTTCCTCAGGTATCTGCTGCCCATCAAAGTCAATCATGTAAACCGAGGGTGAAAGATGCAGAAATGGGAGATGGTGAAGGTGGCAGTGCCAGGTATCAAATGACTGTTGAGGGAACACTAAAATAAAGGGTAGGGAAGCAGCAGACAGCAAGGCCTTGTCACACTGCGTTTTGGTCTGTTGGCTGGAAGCAATTAACTTCTGTAAAGGATAGGGTGTCTTTTGTGATGGCTGGGGATCCATCTCATCCCAGACCTATCACAGGCACATTAACTGTAACTCCCTAGGTCTCTTTCTTCTCCAGTTTACAAGATTTGAATGCTGTTATTGTCTTTATAGGTGCATGGATGCAAGAAGTTTTGTATATTTCACAGGACATTCGCATTACTACTGTTACTGAGTGTATTTCAGAGCTGCCCATCCCAGCATGCGGACTGCTCCACTGGCACCGTTTTTGACTCTATGATAGCACTGTAGCCCTCACTAGCCAGAAAATCCCTCAAGTCTTCAGCAGATGGCTGTGTTTAGGAAGCGGTGCAAAATTTTCATAGAGAAGTACTGACGGTCTGAAATAACTGCTGTGAGCCACCACAAATACCATGGCATGAGATTAGAGGAAGACTTGGCTCCTGATGTATTAAAGGCAATTCTGTCAGCCCCTGGCCTCCAGCTGAATGCCTTTCGCTGACCCTGCTTTCTGGGAATACACACAGCTCCAAGCCGGTCCTGGGATAAAATAAAGCTGAGTGAAATCGGGTGACCGACTCTCTGTGTCGTACTTTTGGCAGCGCTACGGAAGGAAGAGACCATGAAAGTAAGCGCGGCTTCCCCTCATGATTTTCCTGTAGCGTTCCTTCTCTGAGAGCAGCTTTCCAGGCTCTGCAGAGCACGAACAACAGGCGGCCGCAGCCGTGAAGCGAACATCAGGCAGCACGCGGACCGACGGCCGCCGCCGTTCCCCGCCCCGCCCGCTGCCTCACGGCGGCCGCCGGCCTGGGCGCGGGGCGGCACGCATGCGCGGGGAGCGGGACTTGTTGCTCGGGACGGTAACGCGGGGCCGTGCGGCGGCTGTGGGAAGGCTGGGGGCAGCGAGGCCGCGGCCGTGCACGTAGGGCGGGTAAGACGGTGCGAGGCGGCCGCGGGGCGGGAGAGAGGGCGAGCCGAGCCCTGAGGGGCGGCCGCGGGGCCTGGGCGGGTGCTGCCCGCTCCCCTCAGAGGGAGCAGCGCGGGGCTCGCGTTCCCTGCGAGGTCTCGTTCTCGTTGGGCTGCAGCCGCGCGGCTCCGCCTGGGGGAGGTGTTCGCCGTTCTCGTTTTCGTCTCGGCGGCTGCCTCGCTTAAAAGTAAAAGCTGGCGAAATCGGGAACTGCGTCTCGTGAGCTGGGTGCGTTGCTTCCGTTTTAATCGGCGGTCTTGGCGATTGTTGCAATGGGGAGGTTCTGAAGTATGCTGAACGGTCGCTGAAAATTTCAGTTCTTAGAAAGCAGGAGCAGGTTCAGGACACAGATCATGAGTAGTTCGTCGTAGCATGCTTGTCAGGTGGGACAGAGGCTGCCTCTGTCCTCCGTGCAGTCTAAAACGGAGTAAATTTTCTTTTGAGAGGGCTCATCTCCGTGCTAGCTGTTCTATACTTGTTTGGTGGTTGTTTGTTTGTTTCTGTTTAAAAGGAGACCTTGTATTTAATCATAATCTTTCGTTTTCATCCTCCAGAATAGAGCTGGCGCATGCAGTCCTCTTGTAGAGGTGTGATATCCCCGAAGCAGTGTGCCTAGGCCTGCAATGAGGACCTACGGTCTCTGATTTCAAAGGACGGCGTTTTTTGGGGTATGTTTTCTTCATGAACTTAACAGGCAGAAGCATGTTCTACATGGAGCTTGTTGTTGTCCAAAGTAGCTAAGAACCATCATGTTTCTAAGATCCAAGAAAAGAAATGCTTGAAGCTGAAAATCTCGAAGTTGGTGGTGATGTGCACTTTTTTAAAAAAAGACACTTGTATCAGTAGCGAAGTCTTGTGTGGTCTCGTCTCAGAAAATTCAGTAGAGTACAGTCGGTTAAGTAAAATGAGGTGGATGGCTGTTCCCTTAGAAAACTGAAAATATTCTTTTGTGCTAACAACGTGCTGTAGCTACTGTGCTGTTCTCTTAGCTAAATTCTCCTGTTGAAAAGGAAAACATGCAGTATCCAAAGAACAGAGGAAAAAGGACTGTGTTTGTGTTGTAATTCTATTCAGGAGAATTAGTGACAATTTTGTTAATGATTTCAAGGCCTTGACATTTGATTTTGTAATTTACAAGCTAGTATGGTCAAATGTGACCAGCTCATCAACTAGGAATGAAGTCTTTGAATTTCTATCGTGTGTTAAAATGTCTAGTGCCCTGTGTTAGTCCTACAGCCAGAATCCAACCTGAAATAATTAGTATAATGTTGTAGGTTAGAGGATAGTAAAGTTTGTGTGTTCCTCAGTAGCTTTCCTCAGGTGTCTGTAGATATTGGTTTTAGCTAGATATGAAGCATTCTCACTTGGGCACTGCAAATAACTGAGTCTATCAATTACTGCACAAGTGTTTCACAGATAAAGGGGTCCGATTGTCAAATATGACTATTTTTTTCTAAAGTAGTTTCCTTGTTGACTCTCCCTGTGCTTTCTGTGCTTGTAACACAGTACATCTCACCAATACCAGCAGGCTTTTCATGTGGTTGCTGCTTTTCTTTTCATTAAGGAAAAGACAAGATGAGCTCTGTGTTCTTTCTGGGTATTGGACATTCTCGTCTGGCCTATTCCTGGAATAGAAGTGGACCTTTCAACTCAACAAATGAGACATACTGCTACAGCACTGCCCGGGGCAGCACGGTACTCCAGGGAGTAACTTTTGGTGGAATCCCAACTGTCTTGCTGCTTGATGTCACCTGCTTTTTTGTAAGCCTGGTTTCTGTTTATTATATTGAAAATACTAGGGTCTTCTCAAAAGTTGTGCTGGAGTCTGTGATTATTGGGTAGTGATTCGTTCCTAAGAATCTTCAAAAATAATAAATATTCCAAGGACATCCTGGGAATTTCAAGGCAATGTCAAGTCACTGATGACAGTGATGCTGTCATCCCACCTGTAGGTGAACTGTGTGTTGAATGTGTAAATGTAGGAAGATTGCAGTATGATTGGGTCTTTATTTAGAGTCACAGTGGGCTTTGCAATGATAACTCTATCTTCTATGTTTTGTCTTAATGGCAAGATTATTTTCCCCTTGCTCTGTGTATATCTTTTGAAGGGAACATCATTGCTAACTTCCTTGTCCAGAGGAAAATGTCCTGATTGTTTTGCAAGAGGAGTTGCAATATGGAGAATATGTCACTTCACAAGAGCTTGAATTAGATTTCATGAAATGGTCAAAGTGGTAGTGTACTTATGAGCTCAGTCCAGTTGAAAGGAAGAAATGGATTAGTTTGCTGAGGCAGGGCTGGGATTCCAATTAAAAAATTTGTTTTGTTGGGTTTGGTCTCAGTGTTCTTCCCCCCTTAGGGGGGAAAGAAAGAGCATAACTGGCATGATAAATGAGGTTTCTGATAATAAGCCTGAAGGGATCACAATTCCTAATTTCTAGAAAGCCATGTGAGGAAACTTAAAAATACCTGTGTGTGGTCTGAGCTGGTAGTTCTGTAAGAACTAGAAGGTGTGCCTAAAAATTATTTAGTGGCATTTAATAAGATTTTGTCATATTATTGGAGAGTATTTCTTTTGTTTTTCCAAGATATGGTTGAATGTAAAGATACTGGGCCTCTGCTTTGCACCCTCACTTCAAACAGGAAGAACTAGCTGCAATGCAGAAGACTATTTTTTGTTCAGCTGATGAGTACTGCAATTTATTTAGCAATTCCTATACTCCTCCTATGTTTATGACATGTTTATTGCAAATCCCTTTAATAACTGCCAGTTGATGGGTTTCTGAATATTATTTCTAGCCTGGTTTCCTGCGGAAGTGAGGCTTATGCATTGCATTGTCCACCCATTTTTGCATGTAAGTTCTTCCTCCTAATGGCTGGAACACATATTAGCCAATTTCAGCCAGAGTCCTCTTAGACTACAGAGTATTTGACATTGCTGAAATTTATGAATTGCTTGAAGTTTAATGGACAAGTAAAGGAAAAGGATCTAAACTTTTATTCCCTGTTAGGCAGAAGGTTATTGTAAAATGCTGTATTTATTGTGAAATGTGGAAGTTAGCAGAGTAATCTTGACACACATTCTGGCTGACCCTTCAGTACTTTCATAGTATGAGATAAGTTACATCCCTGGCACGGCTTTCTAGCCAAACAGGTATAGGGTGTAGGAGGGGCTGAAAGGTAGGGTTGTATGTGTTAATGTACGCATGGAAAACAGGCCTTGTTAGTTCTGCCTCTTACAGAGCAAGTTTTTTTTTTTTTTTTTTTTTTTTAAAAAACCAATAAGTCAGTTCATCTGTGAAATACTTTGCTTTTTTTTTTCCATAGCCTCTTTCAGAATATGAAAATATTGGAAGTAAAAAAAAATAAATTGGAGAGATCAAACCTGGTTTTTATTTTTTTTTTTCTCCTGGATTTTATGAGTTGTAGTAATGTATTACTTGTTTCTGAGTAGGATACAAAATAATTCTGGAGGAAACAGTTAATCTCCCTACAGCCAGTTACACTGCTGTTAAATACAAAGTAATTAAAACATGGCATTGGAAGTCTTTCATCATAATTCTGGGTGCAAGTAAAGGAAAACAGAAAAGATGTGTATGTGAAAGTTTGGAATTCCTGTCTGTTACAAACCTTAATGTGTATTCAGGTCAGAAATATGATGTTCAGAATTCCTTCATAAATTAGAGTGGGAAGGTAGCTGTTCTGGTCCTTTGGTCTCAGTTGGTTGGTTTGTAGCCTGGTCATCACTGGGGCAGTTAACATGTGATAGCTGTCTTAAGAGCTAGGACAGCACTTCTTTTGGTCAGTACTTAAGCACCTAAGAAAGGTGATTATGAAATGGAATATAAAAATGTCTGATTTTATTTTCTAGATCTTAATACTGGTGTTTTCCATTATAAGGAAGAGATTCTGGGACTATGGACGTGTTGCTCTTGTGTCAGAAGCTGAATGGTAAAAAGATATGCAATCAGATTGATTTGCTGAATTTTAACTGGGGAATGTGGAAGCAGTGGAGTTAAGCAGGGCTTAATTTAAGTTAATTTGTATCAGATGGATGTTAGTAATCACATACATATACTTGTTTAAAAAATAATCATACTACTTTTGTTTGAAATATGTTCTGCTGCAAGTTTCTCTTTGCAGTGTCCATATTAAAACTGAATGTTTGCCATTGTCATTGTAAATTCCCTTCTCCAGCTATGGTTTAAGGAAGTGAACGTAAAAAAAAAAAGAAGAGATAATAGGTTGCTTGTCTGCTAACAAGTCACATGGTTACATATTAATGTTTACAGTGCTTCTGTGACAGAAGGGTGTTGACTGTTGCGCGTATCTCAGTTCAAGCCCAGTATCTTCCCAGAGCTCCCCTACGCGGGCTGTGTCACAGAGGGTTTAAAAGTAAAATTCCCCACTGATTTTTAGTGTTGACCACAACTGAGCTTTTGATTTAGTTATTTATTATTATTTTTAATATTATTTCTGGAAGGTGATGTCTTGATGTTCAAAAGCTAGTGATCTCTTTATGAAGTTGGTAAGCTTTGCAAGTGAGACTCTTGCTGCTTTTAATGGTATAGCTAAGTTGTGTTTAAGTACGCAATTAAGTAAAAAGAAATGGCTCGAAGTATGTTTCTAGATTCAATCCATGTACTCATGGAGGGGGAAGAGGTGCAATAACTGAGACAGCTTTAATCTGGCCAGCTCAGGCAGCAAGAATGAAGATGCTGTAGTACAGGCCTCCTTGTGGGCTGATGAGATCTGCGTGGGACAAGCAGGTCCTTGAGCAGACAGGTGCACTGGTATCTTTTATTGTCCCTACAGCACTGTGGCCTAGGCCAGAATTACTGTTAATTTACAAATCCCATACTTATGTGCACATCATCATTGCAACATTTCTTTTTAGCGACAAAATGAAAACAGACACTTTGCTATTTTTATTGAAAGCTGTGCACTCTCTGGCAGTTCTTAGCCTCGCTGCAGGACTGAATTTGAATGAGGAGGGCACCTTGCAGATGAAGAGAAATTCTAAGTAGTGGTTGTACATTGAAGAAAGAGGTGGAGGGAAGCATGGTGATCTTTTGTGATGAGGAGTATCTGAAGTACCTTGCAGAATTGATCTTGCCTACACTTACAAACCTGTTTTGCATCCTTTTATAGGAGTGCAGTTTAATACCTCAGTAAAACACTCACTTTTATTTCTAGTTGAGTTATACACTCTCATTTCAGGAGCTCACTTTTGAAAATGAAGTACAATACAAGGTTCCATAGTTAGGCGTATGCTACAAGGTGA
Organism: Oreortyx pictus; assembly: GCA_036925125.1. NCBI lineage: Eukaryota > Metazoa > Chordata > Aves > Galliformes > Odontophoridae > Oreortyx > Oreortyx pictus. Next base: position 16,448,370 of record JAUPFR010000002.1, read on the forward strand.
AAACCACAACCTTTGTAAGTGGAAAAATTGTTTTAATATTTCATGTAGTTACTTCAGAATTGTTAAAGTTGAAATAATTATGTGGGACTCCAGCGTCTGTTAATGAAAACACTTGACAGTATCATTTCATTTATTTCAGTGGAGTAAGATACACCCACTCATCAGCATCTTCATCAGCACCTGAAGTTCTTGAATATGACAGCGTAAGTATTTTAAGGTTTCTATACACTATTTCAATAGCAACTACCTAATGCAATCTCTTACAATTTGCTGTTCCACATAGCCCACTGTACTGCTATATACTTCTGTATAGGTGATCTTCCACTGTAAAAATTAGTAACAACTGTGCACTCTGTTTTTTATAGAACTATTAATATCTATTCCCTGACAAATTGTTGTATCATGAACCAATATCTTGCAGCAGTGTTAAGTCCCTTTCCTAATTAGGAGAGGGAGAAGATTTTTTTTTTTAATTAAACTTATTTTAATTAAACTTAGCAATTCCATCTTTGAAATGTTGAATAAAAATGTTTCTTAATTGAGTATTAATGTGAAAGAATAGCCTTTCAAGAGAGATGTGGGTTTCTTTTTTAACGGTACTAGAACATCCATTGGGATGCAACCTCTGCTGTCCAGTTTCGTAGTAGGGTTTTTAAATCTAGGTGAGAAGCTTTTAAGTTAAATTCAACACAGTGTTATGTATAACTAGGGCTTGAGATACTAACTTCTTTAAGACTCTCATGCAGCTTCTCTTTGAAATTGAAGTCTCTGAAAATGTGGGTTTTTTTTTGGGTGGGGGAGAATTCACCATTCTAAAGTAATGCATTAAATACCAATTTTCATAGATTAAATTTTGGCTTTTCTTCAGTGAAAATGGGATCTGGGCACTTCTGTAGGTTTAAGCAGCCTGAACAGTAAATATACAAATAATCCCCCTCAGATCTTAAATACTCTCTGAAGGCAGCCATACAAAGTACAGTTTAGAAAGTGTGTAGAGCTGTAGGTATTTTTGTCTATATTTTCTATATTTTTTCTTTTCTAAACAATGATTTTAAAGTAACTGGCTGCCAGCTTTTTAGCAAGACATCAGCTTAATAGAAAAAGCCCATAATAGCTAACCTCTTCAATTAAGAGAAGTATTTGTGTTAACTCCTAAAACTTTTTTCTTTATAGGGCTTTTGTTCTTGGATGGCAGCTGCTTTTCGGATGCAGTAAGTACAAAAATTAACTAGTAAATCCCTTTTTTGATTTTAATTAACAAAAAGGTTTTTTTTTCTTTTTTCCCCCCACTTTGAGTAGACAAAATTTGATACAAACAGCAATGCAGGTGTCTCAGATAATGAGTTGGAAAAAGAATATGAAAATAAAGTGACTGTATAGGAATACTTCTACAGGATACACTTGCCTTTCTGTTGACTGGCCGGAGACTTCCTGATCTAGGAACAGTGTGTGAACTGAAGTGAAATCTAGACCATTTGTTTGCACTGTTTGGAGCCAGTAGGTGCTTGAGCAGGAAACATGGTTTCCATGCAAGGAATTCTGTGTAGAACTGGTGACTTAGTTGGGGCTGGAAAAGCCCATCCTGTTGTTTCTCAGAAAGTGTGCATTAGACATGTGATGTTGGTTCTGTATCTCTCTTGGACCTTAGTAAATTATGGTTTTTAAAAATGCATTTCTAGCTTGGATACGCTGAAACAAGATTGGAGTGCAGTTGAGGCATTCTCCCCTTTTTCTAGTTCTTTCCTCTCCCAAGAACTTGTATTTTAGTCAAATGTCTTGCTGAAAATTAGTAGATAAGAGTTCTAAGGTGAAGGTGGTTCTGTTACTGTTTTCCTCATAGGAAGCATTTTGTGACATGTGTGAATACTGTCACAGTATGATCCTAAAATTTGAGCTCTAGGCTTTCCACTCTGGCTGACTTAAAGCAGGAAGTTGTGACAGATGTCTTTGTCCTCTTCCAGCTTGATAAAAGGACTTGCATGCATATTTTCACATTACTTGTTTCCATCTTCTGTTATGTTTATTTTTCTATGTTGACACTGTGCAAGGAAGAGACACTTCTGAAACTTAAAACAGTTTGAACTTACAGATAAGAGAACACAGTGGTGCTGAAAACTGATGGGGACTGATGGAGATGTCATTGGGTAACACTGAGAAAATGTGCATTCAAAGAAATCCCAAGAAGCCCATAACAAACAAGCCCAAGAGTTTTAAGTAGACTGATTATGTGCTTTTTTGTCAATGATGTAGTGATGATGAGATTCATGACAGATGTGGTGAAGATGCCATACATTACCTTACATTCCAGCGTCACATCATCTGCTTGTTGGTTGCTGTCAGCATTTTGTCTGTGGGTGTCATATTGCCTGTCAACTTATCAGGTGATCTCCTTGGTAAGAATTTTTTTTTAATTCTGAAAGGAATTGGCTTTGTTGTTGTTGTAAAAGCCTCCAGGAGCTTTTGTTTGTTTGCTCCCTTCTGCTCTGGTTTTGTCAGATTTTGAGTAGCAAATCTTCTTGCTGAGGCTTTGTCAGTACTAACTGGGCTGAAAGAATTATTTCATTTTTCCTGCAGTCTTAGTCTTGATTGACTGGTACTCAACATATGTGATACGTCCTCTCGTCTACCACCTGTCCAACAGAATGTATAGTGAACAGAACTGTGACAGATCTTGTTTGAACAAGTTTCCGTTTTCGATAACAAGTCCTTATTAGCCAATAAAATGTGCTTATGAGCTGGCTTCATATCAGTCTTGCTAAGATCACTTATACAGGCTTGTACAGACTTCACAGTTGATCACTCAAGGCCGGGCTGGATGGAACTGTGAGCAACTTGGTCTAAAAGGAGGTGTCCTTGCCTATAGCGAGTGCTTGGAACTAGATAATCTTACTGGTCTCTCCAGCCCAAACCATTCTGTGACTCTATGGTCTTGGTTTATGCTGCTATTAACCAGTTCATTTGGTTTTCCCAGGAGCTCTCAGAGTGCTTCTTTTGTTTTGTCTGGTTTCTCTTATGCAGTGTTGTTTGCATCTTATTTTATGTACTGACTTGCTGATTTTTGGCCCCAAACCTTGCTCTCTTCTACTGCCCTTAACGTGACCTAGTTTTTGTTTTCAATTTGCTACTACCGATGCTTTAAAGAACGTTGTGACTTTGCTCACTTTTGTAATTGGATATGTTGTCCTTGTGCCTTTGGTATTGTTTCTTTTCTAATGTTGCTAATTGGATATGAAAGGAGACTACAGGAAGAGGGGAAACGTGCTGCAAAAATCTAGCATTCAGTTTTTTAAACTTATTATCTCTTTAAGTGAGCTGAGATATGATACTGGGGCTCTTTTTTGTGAATTTTAAAGTGTAATACTGTAAACAAGTATTGATTATTATTCCAAATTGTTTTAATGTTGAAGTAGGTCAGCATCTCAAAAAAAAAAAAAAAAAAAAAAGATGCCATTCTCAATATGCAGGTGAATTTTGTGCCAGTTAATGATGCTGTATGTTTGTGTTTTTCTTATTAGTTAAAGATCCCTACAGTTTTGGAAGGACAACTATACAAAACTTAGAAACTGGGTGAGTAAATCTTGGAAGGTACTTCTATGCTGTTGTCTGTTTCCTGCTGTAGTTTCTAAATACATGCATTGATGCTTGCAACATAGCTCATGGGGTTAGGAATTACTTAATCGTGCTCTGTCAACTGAAATTGGGATGTGTTCTGCTTCAGGCTATATGTTATGGCTCTGATAAGAAATCCAGAAACTTGGCTTCTGCTCTCTCAGCTCTTAGGTTTTATTTAGTTTTTATACTACCTGTTTGTCTTGGCTAATGACTGCATATCTAGGAGTATTTTTAGAAATTCCTATGCTAAAAGAAACCCTGCTGTAGAAAGGAAAACAACGCTGACAGCTGACATGCAACTCAGATAACTTAATTTCTCTTAAACCAGATTTGTGAATGAATTGCTTCATTTTAAAAATCTGTAAAAATGTTTGCAATACTGATCTGTACAGCTTTCCTGTTATGTCATTAGTCAAAACTTATCTACCCATGCTGTAATGTCTGTTAGAGTATTTGGTGTTGCACTGTGCTTTTTTCTAACCATGCTGTGATTCCTAGTAGCTAGTGAGGATTCTGTTTGGTTGGGTTTTTATCTGCAAAATAAATTCCTGTATTTTATGTTATTACTAGTTCTCTTTACAAATCTGGAGAGCTGTATGCAGAATGCATTTTTTTTTCCTAAGCTTAGGGGAAGGAGCTATCAAAAAAAGTGTTATTTAGTGTCTGTATTAGGGTGCTTCTGATTTGGATAAGGATTGTATTCAAGGGGAGTTTGGTTATGCATTCAACATAGTAACCACTGACCAATAAAAAATATTTTGGCAAATATTATGGAGCATTCCATTAGTCATCTGAATGCAAAGGGGAAGCCCAATGCTGTTTAAAATTAGCTGCTTTTCTTGCACTTTCATTAACTGTTTATTATAAATTTAATGGGTAACTAATGGCTGTCCAAGGATCTGTATGTGCATGAGTATTTATCAGTTGCTACTTTTTTTGTTGTTTTCTTTTAGAGAAGATTTCAATCTGCTTTGCAGTTTTATGACTGTGTATCAGTAAGATATATAGTTCTTTCTATTTATCATATTCATAACATTTTTGTCCAACAGTAACAATCTTCTTTGGCTGCACACATTTTTTGCTGTTGTTTACCTGATTCTGACTGTTGTCTTCATGAGTCATCACATGAAAACGGTTACATATAAAGAAGAAAACATAGTAAGTTCCTGTGTTGGGGTTTGAAAAACAAACAAACAAATGGGGGGTGGGAGGGGAGGGGCAAATGATAGCAAACAATGCTAAAAAAGCAAATTGCTAAGATGCCTCCTCTTTGCTAGAATGTAACATAGCTGAAAGAATTCAGTGCAAATGAATCTGCAGTGAGTGGAATGTGCAAAGTGTCTGAAGAATGGGGTGGGTGGCATGGTAATAAGACCTTGTGAAATTCTTGTACCTTTAAGCGGTGCAGGTGTTTTGCTGTCTTGAATAGGTACAGCTCCCATTGAAGTATCCTTTTTTTTTTTTCCCTTCTAAAACTTAGCTGCTTATGAGTAAAGCTACTTATGATGCTGCACATTCATTTCTCTTTACAGACATCGTTTTTTCAAAATAGGATTTTTTGCTGTTGTTCTTTACAGGTTAAGTGCACATTGTTTATAACTGGTCTTCCAAAAAATGCAAAACAGGAAGCCATTCAAGGCCATTTCACGTAAGTTCCGTGATTAATGAGCATCATTAGCAACAGGGGATTTAAAATTACCCCAGTAGTTTTAACTGTCCAAGCAGAGTTGTGTTTGACTCTTGCACTGTTTCAAGTCTCTATCCTTATGAATAGAATGGAAAATGCTATATTTCAATAAAACTAATTAGCTAATCTTAAAATTAGAGCCTAAAATGTGGCTGTGTTTCCACACTTCCCGTTAATATTCCCACATGTCTTTTCCTTGGGAATAATGCTCCACATCTCATACTAAAGTAACTTTGAATGCCAGTCTCTGTGGAAGACTCTGCTCTGTGTTACGTCATTCAGAAGTGATTGAGATACCATTTAGACGCCAGTGATGGTCTTTGAAACGGTTCATTCGGTGTACTTTCTTCTCTTGCATTTCTTCATTTTCAGTGCTGCCTACCCAACTTGCACTGTGGTGGAGGTCCAGCTATGTTATGATGTAGCCAGGCTTATTCATCTATTTAAAAAAAGGTACTGGTTTTTGCAGTCTATCTGGATTTGGTATAATTTTGTAGATATCTTGCTGGTCCTTAATCAAGATTTCCTCTCACAACAAGGGAGTTAGAGGTAGATCATTTTTGAGATTCCTTGTAACCCAAGCCATTCTGTGAATTGATCAGTGATTTTGTCATTTATCAGTAGTACTAAGCTTGCACATAATAGAAATTGATTTTGCTTTTAAAGTTATGGTCTGTGCTTCAGTCAGATTCACCTGTATTTTAAAGTATGTATTTCTAGAGGCTTGGCTGGTATCAGTGTTTGCTTGGTCAGGCAGTACAAAGTGGAAAACACAGCTGTTGGATTAGTAATTCTAAATAGTAATTGTAGCAGACTCTGCTGCTTTGGTCAGAGATGTTGGTCACAAGATGGAAAGGGGTTTTCTTCTGGACTATGCAATAGCAACTTTTTTTTTTCTGGAACCACACCAGTGTGGAGTCCTTAATGCTATTACAGACTTGAAAATACTTTGTACAAAGTAGCTAGAATAAGGTATACAAATACCTTTGACTGTTTTGCTGTGAGTCTTGAACACAATGTTTTCTCTTGGGGTTTATGTTCTTCACAAGCTTGTTGTTGATATTTTCTTGCAAAAATGTTTTGGATGTATTTTTCCACCCAGAAATGAGGCAGAAAAGAGCCTGACTTACTATAAACATCTGCATGAGAAGCATGGCAAGCATGTCAAAATCAACCCTAAGCCATGTGGTCAGTTCTGCTGCTGTGAAATGAGAGGATGTGAAAGGGTGAGAGATTGTGTTCATTTTCACTCGTGGCTGGATAGACCTTATAGAGTAGTTTTTATGTAACATCTTGTGAGCTTAAAAAAATGATCTATTTGTTGCTTGCTGGGAGCTTATCTTTCTAGTTCTTGTACAGTAGAGAAAACAGTTTCCCCAAAACTCTTGAAATGTAATCTTAGTGCAAAAAACTAAGTATGAGAGGAACTTCAGTTTGTTTGTCTTCATATGGTGATGTGCTTCGTAACTTGTGGAAGTAGTGTGAGGAAGAAGGGCCATGGTTTGCGTGGACTGTATTTTAATGAAGGTATTAGCCATCTGATACTTGGATATCACAGTCATCAATTTCTCAACAGGAAGATGCTGTAGATTATTATACTAGAGTTATGAATGAACTGATTGAAGAATTCTCCAAAGAGGAACAAGCAGTTCAAAACAAACCACTAGGAATGGCATTCGTAACGTTTCAAGAGAAATCCATGGCAACCTAGTAAGTTTTGTCTGCTATCTTCTTTGTTCTCTTAACTTCAATAGTGTGATTGATCTTGTTGTTATTTCTTGTCTGCTTATGTTGCTGCTTCTTCCTTCCTTCTTCACCGTCTTGTGGATTTGTTCTGTTCTGCTTACTGGTAAGTTTTTCTGCAAATATGTGTTTAGCCTTTATACTTCAAATGAAGAATTCATTACCTAAGGGACTAAGTGGCTTTGGGCAATTACTGGGATGAGAAACCCTTCTTTATGGGATCCATTAGTCTAGGTTTGTAGTAGGCCAGACTAGTTGGATCTTGGAAGTGGGTTACTGATTTCTCCTTTTTTTTTTTTTTTTTTTTCCTAACATACAAACGTTGTTGCTGTCACAGTGGATGCTACTGAGTAATCTCAGCAATGTAGTGAGCTTGTTCTGAAGGTAGATTCTGGATGTTTGGTGTTGGCAAAGTACTGGGTGGAGTAAAGAAGAGAAACTTAACTTCCCAGTGTTGTCTTTAAATATATAGAAAGGAAGCTTAATCACTTACTGTGGAGTATGTGCACACACTCTACTTTTTATGTTGTATATGTGAATATAAATGTGTGTGTATTTAAAAAAAACAAAACCCTCAAGTGTGTTGAATATGCAGGTTGTTAAATAACCTATGATAAGAAGATTCAAAAGACCTGTAAAATACAATTTGTGTTGTAGAAGTTATGCAAGAATATGATCTACCATCTTGAAAAGTAGTAACTATTACATACTCCAAATTTTGGTGGCACAGCCTGTTTTAATATTCCTTTTGCTTGTGTATTGTATATGTGACCCTCAATATCTTGACTTCAGGCAGATTTCACAGATAATATGCATCTCTTACCTGCTTCTGTATCTACTCGTGTAGATTGAGTATCAGAACGTAAGCCCCTCTTACTCAGTTGTTGCAGAAAATGCACGTAACCTATCATTTTCAATTGACAGTTTGCGAGAATCCTTTACTAACACAAGGTTGAATGAAAGGAAATAGAATGATACTTGTGTTACAGACAGCACTTCCCCCCCCCCCCCCCCCATAGCCTTTCTAGTTTAAATTTTCTATGGTCTTTTGACCTTCACATTAGAAGTACAGACTTCCAGGGTCTTTTTGGGGGTCCAGAGTGTAGGATTTCAAGAATTTGAGAAATTTGGTGTGGCTCTGATTAATAATGGTGATTTTCATGCCTCTTCTAATCCTGTTATGCTCTGAAATATCTAAATACAGTGTGTAGCATGAAATAATCTTTGAATATGGTAAGCTGAAAGCAGAAACAAGCACTGAGGTTTCTTCTGTGACTGTTAACTTCTTGTTTATGATGGGGATGGGATGATTTCTTGGTGGGCATGTCAGAGTTGCATTACAGGCATCTCTGAGTTGAACCATGGAGAACTGAAAAGGTTTTTCTTGCTGTGAACTCTTATTTTCTGGAAGGTTAAATTATGTTTGATGTTGGAACCTTCAGATTAGAAAGTTATGTGGTGCCACTAGTGGTCTCTGCTCTACAGAGCTCTGAAACAGGATGGCGGTAGCAGAAAGGCAGGACTGAAGTTCATGGAATCAGATAGCTGTAGAAGCTTGATTAATGTTGGTGCTCATGTTCCTTAAGTGTGTCTGGAAGTGCTAAAGATCACTCCTTATTTACTTTCTAAAAACAAGCTACTGGATTATAATTAACTTTCTTAAATACTTGCTGCTGCAAGATGCTGATGTTCCTGCTTGAATTCTGGTAAGATAAAGATCTGCTTTGTCATTTTTGTTTTGCTTGGTGTTTGTGTGGTGCTCTGTTTTCTTCATGTTATGAGCACAACTGAGAAACAAGAGTAACTGGGAATTGAATAAGTCCACTCATTCAAATATGATATATTACTGTTCCCATGCTAGTGCAGTAAAACTCATCTGGAGTAGAACTTTTGCACCATAGCGTGCACACAGCTGTATTCTTTGTATTTCTGTTGGTGTGTTTTGAGATTCTTTGGAAGCATTTACTCTGACAGTGTTTAAACTTGTTTTGAGTACATTAATGATCAGCTCAGAAGATAAAAATTGTGAATATTCTGGGAGTGGGTGAAAGAAGATGTGATTTCAAATTGATTTCAAATACTTGCATTATAAAAATTGTATGAAAATTGAAATGAGTTAAATTTGATGTTGGCCTAGTGAAATTTGAGTGCAGATTAAAGGATTCATATGCTTTGACTCAAAAACAGCTGTAATTACACTAGATGTTTGGAGTACTGGCTGTCTTTTTCTATTTTTTTCCAGTGCTCTCAGACTTGGATTTTTAATATGAGCCACTGCTGCTGTGTTAGTAGAAGTGCTGAACAACTTGAATTGATTTCTTCTTTGTTTTGCAAGGTTATTAGATATCTAAGACCTGTGTTGGTAACTGTGTATTTAACAGTCACTGCGTGCATGAGATAATGTTACAATGTTATCTAAATGCTGTCTTCATTTTCTGTTAGTAAAAGGGAAAAAGCCCTACCTTTTACTGCTATTGGCAGTCTTCCTCCAGCATTTTCAGGTGTCGTAATTTGGAATAATGCTCTTGTTTTTAATTCTTACAGTATCCTTAAGGACTTCAATGCCTGCAAATGTCGAAGTATTAAGTGTAAAGGAGAACCCCAGCCATCATCCTACAGCAAGGAATTGTGCATAACAAATTGGGAGGTTACATATGCTACGTATCCTGAGAATATATGTTGGTAAGATTCCTGTCTTCCATCCATTTATGATAAGTTTAGGTTTAGATTATGGACATGAGAAAGAGGAAAAAGAAACGCACAGATCCTAACCTTAAAATGAGACTGTATTTTTATTTCTATTAATGGAGTTCTTCTTTGACCTTGGGGATGCCTCTGAGTATTGGATTTTTGCTACCACAAAGTTCTGGTGTCTCCTTCTGTTAACGTGAAATATATAGCTAAAGTTTCATCAGTCTGTACATCCTCATTTCTGTTTTTGAGGTTTGTGTGTATGTTATCCCTCTCTGAGTTCTGAGGTGAGGAACTTGATGTTAGAATGGAATATTCTTTCTCCAGCTTTGTATGGGTATATATATATATATATATTTTTTTTTCTTTTGAGATGCTGCAGGACAAATATAGTTTGACCCACTCTGGGAACTATGGTCTGTCTTCCAAAATCTTTTGGGTGACCCAATAACTTTATGCATCACTTACAGGAGACTGGGAAAATACATAAATGATTTTGAATCCTGCTGTTCCTATGCTATCTTCTGTTGTGCTTACAGGCTAAACATGGCTAATTGTTTTCCAGTTGCTTTGTAACTTAGGGTTTGATCAATATAATCCCCAGTTAATACCACAGTAAATGAGTTGTGGCATGTATGTTGCAAATGAGGCACAAACTGATGTGCTGTTTCTCCTTGAAAAAGGAGATACAGCAATTTGCCAAGTTCCTTAAGTGGGTTCACCATGATAGTTGTCATTGCTGGGGGTGATCATAAGCCTCCGTTTCTTTGTTTTGTGGCTTTATAGCTGTTTGGCTTCAGCTGAGGCTCAGATCGTTCTGGTCCTTTTGGGAATTGTTTCAGACAACGTTAAGAACATCACCCGTTTAAGACCAGTTTTTGCTGTGGATTCAGTTGGATGTTTTTTTCCTTATTTATTTAAATCACAGCTTCTTGGTAGATTCCACCTCTGATAGCTGTTCTTTGTGTAGTTTCAGTCTCTTCTGGTTCTTACTTTCTCAGTTTGATACGTAGGTACAAAACAGAAGTTGTTTCATTCCAGATCTTAACTACTTTGTACATTGTGTTTAAGTATTTAATCTTTTTAAACAAGTTCTCCTTCAAGCACAAGTTATGTTATCGCTTAAGAAAATTTGCACTAGTTTCATTATTTATCATAACTGGAACTTCTGTAATGCTTTGTTTGTATAACTTTGAGAATATGAAAAAGCAGTGCCACCTGTTACTTGAAAGATAAAACATACTTACAGCAACGAATGCTTACTGCTTTTTTTTTTTTTTTTTTTTTTTTTTCCCAGGAATAATCTTTCAGTGTGTGGGCTGAATTGGTGGGTTAGATGGTGGTGCATCAATTTATCTCTTCTTATTTTGCTGTTTTTTCTTACTACTCCGTCCATAATCATATCAACCATGGACAAGTTCAATGTCACCAAACCTATTCATTATCTTAATGTGAGTATCACCATATGTTTGGATATAGCTGTATGTAGGACCAAAATGAATAACATAATAAAGGGGTAGATGTATAGTTTAAAAAAAAATCATTGTAAGATAAATGTGTTGAAGTTTTCAGAATTATTTTGTGTATCTGCTGAGCGGGGAAAAAAGTGTGTATATGTCCAGAATAATGTCCTGGTTCCTTGTTTGTTCCTTGACAGACGGAGTATGTTCATCTGAAACCTCGTATTATGAATCCTACCTTCACTTGTATCTTTGGAATGCGTTTTTTTACTGCATTTAAAATGCTTAAAATCTAAAGCTTTTGCCAGTTTTGTGTCCCAACTTATGTTTTTTGGGTGAGAAAATGGCAATTTAAATTTTAAACCCTGAAGTAAAATGCCCTGGTTTATTTTGCTTACTAGATCGAAAACCAGGGTACTATATACATCTGAACTCTTACAAGTTGTTCATTTTAGGTGTTTCCCAAAGCTTGTGTTTACTACCTAAGAACTGCTTGTGGGACTTCACTGTCATGGAATTCAGTCCCCAATCCTGCTCTTGTTTTTGGTCTTGTACACCAGCGCTGAGCTCGAGCTCATTCTGAGCTTATTCAGATTCAAACTGGAGTCTTGAATATTTCTGTAGTCTGAGCTGATACAGTTTACAAAGAGCTAATTATTGAAGTCTCAGTTCTTCTAGCACGGTTGCATTAAAATGTATTCAACGTTTACCCCCTTTTTTTTTTTCCTTCCCATCAGAATCCTATCATCAGTCAGTTCTTCCCAACGCTCTTGCTCTGGTCCTTCTCAGCTTTGTTGCCAACAATTGTCTATTACTCAACGTTGCTGGAGTCCCACTGGACAAAGTAAGCGAGATCTTCTGTTTTGGCCTTATTAACTGAATTCCCCCCCCCCAAACACTCAGTTGTTTATGATACTTTTTTTTTTAATGAAATCTGCAGACCTCTTGTGGCAAGGAATACCATGTTTTCATCTCTTTCTAATACTGTAACCAATGTTTTGGACTTATTCCACATAGTACAGCAAGTACAAAACCAACCAGATGATTAACTTGTGCTCCCCCCTCACACTCACTTTGAGTTTAAAGCTTAATTAGGAAAAAAATGTGCCTTCAAGAGTGTGGGTAGTACCTCCAATCTCCCTCTAAGAGAATTCTCTGGGAAGTTAAGAAGTGGGGGGTTTGATCCCCTACAGGCTGGGAACATTGGAGTCCCAAATGCTATTTCAAGGGCTCCAACTACTAGCATGCTACATATAAGAAGGGCATCTTTCTTGTTATTCTGTATGAAAAGTGACCTGGATGTAACAGTGCACAAATTGATGCTATTGGATAATCACTGGAGGTGATCTGAGAAGGCCTAGAGGACCATGGCCTGTCAGGTCTGTTGACACAAGATTTTTCAGATACAACCAGTTAGAGGTGTCAGGTGGATGCCCTGCTAACCTGAGGGAGCTCCGCACAGCCCTGCTTAGTGTAGTGGGTTTTGTGCTCAATTTACCTATGATACTGCACACCGAATCCCAGTTGTGCTTGCCTTTGTTTCATCTTTTGCCTGCAGCCACTGATTGTTTTTTGTATTCTAGAGTCAAATCCTTTTTAGTTTTTGTACCATTCCTTTCTAAGACACCGTGTCCAGAATTTTCTGTTAATTTTTCAAAGTTGCTTGGTTTTCATCAGCGTTTTTTATTGATAGTTATACTTGGCTCATGAACTTTAAGACATTTTGAACTGATTGCAAGTTTTCAGGAGTTGCTAGTAATCACAGATTTGATTTCAAGCCACAGTATAGTTGTAGTAACTGATATATCCCACGGTTCCCAAGGGCTGTGTGGTCCTATAAAGCCACTGTGGTTTTAATGCCTAATTTTTTTATGGCATCTCTAATTTTTCTGGTGACCATTTGTTACTAGTTAGACGTTCCTGCTGCTGTAGGAATGGTAAAGTGTTAGTAGCGTCATGTTGTTCTGAAAGTGTTGATACTTGGCAAGTAAAGTAGTTAGTCTGAGTGTCTGGTTTCTTGGAGGTGGTGCTCTAATCCCTCCTGACATAAGGTTTTGGAGGAGTTTGTTTACAAGCTGAAGAGAGATGAGTATCACTGGATGGGAAACCAGCTGTGATTGGCACACATCCCCTTCCTTGTGGTACAGGACTGTAGTCTTGTTAATCCAGCATCTGGATTAAAGTTCTAAAATCTCTTCTATGCCCCAGAAGATGCTGAGAGCCTTCTTGGCCCGGATCAGTGAGTATCCCAAAGGCATTTCTATACAAGTATCCTGTAGCACTATGACATGGTGTGGGAAGCTGGAGTTCGTTTGCATGGTGATGTTCTTTGGGCAAAATTCTTCATGCACAGAAGGTTTTAATGTGAATTTCTTATTAATTTTCTTCTGTTGGTAGATCTGCAGAGAACAGAATAATGATGCATAAAGTCTACATATTTTTAATCTTCATGGTGTTGATTCTGCCTTCCCTTGGTCTCACCAGGTAAAGTCGTAATTTGATAATGTTCCTATATTATTTTTGTAATAATCCTTTATTTGCTAGTTGAGGTATAAATAGTATATCCTCATCCTTTTCCTGTGCATTTGGTGATCTTGTCATTACACAATAGATTTTAATGTTACAATATTTCAGTATTCGCCTTTGATCTGAAGATCTCTTACCCCTTAATATCTCTGGAGTTTGATTTTTTTTCCTGTAGCAAAGGGTTCTCTACACTGATAGATCAGTTTCTAGTTCAAAGTTGCCCATACTGATACAGCTGAGATCTAAGTTTCCTGACTTTTCAGTTTCAGTTTTTTTTTTTTTTTTTTTTTTTTTTTTGCGCCTGTTCAGTGGTTAACTGTTTCCCCAGCTAATAGGGTAGCATGTATTTGCCTTATCTGGATGATGGCTGCTGAAAATGAATCATTAAAACTGTCTTTTTTTCCCCTTCCTTCCTATGACTATTAGTAACTGTAAAGCTAAAGTAGTATTCTGAACTACTGAAAGAGAAGCATTTTTAAGAAGCATTTTTATACAGTAAGATCCTGGATGCTGAATATGTCTTTTTTTTTTTTTTTTTTTTTCAGCCTTGATTTCTTCTTCCGTTGGCTGTTTGACAGAGAGTCATCTGATTCTGCCATTAGGCTGGAGTAAGTATTAGCAACTCCTTGTTGTGAGATTATTTAAAACACTTTGTGACTAATCATGGTTACTGCTTATTAACTTAGTGCTGGGATGATACTTCTGGAGTGATGTTGAACTTCCAAATAAGAGTGGGAGATAATGCGAATGCCATTGTCGGGAAGAAGCCCATGCCTTTTCTTGCTAGGTAGCATGTGCATACTTCCAATAAAGTTATTTTTCCGCGTCCTTAAAATTTCTGTAGAAGATGCAAAAACACAGGATGGGATGAAATGACAATGACAGTAGTCAATGTAGTGAGGGTTGCTGCTTATCATTGATGGGGGTGATTTCCCCTCTCCCCCCCCCAGGGATTACAGTAGAACAGAATAGCTGCAGCAGTTATTGAAACTCATCTTGATTTTAAGAAATACGAATGTTTTTATGCAACTCTGCAGTACTGGCATGTATTGGTTATTAGATAACTTGTGTGACTATGGGCCAGACGCAGTGGCTGGTTTGTGAGATGTCTGTAGGGAAGGAATAGGACACAGTTAGTAAGAGATGGTTGGTTGGTTTGTTTTTCCCCACCACCATTTCAAAATCAGTAATAAGAAGACAATTAGGAGTTTCTAAGCTGGGAGATAAAATTATTCTGTGGCTGTGTTGACTTGTCTCAAGTTGCTGTGAATAGACATCAAATGATATTCTCTTCTGCTATCAGTCACCCATCAGACTGCACTGTCTCGTTTCTTGAGCAGTTTTTGTTATCCAAACTGTGTGACTCAGCAGGTTGTCTTGCATGCTAATTTGCAGTGTCACTATATAAGTACACTTTTACAGTATGCTGCAATTACTGCCTTTATAGGTATGTTGCACTCTTTCTCAGCCAGATTACTAGAAGACTTTTAGCTGCTTCTCATAGTGTTCTGTACTCCTCCTCATGGAGAGACTTCTAGAAGTGTATACATGTTCTTTCTACTTGCTTGTCTGCTTTCCAGTCACTGTCTCATGTCTTTCCTTGCAGATGTGTCTTTTTGCCTGACCAGGGAGCGTTCTTTGTCAACTATGTGATAGCCTCTGCTTTTATTGGCAATGGGATGGAGCTGCTGCGCCTGCCTGGCCTCATCCTTTACACCATACGGATGATAATGGCCAAGTCCAGAGCAGAAAGGAAAAATATTAAACAGGTATTTGAGCCTTTCCTTAGCAAGAGGCAATTAAATGACTGGCCTTTGTCAGAAACAGTGGGAGCCCTCCACCTTTCAGAACATGGTCATCTCCTGGTATTTTTTGTCCTTTATTTCACTCATCTGTAGCAGGTTTGTACTGCCCCTCTTTGCAGCATAGCTAACTCTGAAGTATTTATTCAAGCCAGAGATGGTCACAAATCAAAATTCAGGCTCTGATCTTCAGGTGTTATTCTCTTCACAGCTCCACGTCAGAATTCTATGATTTGGATTTAATAGTATAATTCTAATATTGTCTTATACTCCTAAACCTGAGGTTTTTAAGATTTGAACCTGTCCGCTGCTAGTTTCTGTTGTCAGTCAGCATGCACAATTTACTTTAATCTGATCGTACATCTGTTTTAAAAAAAAAGTGCTTAATGTCTGATTTCTTAGTGTGGAACAGTAACTTCCAGATGATGTCTTCTTGCAGCTTGATATTCAAGGTGTTGAAATGGGCATACAAGTTAAGCTTGTGTACAGCTGCCACTTTCTTTTCTCTATCCTTTCTTTTTTTTGCAGTGGGAGGTTCCATTTTAAAATAATCAGGTTAAATATCCCCTCTTGTTAACTGCTGTATATAACCTGCTGTGATTGAAGTGGTTTGTTACCTCTTTCCCATCAAAGAGGTTCAGCTACATATAAGAAAAAATGGGAATACTGACCAAAAGCTGTGGCATCTTGAGCTTTCTCTACTGCTCAAGGCATCACAAGGATCAGTGCAGATTCAGTGAGATATGCAGTGAGATGAAAGTTCTGTGTTTTGCAGGGTTACTTTTCACCTTGTGGTTTTATGTAGTTGCTTCTTGTAATTGAAAACACATTCCTTGAGGAATTCCTCTAAGGCTATGGAAGTAGTAATATATTTTCTGTAACTACAGCTGTTTAAAATGTGCAATATAAGTGCATAATTGCTTTTCATACCTCTCGAGGAAATAAGTGCTCCCTCCTAGAGAGGATTTATAAGAGAAGGTTAGCTATTGCTTTAGTCAGTCTACCTTAACTCTGGATGTGCTGATAGATGACCCGAGAGATATGAGTGTTTTGTTTCTCCTTCCTAGCAACAGGCATTTGAATATGAATTTGGAGCAATGTATGCCTGGATGTTGTGTGTGTTCACTGTCATCATGGCCTATAGCATTACATGCCCCATCATTGTCCCATTTGGTAAGTTTCCAATGAACTGTGTGCCCTGTAGAGGTGAGACTAAGGCAAGTAGGAATTATGAAAGGCCTAGTTCTGGGTTCTCAGTGTACTCTTCAGATGTTAATCACCCTTAGGACTTGGATCCACATTTCCATCCCTTCTTGAGGGGAAAAGAAGTTCAGAAGGTGGTAAACGACTTATTTCCTGTACTGCTTTGGGAAACTGAAATTACGTTTGGTGAATATTGTCTCTTCTGAGTGACAGCTTCGGTTAGCTCTGGTGGTGTTTTTTAACTGTTAAGCATAGGATAACTGATGGATAGGTTTGGAGATGAGGGATTTATTTTTGTCTGTGGGTTCTTGAGGTCTTGGAGAAGCAAGCTGCGTAATGTGTCTAGCTTGAAGGTCCAGTTAAAGCAGCCAAACTTGACTTGTGACATTGCGATCCCTAAATCCTTATGTACATTTTAAATAACAATTTTCTTAAAGTTTGACTGAAGTATTTAAAAAAAAAAGCACAAGAAATAGTATGTTGAGACAGTAGTAAGACTGGAAAACTACCTGTTCTTTTCCACTGCTGCAGCTCTTATGTGTTGCAGATCATTTATTTAAACTACGTATCCTGAGTGAGGAAAGGGGCTGTGGTCATCACTGTCCTATTGGCAGTGGTGTGCTCCACAGTCCTGACCCCAAGGATGTGACTTATTGATGTGCTGACTGCTTTGTTTGGCATGTCTTGCCCTTGGACAAGGAAGGGAGTACTGTATACTCTGATAGCCCTGTTGGCTTAGACTAACAGCTAATGAGGAGTGCAGGATCTTCAGAAGGTATCCAAATCTCCCAAGTCACAGGCTACCTTTTTCTAGGAAGTTTTCTTTGCACTGTATCACAAACTAAATTAAAATCTATGCCTTAAATTACTTTATCTAGCTTTGAGTATTTCTTTGCTTTCCTGGACCAGTCTTTAAATCCAGTATGAGCGTGCAGAAAACAATGCTCTGTCTAGAACTCACAAGTGCCTGTTTTTACTGACTGTGATCTGAACTGTTTCATTTGATTGCATCTCTTGTTCATAAAGATGTTGTACTGTCATAATTCTTTATACATAAAATTGTTTTAGCAGCTACAGTTATCCACTCTCGAGCATGTTATACTAAGTCATTTGGTAGTATTGGTATAATCTTTTATTAATCTAAAGCTTTAGAAATCTAGATGCAATGTAATTAACTAAATTAGTTATTTTTCAGAACTATTGGTTAATCAACAATCATTATTGGGAGACTGTAGCCACTTTTTAAACAATTTATATTTATTTACGTTTTGAGTGCAATTGTAAATATCTGAATGTGCTACTGTGTACTCAAGCTGTTGTAATTTGTAGTAGTCACATCTGTAAGAATTCTGTTGGGGATAAAACAGCTGATTTGAAATCCAGTCATGAATTTGTTGAAGGCTGAGATGAAAATACAAAGCCATTTTTAGACTTTTTTTCCTTCCTCAGTATTTATGTGAGGGAGTTCCCAACTACCCAACTACTGTGACCCCACATGCCACCACTAGGAAAGAGCTCTGGGTGCACCCTGGAAGCATGAGTGGGTTACAGAAGTCTGAGGAGAGGGAGAGGGGAGGGATGGTGAGACCTTGGGGGTCTTGACACTGCTGTGTGAGCAACTTTAGGAGCAGACTGCTATCATGCAACTGTACCTCATTCGTATTTGGGCTGCATCCATTGTTAGTATCTGAATTTTGAATCACTTGGTTAGTGCAGGTTTCCTCACGGAATTACTGCTTTTATCACATTTTTCAACCCCATTCTCCTTGTCTCTCTTTTTTTTTTTTTTTCCTTCCAGGATTAATATATATGCTCCTGAAGCACATGGTTGACCGTTACAACCTTTACTATGCGTATCTCCCTGCTAAGCTGGAGAAGAAGATGCACTTTGCAGCGGTGAATCAGGCTCTTGCAGCTCCAATTCTCTGCCTTTTCTGGCTCTATTTTTTCTCTTTTTTGAGGTTGGGTAAGTACAATCTATTTTCCCTGAGAAGATACTCCTACCTCTCTTGCCAACTTTCTGAAATGACATATGAAACTTCATAGGCATTATGGGCTTCTCTTGTTGCTTCCATAAACGTGAAGTTATAGTGGTTATGTGTTGCACTGAGTTTGAGTTGGCCTACTGGGCTGTGGAGTGACAGACTTACTACAGTAAATTAAAGAAAAACACAAAATAAAACAATCTGTTCAGAACTAGTTCTTAGTAGTAAGATGGCTCCTGGCTTTACTATGTTCAGTTGTATAATCAGTGTAAGTTGAATGTGCCTGGATGAATTGACTACTGCTTCTTTTGTTTGGGGGGGGAAAAAACATGTTAGAATGTTTCTTAATGATGCTACTAAGACCTGTGTTATACTTTGTCTGTGAAACTTCACATGAATAACTGCAGTGAGATAGTGACTCTCCTCCCTGTACTGTGATTTGAAAACTCATGGTTTTACATAATTTATTTTAAACATACAGATGTTCTTTATTTTGCAAATACTTGGTACTAATAGCATTGGCTGTGATATACTAACAGCTTTGGCATCAGAAGAGGTACGTGATGGCTCTTCACCCCTAGGAGGAGACATTTGGCAAGAAACAGAGGGATGAGGGTGACACTTGAAGGAGCTGAGTTTCCCTTCTTGGGAAGGGAGCCCTTGTAATCTGTGTTTTACCTTCTCTGCTCTCACAGCACTGATGGAAAATCAGTATGCTTCTTAATGTTTTTCTAGCATACCAGTAGTTAAATAATACTGTTGGCAGACTGTCATTTTACTTCAGAGATAGCTCCCAGTGGATTTAAGAGGCACTCAGAACAACTGCTTCAGGCTATTGTTGGGTTTGAGCAGCTGTTGTTGCAGCAGTTGTATGCTTGAAAGCATGTTTTTTTCCCATGTTTCAAGAACAGTTTTTGCAAGCAGGAGCACCAACAAATTCATGTTCTCTCAAGTAACAGCAGAATTTCTACAGCATGCTTTAGAAAAAAATCAGCTACAACCATTGGACTAGGTGATCTCTAGAGGTCCCTTCCAAACCCAACAATGCTGTGATTCTGTGATGCAGCATTTGATGCATCTATAATTGTTATGAAGGAAAACCTGACTTAGAAAAAATGAAATCTTTTTAGCAGTGTTTCCTGGTTCTCTATCTGTGGTAAGACTGTCATTCATCATGGATCTTAGTGATGGAAAATAAAAACTGAGTTCTTAGGTTTGTTTTAGGTTAGTATAGAATTACTGTTTGCAGGGTATTCTTTAATGCTTTGTCAGTGCACAAGGCAGGCTAGCCAAATGATGCTAATCTGAGAAGTGAGATCTGGAAGTTTTGATTTCACTGCTGCTGTTTGTGCCAAGGGGAAGGAAGGAGTGGGAAGAGTGCTCAGCTTCCTTATCTGCAAGATACATCAGTGCGTTATGTGTAAAGCTTGATTGCTTAATCAGTTACTTGTATAGTTTGCATGGTGCGTGATGAGTGCTGTGGATACAGTATGAATTCAGTGTGGTTGCAGAGTTCAGTGATAATACTCTTTTCTCGCTCATAAAAGTGTAAGGCTGGAAAGGCTTCTATCCCAGTTCTGAGTCAGGATCGAATACTGCATGCAGATAGGCTTCACTAGTGTCATCTATCTTCTCCCCATCTACTGTTTTCTCATGATGTCTGTCCTTCAGACACGTAAAGTGCTGCCATGTCCCTTGTGGCAGAGGACATGACAGTGCTATCTGCAGTCCAACTTCTGTCTCCTAGAATTTTCATTTAAGTACTATGATTCCCTAGATTTGTTGACAGGAACAGTTTACAGCTGGTAAATACTGTTGTAACATACAGTTATACAACCAGCTCCTTTCAAAGGACATTCCAGAATACCCATAGGGAGTTTTTTTTTCCACTTCCCTTTTCTGTTTGAACGAAGACATCTATTTTGGTTTTTTTTTCTGTCACAAATAGGTCTCTACTGATCTGTTCATATAACCTACTAAAGACTTGTTTGTTCTGTCATTACCTGTACTGTGTTACTACAAAAAAACAGGATTGGTGTTTGTTATATTTCTTCAGCCAAAAAAAAAATCAGGAACAGATGAGTTAATGTTTTTCCCCTTTATACTTACTCAAATAATCTTTTCTGCAAAATGTGATCAATTTCTTCAGAATGCTTCCTGAGTTTATCTGAAAAAATAATTGCCATGTTCATTGTACTTGTTTTCTTACCAGTCACCTTCTAGCTCCTTTCTTAGTGTTCATTCCATGCTTCTACCACCCCCAAAGAATCTTACCTTGGAGGATAGTTCATGTTTTCTCCACTTTTAGTCTTTTTTTCTTTCCTTTGGATCCCTCCTATTTCTGTTCATACTTTTATTGTAGTGCCCCATAGCTTGATTTTTTTTTTTGTAAGGCCAGTAGTATAGAAGAGCTTTATTGTTTAGTAATAGGTATGAGACTTGCTTTTTTGGTAATAGGGTTGGCATGATTGACTGCTTTCCAGTTTGTAATCATCCATTGTATTCAATGGAGCTACGGTCTTGTTACTCATCTCTAATCTGTGAAGCTTGCTTTTCTTCTTTGGGTTGTTTGCAAACTGTTCAGTTTGGTGTCATCATCACACCTAATAAATAGACTCTAGCTATGACATTTCACAGATCATTAAATAAAAGCATTTTATAAGTAGATCCAGAATAGATGACTGAGGAATGAGGAGAAGGATCTGTGAGCTTTGCTAGTTGCTTAAGTTTTACAGCTTCCTTTCTTGACCTCTGGAAAAAAAAACAACAAACCTACAGAAATAGTTTGTTCAGCAGTTTTACCAGCCAACAAGATTTGTGCTTAACCAGGCTCACCAAGCTGAGGCTGGAAGTGGATTGTCTGGTCCTCTAAGGAAAAAGCATGCGGTTTCTGAAAGTGGGAAGCACAGAGTAAGTTTTTTGTGCTGTGTTTTTATATTGTATTTTCTGTATATTTTTCTAGGCTTTAAAGCACCTACAACAATGTTTACATTGCTGGTTGTCAGCATCACAATTGCTGTTTGCGTGGCTTATACTTGTTTTGCGTGTTTCAAGCACCTGAGCCCACTGAACTATAAGGTAAGTGATGGTAGAGTAACACCTTTTGGCTCTGAACTATGTGCCTAATGTAGTTCCAGCTGTTCGTGTGGGATTGTTTCTTGCCCTGTCAGTAGCAATGCCTGGCAACGGAGGTGCATTACAGTGGGATGACCAGCAAGGGCTGATCTATAGGAATGGGTTATTCGACACAGTGGAAAAGTGTGGGAGTGTTAGCAAGAGCTGGATTTGAGAGGAAAGAGTTATGGGAGTATATGGAAGAAAGCTGGAGTTGAGTTCATTATGACTGCAGTAGAGAACCAGCACTGCCCAGTGATCTTCTGCAGATTTTTGAATGTTTACCATTTCTTAATATTGTTTTGACTTAATTTGGTATTCTCTCTCCCTTTCCCTCACGTAACTGGTTACAGATAGAAGACATGCAAGGTGAAAATGGAAACACAGATGTACGAACCACTTCAGCATCTTCTGTAAGAAGTTAAAAGTTACTAACATTCTCTTACATTTCCTAGAAAAGCTTAATTTCTCACCCTGCAAAGAGCTTGCGTAGGATGTGTTAGTTTGAATGGACCGTAGGACTTCCTATGTGTTCGTGGCACCAGCAAGTTCTGCAGCTGGGCTCCTTGACTGTTCCCGATGGTGTTCCAGAAGTACCTTCGGCTGAAGTTTTAGGAGTAATTGAGACATGCTACTTCCAGCAGCTCTGTACTCTGTATTCTGGGCCTTACATTGGCCAGTACCTAACCTCTGGACAGCAGTCAGGTGTAGTCAGTTGCCACTGCTTTGTGACTTTGAAGTCGTGACATGACCAGCAAGTCTTCACCTTGACGCTTAAAGGGCTGAGAGACTGAGGTAGAAATAGAGGTCTTTGTGCCACAGTCTACATGTTGTGTGCGTACGGATGAGTGTTGCATCAGGAAGCATCCTGTAGGATGCAAGAGGCCTCAGTTGTTAAGGTGAAGAATGGGAAATGGATGAAAAGAAGAATGGCAAGGGGAAAGATTATCCTGAGTAAATTTTCCCAGTATAATCTGAGAGACTAGTAAAATCCTTAACGCTTGTGATTTCAGATGTACATCCCGCGGGTTTTGCAACCTCATTCTACAGAAAGGACAATGTTTGCCCGTAAGGAGCAGCAAACGTATGGTACCATGGGCAATGATAGTTTAAGGGCAGAAGTCGCTACCTACTGTGCCCAATCAGCGATTGAAAGGGCAGCAGAAGGATCCTTTTGAATGCCGGAGAGTAACACAAGGTGGAGCACTTGATCCAGCGTTAGAAGAACTGAGTCCCCCACCACCCTTTATTAAGTATTCTGATTCACGGATTCCTGCCTACGGAAGAGATACAGAAATGATTCATTGTGTGGTCTGCAGCTGTGCTAGGAGATTAAAAAGCAGATGCCTTGGGACTGATTGTTTGCCCTGCTGTCTACAAGCATTGCAAAATAAACGTGTTGAACATGGAGCTGCTGATCCTCAGGGACTTCATCTGCTATTTCATTGCTTGCCTTACGAAGATAACTTATGCTGCATATAGATAACTGATCATCAAAGCAAATGCATCTCTATTACCAAACATTTATTTATTCAGAGTGATTCTAATTTTTTTTTAAGCTTTAGTATTTATAAACTCCTTGATACGTGCTAAATCCTGAAAGCAGTTTCACTTCTGATGAAAGTACTGTTTGTGTGGGAGCTGAAGATGGTGTGTGGGAATCTCTCCTCTTGGCACCCGAAGTAGTCAGTATGCACTTGAGCACGTTACTTTTATTTTCCTCTCATGAGATGAGGGAGTTACTGTCACTTGGATACAAAAAGTGCCAAAGCATAGGTCTGGTATAAAGGGAGTCACTTACTCTGATAACTGCTTTTATATATTTTTGGAGGGCACTTGTGTTGTTCTTTTTTTCCCCACTATTTTTAAGGACCTTCCACAGTGAATGCTCACCTGCCAACAAGGGATGTAAACATTTTATCTTTTAATCTTGGGCTAAAAGAACAATTCTCTAGGTTTTTTCCTGATGCCAATGTAATGTATAAGATACTACAATTTTAAATTATACAGTAGGTGCCAATTTATTTGAGAGTAAATTGAGTCAAGGTGTAACTGGTAATCATAAAGCAATAAAACACTGGGTTCAGAGACATTTCAGACTTTTTCTTTCTTTGCATATTGGAACAGTTATTTTTGTCTTGCAACATGAGCAGCGCCACGCGCTATTCGTAAGAGCACTGTCACAAAGTTCACGATGATGTGTTCCATGAGAGATTTGAATACCTTTGTTTCTTGAGGTGATGAATCTTTGTGGTCTGAGGGTAGGAAGGTGATTCTGACATTGCAAAGCGCTGCTCCTTGCTAAGCTATTAAATCCTGAATATGTCTTTTATTAGTATTATCTGTGAAGCAGCAACACTGTAAGAGTGGAGAAGAATTTGTGTCACAGATAAACGTGTGCAGGTGCTTAGTGTCTTGCAGGATGGCCTCTAGTTTCCTGGGACCATTGGTCTGGACCAGTGCCGAGCCGGAGGCCTGTCATTCTGCCAAAAGGACCCTGCAGAGCTCTGATAAACCCGGTCACAATCCTGTCCTGGTAGTTAGACATGGATGTAACTCCTGCTTTTTGAGAGGTAAGTAAGGAGCCTTGTCTAACAGTGGCACAGATTTGTGTCAGTATTCTTTATACTGTTACTTCAGTATTGTAATTTAGTAAGGGGGAGACTTTGGGGCTGATGTGGTTTGTTTGTTTTTAAGGGTGTCTGTTTGTTTAGCATTGTGGTCTTAGTGTACCCTGGATACATACTGGCATGTAAGGCTGAAATTCAGATTCCACATTTTCTTGTCTCCAAGTGTTCGGTACAGCTGTGACGACAGAAGGTGGAGGCAGAGTCTGCTGTATTAATTTGACTGGAGTCTGATTCAAATGCACTCATGCATAGGACAGAGTACTGTAGGAAGACTAAAGAATCAGTGAACTCTTACAAGTAAACTGACCGTGAAAGCAAATAAGCAGTCCTACAACCTTAAATATAATTTCTGAAAATCTTGGTGATAAAAATTTCTTCTCTTACTCTTTGTTCAGTCACTTTTTCTTTTTTCAGCTTGCTGGGGACAAACAATGACTGCCTATTGTATTGCTTCAGTCACCATCTGTGAACCCGAACAGAGAAGTAATCCATGTAATCCAAGTAATCAGTGAGTAATTAAGTTTGATTAGAAGTGGTACATGCGTGGCACGGCTGCCCATGGGGGTTGTGGAATCTCCTTCTCTGGAGGTATTCATGACCCACCTGGACACCTACCTGTATGAGCTGGTGTGGGGCCCCTGCTTTGGCAGGGGGGTTGGACTCCATGATCTCTTGAGGTCCCTTCCAACCCCTACAATTCTGTGATGTGGTCCACTTGACCCACCTGCAGTGCTGGTACTGGGGTTTTTTTTATGCTCTGTGGTAGAATGTTTTTTGAACAAATGGCCTTCTGTATTTACTGTGAAGTTATTTCCTTGGCTATTGGATTTTCTTCTAGTGTTCAGAGACTGCTTAGTCTCGGTTGTTGAGCTGCTTATGGCTAGCATAAATTTAATATAGGCAGGAGTGGTACTAGGGTTTGCTCTCCCATGATCTTGAATGAACTTGATTCCTGTCACGTTAATATGCTTCAGGTCATAGAAAGTGGAAAACCTATCATGCAATAAACAGTCCTATGTTGCTAAATAGTTGTTGCTGGCCTTTAAGAAACCACCTAATGTATCTGCTGGGGAAACCACCTATGCGTTTCACCTGTCGTGCAGCAGCCACTTTTCTTCACCACTGGAATCTGCTGCAGTTAAGCTCATGGAAGTATCTGTGATGTTAGGACATGTTCTCATCTGAGTAAAGACTAGGTTAGTCCTCTAGTAAATCAGCACTACTCATTCTTGCATAGCAGCACGCAAATTAATGGCTAGTCTATCGGATTTGTCAGGCTACCCTTGCTCATCTGTTGTCTTTTGGGTCTCTGTCTCTGAGATCAGAAAGAAATAAAGAAACGGCACTGATCTGAGTATGCTCCTTCATGCTGGTGGATATATCTGAGAGGATAAAATTAGATTGCAGGGAATGCATGGAGTTTTTCCTACTAGAGCTTTGGAGAAAAGGGAGGGATAGAAGTCTTGACAAATGTGGATATTGGCTGCTCTGTATTTAAGATTCGTATTTAAAGCCTTTGCACATTCTTTACTGTGCTTTTTATAAATCCCTTTGGCAGAAAGCCTAAGCAAATGGCCCAGACGGAGTTACTGATTGCAACTCCCAGAAGCCATATTTGCTGAGATCCAGTGCCTGCTGTTTGGCTTGCCTTGCTTGGTTGGAGTGGCTGCTGCCCCATGCCTCATCTCCTGCACAGGCCTTGCTTATGTTCTAGCAGAGCTTCTTTGGAATGTGAATCCTTGGCAGTCTGATGGTCAGTGTGAATAAGTCCTGCAGAGTGGTCTGTGATGGATTCTTTGTGACACAGCTGAGGACACGAGATCTGAAAAGCTGAAGAACTGAGCCCATTTGTGATATTTGTGCAACTCAGCACAGTTCTGCGGAGACTAAGTTCCTTCCATAGTAGAGAGAACAAAAAACACTTAGCTTGGCTTCTTTAGATGCTACCTAGCTCTGTGCCAGCTTGGTTATATTTACGGAATAAATATCTGGTTGGCCTGCCCCCTTACAACACATCCTCAACACATAAATGGAGGTTGTAATTCCTAATTTTCATGTGTTCATATCTTGTCTTCTTTTAGGCTTTTCCTGTGTCCTGAGCCAAGAGCTCAGGAGAGAAACTCTTGGCTGAGTTTCTATGTGCCTCAGTGCAGCAGTAGGTTGTGTTCTTTGTCTCTTCACAGAAATCTGTTCCTTGAAGCTTTGTGTACCCACAGGTAACTAACAGCATGCAAAAAATTGTTCCATGCCTTTTAAATAAACAGTTTTCAGGAAGCTGAGCTTGTCACAGAGGATCACAGATAACTGTTCTCCTGGCTCCTACCAAAAGTAATGTGAGAAGTGCAGGAAGATATGGGGAGAAGATTATTGTTGTTTTTTTCTGTCACTGAATGAATACAATTCCATTGAGTTCAGAGAAGATGCTTTTTTTTTTTTTTTTTTTTTTTTTTTTTTTTGTCTCAGAACTTCAACAATGCAAGGAAACACACTTTAATTCCATGTGGTGGCCAAGGCCATAGCTTTCTAAGAGGACAGGTGCCCATCTTCTTTAAGTGGCCCTGCAAATTCTTTTTCTGTCTAATGCGGACGAGACTTTTTGGAAGCATTCTGCTTGTCACTTGTTTGCAACAGCTGCAAATGCCTGTTTCAGATATTTCAGAGTTGCTGAAGTTCTTTCTCTGAGGGCAGCTGTCAGCCAGATCAAACTGGAAGGGAAGTGGCTGAAGAAGGCACTGAAATTTGGGTCATCATCATAGAACATTATTCTCTCTAATCTCTCAGTTTGTGGATTATCTCCTAACTCTTGCTGCATATCTGACATCCCATTGGTTAAACCATAGCATCTCAGCTGCAGTAAGTGCAGCTTCCCAAATGTCTGTCCTCAGATATAGAGCTCCTGAGTTCCCTTGTCTTGTCAGCACAGTTGGTGAAAATTTGTTGTTTGGGGAGAATGTATAGATCAGCTGTCTTTTTATTGCATATACTGTAATTAGCCTTAAATTCCATTGATGGAAGAATTAATGTGGTTCCCTGATGTAACTGCTGGGGTATATGAGACTGCTTCTGCCTGTTGAGTGTGCCTGATGTTTCAAGCAGAAACCTGCAGTCTTGTGTGGTGACTCGGGATTCCTGGTTGACAGCAAATGTGTTTTTGTAGGGGAGGATTTGTTTTCTTTCTGTAGCAGTTTAGTTCCTGATGCCTTAGGGAAGTTCTGGTGTAACTGATCTTCCTAGGTTTGGATGGATTGAAATTGCTACCTGAAAACCAGATTTATGGCCAGTGGAATGCAGTACTCTGTTGTTAAGTAAGGACCTCACTAATGCTGCAAGCTAGCCATACTTCCAGCTTCAGTTTCCTCCCTTCAAAGGGCAGGTGTCAAGAGGATGAGGCTGGATTCTTCCCAGTGATGTCCAGCAATAGGATGAGAGGCAATGGGCACAAACTGGAACACAGGAAGTTCCATACAAACATGAGGAAAATCTTTGTAATGAGGGTGACAGAGCACTGGAACAGGCTGCCCAAAGAGGCTGTGAGGTCTCCTTTCCTGGAGATTTTCAAAACCCACCTGGACACACTCCGGAGTAATGCGTTTTAGGGGACTCTGAGCATGTAACTACCACAACCTGTCATATAGCATAGATATGAGAAGTGTCATTTTAGGGCCTTAAAACACTGCTATCTTTATGACTACAGACTGTAGATTAGGTTTTGAAGTAGAATAGCTTTTCTGAGAAGTCACAGGACGGTAATCGCAAGGTGTGATCCTTCACCTCTCTGTACTAGATCTCTTCATGATATTCAAGTAGGAATATGTGGAACAGTAAATGGCCAAGGAGAGATGAAAATGTTCACATCTTTTTCTAGACTCAGTGGCTAATTAAGTGCTGGTTAATAGATAATGAAAATGACAAAACTAATCTTTCAAATGAAGTTCCAGGAATCTAACGTGTAGTATGTTATAAGCTACTCCTGCAGGTAGAGCCAGAATAGGTTCCCACCTCAAACCATTACTGCTGTGTGGTTGTGAACCTGCAATTCATGTGTAGTGAGGCAAAGGGATTAAGGTATGTGATAGAAGTCAGTGGCTGTTTTAAAAAGGTATCTATTTGTTATGCTTCTCAGATGTGAGGAAAAAACAAAAAAAAACCAACCAAACAAGTTGCAGTAGAGGAAGACTGAGAGCAGAAGGAAGGTTTTTTTTTTTTTTTTAATATACAGCTCTTCTTTCTATATCAGAATCTTCTGTGCATTTACTGTTGGTTTATATTTGGTTTTTCAGATCAGTTGCCTTCATTTCAGCAGACTGACTGTAATAAAAAGCACCAACTTGCTTCAAGTGAAGGTGTTTCATGTCAAGACTTAGAATTTTACTTCTTTTTTGCCCAAGGCAGATCAGCTGTATTTTGATTTTTTTTTCATCTCTACCTGTAGAGAAATTAAACCAGCAGCTATTTCCAAAATTGAAAAGAAATTGGTTTAGAGGATTGCTAAGAACTGTAATTTGGTTGGAGGCATAAGATTATTATTTTTTTTATGACAAGGGTCTTGCTTTAAAAAATGGAGTAGGCTTTTCTTATTCTTTCATGTTTTACATCTGTTTCAAAATTATTCCTAAAATAGAAGAATTAAATCTACTCTGAGACCAGAAATTAGAACCTGCTTATTCCTTGGGAAGCACAAAAATTGAGAACTAATTGTTGTGTGCCTCTAAGAGGACTCATTTCAGCAATTATTACTGTTACTTTTCCTAAAAAGGAAAAAGATGTAATGGTGAGGTTAAGAGAATCAGTGTCTGTGTTCAGCAATGGGTTCTGCTGTTCAGTTTTGCATAATATCTTATTTATTCTGTGTCTCTTGTTTCTCTGGAACATGAATAGTTCTTTCTGATTACTATATGGGTGGACCTTAGCTCCCTATGTGCTGCGTGAGAATTCCTGGAACTGAGGAGCTGCAAATATATTTTCATAGAAAACCACTCCAACAATGCAGACTTGGTTGAAAATGAGCTTACTAACTGCTGGAAAATAAAGTGGTTAGGCTAGATTCTGAAAGATTAACCTTTGCACTCTGAGCAGAGGTGAGAAGGCAGCGATGGCCATACAGCCCCGAATTAAATGGGACTTTTAGGTCCAGCATGAGCAGAGCTGCAGCCTAAGTGTCTTACTCCATAAACTGTGCTGAGGGAGGGCTCCTGTCCAGAAAGCAGAGAGAGGTAGAAGCTGGGCCTGGCCTTTCAAATCCCTTTGGAGAGGAAGAGATTGACTTTGTTTATCTGAATACCTCTGGGCAGATCACATCTCCATATCCTTTGGCAGAAAGGGATCTAGGAGTGAAACAACTTGAGAAGGAAGGAAAGGGTGCTTTTCTGTAGCCAGCATCAGCAGGATAGGCAAAAGTTTATTTTGTATTACATGTGAGTAGGATGCCAGTGCCAGATCAGGGACTGGAAGGAATTTTCAGGTGCTGGGTGTGCTGCTTTTACTTGCCACCTCCACTGTTTCTGCCCCTAGGGCCCATCCCTCCTCCAGACCAGCAGCTGCCGAGCAAGGCAGACAGCTAGGTCCCAGCACAAAGCAGGGTCTCCCCTCAGCCCTGGGGCGGAATAGACAAGGCGAAGCAATTTTTCTTCCTTGTGTCTGTTTCAACGTCACTAAGTAGTACAAGTGGATCTTCACGTATAGTTGAGATTGTCATGTTGCTGTCCAGCCCAGTAGCTGAATTGTTGTGGGTGGTTTTGTCTTCCTGCATTTCTATTCACCTTTACTTTGTGCTGTGCTCTCTTTGCAGTGATCATGTGCAGCTGTTTGTACCATTTGAATGCAACGGTGGTGTGAATCTACCAAATGAGGACCATCCTTGAGACGGAAATTCATCGTTTAAATAGAAAATCTCATTGCTCCTCCTATCCTCAGAACTACAGGTACTAAGTTATTAAGCACAGTGAGCATGAGCATCCTCAACATCTTAAAATCCAGTCAGGAGGGGATTCTGAAGGCTGGAAGTCGGACTGTGTCTAGCAAGGGGAACGAGCTGTCGCAGTCCAGATTGGTTTGCACACAACCACTGCCAATCATAATGGGACTACCTTTTCTGGTAGCATGGACATAACACCTCCAGGGCTGTCTGGCACTGCACAGGATACTTATTTCACAGAGGAGAACAAATCCTAAGCAAGATGGTTTGGGTGTGACTTAAGTTCCTTCAAGTGCTATTACAGCAAGGCACACAAATGGCATCATTTCTCAGTGTTTTCAAAGAAGCAAGCTGAAATCAATATGAATTTATTTTTTTGTCACTTCCTACAGCAGCCAGAGAGATGTTTCTACTCCTCTTTCAGACAAGAATGTATCTTCATTTAATGCACGTTATGTATTGTATTGTGCTTGCTTCAAAAGTGTGCATTTGGTTGACTGCCTTGAACAGACAAGTCCTTCCCCTTTTGCTGATCCAGTGGTGATGAATGGGGCCCTTTTAGGCTGTGATGCTGGACATAACAGATTTTATTTTTCACTAAATGGTGGTTTAAATTCCTTTTTGATGTAAACAGTGTGGGGTCTTTTCATACTGTTTTAACTCACACTGAGTAACGCTTTTTTGTTGTTCGATGTGAAGAAAGTCTTGCTTAAGTGTGTAAGGTTTACAGACAGCATTTGGTGGCTTGGATTTTCAGGACAGTTTTGTGTAGTGGGAGTTAATTCTGCTGGAGTGTATGAGAAGGTGATTTTAAATGTTTTTCTATACCAGAAACAAGTATACTCCAGTATAGTAGTGTTTTGGTTTTTTTTTGTTGTTTTTTTCGGTTAAGCTGCGACTGGTGCCTGAGCCTGGATGGGTGCTGTAACATAAGGTTGCTAAGCAGAGCCATGATGTACCTCTTTTCACTGAAGCTGGTCCCCTTCAAGGAGCTCTGTCTTTTTCCTTTTCTGGAGCAGAAAATGCTTTGTGCCTTCTACTCGCATCTGAAAAATGGTTTGGCAGGTATCATGTAGCCAACTTCCTTCCCACTTACTTTATCTGCACTGAAACTGAGCAGCCTCTAGGGAAGTATTCAGTTATATCGGTGTATGGCAGCGTTCCCTAGCACCGCAGCAGATGTCTGCATGTGTGTTAAAGATGAGAGAGGATGATCTCCAGCTCTGAAATACAAGGCCACACAGAAGAGTGAAGTAAGACAAAAACAAATGGCCAGAGATCAAGGATTAGAGCAGGAGGGAGCTCAGGACCTGTGACCAGCTGTCACTGTCAGAGGTAAGCCCATTCCTTCTGAATAAGCAATGTTTTGTTAATACTGAACCTGAAACTAGCTCAGGGATGGTCTTCTGAGAAGAGCTTGATTTAGATGGAGCAAACAATTCTGTATTTTCTTTCCTGTCTAGTCACACCAGCCTAAACCTCAGTATTTAGCAGATGAGAGCACAAGTTTTGTCTAATGAAATCAGTTATATGTAGAATTAATGCTTGCTGCTTATCTGGAAGCAGTCAGCTGTGTTAAAGAGTTCATGTACAGCCTGAAGGTCAAAGGCAACACTGCAGTAAAATCTTGCAGGGAGACCTGAGAGGTCCTGTGTTTTTCTCTGCAGAAACACAGAAGGATGGAGTACAGGTAGTGAGAGCTCCCCTCTCTGCTTGGAAAAATGGCCAAAGTTGGTCTGCAAGTAGTCTGTCATGCCAAATAGCTGGCTTTGAGTCCTCAGATTCCATATATGCTCAACAGCACTGTTGTTTAACACAAATCAAACTGTGGGAAGGAGCAGTAATTGTTACTTCACAGCTTCCATTCCAATTAATTCTCTAAAATAGTACTAATCTACACAAATGTTATTAATGGATCATGTTTACCCTGCAAGCATGAGAAAGGAAGTGTATCAGAAATGATGGGAGAGCAAAACCATTCTGAAATCAGTCATCTGCTTAAGAGTCTTTGAAGCTCAGCTGCACTCACTGGGAATGGTTTTAGGTAAAAATACCCAGCCCTTTAAATTCAGTTTTCTTGTAGTATCTGCCTTTGACCTGATCTCTGTAACATATGCAATATAGGATCAGTAGTTTCTGAACTTACATTTACTTTTGCTGTCACCAAGCAAAATCTCACCTGTTCAAAGACATAAAACAGATGTGTTAAACTTTGAATAACACTTGCACATAAACAAGTTCCTTCTAATTTCAAGATAATCAATGTTTTATTCTTTAATGTGTGGTGTTTACAATAGCCTGCAGGAGCAGTGCAAAGCTGTGTCTTGAGCCTTTCCAGGGCTTTTATATTTAGTTAAGAGCAGGAATCAATGCAAAGGTAGCTTGGCCTGTAGTTACTCCTATCCCTGTCTCTCCTTCTGGTTCAAGCTGTGGGAGCTGACGTGGCTCAGGCACTCAGCTGATGCTTCAGCTGCTCCTCACACGTTGTTTTCCTGGGAGCCTGGTGCAGGAGAGCAGAGCTTTCTCGCAGCCAGAATGCTGCTTAACAGCACAGGCTGGAAGAGAAAGGCAGCCAGCTGGCTGGCTTACTGGGCACTGTAGATCAATGCTGATTAATGGATGCAGTCATTCAAGTTAGGTCTTGTTAGGCTGTTCCCAATTGTTTATGTGAGGAATCTCTCACATACACCAACTCAATTTTTTTTACTGCTGTCATGGAGAAAAGCTGTTAGTAACAATTAAACTGAACATAATTAGTGCAGAGATCTGTGTTTCAATTTCTGTGTGTGAGGCGGTAGTGTTACAGAACAGATTTTAGAAGCCAGTTTTGAAGGCGAAAAGTAACCAAGCAACCTTCATGCTATGTTCTTGGCCTGGCTGCACACTTAAAAATAAGAAGGTTTAAGTTTCCAAAGCTGTGTGTTAATCTAGCTATCCTGCATTTTTCTTGTTGTCCTTTCACATATGGTCAAGAATAAGATCTAATTACACTGATTACAGTAGACTTACTATGGCCTGTGCTAAGCTATAAGCAGTCACCCTCCTTTTCCTAAAGGATATAACTTTTTTTCTTTGCCCAGAGTTGCCCTTTCTCTGCTTTCCCAACAAACTGCAGAATATCTTCAGCAAGAAGTTCAGGTTCCTCTGTTGCTGCAAAGTGCCCACCTCGAGGCATGAAATGGAAGGAAACTATGTTGGTGTATTTCTTCTGGGCCCAAGCCTGGGGTGTGTGCATGATTTCATTAGGGAAGGAGGCAATGCCAGTAGGTACTTGTGCTGTGAGTCTGAAGGAGAAGAGAGAATAATTTTATCTTTTCAATTTTTGCTCAGTTAAGTGTTTGAAAGTCCGTTGGAAGTGTTGTTCTTCAACAGTCAGGCAGACCTATTAGGCAATTAAAAGCTGATCCTGAATTTGAATACGAGACAACACTCCTGTTTCTGAGGGGAGGAAATGCCAAAGGTCTGTAACTTTTTTTTGCATACACTGATAGATAAGGCAGTTTTGAAAGGGATCTATGGCACAACAGTTAGAAGTGTGGAAACTGAGATCTCTAGGAGGCAGTGAGTGTCAAGGGGAAAGCAAACTGACGAGGGCTGAAGAGAAATTTACAGTGCAGATTACAACTAGAACATGTTGAGCCCATCAGGACAACAGGAGGGTATGAAGAACTTATCTTGAATGGCTGCAAGGTGAAGGTGGGAGGAAGGGGAGCAATAACAGTAAATCTGGACTAGTGTATGAAACGTTTCTTACCATGAGACTTTGTCCTGTAGAGTGTCCTCTCATAGACAGCTCTTGCTTTTATCTGGCATGAATGTGCTCTGCAGAATATTTTTTTACAGTAGCAAGTAAAGGGAAGTAAAAGCAACTGCATTTGAAGGGAAAAGTACCTTAAAGTGGAAATATCCACTTGTTATAAACAGTAATATATTGAGTGCCTAAATATCCCATACGTGTGAGCTGCTTTGCTAGAAGTGACAAAGATTTTAAGATTTAGGCATAACAGGATGCCTACTCTTATGTAGGTTTTTGAGACTCCTTCCCTTACACATGTAGAAGTTTGTATAGCTCATCTCATGTAGGCAGAACTGGAGCAGGGTACTGCCCACAGTGTGCCCATAACAGCTTCAAGAACTGAGTCAGCTTCCTGGGAGAATAATTTCACAGCCAAATAAATACCAAAGCAGTGAGCAGTGGTTGCACATGGCTCAGGGCAGGTTTACCTCTGCGTTCATGAACTTGCATCAGCCACAAGACAGAAGCAACTTATCTGCAAACATAAATATTTTGTTTTGAATTTAATTCTAAAGAAAAAAAACACTTACTTTTCATGTTTCTGTGTGCCTATCCCTTTCTGCAGATTTTCTTTGTGGAAACGCATTGAGGAGATGATGCAGCCTGACACCAACATCATGATATACTGGGTGAGAAGGTCATCCAGGTTAAACTTCCTGAACAGGTGAGCCCAGATATTGCTCAGTTATTAAGTAGTGCAAAATAGTACTTAGTTATAAGGACTTCACTTTGGCTTTGTTGAAAGAACTGTTTAACTCATTAAGAAAAACATGGAGAGAGGAAGTGTGTGAACTCCCCCCTTCCTGTCAGTGGCCAAATAAAACCAGTAAAGGCATTCAAACACAAACTAGGAAGAGGCATTTTAATTTGTACGTGGAATACAGACTCCAGTATTGCTGTCTATACTGTCCAAGTCTGGGAGAACAGAACTTGCCTATAAAGGAAAGCCTATAAAGCAGATTGCGCTACTTATTCATAATTCAGAATGCTACCATAAGCTTTCAGTACAGCAATTGCAGTACTCCAACATATGCAGTAATTAGTGTACATTACATATCAAGTTGTAAGCTGTATAAAGTGAAAATATTCTATTGTATTCAAATTTTCATTGGACTTTTGTAGATTGCTGCTTTGTTCAACTCCTGCTAAGTACCTAACCAATTTTCAAAGGAAACTTCAATCATCTCAGATTTTTACCTCAGAGTAAGTGTGAAGTTTGCTAGTAAGAAGTCACTTAGATGAAGCAGTACTGATGAATTTAGAGCAAGTTCACAGAATATTTAAGTATTAAAGTGAAATGTGAGTTCTGTTTCTCAGCATCTTAGTACAAGTTAAGTTTTCATTTGTCTGTTCTAATATCATACTTCCACCTAATCCAGTCTTCATTCCCCAGAAGCTGGGGGATGTATCTGTTTTGTAGGAGATTAAAGTGGGAAGTACAGCACTGCACCTTTGTAGTCACTACAGGCTCCTTATGAGATGTGAGACCATCAGTTCAGATAGATATTCATTTAGCTTTGACTTGAGGCTTAATCACCTCACACAAGACAGCACTTACTTTTCTAGTCCTCCATCTTTTAAGTTACGGAATTCTGGATCAGTCCACACTGAAAATTTCTCTAAGGTGTATGCTGCCAGTCCTACAGGAGAGTCGTTCAAACCACAGCCTGAAAAGGAGGAGGGAAATTAAACTAAATTCGTGATGTTCTACTGCTGTTCTCAGACTGTTTTAGAAGCTGCCCACTATAGTACAGGGGAAATAACTTTACAAAGCTATTCTAGCACCTGTGTTCCTAAATAGATAATAGAACAAGTCAGAGCCATTTATTGTTGAATCATTAACATAGTATCTGCAAGTCAGCAGACTCCAGATTAGCTCATACTGTATGTTAAATTGACGTAACAGTATTGGATTTCTGCTGTTTTTTTTTCTTCTTTCCTTTGTAAGCTAATAAGATTAAGCAATATGTGCCAAGTAGCGTTTGTTTCCATTAGTCTGGAAGTTGGCACATATCTAATGCTTATTATAGGGCCAAATCCTACATGCCTACACACAACCAGAAGAATTTACACCATCGTCTAACAGCAAAAAAAATTTAAGGATTATTAGAAAGTAATTAAAGAAGAGCAAAGCTTTGTTAAAAGGTCCACCTGCCACGTTAGCAAAAACCAACTGCCTTAATGTAGAACAAGTCTTAATATAACCTTTATGGTTGTTTTGTTTGGATAGGAAAAACCACACATGTAACTGGAACTTTAGTACATCCTAGTGCCACGAAAGAGGGATTATAAACTGTTCAAGCTGCTCAGAAAAGCCTTAGGAAAAGGTTTTCCCAAGATACAGCAATATATTTTAAGTTCCACCTGTGCTACCCAACTGTGCTGTAAGACAAGTAACACTACAGCAATAACAACTTTACCCATAACTGCTATTATTTAAAATGTGTTAGTTGATTTTCATTTAACAAACACATAACATTTCTAACAGATAGATACTAAGTGATCCAAAAAACTAATTTCCCATGCAGAATGGGACAAGCAATATTCTTCACTTTCATGGGAAGAAAGAAGAGTGCATCAGTTTCAGTGTAGATAGAATTTACATTGATCCTCACAGTACTGTGAATACAAGCACTGCCTTTTCAGTCATCTGAAAATGAATTTATGCTCCATTCAAGTTAAGTATAAAATTAGATTCATGCAAGCCAGTCTGATCAAAAGCCAGCTCTGAAACAGCCAACATGGTAGCATCAGCCAAAAGTCAGAAATGACTTCTCTGCTTAGGACAGCTGCGTGTCATATCGTGTACTACCAGAACGCTCAGGAAGACCTTGGCAGCCTCCCTAGCTGGGCTTCTCCCAGCTGCTTTCAGTTTCCTGCTCCTAGGTGTCATTTTCCCCAGAAGTCTTCCCTTCTGCTGTTCCGCTCTTCTCATTGTCCTCAGAATTGCAGGGATGCTCCAGCTCTGAGAACATGAACTTGCTGCTGGTTCCCAATCTGTGCGGTCAACACAGTCTGCTGTGACAGACCACAGATCACAGCTAGGGACCAGAGTCAGCCAGAAAACCACAAGAGAGAGCCCACCTGTGACTAGGTACCTGCCAGCTTCCTCATCTTTTCTTCAAGCTAACAAGGAATTAGAGACTGGAAACTTTTTGAAATCACAACCCAAAGCAAGCCAAATTATTTGAAATCCTTAGAACTATTATTTTCTCAACGTTTTTTAGAAAACATCCACTTCTGTAGCTAAGTTTATGGAAGGACATTAAGAAATAGTTTCTACAGCTTTGTTTTTAGTAAAACCTACAGTGAGCGAGTCCTGCTGCGCTAAAATAAAATACACTTAGTATTCTTGACTCAGTTTTTCAATTCAGCTGCAAAATATGTTTTTAAAATAGGAACACTTAATAGTTAAAATGGCTAAGCAATCTGAGCGATTAGCAGAACATTCAGAGACATCCACGCTCCGTTTCCTTGAAAATCTGCAAGTGATTCATAACAATGAGTAAGAACCAAATTTGATTTTACCTTTCAGGTATTACTTATGCCTATAAGTAAACTAGCTTGCGTGCTGAAACAGATAAAAGCGTTTTGGAGTCTGTATCACTTGACTGTGATCGATTCTCTGAAGAAATTGTCTTTTGTTCTCAGCATAGCTACAGTTGTAATAGAATTACAGTCCCCTGTGACAGGAGATGTATAAAAGTATTAAGCTGTTTTTATTTATGAAAACTGAAAATGAGGTCATTGGTACTTAGAGGGTGCTTGCTTTTGATGTACAGATGGATTCCTTCTGCATGCAAAAGGGAGTTTAATACTAGATACCCATCTATCATAGAATGGTTTGAGTTGAGAGCCGTTTCTCCTTCCAACCCCTCTCCCAGTCCTTGATGTCTTACATGCAGAAGAACCTGCTGTTGAAAACCTGCAGCCTTCCTACTTCCATCTTTGTGAAAAAAGCTCATCTTTTGCATGTTTAAGTAATGTGTTTTGTTGGTATAACAGTACAGCTAAAATTAGTACTTTTGTTTGTTTCTTTACCGACAGTATCAGGTGCTGTAGCCTGGATGTGAGCGTAGCCAGACTCCGCCAAGATGTTTTAGAGCCCTTTTTTCAAGAAGGGAAACATCCGCCTGACATCTTCCTCGGGGAAACCAAAGAGCCCTGGAAGGTAGCTGCCCAGCAGAATGGAGAGCAGGTGGGTGAACCCCATGTTTGAAACTAAGGCTAGATTTAAATGAAGACCTTTCAGATGGCTAAAAATAAAAAACAGAAAAAGTCCCCACAGATTATTGAAATAAGATATGATTCAAAGTTGTTAAATGTGAAATATAACATCTTTTGACATTTTGGTACGTGTAAATGCTGTTAGGTGTTAGATTATGAATCTATAATCTATATAATTTCAATTAGCAATATAACAAAGTTGCACTTAAAATATACAGGAATGGACATCCTTAAGTTCCAGTCTGTCAATTACATGATTGCTCACGACCCTGGTTGTACTTTGTAGTGTTGCTTTTCACACAAAACAAGTCAAAAGAAGTAATTGCCAGTGGTCCACACACAAACCCAGTCACTAAGCCTCAAATCTTCCTATTGGTATAAGTACTTATACCATTCCAGTCCTCTCTGGGGCCATCACAAAGCTACTGCACAACTGTGCAGGTATACAGTTCTGGATCACTGCTTTGCGTAAAGCACTGAGGAGGAAAGCAACACAGTATTTGCTTATTTAAGGACTTGGATCAGTCAAGTCATACAGAATCACAGAACTGTAGGGATTGGAAGGGACCTCTGGAGATCAAGTCCAACCTCCTCCCAGATAAAGCAGGTTCTCCCGCAGTAGGTCACACAGATGAGTGCTGAGGTAGGTCTTGAATATCTCCAGGGAAGGAGACTCCACAACATTTCTGGGCAGCCTGTTCTTGTGATCTGTCATTCACAATGTAAAGTCCAGGAGCAATAGCTATTTAAAGAGTAAAATAGCTTTATACTGCAGTCATGCAGCAGTGTATCAAATGGGTACTCACTTGGGAACCATCTGAGCCAGATCGGTGCAGATGAGCCAGCCACAGTCACCACCTTGCGCGTAGAACTCGTGGAATCCCAGTCTGAGCATCAGTTCATAAAATACAGAAGCAGCACTTAGAGAATCAAAGCCTGCAATTAAAAAAAAAAAATTCATATTGCATTAATTTCAGCTGCACTTCTGAACGTACAGCGTTTATTCTCCCCATCATTACAACAGTCAGATTCCTAAAAAGCTACAAGTCCATTTTTCCTCACTTGTCTGACAGTGTATGGAAGTCCTTGTCACCTTGTCTAGGTGAGGTCCAGAGGAAGAAGCCCAGCCTTCACTGCAGCCTCCCTTAACCCCACCCATTCCTCACGTGTTTGGCCTGCTAAGGGGTTGGTGGACTCCTCCTAAACTGTAGTCATATATTCCAGCTGAGCCCTGTCAGAGGCACTTGGTGTTGCCCAGGGAATGTGTTTCCATTTTTCTCTGTGAGTACAGTCTTATCTTAATGATAGCTAGAAACTGTCTTATTCATGAGTTTTCACTTCATAACTTGTTATAGTCCTTTCTAAATGATCTATACATTATTCCTGTAACTAATTAATGGTGACACCTGAAGTCTCACTCATCTCTCTCCCTCTGTGCAACACATCAAATCCTTGCTTCTATCCTGGGAAAACAAGAAGAGACAGAAGTTACCATCTGCCAGTAGAGGCTGTCTCGCTACAAGTCTGGACTTTTGTTAGTTCAGTTTCTTCTTCTCCATCTTACCTTTTTTGTGAGGTGCTTCTGAGAAGCCATATCCAGGGATAGAGGGGCAGATGACTTCAGATACACGTTCATTGCTGAGGCCGTGGCTGGCAGGATCCGTCAGGAGAGGGATAATTTTGTAAAATTCATAAAATGAGCCAGGCCGACCATGAACCATTAATAATGGCTTTGCAGACTGGCCTTCAGGCAAATGAGGAGGCTTTACATGAACAAAATGGATATCAATGCCTGTATTTAAAACAAAAAACCATAACATGCCTAAATTTGCTATTACACTGAAACTAATGACACAACAGATTCTGAATAAATCTTTTCTGATTCTCTTTTTTTGTGAGCATGCAACTACTCTGCACCTCTCCGGATCCATGTTATCCAAGGACCTTAAAGCACTTTATAATGGGCAATTAAGCATTGCAGCACCTAAATGAGGTTGTCGTCTTTCTGTTTTAAAATAAATTGGGAAAGTAAGGCATAGAAGTGAAGCAATCTACCAATGGTAACACTGTGACTCAAAGGCAGATGAGATGATTACATCATCTAGACCAAGAGCCTTTAAATTTTACCCAAATGTCCCTATATAGCACCATCTAGGCTTCAGACAGATTTTTTCCTCCTCAAAGGCATACAGTTGCAACTTGAAGGCAGCAAGAGATAAGGAATCCATCATAAGCAGCAGCTGTTTGTTTGGTGGCGTTAAACGCTTTCTTTATTTTATGTGTGCCTGACTTCCCATTTCAACGTGTCTAGCTTTTCTCCAGACATTGGTCTTAATGGCAGAGCAAAAGGAATTTTAAAAGCCATCAGTTATGCATTCTCTGTCTGTGGAGGCCTGTGATCAAGTCACACTTGTTAACTTCTGATGAACTAACTAAGCTGAATCAAGGATTTGAAAAACATGTTGCTAAAAGAGAGTTGAAGAGTTCAACTTCTTGATTCTCTTCTACCTGTTATCCAAGGCTTTCAGTATCTTCTTGAGAAATCAAAAGAAACAATTATGCTCTCGTACTAGTCTGGTCATTGTTAAGCAAGAAGGTAAAAATTGCAGTTCTATTTTTTCTGTGATCTTTAGAATATATTAGTAGGCTTTGCACAGTGTTGCATTAGGACCTACAGGTTAACTGCTTTTCCTTAAACCTATTCAGGGCTCTGCTTTCCAGGAAACAATAATTTGCTCTTAGGGGAGCCTGAGTGTTTCATTTCATAATATATTCAAGCACATTTCTCTCACATCAACTCCACTTCATCCCAGCTTCTCTCACTGGCTGAGAATCCCCATCCTTTATAATTCTGTGGACTTCTGCGTTATCTGAAAAACATTCAATTGATGTCAGAAGTTAAGAATCCACTATTCTACATCCCATCTTGACTTTTCATGGCAATCACTCTTAATGTCTGAATCTCTCTTCTTGTTGCTATACACGTGGCATTGTCCTTAACTTCTTTTTCCTGTTTTGTCTCAGGTGGTACTTTTTTTTTCCCTCCTTTATTTGGTCACAAATTTATTTTAAATATTGTGGTCAACTGCCCCATTTCAAATAACGTACATTCATGGGGGCAAGTAAAAATAATATTGCATAATTGCAAGCATGAATTTTACAGTCGCATAAAGTAATTGTCTGCTTTGCCTAAATCCACAGCTGCATCACCATATCACCCAAGTACATCCCTAATTGAAGTATTTAAAACATTCAGTTTGACCAAGCCCCGATAATGACAGACGTTAACAGAACAGCGTCTTTCAAAATGTGTCTGTTTTGAATGAAATGACAGAAGCAATCACTTGGACCTGGCAGCACATCAACCCTCAGGAAAAGGCTTTCTGCCTTCCTAGGCCTATGAGAGCTTGAAATGGTGCTGCAGGGCACATTGGCCCTGCTAGGCAGGGATAAACCTGAGCAGCCAGCACACTCAGCTCATCTTGCCAGTCCAACAGGATCACTGTGACAGCAGCAGCTGGGGAGATGCATGGCGCAAGAGGTGGCATCTGTGGGTTTTTTTGTGTGATTGCATGCAAGTCAGGGAATATTGCTACATCCCAAGATGCAAATCCATTTCTGAATGCCTGTGCTTGGCTCTCTTAACACCAACTGACAACCCATCCATGCACAAGCAAGTTTTATTTGCCCTAAAGGTTTCAGTGACAACGAGGTAGTTTTTCACTTCTCTATCAGTGGCAAGGATCCACATTATGGGAGCTATGTAGGGAAGGCTCATGCAGCATGGCCAGGAGCATTCATTGAGATCCCTGTAAATGAGATTGTTTTTAAGGAAAAAAGCAAGATACCTTGAATCTTAGTTTTGAAGTATGGGTACTTGTTGAGAACTTCAACTTGTTTCTTCCAGTTGAACTGGTTTTTCCAGTAGGAGACAACCTTCTTGAGATATGCCGAGTTAATCCCACAGTGGAAATGACTATCTCCTCCAGTGGCTCAGTGAATCTAGCCTGGTTGAGTCTTCTAAATAAGTCCTATAGGGAGAAGGAAAGAAGGGAGAGATGTGACAAGCACTTATGTATATCTACTGTCTTATGCTCTACTGTGTATGGCTTCTAATTTTTCATAGATGGAAAAAGAACAGTGAAAATAATGTCTCCAGTGATAACTGTGCCTTTCACCCTTGCTGCATCATGTTTTTCAGTCCTTGTTCTCCTCTGGATGCCCTCTGTTCTACTTCCAGCTATAGCTGCTCTTAACGCTTTTCATTTTCTTTAGCAGCACTGACTTATTCGTTTGCCAGGCTGATAGATACAGAGGATAGAACCCAAAAAGCAATAGTGAGCTATGAAGAAGCTTGCTTATGCTATTCACTTCCTCCTGGGCTACCTTTGAGCCCAGCCTCACACTGAATGCACAGATCTGGATCATTGCTCCCCTTCGTGGGCCAAGCTGTTGGCCATCTTCACTCTGAATCATTGTGGGATTTCACATGTTCACAGAGCTGGTGAAACTAGACTGGAGTGAGCATTTCCAAATCATGTGAGGTCACTACTGTACTTCATGACCATGGGGGATGCTGCCAATACTTTAAATTCAGTCTAAAATCACTCAGCAGGGAAGGACAACCAAGAGCCCCTTCCTCCTGCAGTCAGAACCACAGAATAGTTAAGATCTGGAATTCCAGCCTTGCTCAGGCCTCTGTGAGTCTTAAAATTGAGCAGCACCTTTCAGTACAGCAATAATGAAGACAGCTCACACTTAATAAGATGTTAGGTGTACATGCTTGCTCATGCCTCACACTGAACAGGCAGATATTTGTACATAAGTTCTTTTGTTTTTGTCAATTAACGCACGTACAGAAAATATGGGTTTTTAAACGAAGCTTTTAACCTTGGTGTACGAGCTTTTTGTCCATGCTCAACATTTAGGAGAAAAGGATTTGTAATGTAACTTAGTATAATTCCTAGCTTATGTAAGAATTTATTTAAAAGCAGTTTGTTACTGATGGATTATATTGCAACAGCTGATATATAACCAAATTGTGCATTTCACTAAAATCCTGAAGTTAGATATTATATAGCTTTATGTCTGCAATGTGAGGGGAAAACATACTGGAGATCAGCGTCCACTGCTATTACTAAGGAGGACTAACAGGATCCTAAAAAATCCAGGCCTAACTGAGAAAATAGAGACCCATTATAAATGAACAATATGAGCAGTCCCAGGAGGATCATTTGAATGATT
This sequence comes from Oreortyx pictus, assembly GCA_036925125.1. Lineage (NCBI taxonomy): Eukaryota > Metazoa > Chordata > Aves > Galliformes > Odontophoridae > Oreortyx > Oreortyx pictus. The sequence continues at coordinate 16,492,004 of JAUPFR010000002.1, forward strand.
ACTCCCTAGAGATCTATGAAATTGTGCAATCCCTGACAAGCACTCACAATCAAGGTCTTGTTATCTAGCAAATTCTACAGTGCGTATGTTTACTGTAATTAACATTGTATTACTGTTGACCCAAGTAGATCATAAATTACAGAATTAGCATCCAAGGCAGCTGCAAACATAAGGCACTCAAGAAAATGAGATATTCATAATTATTTTTTTTTTCTTTCAAAACCAAAGACATCCTTTGTATTCTGGTCTATGCAATCAAGCTGAGGAAGGTGCACAAAGAGGAACACAGCTGAGTAATCCATAATATGATTTTCATGTTTATTAGGCATCACAGAGTAAGCTTATTTACTAGCAATCTTGAGAGAGCCAGCTGAAAACAAGATAATATAACAGAATGTGAAATCTGTTTATCCATTCCTATCTTCTGAAAGACTGGGAAGTACCTTCCCCCAAGTCCTCCACACTAGTCAGTCATTTTCACAAATATTTCACACTGGTTCAATGTAAAAATTACTTCCAGCAAGGCCTGCATTTATTTATCCGTTTCTGACTTCTTTTTCCCCAGAACAGAGATTTGCTTATGCTCAGCTCTTCTTCAGTAGTTTCCACGTTGAATGGATGAATTGTTGTATCTTCTTCAGGCTTCTGTCCCTTGCCCCACCATCCCTCTTTGAATGGAGTGTCTCTTCTTTTTTCTTGGAAAGTGAAAAGTAGATGAGGACTGCCCCCAGAATCAGGAATTTCTCCAGCAGAATAGTGCCTGCAAGAGAAGAACAGAACTGTGATGAGCCCAGTCAGATAGCTAAAGGATGTGTGATGTTCTTGCTTAGGCCTATAATGGTTTACTCACTTTCTAAGATAGGATTTAATCTACGTGTTTACAAGATATTCTGTCAGCCTCATGATATCAACTCTTCCGTAAGGTTTCAGAAATAGGATGTTTTAACCTACACAACTCAACTAGGGAAGAATTAAGCGTTTTACGTAAATGAATCTTAGTACAAACAGGAGTCAGAGCAGGCCAAGAGACTATATGGCTTGAGAATTAAGCAGTCTTTTGATTAAACGCACTTCTTCATTGGCTATTAATTGCTGCTTTATATCAGAAGCAAAGGGAGTGACTGTGGCTGTAATTGAAATCCAGTGCTTTCTCTTCCTTTGAAGCTCTAGACTTTTCACTAATTCCAGTGTAGAGCATCTCTTCAGTAAAGGTCGTGTATTGAAAAGAAAAAAAGAAAAGAAAAAGAAAAGGTGTATACAGAATGGGAAGCAAAAACATGAGGGCAGCCATCCTCTGTCTCCCATCAGCCTGGAGGGGGGGTATTTGCATAACCCTTGGAGGGCAAAGAGCAAAGGGTGGAAGGGCTTTCCCTTTCTCCCTCTGAAGGTTTTTGAAAAGAAAACAAAAACCACAGGCAATGCCCTACAGGCTCCAAAACAGCCCTCCACGGGCAGTAAAGTTCTCTTGAGGTGGAAAAACAACCTGATCTCATGGCACAGCTGCATAACCTGCCTGCAGAGCTGCTGTGTCTTGGTCAAACAGAATATTGTTAAAAAAAAATTCATTTTGAATAAATTTGAACTGCTTCATGCTGCAAGCAGAACAAAAATGGTTACTCATTCTCTTCAACGATTAATGTTTTCAAGCATCCCTTTAAGTATGAGAAATATTTGCTGGGGAATGGTGCTGTTGTCTTCTTAAGCATAATTTTAAAAAATGTCATGATTCAAACACTCATACACTGAGGAACTGATTAAACATGAAGTACTTCCAAACTTCCATAGAGCAGGCATTGTTTATGGAGGGCACTGAGCAGTGCATGTTCTCTCCAGACCCTGGGAGGTTCTGTTGGTTTTGCTGCTGCTGTGGAGTAATGTGATGCTCTGAAATTGCTCAAACAGTAACCAGAACAGACCAACCATATTCACAGAATCACAGAACTGTAGGGGTTGGAAGAGAGCTCTGGAGATCACCTAGTCCAGCCCCCTGCCAAAGCAGCTCCCCTAGCTCAGCTTGCACAGGTTGACAGGCGTCCAGGTGGGTCTGGAACTGTAGCAAAAGTTAATCACGTTCACACGTAACAGGGGTAAGAGTGACTTTATCTTCTGCCTTTCTGTGACGTGACTCATTCTCTTCAGTTGAATTTACTGAAGGTTGACATATAATAAATAAGGCAATTAAATGGGTAAAAGCTTTGAAAGAAGCACCCAATAAAACGTTTGTGGAGAAGTCAGGTGCTATGCAGGAAGGACAGCAAGCTACAAAAACGTATCACTTACACATACAACAGCTACAGCCTTGGAAGTGACCTGACATTCCCAAATCCTCAGGAGCCAGAGGAAATGAGAGTGATTGACACTGGAAGAACTTGATCTTTCTGTTTGTTCCGTGGGTCCTTCCATACTCTCTGTCATTTGAGAACGTGCTACTTTTCCTCTGCCACGTTCACTGGAGCACAAGGCAAGTCTCTTCACGATTCCACCGTGCCTGAACCACGGATTATCCCAGAGTTAAAGAGCACAATTACATTTTACTGCAAAACAGAACTCGAGGGGCTTTTAGAAACTTCAAAGCGCTTTACTCAGAAATAATAACTACCACAGTATTTAATAGATAGGATTTCTTCTATTCACAGAGAACAGCAGTTTCCCCCAAATGATGACACAACTGCTACATCTGGACTACAAAGGTTTGCCTGCAAAGCTATGCAAACACCACATATGAAGGAAAAAAAAAAAAACAACAAAAACAACCAGTGAAATCAATAACAAAAACAAACTCTTGGTCAACTGCAGTACCTTCACAAAGCCCCACTACAAGCAGCTGTGCCAAGACAAAAGAAAGCTTCTGTCAGTGCCCACCCCAGTGTTCAGGCAGGACAGTCACAGTTCCCAGAAAAACAGTGGGCTCTTTCTCATGGTTTATCAGCAGCTGCTTTCTTTTGCTGCATCAGCATCACAGCCCCTACCAACAGATGATGGAGGTACTGCATCTAATACAGAAGTGCTCTCATCTAGGAACAGAATCCCATCCCATTCTCTGGGAACTGGTACATCCAAAGTCACTGGAATACCTCAACTACAAAAACATTTCTTTTTACCCCATCCATCTCAATGAGACCTGAGAAATCAGGAGTTCTGCAGCAGAGCACATGGGAAGGATTGTGCACAAATGTGTATTTTGCATTCAGCCAGGTGTGTGCCTCCCAACAACTCACTGCATGGAAAGATATCCATTTCTGTGACTAATCCCAAATGCACTGAGGGATGGTTTTGTTTACAGCCCAGTGGTATGTACCAAAATCAGCTTTAGGTTGCACAAAAATTTTGTCTCCTGTGGCAGAGGACTGGGGCCAATGACAAATCAATTTGCACGAGATGCTGTTTGGCTTTGGAAGAAGCCACCTCTGACAGCAGCGGATCTACTTGTGCTGTCAGAGATCCCAAGTTACTCTCTTGAATACATACACCTCAGTAAGGCCATGTTGTTGCCTTTAAAAATCACAGCTTCGAAAACGAGGTAATGGTTTGCTTTTGGTTTGTTGGGGCTTTTTTTGGCCCGTCTAGTGACCAAAGGGAAGGCCTCAAAAGGAAATACCTCCTTTTATCCCATGGTCAAGTACTTAGGCTCCAAGTCTGCTCTTCCTCAGGGTGAATATTGTTTGTAGACAGTACAGTTTATAAACACTCCTTTTCTTAAGAAGCCTAAGGAAGGATGCTTTTGTTTTGCAGCTTTAAAAACATCACATTTCAACAATAAATTGCCCCCAAATGAAGCAGGCCAGGCACATTTCAAGAAACATGCCATTTACAGGGAAGCTTCAGCACCTCCCTACTGGATATTACTGCTCTGTATTGAAAACACTTTTTTTTTCTTTTTTTTTTTAATTTATTTTATTTGCACTTTCATTTTTTTCCCATGCATCACCAGCAGTCCAAACAGCTGCACAGGAACATCAGAATAATTAACATCAAAGCCCTGTCCTGTCTCATGCTTGTCTTCATCAGTGTCCAGTAACACGCTCCAGAGAACAGGGCAGAGAACATTTATTTTTTAGAGCAGCCATCCATAAAATACCCTACTGGTAAGATTCCTGTCTTATCCTACTAGAACTTCCTTACCTTTGGCTCGCAGCAGTAGTATCCAGCTGAAATATGTTACTGGAGAAATAAGGAAGTGAAAGACTTTCAGGCCACCGTTTGGAAATGTCTTGCACTCAAACACTGTGCAACTCAGCTTCCATAGCTTGAATGATGCCCAGCTCTTACACCTCCGAATGGTGCTATTAAACCTTATCAGTACAAAGCAGCAAGGGCATGGGTGAAGCAAGAGCTCTAAGAGACTACACTGCTTTCAGACACACGACAGAGATTATTATGATCAGTGTTAGTAACATTTTTGCTCCAAGGTTGGTTTACTAGCAGATTGTGAGGTGGCTCAGAGCACTTAGCACGCTATGACACTGTCGGATACAGGGTTTATTGATTAATAATTACTCTGCAGGAGAAATAATGGCTCCATTTAGGGATGATGTTTCAGTTTATTTTTGTTCTGTTACATAACCCCCCGGTTAGGTTTTACTGAACATGTTCCCCTCTGCCACAGCATCTCTGTTTACAGATCGATTTGCCCGGAGAGAAGCAATTACAGGTGACATTTCCCAGCAGATGTGAAAGGAAGAACCACTGAAGGACTTCATGAACTCACAGCACCTCTAGCAGAGTCCCTCTGCACTGACAGCCTAAAAGGGGCAAAGCCATGGCACAGTCCATAAGTGTCACCTTCAACCTGCTGCCCTACCATATCTGAGCATCCCATTCTGGCATTTCGTAACAGCAGAAGCAAGCAGAAAAATGAGGGCATTTGTATAAGAAAAGCTTCTTATTTATGTAGTTTATGGAGCATGATGACAAACTTCAAAATAGCCGAGCAGTGCAGGAACTGCTTTGCATATAACTGATAACATCTCCCGGGTGAGCGCAGAACGATACATTGACACTGTAGGAAAAGAAGAGCGGTAGGCAGCGGGAGAAATAAAGCGTCCCACGCAGGAAAGCAAATCAAAGACAGGAAATACAAATCCAGGAGTTTCTGGCTTGTCTTGATAAGAAATTTAACATTTACATTTTTATTGCCACAGGGAGGTGGCGCACAGTGATACTTCCAAAACAACAGGAAGGGGTGATATCATCCTGTTCCACGATCTTCTTCTGGATCATTCACTACCAGGAGTTATGCAGCCCAGCAGGAACCTAAGGCCTGGAAGGATGTCACCTCCCCAAGGACGGGAGCCCTGCTGTCCCCACAGAACGGGGTCAGCTGGGCACCACACAAAAATGCTGCTGACCATTGAGCTGGGGATATGCCTCCAGCACCACTGAGGGCTGTGCAGAGGAACGCAGCATCTGAGGCATTGCGGCACCGTTCCCTAACAGCTACCCACCTGCCTTGTCCCTTGGGCAGCAGCAACCATCAGCGGAAGGTTTAAGGTTCTGAAGGCACCACTCAGAGCTTTTGCTTGCGAGTTAGCGTGCTGCACTTCATTCTGGAAGAGCATTTGAGTGCCTTTGTAGCACATTCCCACCTGTTCTACCATCCTATGATAGTCAAGGAGCATGAACTTTTCTGCACTGCACTGAAATCTGATAGGCACTGAGACTCGATCCTAGATAAAGTGGAAGTATTATGGGACTAAGTTCACTGTTACCCAATTTGCCTCACCCAGAGAAGGTATATTTATGCAACTGCTACCTGGTCAAAGCTCGTCTCATAATTTAAGAATTTAGCATCCAGTATTTTAAGGGGAAGAAATTCACTTTGCAAGAGCACATATTGAAGCAACATTACTTGCTCTTTCAAATCCAACGTATTCCTGTGTTCTACTTAAGAACACGTTTATCTCAGTTTTCTTATTTTGCTTCTATAATGTTTGAATAAGCACATGTCCTCCAAAGAGTCAAAAAGCCCCCAATAAAACATCAGCTACAGGTTGCATAAACACACAGCGGCAGAATCTGCCCCAGGCTGTGCTGCAGGTTACTGAAACCAAATGGCTGAATGGTGGGCACGAGCTGGGGGAAAGCAGATCTGTTTCTCTGTGTCTGCAGTATTTTTTGCTTAGGACTCTCCTCATGGGAAGGCTGCTGAAGGGCTCTTACATCAGGACAGTTCCGTTACAAAAATGAAGGCCAAAAGGACTGTTTAAACTTCCATAATAGCGTTTGACAGCTACAGCATTAAGGTTGGCAAACACAGAGATTCTGTCCAATCTATCCTATCTAGTGCATTCCAACAGGAAAAGCAACCAGGAAAAATACTATTTGCACACTTGCAAAGAAGTGACAGCAGGCTGGCATGCGGCTTAGGGGTGAATGCAGCTGGAAGCTGGGTCTCCCAGATAGGCATCTCTCAAATCAAGCTAAAGCAGTGAAGGATATCACACCAGTAAAAGGTTTTTCAGGCCATTCATAGCCACCATCCAGCCAGTTAAATGATAGCATTCAATAAAATCAGCTCCAAAGAGCATCTCGAGCTTTACATCAACATTTAATTTCTAATGTGTAAAAAGAAATGATGAATAGCACATTGTTCTATTTTGCCTTCCAGCAATAATGAGCTTAACCTCCTCTTTGTATGCTGACATCTGCGTTTTATGGATGGGAATGGAAAAATGTGCACATGAACCAAAAGAGTTTGATATAACCGATAAGGAAATGAGGTTGAGGTAACTGGTCCTTAGACCTTAAGGTGAGTTCAGGCTCTGTTTTTAGCTTCACCAAATTCTCCAGCACTAAATAGGAGAAGGCCCTTCTCTCCCTTGCAGTGGTGTTGCCAGTGCTTTGCCCAGTCTGACCTCCACGTCAGGTATAGGTTCATCCCATGTGGCTGCTGCTACGGCATAGCACGCGTCCTGCTGCATACAGTGGGATTTTACAGTGTAATTCTCTTAAGATTCTTCCATTAAATCAGAGAGATCTTCACTAACTAGCAGCTTTACAAGCTTTCTCTATTAGCACTGTTAGGAAACTGTTACTAAAACGTTTAATTGCTAACACATGCAGAACTGACACATACGTGGTGGTGCCTTGCAGAGGAGAAAGAGTACCAGCAGTTAGAAATCCTGATCTCCAAAGTAAGTGAGAACCAAGGACGTGTGATGATCTTTCAGTTAAAAGAAGGTTTAGAGATGGAATTGACAAATATAAAGATCATCAGGAGACGTTTCTTGCAATCTGCAAGGCAGTGAAATGAGGTGCACATTACAAATTAAATGAGGATCATGACTCCGAGCAGAAGGGGGGTAGCACAAAAGAAAATACGGATGAAAATGCCTATCAGAGCTTTAAAAAAAGAGTATTTTTCTTAAATAATTGTGGCTATGGAAACAGGAAGAGACAGCAACTTGTAATTTCTCTATGAAGACTTCATTCTCAAAGAGAAAAGGAACTTTAGATATGATGAGAGGAGAGGAACAGATGGTAGTCATCATTTTCTGTCAAATACTGCAGCACCAAAAGCATGTGCCAGCGTAAACATGCAATGAGAACAATTCTTCTTCATCTCTCTCTTAATAAAATATATAATTTTTCTTTGTATTCAAGGGCTTCATTCAAAAGTGCACTACCTGTACCCACCCCATTAGAGCGCTTAGCACTGAAAGTGAAGTAGCCAAGAGGAGCAGGTCCTGCAATCAAGCTTTAGTTTGGATTCTTAACATACAGCCATGTCACCTGACAGAAAGATCACAGAACTGTCTGTGAGGCAGCAGGGTGTGTTTAGGGTGCAGATGTGGTGGGCAGCTAGCACCTACAGAACAAGCTGACAGCAATAACTAAAAGTCTTCAAGGCAGAAATAAAGATAAAACACCTACTGCTGGGTGCGAGAAATAGGGGAAGCATAGCCTAAGTTGAAGAAAGAATCTTTTACAAGTTTTTTGAGCCTTTCCTTGTGGATTGCAACTAATCATCTCCAGCAGATGGTTCAAACTGATGTTGGGGGACTGCTGGAGAACAGCTCACTTTGCAGGGAAAAATGCAGAAACCCATACTGCCCTCGGGCTGCCGGGTTCAGCTTACACACGTTCGAACTCCTCCACCTTCCCAACTGCTGTGCTGTGTGAAGCAGCTGCATCCAGCGGAAGGAGAGCACAGAGAACGCGTGCTTCTTCTCAGACGTGTTCCCCAGCCTGTTGTGTTCAGTCTAGTTCATCTAGTTGGTCTAGGTGGCCTTCAAGGGTTCCCTTCCAGCTCCAGTGGTTCTCTGATGCTGTGTCATCTGAATGTGGTTGCAGAGTTCAGAGTGAGCCTCAGCAGAGCAAGCTGCAGCCTCTAATGCCAACAGTTAAGAGCAGAGCAAGCAGCTTACACTTGTTTTTGGCTCTTAAGAGGTCATGCCATTCCATCTCAGTTTTCAGCTACCACTTTAGCCCTATCTCACTTTTTTTCCTAAGAGCTGGTGTTTGTTCACAGCAAACAAAAATCAGGGGAGGGGAATGGCTGTGGTAGAAACTTAGAGTGCTAGAAGTATGACTGAAACTGCAGAGAGGCCTGAGGAAGGGTCATGTAAACAGAGGGTCCAGCCCTGTGCTACAGCAGCTCCCCACAGCAGGTCGCTCAGGTCCAGGCAGGTCTTGAGTGCCTCCAAAGAAGAGTCTGCACAGCCTCTGTGGGCAGCCCATTCCTGTGCTCTATCAGTAAAGGAGTTTGTTCATATGGAACTTATTCCTCCCCATGCGCAGGACTGTGCGTTTTCAAACCATTTTAAAAAGGCAGATATTGATGGCAAACTACTACAAACAACTGCTGATATCTAAACATCAAAAATTGCAGCCCGGTCGTTGGCTCAGTGAAGTAATGTAGAGTAGCGTGCAATTTGCACTACAGGAATGTAAATGAATTGTGGCCGTGTAATAGGTATGTATTCCAAAATGTGGTTTGAGCTGAAGGAACTTCTCGCTCACTAAAGCTGAAATGCTCTTTCTGATATATATATATATATATATATATATGCGTTCTCTTACTGGATAAGGAAGTTGGTGATGCAGTTTGTTACTGATGTTTCTGTGACACCTACAGATGTAGCCTTCACAAATGTGACAGTGCAGAATCTCTCTTTACTGAAGCTTAAATTTGAGAACAAAATCAGTTATTAGATCCGCAAGTAGATGTGAAGATGCAACTTCATAACAGTTTTCTTCCCAGAGAAAAGTCACCGTGGTCAGCTACAAGGAGAAAATAAGATGAATTAGTCTTATAAAGAGCAAGACTAAGTTTAAAATAGATGGAAAAGAAGAAAGGAACAAAGAGTCAGAAATGAAGTTTAATAAGAGAAGTCAAAAGAACGAGGAAAGAAAACTCTTTCTTCTGATCCTGAAATTAAAGAGCCCCATCTCACTAGTGATAAGACAAGAACTAATGGCCTTAAGTTCAGGTAGGACATTAGGAGATGCTTCTTCTCAGAAAGTGGTGATGCTCTGGCACAGCCTGCACAGGGAGGTGGTGGACCCACCATCCTTGGAGGTGTTCAAGAAATGTGGAGATACGGTGCTAAGAGACATGGGGAAGTAGGGGAAGTAGTAGGGGAACTGATAGGTACTGCTTGAACTGGTGATGGAACACCTGGGGAAGGGCTGTGGTTGGAAGCACAGGCAAAGCGTTTGCACCTGTGCTCCCCACATAACCTGCAGGGTTGGTCCCAGGGTTGCTCCACCCTGATTCATATAAGGGCCAGTCACAGAAGGGAGAGCATCTCTTGCACCTGGGCTACTTCCTGAGGAGAGCTGTGTGGGGAGAGTGCTCCTTCACTGCTGGGTGAGTTCAGCTTTTTATTTTTTTCCTGTATGTGACTCTTGGTCTACCTGCAAATACTTGGCCTGGTAGTGCTAAGTTAGTTATGGAGGATGTGAGTTGTTGGTTTTGTGGTGATCTTAGTGGTCTTTATCAGCCTTTATGGTTCTACCAGTGAAATTGTACCCTGTAGATGTTGCCATGTTTGAATGGGTTACTGTGAAGGGTTACTTGGATACAGTTTGGAGGCATCTTAAAGTGTCCTGGTTTGGAACAGCTGTGCCTTGGACAGCTGCTATTGAAGCTGTGTCTGCTTTTCTGTATGCTGAACATTCCAAATGCCAACACCCAGCACTCTGAGTTACCACACAGTTCTGTGAATCTGTGAGATACTCCTTTGCTTTGTTGCACGTGTTCAGTTTGGGATGTTCTGTTTGAGAGGCTTCCAGAAGCCATGAGGGAGGAAGTCTTCTATGGTCTTTAGTTCTATACTCCTAAGTATTGTCCATATGAGCTAGAACAGTACTAAAATACTTCATTTTTCCAGTTAAACATTGTGTAGTATTGACATTGCAGAGCATTTAATGGGTGAATATGAAGGTTTTACAGTCAAATTAGGGAAGTTATGAACTCCAAGTTACTGAGGTAGTCTAAGCCAGTCTAACTGCTGACTTTTGTACTCCATTCATTCTTAGCCCTCCTGAGAGCCCCCCAAACCCTGCCTTTCCCTTCCACTAATGCTCATCTGACCTTTAGTGATGCGGTGTCAGTGCAGAAAACGGGCAGAGCACCCCAGCAGCAGGGCTCCAGATGAAGGGGCTTTTCGGATGCCTTGGTAAACGGAAAGGGTTCAGCTGAGGCTCCGAGGTGTGCTAGAGGTGGCAGAAGTCAGCAGCTAGCTGCTGTGGTGACCCAGGATGGTGTGGAATCCCAGTCTTATTGTGTTGACCAGATGCAATAGGATATTGCTGCAGTGGTTAGCAAGCTGTTTCAAAAGCAGCTGTCTGCTCTCATGGAAACACCGAAAATGTGGTTAGTTATGCATTGAAGTGCAGTCACCTGTTTTGTGGTTCTGCTGTGTAACAAGCATACAGATGGTTTTCCCCTGCATGCATGCCTGTGTGAATCTCATTCATTTCTTTGTATTTCTTTGGCTCCTGCCCTCAGCTATTGGGTAGCATTGCCATGGAAGAACTGTCACAAAACTAAGAGAAACAGCCAAGCGTTCAAGGCCAGGCTGGATGGGGTTGTGAGCAACCTGGCCTAGAGGGAGGTGTCCCTGCCTATGGCAGGGGCTTGGAGCTAGGTCATCTTAAAGGTTCCTTTCAGCAGAAACCATTCTGTGGACCAGCTGTCAAAATTTCCCAAAAGCGTCAGCTCCCCCTCGTCCCCTGATTTTAAAAGGTATACTTTATAGCAATTCCAAGTAAGATATCAACTTTCACACTGGCATGCCTGAAGCATTAGTTCATCCTCCTGTCTGCTGACTCCTTAAAGGAAAAAGATATCTTTGGGAGGTAACTTCTATAAGGCTCACACAAAACTTGCCAGAGCTCATTTGTCAGTGCCCTGAGGCAAGCCTTTCATCTTTTAGCCACATAATGATAAGAGAACTGTATTTTAGATGGCTCTATTTACACGCATCAGCAGCCCACTGAAAATCCATATTTTACTAGTCAATGTGAGCAGCAGCTTCTTGCTCACTGCCAGCCAGAGAAGTGTTTCAGTAGGTTTCCAGAAAGCTCAACCCCTCTAAGAAACCAGTGCTTGAAACCTAGCTGTTAACACATGTGCAGTGCTCAGGAGGATTCTTCTCAGTGTGTGCAGGACAATGCAGATCAGATCTTTTCTGAAGATTCTGCTTTCTGACCAAGAGTGAACGCAGCGTGCTAGCACAGCTTCAAAGGAAAAAGCAACAAACCAAACCTCTCCCAGGCCTTTCAGCATGACTAAGATTTTAAGTTCTAAAGGAAGGATGAGAATTGCCACAAAAAAGCAGACAGAAGAATGAGTGCAAAATCAGAAATCCCTTCAAAGCTGGTCTTGATTTATGTGGAAAACAGTATTTAATAAATGCCATCAATTACAGTGTAAGAGGGGAAAAAATGCATTCTTTGCTTTGTAGTACCAGAGATCCTTAGGTCAGGAACATCTTTATGGGAGCACTCCTGGGCTGAGCAGGCTGGCTCTGGCTGGGAGCCTGGCTGCTTCTTGAACCAAGAGTCCTCAGAGATGGCACTGATGACTTCAGATGTTTTTAGAATAGCAGAGTCTTAGTTCCCGTGGGGAACTCCAAGAACAAACACCTATGACTAACTTAAGCACAATGTAAGGGGGGGGGGGGCAGGGCATTCACCAGAAACAAAGACTATATGCAAAAATAGCAGCTGCACTTGCATGAAGGTAACTAACTCTGCTATCGCACTGTGACTGTTTCTATTGGCACGGTGTCAGCCTTCAGTGGGCTGCCATGCTTTGTGCTCTGCTGTGTGACTGTTCTCTTCCTGAAGTACTGTGGTAATGTTCTCATATCAAATGCGCCACTTCTGCAGACTAAAGTGGCCACAGCTGCCTGCAGCACATGGTAATTCCTCCCTGTAGAATGCTGGAGGGCTTATCTGGAAGTCAGTCTGAAGAGTCTCCTTACTGTGAAAGTAACAACAGATGAAAGGCATTTTTATGTCATCTCCAGCAACAAAGATGATTTAACTCTTGCCTATATTTAAATACCTTTTGAGGCATGTGTAAAAGAAAAATCTTTTATAAACAATTGCATTATCTTGAGTCATGAAGCACCCACCTTTAAAATGACAGCAGGTTTTCAGGATAGATAGCTCATGCCTTGGAAATGAAATCACTGTTAACTTAAGGAAAATTAGATGTGGATCATAGACTAGATTTAAAATAAGGAAAGTGCTAGTGGAGATCGTTCTTAAGAAGCCCTGTTGTGAAGATGTTAGGTCTGCTTGGCAGAGTTGACAGAAGCAACTTCATTTCAGTCACTGGCACTTAGAAGTTACCTCAGCACGGTGTGTTGTGCGGGGTAATCGTGCTTTCAGTTCAAGATGCAGTTTTGTAAGGTCACGTGCCAATGCTCACACCTTCTTGAAAGCATTGGAACTGCTGCAGAATCTGGTCCTTAGGTGAGAATAAGACGCAGAGAAATCAAAATGTGATAGCTATTTACTATATATTCCTTTTTCCCACTTCAGATCAGTCTGAAATGCCTTTTAGAAGCGGCCACGGTATCACATCTGTGGAACATCTTCCCCTGAAGTAGAAAAAGAAGGGGAAAAAGCAGAGGTACATTGGGGGACAGCAGCATGTTGCCGTTCTTACTTCAAATGAATTCAGTGAGCAGATCTGCTCTGTAGCAAGAGGGCAGTGCACTTTCCAGATGATGTAATCCCTTAAAATCAACCGAAGGGAATAGCAGTCATCAAAGGCTCACTGGCTGTGGATGGCAGAAACGAGGTTCTTCCACCTTTATTACAGGGGATGTTGAGCAGTACTTTTTTTCTTGCACTGCAGGATGAAACTTACAGAGATAAAATATAATTATTTTGACAAGTTAAAACATTGCTAAAAGTTTGGCTTCAGTTCAGTTCCCCATTTTCATGGACTTGGGCACAAAAGCACCTAATTTTCCAGAGTAAACCTGATGCTCTTGAAAGCACTGGCTCAGGACTTTGATGAAAACAAAAGCCTCTTTCATAGTCATCTCTGAGACCATGACTTGTAACCAGTTCTCACTTCTACAGATAATTAAAGGATCTCCCTGTAATCCAGAATATGCTTACATATCCAGAGGCTTAGAATTAAAAACCCTCAAGGAAATAGCCTTTAATTGATGTAATTGCTTCTGGAAACCAGGAGCACCTGCTGCTAGGCTGGGCTGCTGCGTTCAGCATTTCCGTGCGATCCTCTACACAAATCAGTCACCTTTTAATGCAGCAGCAGCCATCTTGAGCTGACTTTCTTCATCACATACAACAGACACCTTTGACAGTTGGCAATTTGATGGCCTAACTCGCTGACAGAGTTTATTAGGAAGTGGTAACTACAGTATGTCTGTGACAAGTGCAGGCTATGTTCCCAACGAGAGCGTAAGCAGCAGAAAGCAAAGATGCACAGATAGCAGCAGCCTTTGCACCTGCCAAGCTAATAGCATAGAGCTTTGCTTGTGTGACTTCTATACTGCAACTGTACGTACTGAAGAACAGTGCTCTAGATTTAAAAAACGCCTTAATTGTTTCACGTGCTACCTTGCAAAAATTAAGACAATAATTTGGAGCATCAAGGAAAATTCTCAGCATCACAGCATCTTATTACAGCTTGATTATGAAGTCTAGCCTTCTTTCTGGATTTGTGTACTTCAAAACCAATCCAAAAACATTGTGTCAGTCACTCCTACAGTGTGGAGCTGGAGTAGTGAGTAGCCACTGGCAATTTAGCACCCAAAGCTCTCCACCATATGCAATCTTGCACCATCAGCTGATTGGGTACTCTAATGCAGTAGCCAAGCTGGTGTTTTATATTAGAGTCCTCAGCAAACGTGGGGATTTTGTTGCTTCTAAGTAGATCGTGTTTATTTCATGTCAGTGACAACAGGCAGCTACTGGATTGCTTTGCTGTATTTAAATACTAGTGCAGATGAGTCTTTCTATGGCTCTGGCTTGTTTTCATGGCTTGATTTTTAAGTCAAAATGTGAGTCTGGGCATATAGTACACCACTAATGTATTTGCATGTTAAAAAATAACAAGTTTTCATCGCCCTACCAGAGGTAACCATGAGAAAAAAGTCTAGGCCATGTGCACATTGGTCTATTTTGGACAGTGGTATTTCTTAAGCTGCTTTTCATCCATCTATTCAGCTGGCTGACATCCATCTGCCTCACAGAGCATTTGAAAACACACAGTTCACGAGTAGCTAGAAATGATGACTGGATTGTATGTGGCTGCATTCTTCTAGTAACACAACAAGCAACAGCTTCTAGAACTTGTGCTGCTGATGTACTTCCACTTCGCCTGCGGCAGGGATGGGGAAGGTCTCCCTTTCTAGTATGCAGTAGTTTAAGGACTGCAAAAACGTTCTATTTTTTTTTTGTATCAATATTTGCCTGGCCAGAAAAGAAACTCCGCTTGAGAACTGCTAAGTGTTACTTCTTCATTTCCATGAGAAGCTTAATTATTTACCCAATATAATGGTTCTACAAACGTATCACTGACAATCTTACACAATATGTGACCAAAATCAATGCTAAAAGCTAAAGTTTTGCTAGTGGCAGTGTTAATATACATTGGTAATTCTAACAGTTCAGAAAACATCCGTTCTTCTGAGCCCCACTGAAGTGTAAGTATTTATTAGATCCATTAATCACACTACAGTATTACATTAAACGTTCTCACTCTGAGAATACATCAGCATAGCATATGAACACAACAAAACCTACATGGGATTTTATTCTAACATTCCGGAAATACGCTTGTGGCCCATCAAATTCACACACAAGTGCTGTAGGTTTGTGAAGACTTGTCTTAGCATACTTAGTGTGTGAGAATACTTTCTTGCTCAATTCCCAAAAATAAATACGAGCTTTCAATTGAAAGCATTTATTTTCCCAGTTGTCCGAAGTGGAGTCAGAGGAGGACGATGCTCTAGACTTGTCAGCAGTCCACTTAGGAATGTAAGAGCCCCTCCTGCCCTGCTGTTTGTTCACATCCAGGAGATTTTCCTCCGGTGAAGCAGGACTGGAGCGCTCGCTGGCTTCCAGCAGTTCAGTCTGTTTCCATGGCAGCACTGCGGGACTCCTTGGCCACCATGAGTCGCATCAGCTGACTGTGGAATTTCTCAATCTTCTTCACGTCTTGTGCCTGGTCTGTTCTGTACAGCAAGCACTGCAAGAGGAAGTTGTTTAAGAGCAGATCTCACTTGGGCTGTTTTTACCCCGCTTAGTTGCAACTAATTTGTGCTTAACAAATGAAACGAGTGCTGAAATGAACGTTTGTGGTATGCTGTTACCACGTGGCACAGCAATACCTGTCTCCCCTCTAAATGAATGTTTACTTTGTTTCTTTCAAGGGTTCCTGCTTTCCATTCTGAAGAATGGAAGCCCATCGTTTATTCTATTATCCTCTATCTCAAAGGAAACTTGGGCTTTGAAGCTGTCTTTAAGGGCACACTTGTTTAATTTTATCTAGGAATAGCAGATTTTAACATCCTCTATATTCTCAAAGTGTATTCTGCTTTTAGCAGTCTGAATACACACACTGTCAGTGACATCAAATCAGTACTTCCCACTGAATAGGATCCCCTCCCCCAAGCAAAATCTGTCTTCAAGATATTTTATCTTCACATTTTCCTTAATTAGAACTAGGAATCCCTTCATGTGATAAGCCTGTGAATGCAGAAGGAATGAGAGTGATATGTGACTGATCATGAAATGGCTGCTTAGCTTTCACTGCGTGATATAATTTCTTATACTTGCACAGCATGAGTATGACTGCTCAAACCTATTTAACAATTAAAAAAACCAACAGCGCTCCATCTTGTAGCACTCTGCATGCAGCAACTTTTGCCAGCACTAAAATCCTATTTTAATTCAGAGACAGGCAGTAGAGAAGCTTTTCTCTTTCAGCTGTTCTTAGTTGTGTGGTTAGCAGCAAGGAAAGCTCTCATCTCTCCTCCCTTTACGAAACTTCTAACCCCTGAGAAGTTTTCTGAGCAGTGACAGGCTTTTTAGAACAAGAGGAGTATGTAAATGCAGTTCAAGTTCTACTGAATGCATAACAAACAGCAGTGGTACCGTATTTCGGAAGAGGGGATTTTCTGCACTGCAACTGAATGCTGCATTTCTCTGTGATAGCACTCCAGTGTCTCCTCATCACACAGCAGCTTACCCTACAGATTACACCTGTCACTGCTTTGAGCAGAGCTCAAGGGACATGACGCTCAGTAGTAAATGTCTGTTTGAAGATGCTTCTGGAACGCTTCAGCAGGATCTACCAATGTAGTTCCATGAAGATGGGTTTTTGTAGTGCTCGGATATCTTTGTTTTTGCAGAATCCTAAAAGAATTATGGGGAGAACTGTAAGAACGCTGAAGCGTTTCTCAGAACTTCTTGTGGGCTGAGTTGAACTGCACGTCAGTTTTGGTCACTGATGGAACCTAGGGAAACCTGAGCAAAACAGGGTTTTAGAAAGCTGTCAGGTACTGGAGACAATGGCTGAGAGCTCATACTTGCAAAATGCAAATACCTGGAGTATGGTAAGCCCTGAGAGTATGTTCTGTACTTACAGCTACATCATCTGTTACTTTGATACAGAGGTTCCCATCACAGTGTCGGTATTTGAGAACAACTCGCACCTGAAATGACAAGATTTTGAGAGTTAATATCTGAGAGCTGTTTGCTATGGAACGTCTCTGAGGGAAGAGGGCCCAAGTTCAGACTGTCTTTTACTAGAATTCTGCACTGCTTCGGTCTCACTGCCTCCCAGTGGACCTCAGCTCCACTGCCCATTAATCTTGCAGCTAAGTGCTAGATGGGTACTTCAGTAGCATCAGGCACGTTCAGAACCATACTAAGTACAGCAGTGCCTTCAGTAACAGATGACAAATGTCCTGTTACTGCATGGTATTCCCTCACTGTATATCACATTTCAGGAAAGCGAATGGAAACGTGTCTGTAGAACTATTTTCCTAAGTGTTTCTTGTCTGTGTGGAAACCTGAAAAGGCTCGACTGAGCAGAGTGAACTCAGCATTACTTCTTTTCTTATACAGTATCTAATTATGTATTATGTGAGTATTATGTTCTACTTCCAGTCACTGCGTTTAATTCAGTAGCTACATGAAAGCCTTACTGGCAGAATTGAATTGTTCTAATGCTTTCTCAAGTGGAGAGAGGAGACAACACTTTTAGAGTAATTAAAGAAACCAACAACAAACAAAACCAGGAGACCGAAGAGGGTTCTTTCAGATTGCTTTCAAGACTCAACGAGGCTAGGTTTGAAGTCAGAAAGCAAGCATTCCACTCCTTGCTAAAAACAGCCACAGTAACCTGCCCTGAGATTCAACCCACACACAGCCCTTCTGCATTCTCCAGTTACAAGAGTTCTCAAAACCACTGTGATAAAGATCAAGTCTCTCAGCAACTGACTGAGCACTGAGCGCTTCCTGCAGAGTGCACAGCTGATCAAGGGGACTTCTATTGTTTCTGATCTCAGCTGGCATTAGTGTCTATGAACAAAGCAACCCGTGCTTTTGAGAACGTTCTGAACTAGGACAACTCGTGCTACAAACAGGTCTTTGTTGTCCTATGATATGGTCAACATTCACCATGACTACAAAATATGTTTTGAGGTTCTGTCTCTGTGAGAGATCTCTTCACAATTTTCTCTTTCTTGTTCAAGAAAGCCTTCTGACCACAAGAACTGTGCAACTGCTCCTCCCAGACAGGCAGGCCCAGAAGCACAACAGAGGCTGTTACAGGCATGGACTAGGTAACTTGCTCTTTCTAGGGCAAGACCACACACTATCCAGCCTCATCAGCTCCCTGAGAACGCAGACCTGCCTCCCACAGTTCTCAGTTTCTTGACGAGTGCAATTACACGCAGGCGCTCCTCAGGCTAGTTCTCTATCTCGAGTACTCCATCTGTGACTCTGGTGCTTGGTTACTTGTAAATAACCAAGTTCACAGCCACGGCTGAGAATGGAGGCAGAGACTGCCCTTGGAGGTCACTCCTGGGAGAGGAAAGCAGCTCCTGGCTGCACTGACAGCCTTCCTAAACTCTTAATTTAACTGGATACTGTGAAGCGTAACAGAATGAATTATTCTGTTTAGCTTCTTATCAGCAGGTAGGAGGCAGTCGCACGAGAAGCGGTTACTGACGGTAACAGCGGACACATCCAGGTCTGAGCCCCCAGCACGAGAAATGGGAACGGCTGTTCTGCACGGAGAAGGCTCCGGGAGGGAGACCTCGCTGCGGCCCTGCAGCACTTCAAGGGAGTTTATAATCAGGATGGAAGTTAGATTATTTTTTACGCGGGCAGACAGCAACAGAATGAGGGGGGAACTAGGTTAGGCGTAAGGGACGAGCGGCCGTCCTCGGGAGCCGCAGCCCCGTCCCGCCCGCCGTGCCGCCACCCACCTTCATGGGATCGGCGAGGTACAGCTTCTCCGCGGCGCGAGTGAACTCCTCCCAGGCCTGGTAGTGCGGCATGGCTCCGTCCCGCTCCTCCCGGCGCCGGCAAGATGGCGCCGAAGGCGGGCGCTGCGTCACCGAGAGAGGACGCCTCCCATTGGCCGGCGAGAGGCGGCTGTCCAATCACGAAGTGCGTGACTCAGAGATCGCGGCGCGGCCGACGCAGCGACCCCGCCAGGAGCGGAGGGCTGCGGAGGGAAGGGGCTCGCGGTGGCCCTCGGAGGGTCGCGGGTTCGAGTCCTGCGGCAGCCCGGAGCCCCGCGGGGGACGTTCCCTCTCGCTGGGGGAACGTTCCTCCACCACCTTGCTTCTTGGGCAGCCCGATGGTAACAGCAGGGTAGGAATTGCTTTCGGTAGTTTCATCGATGAGGAGCTGTAAACACGTGGAAGTGAAAGGTGTGGGAAGCGCAAACCCTGTAACGCAGCCCAGCATTTCACAGAGCCGCGAGTCTGGATCCTGGTTTTCAAATCAGATGAAATCAAGTTCCTCCTTTCTGAAGGAGGAATCCCAGCTTTGGGTGGTCTAGTCAGGAGCAACTCGGGGTTGTTTTTTAAAGGATTTTCATCGTAACTCGAATGTTCAAGATCCTTTATATGCTCTTCAACGCAAGAGCTGGCTTAAGAGCTTCTTAGCGCTCAGTTACAAGCCTCGTTCATAACTGACTCAGTTAAGCCAATGTAACAGAGAATGGTTAGGAAAAACAACAACACATTATGGTATCTCCGTTTTCTTAACCGCTATGATTTCTGAGATCCAGTTTAGGATGTAGCTTCTAGAATTCTTGTATGTGCACAACTTTAGAGATGGCAAACTGCAGCAACCAGGACAAGAGACAGAGAGGGATTCCTTCATTGCTTCATCTCTGAAGATGTGGTGTGTCCCTCTGACAGTTGTAGACAGCGCGACGTACAGTTCTACACACTGTGTTCTTGGCTGCAGATGTTAAGGATTTCCTGCTCTCTGCCACCACCACCCATGGCCCACACTTGTGCTGCTACAGCTGTTTGTGACTCTCAGCTGAGGATCAAACAAACGACCTGAAGTGGATTAAAAGCAGCACCATTTTTAGTAACGCATTTTTTTAACCAAGATTGGCTCATTTTTCCAGTTTACTCTGTGGCTGTACGGACTGTTGTGCTGACACAGCTGTTGAAAATACACCTTGTTTGGTGGCAAGATAGGATGTGGGAATTCCTACTGTTTTTGCTGGCTTGGCACCAAAACCAGGGGGTTGTACTGAAAACCCCTGCTCTCCTGGAAGAGAAGCTGCCGAAATCTCAACGATTAAAAAGATAGGCTATTTCTGCAACTCAGTGAGTGTCCGACATCTAGAGCTGGCGTGCTGCTTCACTGTGTTCTCATGTAGCCTGAAGAACAGAACATTTTCTTGACATGTTTAAAAAGTAACTTAGAACGCTGCAGTTATTCATCTGTGAGTTGTATTTTGTGCGTGTCCAAAACTCTATTTTTCGAGTAAGTTCTGGTGAATGCAGTAATAGTAGAAATCTTTCAATGGGTTTTTTTGTTTGGTGAAACAAAAAGAACAGTTGTTTATCGCTGTGTGAAATATTTGATATTTAGCCAATAATAATTTAGCAGTTAGAAAGAATTCTGCTAAAACACACATACTTATCTTGCTTGCTTTTCTTGAGCTCCTGCTTTCTTCCATGCAAGAAATCATTCCAGCAGTTTAGTGGCTATTCTGTCACTAAGTAACTGAAATTTTGAACACTGCAGAACTTCATTGAGGTTCTTTCCTCAGTCCCCTTTTATATCTTTGCTATATTTTCTAGACTACCTTAGATAACGCCTTTCTAGCTTGGATTTAAGGCCATAAAGAACTATGAAGCAATACTCTAAGTACTTGTGT
The DNA here is from genome assembly GCA_036925125.1 of Oreortyx pictus. NCBI lineage: Eukaryota > Metazoa > Chordata > Aves > Galliformes > Odontophoridae > Oreortyx > Oreortyx pictus. Next base: position 16,512,864 of record JAUPFR010000002.1, read on the forward strand.
GATGAAGATTTTTCGTGTGGTTTTCCCTCGGGCCTTTCCCCCTCCTTCAACGTGTATATACATGATTCATGATCTCCCTTTGATCATGCTTCTACACGTATTGCTATTGCAAGTCCCGCTCTGTATAGTTACGTTCAGGTGTCTCCATTCCACATGGAAATGTCCTTTTTTTGTGTGTGTAGTGTCTTTCTTTGCATAAATGAAAAAGAAAAAAAAAACCTGAAAGAAAAAATGTAGAAAAAGACCTTGCACTGTCTTAATATATCATCCACTGAGATCTTGAGTTTAGATAAAGTTCACGGAAACTGTAGCTGCTTAGCATCACCCAGGTTTGATATTTTGTTCCTGTTCCTTGGTTAATGCTTTTATTTAGTCTAAAGCAGGTGCCATATTACTATTTGCAAGTGTATTTTTTCAGGTAAGTGCACTGAATTCATTAAAATAGTTATGAGCACAGAGTACTGCTGGTGAGTAACATAGGTGGGTCCTTCCAGCTAAAAGTAGCTGTGCAGTGTCATGATGACAAACTCTGATCTCAGGTGGTTTGGGTTATTTGTTTTGTTTTCATATCTGTAACAGTTTAAGTACAAAAGCTGGTGCTGAGCTGATGATGCTGTTCTTGGACCAAGAGCAAATAAAGTAAATGGAGTTATACAGGTCTAAAAATTTCTAAGGAGGAGTTAGTTACAAGGCAATTATTTCTGCCAGGAATGCTTAATGCTGGTAAGGAGATATAGTCAGTTCTTTCAAAATATCTCATCTCAGTGAAATTAAAGAAAAAGCATGGGCATGGTGATTATTACACACAAGAATGGAAAGTATGTATGTCCTAAAATGGCTTGGGATTTGTACCGATGCAAACTTTAATTATATGGGCTTATTTATGTGCATAAGGATGCAGATAGACCTCGAGGACAGGGTGCTCAGCAGTCTTTGACGTCTCATTGGTTTCTGAGCCTCAGTACCCATGAGAACCAATGCTGCAGTCAGAAGCAGCTGATGCTCCTGGATGGGTTATAACATGCCAGACCATACTACAGGTTTTTTTTTCATTCTGCAGCTCTTGAAGGAGCACAAAACACACTGCTGCTTTCTATGGGTTTTATGATTTAAACAGCTTGGTTAATGGTTTTGCCAGGCTGAACAGCGTATGATTAATTACCTCAATGCTAATTTCCTGTCTTTCTTGTACATAAGCATTTAATCAAGTGATTCAGACTCATCTTGTCCTAACAACAGCATAATTAAATATTGGTGTTACTGAGCAAAAGTAGGGCTTATGGTAATGGTGGCTGTATGGGGATGACAGGATTCTGGGCCACTGTTCACGAATCCATGTGCCTGTCACAGCAACTAGCCAGGATGAGACCTGAATGCCCATCAATTTCCTTCCTTTTTTCCCCGGTGTCTTTATTCCTGGGAAAGGAAACTCACTCCAAACAAATCTCTGGGTCACTGGGGAATCTGAAGCCTTGGCCGTACCGTCGTCTGCGTTTGCCATACATCTTATCCATAGCCTTCCTTAAGGCAGCATTATCTTCTAGTTTGCTTTAACCATTTGAAAAAAGACACCTGTTACTTAATATGGTTTAATCTAATCTTGCTGTATCTTAGGGTGATTAAATATGTACATGTCAGTAGCTGCTGCACGAACCTAAGGGCTGTCCCTACATATGGCCGTGTTGCTATCCTGGCCTTAGTAGAAACTGCTGCTTCATTTTTGTTCTGATGCACTTCTTGTTAAGCTCTTTGTTTTTGATAGCTAGAAAGATATATCCCTTCCTCTTAAGTGGTCCGCTTAGTGCCCTCAGCATAATAGCACATTTAAATCAATGTCTTGCCATGCAAGAGACATATGTTGGAGGGCAGACTGTATCTTGTCATAACGTTGTTGAGATTTGAGAGTGAAACAGCAGTCCTTGTGATGGCCTTCAGGGTAAAGAGGAGCACATCTGGCAGGCAGCTCGTGGACCAGTATGTCAAACAGGAAGCAGACAGGCGCTCAGTGCTGACTACTCAGATTTTGTCATCGTTACATGGGTTTCTGCACATGCTTAGGGTTGGGTTCGACCATCAGTTTCCACAGACTGGAGGTGCGTTGACTTCTTACATTCATCTTTAAATAGAAAAGTTTTCTACCTGATAGACATGTCTTAAGGCTGATTTACCTGTGATGTTGATGCTGCCATGACTGATAGAACTGAATAGTACAACCGGTGGAGTGGACAGGCCATATCTGATGCTTGTGGTGATACCTTCCAAAGTCACCTGGACCAGAATAACTGCATAGGTGGTGAAAGCACTATAGGTACTTCTACACTGATTTCTAAGACTAAGCTGTGTCTCAGCCCTTAAGATGGAAAGTATCTCCTCCAGCAAAAAAGACAACACAGGTATTTCCTAGTTGGCTGTAATGCTTGAATTTTCCTGACAGGACTGAAGTGACAGAGTTCTACTCTTCTCATTCTGCAGCTCTGAGGGCAGTGACATGCAGCTGGTGGGAATCAGCAACCTTCTCTTCTGTTTGCAAGGTATGCTCAAGCTTGTCCCTCGTGGCCTTGTTTGAGCACCCTTGTGAGTTAGCTGTGTTGGTGATAAAAGGGGTCGGACGCCCAGCCACCTGTCGCTGCCTTTTCCCAGGAATTAATGCCCTCCCCAGATCTGTTTGCAGAGATGCTTGTGTGAGTGCCCCTTAACCCACTTCAGTCAAACTGGGTTAGCAAAAACCTCCCACTTAATCCATTTAAGCTAAGTCTGGCTCTGGTTGACCAAAAGTAGGTTAGGGGGTGCCCACACGAGCCTCAGCAGGGAGAGCTGAAGAGCTGAAGAGGTGGTGATTTCCACAGGAAGAAATAGGATGGGCTGAGCAGGGGAAGTGGATCTGAATCAGCAGCTGTGGAGGAAGAGTCGGAGCTGTTGCCTAGAGCGCAGAGCAAAGCCTCTGCAAGCTCCTCCTGTGCTTCCACTCAGTGTTGGTCAAGAGTTGGTGCAGGTGGAGCTCACAACTGAGTCTGACAAAGTGTCAAAGTGGATGCTCAGTATTGGCACTGCCAATTCCTAGAACAACCGCAGATGTGCACATTGCTCCTCTGATGCCTACAGTATGGCAGCTTTCTATAAAATATATCTGATACAGAGCTTGTGTAGCTGTCGGGCTTGCGGGCCCACATAGAGCATATGCAAGAGCTGGGATCTGTGCTGAAGTGCTTCCATGCTTCCAACATATGGTGTTGCTGTTGCTATTCCTTGACAGGGATCGTAAGAATTTACCTGGCCCTTTGACTGGCTTTAGTCTGCAGAGAAATTTTAACTTCAGATCTGTAAGTTTAGGATTTGCATAACATTTGGATTATGTTAAAAATAGGAAAGGGGAGCTAGGTAGGGTAGAGGATTGGGAGCAGGGAGAATATTGTATAAATGACACGTTAGGGCTGCGACTTTATACCAAAGGGCTAATTATTAACAAGACTTGAAGTGTGTCCTGACAACTGCATTCTTACCAAAGTATTTTCCTCTCTACGTTAGGAACTTTTTGTGATTTTTTTTTTTTTTTGTTATTGTTATTACACAAATCAAATAAGTCAAAATTCAAGTGCTCTTCTCTAGGAATGAATTAGTGTCCACTTCTTTAATGAGGCAGAATTTTAGGGCTTCCACAGAAGCATGAATGAAAGGACTGTGAGTGAACGAGGAAATATTTACTGCTCTCTTTGTTTTAGGGTGTGGAGGAAGATGAGAGGCCTTCAGGAAATTCACAGCCTGGTGCTGACGCTCCCTCCCCTTCTCCCTGCCTGTTACCTCCTGTTGGATGGGAGGAACATGAGCTGGGAATGGTAGCCGACTGTTTTCTGAGGAATCTCTATACCAGATCTCTATTTAGAAGGATTCAGCCAATCTGTGTACCCTTTATGCGGCACAAAGAGATGAAGCAAGGCAGTGCATCTGCTCATACATATTTCAAATCCTTTATTCTTTTTATTTTTTTTTTCATAGGGTTGTTTTCATTTTTTTTTTGAAACAGTTAGAGTAAATCGCAGTGCCCTAAAGCTAACTACTCTTCTATACAGTTTACTCTTGTTGACTTAAAAACAAGAATCATGAGGAGGATTTGCCAGCATAGCATTTGCCATGCAAAATTTACATGCAGCTGCTTTGAACTAAATTCCCGGCAGAAGTGAAAGGATTTGGAGGCTTCCAGATCTTAGCAGGCTGCTGTTTTTGCAGACAGAAATCTGTATGATATGTACTTCTCTAGAGATCCCTCCCTGCCAGCTAGGACTGTACTATCCTGCTCCAATCCCACTGAGACATGTTATCGGCTTATGGGAGGGGATGCTTCTGGACCAAGAAAGTTAATTAGCTTTGCTTGGGAATGCCTTCTACTGAAGTAACTGATTATTTTCTTGAGGGGAGGAAAATTCTTATCTTTAGTGTTGAAAACAGCAAAAACATGCAAATTTGTGCAAATCTTGATGCCTTCTCACAGGCAGGGCAGATTTTCCAGCAGTTCCGCAGCAGTTGCAGGTTGAATGATAAATCTAGTCTTATAGATTGAGAATATGCTCAGGAGTGTTTGAAGCCCGTTTTCAAATCAGGTGTTGATAATCTCAGGGCAGACAATCTTACCCTGCCTGAATCCATCCTCAAGTAGCTGAGAATCTGTTGACACTGATAGCTTTGTTTTTTTTTTTGTTTTGTTTTGTTTTTTGGTAATGAAACTGTGATCAGTGGTAAACAGGTGGTTAGACATGTAGGGTAACTAAGGTAATCAAAGTAGTGCAGTCCACTGACTTCCCGTGTTGACACAGTGGCCTCTTCACTCTTTGGTGGCAGTGCTAACTTCAGTGTGTAGAAGCTCTTCTTCTTAGGAGAAAGATCAATTAAATGCCCCATAAATCTTATTATGTATTCCATTCATTCCTCAGAGAAGTATCATGAGGGTTAATTATTTCTCTGCTCTGACTCAGACAGTGATTTTGTGCCAGAGGATTCTGGCAGTAAGTATAATCCTAGTGATACCCTCTGTGAGGAAACCATTGTTAACGATGTTGATGAGGAAGCGCTAATGGAAGCTGAACCAGAGCCTGATATAGAAATTGAGAGACCTAAGGCAAACAAAGGAAAGAGGTTGAAAACCTTGCTGTTTGCTGCCTTCCGTAGCAGATCTTGTGAAAAATAACTCATTGTCTCCTTTCCCCCTTCCCTCCCCACCCAAATGCAAACTGCAGAATGCCTCTCCTGAGGCTGAGCTGCGCTGGAGGGAGGGAGGGAGATGTGCTGCATCATTCCCTTAGGAAGCCGTGCGGGAAGGAGCAGGTTCCTCACAGAGGAAGTGTCTGCTTCTTCAGCAAAGTTGGGCTGCCATATGGGGGCTGAGTCCCAGTCCTGCCCTTGTTCTGGAATGAGGCATGGCCAGTCTGCACTGTGAATTATAAATACATTAGCCATGTGTCTCCATTTAGGACTAGAGCTGTGGAGCTAGAGGTTCCATGAATAAAGCACACGTTCAACTCTGTTCTTCCCTATCAGTATTTTACAGATGAATGATGAGACTGCTGTCTACCTGCTGCACAGCTGTGCCATGAGGGGCAGAAGGGCTCCCTGTGCAAGTAAGCAGAGGTAGGCACAACCTAGCCTGTAAAATTTCCATTGTCCCAAAGAGATTATTTTCCTCTCCTGCTGTCCTTGTGGTTTCCAAGGCCCAGTTTAAATGCATACAATGACATAGTGTAGATAGCTATTTTCCATACATGGCATTGGTTGTTCAGCAGGAATCATTCACTGCTTTAAGGCAGTACTGGAAGGGATTCTCTTCTACACTCTAAAAGAGAAGCAGGCAGGATTATCTTGGGTCACATCCTTCTTCTATTAGTCAAATGGTGAAACCAGACGTCTGAGTTGTTTCAATCTGTGCCCTTAGCCTGTGCTTCCTGACAGATCTCACAGCTTTTCTGTTGTCTCTAGTTTATATGCAGGATTTTTCAGTCCCTCTGGCAATCTGCATTCCTTCCTGAGCTTTTCCTAGTATCTTAGGCCTGGGGGAGTTCACAACCTTGCCTTGGTTCCTATGTGACTGCATAGCTAACTGCTTCAGTAATTCACTGCCTTTCTCTGGACCCCTCAACTTAAAGGTATTCGTGGCCTTCTCCAATGTTTCTTGATGCTATTCAACATATCCAACGTCCTTTCAACTTGCATTCCTCTTGGGTGCCTCCAGAAACAGAACAGTAGTCTCTAATGTTGCTGGACACTGCGACCCTTTATAGCAACCAGCAGTTTACACATTTGTCATTCAACTCACAATCTGTTTCGCTGTTTCTGGCATCTTACGGTTGCTCTTTCATTCTCTAACATGCTTAACCTTCTTCAGGCTCAGCAGCTGCTCCCAGAAGGTTCCTAAGGCTGGGGAGCTTTTCAGATTCTCTCCCATGCACTCTAGCAATGGATGTCAGTAGCTCAGGTTTTTCTTTTTGTCCTGCTTCATGATGTAATATGATTTTTCCTAGGCATGTTTTTAAGTACTTCTGCATTTTCCTTTAACATTCCATGATCTCCAGCAGAATGCGCTACTCCCCATTAAATATGGACGCTCCACGATATTATTTCAAACATCCTTGTAAGCCATACCCTGCAGTTGCAGCCTGTCTTCGTCAGGCTGCATTCAGTAACACTCCCTTGTTACTGAATTCCCCAGACAGCTGACTGCCTTGTGTCCCCAATAATTCTCAGCCTTCTCTGGTTTTTATCATCATCCTGAGGCCCAGTGCTTGCATTTTGTAACACTGTGAGGCTTTCTCAGACAGCCCTGTCATGGCAACATCTCCTCTGGTTTGCCATGAGACCCTTCTTGATGCGCATCCCTTTTTCTACATCCCTGATGTCCCTCAGCACTGCACAGCCATTGCCTACATCCTCCCCAACTTTCATGGTTCTCTGATGTTCCCTGGCTGCTAGCTGGCTCTGTTGTGATTCAGCTGAGGAAAATCAAATGCTTTCTCTGTATCCCTCTGTATCATCTGTGATCTTTTCAGACACTTCTGGCTCGCTAATGGTTATTTCCATGTTTATTTTTTTGTTTCATTTTTCTTAAAGCTTGACTCAAGACATTTTTCACTCATCTGGAAATATTAACAACCATGCAGCCAAAAAGGACTTCCACATAAAGCAAGTTGAGGCATTCACTTTGTTTCTTTAGCAACATTTTTGTAAGAGAAAGTGCACAACTATCTCAGGGAATTCAGAGAACAGGACATTGTTACAGCATTTGCAAAAGTGTGCATCGTCTGTCTGAGTCTCTTCCATAAGTGACTAAGCAAGGTGTCACAGGTATTGTATCACGATGAGCTTACTCAGTGTGTAAGGACCCTGTAAAGAGGAAGAGTGGAAGAACTGCTGAAAATTGGACCCATGATTGCAGTGCCTTTGCTTCTCTTTAATAATAAGGATTTAATTGTCTGATGCAAATCAATCAACCAAGTAATACTCTTAGAATACTTGAAATATTTGGATGATGAGTACTACAGAAATTTAGACTTCTTCTGTTCTTATTAGTTACTCACGTGGTAGCATCATCACCACTAGACTCATCTCTCTTGGTGTAATGTAAGCTAACTGCATCCGTTCTACTGGGACATCATTACAAAGCAAATTTTTCTTCATAAACACTTGAACTCTCAGTCATGTTTCTGTACTTTGACTCCTTGACCGCAGTGCTTTGATTCCAGTAAGAATCCTAAAATAAGTTTGTTCTTGTAGTTTGTCATGTGCAAACATGCACACTCATTCCTGGTTTCCACTTATAAAGATCACAAACAACAAAAAAAAAATCCATGTGACATAAAGCTTACCGTAGTGCCTTACAGTTTTATTTAGTTCCTTAGTCAGCCCTGCTTTTAGTTATTCCCAGTGTGGAGTACCCTGTTTAACTATGTAAGGGTACGTGCTTGTGTGCTTACTTTATATCTTCTACTGTTAAGTTCTAAAGCAATCAACAGTACTTAAATAAGGATTTATTAGTGCTTGTGTACCAATGAACTGCAAGGGAGGAAAATGTGACTGAGAACAGTGGGGTCAATTTCTTTTTGCACGAAAGCTCATTTTAGCAGAAGGGGAAGAAACTGAATCCGGCGCCAGCTATTTTTGCACTAGCCAAGTCCTGTCATCAAAACTGCACAGGAACTGTGCTACCTTAACTCTGCAGTAGGGTAAAATCAGCTTCAGATTGCAGATGTATGCTTCCACACACCTCTGCTCCTTCTCTTTCCTACCCCTTTCTCTCCTCCCCTCCCCTCAGCCCCTTCTGGGCCAAGGGCAGAAGCCATCTCTGCCAGGTAGACACCATCAGTTGAAGTCTGTGATGGTCACTCTGTGGCTGTTCTGCAGAATTCAGTTCTGCTCTTGATCCAAATTCAATCACAGCATAGCTGGATTTTCTTTTTGATGTGGAGGCTAAGATGGACCTGGTAGCTTTTAAAACGTGGAAGATTTGGGAGAAAGAGAATAACATAAACTGTATTCAGCATGTGTTGCTTCTCTTGCATCGGGTAGGTGTTTGTTTTTTCCATTTTTTTCCTGGTAGGAATTTATCTGGAGTGAAGGATTTCCTTGTGAGTGCTGAGGGAAATGGCTGGCTTCTTTCCAGGTACGGGCTGTCATTGTAGCTTGGAGGCTGGAGAATAACCGTAGAATAACTCAGGATCAAGGAGACCTCCAGAGATAATTTGCTCCAAACTCCACTCCAACCAGCACCAATTAGATGAGACTGCTCTCTGATAATCCATCTCAGATAGATGGCCCGTGGAGAAAGTAAAGCCTTTGAGCTTACATTAGAAAAACACTGCTTAAACTTCTTGTGAGCATAAAACTCTCCTGAATCATTTGTCTTCCTGAGTGCAAGCATTTGTTCCTGAGCTAGGGAATGGCTAACCACCTCTAACTGACAGCAACAGCTCAGATTCCTCCAAGGTGAGGGAGTTGGAATTGACTGCAATTTGCTTGCTTGCAGTATGAAAATCTCCACTTCTTGCCTTGGAAGAACTGCACTGCAGTGAGCAGCTAGATAATCTTGCATAAGTGCTTACAGCCAGTGCTCGTGGCCACAGCCTGGAGGGAATAGGCATCACCTAGTAAGCAGAGTCTTCACTCCATATCCTTTCTGTGATTGACACGAGTTAAAAAAGTTAAATTTTTTTTGTCTTAAATATGTCTGTTTGAATCCTCTTTCATTGGAAAGTGAACTCTGAGCTGCCTATGGTTTATCATGGGGCTGAATGAAGGTGTTAGCAAGCAGGCTGAGCCATGGGTATTGCAAAATTAAGTTTTTTATTTGTCTTGCTTAGTAATTTGCCTCGTGGTTGAAATAACAGCATTACCTCTAGCAGTGCTCATCCTGCCTTTAGTCTCCCTATTGATATTGCTAACAATAAGTGAGACATCTATTTTTGTGGGCATCTTGTGACAACCAGCTCAAGTGACACAAGCCACCAAACTCATCTAGGCAAGGCTCAGAATAATAATGTAGTGCGAGAAGTCTCCACATTCAAATAGCAACTGCAGGTTAATCTGGACTGAGTGTTTGTCCTTCAGTTTCTAGTTTGTATGACAGCTATTCACTTAAAACAGCATTTCAGTGAGAAAAGGAGAGGAAAAAAAAATGTCCCTCATGACAGTACTCTGAGCCAACCTTTGGAAGGCGCTGGTTCATCCTTAATATGAAATGTGCACCCCCTCTGAAATAGCCATCTCATCCATCCTCAGCACCCACAATGTTGTGAAGCAGTTTGGAGAAGAAAGTGCAGAATAACTTCTCCAAATGCAGCTAAAGTGAAGTGTTAAGGAGAGCTGGGTATGATTACCTGAGCTGGAGCTCAGCCAGCTGAGTGCTGATCTAAGGAACAGGAAAGTCCTGACTCTGCACAAGGGATCCAGGCAGATTTGAAAGAAACTACAACAATACAAGTGGGATTTGAGTATCTGGGAAGGTGTTTGAGAGAGTGAATGAACCCCAGCTATGACCTCCTGGGAGTGTGATAGGAAACAAAGCAGCAAGATCAAGAACGGAGGAGTATAATGGCAGTATGCGTGGCACTGACTGCTTTATATACAGGCAGCACTATCTGCTAGCACTGTAAGCATCTACAAGAACTAAATTCTTGGAGTTCATTTAACCCTCTACCTAAGCCAAATGACATGAATGCAGATGAAAACGAGACAAGTTATCTCTCCTGTGTTCTTAAATTGCAATGAATAAGAACTGAGTCAGAGCTGAAAATTATAGTACATCTTTAACATAACACCAGGTTAATTAGCTATCATAAAAGGACAGCTTGTGCAGGAGGAAGGATTTCTCCCTGCTGGGGCACTCCCTGACTGAGGAGACCTGGTCTTACTTAGAAGGATGTTACCTTTAACTCCGCAGTCCTTAAAGGTTGGTTATTCTACCACCTGGCCACAAACTCTATGCAGCACCTGCAGCAACCAAGCTTTTAATTTCTCTTTCACTCAAACAAAGCCTTCACGAATCAGAAAACTGATACAAGCAACAGAAGGATGATAAGGGGTTTACTGCCAGCTGCATTTCATTTTAAGGCCCTCCTGTGCTTTTCTTTGTATTTGCTGGGAGCTAAAAGTGTACTCAGGCGGCTGCCATTGATCTGACCATCCACACAGCTTTTCGGCGCTTCTGAACTTTCTCTTTCAGGCATCCAAAACGGTTTGTAAGTTTTATTAAAAAAAAATAAAATAATAAAGTGACTTGAAAGGAATGCAAATGGAAATGTGAAGAGCTGGTGGACAGGAGCAGGGAAGGCAGTTTGGAAGGTAATGTGAAATAAAGGGAAGTAAAAAGAAATGAGGGGCTGAAGGGAAAGTGGGGCATGAAGAAATCCAAGCAGGACAGAGTAAGGGATTTGAAACTCTGTATTCTTCTCACTGGCAGGTTTTTTCTTTTCTTACTTTTTCTGAGCTCTTTTTTTTTTTTTTTTTCTTCCCCTCAGCTCATTTGTTTTATGCCAAGAGGCTTATTTGTCTTTCCTGGCTTATTGGTGGTGCATCTGGATTTAACTGCTCCGATAAATGAGCTCCTCTGAAGACTGAGTTCTAAAAATGAAAATTAGGATGGATTTTGAGCTAATTTAAACTGATATACATCTGATGAAGTAATGTTTAGCCATGTGATATTCCAGTGCTGGGCAAATGCGTAAACAAGGAATATTATTCCCTGTCAATGTGTCAGAAAAAGAAATGGTCTGCTTCTTTGGAAGAGATGATTTTAAATTTGAAGCACATACCTATGAATGTCTGTATTATGCAGGTTGGAAGGTTTAAGCATGGAAACGTGTTATGTTGACGCACACCAGGCTTCAAGAGGTTGTATTCTACTGAGCGTATTATTTTTGCAAAGTAGTAAACCTTTCATTATTTTTATCTGCCTGAATGTATTTTTTAAATTGTGTCTGATTTGCTTTCCGAGTACCGTGTGTGCTTACTCTGCTTTAGCCGACAAATGTGAGCCAGGGTCAGAGTGCAAGCTCAGACAATAGTCTGCATTTCTCAGCACCTTGCAGGATTTGGCATTTCAATAGTATTTTTTTTTCCCTATTTATTATTGAACACAGAATGAGAGCGCCGTGGAATGGGTTTGTCTTGGTTTGCTGTTCTAATATAACGGGCTTGGAATCTGAAAAATACATTTTAAAGGCAGCTTTGCTTCTGATCTTAGGAAAAGCACTGATGGGAATTGGTTCATTATCGCTACTTAAAAAAAAAAAAGAGATAATTAGAATCCAAGTTTCAATCACTCTACCTTAGATGACAAAACAAAATCATTAACAATCTGAAATCACGTCCCTTGCTTCTTCTCACTGTAGCAAAGAATGCCCAATTCCCTCAAACACAAAGAGCATGACTTAGTGGTGAGGAATGAGCTGGCAGGAAGGACCTCAGCCACACCTCAGTTCCTTTGTGGAAAGCCGGGTTGCCTATTTACCTTCACCTCGACTGCATTCATGACTGCATTTGCGCTCCTTTGAGGTGGAAGTGTGGTCTTCCTGCCAGGTACCCTACTGCCTGCTGAGAGCCTCCATGAGAGGGATGGAGCAGCCAGGGGGACTTGGTGCTCCTGCAGTGATGCTCATCCATCAGGGCTGGGGTTGACACCTGTGCGGCAGCAGTAAGGTAGGGCCTTCAGCAGCAAAGCTGATGAGGATATGTATGTGTGGGAATAACAGAACGCTTTAGGATCCAAAGAAAAATTCATGTGGTGAATAAAACAATAACTGATTGGAGAGCTACAACTCAAGAGCTGTGAAGTGGCTTACTGATTTCAGAATAGGTCCTGGTAGGATGTTGGTGATGATCAGACCAGCATGCTGGGCAGTGAGAGCTGCAAGGATGAGGACTGAGCAACCAGCGAACACTGAGCTATAAAATCACTTTTAAAATGGCAACAGATCATGAGATGAATAACCAAGATATGCAGAAAAAGGCCTGTACTTTTATTGTTGCATACACAAGGTCCAAGTGCTGCATCAGTGGTGCTTCAGCCTTTTGTTATTTCTGAAGTCAGGAGAACTGTACTTGGAATAAAAGTGCAAGGGCACTGTGGCTTAGGCTGAATCTACCACCTGCTGCTACTGTAACAAGCAGTCATCAGCATTAAACATCTGGGGCCCTGCGCAGAGCTCTGGACAGGGCAGCTCTGACTAACTGGTGTTCCCTCTTGCTCTTTAGACCAGCTGGAGACCCCATGTTTATACATGTATTTTCACAGTTCGTTGTTCAGCTTATTCCTGGCACAAGCAAAATACATTTGTCCAGCAAACTGTGTGCAATTGCTCTAGGAACTGCTGAGCTCCTGTCTTTTTGTTGTGCTGCTGAAAATCAAATTACATAGGTTTAGCAACAGAACTATAATTAGGGTCAATGGAAAAACTGCTGGTAATATTGTGGATTCTGCAATTTTTTGCCATGTTGCTCCGTAACAGGGCAGAACCCAGTAGTTTTATTGCTCCACAGCGCATTAACGCTGTCAGTAGAATGTCCCCTGCTTCCTGCAGTGGACTCAGCCCTTCAGCAAGCACGTTGCCCGGGCTGGCCTCAATTTGCGGTAATCCACCAGTGTGGCCCAACTGTGCTCCTCCTGATGGCAAAGCTCCCATTTGTTTCAGCGGGAGCTGGGCAGGCCTAGGCAGAGAAAATAGGAATGGATCAGGAAGATGATAGAGCACCGCTGACAGGAAAAGAAGGCAGGCAATCGTGTTTGATTGTAATCTCTGCAGTTATCACTGGGTTTCATACTGATATCACCAGGAGCTTTGTTCATAGATTAAAATTACATTGTGGCTAATATTTAATAGTACTTTTTTTCTTCTTCTCCATCACACAAAGAAAATCCCTCCAGGCTACTGCTATTCCTGCCTCTGGGCTCTTGGGTTCCTCTTCTTCCTCCTCTATTTTTCCTCAGCTTTTCCACCATCCTCTTGTTCACATCCTTCTTTTGTTCATTTCCAGATCTGGCTTCTTAGTGGGCTTCATCTTCTCCCCCTCCACCATTCCAACCCCTAGATAATCAGCTGTCCACTCTCTACTGCATCATACCATTGCTGGCTCTCTCAGGCAGGACAGTTCAGCTCTTGAGATCGTTCTTTTGAGGATGTCGGCAAACTCGGCTAAATGTTGTAAGACTGATGTCACAGTTGGAAGACTGCCCACAAAACAATTCTTATCAGAATTTCTTTAAAAAAAAAAATCAATTTTGAGCCCTTGTGAGGTGGTCTGAGTACGTAATATAGGTCCAAATAATTCCAAAGATAATGCGAGATCCAAGATTCATTCCTCTTGACAGAAGAAGAAAATAAAAAAGAAAAAGAAAAAAAAAAAAAGCTGATTGTGGGAAAACAGCACAGAAGTAGAAGTGAAAAGGGAAATAGGCATGGAGAAGGGTGGGAAGTACAGAATGCTCTCCTTTTTACTGAAAAGTGTGAAGCTGAATGAAAGAAATGAAAGCCTGAAGATTGAAGAAAAATAAAACAACAAAGAAGGAAGACAAGTGAGATAAGCTGGAGATTGGGGCTGAATTCAATTCCAGCACTGCAGAGAAAAGTTCCAGCTATTGAATGACAATCTAGATTCTTTAGATTGCAGAGTTGTAAGTGAAAAGACTGGCTCTCTTCTGTGCTTATACAACACCCCTGGCTTCGGGACTACCACCACATGAATGCTTACTGACGCTAAGAATAAAAGGTTGAAGTAATTTCTATGCACTAGATGACTTGGAGGAACCTCTGCACATAGTGGCAGAAATAAAGACCGTATTAAAATGCAAGTGGTTGAAGCAGATGAGCAGAGGTTGTAAGGTCAACGTCAATTCCTACCCAGCTCTTAGTCACATAACACAAGTTTAATCTGAGTCTGTCCGTTCTTGACTGAACAAATGCAAAACGATTTTCAGAGGCTTGGCCAAATTGAGAGGCTCACTGTATGGACAGCAAAATGATGTCAGCATTTGTGATCCCTTCATACTTTAGATTAACGAAATGCTAGTATTACTAATACATATATGTATATATATGTTAACTTTCTAAAGGCATAATGGTATCTTTTTCTCTTTAGTGGGTTACTTTGGCTAGAATTTTCCAAAAATATTGAAATGAGGTTGATATCCCAATCTACAGTAAGATTACAATTAATACCTGCCAGTGTTTAAGTAGCTGAAAACAGTGGCAAATGTGGAAAACTAAAAACCTCAGCTACAGAAAACCTAATGTTTGTGATCCATAATGTCACAATGTAGGCTTACTTTGTAAATTCCAGCCAAAGACCACAGTTCACCTTAAACGCATTTGCCCTCTCTCAGCCTCCCAGGGAGGATGAGGTTACCACAAGGCACACAGCAGCAGGGATGTGGGAGGAGGCATTCAGAATGCCACATGGGAAGCAGGAGGGAGCAGCAGACCCTGTGGTATCTTGGATGCCAGTTTCATGCTTAATGCCATCATTCTCTCCCTGCTGGTTTAATGAATTAGCAGGAACTGAAGTTTTGTGTGTATATTCCAGTTGTGCCAGGGAATGCTGCCATCAGCAAGGTCTCCCTGTGATATACATTGCGCAGACGCACACAATTATTTTCCCAAAGGCTTTCACGACTCGGGACTCCATTTACTGTTGTATCACTTATGCCAGCAATTAATTCATGCATGACAGAGCCCAACCTACTCAGAGATCCTTAGGACTTGGAGCATCATGGCTTAAAAGATTAAGTTAAAAATTAACTCATGGCAGTTTTTGCTGAATTCACCTCACCAACTGACTTATCATTTAGCACAGGGCTGTGCCTGTCTTTGATTTATATCCAAAACAGAAGAGTGGTTTTTGGTTGTTTTTTTTTTTTTTTTTTCCAACTGTTGTGACATCCCAAGGCTGTGAATGTGTACATAAAGTGTATGTAAAGGAGAGGAGCTCTGTTTTCCAAGTGTGAAAAGGAAACGATTCTGACTCGAAGCATATGTCATCAGCATCCCTTGCCCTTTGTTCCCAAACATGGTAAGGACCAATAGAGCTGTTTGTGAGCTATAACATGACGTCATGCAAGAATGCACAGCTCTCATTTTTTTATGCATATATGTATGTAACAATCTCAGTAGAGCACCTAAAGAATTAAGGGTTGTGAAATACCAGGCAACAGCAACATCTAAAAGGTAAGTGACACAGTGGATAGGAATCTCCTTTCAGATTGCACAGCACATGCAACCATTCTGGTCTGTGACAACACCACCACTAGATTTTTTCCATGTTTATCCAAAGTAGCTTAGTAAGCATATCATGCATTCCATTCACTGAGTCTGTGTACAAAAATACAGGGTATGATGACCCTAGGCTGTATCTGTAGTGCCTGCAAGCTTGTCAGACAGGAGAATGGCTGCTGTTGCTGCTGCTGTAAACCATTCCAATTAGTTTTTATAACAGAAGTGGTAGAAATAGCTTCCATTCAACTGCAGCTATGCAGCTGTTACTTCAGTGGAGGTGTACCTGTGTCACTTTGTTATAAAAAAGGTAAGATCTGTGCTCCTGTTCCGTGAGCTAATGAGAAAAGGTTGTCAAGAATGGCACAAAGCACGTCTATTATTTTCAATTTAGAACCAGTCCATTTATCTTTTGTGTTTGGTAAAAAGGGCAATTTCAGGGCTTTTCTGGTGACTGGAAAAAAAATGTAATGCAAGATGCAGTCTTCCTTCTGTCCCATATGTCTTAAGTATACAAAGCTTTTTTTAGAGAATAGCTTTTTCTCAGGGCAAACTAGTCCTTACTAAAAATAATTCTTAGGAGATCAGATAAAATGAGAGGAATGTTGCTGGCAAATACTGGTGCCTTATTTATCCTAAAAAATGAAAGAAAAACAAGCTGAATCAACCTAACCCGTGCCTATAATACAAGGAAGGAGCTGAAGAACTGTCCCCGTTGCGCAGGACCTTGGTTGAAGGCCGAGAGCTATTTTAGTTGCTGTGGTCTGCAGGCATGGAGATGTAAAACAGGAGGAACAGGGCCAGCACAAACACTCTGCCCGCCCTAACCCATGGGACTGGCTGTAGAGATGAGCATGGCCAAGTGCAGGAGATCACACAATGCAAGGGGTTTATCCATGCAGCCTTCTGAGGCCTGGCCCTTCCATCTCACATGGCTGCAAATTTGCTTTAACACAGTACATCTCTGTGCTTCCCTACAACCACAAAGCACAGCGGATTTCCTTAGGTAAGTGGGGCCTCAGTTCAAATCTGAAATCCAGGTGCCTCCAGTTATGTACACAGAGGTCATTCTCCCTCCAGTGGGTCTTGGGGCTGTGTGCTGTATGAAAGCAAAACTGAGATGGCTTTTTCATGTTTGTGTCCTCTTGACTTTGAACTTCAACACCGGGTCTCCCATTTCTCTTTGTACAAATGTCTTCTCTCAAGCCTTTACTATTGAACAGTGCCAGATCCTTTCTAATTTCTGCCTCGTGTAACATTTTCAATCAATTTAGCCCATTATCGAGTAGACTGCAAGCCCCTGAGACAGGGCTTGCATCATCTGTTTAACAAAATGCTCAGTAATTATTTATGATTTGTTCCTGGGATGAGATTGCAGCGTTCATGTACATTATTTAATCTCAGACACGGACCACAGTTGTTAAGCAGACAGAAAGACCTATATTGCGAGGAGGGCTGAAGGTGATGTCTCATCTTGCATGTGCTGTCCCATACCTGTGTCAGTTGGCAAGCATACTGCACATGTATGCTGAAACCAAGCCAAAGCATATGAGACGGCTTTTTGTTGCTTAAATATTTGTTCATGCAACACATGTGAATTGTGTATCTTTACAGCCACCAGCATAGTATCCAGCTAGCCTCTCTGTAGTGGTGTGGTCTGTTTTTGCACCTTGTATTCTTCACTGTTTGCTGAAGAGCAACACGGAAAGCTCTGCGTGCTTAGGCTCTTTTCCCCCCAATAATGTATTTCCTTATAAAGAATTCATCGACTTACTGCATTAGAAAACTGTCCCACGATCTGGTAAATTTTATTATCTAACTAGAAGAAGAATCCCAGGATCCAGTTGTTCATTTATAATTCAGCACTACGCTAAAAAAACAAGAGTAGAAAATGCATAGTTGTAAATCACGCTAGCAGCCACAGAACAATGCAAAGCTGAGCAGCCATTTTAGGTCTTCTGTTGCTTTATACCCTTTCCACATAATGAAGCCCATTAAATGAATCCTTATGGGAATCATTCATGAGGTTTGTGTTTTGTGCATGAAATTCCATGTATAAGGGATTAATCTGGCAAAGTAAATGGTCTGTATTCTGTAAGAATTAGTTCAAGGTACTTTTTTGGGGAGGCTTGTTGCTTGCTAGATGCAACAATAGTATTATCCTTTTAAGAAAATGCAAACCCATTCTCTCTGGGGAAAAACAATAATATATATATTTTTTTGAGGGGGGTGGATTGTTTCAGTCAGAAGGAATAAAGGTAGTGAACCCAGTTCTTCCTGTTTTTTATTCAGACAACATGGTCTTCTGTATCTTCTTTTTTTTTCTGAAGTGATAGTCTACAGCTGGATACATATCCTATCTTCTCCTTTATTACAGAAATGCCTGAAAATAGCAACCTGTTGCTTTTTCATTTCAGGCTTCAAGCTGAAGCCCTAACAACGGATTGAGTAGAGGCTCTACCTAATAAATGTGTGTAATTGTAGTCCACATTTTTTCTAATGTTCTGCTGATGAAATTACCACTTCCTCTCCTCCCAAAATTTGCTTGTGGACAGATGTATTATTTTTTTCAGTGAGAAATAATCCAGGTGTCCAATCAGCCCGAAGGTTGTGCATTCATTATTTCCATTAAAGTCAATTAGAACAGCGCAGATGCCCCTTCTATTTGATGAGTTACTTCCAGAGAAAGAGTAGAGAATTAATTAAAATACACAATCTAATTGAACTGAAATCATAAGATTTTGTTTCTAGGAAACATCTTATGAGTACAGATGAGTCTAGAGTTTTGTGCTCCTATCTAAGTATAGAACGTATCATTTCAGCCCGCACAACCAAATTTCCAATCTGATGTTCCTTTGCAGACTGCTGGTCTGATTTGATTTCAGAATGGAGAGCAGCTTAAAATTCCCCAAACCGAGAGACCTGGGTGGGGGCGTAGAGGGGAGCCATGTGATTTTGGTTTCGGTTAATTTTAGATTTATTTCTGTTCAGGAGATCAGTTGTCTCTTTCTAAAAGTGTTTTAATTTTGGCAGACTCCTCAGATGAAAGGCTTATTTCAAGATATTTCCTGTTGAGTAACTGATGTTGCTGCTGCTGAGAGGTAAAGGAAGACATATACAATGCTGAAGGGAACGTATGGTAGTGTCATGGTAATGACAGGCATGAAACCGACGAGTGCCAAGATCTGTCCTTCTGCCTCAAGCAGCCTAGCAGGCAGCGTAGGGAGAGAACACAGCATACAGTATCATCAGACCTATTCCTTCAACCTTTTGTGTGAGCTCAGTCGCCATGCATTCAAAACAGGGATTATTACTGATATTTCGTGTGATCACAGCTTCTAACTCTTCCCCCTCCTGATACGAAGATTCCCAGTCAGTTTCTCAAATGATCTGTGTTTTGGTAGCACAAGGACTCTTTGTCATTTATTTCCAGGGTGCTAAAGATGCCAGAAAACTGCAAAGCAGAATTCTGTATGATACTCCCATTTGGACAAAACTACGATAAAGTGAGATAGTGGCAAAGGTTCCTTCCTCTGAGGTGACAACTCAGAAATCTTGTCATTTTAATGAATTCTGTTGTAGCACCTGGAACACCACTGTTCCCATCTAAGTATTCTTTTTGTTGTCTTGCCCTACTGATGGCCACTGCTGCGCAATTACTCTATAGTCTCTGCTCCCACCTAAAACTCTTATTCAGTATAACAGCTGTAATCATAAATATGATGTTAAATAAATAAGGCTTGGGTCTCTTTTTAACGTAGTGACAGGAGAAGAGAAAGTGAGATGCAGCACTGGACAAGTTAGGTAAGATTACATTCAAGTCCTTTAAATACACAGACACCAGCCTCTTCCTGGTTCTTACAGGTTATTCATATAGCTGCTGTAAAAAGAATGCAATAGCTGCATAGAAATCACTGAACAAGTGAAGTCAGAATCTCAGGAGAGCATGCCCACAGAACTTGGTAGGTGAAAACAAGGTCAGAGAAAGTTCTTAGTTTTTGAGAAAAACCTCTCATAGAGGAGGTAATAAACATATATAGTAGGATATGGGAACAGAAACACGCTTATGGCTACGTGTGAGCCCTCACAGAAACCAGTAAGATGTGCAAAAGGTGAAAGTGAGAGAATGTGAAGGAGAAATGTTTATGAAGCTCAGCAATTTTGTGAACTGCAGCTAACTTCACAAAATTTTTAGAGGAGGCACAGAAACTACAAGGCAGTCTCTTGTGTGCTTATTTAATTTAATTAATTAATGCATTTTCAAACCGCTTTTTCTGTGCAGAGGGATCTTAATTACAGCATAAGAATCAGATGTAATTGATGTAAAAGATCTTCATGTAAATGGAAATACGCGCTGCTATGTTTGAAGCCAAAGGAAAGAAGAAATGTCCCTCTGGAAGGTGGGTGTTTATATGGGTTAGCTCTGTCTCATTTATGTGTGCTAAAGATTTGGCTCATTCAGAAAACTCATGTACAGATAATGAGGAGAATTTCCTTCACAGATCCATTCAAAAATTTACCTGAAAGTACAACAAATGAGAAGCTTTATGGAATAGGATCGTACAGATGCTCAGGCAGAAGTTTCACGTCTGAGACCTTCCTGCAGTATGTAGCAGCTTGGTCTTCCTGAAAAAAAAAAAAAAAAAAAAACAGCTGCTTTGGGCTTTTCTCAGGGATCCATATGAAAGTGGACAGAAGAGCACCTCTTACTTAGTTAACGTGTGAATGCATCCAATTTTATGTTTACTAGGGTAAAATGTCTTCCTCCTCTGTAAAAGTTACAGGCAACGATTCCAACGCATCAGTTTGTCTCATTTCTGAACTCGTCTCACCCGATCAGTCACCTCTTGTGAAAAAGGAGAAAAGGAGAAGCTTCTCTTTTTTTTTCTTCTTTTGTCTGAGCGTGTTCTTTCAACATCACATCAGCTCATGGTACTGATGATTTTATGAGTACGTCATCGCTGTTAGATGCTAATGGTTATGGTTGCTTCCAGCTCAGGGTGGTTCTAAAGCACAAACAGGTAAGAGAGGGAAGGCTTGTCCTTTCTTTGCAAGTATGCCAATATCCTAGCTGCTGTGTTGTTTTAATAATAATAATTTCAAACATTACGAAGCTGGCACTTCCCCTCCACCCACTGGTGTAGTCACAGCAGAATGAATGGCTCATTGTTATAAGAATCATTTCACTGCACAAGGCAACCTCTATTCACAATTAAAGGGTTAGAAATGTTCAGCCAATCATAACAATTAAATAAAATGATTGTCTGAGCCTGCCTTCAGGCTTTAGTATAAATCAGCCTTTCTTCATCTCACGCAGTCGGTGCTACCTGCTTTTCATTATATATCCACAGAATTTTTTCAGAATAGCAACAACCTTAATAGAAATGGTCAAGAGAGATGTGATTTCATATTCAGGAGCAAAGAGAAGCTGGCTGCATGCTGATTGAAGAGACTGGGTTTTTGCACCCAGGACCAGGAACGTGGGAGGGAGCTTTGAATATTGCTGCAAAATAATAGTGGAGGCCTTTGAGAAGCTGAGCTATGGGAACATTGACAAATCTTATTTAGTGACGTGGAGTGGTTGATGTTTTAGGAACAGGTGATGCCTGAAGAAGCCCAGCGAAAAGCTGACAACTATTAAGAGGATGGAAGTACAGGGAAGGTTGCGTTTACCCAAGTGTAACAGAAAGGGAGAAATGAAGAAAGTTAGACCAGGAAGAACTTTCTGACAGTGGAATGAACTACAGAAGTTGCAAGGTTGGTTTTTAAGCAAAACTCTTGAAATAATCTGTCGGGAAAGGTTTCTTTACTGGTCTTCTCCTACCTCTATTTATTTACTTCGATGTTCTCCAGAAGAAGAGTAATGCTTTCTTATAGTCAGTTAGAAACCCCAGTATTCAGAAAGTATCTGACAAAGACCATGGCCCATGAAAACCGTTGTTTCTTGAATCTAGACTGTCCACCTGTACTTTCTAGTGCATAGTATGCTCAGAATGCAGCGAGTACCCAAATTCCTGACTGTACCGTGCCAGTTGGCTGCAAATAATCAGTATGAGTGGCTTAGAAAAACACTAGGAAATAGGGAATAAGAAGGTTCTGTTCTGTCTGAGGCTGGAGGATGCAGGAAAACATCCATCACTGTTTATGTGATTGTATTTATGAAAGATGGGAGCTAAACTAACAGAGGAAGTGGAGAACAAACACACAGCAGAGACAGTGAATGTTGTTACTGGTGCACAGTCCTGACAGGGTGACTTGGGGCCAGTTGTAAGGAATTCCTTCTCACTGTTTTTAAGATAAGAGCGTATCTTAGTTTTGAAATCACTGCTAACTAGTTACAGTAATAATAACGGCATGTGTTAAGTGTTGTAATCTCTTAAGAGCTCATTTCTTCATGTCTTTTTATAGAAATGTTAATTCATTTGGCAAACATTTTGGTGATGTTCTTTCTAAAATACCGAAGAAGAATATCTTTGCAACTGCTGCTTTGTATATTTTGGGTCTCATGCATGATTTATCACTTACTAAATTTGAACTCCAAATTATTGGAGTTGGCTTTAGCTATTGCCAGAAAGCATAATCTGCAGTGCTGGAAAGGAGTAAAGAGGTTAGCATCATCTTACTAAATGTCTACCTTTATTGGAACAATATTTTTAATGTAACTTTTTCCAACCTCGTAGTTGACAGATGCTAACTCACAATAGCAAAAGTGTTGTCATTTAACTATAATCGGGACATTATTTTTGCTGCAAGTTATTCCAACTTTGCAGTCAGTGGAAACTAGCAAGCTATAGTAAAAGTGTTGTCATTCATCTATAACTGGGACAGTTCTTTTACCGTAAGTTATTCCAACTTTGCAGTGAATGGAAACTAACCAGCAATAGTAAGTGTGTTGTCAGTCATCTGAAATAGAAGGGAGGAGAGAGGAGAAAGATAACTGAACGACGGAACATATTTACAATGAAGTCAGAGTTGGATGTTCCCACTGTGTCACAGTGTGTATTGTATTTATGTTCCTTTTGTTTGTTTGTCTGTCCACTGAAGATAAACTACAAAGTAGCTTAAAAACTGGTGAAATCTGTTACAGGCTTCCCACTCCTTTAGCATGTGTCTACTTAAACGCTGAGGGAAGGAAGGGGTATGGTGGAGCCAAAAATGCCCTGCTAAGCCAAATCCTGGCTGGCACTGGGGCCAAGAAGCAAGGTAAGCAGCTGTTTGAACACCTCAGTGCTGTTTCAGTTAGAAGGTAGCAGGTAACTGACAGCAGCTATCTGACATCAGTATTTTAGAACTAGCTTGGATATGGGGGCTGCAGTGTAGACAAAACAGCTCTTTTAGGCAAGAGACATATCTTTGTTTTCTTCATGCTACAAGTGGACTATAGGCACTTAGCAATTGTTAATAATAGCTAATTAATAATGGCTCAAATTCTTGGCTGTAGTTAAGGAACTTAAAACATAATTCATACGGAGTTGTAAGAAAAGATGGCTCAAAATCATCTTAACCAAACCCTGGGCCAGCTTTGTGCCTTGGACTTTCCTCCAGCACAAGATAAAGCGGCAGGGTACAATTTGTTCTAAGACATTAGCAAGGGAGAACAGAGAACATAATGAATAAATTTTATTGGTAATGCATAAGAAGAATGCAGACTGGTAGGAAATAAGACCATTAGGGGATAAAAGTATAAAATTAGAAAGTAAGAGATGAGATTGGTCTAGCACAGTGGTCCTA
This sequence comes from Oreortyx pictus, assembly GCA_036925125.1. Classification (NCBI taxonomy): domain Eukaryota; kingdom Metazoa; phylum Chordata; class Aves; order Galliformes; family Odontophoridae; genus Oreortyx; species Oreortyx pictus. The sequence continues at coordinate 16,536,335 of JAUPFR010000002.1, forward strand.
AATCAACGTCACCTCACAAACCACAGAAGTCAGCGGCGGAGTGGAGGCGAATGATAGACAGGGGTCAAAACAACAATCATAATTCATCTGAATGCCAGAAAAGCATTTTTACGCTTTGTACACAACACATTGATTTACATTTCATAGTACTTACACAGAAGAACTCTTCAGCCCTCACTGGATAGCCTGCATCACAATATAAAATCTTTTAATGATAACACTAGGGGGAAAAAGCAATCCCTTTTTATTCAAGGGATTTTGGTTTAAATATCTGAGTGTACTGGTAACAGACTGGAAGACACATACCATACTCCAGACTCATGTCTACAGAGGTTTGTGGTTGGATTTGATGATGCTGTTTGACAGTATGAGGGGACACTATTAGGAACCGCGGTGGAAAGGCACTGTGGAAAGCTTCAGCTGTTGTTTTTGTTCCTCTTCAGATCCGCTTGATGGAAGATCTATAAATTGTTTACTTGTATAATAAGGAGCAGGGTATGTTGGCAGGAAGACTGCAATTCACATTCAGGATTCAAAGGACTGTGCCTGATAATGAAGGATTTGATTCCCTTTCTGATCATGTTATTTTGCCTTTTTTTTTTTTTTAACAACAAAACAAGAATATGATTCCGTTAGGGAAAGTCCTTGCTGACTACTGCTGCATTTATCTGCTGAGTCATCCCAGTAATTGTAATTGTTTATTTTAGCATTCTAAAAGAATTTTAGAGATAGTTTATTCCCCTTTCCCCAGAAGATGGCTGAGAAATACTGCACAATTTAATAAATAAAATAAAGCTGAAGAGAGTTTTCAGTTGAAAGGCTTTTCTTTAGTGGTGCACTAAACAAGACTTCAGCAGCCAGCTGACTTGTGGCAACCTGAGACTGAAAAGGACTTGGGGCTATGGGGAAGAAAGAAGAGAATAGGAATAATTATACCAGTCAGTATATTTTACCTGTTCTTCTAACTGTCTGGTCCTCGTCTTGTTCGATCCCATGGAGTTGGTACAGACGTCAGCTCTGTGTCTGGTCTAAAGCAAAATATACATTTCTGAATTAGATTAACATAATCAGTGATGAGAATAATACGCCAAATTATTTAATTCACTTCTGTTTTGATAATGTTAACAGGATTGTTAACAGGAGCACACTGTCAGCCATTTTCTTTTAGCCCACCATTTATTTTTGGAAATCCTGTCACTACCACCAGAGAAGGCATTGGCTTTCTCTCTGAAAGTGCTTTGTTTCTGCAGTTCTCTCACTTCTATTATGCAGTAAATTGCATTTTCTTTCTATATTAGTTCTACAGAAAATAATTCCAGCAAGCAAAGTAAAAAATCTTTTCCTACATATTCAAAACCCAAACTCTATAGACACATTAAGTAAAAAGAACAGTAACCTTCAAAAAACCCTAAACCACCGAGGAACCCACTTCCCCCCACTCCAGAAACCTCTCTGATGTGCATCCTGCATTATGCTATTCTCAGAGCATTAAAGAACACCAAAGTGATCTTGCGTAATCTCTGCTGCCCTAGGATACTGACTGTCGTGAAACGTGAAGATCTCAGCTCATTTTTTTGTCTTCAATACAGACTTTCCAGAGAAACAAAGGCTGCAAAATGGAAGACTGTTTCAGGGATGATGGGGAAACCTCACAGTAAGAGGATGGATTATTCTGCTCTTTGAAGCTTTTTAATTCCCCCAGTGTCTCCGGAACATTAGTCACACATCCTCCTCATCCTGTATTGAGGGTGATCCACGCTGACTATATGAGACCAGCCTCAGCTGGGTTTGCTCGGGAGAAGCCTGCCAAACCTCTTGCATCTGGCTGATGCGAAGCAGAAACACATTCTCTTCTGGTTAATGCCTGGGTGAGCCATCTCTCCAGCATTCAGAAAGCCTCCGCTGAGCTGCTGGGAGCAGAGGCACACCATACTGTCCAACCTGAGCAGACACATCTGAATTCCAGTCCACTCCTGCAGCTGAGCAGCAGAAAATGCAAGAGGGAAGGACACAAAGTGGCGTGTGGGTATTCTGATCTGCTTGGATCCCAAGGAAGGAAGGTACAAACACCATTCTGACACAAATCCTAAGAGCCGTTACATGCCACTGCCTCTTAAGCCGTCAGTGGCCCTACGTTATTAGTAATGACACCACCAGCTACTGAGGCTTTCTACCACATCCTTTTTGTCACTGCAATTAGGGAGGGAGGTGGGAGGTGCTGTCAAGGGCACGAACACCCATGTTCTGCCACTGGAGGATCCCACCAGTGAGAAAGATGATTGGAAGGATTGCACAGATTGACTTGGACACATCAAACGACAGCAGCTTGGGAACATGCAGGCCAGTTACAAGAGATTACAGATCTCTCAGTGCATAATTCAGAACCATAAGTATGTACACGGCGCTAACTCATTCTTCTGCTAAACTGCTTGAATTTCTTGACAGTAACATTACTAAATGCACCTGGAAACAAAAAGACGTTCGACATTTATAACTGATTTCTGCCCTATATCATTTTGGTTCCCCTCCTGCTCATATCACTGCTAATATGAGCTTCTGCAGATTTAATATTTTGTTACAGATTAATTCAGTGGGATTTCTGACTAAGCTAGCAAGCAGCATGACTTTGCACTTGGTGACATCCATGATACTGGCACACAAAATGTTTCTTCTGGCATTTTTACAGATTCTGTTGTACCGCACCGCATGTCCTGAGAAATCAAGCTATGACCATATCAGATTTGGCGAAGAACACCAAGCAATATAACACAGATAATGCAATCATGCTAATAGTTGTTTTTTGTCTTTTTTATTTTTCCAGGAGTCACAGCTTCTGGCTGTTTTCATTCCCTCTCAGGCAGACTTGTTGCTGAGGCATACTTTTGGTGTTTTTTATACACCTGTCACAGCCAAAGTTCCTTTAGATGCGACTAATGTGACCGAACAGTCACATCAGAACAGCTGCATTAGCATCCTGATATTTTCTAGTGTAGAACAGTTGCGATCTCAGAATAGACTCCTCTTTTTTTTTTTCCCCAACATCTCTGCCGTTCTTTCTACAGATGTATCTCCTACAGCCAGCTGGATATAGCTCTGTTATATACCTATACAGATGCTTAGATGTATCAGTTGGATACAGACCTTCACATTTGTATTTGCCTGCTTCAAGTCATCTTTCACTTCCAGAATGGCTTTAGAAACCTTTTATTTGGAGGACACTCTGGTGATACAGTAACCACAGACCTTAGAAAATTCCTGTCTCATCAGGACCATGAAGATCCTCAGCCACTCACGAGTGTCCCGAGTATTTAGTGGAAACAATTAGTAGAAATGCATTTAGCAGGATTTGTGTGAGCCCCCCGTTTCAGACTGCATGCACACTGTCAAAAGTACCCACTTAATTTTTAGGAGTATGATGCTGCTTTTCTTGTGATTACTCATCAGCATTTTGTGATTCACCTCTACAGATACATTTTCATTGACATCATCCGTATGCCAGTAAAAACATGTTAATTTCCTCACAAAATTGCTATTCATCAGCTTGAATTTCATAGCCCATCTTTTTTTTTTCTGAGTTGGTATTTCTAACGATTGACTTTTTTTTTTTTTCTCCTAAGTTGACTAGCGCTGCTCCTGCTGCGTTACTGAAACCCCTTCTTGACCGTGGATGGCCCTGCTTCGGGTACCATGTCGAACGAGAAAGAGGTCGTGCGCAGGCTGTCACATAAACGAGACTCAAGGTAAGAAACAATTGTGTGGATCCTCCACCAGCGGCTTCCTCATAGGGGAGCGGAGAGGCAGGTGCTGATCTGCTCTCTCTGGTGACAGCCGCAGGGCCCGAGGGGACAGCACGGAGCTGCACCAGGGGAGGGGCAGATGCGGGTTAGGGACAGGGTCTGCCCCAGAGGGCAGTGGGTACAGCCCCAGTGCTGGAGTTCAAGGAGCGTTTGAAAAATGCACTCAAAGAGTTTGGGTTGGGATTTTGGGTGGTGCTGTGTGGAGCCTGGGGTTGGACACAGTGATCTTCATGGGTCCCTTTCAACCCCGTATATTCTATGATTTCGCGTAATTTCTAAAATTCTCTACCTTTCTATTGTTAACAATCTAGACATTTACGAAGAATGTACATTTCTTTCTCATATTCCATATATTTCTAATGACTAAATCCTAGAAAACAATGGTAGTTGTGAAGGAAAGATGAAATCAGTGATGCAAATGCGCAAAATTGCTTTTATGCCATTGGAATTGGAGAGATCCTTGCTCCTCATTTCCTTTGACTCGGACCAAAGAGAGCAGTCAGTCAGTGCTGGACAGAACTGGGCTGCAGGAGAGCCAGTTTGAAACGGCTGTGCCACATGCTCGGTACACCGGGAGCTCACAGACCAACCCCAGGTTCCACAGAGAAGCACCCCAAATCCAAACCGTATGTCTGAGCGCGTTATCGAGACACCACTTGAACTCCGGCAGCTTGGGGCCGTGCCCACTGTCCTCTGGTGAAGAAACGATCTCTAATCCCCTAACACCATGCCGTCCCCTCGGGCCCTGTCGCCGTCCCCAGAGAGCAGAGCTCAGCGCTGCCCCGCTCCCTGTGAGAGCTGCAGCCCCCGCGAGGCCTCCCCTCAGCTCCGCTGCTCCGCGCTGAGCAACCCCAGGGGCCTCGCACACCTTTACCCTCCAGACTCTTCCCCATCTTCGTTGCCCTCTTTTGGACACAATGACGTGTACCTTAGCTGTGGCACCCAGTGCAGGAGGTGAGGCCGCGGCGGCACCGCTGGGCCCCTCCGTGCAGCGGGCACACGGACAGCCCCGGGACGACAGCCGTCCCCCCCCCCCCCGCCCCGGCGCCGGCGCCTCACCTGGGCGCGCTTCCCGGCGATAGGCGGCGCACGGCCCCCGGTGCCGGCGCCCCTCACGGGGTGGGCGTGCCCGCCCTCGCCCCGCCCTCCCGCGGCCCCGCCGGTGTCTCCGGCCTCCCCCGCGCTCCCGCCCTCCTCCCCTCCTCCCCCCGCCCTTCCCGCGCGTTGGTTCGCTCCTCTCCGCCCCTTTCCCCCACCTCTCCGTCCCCTCCCACCCCCCGGCGCCCCGCGGTGGTCTGGCCCGGCCCGGCGGCGGAGGGAGCGGCGGAGACGGGCGGGCGGGAGGCGCCGGCTGCCGGAGCTCTCGCTGTCCGTTGAGGCGCCGGCCCCCGCGGAGCTGCGGCGAGCGAAACGGAGCGGAGCGGACAGAGCGCGGCGGGGCGGGGGAGAGCGCGGAGCGAGCGAGGCAGCGGGAGCGGCTCCCGGCGCCGGGCGGCACCATGAGGTGAGGGGCCGGGGCCGGGCGGGGGGCGGCGGGGCCCCCTCCCCTGCGGCCGGCGCGGTGCTGCGGCGGAGGGGAGGGCGGCGGGCCGAGGGGGAGCCCCGCGGGGGAGGGGCCCATTGTTAGAGCGGCGGCGACGGCGGCGGGGGGAGGGGCGGCCCCGGCCCCCGCGGCGGCGAAGTTGAGGGGCCCGGGGGCGGTGGCGGGGCCGGGGAGCCCCTTCCCGCGGCGGAGGTGTTCCCGCACGGCCCCGGCGGGGCGGCCCCACGCCTTTCTTTCTCCGTTCCTTTTTTCTTTCTTTCTTTCTTTCTTTTTTTTTTTTTTTTTCTTCTTTCCTTCCCCCTCTCTTTCCCCCCCCCCCCCCCCCTCCCCTTTCTCTGCCCCCTTCCCGGCGCGTGTTGCATTGCAGCAGCTGGGCTGCTCCCTGCGAGATCGATACGGTGCGGGCTGCCGGGGAGGGGGAATCCCCCTTCGGGGGATCCGCGATGTAAACAGCGCCGGGCGGGGGCTGCCCGCTCCCACTCGGGACCCGGCTCCGTGCGGCCCCATTCATTTGTCCCCGCCGCACCCCCCGCCCCGTTCCTCCTCCCGTTTCCATCGTCCCCTCGCCGGATCGGGGCGGCACCGGTGAGGAGCAGCCGGCGTGCCGCGCAGGCCCCTGCCCCAGCTGCCCCGCGGCCCCCAGGGGCTTCCACCCGCTTTGTGCTGCTGAGGCCGGGGGCCCCTCCGGGTGCGGAGAGGTCCGCAGGGTGAGAACGGGCCGACGCCTCCGCTGCGGCTCTTCGTCGTTCAAGTAAAATCCTAATTAAGGTTCTGAACTTCAAGGTTTGTGTAGGGTTCCCCCCCCCCCCCTTTTTTTTTCTTCCCGTTTACCTTCTGTGCAGACGGTAGCCCTGCGGCTGGAGGCAGGGGGACGTGGTTTGTCCCTGCTGTTCTCGTGGAAAATGCATTCCTGTGTTTCCCTGTAGCTCTCTTTGTTAGCTGTAAGCATTTATGTGCTCTTTTCACTCCTCGTTTTGCATTGTGCTGGTTTATATTCTCCCATCTGCATCACTTTGTAGAACTGGGATGCCATGCTAGTATGAAGTTACAACTTGAGCTCACACGCAGACCCTTCAGACAGGGGGTATTCCTAACTTCCTTGGGCAGCCCTTGACGCACAGTCCCACCAAGGTTGGCATAACCCTTGGAAAGGCCCCATGTAAGTCTGGCTTCTACACTGGTGAATTATGGTTGGTGCGGAGTGAAGGAAGCTGTCCCAGCGCTGTGCTGCTGTTGGTGTCTCTGCCCCAGGACCTCTGCCAGCTCGGAGGCAGCGCAAATATTTCTCCTAACCGGCGTAACAGGGAAGTGCCTAGGTTGAACCTACCCTTAGGTTGCTTATTTAGATGTCTGAGCCGTTGACTTCAAGCAGTTAGTAAATGTCAACAAATGATGTTCTTGTTCCCGAACCTTTCTACCTGCTCCTGAGCGCAGAAGGTGAAGCTGGTGAGAGGGAATACAAGGCTGGGAGTTGAATGGGTGCGCTGAGCTATCGTTGGGTATTTTGGAAAAATCTGGCTTCAAAGGCTTGATTGCAGGGCTTTTTGGAAAAAAAAAAAAAAAAAGTGAGCTGTACCAATTAAACTGCACAAGTTAAGAAAATGATGTGGTTAAAGCAGCGTTTTCTCTCTATAGAGGCACTATTAAATTGTCTTGGTTTTTTTTAATCGCTCCAGCTCCAGTACAATGGCAGGCTTTCACTGCACGCTCTCCCTTTGGACTTGTTTAGACTAGGATTGACGCTGTATTTCTGAAACATGTTCAAACCAATATCTGCACACCCTGCTCTGCTTGGGCAATGTGTTTTAATGGGTATTTGCTGGTCAAGGTAAGTCCTGATGGGGAGGAATGAGAAAGTGAATAGGAAAAGCGATGAGGGCTTCAGATATAGTTTCTATATTTGTATATTATATATATGTATATTGTAGGTGTTGCTGAAAATAGACTTTTGCATGATGTTAATGGTTTCCTAAAATGCATGAATTGCATTCTACCATTGTAGGTAAGTATGCAGTTGGTACAGAAAGAAATACCAGAAGTAATCCTGAGGGGAGCTGCAGCCCCCCCCCATTAACCTTCGTTTCTGTTTTATTCTTTGTCACTTATATGTACGAGAGCCTAATCTTCCGTCATCTTGCGCCTGAAATAATTATGATGATTTCATGTTCAGATCTCACATCTTGTCTGAGCTGCTCAGATGGTCAGTTACCAAAGAGCAAACTAGTTTTCCTTGTGTTAAGTAAAACTAAATGTGGTTGCAGAGGGCATCTTCATAGGATAAAGTAACCAGCAATTCAGCAGGATGCAAGCATCATCAGCACAAGTTGATCAGAGGAATTCCTGAGCAAGCCTGTTCCATATCTGATTTAAAATAAAATGCTCTTTGGGTAGTATCTGTCGTGGCTGTTGGTTGCTGACAAACTTTTAATATTAGTATTCCAGTGAGGAGATGAAGATCTCGGTATGGAGTGACTTGCTTCGGGACGTGACTAGCAGCCCCCCCCCCCCCCCCCCTCCCCCCAGCTTTGGGTAAACAGTTGGTTTTCATGAACACTTGTTCCTCTTATTGTATTGTAGTTAGCAGCCAGAGTGCTGCCCTAAATATAGTTTCCTGAATGCACTTGTAATAGGTATCCAGGAATAGGTATGTTTGGTGAGGTTTCAATTTTTTATCCAGCTGGGTTGCGGTGGGGGGGAAAAAAGTAGTTAAAATAGAAATAACAGCAGAATTTTGTGCCCTGGTTCTAATAACAGCATCGCTTACCGTCATATTTATACAAGAAGCTCATCTGTAAACAAGATGACATTGAAAGATGTGTTGAAACCTATATTATGGAGGCTGATGAACAAAATGGTGTAGAATTGGGATTCTACAGTGGAGGTTAACTTGAATGCTTTAAAAATGCTCTCTTGTTGTTTGGTATCTAGCTCATTTTGTATGCTAACTCCAATAAAAATAAATGAGCTTTCCAAGATGCTGACTTTTTTTAATCAAACTGTACAGCCTTCTCTTGGGGTTTCTACATCCATTTCTTTGTGTGGGAAAGAATTGTTTTTCATTAGTGTGCTAGTCAGAAAACAGGCTGCTTAATCTGGTTTCATTACCCAAGTTTCAGGAACTGGGAAAGAAACGGTATGTTTGTTTAGAATTTTAAATTTGAGTATTTCCAGACCTCAGTATACGATGGAGTATTATACGTATTGTACGTGTGAATCTTCATTCTGTGTTTAGATAGGGCAAGCAGCTAAATTACTGCAGATTTTTTTTTTTCTTTCTAGAAAATTGTGTCATATCCTCACTCGTGTTTTCAAAATAAAAAGTTAAATTTGCGGGCTTTCATATTAAAATTTCTCCTTGCATCGAGTAGCTTTTCTGCTCAAGTATGTTGCTCTAGGATATAATTAATGTTATTTAAAAGTCAGTGTATTTAGTGTCTGGGTTAGTAAGCCTTCATTATGCTTTAAGTGTTGTGCTGAGATGTCTGAGACCATACTCAGTGTTTTTGTGCATCTTTAATGTATGAGTGAGAGCATGTGGTGGAAGTAACAGAACATGTACCTCCATTAGAGCTGGGAGTTCTTGAAGAATCCCATGCATGTTTTTTAGGGTTTCTAGAAAAGTGAGTGTGCAGGAGTACAATCTTGGTAGCGACAGTAGTATGTCGTTCAGTCTTCTGCAGCAACTGCTGTTGCTTACTTAAGTTAAGATAACGGAGTAGAGGAAGCCATCAACTTGCATGGTAACGTACGCATCACAATGTGGGGTCATGCTTTGGAAGTTTGCCTTTATTTTAGTTTTTGTACTTGCTCAAATAGCATATTTGAAATAGAAAGCTTAGTTTACTTGAGAAATATTTGGCGAAATGTTGGAAGTGCAAGCAGGCAGTTTATTTAGGCTGGGTATGTGTAACTGCAACCGATACAGGTCCTAAAATTGCTCTTGTCTCAAGAGCAAGTTTGGAGGTGTAGGCAGTTTGTTTCAGGTGGGTACAAGAATTCAGGTTTCTTTCCTTGTTCTTAAGTAAACTACCAGATGGAGTGAGTCATCTGTCTGATAGAAGTGCAGACGTTAGCTAGCACTGTATTGGTGACAATAGAAAGTCATTTTTGGACTGGTTGTTTCTGCCCACCTGATACGGGATCTGACAATTGTTTTGCCCTCAGGGTCTATGGATTGAGTTCAGTGAATTACTTTGATAGTAAAAGAGTAAGTCTTTAAAAGATTACTGTGTGAATGGAGGATGCATGAATCAGAACTGATGGTTTTTTTTTTTTCCTTCAGAAAAGGCTATTTATGACCATCTTACCAATTATGTTGTGAGCCTGTGAAAATTAGGAATGGTCTTGGCAGTACGTAGAACTAGGAAATGCTCTCTGGAAGGGAACAGACACAAGTCTTGTCTCGGCTGGTTCAGGGCTTCATCTTGGTTCTTAGTGCAGGCCAGGTCGCTTGGTGTCCTACTTCAGGCTGCTGTGGCATGGGAGCCTTTCCTTTACACTTCCGTATGAAGAATTATTACTGTTTCAGCACCTGTTTCAGTGAATGCCTTGCTAACACACTTATGCCCGGAATGACGTATCTGTGCCCTGCGCTAGGCATGTGATTGGAAATGCTTAGTAATGAGGAGTGCTTCTTGCCATGCCAGCGCAATTCATGCGGAACTATTGTAGAAGCAGGTTATTGAACCGCTGGATAGAGTCATTTGCTTCCATTATTAGAGAGCAAATGTATTTTCTGAAACAGATATTATTCTCTTCTTCACTCTGACCTTTCTTCAGGAATTGCTCTTGACAGTTCGTGCCTGCTTCCACTCAGCGGGGTAGAAATACGAGTGCCAACTCCCTGAGCAGCCAGACAGGTTTAGGTTTTAAGAGTGCTTTAGTGCTGAGAGAATGCAGAAGATGCAATCTTTTTGTGTTGGGTTGAAGGAAAAAAGTTTTTTTTCATAGTAACTGAAACTAAATGTATCAGAGGCAGAAGTCATGCAAGCCTCGTTGAGCAACCTCATTATATTTAAGTAATTTTGTTGATGCCTACCTTGCTTATGCACTCGCCCCTCCTTTTCCCTGCCAGTCCGTGTGAATTGCACAGCACTGTTGTGTTCTTGGGCTGTTGGCATCTCCTGTGGGACTAACACAGGAGCACAACCACTTTTCTGTCTGGCAGTGCTTAGAGCTGCCGGATGAGAGCTGGTGCTGGGTGCCCGGTGTCTCTCCTTGCCTTCGTTTCCCATGTGTTCTCGCCGATCTGGAAAAGCACTAGTTTTGTGTGTAGCTCTACTTTTATTCAGTAGCGTAGAGAATCTTTTTTTCCCCTCACAGAAATGACTGCAGCGCCTTATTTTAACAATCACATTTTCTAACTTAGTGAATAAAAATGTATATCTAAGTAATGGACTCAGTTTTTGTCTCGTTTTAAAATGCTTTATGCCAATGCATGCTTTAGATGAAAATGCTTAGTTTTATTTCAGATACTTCAAATTAATCATTCTCATAATTGGTGGAACTGCTAGAATCACGGAGCTGTGATGCTAGTTTTAAGTATGTCATGGGAATCAGTGCATGAGGTAGCACAAGGAGCTGAAGTAATGAGGTCCTGTTGCCCTCCGTGAGTAATCTTCAGCCATGGTTAACTTTAGGGAAACAAACAAATGAAATAACCCAACAACAGCAACAACAAACCAACTGTACGATCAGTATTCAAGCCAAAAAAGTCTGCCTTCAGTGTCATGTATTGAACATTCTCCAGGCAAAGCTTGCTTGCTGTCACAGTCCAGTCCCAAACTAGGATGCTTCTCTGCTAGGTTTGTGGATTGGTGCTGTGGCTTTTGTTTTCTTGCTTTCTTTGTTCATGTTTTTGTTTTTCAAATGGTAAAGAGAGGTGCTGATACCCATTGAAGTATGGGGGAGGGAAGTGGAAACTGATTGTCCTCTGGAGCGTGATACAAAAATGTTATTTTGTTGGACTGATGTACTGCCAGAAATAACTCTCAACTCCTAGTTTGCAGCACAAACAAGATTGGAGGGATTTTGTTGCAAACATTCTCTCATTCCTGTCTTGACAAATAGGAACCTCTTTTCAGTTTCTGGAATCAGATTGCAAAGTAGTCTATACTTACTGCAGATTACATAAAGGTGAGCTCTGCTGGCTGTGTTCTCAGTGTACTAGCCACCTACTTGCAAAAGTAGTAGTTTTAAAACTTTGAATTTAACAGAATAGTGAAAGTACAAGAATAATCACTATCGATAAAGCCTTTTTTATACCTTAATTGTGGTTTTATAGCAGCTAAGAATATTTTCTTTCTAAAAAATCAATGTTTGTGTATACGTTGTTCTTACAGTAATATCCTTAAGTATAGTTTAATACTTAGATTTCTTTAGACCATGCACTGCTGTCGTCCCTCACTTTATTGCAGGTTACTGTACACTGACAGCAGGTTTATAACAAATGCTTTGAAGGTCATGTAGTTACGGGATTGTTTTATTGTGTTCTCATCACACTTGAGCTACTGGTAAATGCTTCTGTATTTCAGTTCTGTAGACCAGTGTGCCTTTGTATATGTTTCTGTCTGCTTGTATCGTGGATTTTGTAGAGACTTCCATTTAAGTTTCCTGGTTCTTATTGTATGCCAGTGAATATGCAAATACTACACAGGAACGTGTTTAAGATTCTGTTGTATTTTGTGCATTTCCAAACAAACTTTCAATAGTGTTAGGAGTGGTGTTTTTTACTGGTGTTGGTGGAAGAGGTGCTTGGTATTTTTAGGTTACATTGAATTTTCTGGGTGGCTCTTTGCAAATCCGACTCAGTGTGAGCCTGGAGTGAATTAGGGCCTTCAATGGAGTAGCATTGCTTCTTTAAATTACTCACTCTTGAAATGACTGTTTTGAAAGAGCAGGCCTTTTTAAGGTACTGAGCTTCCAACTCTAGGCTAGAAAGGATTTCTGCTCTAGCTACTGGAGATGTTCATGTCAGGGATACATTACGATGAAGAATATGCAGTTACTTGTTGTGAAAACTTCTTTTCATAGTGTATTTTCTTATTCTGTAAAAGCCTTTCCCCTTTTTGCGTTCTCTTAAAAGCTGAATCCTTTATAAACAGAGCATGGTGACGTGTACATCTTTTGTTTTCTGTGTTGTACTCCTGAAATATCTGCAGGGAAGTATACAATCCTTTGGCAAACTAGAGTCCATTAAACAATGCTGACTCTTCTGTAAAAATGCTCAGCTGATGTTAGTGGAGCAGTTTGTTTTTCTTTTAAACGTCTTGTATTTGAACTTAAGATGGAACACAGTGAAACTTTTCTAGGAAACTTGTAGAATGCATTTGCGAAGCACTTTATTTTGTTTTATTAGAAAACTGCAGCTGGCTACTGTGGATTAAGTAAAAATGAATTTTACAATTTCAAAATAAACACTGTTATCCATTGTCTGAAGTAAATGGTCTGGCTGGACTTACAGACGGTGAAACCAAATGAACCTTGTTATGGCAGAGTGAATAAAGTAGTGAATGACAGCACGGGTAGGAAAGTGATCACTGCTGACCCCTGCAGCTCCAATCAGTAAACTTAGACTGGGGCATGAATAGTTTGGTTGTGGCTGTCTACTTCTCTAGTATAAATATTGGTGAATAAGTTTGGAGGGTTTTTTTTTTTTTTTTCTCCCAGAGTATTCCTGCTTACATAGAATTCAGAATAATAGTCAGATCTTAAGAAATGATTATTACATTGCATTTTAATTTAGCGTCGCACACTGATGCATTCAGTCAAATCATTGAAGTGAGCTGAACGTGAGAATGGAATGGGAAGCAGATGATACCTTGCATTTTTATTTCGTGTGTGTGTGTGCGTAAGAAATGGTTTTAAAGACAGGCCTGCCTTACTACTCAGATATGACCCATTTGGTCTGAAATGAAGAAGGAGTAAATGCAGTAGGCACTGTGTATGGCAGTCACTGCTCTGCTCTTGGCTGCAGCCTGGTTGAGAGACTGCTGAGGATGTGAAAGTCCTGTCCAGTTCACTGCTCTTTTGGCCAATGGATGGCCAAGGAAGCACATTAGGAGGTTAACCTTGAAAAGATATCTGGGAATTAACACAGAAGCAGGAGTAGAAGGAAGAACAGATGAATGACTAGAGCGCCTGTAAGTTGTTGCTAATAAAATGAAGCAGAAGTTGAATCCAGCCCTTCACCTGCTTCTTCATTGTTACCTATTTTGGAGAATACTTGAGATGGAGGTCTTAGGACACCTTAAGTGGCCTTGTTGGATTTTTGCCTACTGACTGGAAAGTGTTGAGTTTTAGCTGAAGATTTTGATCTTTTGGTGTAAGATTTAGTAAGAAGAAAAAGCATTTAGTACATAAAAGAAGTGTATTACAGTTTGCTGTTTTAAGATCCTACGGTATGTTGTGAGGGATTGTGACAGTGCCGTCGTTCCTCCTGGTTTTCCACAGTACAGTGTAATGAATCTAGTAGCCTTCAGTTTAGTGACCAACTCAGCTAACTGCTTCCAACTTGCAGAGTTGTTACTGCTGGACTTTACATCTGACCTTACAACTGGGCTATAAGTTGAGAAAATTTCTACTCTTTGTGTTCTGGGGTTTCATTGTGTATTTTACCAATATCTTAGACTATTCCTTTTATAGAACTTGGAAGAAAAGCCTGTCTTGGGCTTCTTGGTTTCATGCTCTCTAATGGCAGCTTTGAAAATGCTGAATATTCCTGTACGTTTTGTATTCTGTAGACAGTTCTTCAGTGATAAAACAGTTCTGCTGCTGCTGCTGTTTCCAGCAATAGATCATTCACAAATGGATGGCAGTAAGATAAACACAAAGGTTGTTTGCAGGTTGAGTACTGTTGCTGTAGCTGTGTTGCTTTGAGTATATAAAGGAGACAAAAGGTTTTATAAGGAGAGGCAGTATCTTTTATTAGATCAACTGCCATGTTGATAGGCAGTGGGACACAGACGTTCTAGTGCTCAGTTCTTGGGAAGGTTGCTCCATTCTTTGGAGACATCATGCAGAGATCTTGTATTGTAGGGCTTGTTGCAGGAACATTGCAAATACAGGTAGATGCTGTTGTGGTCTTTTTTTTTTTTTTTTAATGGATAGCTCATAATTTTGAGGTAAGACCTAATAGTGATATTTAGTAGAGTTCTTAGCTAGAGAATGTAAAAAGCAAGTAAACATCTGTAGGACCCTATTTAAACTGTCATTTTTTCCCCGCTTTTCTGTAAAATAATGTCTGCATAAGGAATGTGGATAGATGCAGAGTAAAATGTCAAAAAATGGAAGTGTGAAAGTGTGTCACAAAGGACTGTTACCCTGTAGAGTGTATTTTCCTCTGAAGTGTCTGACTGCTGGAAATCCCTGGAAGAGGTGCTCAGCGTGCTGTGTTTGAGGAGCCCATCTGTGTTATTTCTGTGGAGAGGTGGCCACTGGTATGACTGCACGTAGGTAAATCTGTGAGTTGCAGGTAAAAAGTGGATTAATGGTAGGATTTTATTTTCGCCCCGTTGATAGCACTGTATGGGAGGTCCTTAGCTGTTCTGAACTGGGCAAGATGTGCAAGCTTGCGTGTTAATGGTATGTTTTATGCTATCCAGGCCTGGATGTCTTATTTCTCCTGAACTTCTAGGTAAATTGCACTTAGTTTGTTAGTGATGGTAGGATGAAGGCTGTGCTGTTAGCGTAACTTCTAGGAATCCTTTCAGTTTGAATGATTTATTTATATCCTGTCAGCATCCATATATTTGAAATCTTGCATTTTTTTTCCTTCAGCGTTGAGCTGAGCTCCACATATGTCTGCAGTTTGGTTTGTAGCTCAGGGGAACACCACAGCCTTTCCTGGGAATGGGGAAGGTTTTTTAAAGAAAGCAAAACCAACCACCACCAAAAGTACCAAGAGGAAATTGGTTCCCTTCTCAGGGATGTGATTTAGCGGTGGGTTGTTAGAGTTAGGGTAGTATGGTTAGGTTGGGGTTGGACTTGATGAACTTGAAGTTCTTCTTCAACCTGAGCAATTCTATGATTCCATCATTTTCCATTTTTTTATATTCCTTACGAGGCATCTTATTTCCCAACCAGATCAGTGATCACAATTTTCCCACTTTTAGGGAAGGGGGAAGAGATTTTTATGCAATTCCTATCATCTTATCTGAAGCTTGAAAGATGAGCATGGTTTGTGGAGGTCTGCACACAGTTGTGCTTCAAAATTGATAGCATACCTTAAGAAGGCCTTAGTCTTGAGTTCATTTTCTTCTTTTTTTATAACTGCTCCCCCAACAAAGAACAGCCCCATGATCACAGTGATGCAAAACTATTTGTAAGTGAAGCCATAGGCTTTTCTTCTGGAACTTGAGAGCTTTTATTTTTGCATATAGCAGGGCAAATATCTGACATAAAATTCTGAAAGTGTTCCACACTTTACACAGATTTTGTGTAACTAAAAGAACTTCAGTGTGGACATGACTATAGAATTAAAATATTGCTTTGCCTCACACGCTCTGTTTCCTTTCAGCAGTGCCATATATTGCAGGCATTTGAATACACTGAATTGTTTTGATGTAAAAGAGACTCGGTATTGAGCCTCGTCTCCTTGGTTAGCTTGGTGGCAAGGGCTGTGTTTATGCTGTGGATGTTCTGTTTCTCAGAATGACTGGGGTTAATTGTAGCTTGGCAAGTAGAAAAAAAAAAAGTTCCATATTGTTTTTCTGCAGTGGATTCCTGTTGCTATGCAACAAACAGAATGTCACTTAGTGCAGGATGTATTAAATTTGTATTCCCTGCACATATCTCCGAACGCTCATTTTTATACTTTAACAGGAGGGTACGTTTCTGACTTCCTGTAGGACTGTAGTATGAAGCATATATTTGAGCTTCTATTCTGGTGCTTGCTGTAACTGTGGATACGTCAGCGTGCTTGCATAGCCTGCCTTTGTTTTTAGATGCATGGGGCACCTGTGCAACGCAGTCAGACAAAAAGGGTGATGGTTATGTTCCCGGGGGTGGGATGATATTGCCAAGCAACATGCTAAGACTTCAAAAGGGAGAAATTTCTGCTATGGAAAAACCTCAGGCTATGAATTCTAAAAACCTTTAAACGTGATACGGAGAAAGTTAATGCAGGTGGCACTACATGACTCTTCATTAAAAATTAACTGCTTTTTTTTTTTTTTTTCTTAGAATTAACTTTGATATTTAAATATGTTGATACCTCCTTTCCCTGGCACATCTTTGTTCCCCCCTCCCTGTTCCATCCACAGCACTGAGGCCAATCAGTCCCAGCATCCGGCCTCTGCGTTCACTCTAGATGGATTCTGGAATAAATGTTTAAGATGTGCTTGGGAAAATTATGTTCTGTGACTGAAAGCAGTAATTAGGTAATGGACAAATGACAGCAGCTGGTAAGACGCTGCTTCATAATGAAGTTAGGCTTTCATAGTGGAAAAGAAGTCAGAAATAATATTTGAGAGCTAGAAGGATGTTAATTTTACCTGTGCTTCTGAGGATGACATGCAGTATAAATGATAGAAGTACAGGATTTGAAAGCTGCAAAATTTTTAGTACAGTGATTTTTAGAGAAAAAATTGCACTGTCTTACATGGTAAGGCATTTATCCTATACAGTAGTAAGACTTACTTTCAAGCAGTTCTGTGAATTTTGTTGTAGATATTGAAAGACAGCTTATAAAAATCTCAGTTGAAATTGTTAGATATTAAAATAAGCAGGTCATAATCACGTCCTTTCTGTTCTTAGAATTGAAATATGCCATTACCTAACATCTCTTCAAACTATCAGTCTGAAGCAGGTTTGTCAGTGCTTGTTTTTTAATGTTGTTATTGCAGACTTATGTATGTGGCTTCTTGATAAGTGCAGGAGTCAAAATGAAGTTAGGAAAGATCAGAAGTATATTGCAGTGCTGTTCTCTGTCTTGTTTTGCTGAGAAGATGCCTCTAATGGAGCAAGCGGCCCCTAATAATACCATTTTCTTCCTTGTAGACTGCTGCTTAATTCAGGGCTTGGTGCTTGAGCATTGCATGCATGTTCCCAGGCCAAACCATTTCTTATGTGTGCAAGAGAGAACATGATGCAACTTAAAACTCTCTCATGGCTGTCTCTATTTGGTGAGGTTAAAATGGAGCCCTTTCATAAAGAAATGATGTGATGATGTGAGGGGAGACTCTTAATTCTCTCTCTTTTTTTTTTTTTTTTTTACTTTACTTTTGTTGGCTTTTTTTATGAAGATAAACCCTTGCTTCTGTTCCAGATCTGTTTCACCCAGGTTGGATTACTACATGTGGTTTTTAACATCATACTGGCTTTTTTTAGTGGTGTGAGAAACAGTAGGGGCCTGTGAAAATTGCCTCTTCTTGAGGATGCAATGTGTGTTTGTGTGTGGGGGGAGTAGTTTAGTTGTGATCTACTTGATCTGTAACTTTAATGAAATTACCTCAATGTGTAGGATGGAGAAGGTCTTGTATGTGCAGGAGATTGGGAAATGTGAGTTGCAAGGTAGGTTATTTAGATAACTCTTAGAGGAACGTGCAGGTGGAAAATGGGTCTTCTAAAACTACTCTGAGTAAACGATAGACAGCACTTAAACTTCAAGGGATTTGTATTTTAAACATTATTTTAAAACATTTGTTTTTATCTTGAGACGTCTGAAGCACCCCTGTAGTAATTTGACCCCGAATTTGCCTATAATAGTGCTGGAATAATCTTCAAATTCCTGTCATGGTGTAGACCACTCCTCTCCTTTTTCCTCTAAGTCTGGTGACAGCTGTGATTTTGCTGACCCAAGCACTAAAGAAAAATTCCAAAGGAATTTTCCAAGGGTAACTTTGGGAAAGGGAGACAAACAATTTAGAGCAAAAATTAACAGCCAGGAACAAATGTTTAAAATCACTTTTTTTTCCTTGTGTTCCCTCCAAAGTTTTTTTTCCTCCGTTTTCTACATTGAGGGGTTTTGTCATGCCTCATAATATAATGGAGTATCAGTTCTGAATGAACAAGAAAATGCAGCAGTAATGCAACTCAGACGTTTATTTGTTTTAATGGTTGCTAGATGAAAACAGTGTATGGGTGGTGCATACTATTTTGATGTTTTCTTGCAGCTCAGGTGCTGTGCTGCTCTAAGTAGGGCTCTTATAAAACAGTCTGCCTTTGTATCTGTCTTTCTGAAAAGTGAAATTACGTTGAGACAAGTTGATAGACTTGTTACAGGTAGTCTGAAGTTTTGTTCAGCTGTTGAAAAAAAGATGGTTTCTTTACATATTTGTGGTCTGTCACATTAGCCTACCAGCTTTGGTTTATTAATACCTGTATGCATATACAAAACTATGTAAAAACAGTGCTGAAACGCATGAATATTTCCTCCATGCCCTCCATAACAGGGACTGGATTCTTGCAGAAAGAAAGGCTGTGGTTTGAAGGCTGCTTTTTTTTGCCTTCTTTTTTTTTAAGGTTGCCTTTTTATGTTGCAGAGGTTGGAAAGTCTGTAATGAAAGGGGCATGCTGGAAGAGAGGGTGATTTCATGCTCTCTACTCACTGTTGTCTGGGAGAACCAACTGCTGCTTCTGCATTAAAGAGATTCTGTCCTTTGGTGTTGGTTGAGTTGTTCAGAGTTGTCAGGATGCTCATTAGTTCTGTCCTGACTTCTTTACTTATCGACTAACTTGAGGCTGTGGGGCCTAATCTTTCAAAATGTTAAATAATTTAGCATATTCCTTAGTCCTTCAAAGCACAGAAAACGTGATATGGCACAGAACACATTATGCAGCTGCTGAAGGGACAGAGCCCAAGAGCATCCTCGATTGAGATCAGATTTGGTGCACCACTTAACCATCCTCAGGCTCTTCAGTGCTGGAAACAACTTTCTCTCCCAACCTTTGCTTGCATTTGAGGGACTCAAACTTGAAACCAGGTATTTTACAAATGCTGTATTTGATGGCACTGCTTATAAACGTCAAATTCTGAATTTAGTATTCAGAAAGAGGTTTGACTAATGTAGAAAAAGTCACTATGCATTGAAAAAATGAAGAGAAAAATCGTTGCTGTTCATTCACTCATCAGTCCATTTCTCCTTAGTGAGGGGTAGTCTGTGAAAAGAGGTGGGAAGGGCGAGAGGAATGAGTATGTAACTAAGGCTGTATGTGATTTTACAGCTGTAAATCGCTCTTTCCTCTTACATATAAGCAACCTCAATTTCGGTAGTTCTTGTTTCTTGTAATTTTTTAACTTTGGAAACAACTTTTCAAAAAACTGTCCTAGTGTGATTTCTTGGGCTCTTGAAAAATAGAGTTAATAACCAGTACGCAGCGTGCAGGTTGACAGGAGATTTGGAATGGCTTGATATATGCCCCTGTGTGCTACCTGAAATCAGTGTAACTCTTAATAGTTCTTGTTCAGTTTTCAAATGATGTGCTTGGAGGAAGTTGAAAATTGTGATTGCAGCAGTTTGTGAATAGCAGAGGGGAGTACTGAAACACAAGGAATCTGCGTTGTGTTCATGCTGTGCGTAATCGGAGCCACTGACTCAAACCAAAATAAAACACATCAATATTTACTTGTCAGTGTTTATGAGAGGGCTGGGAAGAACCTTGGCACTTCTTCCCAGTGCTTGTGTGGGTCAGGCCACGTGGGTTTATCTGGTGATGCTTTGAATTTGGCTATTTTGATCTCTCCTTTGCTGTGTAACTGAAAGACAGATGTAACATTCGTGTGTCTTATATAATGGGACAGTCCACTCTGACTCCTAGATAATTAGAGCTGCAACTGCTCTATAATTAATGATGGAATGGGTCGCTTTGCATGTGTTTTGGCTATCTGACAGGTGCAAACCTGGTTATTAAGGGAGGGAGATGTTGTGGTAGTCTCAGTGCAAGAAAGAATGGGTTTTCAAAATAACTTTGGCCTTATTTTGGGAGACTGGGAAAGAATGATGCAGACAGAGTCTGCATGAAAAAATTGGTCTGGCGTGTAGACTGTAGTTTGGGCACCTTAGTTAAATACATGCTATCACCTTTGTCAGGGAACTTACTCCTGCTCTGAATTTTTTTTGAGTTTTTCTGTGTGGCTTAAATCACTTCCTGTGAAATTAAACCTTCTTTCTATACTTGCTAACTGTGGACATAGACAACAGCTTATTCTCTTTGAAGCTACCTCTAGTGTACATGAGGGATTGTTTTTCCTTAAGTCTTTTCAAGATGAAGATAGCTGGTCTCATTTATCTTTCCCTGCGGGCTGTTTTTCCCCAAGACCTCCTGCCACTTCTGCTACTCTCCTCTGGGTCTGCATCTCCTCTGAAGCCAAGTCTCGTTGTCACATGGTTTGTCCTATTGCTATCTTGCATCTGTACCCTGGGGTATAGATGAGTGTAGAACTGAACTTTTTTTCCCCAGTTATTTTTCAGTATGTAGGTGTCATTCAGAGTTCTTATTCCATCCTCCTTTAAGCTCATGTATTTTTTCTCGGCTTCTCTCTTCTTCAAAGGTAGGAAGGCATGCTATTCCATTTCTGTGTGGTTCTGATGCAGCACAGACTTCACAAAATGGCACTTGATGTATTTTTTCCAAGTATTGTCAGTAACTGCTCTCTGAATTTGTTTTCTAAAATTGCTCTCCTTACAGTTATTTCTGCACACAGGATATTTTCATGAGAAATAAAATACAGATGTAAATTCTATTAAGAACCAAGTCATACTATGGCGTCTGCGTCTTCTCTACAGTAATTAGAGGAGGACTCCAGAAGAGGAAATTCCTTCTTTGATACTGTTAGTTCTTAAGTAACTTTGAAGATTTATTTGTTACGTTAGCAGGTTTTTACCGGTATTTTGCACTTCTGTTTTCCTTGGGATTCTAATTAAATTCAGGGACCTTCCAAACCTGACAGCTGAATCCACTTCCCTGTTCAGTGCTTCGCATACTCCATGACCTCAAGAGAGATAACCACTGATGGATCTAACACATCTGCAAGTCTTGCCAACATTTCTCCATGGTCAGAGTGACGTTCTGAACACGAGCTGAAAACACAGTGGTAGTGTAAACTTGGGTAAAGTTTTGCTGAGTCTCTACTCTGATTGGAATAGAATGTGTTCAGCATGAACTGAACAAGTGTAATCTTCTGCTCACAGCTGCCATGTTTGGGGTTTTCTCATTGGGGCAAATATCATACATATTCAGATGTGAAGCATACAAAGTCTGTCACTGATGTAGTTTTGAAGTTTGTCAATTCTTACGTATTTGCAAATGTGTCTTTTTATAAAAACTTTGTGGCACCATTGCAGAGAAAAGGTGAGTGGGAATGGTACTGGGTTACCTGCTGTGGTGGGCTGCAGTTGAGTTGTGTACTGAAGCTAGTACATCATTTCAGGAGAAACTTCAGGTTTCCTTAAAAAGAGTTGTAATGTTGTAGCAATCTGTGTGGCTTAAAAACCTTCTAGGGAGCCTAGCTTATTGAAGAGTATTGTATGACTTGCCGTCAGTATATTCTTCTCATACAGTTTAAGCTAATTATTCTTAGAGCAAAATATTTTACTTGAAAATAATTTTCTGATTGAAGCTCTTTTGTTTTGTACTATGAGAATTAATTTCACTGAGATGTAATTAGCAGTAGTCATGGCTTCTGTGTCTAGCAGAAATAGTGCCTGAAAAGATAGGAGCAGCTTGTCTTCTTTGTACCTGGCTTATTTGCATTTCATAGCAGGTTGAAAGTGTTGGAAATACTGCTACTGTGTTAGCAAACTTTAATGTTCTGCATAGCTAGTTGGTAGACTTGGAGGATAAACCTGAAACTGATAATCATGGATTACCTGCTACTTGAAACTTACTGAATTCTTACTAAAAATTGTCAGTGTAGCAACTGCTTGCTGCAGAACGGTCCAAAAACGTGGAAGCCTTTTAGTTTTGCTTATATTTTGTGTTGCTGCAATATAGTATTAGTATTTTTTTTTCCTTGGGTTTCCTTTAATCTGCCCTACGCTGCAGAGTACCTCTATATTTGAGTGACTTAATGCTGCTTATCTTTCTATCGTATGTTAAACGTAAAACTTCATAGATAACAAAGAACGTATCAGAAAGACAATGGGAGTGGGGTGGATGTCCGTTCCTTTCATCAAGCTGTAGTGAAAATTACACAGAATTTGCCTGACTGTGCTGAGTAAAATTCAGAGATGTGAGAGCTAAGTGATGGTGGTGGTGGTGGTATGTCTTTTCCAATAGCATGACTTCCCATTCAGATGTGTTGCTTTTTCGCTGTCACCTGCGTCAGGGCCAGCAAAGGGAGACATGCGGAAATATGAAAGACGCACTTGGATTTTAAACCACATCTCCCCAGTTCTTGAGCCCCTCCAGGGACGGTGATTCCACCACCTCCCTCTCTGCATGGCCTGTGTCAGCTCCTCATCACTCTGAGAAGAAACATTTCCTAATATCCAAGCTGAACTTTTTCTGGAGCAATATAAGGCCATTCCCTCTCACCACAGATAGTCTCCAGTCCGTGCCAGGCACTCTCTATGGGTAGGGTTTGTAGTCCAGACATCATGAAGGTGCTACCAAAAGATGTAATGGGATCAAGACAGCTTTGTCGTTACTGGATTCTAAACATCTGTTAGTGCGTGCAGCCATTCTCCTTGTCTTCTGTATTTTAGCTTTTAGGGTTTGGAACTTATTGTGTTCGTTCGGTCAAAAGAAATGTTGTTTATGGAGCTTATTATCCGATGCGTGCTGTGTAAATTTCAGAAAATGATAAGGGATGTCTAGCACTTGCTAAAGCTGTACTTATTGCAGTCTTTGGAAATTAGAAGCAGAATCAATATTTGTGTCTAAAGCTGCGTATCTGATTTTTCTACTGTTACTGTCTTAAATTCTGGAGTTAATTGAATCTCATTTTTGAGCGACTGAATATTATTATTTCGGAATGCAGTTGCAACTATGAAGGTACTGTTCTGTTCTCACACAGATGTTTTGGGTGATTAACTGGATGATTGCCAGCTGAGCTATCAATCCTAGAGTTAGTTGACATTTTAAAATTTCTTGATATGCCCTGTTTGCAAAATAGGTCCTAAAATGGGTGCTTTTGTTTTCTAGTTTTATATCTACAGTAAGGATCTATCAGCCAACACTTCAGAATCTGTTTGCTTGAACTCATCTTCAGAGGTTGTAAGAGGTGGCTTCAGGAAGCCCCTACATGAGCATTCCTGAAGTTTGGGGAAGACTTGAGCGACGTGGCCTGTGCACTGCATGTGACTGTGGTGAAAAATGCTGGGATTATTTGCAGCTCTGTTTGAGATGTGGAATGCACCGCATCTATTGTTAGCTCTCCAGCTGAAGCGAGAGCGGGATTGTTTTTCTCTTTTGACATCAGCTAACCAGGCCTGCTGCGCTGCTGTGCAATGCTTGAGTAGGTGAAGGTGCTGCCCCAGCTTCAGTAGCTGTGGGGCAGCTGGGATGTGGGAGACGTAACTTACAGGCTTGGTTTTGGCTTTTAAATTCTTCAGAGGACTGCAGGCTGTGTATCGTTAGAGGCCTGTAAGGTTCAGTGTTCAGCTTCCTTCAGTGTAGCGTCTCTTGGAAGTCTGAGTGCTCCTCCTGGCTAATTCCCACCGCTGAGATTAAGCACTGTCTGCATGTGTGCGTGTGCCATAGGATTGAGGGCAAGATTGGTGCCATCCAGCCTGTAAATACAGCAGTTGTTAAACCAGATACTAATGCTTCACTGCTGTTGCCTGTAACAGAAATAAATCGCCATCTCTTTTCTTTCTGAATTTACAGTTGAAGTACTGAGCTCAGAATTTCATCGTGGAGCGCGCAGATCTGGTAGTTGTCTAAAACAGTCTCATTCTGCATTGTTTTTTGAATTTATTCCATCAGATAACGTGCTATTAGAGGGGCATGAAGCGGTGGTTTCCTGATGTGCCTGACAGAGACCAGTGCTTTCAGGGACTTGGTTTAGGTTAATTGGTTTGGTATGAAATGTTAGAGAAGAATATATCAAAAGCAGTGTAGTACTGTATTACCTTTAAAATCATGCGTATAGGCTTGAAAGCTGTTATATCTAAAATTAGTACTAGAAGGAAAAATAAAAAGCTTGCTAAGATTTGCCCAGTGTTGATCTCGATACAGTGTGACTGTTTGTTTAAACTGTGACTTCCTTCTGACTATTTTAAGCAATAGAAAACAACTGTTAATCTGAAGGACTTTGCTTCCTATCTTAGATGCAGCTCCCTTGATAACAAAGCGAAGCAAGCAGGATGTATAATGCAAACAATGCAAATGTCAGTGCTCTAGGATTCCCTGCCTGTGTACAGTGGGGTTCTGTGTGAAGCAGCAGAGATTGCAGCAGCACAGTAACATCACAGAGGAGACAGGCCTGTTGCCAGGCGTACCAGGCCAGGCAATGGAAAGGCTTCAGTCCTTTGTGATTACACGTCCTCTTCAGAATCTTCTTTTTAGGCTGATACTATCTGCCTGCAAAACTTTGTGTAACGACAGATGCTACAGATTCACTGAGTACAGTAGGAACTGATGTTGAGTCGAATCAAAAATTCCCAGTTGGTAACGAGCTTCTGTTTTTCCCCTCATGCATTCTTACTCTGTTTCATGGTACGTAGCACAGCGTCTATTTCTTTGTTAGGGAAATGAAAAGGGAGAGCGGTCCCGTTGCTCGTCATACCTCAAGGCCAAAAGAGCATTAACTTCCCTCAGCATAGATTAAGTGGATATGCAGATTAAGGAGTTGAGACTATCCAAATAGCACCTTCCCATTTATTCCTATGAGCAAATGCAGGTCTGCAGTAGGAAGATCTTTCTAAACATTTTGACAATTTTTTGACAGGTGATTGCTCCAGGAGTTTGCAGTGTTTTCTTTAAACCATTTATATGAAAGTATTCTTTGTGTACGCAGCGGAGAGGTACTGTGTATTGCATAGTTTGTATGGCTGGAGGGAAAGCCTGAGTGTTCAAATTTGTGCAGCCCTGTGTGTGATTTATGCTGTGCACGAGCAGAGTTCCCTTGTAGCTGTTATTCCAGGTCCCTGTTCTGCTGCTGTACCACATTACATTCCTTACTCGTCTCATAGGTCAACACAGCTTTGCTTTTTTTCTTCCTCTTTTTAAACTGTAACTAGGTGGCTGTGTTTAGAACAAGACACAGAAAACTAAAAGTGGAAATCCTGTGATATAGAGGAAGGTTGGATTTGCAAGGTTAGTACCTGTAATTCAGAGAGGACATTACAAAGTCTTCTCTAAACTTTAAATTCAGATTCCTTGCCTGTCAGGAAAGAAAACAAACAGGTTTTTATGGTGTAGTAGTGTCAGTTGACTCTTCTACCTTGCCTCTGTCTCTCCTTATGAGGGTTATAAAACCAGCCTGGAGGAAAAAACAATGACCTCAGAAAGTGGTTACAGTGGCAGCACTAAAGATGCTGTGATTTTGGTTGAATAATTGTTTCACGTTAGGTTTTCAGTGCAAGTGTTACTGCCTGGAGGCAGGGGGGAACACACAAAAATGTGGTTTATAGTATCATAGTCAAAACCTAGTGAAATGCTTGAGATCACCCCTCTTGCAAGTTGTCTGGTGGCTGTTAATTTTTTATTTATTTTTTTACTGCAGCATTTGTGGGCTGGCATAGTTTGTGTATCAATGTAAGAATTACTTTGGGAATTTGAACATTAATTTTTGTATGTTTTAAGTCTTAATGAGACGTCAAGTCTGAAAGCTTCATTAATTTATCTCCCGTGTCTTCCTTTACCATGAGTGCAAGTAGTACTTCTGTGATGGAAGGCGGAAATGTGAGTATTACAGAGGTTAACAGCCTAACACAGAAGGCAAGGAAGTGATGAGTAACCCTTCCTGCTTTGTTCCAGGGAATCATAAATGTTGTTGTAAGAAGTTCATGTCTTGTGGGCACGCAGAAAGTGTACTAACTTGCAGCAAATTTCTCATTTTTGTCTGGCAGTTGGTAGCTGTAAAAAGTGAATGTAGCTGTGTGTAAGAAAATGTAGCTGTGTTCTAGTTCATTCAAAATTAAATTAGGTTTCCATGTCAGGACCAGAAGCTGTCTTTATTTACATTTGTAAAGCTCCCATAGAAAGGAACGGAGGTTATATAATTTAAATTTAGGCCAAACACTGTTCTTTTAGATGGTGTGGAGCAGTGAATGATGCAGAAAAGGCTTTGCTTGTCTTGTATGTTAGAATTAGGAGGAAGTAGCACATAATGGGAATATATGCTCAGCACCACAGGTTTCTTTATAAGGAATTTGAGTAGAACTCCATTTTAAGGAGGGTGAATTTAATGTATTTAAAAATATCCACCTTTTATTCGTTTGAAACACGTTGCAAATAATAGAGATAGTGATCTATCTGATCCACTTCACATACTTAACTTTAGGTTTTATTTTCCTCTGCAGTTTTTTTTTTTTTTTTCGATCAGCTAGCTGTAGAAGTCAGACTATGCTTGGAGTTATAAATTTAATTTATACGTTCTTTTGTTGTGTTTATTTTTTTTGCCTTGGGGAGTCCAACTTTGTTAGTTTTTTTTTTTAGAAGTGAACGGGCTGTAAATATTCTGATTGTTTTCATCAGCGTACATAATGCCATCATCTAGATTAAAATATAGAAATATTGCAGTAAATCAAAAATCCTACTTACGTGGTGGTGACTGTAAACAAGAAATGAAATCCTGTTATCGTAATTGAATCATTTGGTCTGTGTGTCATCACTGGAGTGCCCCAGATTGGGCATTGGAGGAGGTTGAATGTGATTGTGGCTGTCAGTGCCTCATAAATCTCGCAGAGAGCTCCAGTCTTGGCTGTTGCGATTATACGTTGGTGCAGAGAAAACAAATAGAACCAAAACTGTTAAAAACCAAGAGGAATTGTTTTTCCAATAAAAATCAGACTGGTGAGGTTGTAAGATGGATGTAAGCTTAGAGACTTTAGGTAAACTAAGTCTAGACGGCAGTACTATTCATTACATAGCAACTTCGTGCTATGGCTTTCTCTTCAGTGAAAGTGCTGATGCATTGAAATTCTTCCTTGGAAGAGTTCTTAGCTGTTAGCAGATGTGTTATCAGCCGGAGAATGGCTCTGGAGGGAGCTTTCAGCCCTGCCACACCCTGGCTGCTCAGCCAGGCTGCTGGAAACTGTTTCAGTGGATTCCTCGGCAGTGCACCATTTAAATAAGACTTCTTAAATAAGACTCTTCTTAGCTCTGTAGAAAGCGTTGTAAAAGGGTCGAAGTCCAGACTTACTGAGTTCTAAACACGGAAGATGATTCAGAGACATTAGAAACTGAGTGCAAGTCATGAAGGTACATGAGGTAAAGTTATAAAGGTTTAACTTTTTGCAAAGTTATTCCAAATAGCCTCAAAATCAACACCTCAAGGCTTTGTGGTGTGGCTTTCCTGTGCCAGGCCCTTAGAATTTTTAGCATGGCTGACTGCTTCAGCATAGCAAGCAAAGTCACAGTACCAAAAAGTATTTGAAGTACTTCTAAAAGTTCTCTGGGCAGGTGTGGTTATGCAAACTCGGGCAGTGTATGTACCGGCACTAGGTAAAAGTCAGTACGCTAACATCAAGGACCTGCTGTCTTTCAGATTGCAGATCATCTGATTCCAGGAACATAGGATGGCAACTTGAGCAGGCATTCTGCGGGCAGCCAGGCTCTGTGTGCCTTCTGATGGTTTTTAGAAATTCCATTTGTTGAAAATACAACCCCCCTGTGTATGCTGTAGTCAGAACTCCCAAAGCCTTAACTTTTCCTCGCATATCTTGCTGTCAGGAAGTATTGCTGATACATATGCAGGTTACAAGTTTGTCTGCATTTAGATTACAGTATTCTGATCACATTGTCTTACATAAAAGAAGAGCATGGATAGTACTTGCTAGATTCTGAGACAAAGAGCTTCCCTGTGAACTTTCCTTCGCAGGTTTCATCTCTTGCAGACAGATTCAGACCAACCTGTTACACAAGGAGATGCTGCGTTCCCTTTTCATCTTTTATGTGCTCCTAACATGCGTCATTCTTTGTGGCTGGAACCTTTAAGAGCAGAAGGCAGACTTCAGAATCAACACCAAATCCCACAGACACAACCAGCTGGAACTTGTGGTGGTTTTTTTTCTGGGAAGAGAGAGTTAATAGTTACTCAACTCCAGTGATGTGTTGTTTAAATCTGGTTATCGGGGTCGTCGCAAGGTGTTCACGATTTATCCAGGTACCGTGGCATTTCAGTAGAGAACTGATGTCCATTTTCTGGAGGTGGTGGTCACATTGATTGCTCAACCATTTGTTGTTGATTGTAATAGCTGTGGCGGTAGGAGTAGCTTGAGGACAATCAGCAGAAGTTAGTGATAACTCCTAGTGTAACTGCAGTGTGAACTGCAGTATCAGGTAGTTAATCCATGTTTCAGCTGTGCTGATGTGGTGCACGGATACTGAATTGCCATAGTTGCCATGCACCTGTGGATATTGATTCTGTCTGAGGTCTTTGGTTTCGTATGGCAATTCAAATACAACAGTGTGTTGTGAAGATTTTAGTAGCCTTGTTGCCAGTGCACTCAATGCGAAGAGAAGCTGTGTGTGCTGAGGAATTTTGGAACCATTTGTACTCCCAAGCTCTGAAAGAAGCAGATAAAGATCCAAACAGTTTTGAGGCAAAACCTGATTTTTCTTATCAGTTGAATCAAATATCATTTGAGTAACCACAGAGGAATGAGTTTCACTGGAGATCTTTGTAATCTGAAGCAACTGAAACTTAAACAGAGTAATAATGAAAGCAAAAACTTCCCAGTAGTACTATACTGAAAAATGTTGGGAGCTGCATCAAAGCATGCATTCTCAGACCATCCATGGATCAGTTGTTACATTTTAAGGCAAGTTCTGCCTGAATGGTGGTGTGTTCTAGAAATAAAGGCTTGATGCTGGTGATTCCTTGTCATTCTTCTCCTTTACCAGTCTTTCCTCATTTGTGAGGGCCATCCATAACAATGTAATACTGTGAGGCTCTTAGTCATGAAGATGCCTCCTATGAACGAACAGGATTTTTATTTGCTTCTTCCAAAGTAGAGCTCCCCTCTAAATGCATTACACCATGTAGTATTTGAAACTTGAAATGAGAATAGTTATCTCTGATAGCTTGTTTGAAGTCTTTTGGGCTTCTTGCTGCTTTTTTGACCTTCAAAATACACGTTTTAGTCTCCTTGTCAGCATATGGGAAATACTCTGGAGCATTAGGTTGTAAATAATACACCCTCCCCCTCTTTTTTCTTCTTGATTTGCCAGCATGCTTGAAAGTCTTCAGTGTATTTTCTGGCAGACATATCTAAGGAGGCAGCACATTCTGCTTTCTTAACCATAAAGAGCTCATTTTATAACTTATTATCCTGGGACTCAGCATTAATCAGTTGCCAACTTGTAATTTACCGGATACATTTCTAGGCATGATTGAGTTTAAGGGACTGTTTATCCTGGTTAGGTACACCAAATATCAAATCAGTTGGAGAAGTGTGACAGAAACAGTCTTCTAAGGTTATAAAGCTGTCTTGTGTTGACAAGATATTCTGAATTCGATGTGGGGTTGGTTTATTTATTTATTTATTTATTGCAAACATTCTTTTTCCAATTCTGAAACATTTACTGTGAGTGTTTAGGTCTTGTCTCAGTTGATTTCTTCCATTTTGCCACTATGTCTCAGCTGCTTAAAGGATGTTGAGATATTCTGGTCATGGAGGTGTGGTGGTTGAGGTGTGTGTTTTTGTTGTTTGTTTGTTTTATTGTTGCAGATACTGGGGTGCTGTGGCAAAGGATGTGGTACAGAGGCTCAGCTGGCACAGCGTGCTGCTTGAGGTCACCAGCCTTGGTGTTCAGGCATTGGAGTGGAGCCATAGTCTTGGAATACCTGGGCCAACTTCACGAAACTCATTTGAAACATGAAATTCATTTGTTTGGTTCTCGCCCTATGTTTTCCTAAATGGTAACCTGATCAGACAGCTATATAGAGTCATAGGATTGGAAGGAACCCATACAAATCACACAGAATCACAGAATTGTAGGAGTTGGAAGGAACCTCTAGAGATCATCAAGTCCAACCCCCCTGCAAAGCAGGCTCCCTAAAAGACTTTGAATGCAATGTTTCCAACACAGTGACTGGTATTTTTCTGCTAATAATTTTTGTTTTGTCCGAAAACCTCTAAAACTATCAACTTTTGGATCACTGAGTCCAACTTCTGGCTCCGCACGGCACCACCCAAAATCCAAAACTGGTATCTGAGAGTACTGTCTAGATGCTGCCTGAGCTCTGGCATTGCAGCCGTACCTACAGCCCTGAGCAGCCCATGCCCACCACCCTCTGTTAAAGAGCCTTTCCCTAATCCCCACCTGATTCCCCCTGATGCAGATATCGTATTTATGTTCTGTATGGTTGTTATCTGGATGTGACATAACTGAAATTGTTGTATGTAGATGATTCAAGTTGCTAACTTGCATCAATGGCTGGAGGGATGATGTTCCACGTGGAAGGGCTCTGTCTGTTCCTGCAGATGTGATAAAAAGGGGTACGTGCAGCTCCTGACCAGAAATACTCTGATGTTTGCTCCAGGGCTGCCTACGTGCAGAGACGCTCCTGAACCACAGAGTTGAGGAGCAAGAGTCA
Source organism: Oreortyx pictus (assembly GCA_036925125.1). Lineage (NCBI taxonomy): Eukaryota > Metazoa > Chordata > Aves > Galliformes > Odontophoridae > Oreortyx > Oreortyx pictus. The sequence continues at coordinate 16,567,323 of JAUPFR010000002.1, forward strand.
GATTTATCTTGACATGCCTAACTTTCTCAGGATCTTCTGTGAGGATTTCACAATATTTCTGAAGAGTATTTTCTAATGTTTCATTGCTGTTACTGGAAGGGGAATTTTCCTATTGCTCATTCTTGTTTGTGGATGATGGTATGTTTTTTCTCTGCATTGCGTAGTTTGCTTTTTTCTTTTGTTACTATATATATGCCTTTTCTTGACGGACTGCTGTTTTCCCAGTTGTTGTCAGCAGATCGTTCCTCTGTCGAGAGGGTACTATGAGCTACTCTCCAGAAGGCTAATGGCAGTTAGTTTTTCCTTTTCCTTTATCTTCCTCCCTTTTTATTTACACGGTGCTGTTTTGGATGCCACAAACATACAGTTAATTTTTTTCTTTTGTCAGTATGAGTTGGGTAATGATAAAAGATAGAGCAGACAGGAACTATGTGATCTCATCTGTCCTGATAGCAAGGTACGTATTTGTGTATATTCTCCTGTGTGCTGGATTGTTACAGTTCCCACATGACTTTAAACTCTGTCATGACAAGCTACACATTAGTTGGCTTGTCACGGAAAATGGGCAGTGCTAAATCTTAGATTCCCAGTTACTTGTGGATTACAGGTTTTTAAAAGGACGTCTTTCTAACTTTGGGGTTGGTTTGCCACTAAGTAATGAATAAATACTTGGTCAGTGTTTGAATGGGTTTGGCTAGGCCAGTGGTAACATCTTTAGGTGTTACAATGTAAATGCTGGTTATTTAAAGGAGTTGAAGAAACTCCTGTCGTGTATCTCTTGTTGTTGTTGTTTTTTAAAGTACTGTTTAAATTCTGTTATTTTGTATGAAGGTATTCCCGGTTGGTTTGTGCTGCTGTAGTATGTTTTCACCGGTCCTGCTGCATTAACTAAACACCTTTACCTGGTGCACCAGTTCTTCTGTTTAATTCAAGCTGTTGCTTCACCTCTGGGTGGGCTTCTTTGACTGTCCTTTACAAGTTGTGTTAAAGGAAACGCTCATCTTCATACCCTGAACTGTGGTATGCCTGATGTCTCTACTCTCAGATGGAGCTGCATTACCACATCTAGATTTCAGTGCACACAGTGCCCTGCTCTTAGCACAGATGCTGCTGAGCCTGCCATAAGGAGAGCAGCTACTGACATTTAAGCTACTGTTTTTGATGAGGCCTGGATTGGATTAGTCTGCGTAGGTCACTGGCAGCCTTTGATGGTAGGAATGAGAACTGAAGTAACTGGTTCCTAAACCAAACCAGAAGCTTTCCTCTGGATTATTCAGTGGATTCTGCTGACAGCATGGCTAGCTGGTTAGCTGGGGCTTCTTTCTGCTCTGTGAACCAGCCTTGCTGTGCGTTTCTGCTTTGTGGGTTCCCTTCTGGTAAGAAGAACTTTCAGTTCCACCAGCTCATTTGTTCCTGCTATGAATGTATCTAAATTTCAGTTCTTGTTGAAAGTCACATAGCACTTGTGGAGCACCTCTGAGAAGTTGAAGAGCTGCTTTGGTGTAGCATGTGCTGCTCAGAAGTTGGATTGTGTTATCCTGACTGGCCTTACGGTGGATGAGTTCTTAAGTGTGCAGTCTGATATATGTGATTAGCCACTGTATGGTGAGACAAGTTGAGAAGCAGGTGAGAAGCCCTGATTCAAGACTTGAAAGGCTTTCTCATGCCAGTCTTGCTAGATGGTCTTTGGGAGCTTTTTTCCAGAACAAATGACTCTCTTCATGAAGGCACTGAATGCTTTCCTTTGTGCGTAGGAGGAGGGAGAGTGATCAGTTTACCTTCTTGCTTTTAAAGATGCTGATAAACTTCATCAAGAGAAAGCCAAACAAAAAAACTGATATGCTGATGTGTGTATGACATTGGAGAGGATCGTAATGGGGGGGAAAATGTTCAAAGGAAATAATTTACCAAAATTCACAATGAATTTTTCTGTCATTTTATGAAATGGTAACTGTTTCATTATATGCATTCAGACATGTAACTCCATTCTGTTAACTTTGGTTAATGTTACATTAACCAGATCTCACTGTTACATTTCATCACATGATTTTTAAAAAATGTTTGGACAATGGTTTACTCATAAGTGGAAGATGGATTATAAGCTATTGGGGACCAGCTGAATGAGCTGTGCTTGTAGTGTATGCCTACATATGGCATAAAACTGATAGAGTTCTTTGCCTATTATATCTGTATCTGCTCACGTGGTTGGTGGTGCTAAGGGAGAGTCTACCTGCTTTTGTTTGCTTACCTTCCTTAAGTGTAGAAGTTGATGAAGTAATACAAACATAATCTGATTGCCAGTGATAGAACCCCAGGGATCAGCACGAAGCTGTGGCTGGGGATGGTCAGGTAGGAGGATATCAGGGAAAGGTTCTTCACCAGAGAGTGGTGGGCATGGAACAGGCTCCTCAGGTCTGGTCCTGTGTAGAGCCAGGAGTCGGACTTCGTGATCTTTGTGGGTCCCTTCCATCTCGGGATGGGATACTCTTCTAACAGAACATAAATGCTTTACTGCTCTGTTTATAAATACCCAAAGTGTGGGAGTCAGTGGGGGTGGGCTCTTTGGTGATGTGCAGCAATAGAATGAGGGGCAGCAGACAGAAACCGGAACGCGGGAAGTTCCGTACTAATACAAGGAGGAACTTCTTTACTGTTGAAGTGATGGAGCTCTGGAACAGGCTGGAGAGGTTGTGGAGTCTCCTCTGGAGTTACTCAAAACCCACCTGGATACTTTTCGTGTGGCCTACTGAAGGTGAACCCCACTCTAGCAGGGAATTGGAACAGATGATCTCCAGAGGTCCCTTCCAGCCCCCACAGTTCTGTGATTCTGTGAACATGTGATATTGTGTGAAGCCCCTTGTCTCGTGTGTTGCATACCTGAAGGAGCCTTTTTATGGAGCATCTTGTTAAGTCTATAGCTGTTGCTGTCAGACTGATGTGTGTGCCTCATAGAATCCTTAGAGTTTGAAGGTTAAAGATCTTGTCTGACTAGCCTGCAATGGATGGTGAAGGGACACTTACTGCAGAATCAGATTCTCAGAGCCCTGTCCAGCCTGGCCTTACAAGTCTTCAGAGATGGAGCATCCACCACCTCTCTAGGCAAGCGTAGCAGTGTGTAACTGTAGTCTGAGTTTTAAAAAGAGCAAACAAGCAAAAAAGCCCTAAACCCCCCAGCACTTAATAGGCAGGTAGAACCTGCCAATGCCAGTGGTATTGCCAGTGTGAACCACAGCAGCTCTTTTAGAACCACCCTGGGGGGAGGGTAGGAGACCAAAGCTTTTTAAGGAGGGAAGATACAAGACACTCCTTGTGTGGTTTAAAGATTAAACTTCTGACTGTACTTAGTTAGAAGGGTATAACTGGAAAAACCCAGCCCAGTAATAAAGGCTGTAGAGAGCAGAACTTTGTCCTGTGGCATGGCATCTAAAATATCTTAGCACTTAAATGGCTATGGAGAGGAGCATCTTAAATTAACATAAATGCAGGACTGCCTGGAAAAGGTGGTTTCTAAAATGAGGTTAGAGCTGCAGAGGAAAGGTAATACAGTGGCTTGTCTGATCTGCAGTCAGGAAAACCACATGAAACTTCTTGCACCATAACAGCCATCTTGTATGATGAAAAAGGCACGTGGGATGCCTGCTGGGTTGTGCTGCTTTTATATTGCAAGACAGCGCTTTCCAGTAATTACTGCTGCATTAGCTGAACCAGTGGCATTCTGTGTACAGATGAAGCTTTTTGGCCCTGTAGTTAACCCTCAGCAGTGAAGGTGCTGATAAGGAGCCTTAATTTTCTGGCAAACTCATTCTTCAGCTTGCCTTTGTTTTATAGTTACGGCACCGAATACCTTATTAGCACAAGTAATGAGTGAATACGTAACTGTGGCTTTACACGTGCTTTTTGCAGTTGGAGTTGATGAATGAGTTCTGCTTAATTTCGTTGCTGGAGAGTAGTGAATAGCACAGGCCTACAGCTTTTATACTTCTGTATTTTTAATGCTTTTTCAGTATTACAACCTCAGAATAAAAGCCTTAACCTGCTATTAGCTGGCCTGTTTGTGTGGTGTTTTCTGGGTTTAATTTATACTTTATATTTAATGAAAAGTATTTATTTTTAATAGTTTACGGGGGTAAGAAAAGGTTTGCTGGAAAAAGGAAATTGTAAAGTGCTATTACCCTGTGCAGTACTTTGGGTTTGCATGCTGCTCTCAATGGGATTTAAGTTATAGTGAATTCCACTCCCTAAATATGAGGAGGTAACTGGCATTTGATTGTAACTTTAATATTAGAAAAAACGTCTTAACACCTCTTCCAGTTCTGACAGTAACATAATAAAAGCACCCTCTCTTTGGGCCTGTTTTTGATCTCGTTGCTGTTTTTGAGAACCTTATTTTCCTGTTTTTTACCGAAGGAAGCTGGCAACTACTTTTCTTTGTGCCCTAACAGGGAAAAATACTTTTGTCAGAACTTTAGGGGACTTCCTGAGCAGTATGAGTAATACAGTTGTGCATAATAGATTTTAAAAAGGCTGTGCTACCATTCAGCGAGACCTGGACAGGCTGGAGAGTTGGGCAGAGAGGAACCAGGTGAGGTTTAACAAGAGCAAGTGTAGAGTCTTGCACGTAGGGAGGAATAACCACATGCGCCAGTACAGGCTGGGGGATGACCTGCTGGAGAGGAGTTCTGAGGAAAGGGACCTGGGTGTGCTGGTGGATGACAGGCTGGCCATGAGCCAGCAGTGGGCCCTGGTAGCCAAGAAGGCCAGTGGGATCCTGGGGTGCATTAAAAAGAGCATGGTCAGCAGGTCAAGGGAGGGGATCTTCCCCCTCTACTCTGCCCTGGTAAGGCCTCACCTGGAGTATTGTGTCCAGTTCTGGGCTCCCTGGTACAAAAAAGACAGGGATCTCCTGGAAAGAGTCCAGCAGAGGCCTACAAAGATGATAGAGGGCCTAGAGCATCTCCCCCATGAAAAAAGGCTGAGTGATCTGGGTCTGTTCAGCCTTGAAAAAAGAAGACTCAGAGGGGATCTGATTCACGTCTGCAAATGTCTAAGGAGCAGGAGGCAAGGGGATGAGGCTGGACTCTTCTCAGCAGTGTGTGGTGATAGGACAAGGGAAAATGGCCACAAACTGAAGCATAGGAAGTTCAGCACAAATGTGTGTGGGAACTTCTTCACAGTGCAGTGACGGAGCACTGGCACAGGCTGCACAGAGAGGTGGTGGGGTCTCCTTCTCTGGAGATGTTTGAGACCCACCTGGACACCTACCTGTGCAACTTGGGCTAGGGAGCTTCTTTTGGCAGGGGGTTGGACTACGTGATCTCCAGAAGTCCCTTCCAACCCCTGCAGTTCTGTGATTCTGAGATTGTTATGCACATAATATAAAATATAAAAATGTTTAGTCTTTTGAGTAATATTGTCTGCGCGTATAACCCATTCTGGAGCTGAATCTCAAGCCCAGATGCACTTGGAAACTTACATGCAGAGAACTGGATTTGCTGAATTATTATCTGTGCTTGTGCTCAACAAAGATATGAACTGACCTGACTGAAAGTTTTGAATTAAAGGGACTGTTAGGAATTAGACTGTGCTCTTTGCTGCTGTCACATCGCCAGTAGATGTGATGTTCAAGTGAATAGGAATATGCCCCCTGTATTGCTGTAAGTCTTGCTGTCTAACAGGTAACGATGTGCAAGGTTAATGACACTGTGAAATGGATGTAACTTTCTGGTCTTAAAATTCAGATTTCATCTCAAAACACGAACGTGAGAAGCAGAGAGGACAGCCAGGGAGGCAGCTGAACACCTACAAGCTGGGAGCAGGAGACCACAGCAAACAGGTTCTCATTGTTGAACTTGATAGCACTCTTTCTGGTCTGAAGGCAAATCTGAGAGATCTGCTAGGAGCCAACAACCAGCCTCCTAAAATGAAATATTGCTATCTTAGAAAATAATTACATTGTCAAGTGGTTTGAAATAGCAGAAGAACTGCTTCTGGAGAAGCTGTGGGTGATGTCACAAAGGTTTTGATGAGCTTTAGAAATTCTGTTGATCATTTTTAACTAGAGTGAGCACGTGTCATGTTTCAGCTGCTCCATATGTGTGCCTTAAGCTCTGATAAAATTGTTCTTTCTTCCACAGGGTAGCCGACTTTTGTTGAGTTTTGATAATAGACCCGTTTGAGGCAAGATACGTTGAAAAATAGCCTGTCTTACTCAGATGATAATTCCAGTGTCAGTTTATACGGGGTTCTCAGTGTGAATTAAAAAAATCCTTCAAACAAGTGTTGAGAGCACTGGCATGGTTTAGTTGAGGGGGCTGTAGAGCTCCTGCTGCTTCCCTCTAGCTACTTCATCTTCCTTCTGAGGGACACGTGTAATAGCTGACATTGAGAAAATCTAACAGCTTCTCCTTAATGGCTCATGCTTCAGCTAGCTCAAACCTATTTCTAGGACAGACGTTACATGTATTGAATGCACAAATGTTAGTGTTAATTATTAACTAAATTGAATTAGTTACTGCAATCGTCTCTTGGTGTTCAAAGCTGAAAGTGGGTCACAGAGACTCAAAATAGTTTTACAATGAGTTGTGGTGTTGATTTCCATATTTCTGCTCATGCTTCTCTTTGCCTGGTAGAGGTAACCTGTCTTATTCTGGTGGAGTTACAATAGCACCTATATTGCAGGGGAGAGAACTGAGTCCCTCCAATGGCTCTTGACAAAGGAGTATCTCTTTAAATTGAGCACTAATACCATAAAGCAGTGGAAGAATTTTTAAATCAAATCACCTTTTCTGCTTTGTCTTCAAAATCATTGACTGTTGAAGCCAGATGTCAGATTTTAGGAGATGCTGAAATTTCTGCTGTTTGTTAAATAGCATCATGTGAAGGAAGTTTAGAGGGAAAACAAAGAAGAGAGGAAAGTTGCACGTCTATAGAGTATAAAAAACCATTTATATCTGAAAGATTGGGTTTCAAAAAGACAAAATTCAGCACTTTGTAGTATATTGGTAAAAGTTTGGTGGAAGAAGTGAGGAATTGGGGAAGGAGTCAAAGCAGGACTTAGAAATTAGGGGCTGAAATCTTGACTGTTTTGAAGGGCTTCAAAAATGGCTGTAAATTAACCACTTCAAGGAGAACATCAGTAATAAAAGTGAGAAACAGTCAACTGTTTAAAAAGTGACGATGAGAGATTAAAAGGGGTGGGGAAGAAATGGGAGTTGCTCAAGGTAAGGTTTAATTGGACATGACAAAAAATAATTTGAATCAATGAAGAGTGTATTGAGAAGTGTTTGAGAGGGGCGGGGAAAGAATGAATCGACTGAATGCTCCAGCAATTTACCCTGCAGTTATCACAGATTAGGAAAGTTCTTTATGTTGTGCTTTTGAAGTAGAGAAAGTTATCTGTTACGTGCACTTCAGCATACACTCGTGCTATGTTTAATCTACCTGATTTGTCTTCTCTTTAGAACGGGACAAGGCCAAGTTCCTAGCAATTCCTGTGTTTTAGGGAAGGGAAGGTATTTCAAGACTGACTTCAGAAAATTGATGTGTTGCTTTGTCTTTGCTGCTTTGTTACTGCTGTGCTGTATAGTGTATACCTTTTCAGAACATTAGGATTACTAACATGGTAGATATACATACATACTTTTGCAGTTGTCTATAAAAATATAAGTAGTACATGTTCCAGTTAGTAACTGGAAACCATGTTTTTTTTGTTCAAAAAAAAAAGGACTTCTCAGTCATAGATTCTGCCACTTATTCTGCAGTGTTCACTAAATACCGATTGCTGTGTCAACAAAACTACCATTCTTATGCTGTTAAGAATTTTCCGGTTTGAATTCTCCATGAGTTTATTGTGAACTTACAGACAAACTGTGCCCTCTGAGCTGTATCAGTGTGAAAATGCAGACTGCTCATTGCCAGATTTTTTTTTTTTCTTCTGGCAATGCATGTGACAGGTGTGTGCTTGAAGCATATGGGAAAAGAATAGCATATTTTGAAATGGGGCTTTCTTTGTCTATTGTTTGTTAACTGGGGAGAAGCATTTCTCTAGAGAGCCAATTTTTCCATAGAAATGAGCTGTACATTTTCTTGTGATCTCTATGTTGCGGTCTGCTGTATCTGTTTGGTTTGACCTGAGGCCAGTTCAGAATAGCAGTAGAGGATGTGGTGTCTTACTGTTAACTGCTACCAGGGACAACGTGTGATGAGAAGATGAGCAAGAAGTGGAAGCAGTGACTGGTGAGGAAGAGGAATTAGCTCTGGACTTGGTCAAGGGAGAGGTTTCTCATCTGGAAACCTGAGAATAACACCTGTCTATGAATAGGAAGTTGGAGGAATCGGTCATGTTAACTAATGTTTGTGGAGGAAATGAGGTATGAGCAATTGCTGGAGCAATGTAATGTAATTTAGGGGGAGAGGAACAGGAGAGAGGAGGTAAAAGAGTGGGTTGGTTGCAGCAGGTGTAGCACAGCGGAAATGAAATAGGTGAAGTTTGGATGAGGGCTAGAGTAAGAGAAAATGGTTGCAAAGAGCATTGGCATGCAGAAAGGTAGGACTGATGTAATCACTTTCCTTGGAGCAGTGAGTTGAAGACTGCTGTGATCAGCCTTGACAGGTATTTTTCTAATCTCTTTTTGAAAAAGAATCTCATGCGAAAGAGGATTCTAGCAACTCCTTTGTTAACTGTCCTGGTGCATAACTGCAGCTGTTACTAGTTTCTTTTAATACTTGATTAAACTTCTTTTCTTATAACTTCCTAAAACTATTTTTTCTTCCTTGCTTTTTCAGAATTTGCAGAACTGTGGCTCACCTGCCTTTTAAAAACCACATTTCATTTTTCCTTCCTTATTTGAGTAAAAGTACCAATTTGATTCCCTGTCTGTTTGCTGGGTACTTCTACCAAAAAGAAAGCAAACTGGGGGAGAGGAAGCACTTTAGGATGTAAATATTGCACGCAAGATGTTTGGAGTAACACTTCCACTTTATTCCTGATTAGAACTGTTTCATTTGAAACAGTTTGCCTACGTTTCAGTCTCACTTCGTTATACCTCTAATAGTTCTTATGTATTTAATAATAGAATTACAGCCAGTTCAGGAAGAGCTATAAATTGGTGAACACTGAAAACTTAGCTTGTTTGATCTAAAAAAGAAAAGCATTGAGATGTTTACTTTCCCTCGGATCTTCCCAGGTCCTTCAGTTGTGCGATTTTTGGTGTGCTCTTGCTTGTTTCTTCCATAGTTGAAAACTGTAGCATGTTGTTTCCCTTTCAGACTCAGTGAGTTACTCTGCTAATCATAACATTCTAAAATAGCTTGGTCAAATGCTGTTTTAAATATACAGACATCTATTTTGTAGAACAGATCAGTAATACAAATGCACAGTTCATTTAAACTCCTAGCTTTAGACACTGAGCAGCAGGGCTACCAGCATTTAAGGTCTTTCTTTGTATGCTACAGGAGAGGCTGGTTGGAACTGCAAGTATGAAATACACAGTGTTATTTTTGGGAAGAACATTCCAGCAAAATGAGGTGTTAAGGCAGTAATTGTCATAAATAAGGTACTTCTGGTGGTGTGTCTGCCAATCAGTAGGACCTCCTCAAAGGATATTTTTTCCTTCTAGAACTGTAGCATATTTAGTCGTGATGGGAGTCCTGGGAGTTCATCAGCTGTAGTCCTGGGATCAGTACAGGCTGTCCTTGAATTTTGGTTGGGTTGCTCGTGGCCTTGTCCAGATGAATTCTGAAGTCTTTGAGCGTGGGGATTCCACGGCTAGTTTCTCTGGCAGCTTCTTCCAGTTGTTAACTGCTCTCCTGGTGCAACTTTTTCTTACCTGGTTGAAAGCTCCTTTTCTGTAACCTTTGGCTGTTACCTCTCATCCCTGTGCACTTCTGAGAAGAAGCTGGCTGTATTCTCTATAATGAGCTGCCGAGTAGTTGAGAATAGCAATTGCTGCCTGCCTTTTAGCTTCTTCTAAGACTAAACACACAGCTGTCTCAGCCTCTCCTCGTGCATCTTTTTCTCTAATCCCCTTAATGGTTTTCTCTCTGTCTTGCTCCAGTTTATCAGTCTTTCTTGTACTCAGTAGCTTGAAACAGGACAGGGTGCTCCAGATATGATCTCAAGTCCTGAACAGAGGGAATAATCACTTTCTTACAGGCAGGTAGTTACTTTATTCCAGGTGTAGTTTTTCACTCTTCTGAATCTCCTGAGGTTTCTCTCAGCTGGTTTCTGCAGTGTGCAGACTCCTTTAGCATTGCTTTCCCGTCCAGCGTTATCATCTCAGGTTGAGACAGCTATCTGCAGACTTGCTGAGGCTGTTTCCTGTTCATCAGTGAAGACATTTAACAGTATCAGCTTTTGACCTGAGTCATTTGTCAGTAACAGCTTACCAGTTAGATTTCAGTCTGCTCACTGTAACCCTTTGAGCCTAATCATCTAGCTAACTTCATTCATCTGCTTTGTAGCCCACACGTTCAGTCCTTGCCTGTTTAGTTTGACTTCAGGTACTGCAGAACACGGTGCCAGAGGCCTTGCTGGTCAAGTTATGTGACCTTTGTCATCATCTCTCAGCAGAAGGCAGTTGGCTCGATTGGGTACAATTTGCTATTGAGTATCCTTGCTGTCTGTGACCAGCCACCTTCTTGACATCCAGTCTGTTGCACCAAGACCTCTAGGTATTTTCCCTATCATACAATCATAAAATGGTTTGAGTTGGAAGGGACCTTGAAGCCCACCTAGCTCCAGACCCCAGCTGTGGGCAGGGCTGCCCTGCACCAGCTCAAGCTATTCCTGGCTGATCTGTGGCTTGCTGGCTCTCTGTGCTTCCACTTTTTATGAAGGACACAACATGTGCCTATTTCCAGCTGTCCAGAATTTCTCTTGATCTCTTCATCACCATGTTCATGACCTCACAATGTTGCACCTCAACCTCCACCCTCGTTGAGTGCATGCTCTTCAGTTCAATGCAATTCTGTATCCATTATGCTGAAATTAAGCCCCAACTCATGTCCCTTTACGCAGGCAGTGAATACTCCATTTCTTCAGACTGCCATGAAGCTTGTGGACCTGGGAAGGCAACTTGTTGGTAGGGATTGGGGCCGACATTCCCTAGCCTTTTCTGAGTTGTCTGCTGCCAGATACTCTTGTTTCAGCAGTGGATCCATGTTCTCTGCAATTCATATTAATATCGACGCAGTATTTAAAAGCAAGAGCACAGCGTATGCTTTTTAATTCTTTATTTTTAGGTAGAGGTAAGTTTTTAAAAGGCACTTCGTACAAGAATCTTCGCAATGAGCTGTGAATTGTGTATCTGGGTATTAACACAAGGGCTGTAATGGCTCAATCAGAGATCAGCCACATCCCCTTTACACAGCTCTCTGCATCAGAAGCATCCACATTATATTAAATAAGTAATGTAAAAATGCTGCTATCGTACTATTCCAGGAGGAGCAGAGTATACTTTATCTGGAAGTAAAGTGAGTTACATGATCCACAGTGGTGGTAATGTAATGATGGATTGTGTTGCAGAGTGCATTCAAGAACTCAGATTGCACTGGGAACCTGGACTCTGGAAGCTGTGATTGAAAGTTTTAAGAAATTGCGTAAGGTCATTTTTGTTAAAATATGTATAGAAGATAGGAAATGAGTGTTAAGTGCTTTTTCACAGGAAATCATGAACAACTGTCAATCTAGTTGCTAAAGATGGTGTTGTTCTTCATGCCCACTTAAAAGCTTCCCTAGTACAACTGGGCTCAGATTCATGGAACTGGAGCACTGAAAATGACAAACTATCAAAAAAAGATTGTTTATAGGAAGGAAGTAATGCATCTGGCTAGCTTTTGGCACTGGTCATAAGTTAATAGACTTGAAATTTTAAAGCTATGATACTTCCTTTTCAGTGGCTGTATTGATTTTACGGCTGTTAACTTTGCTCAGTCACAGCAGGGTCTGGTGCTTGCAAATTGGTTCATCCCTAGATTGTGTCACGAAGCTTGTTATCTGTTTGCTTTCTCAAAGGGTGTACAAGCTGAGAATCTGATTTTTCAGAGTGTTATGACATAATAGATATTTTTGATTTAAAAAAAGAGTTCTCAGGTTGTATAAAAGATCATTGGTAGCAATCTTGTGCTTCTGTTCCACCATTAAGACTGCCATCCAAATAGTGCTTGCCAGACTGTGGTAGAGCTTTTGGCTTGCAGTGCCGTTGCATCAAATCTACACTGAGGAATCTTAATCTACTTAAATTACCGTTTAGTTTCTGCATAACCTTTTAGTGTCAGTAAACTTGTGAAATGTGTGAAGAAAGTGTGGGGAAAAATAGATTTGCTTGTAAGAGTGGAATATTTTCAGGAAAAAAGTCTGGATAAATTACCAAAAATGATGTACTTAAGAGAGCACCTTATGTAAGAAGATAAAAGAAAGCAATAATATGGATGAGCTCATGGCAGAAGTGTAAATTGAATTAGCCTATTTGTGGTTCCTTGGAGTCTAAACATAAGATTTGATTTTACCAGTATAAGAAGGGTGTCTACGAAGATTTTATTCCTCCTACAAATGCGTTGTAATCAAACAGCCAGCTAGTGCATAGTTCAGATATTTTTCACAATTTCTGTCGGGAACACTTAGTGAAAACATTTTAATGATTCTTGATAGGATGAAGAATGTAGAAAATTAGGGGAAAAAAGATTGCTTTTGTTGTTTAGAGGGTACTTCACTGAAAAAATATCATCTCAAAGCTAAATAGTAATAGCTATTAATAAAATATTTCCTTGAAGTTATCATCAAATTTTGTGTATAAAGATCCGGTTTATCCAAACTCTTATTTCTTCATCTCCTAACTCACAATTCCAAGAAAACCTGCTATTTCTTTTGGTCATGGGGTTTGGACAAACATACAGTGTTTAATTGTTCAAATTTTTCACTGGGATTTAAAAGTTCACCTCTTGAAAGCACTGTCTGTGTCAAGACTGTGCATATTGAATGCGGAACATTCTTGTGCTGCATTTTTTCCAATCCAAGTTATTTATAAGGAAGAAGTGCAGTTTGTGACAAACCTGTTTCTCCTTTACAGCCCCAAAGCAGATAAATGTGGATTGTATTTTAACATAAATAAGGGAAAAAAATAAGGGAAGCAGCTAACCTGTGCAAGAGCAATGGAGGTGGTGTGTTGAGTTGGGCCCTGATTTTTAGCTGATACTTTTGAGCATCTCCAGTTTTAGAGGATGCAGTGATCAAATTGAAGGATTTTTTTTTCCTTCTTTTTAAAAAACAAGACATCAAATTGTCATTCCTTTAGTTTGCTGTGTAATTTGTTGGCTTAAAAAAGTGACAAGAAGCTGCTTTTGTGTACAACACGGTTACAATGTATGTTACTTCTTCGTGCAGTTTCTTTGATGTTTTTCACTCCCTGTACTGTCTGCATTGGAAACACATTCGTGGTAACAGTTTCTCAGCTGCTCATTTTAGACTATTTTTGCATGTACTTTCTCTATTGTATCAATTAAAAAAACCCAAGAGATTTGTACAGAAATCTTCCTAAGACTGGTATTTCTGAAGTATTATTTTGTACTGTGAGCATTTATCTGACTCAAGCATATGTTTTCAAACTTATAGTGGTTTCTAATGAAAATATTTGCTGTATTTTTACGTGATCAGCATATGACAAACCTGGAGATGGTCCTCAGTTGCCAACTCAATGACTTGCATGACCACTCTTTCATTTTTAATGTGGTAATAAGCAACAATATTTAAAAATGTAAGATTCATAGGCTAATACATGAGTAATTCTATGTGAAAAATAATTTCATTTGAGATGAAGCTGTTGTTTTAAATGATGTTTTCTTCCTGCAGTGATTTTCTTAACCTCGGAAACAGCCACCTGTTGCCAGGGAATGGCCTGTTGCTAAAATGGCAGAACTGTGAAAGAGCAGATCTTTAGCAAAATGAGAAATGTATTATAAGTAATTAGTTACTATAAAAGCAGGCTGCTCTTAATGTTAAATGTTTTTATACACAAATCGAAAAGCAATTTTCGTTGTTGAAGGCATTTATTGGGGGAAGAAAGCTGTACAACAATAAAATCTGGGAATATAGCATTGCAAAATACTGTGCCAAAAGTGAAGCTTTGTTCCTTTGCAGGCTTTCAATCCTAGCAGTTAGGTTCAGCTTCCTTTACTCCTCAGCAGTAGTAGGTTTTATTTCTAGCTTTATTTCTAGTAGAGCAGATTTCTGTCTAGTTTCTGATACTGAAGTCTGTGTTCTGAGTAATTCATGAGAAGCAAAAGTGGGAGAGATGAATGAGTCTCTCTGTTATCAATCAAAAGGTTTTCTCAGCAAATGCAAGAACTAATATGTTAGAAGGGAGCTGTTAGTGAAGCAATCTGGAGCTGCTCCCTCTGCTTTCACCTCCCAGTTGAGTGGTAGCATGCATGAGTTTGACCTGCTCTAAGAAATCAATAGCCACTCTCGTCCTCAGGGTGATCATAATGTCAGGAAAAGATTCTGAATGAAAAATGGGCATTAAGGACATCAGCTGGTCTCAAACTGCTGTTCTAAAGCTTAGAAAGTGAGTTAAATGCTGTACTGTCTGAAGTTCTGGGGTATTAAACCATGTTATTTGAAGTTAGCTGCAAGCAGCAAGTTGACGTGTCTTGTTCTGCTGTACCAGGTACCTAGTGCTTCCATGGAGCAGCATCTTCAACCAGGTTTTTGCAGTGTTGGACAAAAATGGAGGTTCTTACCTTTCAGTTAGTAAGTTAGGGAGAAAAGTAACTTACTGAGGGTGTTAGTAACATCTTGTTAACTTTAAAATGCTAATAAGTGTTGAACTAAGCCAAGTGAGCAACTTAGAATGCATGCCAAGTTTGTGGAGTATCTGTTTTAGTTGAATAGAAAGTACTGCTGCAGTACCAGGTGTATTTTCTTTTAATAGCATAGTGGAGAACGCACATTCTCATTGTATCATACCAGCAGGGGTTCAGGAACAACCAGGAAAAGTCATCTTACAACACTCCACCAAGATACAAAACTGTATTGTGCTGCTTGTGAAACTCTATTTTAAGATGCCAGTATTATAAATGTTTGTGGTTTTCTAGCTGCGTGTTGCAGTTTGAAAAATCCTAAGTAGGCACTTGGTGAATCAGCATCTTTCCATTCCTTTCTGACCTACAAAGACTGCACATTTGAGAGTGTTGTTTCTATGAATTGGGAACATACCAACTGAAAACCACTGAATCACCAAAAGAAGCAGTAGTCGATATGACTTCAAAAGAAAAAAAAAAAAAAGCAAACACAACTCTAGTTGTTGTATTGCTAAGACACTAAAGAGAACCTGAGCAGTCTCAACTTCTCCTTGCTTTTGTTGGTATTCTGAATTATCTTTTCGGTTGCTGCAGCCCTACGGTTTTCTGCATGCATTTGATCACCTACATCACTTCATCCTTCTTTATTCCTTAATGGAGGGAAAACAAGCATCCCGTTTGCTGGGGGAGGCTTAGTTCAGCCGACTGCTGGTGACACTGTGCATTGAGCTTAAGAACTTGGAATGTGAAAGAAGCAGCACATTCCATTTAGGCAAAGGAATCATGTCTGCTAGGGGTCAGTTTGCTGTGGTTTTTGAACTTTCCATATGATCTCATCGCTGGAGGAGGAAAGTATATTCTCCCTGAAGAACAATCTTATGATTCATTACTACTATATTTTTCTGCGTGAGCTTTTTGAGTGCCAGACCTCCCCTTACTTCCCCCCCACTTCCCCACCAAAAACCAACCTCCCTGTCTTCAGCTTTATATAATATTTCTGTAGGTGTAATAGTTGGCTTCAACAATCAGAGCGTTACATCTTCGTCTATAGAACAACTGTTGCTAACGTATGTTTATCCAGCTATCTGTCAAGCTTAGGATTTTGGGAAGAGGGCTCAAATGCTTTGTTTCCTAGGGTTTGGAAGCACTGTTTTGCTTGAATCTTTCCCTTCTGTGGATATAGGTTCACATGCTTAGTTCAGCGAGTTTACTTGAAAATAGATAATTGGTTCATTTAACTGAGTGAAGATTTAGATTGTCACTTCAGTTCCGTGGCCCACTGGCCCAGTGAGCTGGCAGTCAGCTCCTGGAAACAGCTGCATGTTTTGGCAGCAGCCTTTGGAGCTGGGGGGAGAAGTCTTGCTTGTCCTCCCACATACCCCTGCAAGGGCTTCTGTTGAGAAGGTGTAGGCTAGTCAGAGTGTAATGGCTCCTGGAACGGTTACACCAATGGATACACCAGAAGAAGGAAAAGCTGTAGAGATGTGAGTCAACGGTGGATGACAGAGCTGATGACCCTTTTCCTTTTGTTCTGCAACATTACTGTGGAGAATGTGCTCCCAGTCTGTCTGATAATACATGCTGTAATCGTACCAGAGCGGCTCTTATGTGGTGAAGGAAGTCGTCCTCTAACATCTCATGGTTCATTTCTGTAGTCTAAGGAATACAGGCATTCATATTGCTGCTGTGGGCTATAAGGAAGTCATGTATAAACACTGAGATGAGCGAAGACTTTCCTTCTGTTGGCAAGGAGTAGAATAAAAGGCACTCTTCTGTTTCAGTTGGCACCTGCCCCTTTGAGCTGAAGTTTGTGAATAGTAGAGGAATACAAAGAATATGAATGAGGTGCTGGTAACTGTCCGTACTTGCAACTTCGTGCCTTCCCAGGAGAAGGTGAACCAAGGAAAGAAAATGAAGCCTTGTTTTTTATTAAACTTGTCAATGAAGAGGTCGTGAGGTACACACATGGCTGTTAATTTGGTGTAGCCTCTGTGGCTGGGAGCTCAGGTATGGCTCTTGTTTTAAAAATGGGAACTTTGGAAGGGAGCCTTAAAAATTTAGTTTATGGTGTCCATTGGCTGCTGTAGTCAAATAAGCTTCAAAGTGAAGGCCTGAGAATTCTTACTTGCTACATTGTGCCTTCCTGCTGTTCTTCAAAATAAGTAGCAGTCATTTTAGATGGTAGAACTTTTACTAAGAGAGACAAATTGAATTCATTTCCCTACATGTAGTAAAGTACAATCATTGAATGCTAGAAAAAGGCTAGCACACTGTGATGGTTTAATTTGTTTCTGATACCAATAGTTTCATTTGTCTATCTTAAATGCTGCAGCCTGGTAAACAAAGTGATGGATGGTGGGAGCTGTTAGCAGGAGGGGAGTTTGCTGCCTTCAAATTGGTACCTGGATAGGAAAATTATAGACGTAGAATGTGAAAATTTTAGTTTTAGGATTTGCGTGAAATGAAGGCAGAGTGCTTATTTTGTAATGATCAAGTAGGTCAACTGGAAATTGTTGGTATTTGCCTTTTTTAAAGGATGTGAATCATCCTGTATCTTCATATGGGTAAGAAGAACCTACTGCTATTAAGAAAATTATTTTATTTTAAATGGAGCATGAAATATTAGTGATCGAGACTTTTGTGTAGTATTTCCAGTTACAAGGCATAGACTGAAAAGTGCAACTAAAAATAGTTAGAACAGTTGTTAAAGAAAAGCTGGAAGTAGTACTCAAAATCACTTTGTGCTTAAAATTGTGCCATTTAAATTCTGAATAGTTGTAAAATAAGTAGTGTTTTTTCTTATGTTAAAAAAAAAAAAAAAAAAGCATGTAAAAACAGAGCTTTTTCAAAGCCTAGACCCATGAAGGACTGTAATAGGGCAGAGAATAAGACTGAAAAAGAGAGTCTGAATTTGGTGATCTGTCCTACTAATTAAGTCTTCTGATCATTGTACTGTTACTGAACCATTCTCTGGTACTACCTCTACTGTAATTAGAATGTATTAGCTTATTGTCTCAGTTTTTAATAGATCTAAAGTGATTTTTTTTTTTTTGTCTGCCACATGATTGTGAATTTGAGATGAAGTTATTTTTTGACAGAAACTCTGCAGAACACGTGGCTCTGTTTCCAAATCAGTATCTAGGTCCTGTCACTTATGGTTTATCATGCGTATGGTGAACCCAAACTCAGATGTAGCGGAACTGTTTTAGGTTCAGAAATTGTCTAAATTTTCTGTAAAAATGCATTGTACAGTAGAAAACCACTGATGTTTATTTTGTACTTTGTAATCAGTGCGGAGCATTTCTGGATCTGAACATTGGTAAGATAGTTGCCAGCATACTGGCAACTATTAAAATAGGGAAATATAATGTGTTTTTGAATTGTGCTCCTGTCAGATGAGGGAACATTATCTGCCTGTGCTGTGCTTTTCAGTACAACTTGTGAAGCACCTGAAATTTGCTGCTGGTTTAATTTAAGGAGTACAAGAGTCTTTGCAGCTAACATTTTTCCTTGGATCAGATGTGGTCCTTTAGGTCTAAGTGGTAGCTTTCAAGATGTATATACCGCACTTCTTTTCCCAGTATAGTTAATACATTATAATTACATCTATGTTTACCTAATTTCTGTCTGGAAAAAGGTTGGCCCAGTGAGAGATTGTTCTCCTGTTACGATCTTGGATTGTGAGACTAGAATACATGTCATTTTAGGATTGAGAGTGTATTTTTTGTCTGATCTTGAATCTGTTGTTGAAGCATGATCTCTGTATTCTCTCTTCTCCACCATTCTGGTGTTGAGCACTACTCTATTGGCTGGAGAGCCGTGGGGGAAATGCGATGGAAGTTGGTACAGTGTTTTGTCGAATCCATTGTTATTGAAAGCTAGCAAAACAGCTGATATGTTGCTGTGCTTTCTCCCATCAGGAGATGGGATATTGGGAAATTATCTTGATTCTTCTATTTTTTTAGTAGGGGAAGTAGAGTGAGTTGTCTTCTCAACTTTTATGTTTTATGAGCAAATATTCCATTACCATCCTTTTGTTATTTATGGGAGAAAAAAAAAAAAAAAAGCACGTCTCCTCAGCCTTCTTCTCCATCCTCCAAATGGCACACAGCATTCCTTGCAAGCCAAGCATCTCATGTGTTTTCTGTAATGCTGGGTTTGCTGGACTGCAGCGTTCAGAGAATTTGGCGTACTGATAAGAAATCATTCCTTTCTATTTTTACGTCCTGTCTGCATCTGGACATTTCCCACAAAGACAACTTTTGTAGTACCGTCCTCACCCTTCCTAATAAATCATGTGTTTACAGTGTGTTCTGCTTTCCTTCATTTCATTTCTACTGTGATGTCATTCCCAATATTTTCCTTTTAACTTCAGACTTTACCCTAGCTTCCAGATGACTGCTGTCATAAGGATTAGCCATGGACATCAAAGTCTCCTGATGTTGGAATTGCAGTTTTCAGTAATCAACAGAACCTTTCCTTAGGGAGGAAGTGTAAATTCTAGGTGTTAACTGATGTAAAATATGTCAAAACTGAAAAGGGTTTAATTTACAAGTAGATAAACTTCTGTGTGTTGAACCTCATCCTAGCATACATGTGTGCATATGCGTATTTGTTTGCTTCCTCACACATCTTAACAGGAGCCAGGGCCTTCCAATCTAAACTTCTTGTAGAAGCAATCACTTCTTGGAAAATGCAACTTGGATGAAACCTAGAACAGTTCCATATTCTTTGTTCTTCACTGTTGATCCAATCTGTTGCATATAGCTTTAGTGTTCAATTAGAAAACTCATGGTTGATGAAGAGGACAAAAGAAAACATGTGAAGAAAACTGCTAAAAAAAAGGTGCAAATGAAGTAAATGGTTTTTCATTAGTAGTTATGCTGTATTTTTCTTGGCTACACATGTTCAGAATGAATGTCTGTTAGCAAAATGTCAGTGTTAGCAGTTTTGAAATTATGGGAGTTGAATGTTTCAGTAAGCTGCAAGGAGTGATACTTAACTTTCTCAGTAAAAAGAATTTGCCTGAAGTAATTTTTCTGTTCTGATCTGAAATCCTTGTATTTTAACAGTGAACAGAGTATCTGCCAAGCACGAGCTGCTGTAATGGTCTATGATGATGCCAATAAGAAATGGGTACCAGCTGGTGGATCAACTGGTTTCAGCAGAGTTCACATATATCATCACACAGGCAACAACACGTTCAGAGTCGTGGGCAGGAAGATTCAAGATCATCAGGTAAGTGAATCTTTGAACATTTTGAATAAGAATTTCAAGCTATTGTTTTGTTTCTTTGAATGACTAAGAAATACATCTTCTGTAATTTGGAAACTACAGATAATAAATTTTATTCCATTTTTAACTCAAATAATGAAACTCTATTATGACTTTTTCCTCGTAAAACTAAACACTTTTATACCTTTCGAGTGGTTCTCCTCGTGTGTTCTTCACCATTCCTTCCTGCAGGCAGATGTGAAGTGTAGGGAGGAAGAATGGTAGTGTAGATAGTATTTGATTCTCTTTAAGCCAAAGTTTGAGTCTAAGGACTTATGTTCCTCCCTGGTCTTTGCAGTTAGCTTCATAGTTACTCATTTCCTCAGATCAGTTTATTCAAAAAAGCGTCTGCTATCCTGAGAACTTCAGAAGGAAACAGTAATGGTTATATTGCAATTCCTTGATAAGAATTAATAATAATAGATCTTGATTAAATAGCAGACTGGCACTCTGTTGTAAAGTTTGCTCTGCTTTGTGATAACTTGGGGTGGAGTTGTAATCTTTTTTGTTTGAGGAAAATTTCTATTTATCACCCCTTTCCCAGCTTTTCATGAAATGATTCTCTTCTGTTATCTTCTGTCATGTACCTGAGGCATAGACTGAAAATACCTTCTGTGATTTGTCACTAAAAACTTACTGCAAGTAATAAATTAATACCTGTATATTCATCTGAGGACAATATTTTTTTGTTAGTGGAAAAAGCTGAGAGGATATAGCTATCCAAGTGCAATGAGATCTTCTTAGTGAATGGCTGGTAATAAATGGTTGTTGTACTGGCTAGGATTTCACACCTCCTGTGTGAGCTGTGACAGTTGTGCAGAATGATGCCTTATGATGCATAGTAGAAATCCATGCAAACTGCTGCTGGAAGCTCTGCAGGCTGAGGGATGCAGCATCCATGGGAGGAAGGTCATAATTTTCTTACAAACGTGTATTCTAATAAGTACTCTGAGGTGAATGAAAAAGCAAGGCAGTTTCTGAAATCTGGATCGCGTTACAACTACTGTGCTACTAAAAGTCAGAACTGTTTATATTGCTGCATAAAATCTGAATGCAACTTGCAACAAAACAGCTATTTTATTTATTTATTAACTGTTACAGGTGGTAATAAACTGTGCCATTCCGAAAGGGCTCAAGTACAATCAGGCTACGCAGACTTTCCATCAGTGGCGTGATGCTAGACAAGTGTATGGTCTGAATTTTGGCAGCAAAGAAGATGCCAATGTCTTCGCAAGTGCCATGATGCATGCCTTAGAAGTATTAAATTCACAGGAAGCTGGTGAGTCTTTCTACTTCTTTTTGGAAGATAGATCAAGTAGGGATGAAAACATTCAGTTGTTTATGCAGAGAAGTTGGTAGGTCTTGTTTCTGTGATTAAGCCTCTAGTCCATTTAATTATTTGGGTGTTTTGTGTACTTAACTGCTGCTGATTAGCAGTGATGCTCAGCCTGATGCTGTCCATGTAGATGCAGTTCGTAGAAACTGAATCTATTTTCATGTTCTCTCCTTTATGTAGAAACTTACAGACTTTACTTTTTTTGGGAAACAGCACCTGATCAAGAAATGTGTAACTCATAATCAAGGTGCTTTTCAGGATTTCTAGAGCTATTCAGTGTTTCTAAAACGTATTAGTATTTTTCCTTCTTGAGGAGTAACTGTTTATTGTGAAAATTTTAGGCTTTTTTTTGACAATATCGATTTTGAAATTGATGTTGTCCTCTTTGACAGTAGGATAATGTCCTTACCATACAGTTTTTTAGCTTCAAGACTTTGGATCCTAAGAGTAACATGAAGATGTGCACGTACAATTTAGACAACAAATCTGTTATTTCATTTGCTGTCTTTCAGTAGGAGAATAGGTCACGTTGAAGATTTAAACTCGTACTGGGGAATCGTGGCTTTCAGTCTTCGTGTGGTATCCATAATATATTCTGGGTAGACATTGCAGTGAATTGATCAGTATAGCACTGGGATGCACACAGAGGGAGTTTTCGTTTTACAAGACTTTCTAGAGACTTGTGTTCATGTAATCAAATAGAATTCTTTTGTCCTCATTAAATTTTAAAGTTTGCCCTTGTAACAAGAGAGAGTACTTCTGTGCCAGGTTTCTTTCTCTTGTAGAAGAGATGCTGTGGGTAACCTTACTACAGCTATCTCAACTAAGCAGAAAAAAAAAGTGACTTTTAAGTTCCTTTTCATTCTAGTAGTTGTTTCAAGAACTTGCCTTTAGAATCTACACTGTCTACACCAAGAGAGAGAGTACTCAGTACTGCTTGTATATGAGGCCAAAAAATAAAAGGTGGCAAAAGACATCTCATAATTCTAGCTTCCTGAAGTAATCCAGTTCTGCATCCTATTCTGTCTCCCAGCTGGATGCTTTCTCCTCTAACTTAGAGTCCTTTCCCTAAGGACTATTTGATTGTAAATGTTCCGTGTGCTGCAGGTGTTTATTATCAAACCAGCTAGTTTTGCAGAGCTGGTTGAAAAACATTCACATGCACGTATATAGTTTGTTTTAGTACGTGAAGGTCAGTAGACTGTATATTGGTTGGTTTTATTTCTTCTTATTTACCTGCTGGACTTGTAAAAATTTGTATTACATGCAGCCTTAGCTGATGTAGTGACATTGCTTCAAAAATCTGTACCTGAAGAGAAGAACTTCCCTCGTCTGAAGTAAAACAAAGTGAACTGCTGTGTTTCTCAGTGTGTCTAAAAGAGCATTTAAAATCTGTATTGTAAAATCCAGTGTGGATAACCTCACTTCTGCAAAATTGCTTATGATTGAAGTTTGATTCTTACAGTATTCTTGTTTCCTGCTGTGTTTTCTCATTTTGTCAATTCCCTACATTAGTTTTGGTTATTCTTATTCGTAGAAGGAAATCAGTTTTAATTCTAGCTGAGTGTACTGTTAAGAAATTCATAAAGCTGTAGCTGAGTTTTAAACTTTATGCTAAGGTTCACAGAAATCTAAATGACTTCAGGGGAACATTAAAGATTATTTTGTTGACATGCTTTTGGTTTGCAAGGGAGCTGTGAGAGTTCTGTCTCTCTTTTTGAGATTATGTAGTCTCATTCTCTTGCATGTATTTGAAAAATGTTTGAAAAATATTCCTAGTGGCCTCGTTAGAAGCTTAGTTTTGCATCTCCCTCTAGTGGATCTGCAGGAGCAGACAGGGTGCATGCAGCACTGAAAACAGATCAGGCTTTTTGTTGTTTGAATGAGCTTAGAATGTGGAGTGAAAGCGTTGGAAGTTGAAGAGAAACATTATTGCAGCCGACTATTTTCTTATTTAAAAGTAAAAACACTGGTTTTATTCTTAAAGCGGCCTTGTCAATGAAACTGAAATATGCTGCATGGCTAGTTTTTCTCTCCCTGATCTCGAGTGCTGATCTTGTGATTATTGCAGTTTCTCTTACGTTTGAATGTTAGTTATTGGAATTAATACTGAACTCAGCTTGTTCTCACTCAACTTTGCATGGCTGCAGTAGCTATCTGTGTCTGAACAGCTCCTGTGTTTCTGTATCTAAGCAGACCACGGGCTTCCTGTGCACCAGAACAGGACAGCATGCAGGATGCATCCTTATCCTGAGATTTGCCAGTAGCCTGCTGAGGCTATGAACTCCTGCCCTGAGTTGCTCAGGAGATGTATTAAAAGTAAACCAAACTTTGTCTCTGGCTCTCACTTGGGGAAAATTTCAAAAGACTTCATTTCATTAAGTAATTGTTGCAGGCAGTCAAGAGGTACTACACCTTATCCAAATGACAAATATGTCATCAGTTTAAGAGGTCATTTGAAGATGATTTCTGGCTTTCAGGTTGCATGCTGTGTGTTCCAGGTATTCAGTAATTGGTTTTAATTGTCTTGAATAAAGATGAGTGCTTACTCTGTAGGTTTTGTATTGCATTACTGAGTGACACTGGAACAAGAGAAGAGTGGCAATGAAGCGAAACAGATGAGTGAGAAAAGGGAGTCAAAGGTTGGAAGATAGGAAGAAGGGACAAGTATCATTCAGTTTTACTGCTAAATTTACCTTGCAGTGTATTTGGAAGCAGTTTTATTTTGTGGGACCTTTGTCTTTAGTCCCAGGAAAACCTTGCTAAGAAGCAAACAAGTCTGAGATTTATATTAACAACTTTCATCTGCAAACGGATAACTAATTGAAAGATACCGTACAACTGTAAATGAGCCTATACTGTTTCTTTCTAGTATAATCATATACATGTAAGATCCAGTGTTTTTTTTTGTTTGTTTTTGTTTTTGTTTTTTTTGCCTTATACATTGTGTTATTTGCTGATCCAACAGTGAAAACAGACTGGAAGCCATGCTTCTTTAAAATGATTAATGACCATGGGAGTTAGATTGTTTAGTTACTAAATAATGAAACCTTTAAGGGGGAAAAAAAATGCATGCTTTATCCACAGCTTTGGAATTATACCTACCCATGGTCCTTTCTTTTGGTAAAGATAGAACCCTTGAATGGACTTTCTCGTATCATGGACTGAATAATTTAGTGTATTTGGGAAATACAAACTGGGATGGAAGCTGGAGTTGCCTCGTGATATTACGAAGTTATGGGAGGCTGAAATGATAAACACGTGGGAAGTAGGGGGAAGGAGAGCTTCTCTTCATGCTGTTGTGTTTCTCATCATGCTAAAACTTGTTTCAAGAGGAAAAGGACTCTGCTGCAGTGAAGGTAATTATTCTGTACCTGTCCTCTTGGCAGCCCTCTGGAGCAGGCTGTCAGCACACCCAGTCAGAATGATAGGAATGCGATGTGATATTACCTGTGTTGTCAAGAGCAAGTTAGTATCTCTATTTTTGGTAGTAAGCTTTTCCTCTTGTTTTATATGTGGGATTGATTCAAGAGAGATTTATTTTTTAAACTACTTGGGTGTGTAATAACCAATTCTGATTTATGTGCCAAAATATTGATACAAATTAAGTTTAACTGCAAAATATTTCTATTTGAGTTGCATGCAAGATTATCAAAACCAAATTAACTTCTGTCGTGGTGCTGAGAAGGGGAGGAGGAGTTGCTTAGTTTTCAGAGATATCACACAGGCAATACTTGAAGATGAGTATATTTCTGAAATACGTGGCTCTTCGGGATAAGAGTTGTATCAAATGAAAATGTTGAGATTTGGGTTGGCAACCCAAAGAATTTCATGAATGTTTGATAGTTGATCTTAACTGCATAGCAACCATAGGTAGAAGTATATTAATTTATGGATAATGTTCTGTTTAATAACCATTGGTCAATTATCTATTTTCTCTTGATAGTTGTATGTCTTGAAAATATTCCCAGTAGAAATTGTAGCTATACTAAATCAGAAGCCTTCTGTAAGTAGCATTGTCATACAATCATGGACATAATTGTGGATTTACAGCTTTGTTATAAAGGTTAGTTTTTTTAGCATTTTACAGCAGTGAACACTTATTTGTCCATAAAGTAGCTATTTAAAAAAATTGACAGAATCAGGGAAAAATGTAATAAATACCTTACAGTAGATCAATATATTTATCTTTTGACTTTAGAAAGAAGCAAAGATGAATTTTGTAAATATCGTTAAGTGACTTTAGTACTATATTCTAGAAGCTTTTGTCTGGTGGTAGAAAGGGAAGCCGCAAGCTTAAGGTCGCCAAACAAGCTTGTTCCCAAGCCAAGTGTAACACCCAGCGGTTTTACTTTCAGGGCTCTGCTGGCACTGATAAGAAGGCTGTGCTAGCTTCGATAGAAGGCTTATCTCTGTTTGAATTCAAATGTATTTTTATGTGTTTTTGAAGGTCTTTGTTATTCTTGGACCCCTTTTTACTACCTTGATCAACTAAAAGTACCGGTGAAGTGAAATGAGTGTTGGCTTTCTATATAAAAAGGGGAAAAAAAAGAAAAGTAACCTAATTACCCTTCTGCTAAAATAAATCAAAACGAGTCTATTAATTCAACCTAAGGCACTTAGAAAATGGGAGCCACATATGAGAAAGTAGATATTGGAAGGATTGAGAAGTCTTAACTGGAAGATGATTAGCTTGAACAGAAGTGCTTGAGTAGTTTTTTTTTTTTTTTTTTTCACTCGTTAAATGCTCTGGTTTTTCACTATTGTAGTCTTATTTATAAATCCCCAATACAAATTCAGGTCTAAGTGGTGCCACTTGGCTTTTGCTGAGGAGCAGATAACAGCATTCCCCAGGCTTTATTCTGTGGTGCACTATAGTAGGACAGGTTCTGAACAGGAGAAGTAGAGACAAATAAGAGGTTACTTCACCATCATTACTTCTCCTATTTTAGGGATGGGTAGTAGGAAGTAGAAGTCAGCATTACGTTCATTTAAAAAGGTTAAGCGTTTATTTTGAAGTACACCATTTTATTACCATATTCTTGAAATTCTTACATTCTGCAGCAGAATTGTATATTTTTGTTCTGGTTTTGAACTCTTGTCTGGGATGTGTTCTTTGCTTAGTAGATCTGTTCAAGTTGTCCTTTATAACCTTTTGGAAAACGCTTTCATTACTATTCTTAATGCACTTGCCTTTATAGCATATGCCTGTACGAATTAACTTGCTGTCTGCTTTCATTCCTTGTCCTTGAAAAGTCATTCCTACTTGGATTGGTATATCAGACTACATAATGGTTATGTTACATAGTTTTGGCACTGATACACTGAGAAATTAAGCAATGGGAATTCTTAAGTACTTGGTTGTTTTTATAACAGTTTCTCTGTAAATCTTCACCTCAAAATAAAATTACTGTGATACAGGTGCTCATATTTTTCTAAAGGTACTAGATATTTGAAAACATAAGATTGCCTTTTACTGCTGTACTATGAACAGTTCAGTTATTGCACTTGTATTTTTGTGCATGCTTGTTGACTTGACCTACCCCCTGATTGACCAGCTCTGAAGCAAGCCTGTCCAAAATGAAGAGGGGCAGTATAGGTCACTGTATATGTCTTTAGGTGCTTTGTCAATGCTAGTAACGTAAGACAAGGGATGTTAAAAGAAGCAAGGTGGAGAGTTGAAAGTAGAACTTCAAAGCAGGCAGCATAATTACGAAGATGGGGGCGGGGGAAAGCAGACTGAAAGGCATTGAGAAAATCGTGCTAACTGTACCTTCATGGTGTTGTGCAACTGGAATTAATAAATACAGCTCTTGAACGGTCATATGGAGGTAAGAAGTCAATTTTAGAAAGGTGATATTGCAGATGCTTAATTTGTCCCGTGCAGCCGCCTGCAGCCTGATGTCCTTGTTTGAGTGGTGCCAACAGAGTCATCTGTGGAAAGAACCAGGACAGATCCTGACCTAGCTGAGGGAAGCAACTTTGGCAGGCTTGTCCCCTTGGGATTCCTAATGCATTGGATTTCCAGTCCGTGTCTCATCAGCCTGTTGTCCAAACTGTTGTAGAGGAAGGGGTATGCAAAGGTGAGAACAGGCTGAAAAGCAGAAAGCCTTTAACTGGAGATAGCTGCCAACAGATGAATATGAAATCATATGCTCATTTAAAATATGCCAGAGTGCATTGTCTGCACATTCCTGGGAGAAAGAAAGATGTTAGATTTTCCTTGAAACTCAAAATGTATAGACTGTTCAGCCTCATGTTGTACTTGGCTTATACTGATGTTTCAAGATAGAGCGATCCTGGAGCTGCTTCAGGCTTCTTCCAGGCAGGGTCTGTGAGTGCTTCTCTGGGGGCTTGACACTGCTGATGTATCCTGAAACCTCTGATAAAAATTTTTATTACCCAGCTCCTGCTTATGTTTTGTCTTCTTTTTTTTTTTTTTTTTTTTTATAGCATCTTGTCCCCAGTTGCAGTTTAGCAAGGAAATGGTGGTCTTGACTTTTGTAATAAATGAATTTATAGCATCAAACATACACTTTGCTACTTGGTATGCACTTTTTAACTCGCCTACGTCCATCAGCATGGTGGGGTTTTTTGTGTGTGTGTTTGCAGAGAGAAGCTTGTTGGTGAACAGGCCAGATGACTCTGCAGCTCACCGTTTCTTTCTTGAAAGCCTTTGTTATTCTCAGATTGCATTTTCTTGTGGCAAAAATACGAGGTACTAAACCCAACCATGTTAATTGTTATCAGGTGACTGTGTTTGGCTTTCTTGTGTGTACAGATGCGTAAAGAAGTACCGTAACTTTCTGGGGTGGGTTAGTTCTGCAAGCTTTTGGCACCAAGTATTCTAGGAAGAAATTTGAGGCGATGAGAACAAGATCTAACATGAAGCTGTGATCCATGGTAGAACATAATCATTTCAAGAATCAATTCTATTTGTAGAGTAACAAAAGTAAGATAAAGCAAATGGTCTGTGTTACTTCATTTCCATCCTTTCCCTTCTGTCTTTGATGAGCACTTTAAATGGGTATAGGTTTAGTGAAGTTGTTTCTACTATGTTTTAGCAGTAAATAGTTCCAGTTAACGAATGGCCATAGCCACCATCAAAAGTTGTTCTTATTTTTTTTTCTAATTTCTGTTCTTTGTTTTCTAATGCTTAGACCTATGTGGTTTGTTCTGGTAAACAACAGATCTGAGGGAAAGGAGTATATGAGACACAGCAAGCATTTAGTGGCATCTAGCACCTTTGTGCAGCCATACAGCTGCTTCTGGGTAGTGTCTAATTCTAAAAGGCCGTGAGAGGCTGCAGTGTGGTGCAGACAGCCAGACTGCTTCCTGGGCTGCCTGGGAGCTTCAGTCACAGCTTAATGGGCATAAAAACCTGGCATCTGTCATGCAGGGGAGATGAGAGAAGAAACCTGTAAATTCAGAAGTTTTAAAGCAGAAAAAACTTTCCAGATGAGCAGTATATTTTTGCTTACTGGCAGCTTTATTATTAATTATCATTATAGATAGATCTTACGCATTAAAAATAATGTAGATTTGCATATTGTTGATAGCTCTTAACGGTGCTCCAAGCGAAAGTATTACATCCAGGGCATCGTTGTGCACGTAGACATGAAGACCTGATGCTTGCTGAAAAGAAGAAAGATAACATCTGTAAAACACCTTCTGCTTCTATATTTTACAAATAAGTATATACATCACACTTTAACTGTAGGATAAAGATTTTATCATATTCAGTATTCATTGTCTGTAAGACCACAGTGGAAACAATACAGTGCTGTTTTGAGTATGCAAACTGTGTTTTGTTCCCTTTGAACAGGGCACTTGTTTGCTGAATCTGAGGCAGATTAACTGTCCTTGATGTCTCATTGTGTTGTACAGGGTCTCTTCATGTTTTGGATGACTTTCACAAGTTCAGATGGCAAATAACTTCTACATTTTGATATTTGAGATGGATGAGATCTCATTACAACACCTCCCCCTCCCCTCCCCCCACCCCCCTTAACTTCTTTGGTGGAATCTTGGCAAGAAATTCCTGATTTGCTTTGGGACCTCCTCGGAAATGGATCAATTTTTATTAGTCCTAGTTCTCTTTGATTCTAAGTTCTGTAATCTTAGATGTAGCCGTCATCTAATTGACTTCCTGTTTTACTGACCATTTTTGCAGGAAAAAAGTGTTTACTATGTATTGTATGCAATTCCAGTTTTCTGTCCTTCAGTTTTGTTAACTCTTAAATAGTTTTGTGTTGTATAGATATTTGCAAGCAAAGCAGAAAAGCCTCTTTGCTTTTAGAATTTCCCATCAGTCAAAAGTCGCAGATGAGTGATGTCCGTCTTGTTTACATATCTTACATTTAGTAGAACATGCAGTTTTTGCAATGGTTGTGTGCCTTTTTCTTTTGACACGGTACTTGCCTACCCCAAAATGGAGCTTTTTGATCTGAGGAGCTAAAATCTGAGTGTGAATTTTGGTGTGATTTGTAGAAACATAGTTTATTCTCCTTCTTTCAGTATGGTAATAAGCTTCTGATGTTTTTTCTCCTGTTCTTTCTTTTTTATTTTTTTTTTAACTTCCAGTGTTCTATTTAGGTGAGTGCTATAGTTTTTGAGCCTTTTCTATTCCTCCAAGAATGTTTACTGTTTTAAGAAAACAGCAGACTTGGGTGCTTTCCAAAGCTTTTGTTAAGTCCCATCATCTATAAAAATTTGCTTTGCATTTCTGTGAAATTTTCATCCATGTGAAATAAATCCATTCTGCAGATCAGGTAACATTTGTTGCAGCTTTTATTTGCTGTATTATGTTGTTGAGCTTGTTTGGCTTACAAAGCAGGAGTAGACAGCTTCTATGTCATGTGATGGCTGTCCATGTTCCTTGATTGTTGCACTCCCTCCCCTCCACTCCCCCCTTCCCCACAAAGTACAAGTCCGAACCGTTGATTTATGATCTGTCTTCACTTTTAGGTCCTACATTGCCTCGACAGAATTCACAGCTTCCCTCTCAAATACAAAATGGTCCATCACAAGAAGAATTGGACATCCAGAGAAGGTATGGAACCATAAGTGAACAAGCTGTTCATTTGAAGATTGTAGTAGCTCTTTGCTGCTAACGTGAAATTAAATGACGAGGGTTTACAATTAATCTCTTCCACTACAGCAGCATATGCTTGTGATTTTTAGTAGCACAGCTTTCCTTTGTAGAAACTTCATAGCTAGATCGCTTGTTCTTGGTCTCCACCCATTCAGATGTTACAGACCTTGGTGCTATTGGCCTGTCGTGAAAGAGCTGATGTTTGGGTTGGAAACCTTACAAGAGATTATTTTCAGCGAGTCTGATTTTTCCAGTGACTGTTGTAGCTTCAGGTTTTGACACATGCTTATAAAGAAGAAAGCAAAAAGCAAGAAAGTAACCTTTAACCTTCGGAAACAGATAATTAAATTGTCAAGGGGAATGGCTTTTTTTAATTTCTACTCGGTATGGATGCAGTAGCCTAAAATATTATATGGGAAAGCTAGAAAACTCGTTCCCTTTCTACTGTCTTAGTTAGCAAAAGGCAGTAACAAAACACCCTACAACCTTCATTTTCAGCTTCCAGTGTATGAACTCAGAGAACCATTAGTAGCTTAACTTTCAGCTGTAGCAATACTGGAAGAAGTCTCTGTTCCTCTGGCCAGGTGGCAAATCCTCTAAGCAGTTTTCTGTTCAATGAGAAGCCTCTGAGCCTTGTCCCGTGTCCACTTTTTCAGACTTGTAAAATTCTTAATATTTGGGATCTTTTTTCCAGTTTGTTTTAATGTTAGTACGTATCAATAACTTGGCCGTGTTCTGGGAACAGACTTACAAACTGTCATAGTTCTCCTTTTATCTCCTGTCAGTATGGATTAATGCTGTTTGTAGAGTGTCCTGGATAATGATATATGAAATGGCAGGGTCTTCTGGGGTAGTGGAATCAGACTGTGTTGAGAGTGAAAAACAAAGGCCTTGGACTGTCTTCACTGCCTGTGAAGCAGTCCTGGATTATTTTACCATCAAACCACTCCCAGCAGATTAGCCGTTCCCTTCCAGAAGGGATTCTGGGAGTGATGTGGGTTACGTAGAGTACTGATGCACGGAATGGGGTCCTTGAATGAAAGGAAAATGGCCCAGGTTGACAGTGTAATTCACATAATAGTTTCCAGTGTTAACTGGAAAAACGCTAACGTGCTTCGTCTCATTGGTACTGAAAACTTTTCTATTTTTACACTTCTTGCTTAGTTTGTTTTTGTAGAGGTGAGCAAAAACAGATGGCCTATTTGCAAACAATCTATATAATACATTATGAATCCACTACACATGTGGAACAAAGTATTGACGTCAACATTGGTTATACTTCTGTGTCTTTCCAGCAGTGTATGACACTTGCTGAATCTGAGGAGGAATTGCTTTATCTGCCAGTTCCCTTGTTTGAAAATGAATATCAAGAAGCTCATTACAAATCTAACATGTTTACTTGTAAAGCTGCTGTCATGATAAAGGTCTCTTTTTATGTCACTGTCCTTTTGACAGATATTTAAACAGCTGTTTTTTTTTTGATCTCTTTTGTTCCACTGTAATGTTTTTTAAAATTATTTCCCTTTCTGACCCTTTAGAAGGCTTTTTTAATTGAAATTTCTCTGAAATACTTAGCAGAGAAGCATTGTAGATGGATGTCACCAAAAAGAAGTACTCCCCCATATGAAAAGCTCTGAAAGTCTCTTGAAACTTCTTTTGCATAAAGGCTGTATTGTTAGGTGGCTTTCCTATGGCTTCACTTCTCATTTGGTCTGTGTGCTCTACTTGTTTTCACCTTATATAGTGTCCTCTTTGAAGTCTGGTCCTGTTCTTGATTTTCCTATTTCTTCTGCTCATGAAAAAGGATAGCGATCAAGAATGAGTACTTAATCATGTCGATAGCCAGGTTGTTTGTGGAAAAATACTGCTTTTGTGTCATCAAGCCTAAGAGAGACACAATTTTATTAAAACATATCACAGATATTCTGCTGTCTCTTGTTTTTTGTCCTTGTAAGCATATAGTCATAATACAGTCCAATCAGCTCTGAGTTACATCTTATGCACTGTCTTTCAACTTTCAGCCTGTAATAACAACAGCCTTACTATGAT
The DNA here is from genome assembly GCA_036925125.1 of Oreortyx pictus. Classification (NCBI taxonomy): domain Eukaryota; kingdom Metazoa; phylum Chordata; class Aves; order Galliformes; family Odontophoridae; genus Oreortyx; species Oreortyx pictus. The sequence goes on from JAUPFR010000002.1 coordinate 16,599,872, forward strand.
AATGTAGAGAATAGTAGGTAGTTGGGAAGAAATACACCTGCATATATATTACTTTTGACAGGTCTATGAATGACATTTCTAGTCTCAGTAGAGGCAGAGTGGGCAGAATTGAGTACTGTGGGGAGCAGAAAGGCACAAGAGCACAGGAGAAGGGAATAAATGTCACTGTGTGGGAAGGAATATGGAGTTGAGACACATCGATGCAATCTTTGCAGACTCTATTGCTTGTGAAATGTGTCTCTTGGGGTGAGAGTTTCTGTTTAAGGTGTGGCTTGATAATAATTCTCCTTTAAGTGCTGCTTTCGTATCCCTTCCCTTAACAATAGATCAATCCAGTAGTGTTTGAACAACTTCCATATTAAAAAAGTTCAGGAAAATGCATTTTAGGTGATTCTAGGTAAAGCAGATAAAGATCTGCTTTTGTAAAAAGCCAAGTTGGAAAACGACCTTGTAAAGGTCATCTAGTCCAACCTTGGAGCAGGGCTAATTTCAGTGACTTGTAACTTCAGGATTTCCCTAGGCACAAATAGACACAAGTGTTGCCTCACAAATACTTGGCCACAGGAGTAGCCAATGAAGAATGGCCTATTAAAGGAAGATCTTCAACTCATCCGATGTTATCCTTTGCTTTCATAACTGTTGTTCACCAATCTTACTGAAACTGGGAGCTGAAGAATTGAATTTAATCTTTGTCAAGACAGGTGTCTAATTTTTGTTCAAAGATTTTTTTCTGTCTTAGAAATCATTCAGTTGTCTTACTATTTTAGTACTTCTATTCAAAATGTAATTTTACTTTGTTGAAGAGCCTATTAAATGAACATTTGCATTAGTTACTATGCGTTGAATGACAGTCCGTAAAGTCACTAGGACCACGTATGCAATGTAAAACACTGAGGTTTTTGTAAGACCAAGATTATAGATCAAGTGGTCAGTGAAATAATTTCACCTGCTAAGTTTTTAAATTGTTATTTTCTTAAGAGAAACCTTAGCATAGATATGTACTTTACATGTCAAAATAACTAGGGAGTATTTCAGGATAACTTTTAACCTTCCTGAACTTGCACTAATTTAAATACAACAATAATAAGCTTTAAAACACTTAAGCTTCTGTTTGATTCTCAAAAGTGAAGGCTTTCTTTTGTCCTAAGAGTTATTTGTCGTTTTGTCAGAGGCAGTATGTACAAATTCCACCAGTTATTTGGTAATGAGCAACCTCAGTTGACATAGGTACTTGCTAATAACTTCAGAGTTGCTTAACATTTTAAAATACAAGATGAGTTCATGACATGCCTCTCTGTGCTACTCGTGAGTATAAATTTACGTTCTCTTCCAGCCACGTTAAATATATTGTCAGGAATATGATTCACAGAGTTGGTATCTGGTAATGACACTGAGGAATGTATTGAGTTAATGTTTATAAATAACTTGAAAATCATCACTGCTTCATAAATAAAGAGACCAAGAGCTTCAGAAACAGAGAAAGTGTATAGGTTGTAAAGGATAATGAAGGTATACAAGCCACCTGTTGTCTTTCAGGGACGTAATGGACCAAAAGTTGACAGACTTTTGTCGTAAGTAATAAGAAAGATTAAAATTTCTGAAAATGCGGTGGCAAAATAGTAGTGTTTTGGGGGTTTTTTTGTTAGTTGTTCAATACTTGAAGTTTGTTTACAGTTTTAATTTGTATCTTGGATTGCCTTGCTGCTATTGAAGAGAACTTGGTGTCTGACTGCTAGAAAGGAGTATTGATGTGGCGCAGTTTTCGTAACATCTTTTGGGAGAATTGGCAGTAGATGGCAGACATTCAGGCTGACAGCAGTAGCAGGGTTTTTTTGTTTTTGTTTTTTTCAAAGGCTTAAAGGAATACATTTTGTTTCACAGATTAAATGTATTTTTTTTCCCACAAGTTTTGGTGATCTTAATTTATAGGCACCTTATAAAAGGTGGCTATTATTTACATTTTTGGTAAACTCATAATTTTGAATATAATTCCTCAGCTGTTTTTAAGAAAAGGCACAGAAATACTGAAAGAAAAGTACACCTGCATCCTACAATTAAGTGGAAATCTAGTATTTACGTTGTAAAGAGAAGAATTTTTGCCCATCACTTGCTGTCCTAATAGCCTGACTTCTGCTCTTGGCTTGTTTGTTTTTTTTTCCATGTAATCGATGACCTTTCCCTAGTTAGAAGCTGTATGTATGTATATATATGCATACATACATATGTAACTTATTTTGGAGAAGTAGTATTTCTTTAAAGGCATACAAATTGGTGAGGTTTAACTAAGCAAGCAGTTGTAATTGAAATAAGCACGTGTATTAAATATAGTAGTAATCTTCCTAGTTTGGGTTTAGAAATGTTCAGTGGAATACTACTGTGTGTCTTAGAAAGTCTGCATGAAGTTTGCTTTCTAAATTCATGATCTAAATGGAGTCAAAGGGTAGATGTTTTTCTGTTGTCTTTGTAATTTGTTTTGTTTTGTTTTCTTAGCATATATGCTAAGAGTTCCAGGGAGATGAAGTTGTAGCAATATAGCTTAGTTCTCAAGTTGAGTTTGTTGAGGTAGTTTCTTGGGGCAACCTGAGGCAGTTTGGATCCTAACAACCTCTGCAATGCACAGCAGGAAAAGAGGAAAGTCAAAAATAAAGACTGATCAGCATTGTTGATCACATCCTGAAGGCTCCATTAATTTTTGCCCTCAAAGTTTCTGGAAAGGAAAGCATTCTGTTATGATAGTGACACTTTTTTTTTTTTTTTTTTTTTAGTGCCTCATTTTATTTCCATTCACAGTAAAATTTTCCTTAGGTCTGTCAAGTCTGACTTACAGAGACATAACTGATTTTACGTAGAGGTCGTGGGTGCCCGCTGGTTACAGCTGTGAATAGCTATGGGTGACAGGCAGCACTGACATATTCAGCAGACTGAGAAAAGTTCTCTTCCATTAAGCAGTCTTATGACTACATTGGCAAAATTACTGCCTTAATTGCTGCAATTGACTATGTATGTTGCTTGAAGGATGGTTCAGAAAAGTATGTTAGTTACGATTTTTGGACGTCTCTGAAATCTTACTCTTTCCACAAAATCTTCAGTTTTATGGGGTTTATTTTTATTGAATGCAATATATGAAATCAGGGTGAGAAAGTAGTCCACGTTTTTTTCCAGAATTGTAATTACGGTGTTTCCATTTTATGAAACTTGTTCTCTCCTTGTCATACTCATGGGGATACCGTTGAAAGTTGGCACATGGAAGTAGATTTTTTACCATTGAGATTCTCAATTAAGTTTTGTTGCGTACAGAGGACTTCTTTCAATCTTGATTCTGCCAGGTATGTTCAGGTGTTCTGTTTGATAACGTAAAAGACCAAAATGAAGAGAATTAAGTTTGAGGCCTGATCAAAGTACAATAATGGACTCCTTTCTCTGCTGGAAATCGTGTATCTAATAATTCTTTGGTTTGTAATCGCCTCCATGTCTTCATTATGGTGGCTAGTTACAACAGTAGTTACTTTCTTTTTTTTAACTGATGTGTTTTGAAAAGCTTATGACATAAAAGCTCGTTGTTAGACCTTAAATATCTTTTGATCAAGGAAACGAAAGCTGATTAGTTTGACTATGGTAATATGAAAAGCCTTTAAACTGCTCCTAAGGAAAGAATAATTAAGCAGATAAAACAACAGAGTTAACTATGGCCAAATAGTGTTGTTTTGGTTTTTTTTGTGAAAGACAAAAGGCAATTGATGCAGTCTTCTTTTGTGTAAAGCATTTGACAGACACTGAAAGGGAAGTTCCTAGTTAATGTGGAAGGGTAGATTGCAATGGAAGTATGAGAAATAGCAGTTTCTCCTGCATCAAATTGAGACCAGTCATATTTTATTTAGTTTTCCTGAGGATACAAATCCTGCTGCTGATGGGAGTTGAGGACATGAATACAAAGAAGAGAAGCAGGAAATGGATGACGTTGCAGATGGTGATCAAAATGGAATGAGAAATAATACATAGCTGATGCCCTGTTCTTGGACACTTTTAGAGGGAGGGAAAACCACGTGTACATTAAATATTAGTGTTTCAGATTTCTTAGTTTTAGTCTAAAGGAAAATCAAATGTGACAGTGAAATTTTGGCACTCAGTGGTGATCAGTTTCAAGGGAAAGCTGCTTAAATATTGGAAATAACTGATGACAGACTTTGATTTTTTTAATGGTGATAAAATTGGATTGTCTGTACCTAGTTAAACTGATGTCCAGACACTGGCTTGCCACTCTTTGTTAAACTCCAAAAGGCATCATTGAAAAGCTGAAGTCACTCCTGCATCTGGAGCTAAGCCTCATATTGCCTGCTTGCAGCCAGCTGCTCTATTTGTTTCAATGACTCAGTGGTGGGAGGGGGTGAGGATATGTACGGTGCATTCTGGTAGGCAGTGACTGCTGGATGAGATAACGGTATCGTTGTCCACATGCTTGGGCTTTCAGCACTTTACAATAAAACTCCAGTTGTTATGGTCTTTTGTATATTGCTCCATATACTGAGGCAAGGTTAAAGAAACTTGTATGAGAGCTCAGAGCCATAAAAACGTGGGCTTGCCCACACTGCCAGGCTGGAATGCTGCTGACCTTTTCTCACAGTGCTAGTCATGGCAGTGCAACTTCTTAAATTGGTAAATATACTTCGACTTAATGGCCATGAAGTTTAATTTGAAGTTTTAGTGGATCGAGTGTTTTTGTCGTCTTTGTTCAATATACTCCTCTTAAAGTGATTCTTCCCTATTCTTATTTTGGTTGCTGTGACTGTCACAGCTTGAAGCAGACAAAAGAGGGTTGGTTTTCCTCTTCATATTTCCTCAGTGACTTGATGCTCTCCTTTGACTCAAAGTTATTCAGCAAAAAAAATAACAATATGAAATTGATGTGCTCGTGAAGATGACAAACAAAAACTAGGCTTTAGCTGTGTGCAGCTGACCTCTTCTCTTAGTGCAGCAATCACTTCAGTCTGTCCTCAGTATATTCTTTTTTTCTGATGTCTTTGTCTTGGCTCCTTGTTTTCTACTGTGTGGTTTAAAAAAAAAAAAGTACACTAGAAAGCAGCTGCTTTGTATGGAGCTATTGACTCATTTTGTCTAACATCAAAAGCAGTGTCAGTTGTTCACTGTACATCAGTACATAGTAATTCACTTTTTTTAAATAATTAGTCAATTTTCTTTAGCACTTCACTATGAGAAAGCATGCTGGGGCATTCTCAGTGCCTCTTCAGCTCCATTAAAAGCTGTCCTGGTTGGTAGGTAGTGTGCTTTCTGTGACTGTGGAATTGTCATGTTATAATTCCTGTGTTTTAGATCTACCAAATTCTCAGAAATGCTTTAATTGATGTATAAAGGTTGTTGTTAACCTCCTAATGCTTTTGCATGTTTTGTTATCTTAGAGAATTTTAGAATTACTTTATGAAGTGATATCTAAACAAAGAGAACTATAAAAGAAATGTATCATTTATCCTCGTTTTAATAAGCAAAATTAGTTTTTAATATTCTAAAATTGTTATTATGTTGCAGTTCTTTTTTATTTTACTGAACTCATCCTTGGTTGTTAATGTGTTGAAGCAATATGATTGTGTTATTGCTGTGCTTTTCTTTTGACCTGTGCCACTTTTGGCTTCAGATCTGAACGGTTTACTGAGGCTGTGGAAAAGGCTGCAGAAATTAAGTCACGGGTTATTTTTTTTCTCCTTCCACCTTGTTGAGGAAGGGAAGTTTAAGAAATAAATAGAATAAGTTTAAATTATTGTCAGGAAAGGTTTCATATATGTTGTGTGGGAATTTTGGATAATGTAGGAAATATTTGCCAAGTATTTTGCTGCCCTCTCTTAGTAGAACATCTGAATTGTAAGCAGATTTAGTGACTTGTTCATAGTTTTTATTGGCATAGTTAGAAAGGTTCTGATCTAATTTCTGTGTTTGCTGAGTAAATGGAAAATGAAAGCTCTTGTACAAAAGTAAAATGTTAAATGCTGAATCACTTGCTGCTTAATGGTAGTTGTTTTATTCACGTTGTAGGTAGATAAAAATGGTTATCTTGTATGCCTTTTTTTTGTCCTTCCTCTAGATCTTGGTTGGCAGCTGGTATGGTTTGGTAATGACTATTGCTGACTTAAGCTGTTTTTTTTTGCATCAGATAAATGTTAAAGCATTCAAAGGCTTTAAGTACATTTTGTTATTATGTGTGAACACTGTGTACTTTTGCTCTCTGAAGAGGACAAAAGCCCAGGTAAGCTTAGGAACATGTTCACATGTATTCGGAGAACAAATCAATCTCTACCACAATTTTATTTAGAAATGGCATCTTACACTTAAGCTAAAATTATTTACAAATACCTGCTGTATGGAGACATTTATGTACAGTTTGTCTATTTGTCTGTGTGTACATACCTTCATACATGCACACACCCCTCTCTAATAGTCAGAAATTAAATGAATTTAAATAAAGTTAACAGTTCTCTCTACTGGGCCATAGCAAGTGTCCATCTAACTTAATGACTCAAACAGGGCAGATGTCAAGAATACTTCCCCCTGCTGCTCTACCACTTGCTGGGAATTTTGGTTCTACAGCTTCTTCTACTTGACTCAATTTCTATGAGCCTTTCCATAGATAGCTAGATTTTTTTTCCTTCTGGGGATTCTTTCTTGAATTGCTCTGAAAAGGAGTTCCATGTCTCATCTGCCCGATGTGCAGTGATACTCTTTTTTTTTTCCTTGTTATTGTTAGTTGTGTTGAATCTTTCATCCAAGATGTTGTATTAGGGTGTCCTCATTACTCAAGTTTTTATATACCTATATAGTTGTCTTTTCCAGAATGCAGAATTCCAGCTTATCTAGTTACTGGTTGTGTGGAAGCTGTCTGGTACATTTGATGATCATGTTGCAGCACTTGGAACCTTTACAGTTCTACTGAATTTCCCACCTTCTGAATTAGGAACACAGATGCAGATTAACCATGAATTTATGAAGATAACTTTTTTTTCTGTGCTGTTAGGTAGTCATTACTGAATGCATAGAGTATACTTAATGTTCTTGAACAGACCACTCAAATGGATGTGTGCACAGAATTTTCTTTCACAGCTCTCACTCTTGAATCATAGTCAAGCATTTTATGTGAATTTAGCAGATTTCTCCCCTGCATTACATCAGCTGTGTCGCAGTTGTTCGCTAGTGTTATTTCCCGATTACTTGGAATTAAAAGATACATCTGTATTTCTTCACAAGCAATCGTCCTTGCTATCCTAAGAACCCTGTATCAAAGAGCTTAGTCAGGAGTACTTCACTCTATCTTTTCCAGGTTACTTATGGAAATAAGAAATGGCACAGCTATTGGTATGGCTTATCATAGAACTGCCTTGGTGACATTGCTTTTATATGAGAAGTGACCTATATCAAGGTTATTTTTGTTCAAAAGAAAAAAGAAAAAAAAAAGAAAAAAAAAGCCCTTTAAATATCTTGCAGTTGCCTGATAGGTTGCTAAGCTTGATCAGTTGATGATAGCTTCTAGTTTCATAAACTAAATATAATATGACATGTTTAACTTAGTACCTTATCTGTGTTACAGTTTTGGGATCAACAGTGTGTAGCTTCTTAGACTATGCTAATGTAGGGTGAAATGAGTTAACAAAATGATTGAAGCTGCTTTAGTGTGTAAATACTGATTCCTGCTCTGGATAGCCTTTTAGATAGAAAAATGTGTCCAAATGTGTCATTTACAAAAGAAAAGCCTAAGCTGAAGGTAGCCAAGATGAAAATCCCATTTTCCTCTAATAATAGAATTTTATCCAGGCAAAGGAGGGTACAGAGGAAAACTAGTTTTGTACAAAATGTAGCAGGTAGGAATGTAGTGCCAAAAATATTTTCAAAGCATGACATTTCTTTTGGTCTGTATTGTATTCTCTTGACGTTGTGTAGCAACCTGCTGCTGGTACCAAAAATGTATTAGTCAATTAACGTAGTTTTTGATATGCTTGAGAGGTTAAAAATCAAACATTTAACAAGGTGACATGCAGCCTTAATTTTGTTTTAACTGCTATTACAGTTTTTTTTGTGTGGAAGTGCATGAGCAGAACTATTTTGCAGCTTCTGAGAGTGTAGAGTAACAAGTTCAGTAATTAAGTCTTTTTTTTCCTGTACATAATTGGGACTTAATTGCTTGCAGTAAACCGTCAGCGTGTTAGTGGCTTCTTTAATGTATATATTTTTTAAGGAGGAATATTCTTCTGAAATAAGATGGACTTGAATAGTTACAGCACATGGGCAGGGCTTTCCATTTCTGCAAGTATATTCTGAGCGTGAATAGAGGTGAAATAGTTCTCTTCATTTTCAGGCTAGTTTCATAGGTTCATAGATACATTAGGTTGGAAAGGACCTACAAGATCATCTAGTCCAACCAAACTCCTACCACCATCCCTACCCACTAAGCTACTAAATTAAATCCCTTAGCACTTCATCTAAATGCTTCTTGAACAGCGCTAGGGACGGCGCCTCAACCACCTCCCTAGGCAGGCCATTCCAGTGCCTGACCACTCTTTCAGAGAAAAAAATTTTCCTCAAATCTAATCTAAATCTTCCCCGGTATTCTACATGGCTCTAAGCTTCCCTGGTGCCTACACCCTAGATTTCTTAGGACTGTGTCCAGTTTTCCCCTGAAAGGTGTTCTTGTTTGGATGATGTAATTCATTGTAAATATGTGTATTATGCAAATGGAGAACAACACATGCAGTTTCACACATCTGTAACATTTGGATAAGTACTGGGTGACTAGTATATATGGAAGTCTATTGTTTGTTTGTTTGTTTTTTTATGAAGGTTTTGTGATATCACTACTTCACTGTTCTTTATTCACTACTTCAAGTATAAAATGCCATGCAAAGGGCAAATGTAACTCCATATCCTCAGCTCATAAGATTCTATCAGCGAGTAAATTATCAACAGTAGTTTTCTATTCTTGCCGCTTGGAAGCTGTCTCAGAATGCTAAACTGGTTAGGACGAAACTGGCTATAGGGCTCTTTTTTTTTTTTTTACAGTAAACATAGAACACCTGTTACTACTCAGCTTTGAAAAACAGCATATGAAGTTCAGAATTCTATATAGGTGCAAATGTTGCAGTTTTGTTCTCACTGTTGCAAAGACAGTTTGCTATTTCATCTTTTGTTTGTTTTTTTTCCCTCTAAAGTTACTTGATATTTCTGGTTCTCACTTTGTAGCTCAGTCTTTTTCCTTTTTTTCTGATTGTAGGCAGTTGCAAGAGCAACAAAGGCAGAAGGAGCTGGAACGGGAGAGGCTGGATCGTGAACGAATGGAACGGGAGAGGCTGGAGAGAGAGAGGCTAGAAAGGGAAAGACTTGAAAGAGAGCGCCTAGAACAGGAACAGCTGGAGAGAGAACGACAAGAAAGGGAACGTCAAGAGCGCCTAGAAAGGGAGAGACAGGAGAAGGAGAGGCAGGACCGCGAAAGACTTGAACGACTTGAACGGGAAAGGCAAGAGAGAGAACGGCAAGAACAGTTGGAAAGGGAACAATTGGAATGGGAAAGAGAGAGAAGAATTTCAAATGCTGGTAAGAAATTAAAAACTGAGTGTGTTCAAGTACCATATTTGTTATGTTTTATGTGCTGGAGTGAGAGACAGCAAAGGGCAGTGAGTATAGTTGTTCAAGAGTAGCCAGTGCTTGGCTTGCAATTGCTGGAATTGCTTCATTTCTTATGGGAAGTAGTCCAAGATCTTTGCCTTTCCTGTCATAATTCTCCATTAACCCTGAAATAAATATTTTAAATTGTTTGTTTACTCCATTGCTTTACTTCTTGGTTGCTTGATGAACTTTAGTTGTATTGGGTATCTCCAGCATTGGTTAAAGTATGACAAGTTAAGATTTCTCAGTATTTTGTTGTGTGCTCTATTAAACAAGATGTATTCTCATCACATAATTTTGCAGGAGAGGATTAGGTTGAGTGTGTTAATGTAGAGAGTATGTACCTAGGTAAGGCAAAGTTATAGCGTGAGAAATATCTTTGGGTATGAAGTCTTGCTTTATTGTGATTATATAAATTTCAGTGCAAAGTAGTATATGAATTTGTAGATAATACACTGCCTGTGGACATGCATCAAGTGACAATTGGAAGCTTTCTCACTTTGGTTAATATAATGGAACATTAGTGAAGTGCTTCTTGGTTGTTCTTTAGTAGCAAACTCAATTTTACATAAGAGATCAGGGCATGGTAAAAATCAATATATTACACAAAAAGCTAGCCATTTTAGAAAAGGTATTTTATTGGTAGCTTTATTTCAAGTACTTTGTAGTTTGTGATGGAGTGTTTTGAAGGGAAGAGAAAGGTAATGTTACATGCTGCCTATGCTATGAGTTTTTATGAGTGGAATTGTTTAAAAAAGAAAGTTAAGATCACTACACTTGCTTGCAATTCGCAACAAAACAAGAAGGTGAAAGCTGTTAAGACTTGATTAATCAACCCTGTATTTAATCCTTCTCACAGGTGGGATTTGAGAAAACTTGTCCTAGAACATACTTGTAAATTCAATTGTTGGCACAAAAATATTTGGTAAAATTCAAAGGAAGCTGTTTATATGTAAAACTTTCCTAACAGTATTTTCACTTGTGCCTAATCCTCTGGTACTAACTGTAGACTACATTTATACATTTTGTTTGAATGCTGGTTTTGTTGCTTCATTAGCTCCCTTTTTCTCTTTCTCCTTTTTTTATCCTGCCTTTGCTGCTGCTTTCCATCTTCTGTCCAGCTCCATCTTTCGACAACTCCCCGTATAGCACTCCACTTCCTGAATACTCCAGTTGCCAGCCTCCTTCAGCACCTCCTCCATCATATGCAAAAGCAGTCTCAGCACCAATGTCAGAGGCCACACCGGAGTATGCTGTAGTGACTTCTGCACCACCGACTTCCACTCCCCCTACACCGCCTCTAAGGCACTCTGCATCACGTTTTGCTACATCTTTAGGCTCAGCTTTCCACCCAGTTCTTCCCCATTACGCTACGGTTCCTCGTCCACTGAACAAAAGTTCTCGGCCCCCTTCTCCTGTGAATGCCCCAGCGACGTTACCTCCAAACCCAAAGCCAGTTGCCTGGTCTGCGCCCAGTTTTGCCCCACTTCCCCCATCTCCTCCAGTAATGATAAGCAGTCCACCAGGCAAAGCCGCCGGTCCGCGACCAGTCCTCCCAGTGTCGGCTTCTAATCCAGTGGCTCAAACGCCTGCATCTCCCACAGCTCCTAATGGGCTTTCTGAAAACGTGACTTATGCGGTTCCTTCACCTTCTACCTCAGGTCCAACTCCACCTCCGCCACCTCCGCCGCCTCCTCCCCCACCACTGCCTTCCTTTCCGCCTCTGTCACTGTCTGGACCTCAAGCTTCTCCTTCTCCAAACTCCCCTAATGCCTCGACTCCCTCATCCAAGCCTAGTGTTCTCCCTTCTCCCTCTGCAGCTACCCCTGCCTCTGTTGAGAACTCTCTAAACTCTGTGCTGGGAGACTCCTCTGCTTCTGAGCCAGTCTTGCAGGCAGCCTCTCAGCCGATTGAACCTACGACCCAGCAGGGTAAGGCTTTCTGTTATTGCTACTAATTCACTAATGAGGATTGCAGTCCAAACCGATTTGTTTCAAAGCCCTTAACTGCCCTGAAGAATTAATGAAATGCTTCAAAAGTTGCAGTGATCTTAATACCATGACGAAATATCATTTGGAAACTGGTAAGGGAGAAGAGCCGGCGTACTGCGATCTGTCATTAGTAAAATTTGGGTTTCTTAAGCTCTCATCTGTTGACAGCAGATCTTGTTGAATGCTTGCTTGGTAAATCTTGCACTCTTACATTATAGGAATCATTTATTGGTAGGCAACATTGTTGGTTTCCTAATGGCAGTCAAAGCAGAACGTTTATGTGGTTTTTGGACCTGTGAATGACCTCAAGTGGAGAATAATTTAAACCACTTTGATACTTGTAATATAACTTACATTTTTGAAAGTGGTGTGTAACAACTGCAGTATTTCTTCTGTTTAGATTGTGCTGTGTGCACACTGAAGGTCTTCCTGTGGTGTTCTGCCAGCTTAGCTAAGATGGAATTTTATTTAAAAAAAGAAAAGTAAAATTAAGCAGATGACAATCTTCAAAGACACTAACTGTATATGTAATTTACATGGAATAAATGTCTGTGTTAATTTGAATCCTGTTTTGTATTAATTTAACAGGCTTGGGTCTTATATACAGAAATTTGCAGTAGATCAACTGAGGGTTTGGACAGAGGGCATCCAGAGGAATAAGTAACTTCAGCACACACAGACCATGCAGAGTAGATCCTGTTGATGCACTGTTGTCTTGCATTAAGTTGTGAGCTGCTCTGTGATTGAGTTGGCAGTGGGATGAGTGGCTTTGGTTTTATTATGGGATAAAAGCAGGTTATTGGATGGTGAGTGACTGCTAAAGAGTTTAAAACACATTTAAATTTACACAGGAGTTGGCTTATTAGAAAGCCAGGGAGTCTGGCTTGTGAAATCCCTGCCTTTAGAGATTGCGGTTCTGTAGTTGGGCAAGGGAGCAGAAAGAATGTGTGGGGCTGTTTTCTTAATCACTGATTGTGAAATTGTTCCTGTAGTATAAACGCTTCAGTAATTGCAGTAATCAGAATATCTTTTCTTAGAAACACGTTTTGTATTGCGTATCAATGTGAATTCAAAAGATTTAAGGAATCATAAATGAAAAATGGAGGAGTTTGTCCTCGTCAGCTTAAAATATGTCAGTCTTCTAACTCACTAATTAGTAATTGTGTTTAATTATTAAAGTTGATTCCTGAGGTACTTTTTAGAGGAAAGACTTTTATTCAGGCTCAGAAACTGGTGTTGGAACTCATGCGCTTCCAGGGTTCAGATGTTTGGGTGGTGTGTTAAATGATGTTGATAAAATGAGAAGTCATTTTCTGCTTAGCACTATTCTGAAAAGTAATGTATTTCTTCTGAGGTATTGTATGTTTACTTCACTTGGCTATTTATAAGAGCTTTGCCTGTTTCCCTTCAGAAGATTCTTGGTTGCAGCACGAAACCTGACCGGAGGGTTATTGTTTTTGAATGGCTCTGAAACTGTCTTGTCTCTTACAGCATACTATGTAATAGTACATTCCATTGCATTAGTAAGAACGTTCTCCCCTGCTGAATCTTTGAGTGTTTTCTTGCTTATAAAAAAAAAAGATCCTTACTGGTATTAACTTAGCATATGCAGAGAACCTGTATGGCCAATGAATTCTCATCAGTGTCCTTACTGTAGGCTGTTTTTTTTCTCTTTGACCCTAGGTGCTGTCCAAGGACCGCCTGCACCTCCTCCCCCACCCCCGCTGCCCCCCGGCCCAGCTCAGGCCTCAGTAGCAGCCCCGCCACCTCCCGGCCCGCCGCCACCACCACCACCTCTCCCTCCATCAGGGCCGCCACCGCCACCACCGCCTCCTCCGCTTCCCAGCCAAGCTCCCAGTGTTCCCCTCCCACCTCCTGCTCCCCCCCTTCCTGCTTCGGGATTTTCAGCTGGATTTGTGTCTGAAGAGAATCGCCCTCTAACTGGACTAGCAGCCGCGCTTGCTGGAGCCAAGCTTAGGAAAGTATCACGGGTAAAGGCACCTATTTTGTTTCTTTTTCTGGCTTATGTTTCTAAGCTCTGTGTTCCTGAATTGGCCGTATCAAATCCATAGCAGTATAAAATACATTGTGGATAGGCTTAATTCATTATTAAAAACTCACCCTACGTATTCCTTATGCAACTGTTTGTTTCTAGTATGCCAGCTTTGCTTATTTTTATTATCAGTGTCTGCTGCAACTCCATTTTCACACATTTTCTTTTTTAAAGGGTGAAGACTCCTCCAGTTCAAGTGGAGGAGGAGGCTCTGCTCCATCTAAAACAGACAGTGGCCGTGGAAATGGACCTCTTCCCTTGGGAGGTAGTGGCTTGATGGAAGAAATGAGTGCCCTGCTGGCCAGGAGGTAAGTAACAGTTTCTATGCTGGAGCTACATAGTCATCTGAAAGGTAGGATTTTTGGTGTCTGTTTTCAGCTGGCTAAAGATCAGACAAACATCTGCATGCTCATGTGGTTGTGTTGTGAAGTTGAGAACGTTTTGTGAATAGCTGTTTTTACTCAAGTACAAGTGAGTGCTTTTGTTTTCTGTAAGCCTTTGTCCAGTAGTAGGGGTTGCAAAATTCAAAAGGATAAGGAATTGCAAAATCACTTTGGCAAGACGGCTTTGTCCCTGAGAACATTTTGAAAGTTGTTTAACGTTAATATTCAATTATCTGGATATCAAACTGTATATATATTTAATTACAATGAACAACAGCCTTTCATCTTGAAGCCATGATGATCTTGGTAATGTTTTTCTCTACTTACAGAAGAAGAATTGCTGAAAAGGGATCAACAGAACCAGAGCAGAAAGAAGATAAAAGTGTGAGTTGAGAGATTTTATCTACTTCGTTTTTTGGTATTTGAAAAAGGTTCTAATGCACACGAGATAATCTATATTTTGTCATATTAATATGCATTGTCTGCTCCATGACTTGTAAATTGCGTGCTTATTTTCTATGTGACATTACTGAGCAGCACCATTAAATCTCTATAAAAGTGGATGTAAGTATTTGAACAGTTGAGATTCATTTGCTAAATTCAGAAGAGTCAGAAGTTTGTTTGTTTTTTTTCCCTCTGGTACTCATTCCTTCCTTCCTTCTTCATCCTTTTCCCATTCAATCAGGAAGAATCAGAGTCTTCAACCTCTAAGGCTTCTTCAACAAGTACACCTGGTAAGTGGCATAGATTTATGAACTCTGTGACTCTTAATACTAATTTAAAGTTGAATCTTAATCAACTATGTTGCACTTTTGGAGTCTGGCACTTATCTCACAGTCACAAATTGGCATTTTACTCTAGAATGGCATTACTGAGGCACTGCATTTAATATAGTTGTCTCCAATGTCTGATCTGTGAGGCTGATGCATGGGAACAGTTAGCAGGGAATGTGAAAGCAGGCTGTCTTTCAGTCATGGCAGAGCACAAGCTGGGATGCTAGTTTGTTTCTTTCAGTTCAGACACAGAAAACTCTTAGAATCAGATGTAATAGTTACCACTTACAGGCAGTTCAGTAAAGGTTCGGTCCTGTAAGTCTGTTCTAGATTTAGAAGCCTGGTATAGAAATTCTTTAAGCACAATTCTGTGGCAGTTAGGAACTGAGTAGTATACATATTTCTACTGCAGTCTGTAAGGAAAACTTGTATGTCAGTATGTGTTATCAGGAATACTGTAAATACTTGGATGTCACTCAATATTTTGTAACTAAGATTTTTTTTTCCTGTCCATTAGTTGTACCTTCTTAAGCATTAGCTTCCCTGGCCACCTCCCACTCTGTGCATACAAAGCATGCAGGCACTATTTCTAATAACATAGGGCAAGAAGAGGGAAATCAAGAATAGTGGAAGTGAAGTGGCTCCTTTGGTTGGTTGTTGTGATCAGAAACCGCTCCAGACTTTATTAAAATATCAAATGCATCCAGGCATATCACTCTTTGATTACAGAGGGCAGATTCCACTTCATTTCTTGGTGATATAAAGTGTTCTGGTAATGCTGTGCATCGTTATTGAACGTGCCTTTTAAAGGTTTAAGAGGATTATTTGACAGAGGTCAGAAATTTAAAAACATGATTGCAATGGTGTAGTGTAGTACAAATCATGTTCGAAGAAAGTTTTGTTAGTAGACAGGAATGAAATGCAGAAGCTTCCAGTGGGATACATAGAAATGAGAATCCTACAGTTTTAGGAAGAAGTAGATTCCAGAAGCTTGAGAAGGATAGATGGAAATGTCAGGGCTGCCAAGTGGAGTGAAACTGATGTATTAAAAAAGTACCAATTTGAAGATGAATCCTTTCCCAGCCCGGTTTGGTAGAGCTGTAGAGTGGTGCTTATTTTTTAATTTTGTGTCTTTGAATGAGGAAAGACAAGTTATGAACTGCAGGGATTTTTAGAGGCTCTACATAGTGTTTCTTTATGGATAGGCTTCTGATATTTGCCTGAGCAGTCTGAACAGCAGATCTGTCGTGATAGTGCTTCTAGTGATCAGGCTGCTAAAATATTAAGCAATTACTTTGTTCAGTACTCGGACTAGTTGTGTAATTGTCTAATTACCATGAACAACGTGGTTGAAATTGTTGTGTACAGACTTACTAATATTTACTCAGATGTTGAGCTTACCTTTTCTGTGTGTTGTGCTATGAGCTACCAGTGTTCCACATTTGTTGTCAGGAGTGTGATGTTTAAAGGGGAGAGATTTCTGCTGTCTTGAGCTTGCATCTCTGGCTTTATTTTTATATATCTTAGCCCTGCTAAGGAGTTACACTCTCTCTCCACTGTTGCTTTCAGGGAGACTTATGGCACGATTAGACTTGTTAGTTCATCCCTGCAAATGGTATATTCCTTTCAGGAGAATAAACATATTTTAATTTTCTTTATGCAACTGTAAGTTAAAGAAATGTTAAGAAATGGGAAAAAAAACAAGCTCAGAACTGTACAGTGGGCTACAGACACGTGAAACTGGAATAGTTCTGCTATTTCAGCTGGCTGATAAATTCTCACAATTGAACAGGTTGTGGCCATGGTGAAAGTTTCCTCAAATAATTTTGCAAATACAGCAGAAACAGCCCCAAGACTGGATGAATCCTGAAGCCTGATATAGCAAATCAATAAAGCCTGAGACCTACTAGTAGCATTTGCAGCATGTAATTGGCTGACCACAGACTATTCAAGTAGAATTCTGCAGTTCATCTGCATTCCTCAAAGTACTGAGAAGAGAAAGAGAACTTCCTGGTTTACATGAGATACAGAACAGAAATTTATGCCTTTCAACTTGCCCAGCTTAAACAGAGTTGTACAGTACAAGGAATAAAACCTGACCCATAAGAAATTAAACCAAGTTTTGTCACGTGGAAGGGCACAAATCTCGTTGACCAAGCAGTAATGCACCATAAGTAGTACTTAACTGAACTGTTTGCCCTTTATCTGCTGTTATTTCTGCCTGGGGTTAACAAACAAAGCTGCACAGTTAGGCTAACTTTCATGCATTACTTTAGACCACTGTAATGAAAGCATTGAGTGGGTCGAAGCTTCTTGGAGAGGATTCTGTACAAAACTAAAAACAGGCTCCATCCATAGTTTATATAAAGATAGAGAGTTCGTTTTAAACTTCAGTACAGATTATTCCATGTGTAGGCTAGGCCCAGAAGCCCTCTCTTGCAGTGTGTAACAGAATACTTGACCTTCATTGTATAAGCTGCCCAGGCAATAGCAGAGATGCTCAGTGAAATTTTGTCCAGTATCAAGTTATGGTAAGTAAGCAAATACCTTTCTGGATCCAAGTATAAGATGCGGGATTTTTTTTTTTGTTTTTTTTTTGTTTTGTTTTGTTTTTTTGGGGGTTTTTTTTGGAGTTAAAATTGAGTTAATTTTGTCTTGTTTTGAATGAGGAATTTATGTGTTTGGAATTCATGACTCATCTTTTTTAGGAAAAGACTGGTAAATAAATACCTTGCTGCTGAAAGATTTTCTAGCTGTGTGAAGTTGTGTTGCTTTATTGAAACTGACACTGAATTAATTTTATGTAATTTGTTAACATGCTAGGAAAACTCTTAGTTGGAAAACGTACTCAGCCAGTATCTGGAGCTCACTGGTTATGGTTCCAGAATTCCATGTTTTACATCTAAAGCAATAAAATACATAAAGGAAGGCAGACTGTCTTCCAGCTGGTTTAAGATTCAAGTGGGATTTACAGTGCCTAGAGCTGAAGTGAGAAGTAAAGGTGCTACCACAACATGAGTGATAGTAGGATTAAAGTAAGATGAGGTAGCTCAGCATAAAGGCACTAAAGCAATGTAATTTTAAACAAAAGATTAACATTTTGCCCGGTACTTAAGTTTCCTCACATATTTATACTATAAATGGAAGATAATGGTGTTTTATCCTTGTCTCTTTTTTTTTTTTTTTTTTGATAGAATTAACAAGAAAGCCTTGGGAAAGAACGAATACAGTAAATGGAAGCAAGTCGCCTGTTATTTCCAGGTACTTCTTTTCATACCAGTAGCTACCTAGAAAGATACGTTTGCTGTTCTTGCTCATGCTGCTGAAGATCTTGTGCTAAAGTAGCAAGAAAAAAAATCGTCTTCATGGTATTAAAGCAAGATTTATGAGTTTGAGAGTGCTGCTATGAAACTGCTGATGGCAATGTTAACTAAGTGCAAAGTGTTGCTTTTGAGGAAGTAAAATTTTGGTAGTAAAAGTGAAAAGGCAAAAGATTACTTAACTGCTGTTGTGTAACTTCAGTAGTTGTGGTCTGTCTTTGCCTACACAAATTTTTTTTAATTCTTTCCATTTCTTTACATTAAGTCTGGAATTTTCTGCAATGGAAACCAAGTTCAGTGCTGTCATTTGTATGTTCAGTAATAAATCTACTGAATAGCTTTCCTCCTTTCTATTTCTCTGCATATCATAGTCCAGTAACTTACTGTATCTCTGAGCTTGAAGCTGATAACTTTGATGTCCACTCTGCTATACTGCTTTACAAGCCTTGACTTGATTTCTTCTAGCTACTCCCCACCCTGGTAGATTTTGCATGCATTAACAGGTCTCTTATTTTCAAGGACATAAAGATATAAATATATTGTGTGGAGGAGAAACTTACCACAGGGGGAGAAAAAAAAAAGCAAGAAAACAAACTTGTGTAGGGATCCTAGAGAGTGTTTTAGATTTCATATTATTTGAGACTGTCTCACCCTCTGGATATAGATTGTGTGAATATACTCTCCATAAGTGCTTAAAAGTAAGAATTCTTTGTTTATCAAATATTATTATTACTTTCCAGCACTGTCACTACTAGTAGGTGATATAGCATACATTTTAAAATTGCTGATAAAGTTTTCTAGGCAGTGTTTAGTTTACTGTGCCAAACTGATGGCTCCTTCATGGATTGTGAAAGAAAAGGTATTAATACGAGATCTCTCTGAATTATCTTTGCTTTTTTTTTTTTTCTACAGTATATACATCTTACTTGAGACAGGTTGTTAAAAATTCCTTGTGTTAATGAGTGGAAGGATGGTGCTACTTTAAACACTAATACAGTGTTTGCCAGAAAGGGGATATCTTTCACCTGTTAGCCTAGAAAACCTATTTCTGAACTGAACAGAGAGAATGTGGTCTTTGCCAGGGATTACTGGCAAGTAATCAGAGTTTCCTTTTGAGAGCTTCCAAACAAAAAGACAATAAAGGATTTGTGGTTCAGAATGAATGTTCTAAATATTTTGAAATAGATACTATCCTATTTAAAAGTAGGTGCTTTTTTTTCTAGTGCAGATTTTTAAGACTTGAACTATGTGCTTTCCACATTTCTTGATACTTTCAAAATAAAACTCTTGGAACATAATTAATGAGACTCCATTGTATTCAGGGTTTTAAAACTGAACGTAATTAAGTTCTATTATAGCTTGTTAAGGTAGTGTTTCTCCCCCCTCATAGACGGGAATCTCCATGGAAAAACCTCGTTTCTGAAAACAGGTTCTATGATTCATTAAACAGGTATCATCCTGTTGGGATTTGAGACTTTGTAATAACTGTTTTGACCAATTCAAGGTTGAACTTTTTCTACATCGATTGATAATCACCACCCACGTTATCAGGTTCCTGGTCACATTTTGGTTGTCCAGTTGAGCCCTCTTTTGAAATGATTAAAAGCAGACGTTTCCAAAGGAAAACTGAGGTGATTAAGAACCAATTGGAATTCATAGTAAATGCTGAATTTCTGGTAATCACCTATGAAGTTACGAATTTCTGCTGGGTAGGCCATGATTTGGTGAACCTTCTACAGTATTCTGAGAAGCAATTTTTCAAAAATGTAGGTTAATTTTCCAGTGACTTTTCATTTCTGCTTGCCACGGTTTAAGTAAAAGTAACAGATTTTTACCTGACCTAAGTGTATGAATGGACAAAGGACTCATTAAATATAAAATACAGTTCCTTTCAGGAGAATATTCACCCTTTTTAAAATATTGTATACTTTTAAGCTGTAAATTTTGGTTTCTGTAGCAGTAATTGACATTGAAAGTCTTTTGGGTTTTAAGAGGTTTCCATAGTTAAACTTCTTACGAAGTCCCTTTGAATTACTTAGTCAAATTCCAGCTTTGTTTTTCATCAAAGCACTCAGTGTGGTGATTACTTCATCTTTTGTACAAAGAGTTCAACTTCTAGCTACTTCTCTTGGGTGGTATATTCTGCATGTTGGCACGGAATGTAATCTTTATCTTGCATGTTTGGTTTAAGATGCTTTAGGGACTATGAAGATTGCTTCACTGTCCTGCTAGGCGATGCTATGAAAAACCACATGGGAGAGCTCTGTAGCCATCCCAGAGCTAATGGTTGAGATGATATTCATATCATGCTGATGATATGAATATCATGCTGATATTCATAGCTAATGTCTGTCTTAATGGCAGCTGCATTCACCATTTATCTCTCCTCTGAGCAAACAGAAGAAGGAAAAAAAGGATAATTTGGGCAGTGGGAAGGCAGATTTGACTGACAAGTAATTACTAGTTTACAAATTACGGTCTTTGGTTGGATGAAGAATTTCTTGCAAGACTTCTCAGAAAAGGTTGAATTCATTCCTACAGCTGAACAGCAGAGTTTATAAAGGCGTTTGCCTTTTGAGCCTCTTGGCAGACACTTGTAGGAGTAGATAGCATGCAATTGGTAGATCTTGCTTTTTATTGTAGAGATCTGGAGCAGAATAGTTGATACTTGTTACTTGATTGCTTGTCAGGAGTTGCATTTGGGAGGAAATGAATTGCTGGGTGTTTTTTTGTTACTGTGTTGGGTTTTTCAGTCTAGGTCAGTAAATGGTCTAATACTGTGGTATATAGGAACAAAATGAGAAACAACATACGAAGAATCTGAGAGGCTTGTGCTGTTCTGCTTCAAGTCAGCCAGTGTTTGAACTGTCAGGTATAAATTGCAAAATTAGCATTCCAAAAGTCAGATATGTGAAGCATCAGTTGACAAAGTTCCCAAGTTGAGAAAGAGATGTGTATATCTTTTTTTTTTTTTTTTTTTTTTTTTTCTCAGCAAGGAATTCTTTTGTTAGGAATTTAGCACCATCACCACCTAGATACTTGTGTAAAAGATTTCAATCTGTGGTTTGGTTTCATAGCATTAGCACATACTGTAGTTCTTCTGGTGGCTACAAGGTGATATCTATTTTCCAGCTGCTTCTACTGTACAATTATGTAATATTTCATTTTCTATCATAATCAGTGGATCATATATTTCATTTCAGTGTGTTTCAAGTCGAATTATGTTAGCAGTGTCTGTTACACAATTTAATTTTATTCTGATCTGATCCCATCTGAGGAACAGAGCTCGTATAATAACATGGGATGTTCCTGCATCTGTCTGCTTTGATGCAAAGTCCAGCAGTGGAGGAACAGTTAAGCATTCCTTCTGCTGACTCTGTTTTGTTTGGCTCACTGTTGTCAGTTTTTACGAGGATTGGTACTGCACATAAATAACTTCTCAGGGCACAGAAAAACTTACAGGTATCTAACACTGATCTGCACTGGAGTTCTTACCATTTTTTTAGACAGTGTAAATGGGTTTGGATGTACAAATGTGAAATGTCTTGGTACCAGAATTAGTCAATAGCTGTGAATTTGTATTAGAATGGTGCCAGATCTTGGAACCTTTGTGTTCCATGTTGTTTCTCTCCCTCTTCCAATAAGAGGTAAAAGTTGGACAATACAAACTTGGGAAAGTTTTTATGGTTATCAGAATGGCAATTTACTGTCATTTAGTGCGACGGCTGAGAGTCACGCTTGAATTGCTTTCCTTCAGTTAGTAAATAAGAAAACAGTCTGTCAGACTTCATCATCAAGACATTCTGTTAGTCTTAATCACATTTTTTTCTAACACTTTCATCAGGGATAAGCTGCTGTGTTGTAAGGGAAGATGAGTGACACCTGAAGGTATTGGTTTTGTTTAAACAAGTGTATAGAGGTTCTTGATCTTCTGGAGAGCTTGGCTCGTCTGCTGGTTAAGTTATTGTTTCCGTTTGATTAGGTATTTTGGAAGCAGTGGATATGCTGCTTCTGCTCCTCAGGTGTGTGAAAGAATAAGCTGCAGAACAGTACCTTTACTTCTGGTTTATCTTTTTTTCCTGTGCCTGATCAACTTCCACCTGAACAAATAAGGTTGCATCTCCAAGCAGCAACTCTTGAAAAAGGCAGTGTTTGGTGAATTCCTCCTTTATAAGAATTTCTAAATGAGAAAATGAGCTTAGACCAGGCTTTTTTTGTTCAGTGATGCCATGTGTGTGGGCAGTGGACCTGGTTTATTCTACTAATGCCTTAACCTTCCTTAAAGATAACAGTATTGAAATTCCAGTGTTGGGGCAGCATCTTGAAATTGACTGCCAGCAGTTTTTCTAAATGTCTTTTGTGTTCAACACTACAGGCTAACAAAGAATGCTAGGCAGGATGTTAAAAGTAATTCAGGATGGCAGAACATTCATCCCCCTCTTGTCCCACACCATCGATTCAACCCAGCCATACACAGCTATTTCTATATTCCTGCTGTTAGCATCTAGGTTCCATCTCTGCTCCTAGCTGTGCACATCCAGGGCCCTTTGAATATGTAGTATGTGAGTTTGAGAGCTGCATGTTGTGCAAGTGGAAGAGATCAGGAAAACAGAAATGGCATGACTGAGAATTATCTTGTTCTGGAATTCTGTGTTTTAACAATGCAGAATAGGTTCTGTAAGCAAATTTGAAAAGTTTCGGAGTGTTACATAACCTAAACATTCCATAGACCAAAAAATGAGAACTTCATGTCAAGTATCATATGATTAAACCTGCTGCTGTATAATGCTTGTTCTTGTAATCTTTAGAAAATGATTCATGAACTCATGTAGGTTGGAAGGAACCTTTGGAAGCCAGGCTCCTGTTCCAAGAAGGGATTAGATGAGGTTATTCAGTCTTGTCCTTCCAGGAGTGATGACACAGCATGCTTTTAGTTCGCAGCATCAGTGTGTAGTGGTTAGAGGGAATGCTTCTTTGAGAGAGCCTCTTCTGAAATAAGTAGTTTAAAAGGGGAAAAGTATGAGTATTTGATAAGGAGATATGTTTTTCATATACATAAGAAATCAGAAACCACTGACAGTGAAATATGTCTGCTATTTGAATAGTTCTTGTTTTCAACTAATAATCTATTTCTATGGCAATTAATATTTCCAGTGTGTGGAAGATGTTCCTAGTTGTTGATTCGCATTCTGTGTGGTATTTTGGGTCTAACTGATTTTTTTTTCCCCACTTTTTTCATTCTGGTTACCTAATATTGCTTTGATATGTGAGCAGTGAAGAACTATATGTGCCTTAATAATAAATGACAGTAATTCATTGGTTTCTTTTTGTACTGCAGACCAAAATCTACAACAGCAGGGCAACCCAATGCCAATGGAGTACAGTCAGAAGGTCTAGATTATGACAGATTGAAGCAGGTATGCATAAAGACAGCTTGGGCATCAGGACTTGTACTTCTCAAATACCAGTTTTGTGCTGCCTTACCTAACTAGTTTCAAGTGTCTGTGATTATTTAGCAGTTACTTTACCTCAGAATTATTTCAGTACTCTTAAGAGATGCAATTCTATAATGTCTCCTTACGCAGCCCCAATACTTACTCCCAGATGCTTGTTCCAGCTTTTGCGTTTCACAGTGCACAAAATGATGTTGATGTGGATGAACAGGAAAACAGTTTGGTTGGAAGACCTTTTTTTCTCTCTCAGAATAAACAAACCAAAGCCAACAGGACAGTTCCAGGAATATTATCACCAATTTTTTTTTTTTAATCGCATTAAATTCAAAAAGTCAAATTCATTCAAATTAAGTTTAAATTCAAAGAGTTGAACACTTATCCTGTTCTTGACAGCAAAACCGCATCCAATGGTGCCACCTTTTCAGTAGATACATTGTCTATCAGTAAAGAAGAGCTTTTTTTGAAGAAGGGGCTTCTTGTTAGATTGTTGAAATGCTACTGGATGGTTTGGAAAGCTTCTGGTAACAGTTACCTCTACATGAGTGATACTCTGTGAGTATAATATACTTTGTGCAACAAAAGTGTCAACAGATGTGTCACTTGTGTCAGGGAAGGAGATGCAAGTTAACAGCATTGCTGGTATTTAGACTGAAAGACCTACCTCGGTAGAGCTCGGGAGCTCCAATAGAATCCTCCATGTGAGCAACTGGATATAATTTATCTTTGGTCTTTAAGCTACTAGGATTGCCATTGAGTTAATATGATCATCTTTGCTAATTCTGGGTGATTAAGTCAGGGTTCTCTTTTGAGAGTATTTGATATCTGGGACATTAGGATGACGTTGATCCAAGAATGTTTCTATAAGGTATTTTTTTGTTGTCCATTTTAAGTTAAAACTGCTGTTTTGTTGTTTTTTTTCCTGCCCTGCTTCCTACAGCCTCTTCTGATATTTAGGGTGTTCAGTTCATTCTTTCCAGGTGAAAAAAAGATATATATATTGCTGATGTTAGCACCAAAAAATCCCCTGAGATTTTTGTTGAGTCTTTTGTAAGGAAATGCACTTTTCTTTTTATTAATAATTATTCCATGCAAAAGGTCAAAGATCTGCACTGAGACTGCACAGATCTGATTTTCTTTGCTGTTGTCCTAAAAGGAGACATTTTTATCTTACAATCTTTTTTGGCTGCATGCAGACTTAGGATTCTGGTGTCTGTTGTAGAGATGCAACAGGTACTCAGGAGGATTTTTGACACACTGCAACTTGCAGATGGGTGATTTGATTATTGTCTGTGTTGTTTTTTTTTTTTTTAATTGAAGTCTGTACAGACCTCATAAAGCCCTCAGATGTCCCAGGTTTCCAGCTGTCTGAATCAAGCTGCTTGATTGTTTCATCCTAAGACAAAATGGTCAGATGCTGTGAATTAGTTGACGCATTGCCCCTCCACGTTTGCTGTGTTTTGTGGTAGTGTGCTGTCATGTCTGTTCTCCAGTGGGAGGGTTACAGATGTTCCCACCTTGTTCAGGACTATAAATTGGGAGAGATGCTTTGGTCATTGCTGTTAATTGGAGACTGAGTTCATGCCTTTGTGTTTGAGGAACACCTCAAGACTGTCTAGTATTGGACATTCATATTCTAATCACAGTGGAAGGCTGAAAACATTGTTGAGTATTGAGTCTTCTGGATGAGTTAACTGATGATTACTGATTTGGCCAGGATGTGTTCAAGTACTCCTCAGAAGCAGCCAGTGCTTCCCACTCTGGTTTCAAAAGCAGCTTCAGAAAATAATTTCCCAAATCAGTTATAGAGAAGGCTGTAGAAAAATGAATGATAGATAGCATTTAACAGTCATTTTGATTACGTCAGATTCCAGTTTGCAGCTGGGACTGAGTTGCCTGTTTGTCTTTGAATAATTTCTTCTGTCCATTTTTTTCAAGATTTTGTTTAGAAGTTATGCTAGTGCAGTATTCTAATTTCTCTTTTTTAGTGATCACTCCTTGAACGAATTTATAGGACTTCTACACATATATCTACCTTTTTATTGTACCTGCTGTAAGAATGTTGTAGGCATGTTTTGGGTTTGGGAAATGAATTTTTAAGGTTGTGGAATACAAATTTCACAGTGGTTAAAGGTTTACTGAGAGCTGAAATAATTTTGGATTTCTGTTTGTGGAAAACTAAACATTACAAAGTTAATCTATTACTCTTATTTCACAGGATATTTTAGATGAAATGAGAAAGGAGTTAACGAAATTAAAGGAGGAACTCATTGATGGTAAGTATCATTGAGTCTCAGAGCAAGTAAAAGTGTAATCTTAATTTGTTTCTATTCTGAGAATGAAGTATTGATAAATGCAGGTTTCTTGTTACCTGCTGGCATCCTTTCAGTTGTGCCTGTGGTGCTTTCATACTGAAGGTCAGTTGAACTCCACGACACCGCTCTCATTCCACCATCTCAAAGAAACAGGGAAATACGATGGGAAGAAAGAAGCTCACCGTTTTAGATAAGGCTATTTACTAAAAGAGCGAGGAAAAAAAAAAAGCAAAGGCTGTGCAGAAGCAGAGTACCCTGACACCAGATGTTGTCTTTTGAATATGTGCTGTTTTTGAATCATTTGCAGTTGTCATTAATATAATGTGGTTACAGATTAGCTAAGTTAACAATTAAAATGCTCCAGAGCTGCTGGAGTACATATTTCAAAACTGACAATGTACAGGCAGTGGCTGTGTTTCCACCTTCTACACTTCTCATGCTCAGTCTTTAACATAAGATCCAAATACAAGAATTTCTGCAATTCTTTATTTTTAAAAGAAGATATTAAGTAGTCTTCTGTAGTCATGGGAAACTTAGAATATTCCACATATCTGTGGATCAAGAAGTAAAAGTATGTGAGAGATGGTGGTGTTTTTTTTTTTTAACACTTCAGTGTAGATTTCTTTTTCCTTGCGGAATGTACCAAAACTAAGGGTGACAAAGGTCATTTGCAAGTGACAAAATAGCAAATGTCATCGGCTGATGTGGTAGACAGAGCTGCCTGATGTGGGGCTTAAGGTAATGCAGTGCCTTCCTGTGTGTTTCAGTCACTGTTCAGTAAAAGTTTATTTTCTGTGTTAATATTTTGACTGCTGCATAGTCCAGCCTAACAATGTGATGCACATAATGTGCAGCCCAGAGGCCCTTCTTAAACTAAAACCAAGTAAGCCCACACGTGTGTTTCTCAGCATCTCAACAAGAGTGGCTCCAAGGCTGGATGTGGCTCTGCGCAGCCTGGTCTTGTTGTTGGCAGCCCTGCTCACAGCAGGGGGTTGAAACTAGACCATTTTTGATGTCCTTTTCAACTCAAGCCATTCTGGAATTCCGTGATCTCCAGCAAGTGTACCACTGAGATACGGAACAAAAAAAAATTGCTAATGAAGACTGCAGAGGGGGGAAAGGTACTGCCTAGCTGAGAATCAGACGTGTCTTTAACCATATGGAGCTACGTAACATATGACCATTCACTTTCTGTGACGGCTTTAGAAGGCTGAGCTTTCTTTAAGAGGCTAGTTACATATCCTGGCTTTATTCCTCGTTTTAAAAATGTATGATTTGTTGATTATTCTCTCTTTCTCTGCAGCTATCAGGCAGGAACTGAGCAAGTCGAATACTGCATAGAAAGACTAGTACTAAGCCGATGTGACTCTTTAACTTGGTATAAAACTGACTACGTTTGTGAGCTGTTAGAAGAAAATGGAAACAGAGACTTGGAAGGAGGGAGAAACAACTTATTCTGAAAAGCTTCAGACGCATCACTCTGGTGATATGCTATTTCCCTCCTGGTTTGCAGCTTTTTTCTGACCTTTACAGCAGGGTGGAAAAGAGTCTTAAGGTTACTGTAACGATTGTGCAGAAATTCCTACACCTTTCAGACAAGATCACAGTGCTTTGAAGTATACTCATGTCAAAATAAAATTGCACATGTTTCAGAATTTGTTGTTAAAAACAAACAAACGAACAGGGAAAAGCTTGGGAAGGCTTTTCAGAGAGGTTTTCTTTATTAATGAAGGATTTAGCAAGTTATACTGTTGTACTTCAGATGTATCTCAGGTTTGTCTTCCTATCATATCTGATGTTTCCATGAATAATTTAAGAGATCAGATGTGTGTTAAGTTCAGTTCACAAAATATGGAACAATTAGAAATACGTACTTTTAAAGGGCAATATTTGTATGTGAATGACCTAGACAGTGATCACATGTCAAGATTTTGGGATTTTATGATAGGAAGCCTCTCTAGTTAGCCTTCATGCAATTTTATAGGAAAAATAAAAGCAATTGCAGTCCAGAGTTTAAAGATGTAGATGCCTTCCTACATTGTTACAATGCTTTACCAAATCTAAGACTTCTACATAATGCGAATCAGCAGTCAAATGTAAATCATTAGTATGTTGTAGATTTACAGTAGATTTTTGGGCTTTTTTTAGATTTATGCATGTGGACATTTTTGTAATGTAACACAACACAGCTTTTTAATTAAAAAAAAAAATTGCATGTCACAGATATTAAGTAGCCTTTTCATTTTTAAGGCTTAATTTATGCCCAGAAAAATGTGGGATGAGGGAGGGGGAAGGTGACACATTTTTTTTATTACTTTCCACACTTTTCTTCATCTTACATGCATGTGTAGTAATGAGGAAAATGTGACTTTATCAGTAACCATGTTAATGGAACCAGGTACTTAATCCTTTTTTTTTTTTGTATTTTTTTTCCAGTTTTGTATTTGAAATTCAGTAACACTTCCATAATGGTTCTGAAACTCCCATGAGAATCTGACTCATTTTTTGATGAGAGAACAAACATTTAGACATCTGAGTTACTGAGGATGCACCCATACAAGTGCAATATTCTTTACCTTTTTACCGTGACCCTCCACTTCACTGTTTTCTGAGACTCCTTTTTTGATGGGTTAATGAAACAAGTCAGCAGTAAGTTACGTTAGAACAATGGGACATCAGATCACAGTAAATCTCCCCTTCTGATTTACCTGCCACCTTCCTTCCAAAAGAGAAGAAAAACCTTTCTAAAACCACCACCACCAAAAATAGCTGCTCCACACAATCCAAACTGAAAGACAGCAGCACTGTGCCATTGGTTTCAGTCAGTAATTTGAGAATCTCTTTCAGGGCAGATGCCACCCTTCAGTTTCCCCAGGTTTTCAGACTTTGTAAATTGCTTTGATTTGGTGCAATATGGTGGCGTAGAAATCCTGTGAATCGGACCTGTAGCGCTTTGGAAAAATGAGGTGGATCAAAATCTTCCCCTTTCCTTTGCACTGTCAGTTTCTCTGAGCCGTACGGTGCCGTGTTTGCTTTGTGATCTGTGCTGATCTGAAACGGAAGTTTACTTGCAACTTTTGGAGAGAATAATGTTTCAGCTTAAAAGTACGTGCAGCTCCATCCCGGGGACAAATGACGTACTGTCCTAAGTGCTGAACACCGAAGCAAAGCAGCACTGACTGGTTTGGAAAGGCTTAAGTTGGATATTTTCTCCAAACATTTCTTGCTTCTAGAGATTCAAATTCCGAGATGAGACTACAGTGGAAATACTGCCTAATTCAATTCGTGAGATCGTTTCTTTAAAAATAAAGAAGTTGTTTTTCTGCATGCATTTCTTGGAGGCATTAACAGAAATCCGTAGTAACCTTGTAAAGTACTGTTTTTCTCAAAATAAGAGGAGGCATTTTCATCTTTGTTCTTGTAACTTTGTTTCACACGGACATTTTCAGCATTAAGGAAGTTTACCCTTGTCAGAAATCATGTCGGATTTGTTTTTAGGAGAGCTGAGGAGTAGCGTAGCGGAATAGTGTGAATGGATATAAGTGGTCCAAAATTAAACGAGAAGCGACTAGGTTGTGCAAGGAACTGGCTTATGCACTAAACGTTTTGTGCCTTGGTCTAAAATTAACATGATTTCTGTTCAAAAGAAAAAAAAGGAACAGATGTCTTCTTTCGTGCTGCTTCTACATACGTACTTTCTATAATCCCAAATTGTCCAATTGGTTCTTTCCAGAAAACCTGATTGAATTAAAGATTACTGTAAACATTTCCTGTCATACTGACAGCTGCACCATTTCCAGAGATTTCAGTATTGAAAATGAGCTACAGAAGCTAAGATTATTTTGCCTACTGGTAACTGAGTTCTTTGATAACCATATTGTGGTGGTTCTGTGCTTTTGTATAATGGGTGTCTTAAACTGAGGACAGTTTAGGGGATCCTTTCTGATTCCAGGGAAGCATTGCTTTCCTCAACACTGTGATCTAATCTGTGATAAACCTGTACTATATACAAGTGGCTAACAAGTCAACCACAAACAAACTGAATGTAAAAATCTTAGTGCTGGTGCTGAAATCTCTTCAGACAGTCATAATTTCCAGTTCATTGTTTTGAAAAGTTATCGAGCATCAAGTGTCAATCAAAAACTGAAGACGATCACTAATGAATGTTGAATTTTCACGCATTTAGGTTTACCTTCTTTTTAGTTTCTCAGTTCATTCTCTGCTATTTTTACCATATTGTGTCATTTTAAATTTCTTACATGCTAATGTTTTGTTTGAGCGAATGAAATAAAATTGCAATATATACACGTTGCCACCATTTATTTATGGAGCTTGGGAGAAGAATCTCCTTCGTTTACTACTCAAATTCTTGGAAACTTTAATGTCTGCTCATTCAGCAGTCCTTGGCTCTGCTGCTCGTTTCTGGTTGTCCTTGGGAGGATTTGGTAAAGACAACTAAACACCTTACACAGGATGTAATTGCAGGGGCTGTAACGTTCACGAATGGTGTACATAAATCACGGTTCATTTTCCATGGGATGTTGTTTGCATTCTAACGTGGCACACAGTTCGGTCTCTGTATCCACAGAGAATTTGGAGGGAAGGGAGAGAGAAGGCTGACGTGAAGTGTTCACAAATTCATTGTGGTTGTTTTATTCATTATTCTGTTCTTCAGCTTAGTTGTAGGTCGCCCTTGTTCACCGGGAGCTGGAGTCAGAACGCAGTTTCAGTGCAGTGCTGGTAAAACAAGTCATGTGCATTGCTTACGTGGAGCACATCACTGTTTTTGGTTGCAGCAAGCTACGAGATAAGGTAGTTAATACAGAAATGAGGTAACTCAACTTCAGCAAACACTGGTGCCAGTGCCAGATTTGTTGCTGACTGTAACGGTCATAAAAGGGTTGGGGTGTTTTTTGTTGGTAGGTTTTTTCTTTGTTGTTTTAGTAAAAAAAAAAAAAATCTCTGAATGCTATTATGAAATCTGTCCATCGGTGACTGGAGATGCATGATATCTGTTCTTCGAAGTTGCACATTGCAGAAGTAGAAAAGTGGTCTGAAGATCACTGAATCAAACTGATTATGACATTTTATACTGGTGATCATGATGCTATAACATTTTTAGAAGAGAATATTGCCTCAGTGGCAGTGCCAGGATATCTCAACAACAATCACATCAAGTTTGCAGAATGATGAGAAGGTGCCCTCTTTTTCTATTAGCTGCTGAGGATCACGGAAAAAACTTCTAAAGCTATCCCTGTACCTAAAAGCTCAACTGTTTTGGGGGGAACTGACTGTATTCTCCTGTCCTCATGTGCTCTCACTGTTGAGTTTTTGATAATGAACAGATGAAGGAGGAGTCGGTGATTTCCATGCAACTGGTCAGAGCGTATTGCTTGAACAGGTTAAAACACTTCAGCTGTTTGTCTTAAGGAGTGTCTTTGGAGCATGGAGACGCTGAGGATTAAATAATCTACATCACCTGCTGACTAAGAAGGTCTTAATGGGGGGAGAGAAGTCTGTTAAATCAGCCATCACAGTGTGTATTACTGCTTTCACACATTTGAAAGACTGTTTCTTCTGTCGCATTCACATGGGCTGACTTTGAGTTAACTGTTCAGTTTTGGGGGATGATCACCTAAGAATGGTGGAATGAGCCTCGAAAAAAGACTCGGAGGGGATCTATCCACATCTGTATCTCAGATGTAGTTATCTCAGATATTTATCTGAGGTGCAGGAGGCAAAGGGATGAGGCTGGACTCTTCTCATCAGTGAGTGATGACAGGATGAGGGGAAATGATCACAATTAAGTCACAAACCTGAAGTTAATGCTGTTGAGTGACTTGAGAGTATGCGAAGGGGTGACTGTGGCACCCAGTACAGTAGCGGCTGTGGTTCCTGGCAGGTGTAGCAGCACAGTCCTGTCAGGCACAAGGAATTAAGCTGCAGCAGAAGTGCAGTGCCTAATCAAGACTAACTGGAGGGAGACTGTAGTTAGCGTGGGGTGCACAGGTTTTGTCTGATTAGCAGATGTTCTTATTCCATCAGTAGGGAAGAAATACTCGTTGCCTTTTTCCTTTTTTTAATCTTCCTTTTTAAACTACCTTGATTCTGTTGCTTCTAGATAAAATGCTGCGCGTTTTCAAGCCCTGAGTCTCCTCAGCTTCTCTGCAGTAGATGTGCATTGTACGACATGGTTTGGTTTTAAGTCTCAAATGTTTCCAGACGTCAGATGTAATTCTGTCTTTGAATATCGGTGGCCCTGTATTTGCACAGCCTGGTAAATGCAGTCCATCCTCTTTATGCATCTATTAAAAAAACCCCAAACAATGCAAGCAATAAAACACAATATGAATTGCAGGAGATTGTGCTTTTTTCTTAAAACTGGAGGGTAGGAATCCTGCTCCTCACACCCAGAGCGGGCAACAGAACGGCTCATGTTATTTTCAGCTGCTTACTTAAAGTCTCTATGCTCTGGACTTGCATGCCTCGTCTGTACAGTGTTGCATGTTATGGATATTCCATATCTTCAAATGCTATTAATACGACCACAACGTAGCACCTGTAGTAAGCTGTGAATAACCAATAAAAGATATTTGACGGCATTTCTTAAACTAAAATTGATTTGCTAATGAACTCAGATACAGATGGTGAATAAATACGTAGCAATTCCTCATAAGCAGTAGATCCTTTTTGAACAAGGAGCTTGGTAACATTCATGACTGGTGCAGCCTGGAGCAGGAGGTGCAGGGCAAGGCAGCGCTTCCATGTCTGCTGGGAGTCTTTGGGCTCTGTCTGCTACTGAGCTTCAGTAGTACAGAGTTTGGCAGAGGTAGGAAGGTAAAGCTTTGTGTGGATAAGTCCCTCACTAATAATTCAGAAAGGAAGCAGTGTTTGCTTCAGAGTGAATAAGAGGGAGAATGCTCCAAGTGTGCAGTTCTGTCACCTTATCCCACGTGCTGTCACTGCACAGTGATGCTCACAGGGGGAACTTGGGTGCAGTGCTGCAAGGATGGATCGGAGCTGTGCTGAGATACTAAAAGGTTGCAGGTGCAGTGAGGGAAGCTGAGATCTTTGCCTGAAGTCATCCTAGCTTCAGTTGAGGTATGTTCCACGTGTCACTGGCATGTTCCCTGGAGAATGTTTATAGTCTTAAATAGCTTCAGAAAAGGCAGAGGATGGCTGTTGGCCAATCTGTTTTTGTTCTAAGGCCTAATTTTAGCTTAAAAAACTGACTGACAGCTGTGGCATCTCCGCTGCTCCCTGGAGAGAGATGTCTCTCCCTTTGTGGCATAGGAGCTGTGTTTCCATCCCACATAACCTGCACACACATGGAGCGATGGGGACAGCAGTGGCTTGGCCTAGCAGCCACCAAGCTGTGAACAAGGCAGTTAGGTTTCTCTAACCCAGCCAGTTCCTTACTTGCCCTTTCTGCTGGCTGCTCTGTGATTTGCTGTGCACAAATGCATGCGTCCTTCAATGCATGTGCATTGCATGGGGGCACACAGGCCTAAATGTGCCTGGATCCTTTCCCATGCTGAGATGATGGAAACATTGTGAATGAAGTGCAAAAGCTCTGAAATTATTAAAAGATACTGTTCAACATTTTTTCTTTCCCAAGCAAATAGAGCATGTAGACATGAGAAATTCTCACATTGGGGCGGGCAGTGGTCATCTGCCACCTGAGACCTTTCATTTCTTTTCCTTGTGACATTAATGTTGTGAGGATACAATTTTGCTGACAATTTTCAAGTCAGGTCGCTATACAAAACAGTAAAATTACCTCAGAAATTGCCCTAAGTGATGCAGCTTCATTACTCAACCATCAGAACGTTCCCAAAGGACTTCTTGGAGTTCCTTGTAAGGTCGAAATGCTGCTGGTTTTGTTGATCTTTGGAGATGCAGAAAAAAATAGAAAGTCAATACTGTACAAGTTTGCAGAAATGTCATTAATTAAATGAAGTCCGGGCTGCTGATCTAAGCAGCTGCTGAAGTTTTGTTTTTATTGGATCTTGCCTGGAGTACTCCTTAGTTATATGAACCCAGCACCAAACAGTTCAGCTGTGTCCGGGCTGCTGAGCTAAGCAGTGCTGAAGTTCCCTTTCCCAATTGGATTTTGCCTGGGAGTCCCATTTCAAACACCTCAAAGCGTTCTAAAGAATTTTAGACTAGAGCCATTCCTTCGTTGCTGCCCTACTCAAATTTATTCCACTGCCATTCCCTTAGAGCTTCCTGTTTTATTGCTGTACTTTTTGCAAGTAGTTTGTGGTGTGTGAGATTACTTGGAACGGTTTTCCTGGTGGTTGTGCTGCTGTTGTTTGCTTTTATGAAGCCCGTGCTCCTGAAATGGGAGCATTTGAACGCGTTTCCATTTGTGTGTAGTGCTGAATGTGTGTGCTTTCCAAATGGTTACTGCCAGGTGGGGAGGATGATGCGGGAGGCAGAGCTGAGATCTAACTGCAGCTTTCCAGCCCAGCACTCAATACTGAGATGCAAAAACTTAAAGACCTCAGCACAATGCACCTCAGTGCTGTGGAATTAAGTCACTGAGGAACGTTTAAGTTGGTTATTGTTTCCTGTTCTTTACTATGTGCAGCTCCTCTGTTCATGGCAACGTGGCTGTGATTGCACTGATTGTGGGCCTGTTTCTGAGTGTTATTGCTGCGTTAGTGCTGTCAGAGCTGATGTACTTCTGGAGCATCCCTTTCAGCTCAGCTTTGCCCCAAACAAGGGTTTGTGTTCTTCAGGGCCAGATTTTGAGACAAGCAAAGGTCATCCCCCCCATCCAGTGTATACCGTTCATCCCAGTGCTACTGTGCATGTGTTGTTGTGATGCTCTTGCCGTGTCACTGTTTTAACACCCTCACAAAATCCTTTAAGAGCAGTGATTTTACCATGTCTTCCTTTTGGAACTGGAAACCATCCCCATAGCTTCAGATCATATCTTAGGAAAACAGACATAAATCTTCTAAAGAATGAATGAAATTACTGAGCAGCACCAGAGCCAAGGGAGAACTCTGAGATTCCTCTTTGTGCCACTGCACCCCAATCAATAACAGATTACTTCTAAAAGCATAATTTTTTCCATCAGCAGGATGCCATTTGATGGCAATTTCAGTTAATTTGTGTTTGCGTACTTCAGAGGTTCTCAAGCTGAGTACAGTGATGTGAAATGTGTGTCTCAGCTCTCGTCCCAGCAGGACAATCCTTTATGAAGTTCCCCCCACTGCCAGGTGAGTGTTCCCCAATTGCTGCCTGGCAATCCCACGTGCTGCAGGCAGCACCTTCGCTTGTCAGACTGCTTTGTCACAGCTGCAGTGGGTTTCTGTACCTGCTGCTTTTAACGATGACGAGAATCAGCTTTACAAAACTCAGGGATGGATTTGAAATAGAGACAAGGCTGACCATTTTAAGGTTTTCAGGTTATTTTTTGTTTGCTGGATCTGCTGGTTGATGTTTGGTCTTCCAAAGAGTGACAGAGTGCTTCAGTAGAACTCTTTCTGGGTGGGAAGTGTGAGGAGGAAGGTCCAGGAGATTACTGGGTTTGTTTCTGCTTGGGCGTCAATATTGCTTTAAGGGTTTCCAAGGGAATGATTGAAACGCTCTGTGGAATATAACCAACCCTGAAAGTGAAATATGAGAGAGACAAAAGGAAGTACGTCTTGACCAAGCTCGGATGATCGACGCGAAGGTAAGTAATCTGAGAAACCCTTTGGAATGGCACCATGGCAGAGTTGCAGGAGATCTATGCTTTGCGAATCACGGTTTGTGAAGTTATGGTTACAAAATAGATGAAATAGGTTTGGTGAAGAGGATTCTGTTGGATGGCTGATGGCTGTAGGCTTCATGGATGTTGAAGATGCTTTATGAGCTTCCAAAAAGAAGAAAAGATAGTAAGTGAGCTTACAGCCAGGTCCACAGTGGTGCTTAGGTGCCTAATTGCCAATGATATTCAGTGCCTCTGTACTTCGTTTGGAGTTCCGTGCTTTTCTGCCAATGCCTCAATTGCTCTTCTTCCATAGCACGGTATTTCCTTTGTGTGGTGTGTCTGTAGCTTAGTTCCCCCATGTCAAGATTCCTGCAGTTATATCTTAACAACAGCAAAAAGTGGTGTTGTAATTAAAGGAAGAATGGTCTCTCTGCAGTTGTAGAGAATGTGGGGAAAGGGGAGGTGATGTAACCTGTGCTGCTTGACATAAAGCTCTTTGCTTTAAACAAGTAAAAGATGCCTGCCAAGCCTCAAGATGCAGTGGTACAAATACTCAAGCATTAACTGCAATACGAAGAACAGTATTGAAAAATGCCAACATACAAACAGCCCCAGAGGGTGCTTGGCTCAGACTGGAGCCTCAGTCGTGGGGCTGTGTGTAAATGAGCAAGTAACCGTTTGCTGTGCAGTGACCCAGAAAAGGCAGCAGCCCGAGCAAGCGGTGGGGCAGCTCCACTGCACGTACAATGCCCAATATTGTGCTGTGTCATGGGAAACATGCAAAATAGCTGCAGCCAACGAAGAGGAAAAACGCGGTCTGTGGGAACGGAGGTATTGCTTACAATGCAGGGGTTGCACTCTGCTAACTACAGTGGGGCAATTAGGGGAAGATGGGTATGATTCCCTATTCTTAAGTATGTAAAATCTTGTTTAAAAAGGGGGGGTGAGGGGGAAAGACGTTTCCAATGGGCAGTAATGGAATTCATGAAATGATGATCTGTGGGAGGGAGCAAACCTGTCCAAACCATCTCCTTGAATGAGGTCATCTGCTCAGCTGATAAGGATGAAGGCATCAAGATTCTATCTCAGCTCTAACGATGCTCTGAGAGCATCCCACAAGACCACGCAGGAGTGGAAAGTCATGTCTTGAGCTCACTGCTGTTACAGTAGTGGCTCAAACCGGTTTGGAAGATGCAATGAAGACCACAATTTTACAGTTTACAAGTGAAATAGTTCACAAAATTCTTGTGTTCTTCACGAAGGGTTTTATTGAGGGATCTCAGTGATGACGGCTGAGGCTCATACGGTGGTGCCTCACTGAGGGGTTTGACTGAAGGATGCCTAGAGCTCCAATGCATACCCACGTTTCTGTTACATTTATGGAGACTTTGCTTGTAGAAATTCCATGCAGGAACACAAAGCAGCCTGTGGCAATACAGAGGTTTTGATTAGAGGATCTAATCTCTCAGTTCTCATCCAAAACTGAAGATTGGAAAAGCTTCATGAGGTAAAGCTGCATGAGGTCTGCACCTTAGACTTTTTAAAAGGAGTTTTTCCTACAATTTAGTTGTATTTTTACTCAGGTTCCATTCATTCTTCTGTGACGTTTTAAAATAATTCCTTTCCTTTTTCTCCAGTGTCTGAATGGCTCTTTCCTTGATCTCAGCCTTTGATCGCGTTCAAGCAAAAATAACATCCTCCAGGGGGATGCTCGGTGCTGATCTAGGCAAGTTTTTCATGCATCTCCTCATCAGCCTTGGGTGCTGCATAGTAGGAGCTGAGAGGGAAAGCACGAGCATTCAGGCTTTACTTGTGGTAGCAGTATCTTTGTACTAAAAGAAAGAAATGAGATGCAATAATCTGTATTTTAAAAATTGGAAACCTAACCCTGACATTGTCGTATTTCTAAGAGCTGAGCTCAAAAAACTGCTAGTAAGACTGCAAGAAAAAAAAAAGAAAAAGAGAAGGATGTCTTGGTTCTGTGGTTTGCATTATTTCCTGATATGAGGCAATGTGTTCCTTTGCTGTATACCTACTTTGACTCTAAATGCACAGAAAAAGTGCATTGTGCCGGGCTGCTAATGCATTTTAGATACAATTTAGAGTCAGGATGTTAGTTGTCACCATCTTGGGTCAAGACCAGTTGGGTGCTGGTAAGGCAAAAAGCTTTGGGGTGAGTAATGTTGGCTGTTGCTTAGTGGAGCCTACAGCAGTGCTATGAGTACAGCTGAACGCTGGGCCTCATACACCAGTTGCTTAAGTAGCGGTGTGTGCTGGGCATCTGTTGCATCAGCCCTTTTTGGCACAGATGCCGTGTGCAGTCTCCTTAAACATCTCTGTTTGTGGAGCTTTCTTCAGAAGTGGCGATGTGTTCTATGATTTGGAGGTCTAATTCCATATCATTCGTCCTGTTATAGCACTGGATGCGCAGCTCATCTCTCGTGGTGTCTTTACATGTCCTCTGAAACAATGTTTTTCTTCTAAAAAGCGAAGTAGAGGCTCTCTGCTACTGCAGGAGGTCAGGGCGTGGTGAAGCCTGGCTCCCTGCTGTGGTGAGCTGCTCCTCGGATAAGTCACAGCCCACAGCTGCCAGGCCTCAGCAAGACGAGCGGGGCCTTATCAGAGTCCTCAGGAGCTCAGCTGGCAGTGGGCAAACATACTGTTGCAACAGGGCTTCCTCTATCGCTCGCCAACTGCCTCTAGTCTAGGCTAAGGCACTGAGATCAGTTCTTCCACCCTCTCCCCGCAGGGGAAGATGCTGCGACGCATCAGGCTGCCTCAGCGCCAGCAGGTTGCCCGTGACCCACAAGAGTACAAGTGATGGGATGCCGTCGGTGTCCCTGCTTCCCGATGCTCTACAGTGCCCTGTGTTACCCACTGAGCATCCTCCAGGGTGGATTAGAGGAAGTGCCGGGCAGCTGCCACGCACAGCCCTCCTGCTGGCAGCAAGCAATGCCTTCACTCGTTGCAGCGCCGTGGTGTTGTTTCTGTGCTAACCTTGAGGACACCTCCACCCTCTGGGAGCGATCGTAGTACTGCGGCATTTGGGGGGTTTTATTCCCATGACCAATTGGCAATTCAGGTAGTTTTGCAGAGTTTCGGGGTAGGTACTATGTCTAAGACGTGCTAATTAACAAGAGGTTATTAATGGTTATTATTAATATTATTATTAAGGTTATTATTAATCTTCATTAATGACTCTGCTGTGTATTTTCTAACAACTTGACTGCAGTGGCATCTGCTGGCAAGGCCTACAACTGCAGGGTTTGCAGCGGTAACAGATGGGATATCCTTGTGTTAGTACAGGCATTCTGGAATGTTTTTTGAGCTATTTAAAATGCCATATCAAGGACATCTAAAGCTCGGAGCGAGCAGGCCTGGCCTTACAGCTCACAGTGCTGTCAGCTGCTGCTTGGGCTGGGCTCTCCAGCTCTGCTCAGCTGGAATTATCCTGTGATGCATATACAAGTTCAAGCCTTTGCTTTAAATATCATGCAATATGATGTTCTTGCTATGCTTTATTTACTTACTTGGGGGATTTGCTTTCCCTGAGTTGGTGTCTGGGCTATGACCTCTCAGACCTGTTGAAATCATCGTTTGAAGTCCAGCACAGACAGAAAACGTGTCCATGTGTACGTGCTTTCCTACCTAGGCTGGGCAATATTTCATAGTAATGCTGTCAAAGAGCATAGTTTGTCCTCAGATGGGAAATGCAAGCAGGAGGAAGAGCCTCGGGAAGTGGGGAGAAGAAGTGAAAGGAGCTGAGGCCTGCTGAGGGTATGGCACATCAGCAGCTGTTTGTAAGCAGTACCCTGGGGCTTGTCAATGCAACATGTGCAGCCCGGTATGTCAGCGTATGTCACTGATACAGATGTGGAGAGGAGGGGACAGACATAGTACAAGACAGTTTTGAATTGATGTTGCTGTGAAGGCCTGTCAAATATGCAAGGTTAGGGAATTATATTTCATGCAAAAATTGATTTTCAGTTCAGCAGTGCAGTGATCTCAGGGTCTCAGCTAAATTTCATGCTAAAAATGTTTCTTTTTAGTCAAATGTTCTGTGATATCAAGTAAACAAGCAATTGGTTTTGTCATTTCTTCCTCCTAAGACTCTCTACCAGAAAAGGTCTCCTCAGTTTCACTCTTCTGAAAGTGCACAACATGTTGGGTTTTTTTTTCTAAAGCCTTCTGCAGGTAATGCAAAAAGATATGTTCAGTTAAAACATATTTTTACCTACGATGGCATTATATACACACCTATACGTGCAGACTATAAGCATAGTGGTGAGAGACTCAATGAGCTGCGTGGGCCTCCTCCTGTACTACATGGTAACTTGTCAAGAAAGCGTATTGTTATGTATAGATCCAAGGCATATAAAAAGAATCACAGAACTGTAGGGGTTGGGAGGGACCTCCAGAGATCATTGAGTCCAGCCCCCTGCCAAAGCAGCTCCCTAGCCCAGGTTGCACGGGTAGGTGTCCAGGCGGGTCTTGAAATAAGAACTACAGCAAGTACTGTTTAACTCTTCTGCAGATTTGCAGGAGCCACAGGTACAACTGACTTACTCTACGGTAGGAAACAACGGGTAAACTAGGTACAGCAAAGAGCTGTTAAAGCTTTTG
The DNA here is from genome assembly GCA_036925125.1 of Oreortyx pictus. Taxonomy (NCBI): domain Eukaryota; kingdom Metazoa; phylum Chordata; class Aves; order Galliformes; family Odontophoridae; genus Oreortyx; species Oreortyx pictus. Next base: position 16,640,143 of record JAUPFR010000002.1, read on the forward strand.
GAAAGCTGTTGTGCTTAGTCTTGGTGCCGTGTAAATGAAGCTGCTTTCTGAAGTGCTGTATCACATTTCAGAGCTACAACAACACAGACTCAGAAAAACTGAGACGATTTTAATTGAGCGTAATGTGATCCTAAGTGGTGTTTGAGGTTTTGGGGGAAACACAATAGGACTGGTGCTCTGATAGAATGTATTCCACTCCAGGGATAATACGTTATCTGTTTTTGAACAGAACAACAAAAGCCCTGAAGTAGCTTAATGCTGATCTGAATGGTTCACTATATTATTGGAAAACAAGTTTTGCTGTACTGTCTGAGTGTTTGAGTCCCGACAGCTCACAGGAGCTCCATCAAATCCTCACTTTGTTGTGAGCCCTTCAGCAACAGCACGGAGAAATTAACGGGCTAAGGCAGCGAGCAGGAAACCATCTGAAGCACAGAAACCACTCTGCTGGGACAGCTGTTTGTGGGTGCTGCTGCAGGCTTCCATTTGTCACAGTGGGAAAAAAAAAAAAAGATGAAAAGCAGAGCAACCCCCTGCTGCTTCCTCTCCACCTTTCAGAAGGCACTTGGCTCATCCTGACGGCAGGAATGGAATGGGAAGTACTGGAAGTACTGCTGCAAACCTTCACATCGTGTCATAAGCACGTGCATCTGCTTGAACCCAAACAAACCCATTGCCTTATGAAGGACTTGACCATGGACTGCATCTGGCTCCACCTGAAAATTTTTATTGTGCTCTATATGAACTTTCGTTGAACCCAAGCCATGGTTCTCCTGGTTACCATCCCCACTGCTTTCTGTAGTAGACAAACACCTCTGCACAGAGCTCTGACACAAGTCTGACCTGAAGCCCACGTGCAGAGATGGGTGTGCCAGGCTGGGATGTGCCATGTGTCCTGCACACAGCTTCCTGCTTCCAGACATGCCTAGAGTGGAAGATCTGGATTTCACCTGACCTGCTGAACTGGAACCTTGCCATTCCCAGAAGCAAAGAGAACCTAACTGGCTTTTCCTAAAACACTGTATGGCAACAGGGGCATAATGAAGCTGAAGAATTCTGTCAAGGACTTTCTTCAAAAGTGACAGAAGTATTTGTTATGCATAAGTTAGATGTTTAGAAATTCAGATACGTGACAGTGAAGTGCTGCTTTTCTGAGGGGGAGGGAGCAGGGGGTTAAGAAAGGCAGCAGCAAATTAAGGTCTTTCTACAGAGGACTACAGGTGCACCGGGACCCAAAAAGTCAGAACTATTTTCTGTTCCTTTTCTCTAAGGAAGAAGAATGCTGCAAAAGGTGATGCTGTTTTTGCCATTCATCTACAAGTGTCCACTGTAAATGGGATGAAGCAGGAATTGTCAGGTTTTAGCATAAAACCAGAACTTGCACGTGGTGCTACCAAGCACAGCCAATGAGGCAATGAGACAACACTGGTTTGTTCATACAGAACTTCTGATGTGTTCAAAACTTTCATTTTCCCAAGAATGCAAATACTTCTGAAACCTCCAACAAAGCATAAATTTCAGTGCTCCATAATTCACACAGTTTCAGTGACTCATGGCATGAGGGAGGGATCAAGATCTGAATTAACCATCCTGGCACTTGAGGATAAGCCTCAGTCAGAACCACTCTCATGTTTTGCTTTGCAGCGCACAAACAGTCCCAGAAAGATTCCCTTTAGAACGCTTTTTGAGTGTTATGGAATGTTATATTTTAAAGTATTTCTCCTGAAGTTGAGGTCTGAACTGAACTAAAACATTTCTGCAAATGAAGTATATGTGGGTGAGTGGGAGGTCCACTGGGATTTGAATTGGACCCAACCCTGTATGTACAGATTATAGTTGACGTCAAACTTGAATCAGAAGTTTGCTCCCCTCTCATCCCAGTTACCTTCCTACTCCTGGAAGCCTATGTCAATAATGCACTTGTTATTTCCCTCTGAGTTACTGTACGCTGGTATTGTTCTTGTCTATATGTTCACTTGATTACACGGCTGTGTGCTGAGCCTGTCATTGCCGTTGCTGCTCCATTATGTGCATAATTATTTCTGGGTGGGCTGCCAGAACTGCTAATGATGCTGCATCAACTGCCACTGCTGCGAGAGCCGACGGCTGCGTGCTGGCTTCCACAGAGCGTAATTAAAGGTAGCACATGGATGGAAAGAGCAATGTGGGTCAGTGTGTTCTCAGCATTTCCTTCGTGGAGGCACTGATGGAGTAGAGGGTTTTGCATCACGATCCCAATAATGTGCTCCAGGAGGGACCTCCGAGTCTCCTGTGCTTCCACAGTGAGCATCTTCTTGGTAGCTTTCTTGGTAGCTCTCTTGGTTTTTGTGCACTGCATGCAGATTGAGAACTGCTCCTTCAGTGTGACTGTGATGAGTAAATGCATCCCAGTTCTGCAGAGCCTTACGCTGATTGCTTTGCTTTTCTCTGGTCGAACAGTAGCACCTCAGACAGAAGAAATGCTGCATGCTCACAGCACGTGCTGTGGCTTGCACAAGTGGTACCTCCAAATAGTCCCTTGTGTTTTGAGCCTGTTTTCTTTGTTTCTGTGTCTGAAGTTGCTGTGGAGAAGTGGTGCTTTGGGATTTTCAAGTCCAAACTGTGTGGCCCCTGTAACATGGAGAAATACCTTTTAGGATATAATACCAAAGCAGCACTGACCCAGGGCGGCCTTTTCAACTCGAGCCAGTGCTGTAGGCATCATCTCAGATGTGCGTGACAAATCCTTATTTCCACACAGACTGTGAAAGAATAGGTTTGCTAAACATCATCCCTCATGTGTCTGTCCCTATGTGAAACGTGTGTTGTGCTTGAGATCACTTCCAAGTGGCTCCCTCGTGGATCACAAAAAGGAAATAGATGTATTGGGAAAGTGCTGGACGCTGGGCTCAAAAAGTGATTGTATCATTCAGACATCTCATTCTGGTTCAGCTAACAGGTTAATTCAGCAGTCACTGTGCTGTGTTCCTAACCACCCTGCAATATATAACTGGTATATTGTATATACCAGAAAGCAAATGCGTCCTGGGTGTGGGCCAGCCTGTGAAGGTATTACAGCTGAGAACAAGCTGAATGTTGTCTAAAAGATGTATAATTCACTGCAGAACTTCTCCTGTCTGCCTCCTCCCATTTTTTTTCCTAGTTACCCTGCAGCAACCCAGTGCCTGAGACGATGAAGTGATGGCCAGAGGCAGCTCAGCGCAGTGTTGGTGTCAGAGGCTTCCTCGAGACCAGCTCTGGAAATAGTTTTTTTTTTCAGCCAGTTTTACCAAGTACAATTTAATTCTAAAATTTGTTTCTTTACATTACATATGTAATGTATTTATGTATTGCAAATACATTAAGTATAGATTAAATATATGATAATTGTGCACGCCCGTATGCAATTACAAATTCTATACTAACTATATATTCAAATGATGTGCAATATGTGGCACATATAAATCTATATTTATATGTGACTCAGGTACTTGTATACACAACATCTTCGTGTCTAGAAACACAAGATGTTTACAAATAATTACTGCCAAAGTCACTAATTTGCTTGGCATCATTTGCCAACTACCGAGCCAGATAGGAGTTTGCTATGATTTATGACTCAGTTCCTCTGGACCTTTGGGAGCTGTGCTGTCTTGTCTATTTTCATGCACCTTGCTACTGCTGTTCTCTCTCAGGTTTACATGCCTGCTAATATTAAAAACACCTAAAAGAAATAGGGTAAGTATGCTGAAATCCACAGAGACAAGGCTCTCATTTTGCAGAGCACGGTCAGTGGAAATCATCTGTGCTTATTCCCATCCCAGCACTGGGACTGACGAGGAAAGCAAATCTGAAGCAGGACTCCTGCTCCCCGTCATACAATGAGGCCAAACAGATGATGATTTTGCTTTTTTTTTTTTTTTGTCTTAAACTTCTGCAAGTCTACATAGAAAGCCTGGGGGATAAGACAGGCGTGCTGGAGGCTCTTGGTAGTTTGAGAAGAGGAAATTCTCACAGGAAACTTGCAGCACTTGAGAAAGGTCATAAAGCTGCTGGCAGCTGTGTGCAGGAAGAGAAAATCAACTCGTCTTGAACTTGAAAGCAAAACTTAATTTCAAAGGAGAACAAAATCAGCAGTGGATTGGCCAAGCTTACAGCTCGTGACTTATGCAGTTTGCTTATTTAAAAGTTGGTATGTAGAAAAAGCATTGAGAGAGAGACGTTTCTTGGAGGTTTACTTTGTGAAGTGATACAAGAAGCCTCTCCACGTGCTGTGCATTCATGAAGTAGATGTTTGTAAGATGAGGGCTGCAGGGTGAACAAAGGTGAGACTGCAAGAGGGCGGTTCGATGCTGGCTTCCGTGCCCTGAATGTTGTGCCTCTGGAAACCCTGAGGGGGAAAGTTTCTGCAGCTGCATCCTTGTCATGGTTTTATGATTTTTTGTATTGGTATTCCACATCATAACAACACGTAGTGCATTAAGAGTTAAAGAGTTAATACTCCAACTCCATAGATCACTGATATTTCCGGGTATACCTGTCTCAGAAGAGGAGAACCACATTCCCCAGAGGACTTTGCGATGCTTTACATTTTTACGTATTTTCCGCTCAGAGGGAAAAGATAAAAACCCTCTGCAGTCACGGGACACTCTCTCTTTCCTTCGGGATCGACTCAGCAGTGGGTGCTCGCTGCCGTATCGCCTTCAGCGTTAGTGTAAGGCCTTCGGTTTATCGGACACTCTCTCTTGCTCATTTTATTTGATTTATTAGCTTCAATTCCAATTATATTGTATTATATTGTGTTATTTTGCTTTCTGATATCTTATTTAGTAAATTAGCTTTCCTCCTCAGATCGTTGCCGCTGTTTTGTTTCTAGGCCCATCTCCCTTTTTCCTTTTTCCTTTCCCCCTTTCCCTTTCCTGGGGTGTGGGTCTGCGGGTCCCCCACACCAATCGTCACGGAACCGGGCCGATCCAGCCCGGTAAACCGTTGACAATCCTACCTCCTGCCCCAAGTTCACGTGAAGTGACCACAGCTAGTTTAAAGACGTGTTACTGTGTCAGGGCACTGACTTCAAACACGGAAATGCTTTAAATCCCCGTCTCTGAAGCAAGGCTGAAGGATGCAGTAATGATCCCTCGGTGTCTGCTCAGCCTGGCCTGACAGCTATATAGCTTTTTTCTCTTTTGCCCATGGGCTGCTGCTTTGCTACTCCATCTGGGAGCTTGGAGAGTCCAAGCTGCTGTTTTGCAGCTTCACCGAGAGGATGATCCAGTGTGGGTCGTAACTCGGGAGAGGTGCTCCAGGCAATGTTCTTGTAAATGGCTGATGGAGAAGGAAGACGGAAGGAAGGAAGATAGCTGCCCTGCTGAGGTCTGTGGGTCCTCCAGCCCTGGCAGGTGCTGGATGGGCAGTGCTTGTGCAGGACAGGTTAGCCAGGTTCCCTTTTCCAAAGGAAAAGCAAACTCAATGGAGTCTTATCGACTGCTGGCAACAATGCAAAGCATGTCCGAGCAGGAAGCTGCTTTGTGTGCGTGCAGAGGAGGGTGCTTTCAGGTCAGGTCTGTGCTCTTTGCGACCGGCATTTTGTTGGCTAGCTCCTACCCATGCTCCACCACTAAGGCTGTCCTTTCTGCAGAGGAGCCTGGATTTCACGCAGCTCAACTCCATGTTGCTGTCTATTTGTTTGCTTTTCCTTCTGGCCCTTCTATCCTCACCAAAGTTCTCCAGGACTGCTGTTCAGTGAGGGCTGGGGGAAGTATCTGTGGGCTGAACCGCCCCCAGGACGCCGAGCCAGCGCTATCTTTGAGAACAAAGTGTAGTTTCCCTTTGTGCGTATGCGGTTAAGCAGCCCAGAACAAGTAAACACTGTGTGGGTTTTGATAGTAACAGAAATCTTGTTCTGTTTTTTTGTTTGTTGTTTTTTGTTTTCTAATGCCAGAATCACTTTCAGAATCTTGGCTGGTGGAGGGCTTAGAAATGCCCAGGGCTGCTCTTGGAAACATGAACGTTACATACACCGCGCTGGGTGCTGCACTGACAGCCAGGGATGGTTCCCCTTTTAATGTTTAGCATAAAGAAGTGTCTGAAAAGTAGCAGACTACCAAATGCCAGAGTTAATTGTGAATTCACTGCTTAGCACAGTTTAGGCTGGAGAGAAGCCCGACTACCCTTTCTCCTTTGTTTAAATGAGAAGTGTGGCAGCAGCTCTGCCTCCGTAGGTCAGGATTTGGGCTTGGCTCAGGCTGCCTGGCAAGTGGCAGAACTGGGGAGGAACGGGGAGGGGGAGGGAGAAGAAAAAAGAGAAGACTGTGAAGTCTGCAAGCACTGTCATCTCGTACCTGTTTCCAAGTTTCACTGAAACTTATCGTGTTATTTCATCATTTCTGTCCCAGGGGTTAGCTGCTCACCGCTCACTTAGCCAGAGTTTGGAAATCCAAATTCTACGTTATAAATGTCCCCACAGAAAGTGATGGCGGTAGGGCAGATATACAGCCTTTAAAGTGTAGGGAAGGAATGTAAGATTTATGGAAACAAGGGAGGGGTAGGCAAGCCCTGAGGGGTTCTGAGTCATTTACTGAAATTGTTCCTAACGAAACTGACTTTCTGTGGTTATTTTTATAACGATCTGAGAAGTTGAGCACTGAAAAGAGTATGGGAAGGATGACCTACACGCATTGAGCTCTGCTCTAATATTTATTAAATATAGCTCCTCACAGCTGTGTGATGTTATGCATGCTGTGTTAGCTTGGTTTGTAGAAACAGTTTTTGTCCAGCTTGATAGGGCAGTTCCAGTGGCAGACACTAGAACAATGTGAACTGAGCCCAGATGTCACGTGTGGGGTTTACAGTTTGGGTGGCCACGTTTGAATGAATCTCCCATATATTTTCTTCTGTTTGCTTCTTGCCAGCATTTCTCTTCAAACACTTCATCTTGATGAAACACAGAGTGGAAAACCTATATACATGCATATATGCTAACATGTTAGTAGAAACGTAGCTGTTGAAGTTTAAAGTTAATTAAGATTAAATTACTGTATTTTAAAAAGTAACACACAGGACTAGTTGAACAGGTTTAAATCAAAGAAGTCGATGTAATTGAGAGCAGATATGCAGCAATAGCAGCTCGTAAAGCCAAGGTGTGTGAGCTCACCTTCAGTGAGATACGCCAGGCTGACTTCTTCGTTTATTGCCTCTGGCTTGACCTGTGTGTTGCAGCGATTGGATTTTGTTTGTTTGTTCTTCTAGCATAAGAACATGAGAGGCATGAGGAAAGTAGGAGCACCACAGAAAAGAGACTAAATATCAGCACCATGTTTAATAGAACCAGTTGTTTGGTGTCTGTGCTCAAATATTCTGCAGAAGTATTTCTCTCCAGAAGTAGGCAGCTTTCTCTTTTTTAAATTCAATTAAAAACATAAAATCCTATTTTTGACATGACTCTGAGAACTGTAATTGGGTGTAATGTCCCTGTTGCCTGGCCTGACCCAGTCTGCAGCCCTGTCAGCACAAGCAGCTTTGCAAACTGTCATGTTACTTGTTACCTTGGTACCAGCAGGGCCTTAATGATTTTGGGATGAAACATGGTTAAGGTCTTTAACTGGGGACTGAGGACAAATTTCTCCCTTCCTCCAGGGCAGGTTGTCCCACAAGAACCAGAGGAAAGTCCCTTCTGTCACTTCAGCATTTGCTGAATTCATATAACAATCTAGGTTGGAAAAGACCACTAAGATCATTGAGTCCAACCCATGCCCAGTAGCCGTGTTCCGATGTGCGACATCCACAGTTCTTAAACACCTCCAGGGACAGTGACTCCACCACCTCCCCGTGCAGCCTGTGCCGCTGCCTCACCACTCTTTCTGAGGAGAAGTTTTTCCTAACATCCAACCTGAACCTCCCCTGATGCAGCTTGAGGCCACTAGCTCACACCCTGGTTGCTCTCTGCAAGTAGTGATGCCTTAGTGAAAACTACAGAGTGTGGATTAGAAAAATAGAAGCCTTCTGTGAATCTGTGTGTGAGGCTTGGAACCCGATATTTTTCAGTAACAAAGTTTTCTACCTTATCCTAGAATTGAAACCGCATTCTGCTGAAACATTTACAGCTCTTCAATGCTTGTAGCTCTGACATGCCTTACAAATACTGGGAAATACAGAGAGTATGTGTTTTTCCTTTGTTTTAATCCCTCAGATATGGACCTTTTCAAAGTCTTTCTGCTAGAGTAATTCAAATTCCATGCTGTGAAAATGGCAAGGTAAGCAGCCGAACAGAAAAAGGCACGGTAGCCAAAACTCTTATCTCACGGCTTTGAGAATTGCGTCAACTTCAATAATGAACCTTATTTATAAATTCACCCACAGTACCAAAAGGAACTTTGTGAGATCAAAGTTTCAATGTACTTTCCTCTGCTTCTCCTGTTTAGAGAACTGGTGTTGGTTTGCATGCGTGTGTATCCCTCTCCTCACTGCTGAGCACAGCACTCGTTGATAGTTTTGTACATTTTTTAAAAGCTGTTTCTGAAGCTAAACGTTTTGCAAAACTTCCCAGGATACAAATGCTCAGCTTAATTTATCCCAATCCGCACTGTTTGTCATTGTGGAGCTCCTTTGTATGGCTTTAAGTTCAAATTTGATATATTATAAATTGATATATAATGAGAAACTTCTGCCGCAATCAACATAAACCGATCAAAACAAATCCCAAAGAGCCTGTGAGCATTCACATTCCTTAATCTTCACAGAAGCTTTAAAAAATGGATCATCCTCAGTTCTCCAATGGCAGTTTGAGAAGCAGAGATGTTTATTTTTCTGGCAGTGCACAGAAAGGAGTCTGGCTTTTTTTATACATACACTCAGATGTACGTCGTAAGGGCAGCAGCCATCTGGGAGATTTCTTCCTCTACTGCAAACACTGGAGATCTTTCCATAAGACAAGCCAGGATGCTTTGTTCATATACAGTACTAGAGAAGGACAGAAAACATAGCAAGTATATGACTTCTACAGTCTATATAATATATGCACATATATAGTGTGTGTGCATGTATATATATGACCATAAATATGCATGTAGCACATATATTTATATAAAGCGTGCTTTCATAGTAAGGTGGGTTTTTTAATAATACAAGGAGCCTTCTGAGTGTTTTCTTCCACAGAAGCAACAAGCTAATCAAGAGAGGAAATAGAAGTGAATTACCCCACCCACTTCTGAAGCCTCTGCTGAAGGCATTTATCATAACGTTTCTCAACCTCCTCAGGCTGGCAACAAGATAGAAGGTCTGTATTTTGGAACCTGTATTTTAAAAGTTTTGTCAGTTCTTTGCTCTTATAATCTGGATAAGAATGCTCAGGAGGTAGGATTTATTTTGTAAGCCACACGCTTTTTTTTGGTGTGAGATGAAAAAATGCGAGATAGGCGTTGTACATGTAAACACTGCCATGTAGCCATGAAAAATAAAGATCACAGGATTTGTAGTAAAACTTTGTTTACAGATCATTAATTAAAGCAGACAGGTTTGGATACTACCTGAATTTAGTTCCACAGACTTAGTTGAGGCCTCTACTGTGGGACCTGAGTTTTCATACGGCATGTAGAATAGATACACTTAGGAGCTTCCAGAGGTATTGAGTTTAATTGTTAGCACATGCAGTAATATCAGTAACTCATAATGTCACAGGCAGCAATAGCTGAGACCCTAAATTCAGTGCCCCTAGTCTTAGAGTCATTATTTGGATAGAGGTGCCCTTCAGAGTCAACCTTTTTGATCAAGACCAGTCAGCATAACTTAACTTCCCAGGACTTCAGATGTAAGTAAAATCATGTGAGTAAGCACAGTATATAGAGGCCTTCGTGGCTGACAGTCACAGTTATTTTAGATTTCACTCCTGCAAATAATCTCAAATTCCCCATTCCTCTTCCCACCTCCAGCTTAGGAGCATTTCAGGGATGACTCTCAGGGGAAGGAAAGGCGACAGATACCCCCCATAGGATCTGCTCCAGCAGCAGCAACAACTTCTCAGATCCCTTCTGTGTTTGTTAGTGAAATCAAAAGGTTGAATTTTGTAAGAATAAAATCTGAAGGGAACAGAGCTGTCTTGGTGTTTTCAGGTCGATGTGATATTGCCGTGCTTAATGTTTACTGTTAAGATGAAAAGCTGGAGAACCCTTTAGTCAGTTCTACGTTGTGAGATCGAGACTATTTGTGCTGATGGGCAAATTTATCTGCTTATGAGTTCTTTGTACAAATATAGAAAAATTAGTCCTGTAGCAATGCAGAGGTAGTATTTTGATGACGATGGTCCAACTGCTTTCATATCTGTTTCATTTAGCAGTTGATCTGAGATGGTCCAATCCATATATCCAAAATAATATTTAAGCTCTGCCAGCATACCTGTTGATAATAAACAGTTCTTAATGTCCCAACAGCTCTTTCATCCAGGTTCAATAAACAATTCCAAAAGAAAACCATTAATCAGAGAGAATCTCTAACTGAGATCACGTCTGAAAACCTCCATATTTAAGCATATTAATTGTAGGCCTCTCTCAATGAAGTGAAATAGACTCGTTCCAAGTATCTGCTGCTGCTGTTAAGATGTTTACGGTTCTTAATGTTGTAACTGTAAACTCAGCAATTGTAAACAAACAAAAAGCTAGCTGGAGCCAAAGCCATTCATTATTTGCAGCCATTATTGCATTCATTATTTGCAGAAGCTTCAGTTGTATTCTTTCCTATAGCAAATTCTTACATATCTGCCAGATAAAAACTGATTGCCTTCACGCAGCTAAAGAGCAAATTTATTCTGACTTCTGCATTGCTTTAGATCTGTGCTTTAATCTGGCTTGTTTTTACTGAGACTTTAACCTCACTGAGATGCCTCTTGTTTCCCTCTATAATGAAAAATGACATGAATTTGATTCTGTTCAGGAACTTTGGCTTCTGCGTGTTTGTAAGAAAACACTATTTAGTTTTGAATAGGGACTTAAAAACACTGAAAAAAACCTGAAAAGGTTGAGGCCAAATTAGGCAGAACAGACATCAATTTAAGACCAATTCATGGTTACTAGAGGCTCTGTTTAATAGCGTGAGGGTTTTTAAAAAGTTATTGTATGCTTTTAAATCGGAGATTGTTGCAGCGTGTGCTTGGGGCTGCCACTTCTCTACGTAGCAAAATGGCGGTCTTGTCTTGTGGGGACTTTTGCCTTTATTGTTGTTTTTTTTTTTTTTCAGGCTAGAACAGGTCACATCAGCCTGGGTCACGACACAGGCAGCGTGCAGGGCCTTTGAAGTCAGCGCACAGCCTGTACTTCAGTAACACAGGACGTGCTATTTTCCACAGACCCAAACGCTGGGCGCAGGGCAGTTATTTCACACTTGGCACACGCCTCCTCTTTTTCAACTTTTTCACAATCCTTTCGTTCCGTGTTCCGAACTATTGCTTCTGTTTCCTTATTTCAAAACACGCCGCCGACGCGAGCGGCCTCTGAGGGAGAAGACCGCCTCAGAAGGGCAGCGGGATCGCGCAAGGCTCGCTTCTTTTTTTATTTATTTTCATTTTTAAAGGGATCCCGCGTGTATTTCGGCACGCCTCAGGCCCACGCCCGCAGCACTGCCGCCATCCCCGCCTCAGCGAGGCGCTCCCGCCGCGCGTGGCGCAGTTGGACTGACGCGGCCCGGCGCTGCCATGGCGGCCGCCGCCCTCAATCCCCGCTCTTCCTGCCCGTTATCGGCCGCCGTCAGGGGGCGGCCTTCCCGTCAGCGGCACGGCGCCGGGCGCGAGGACCGCGCCATCGCCCGCCAGCCAATGGCGTGGGGCCAGCAGCCGTTCAAACCGCCCCTCCCGACCAATCGGCGCGCTTGGCGCCGGGAAGGGGCGGGCCCGGAGGCCGGACCGTCGCGCGGCCCTAACCGTCGCTCAGGGCGGCTGTTGCAGCGGCTGAGGAGCACCGCGCTCGGGGCCGGGACCCGCCGCTCCGCGGAGGCGCCTCCTGCCCGGCCCGGTGGGGGCGGGCGCCAGGTAAGGGATCGGCGACCCTGGGGCCGGCACCGAGCGGGACACACCCCCCTCCGCGCCTTCCCGGAGAGGAGCGCTCCGGCCAATCGCCGCCGGCGGGCCGCGACCCCGCCGAGGCCTCGTTATGGCAGCTGAGGATTGGGCGGGAGGCCGCGGCCGGGCCTGGGAGGCTTCGCTCCTCGCTTTGCTGCTGGGCCAGCACCGCGCTCAGGCCGCGGCCGTCCCGTGTCCCGGGGCTGAGCCGCCTGGAGGTGCGGCCTGCCTCCGCCGCGGCCCCTCCCTTCCCCTGCGGCGGGGGCAGCGCGCCAGGCGCGGGCCCGGAGAGCGGCAGGGCGGGGCGTGCGGGCTCCCCGCCCCTCGAGCGGATCCCTTCCTGTCAGCCGCGCTGCGGCCGCCCACGGGGTACTCGCGTTGAGGTCTCTCTCTTTGCGGTGATGCGCTGCCTCAAGGGAAGCGACTCGTTACTCTTGTGCTCGTGTTTTTTTTGGGTTTTTTTTCGTACGACTTCGTACACCATTTCTTACTTTGGAGTACGTTACCTTTCCATATACCTAGTGAGAGTGACAGTAAGAAAGAGCAGAAGTGGATATATGGCTGCCCAGGGCAGCGGGCACGGCCCCAGCGTGAGTTCAGGGAGCATTTGGACATCACTCCCAGGCATGGGTTTGGGTGGTGCTGCGTGGAGCCCAGAGTTGGACTTGGTGGTCCCTGTGGGACCCTTCCGACACGGGATGTTCTGTGATTTCATGATTCCTTTGTCTGCAGCATTTCTCAGATTGTTTAGTTTGCAGTCGAGGTGGCACTTTCACCAACATTAAGATTTGGGGGAGTTCTTCGTTAGCGTAGGAGACAAGAGTCCTTTTCAGACGTTTCCTTAAATCTCAAGTTCCTTAAAGAAATACGTAATTCCAAAATCCCATGAATTTCGTATTAGGAGTATTTGAGGATGCTCATACCTGCGTATCCATACAGTGCAGCATTCGTTGAATGAACTAATTTGCATTTTTGAAAAATAATTGCATGTCTTTGCTAAGAGTACTGTGAAAATGTGTGTCTTTTTTTTTTTAAAGTAGCTAATCACTGAAGGTTCCATTCTTTGTAACTGTTCTAGGATCTGGCACCTGTGTCCTGATCAGGCTCTGAGTTTACAGATGATGCCTGAGATGTTCCAGATGGAGAGGAGAAAAATAGGCTGAGGCGTAGGAGCTACAGGAGCAAAGAAGGCGTAGATCAGGTTAGGACTTGTGCAGAAAGCTGAGGCAGGGCCTGGTAGTGAGGTCTAGGGCTTTGTGTTTGGAAGAGGAGGAGGAAGCAGGAACTGAAAGAGTCTGTGGGATGCCAACGGCGGTTGACATGGATCTCTTACTGAGCTGATTTCTGAATGAGCAAGCTGAACAAGGAGATAGATGTGGCACTGAGATTGGACCTGGAGCCCAAAGGTGGCAAGAAGGAACTGGAAGTAGTTCAGTGAGGAAGGGCAGAAGAGGCAGAAAGTCCCTAGGAAATTGGAGGGGGGCAAGGAGAGAATGAAGAAGAATTTGGGATGGACATGTGGAAATGGTATTTTATGGAGTCACAAGAAACAGGAGTGTGGATTTGAGAAGGGTTGAACTAGAAGGACATAGGCTTGAATGAGTTGAAATTCATAAGGAATACAAAAGTAGCAAGAGTGTGGGGCAGGAAAATATAGGTAAAAGCTGGATGAGCTGGAAGAGAGTGTGCCTATAGGCATAGTGGATCTTAAGATTGTGTGGGTGGTCATTGTCCTAATTAGCAAGCGTCAGTGAAATTAAATGATTAAGCTTAATCTTTTCACTCATTCAAACGTTTTACAGCAAAGGAAATGCCAGATCCTTCTGATCTGAAGCAAGCTGCAACACTAGCAAGAAAATCCACACAGGACAGTTTTGCTGAGGTTTTTGTTTTCTTCTTTCTGTCTTGGAGAACTACATATGTAAAATGTAACAGCAGCAGCAGCAGTGTTAGGAAATGCCAGTTAAAGCTGATGGAACAGTCTGGTCTGGCTCTGTCCCTCGCTGTGCTAGGCAGTCCGATTGCATATTAACAGTAGTTTTATTCTTTTTGCCAAAGATCCTCAATTTTTGCTGCAGATTAGTTAATGTGTAAGTATCCAGTTAAATATTTGTTTAAATCTCCTTTTGTGTGGCTTCACTTCACGGCAAACAAGTTAAAATGCTTTGAAACAAAACTTGCCTGTTTTTCCTATTCCTAGCTTCAATATTCATAAGTTTATGTGCATTTTACCTTAGGCTTTTAAAATACCCTTCCTCTATACGTTGAGATTTGAGTCAGAACTTCAGGTGATGTGAATATATATGGTTATATATAATACTATGCTTACCTATTTTCAGATGGCAGTGGCTTAATGTCAGACTCTTTTCGAAGTGCTGTGCTTGTGTACTTGACAAGTAACGTGTGTATTAAACAAACTGGGCACATTTTATTTTCACATTTAGAAATGATCACACGTGATTATCATTGTTTTTCAGCTTTTTTTTTTTTACTACATTCAGCATCTCTTTGGCTTTTTGAATATTTAAGATGAAGAGCTGTTTACTTTCAGGCTGGATCAGGGAAGCTTTAACGATATGGAAAGATAGGAGGGAGAATCTGAGCCTAATGTTTAGCTGTCGTGTCTATTAACCAATTTATTTTCTAGGTGTTGCTTTGAAAAATGCCAAGCCGGAAGTATGCTGATGGCGAGGTGGTGATGGGTCGCTGGCCAGGAAGTGTGCTGTACTATGAAGTGCAAGTGACTAGTTACGATGATGCTACTCATCTTTATACTGTGATGTACAAAGATGGTACCGAGCTTGCTTTGAAGGAAAGTGATATAAGGGTGAGTATGCCTTCACGTGATTATTTCTAACAGAAGACCATATTTATTTGGTCACGTAGGTAAGGATGCATCTTACAAATACACAGTCATTTTGCAAAGTTTTCATTATCTTTCTTTGAAGATTGTTGCTAAATAATAGCTCTTTCCTGTGTGACATCTCCTAAAACATTCAGCATGCTGACTGCATAGAGGCCCTGCCTCGTTGTGTTCTTTGTGTTGAAAAAACAGTGGTATGCTTAGGGGAAAAAAGTCTTTCAGAAGCTCTACAACATACAAAATTGTTTTTGGGCAACATATAAAACTGGTAATTGAAAGTTTGATGTTAATTTTTAGGAGCTGTACTTGACCTTTTAGCAGTCGTGTACGACTGGCTTTTTCTTTTGGGACAAAGTGTTTCTACCTTGAACTACAGACATTTGTTTGTTGCTTCAAGTCTGGCTTGTTTGCTTTGTGCCCGCAGGTCAGCAAACTCGAGCTGAAAAATTACCCTCCTTTGTAGTAAAGCGTTTGTGCCTTATAAAAGCTGTGTTGTATAAATTTTGAATGGGAAGATTAGAATTGCAAACTTCACAGAGAAATTAACATGTATGCTCCCAGGGAAATTTTATGATGCCCGTGTACACATCTAATGTAATGATTTAGCTGACATTTTTGTTGTTATGAGCTGTATTGCCTTGTGCAGAGCATTGCACCTTGACGTGCCAGATGTACAGATAAAGCCAAGTAAATGAAATGGTAGGCTTTCTTTTAAGCCTTATGCAGAGGCTTAAAGAGGATGTTAGGCTTATGAACTCGGTGCTCACTTGGGTAGCTTCCTGATTTCTTTTAGCTTTGGCAGGAATTGTCTTCGTTTGAACCTGGGGCAGGATTATTTGGGTGTTACCTGCAAAATGAGTATTCTGTAATTGCTCTTTGTTAACAAATGTACAGCATCAGTAAAGAAATAGGGGGCAGTTGTATAAAACTAGGAGTAAGAGACACTGACAAAAAAAATATACATACTTTCTAAATTTGAACTTTTTGAATGTTGAAGGTAAGGTGTTTGTTTTTTTTTTTCTTCTGTCTGTTAGTCACAATCATCATTCAAGCAAAGGAAGAGCCAGTCTTCTTCAAGTTCTCCTTCCAGAAGAAGTACGAGCAGATCTCGATCTCGATCTCCTGGACGGCCAGCAAAAGGCAGACGTCGCTCTTCTTCCCATAGCAGGGAGCATAAAGATGACAAGAAGAAAATTATTCAGGAAACCACTTCAGCTCTACAGGTATTAATTTGTTTGCTTGTTTTTGGTTGCATCTTTTTTGTTCTGTTTCTGGGAGAAGTTCTGTTTGATTTTTGTAATGCATACTGGGGTTATTATTGGAAGAGCCAGGTGTACTTCACATTCCCTGAGCAGCATAATTAGCTGCAGAAAACGTATCACAGTCCTGCAGAGCAGTGTCATATACAGGACATCAAAATTTCTTCTGCTTTCACAAATAGAATTACTAAACATGTGTGTACTCTGTTCTTGGCACTTCCTACTGATGAGCTAAAAACAGAATAGTTTCCATGTTAGCTCTTAATTTCACTGTTTAAGAAAAAAGAAGTTGCTTTTTCCCATTTAGAATGTGTTTTCCACCCTTCTCTGTAAGCTGAAGCTGTCCATTCTTAGACTTTTGAACCCACTTATTTTCATGCAGAGCCAGAGCAGCTGCAGTTGGAATAAAATAGATTGTAAGCGTTTTTAGTTATTCGTTGTGTACTTACACTTAATGGAGATACTATTCTCAGAAAGACTATGTTTCTTTTAACCAGAAACCGAGTGAGAACAACACCAGAAGGTACAATGGTGAGCCTGACAGTACAGACAGTAATGACACGTCGAGCAAACTCTTGGAGGTATGACAACAGAAAACACTGCTGTATGTAGTTTTGTTGTGTTCTACCTTAGCTTTCATGGAAATCACTAGAAACAGGCAGTACATTAATCAAGGAGAAGGTAGAATGCAACATAGAAGATTAACTTACTGTTCAGCTGACTTGAGCTCAGAGGAGAGGAAGTTGTCAGAAGGTACAGAACCGACTAGAGCTGCGTGGCACAGATTTTTCTTGTTAGTTTTCCCATCAGACCATCACTTATTACCTGTGTTCTACTGGCTTTTGGAGACCCTTTGTTTAAGTGTCTTAAGTTTAAGAGCTGTGTAGAAGTAGACCGCATATATTGTTGTTGATTTTTTTTTTTTTTTACCATGAATAATGTCCTGAACTATCAGAGTAAAATAAAATAAAATTAAATTAACTAGGATTTTGGATTTTCTCCCTAAATGCTTTTTCTTCATTACCAGCAAAAATTGAAACCAGACCTGGAAGTAGAGCGTGTGCTTGATCAGTACAGCTTGCGTTCAAGAAGAGAAGAAAAGAGAAAAGAAGAGATCTATTCAGAGAAGAAGATTTTTGAGACAATAAAAACTACTGAGAAACTATCATCAAAAACCAAGGAGCTGGAATTTGGTGGAAGATTTGGTATGTGTGCACGTTTTGGTAATGGTTGAGAATGAGTAGCTCCCTTTTTTATTTTAAATTATTGACCATACTCTCTTGAAGGACTGTTTCTCCTGTTTCTGGATCCTACTTGTGTACTCCGGAACTATTACTGCATCGAGTAGTCTGTAGTGATGTTGGCAGAAGTCAAAGAAAACCCTATTGCGTGTGGTTCTCTTGTGAAATGCAGTGGAGGTCTTGCACAGTGAGATTTAAATATTGCTTAAATTTTAGTTGGAAATAACCAGCAAGTTTCAACTCAAAGTTGAAGTATTCTTTACACAGTTTTTTTGTCAGTTTTAAAGGGATGTAGTAGATGTAGTCCTTCAGTTTGCTTCATTCCCCCCGTGGGAAAGAGAGGAATGTCTCTGTGTCCTATGATGTGACTGGGAGACTGCTGCTGTTTTGCTGCAGGGGTAGATAATGACCTCTTATTTCCTACTGATCAACATTTTTAGTGATTAGTGAAATTAGTTTTTTGTTTTCTGTATGTATCTTCTAATACCACATGATGTCTGTTTACAGGGACTTTCCTGCTGATATTTTTCCTGCCTGCTACTGTGCTGTACCTACTGCTGATGTGCAAACAAGATGACCCCAGCCTTATGAACTTCCCTCCTCCTCTCCCAGCACTTGAAAGTCTTTGGGAAGCTAAAGTGTTTGGTGTCTTTCTTCTGTGGTTTTTCTTTCAAGCTCTGTTTTACTTACTGCCAATTGGAAAGGTGAGCTGCTTAGTAGCAATTGGGTCTTTGTGGACCATTGATTTATGGGTTAGACTGGAAGGTGGAGTATGTAGTGGAGTGATTTTATTTACTTTCAAAATGAATTCCTTTGGTTATTGCTGATTTTTGTAAGGTTAAAATAACGCAAATTGTTGAGAATTTAATGGCAGTGCATGTCATAGTCCGTCAATGGAAAAGCTGCTGCTATTTATTGTAGCCATGTTGATCAGGTGAATGGTCTGTTAGGCTCTTTTTGTGCCTTAGGGGATACTGCCAGGTTCTGAAAGACCACTAGAATTAATGAATAGATCTGTTCTGTTCTTACACGTTTAACATTAATGAAGCTTCTGTGCTGTTTTATTGATGCTGGTTAGGAAATGAAGGGCTTTTAAAAATGTTTTATGTTTTAAATTGTTACCCTTTTCCTTTTGCTTTTGAGTCTTCAGATTTCAGTGTGTCCAGCTGGTTAGCTTGGTTGATTGTCTTTGTGCTGGAGACATCCCAGATTTCCTTTCCCTTCCAGTGCTCTTAAATAGTATTTCACTGAAACATTAGTACTTTCTCCTTCCTAGGTAGTGGAAGGCCTGCCTCTTTCAAATGGAAGGAAGCTGCAGTACCGGATCAATGGTAAGTGTGTTGCAATTGCCCATTCAGAAGTTCAGTACACCTCCCAGATTAGTGGTGCTCGGAACCACAAATTAAAGATAACAAATGAAGAAGGATGGATGAACTCTCGTTCAACTGGGTATCTGTTGTAAATTTGTCGTAAAGCATGATGCTCTTTTTCTTGGAGCGAGAGGGTGTAAAATTATCGGGAACTATCTGCCCTAAGAGGAAGACAGTAGAGTAGTATACGGCACCTTTTGTGTCATCCGTTTGTGATTGGTGGCACCTGTGATATTCATTGAATAATTGCTAACTAGGCAGTTGCCTGTCAGAATCATGAGTGATGCTCACGTAACAAGGTCTGTTCCTCCAGAGGAGATGTTCGGGATCGATCTGAAGAGATGCTGTCTAGTGAGTCTACATCACCTTTCTGTGTGCCTCCGATTTACAGAACACCAGAAAGTGTGTTGGAGTAGTTAATTTGTTTTTCTCACCTGTCAAAGAGCATTTCTGAGTTTCTGTTTGGTTCTCATTTCACTTCCAATGAGTATGGCAAGTTTCTCGTCTAAGTGTAGAAAATGGTTTAACACACTTCAGCAGTCCTGTCTTACCAGGCTTAGACAAGTGTAGTTTGATGCCTCATGAGTATTCCAGACTACCTGTATGATTGATTAGACACTGCCTGGTGAAAAATTCAGATATTATGTGGACAGAATGAGAGGGAGATTTGTCATAGTCTTGGAAGATGCACCATTTTGAGTCACATTTTAAGATGGAATAGAGCTGCAAACCACAGAAGCAGGATGAATTACGTGCTGCAGAAGCAGTGGATCATATTTATGCTGCCTGAAAACTTGTGTTTTTTGACTTCTGTCTGTAGTAGTGGCAGAGTCCTGCATTTATTTTTTTGTATTTTGAAAAAGAAGGAAAGAAGCTACGTGATTTGGATGGCTCCAAAAAGCCATTGTCTTGTTGCTTCGAAGGCAAAGCAACTTTCAAAACCTCTTGGAGAAAAGGAAGATGACTAGTGACAGGGCAACACACAGAGGGCACTGAAAGACAGGAGGTTTTGTCTGAACATCAGGAAACACTTCTTTATTATGAGAATGACTGAGCACTGACACATGTTGCCAGAAGGTTGGAGGACTTTCCACCTTCAGAGATCTTCAAAAGTTAACTATCTGGCTGTGCTCCTGGGCAGCCTGATGTGTGTGGCTCTGCTGAGCAGGTGGGCTACACAAGTCGTCCTCTAGAGGTCCCTGCCATCCTCACCCAGTCTGCAGTTCTCTGAAAGTGTTCATAGAAAGCACTTGTGGAATATCTGTATGCAGCTGCCTCCTTTTATTTGTGCATCACTCTACTGCCTGTGATTTTGTAGGTTCTAAGAATTAAATTTTTGTTTTAGCTAATATATTTTTCTTTAATCCTTTAGGGTTTTATGCTTTTGTTTTGACTGCTGCAGCTATTGGAACCTTACTGTATTTTCAGTTTGAACTTCAGTATTTGTATGATCACTTCATGCAGTTTGCAGTGTCAGCTGCAGCTTTTTCTATGGCACTGAGCATTTATTTGTACGTTCGGTCCCTGAAGGCACCTGAGGAAGACCTAGCACCAGGTGGAAATTCTGGTGAGTTCTAATTATTTTGGATAGTTTATTTATGGCTGTTTGCTGCAGTTCCGTGTTTATGAATTAGGTTAGATTTAAGGCAGGTTGTTAAAATACCTTGACTTTTATTTTCTTCAAATGTAAAAGTAATGTTGCAAGTTGGATGGCATTTTTTTTTTGTTACACGCAGATACTGTAAAAATGCTTAACGTTCTCTTTGGGTTATGTTGCATAGGTTAAACCCCAGTAGGCAGCTAAATGCCACATGGCCAGTAGGGTTGTATTCCTCCAGTAGGATGGGAGAGAAAATTGGAAGAAAACTCATGGGTTGAGATAAAGGCAGTTAACTTCTAAGAGGAAAAGAAAAACAAGATAAAATAAAACAGAGAAAAACCAGCATTTCAAAGGTATATGCACATGTCTTTGTAGGACAATGAGTACTGACAAGAAGTCAGTTAGCACTGCACGTTAAACAACGTGCTTATAAAAGGATCATAGAGTAACTTAGGGAGTTTACAGACAGAATATTTAGTGTGTTGAAATGAGGTGTTCAGATGGCCGTAGTTCTTCTGTCAGTGCAACATGTATGCACGTGAAGAGAAATAATATAGTGATAAATATTTCTTTTTTTAATGCTGTTCTAGTCTTGAAGTGACACAGTAACATTCTGCAGCTGCTCTGCACAGTGCTTTTTAGTTGCTAACTCAGCACAGGCTACCTAAAAATCAAGGTATTTCGTTTTTGGCCATCTCCTTTGGTACTTGGGTTATCGTCATTGCTAAAGGAATTCTTACTCACTGAGAAGAGTAAAGGAGTAGGAGAAGTGGAATTACTTAGTAGGAGATCATTGTGTTCAGGGAAGCCATGATGAGAGCTTTGGGACAGTGCTGAAAACAAGGAACAAAGAAGAAGATAAAACTACAGTTACTTCTGCAGTATTTAGCCCTTATAGTAGCTCATATACTTGGACCTCTTAAATAGAAACCGTTTAGCTTTTGCTTTATATTTTGCATATGTTTTCTCTTCCCCCCACCCCCAAACATAATGCTTTCTCATTTATAATGAGAGAACTTTAATAGGGAGTAGCGAGTGCCTTTTAAGGAATGTAGTGATGGATGAAAGGTATATTAGTACTGACAAGGAGCATGTCTCATCGTGCAGGGTATCTTATTTATGACTTCTTTACTGGACACGAATTAAACCCTCGTATCGGAAGTTTTGACCTCAAATACTTCTGTGAGTTACGTCCAGGATTAATTGGCTGGGTGAGTCAATAAGCTGAGCTGCTTTACTTTTTCTTCCGTGATTGGTGCTAAGGATTCAGTAAGTATGTAAAAACAAAAAAAAATACAATTGTATGCTGAGAATTTTGTAATGATCTTTTTTTTTATATATATCTTAGGACAGCTACATTGTAGGTTGTTTGCTTTGTGGGGAATTAAAACCCCTCTGTGAAAGTATTAATATGCTGAAGTTACAGCTTTGGAAAAGTAGTTAGTACAAACTTATTTGTGAAAAAGGATTTATTAATTTTTTTTTGAACTCAAATATCAGTCAGAACCATCTGTGTTCAAACGTTCTGTAGCATAATAGAAAATAAATAATTGTTCAAGGAAAATTTCTTATTCAACATTTTTTTAACTAGGTTGTTATAAACTTGGCAATGCTCTTGGCTGAGATGAAGATACATAATCAAAGTATGCCATCACTGTCAATGATACTCGTGAACAGCTTTCAGCTTCTGTACGTGGTGGATGCTCTTTGGAATGAGGTACAGTACAGTCTTCAGCCCTGTATTAACCTGAAACTGTTCTAATTGTGTTTAAATCATGAAACTTTGTACACTTTGGATTCCTTCCTCGTTTCTAGGAAGCTGTTTTGACTACAATGGATATTACCCACGATGGATTTGGATTCATGCTAGCATTTGGAGATCTGGTGTGGGTTCCATTCGTCTACAGTCTGCAGGCCTACTACTTAGTTGGACACCCTATTGCAATTTCTTGGCCCGTTGCAGCTGCAATTACTGTACTGAACTGTAAGTTACAGTAAATGTTACTGATAGCAACAGTATAGTTGTCTCTGTCACTTTGAGTTCTGGGAATTGTACAAACAGATGGGTGCATTTAATGCTGTGTACTTGCACTGGGTTGGTCAGTTTACGAAATGGGTGCTGGGTGTGTAGAATAGGCACCTGAAGTACAGGGCTGCTGGTGGAGCTATCAGCTGTTGACACATCACTTGACATGGATTTCAAACTCAGTGCTACGTAAAGAAACTATGTCAGTTACAAATGTAAAGTTAGATGTGAAAGTGCAGCTTCTGCAAAATCTCAAAAGTCAGTCATTAACGTGTAAGAGCACACGTGACATTCTGCAGTAGCATCTCTGGCTTGTTAGAGCTCTGGGAACTGGAGAATGTCTTTTCCGTGGAAACAACTGATTTCAGTGTGATAAGAGTGACAAGGAGCGTGTGGGAGCTTTTGTGGAAGGACACAATACTGAAAATGCAGAATAAATATTATTTATTTTCAGGTATTGGGTATTACATATTCCGTAGTGCAAATTCTCAGAAAAATAATTTCCGAAGGAATCCAGCAGATCCCAAATTGTCCTGTAAGTGCATTTTTTAATGTATTTAATAGTTGCTTTGCCATGTCTCTTTGGACTCGTAGCATGCGCATTTCTGTTGTACTGACTGCAGTGCTCCGTTCACAGATCTGAAAGTTATACCCACTGCAACTGGAAAAGGGCTTCTCGTCACAGGTTGGTGGGGATTTGTTCGTCACCCCAATTACCTCGGAGATATCATCATGGCACTGGCGTGGTCTTTACCCTGTGGTAAGTTCCTGAACCAAGAGGAGGTTCTGTGTGAAATGGTTGTACATTTGGGCATCTGACCGAGTTTGAAATGTGAAGTGATTAAGTGATAAAAAGTTTCATTAAATTAATGGTAGATTTCTGATTTGCAAGCTTGATGTGACACGTATTTTCTCTTAAATCTTGTCCTTTATATCTTAATATAGACTTGTTATGTATTTCTCATGCTTTATCATTCAATAATGGGACTTGTTTGCTAACAAGTTCTTCCTTCCTT
Organism: Oreortyx pictus; assembly: GCA_036925125.1. NCBI lineage: Eukaryota > Metazoa > Chordata > Aves > Galliformes > Odontophoridae > Oreortyx > Oreortyx pictus. Next base: position 16,663,540 of record JAUPFR010000002.1, read on the forward strand.
TTTCATTTTAAGGCCACTACTGGTGCTGTAGTGTTTTCAGAGTCTGTTCCTATAAAGTTGGAGAACTCATGCAAGTTAGAAAAATGGCTTTAGGTCCCTCTCTTGCCAGAAGGAGTTTCCTTTTGATACAGGCACACAGACGAACACGACAAATGTTCTGAGGCAGAACTACTCAACCCCATGGCGCGGTTTGGCTTCTGCAGGCTGTGGCACTTAGGGAATTGTGGCAGAGTGGGTCTTTAACCAAGTGCTTGAGGCCCTGAGTATCAGCAGAGACGAGCAGTTGAAGCATATGTCCAGGGATTTTGGATTTTAAATTGAAAGTGGACAGTTCTGGTTAGCAAAAACACGTATAGACACTATCTTGGATGAGGATTCCTGCGTAAAAATGAGGAACTTGAATCCTGTGAAGGATTCAAGCAAAGGTAATCGCCACCCACAGCCGAAACAGAAATGCCTGTGTAGTTTGTGGGGCAGCTCAGAGCTGTGGAGACTGTTTGTGTGGTTTTGATAGCCAAAGAGCTTAAACAAATGCAAGGTTTGTATACAAAGGGTGAAGTTGGTTGGTTTTGAGACTGAATATAAGGCTCTTTTGGGGAGGATAAAGGGGTGTTCCCACTGACACGTAGACATGTCATGTAATACACACACAGTCAGTCCTGTTGAATATTTGATGCTTTATTATGATCAAAAGGGGCTTCAGTCTCTTACCAGGTTTGTCACCACATGTTTTTAGCAGCTCAAATTTTCAGGATTTGTCATGTATTAGAACTGATTTCACACACTTTATTTTACAGGTTTTAATCACATTTTGCCATATTTCTATGTGATTTATTTCATCTGCTTGCTTGTTCATCGAGAAGCTCGGGATGAACATCACTGTAAGAAAAAATATGGTTTGGCATGGGAAAGGTATTGTCAACGTGTACCGTACCGCATATTTCCTTACATCTACTAGAGCACTCCAGATACTCCACTCGCAAATCGAAATATACCTCTCACCTTTGCACTTGGTCTGTTTGTTAGCTAGGCTTTAAAAATTAAATGTGACCAAACGATGGAGTGCTTCAGCAAGTATTTACAAGTAATTTGAGATACTTATGAGTTATGTGAACTGACTGTCTGTGACTTAATTATAAAAAAAAAAAAAAAAAAAAAAAGAATTTTAATAAGTCTTGGAGCCCTAATTTTTCAAGTTAAAATTCTATCTAGAATTCCGAGTTTACATTTTTTTTTTTAATCACATTAATTAAGCACTGTGATGTAAAGTATATTATTTTCTTAATACAGTAAATGCAGGTGTTCCATCCAGTTAATTTTTGCGGTGTTACTTGTACCATCTAACTTCAGATGTCTGACTGACCTGTCTGGATGCAGAGAGCAGAGGCTCTGGGCAGCAGAACTGCGAGCGGAGGATTCAGCCCCCAGGAGGGCACGCGCTCTCTGTGCTGTTGCCTTGTGGCCCCTGACTCTGGGTAGTGGGATTTTTGGTCAGGAGAGCTCTGAGTTGACCCCTCCTGACCTGCGCCTATTGGAGGGCTGGATGAATGGGATGAGAAGGAAAGCACAAACATCCCTTCCATCCTACCTTCCAATTCCTGAGGCAAGAGGGATGCTCGAGCTGCACTGACAGTGCCCCAGCCCCTCTGCAGGGCTCAGATCCCTGAAGGTAGGTGATACAAAGGCTCCTTACAGCTGCAGGCATCTTAACAGCGAGCGCAGGGATAGCAAAAGGTGCAGCGTGTGCATATTTGACAGGAAAGAATAAAATGACCACAGTTGGCTTATTCTGATCATTGTAAAATATGTCTTAATGTACCATAGCGTTTCCTGAGTGTGTATAATAAAGCTTCCAAGTTTTTTGCTGTACAGTGTTTGGATTTGAAAACGCGCTAACTTTTTTAGGAGCGAGGAGAAATTTTTAACTAAACCCATTTCCAGTAATTTTTTTTTTAAATGTTCGTTTAATAAAGAGTTTTGTAAATTAATGTATTAATTCTCAAAACAATTGAAGTGTTCATTTAAATATTTGTACTGAAAGATATGCTGTGAAAAACGTGGTAAGTGCTCCTCTGTCCAAAGTGGGTTTTTTAGTGTTATTTTCTTTTTCCAATTTGGCATCGCTACCTCATATGTAGGTTTTGCCTTTTGTACTGTTGCAGATGATAGAGATAATAGCTATTTTTTTGCTACTGCTATTTAAACCAACATTTTTTTACATGAGCCTGTGGTGAAACTCAGCCACGTTCTAATATATTTTTGTATATATTTGAATTTCTAACTAACGAATGTGTTGTAGGCGTTAGCTGTATTCTTTGTCTAACTGGCTGTAAATCAGATGCCCTTAAGTATTTTGCTTCGTAAGTAGAGTGATTCTATATTTTACTGAAGTAATTTTGCATTAACTAACTAGAGCTAGCATTTTAATTCCGTCTTCACAAGGGTTAACTTTTCACATACTTCCTGTGTGAGGTTTATAGCACAAATTCTCCCTAAAGCTTATTAGAGTCTTAAATGTAGCGGGGTGGGGGGGGGAATTGCAAGTACGTCTGCAGTTGCTTGCAGGAAGATTACTAACAAATGAGAACGTTGCAATTGATTAACTATCTTCAATTCTTTTTAAATATCAATGTAATTGCAATCTGCATGTGATGGGGTTTTTGTTTTTGATTAAAAAACCCTCTATTTTGTACACATGCATTTTTAATGATAATTGTACATGTAAAGTGTATATAATGCAGCTTGCTGAGCTTGATTGTGAGCGTCCTCAGAAAATCTGTATTTTGGTGTTGTAAGGAACATGTGTTAGGACAAGTGTTATTCTGATTTCTGGGACAAATAGCAGTGCCTGTAACAACACTGAAGAGCATTCACTTGTGTGAAGCAGCAGATGAAACTGGGCTTTTTTAATGCGTTTTTGTTTTAAATGATTGCTCATTGGATTAGTAGGAATAACAGTCATCCAACTGCACTGGCTTGCAGCTGGTGTTTTAAAACGTACTGAAGCTGGGGACAGTTTAACTCCTCAGCCCTTAAGCTCTGAGTTGCTACTGCCATCCCAGTTTTATCTGTTTCCCACACAAGACTATTAAACTCAGACCCTTTCAGAAACGGGTCTCGACTGATAACTTCAGTTTTACATGCTGAACTTGATGTGAATTTGATTTTGAAGTAATTGTTTTTAATATGAACAAGCATATAAGCTAAAATAAAGCTCTTGCTTAAAGTTACGTAGTGCTATTTTTTTTTTTTTTTTTGCTGGTTTAAGGTGGTATCTGGTAAGTTTTCACATTGATTCGTTTTATTCAGTAAAGACAGCTGTTTGCCAGAGTTGCTTGATCAGATCTTTCTTAAATTAGTTCAAAACTCACCATGAAAGTGTGGTGGATGTACTCATCATGTAGTGCCACTAAACGGCATTGCATTATTTATCAACACTGTCGGTAAGTTTATGCATATAAGAACAGGGAATCCTTTCTGCTATAGCAAAGCTTAACACAGTGTGTTGTCATCGTCAAATCTGAATGTCATTTGGCAGTACGATTCTCACAGTGCGGTCTGTATTGCTGAGCATTTGTCGTTCTGTTTGCTGCCAGCACAGGGGTGCACACCTCACATCACTGTGAAATGGCCGCTGGAAACATGAGCTGGTGTGTGACCTGAGCTCCTCCACACTGACAGTAGGTGCAGACAACGGCTGCAAGTGAAGTAGTACAGGAACCTACTTTCTGTAGAAAGAAAATATATCAGCTTTGCTTTCTCACTTATAAAAGAAATACCTGCCTCTAGTTTTTGTTCTAGTTCCATCTTGGAAAGTAAGCAGGATAGCAGGTGGATAGATTTGAAGCTTATACTTAACCTACTAAGAAATAAAATAAATGTATTCTAGGCACAGATAATGCCAAAGTAGATAAATAGTACCTATGATATAGAGAGAATGTTAAGGAATTCAGTATCCTATTCTCTCTACATCCAGGTGGCTTTGAAGATCTGCAAGGGGATCCCAGAGCCTCTGGGCAGCACGTGTTAGTGCTTGCACAGACCCACCTGTGTTCCTGGTTGTGCCTGCTGCCTCTTGGCCTGGCTGGAACACTGAAAAGAGCCTGATCCCACTCTCTCTGTTCCCTCTTCTGATATTTATGGGTATATACATCTGAATCCATCTGTGTAACTGAGGTTGCCATTTTAAGGTACTGTAAAATGAACAATCTAAGAGAGCAATGCTCAAGACATCACTGTTAGATTGAGACTTAGGTGCATGAATAGCATTAAGACAGATATTATCCTATTAGAATGCACACTAATAATCACACTGCGTCTATTTATTGTATAGAGCAAGAATTTGTGTGCTAACCTGTGCAAGTAACTGCATTTCCCTAATACTTCATACTTCCTAACAGTGAGCAGCAGAGGGCTGCTCCAGCAAATTTTCTACCAGAAAATCAAATGAAGATGGGAAGGCTTTCCCACAGAATTAAGCACCATTCCTACTAAGGAGTAAAGAGGAATTCCCATAAAATTGGTGCCATTGGTGGATGGGGTTAACAGGATCATACTGGCTCAGAAATCTGCCACAAGGGAAGTGGAACAGGCACAGTGAACCCTGAGCAACCTGCCAGAGACCTGGTGCTTTCAGGAGGAGGTGCCACAGGTACTGAATACCACCTGCTTGTAACTGAAACCACCACTTCCACAGAATAAGGTTTTCTTAGCAGTTTTCTCTCACCAGCAGCATGCTGCTGGCAGCTGAGTACCAAGCCCTGGTGCTGTCCCACATCCTGCCAGGAGGAGGACACAGAGCCTGATGCTTGAGCCGATCAGTTTGGTTCAGAGCTCGTTAAACCCTGACCACTATACAGGTGTGTGCCAACCAACACATCACTGTTGTGGATAAAAACTGTATCCTGCTTGCTCAGTCTCCTTGTGCATGGTTACACGTGCCCCAGCAAGCTGATCCGAAGGAGGAGAGCTGAGAATGACTGTGTTAAATTTAATAGTCTGCCTTATGAGGGTTCTTCATCAGGGCACTAAAAATATCATCCCAAGCAGAAACGAAGGCTGATCTATCCTAATGCTCTACCTTTTCTTAAACATCCTATTAATTTGAACATCATGACTGTGTAATCCTCACAATGACAGACACGGCTTGAGGAAGATGATCTGGCACTTTTTCCGAGATCAGAAAAAAAGAGAATTACTCATTGGATTTCCTTCTGAACCATACAGGATCACACTCAAATAGAAGGCTTTTAAAAACCAGTCATGCATATTAATTAAGGGTTTGGGTCTTGAAAAAAAACAATGAAATGACATAGCAGAAACCCAATAGTATTGATGAATGACATGTCACACGTTATATAGAATTACCAAGGGGTGGTTCTCCTGCAAATGAATCATAACACAAAGCTATTGAAACTAGATGTTACTCACGTTTTTACCAGTCTCACAGAGCCTGCTGGTGTCGATCAGCAAACCTTCCTCCTCATCTCCTCTCAAAACACCTCCAGTTGCCCAGGTAAACACAAATAAATAGTGAGCTCCTGCTAGCAACTGCAGCTTGTCAGGATACTCTTCCAGAAATTCTTTCTTGTTTATTTTTTTTTTCCCTGAAATGAATGAAACAGAAGAAAACAGATCAATAGCTTAAGCAGGCTGTTAACTATTTCAAATATATGCATATATATATATATATATATGTGTGTGTGTGTGTGTATGTATTATATATACATGTATTAATCAACTCTAGTCTTAATTTCCTTTGAAGTTAATGCTTCTCATTGGAGATTCCAAAAGGACCATGAACAAACACAAGTAAGCGTTTAAACATCAGTTATTTAAAGTCACTGCATTAATATTTACGCCTCATTTTCAAAGAGTAATTGGAAGAAGAAATTGGCAGGTACCTAGCTTTAATCACTGCACTTCTTTGCTACAACATTTAACCATCCCTTAGGGCACAGTAGATTGATTTTTTTTTGTATGGGTTAAAGAAGTGAAATGACTGCACTGCAACGCAGGAAAATGTGGGCAGGATCTGCAACACAGCACAATGTATTTCAATTGGTGCACTGCCCAGTGGCATTTCTGAGTTGATTCCATTCACCATTCATGGTTGCGACTTTGGTGATAGTTGTGCCCATCCCAGCAATGTTAACACTGAGTGCACAGTTGTGGTGGCAAAGGAGAGGATTAAATTAAACAGGTGCTACGCTCACGGGTAGGTCAGAGTAAAATAGTACACATATGTATTAGTAGACAAAGCACAAACAACCTGAACGTTGCATTAAGTCAGAAATTTACCTGAAACTATTTACTGTCTCTCCGCTTTAGATTTTTCCCTTCAAAATAATAAATAAAACAAGAAAAGCTTAAATTCTTACCAGAAAACTGACTGCCCACCCACTGTCAGTGAGATGGCTGCCGTGAGAAGACCACGCACTTCAGTCACCATTCTGACCCCTGATGGAGGTTACCTTCTATCACTGGCCATGGGCATCGTCTACTACAGCTCTTAAGTCTTCTCTGTGTGTTGCATCAACTGGAACAAGATTAGCCACAGTCAGTCAGGATTTGTTCCACTTGAAACTAAGCTTCCAAATATCCCACTGAAGGCAATCCACTGCATGTGGGCTTTTCTCTTTGAATTTACAGCCATTTCTGCAGCCAACCTAGCAGTTCCCTACAGTGACCTGCTGCCATACTGTGTGCAGATGTGTGTGTGCATGCACATACACATGCATATACAACGTTTCTAAGTCTATTAACACATGCATACCTATATCACATATGTACATGATAGTCACAAAGAACTCATAAGCAGCAGAATCTGTCTGAAAGCATTCCTTTGGGGACTGCAAGTTACACATTCCCTGTCACTAAACATTTCTATTCCAACAGCCACCTATTTAATAGCTGAAAAATATACAGAAAAACATGAATCGCTAATACTGCTTGTAAAGAAAAACCTGCCTTCACAGAAAAACATGTTTTTGTGGAGTTGTTTTTAATTGAATATCGTACCCTGAGAGATGCGTCAGAAAACAAAGATGATGCTCTTTTTATAGTCTCCATGAAAAAAAAAAAAAACAACCCAGCATTCCAACAGTTTATGGATTTTGATTTACAAATACACTTGTCAGGAAAAAAAAGCTTTTAAAATGCAAGCAAAACCCTTCCAGTGTGTTTCCTGCTTGAGAAGAGAATCCGCATTGTGTGATACACATATCCCCTCTTGTCAGCAAAAGCTTCTTATCGGGTCCAGACAAGGTCTGTGGCCATGTTTGCTTCTATAGATGTTTGATTCTAACCTTATTATTTTTACTAGTAGCAAAAACGTAAGTTTTACAACACATTTTTTGGCAAACTTTTGTAATTTTGGACACAGTGTCTCAGTGAATCTGGAAAAAAAGGATGAAACAGAGCTGCTGAACCACTGAATCAGTTATGTCTGATTTTGACTCTATCTTTACTGTCAGAAAAGCAAGCACCCATTCTCAAAACTTGCGTAGGTAGAAGGGGCATGAAAAGACCATAGTATCTACAGGTCGAAGTGCTTCTACCTGGGATTGTAAAAATATCTGAATGTCTGATAAATATTCTTTGTAAGTAAGGTTTCTAATACGCCTGAAAAAGAGCTGTGGGCTGTAGCAGTAGCTCAAGAGGTGCCTCTGGTACCCAAACTGACAAAGTACAGCTCCCACCTCCTTTCACTTGGTTATTATTATTGTCATAACATTGGCCAAAATCTAAGGAGAAATTAATGATGCCAGAAATAAGCTGTGCTTCTATAAGTGGATAAAGCAAAGTTAAATCCAGTCTTCTTGTTAAGGTGTGTTAAATTCTGCTGGAGAGCTGCTGAAATCTGAAATTACCCATAGCTCTTCACTGACCCCAGGTTGTACTTCCAAGGAAACACAGCTAAGAATATAACAAGTTATTGAGCTGACATGGACAACGTGACATTTGATCGAGAAACTTGCTTACCTTGCCTCCTGCACGGCCAACTACCAGCAGCAATAGCTGCTCCCTTTGCTGTCCTGCATATCAACATGATAGATGTGGTTAATACCATAACGACATTTCAAAACATACCTAAAAATGTCAAGTAACACATTATGTTTTACTTGCATTTCATTAAAAATTCTTTATGAAGTGACAGCCATTTCAAACAGCAGATTTGAAAAGCAGCACTAATAACTTTGACGACCTTGTCCTTTCTTCACTGCAGCAGGCTATTATACCATCCCCTTATAGCATTTTAATGTAAAGCTGAGTTTTGCAATGAGAGTAATAGCTAATGTCTGATTGTTTCTCACCATACATTTTAGAAGTTTTAATGCATTTGCAATGAGAAATCTATATTGTCTGGTTACACATGTTTTCATTTATCTGTCAACACTGAAAGTGGAAACTTTCCTTTAATTTTTAAATGAAAAGAAAATGCAAAAATCAATTATATGTAGAGCAAAAGATACCTTCAGTTTCCAAGCTTATCCTTTCACCTCTATTTTTATGTACTTGTAATTTCTCAGATCAAATTGAGCTACTCTATTTACATCATGTAAAATCACAGAATCATAGTGGTTGGAAGAGATCTCAAGAGATCGAGTCCAATCCCCCTGCCAAAGCAGGTTCCCTACACCAGGTCGCACAGGTGGGTGTCCAGGAGGGTCTTGAAAATCTCCAGAGAAGGAGACTCCACAACCTCCCTGGGCAGCCTGTGCCAGTGCTCCGTCACCCTCACTGTAAAGATGTTCTTGCACACATTCTCACCCACAAGCTCTCCACTGCTACATCACTCCCCCAGCTGGAGTTCAATACATTCTAGCTGCTCTCTCACATAAAGAGCAACTCCACCACCTCGCCTTGCCAGCTGATCTTTCCTAAAAAGCACGTAGCCCTCCATGACAACATTCTAGTCATGCGAGCTGTCCCACCACATCCTTTTGTGTCCTTTTTGGACACAAAAAGGAATCCTACAGAGGGTGGAAATAAGGATGGGTATCCTGGGAGAAATAGAGAGGCGTCTGAGCAGCCAGGTATCAGTTAGGAAAGCTAAAGCCCTGACAGAACAAGCAAGGCTTCTATGTCAGTGACAAAAGGGACAGAAGGGAGACTAGGGAAAATGCAGGTCCTCTCCAGAAAGAAACGGGAAACCTGTTTACCCAAGGCATGGAGGAGGTTGAAGTAGTGACTTTTTTTGCCTTCGCCTCCAGCAGCATGTGCTCCATCCACACTGCCCAAGTCTCAGAAGGCAAAGGCAGGGACTGGGGGAATGAAGAACTACTCCCAGTTGGCATCAGAGGAACTTGAAGGTGCTCAAGCCCGTGAGATCTGATGAGATGAATCTGACGGTCCTGAAGGAACCAGCGGATCAAGCTTGGTAAAGCACTATCCACCATGTCTGAGCAGTTGTGACAGTTCGGTGAAGTTCCTCCGATTGGAAAAGGGAAGATGTAATTCCCATTTCTGTAAAGGAAAAACAGGAAGACCTAGGGAACTACAGGTCAGTCAGTAACTAACTAACCTGAGGTACATGGAAGACAGAGAGTTGATTAGTGGTCCAGCGTGATTCACTAAGAGCAAATTGCTCCTGACAAATTTGGTGGCCTCTATGACAAGATTATAGCATTAGTGTATAAGGGAAGAGCTAATTATGCCATCCACCTGGGCTCGTGCAAAACATTTGACTATAAATATTGGCATCATTATCAAAAAGAAGCGTGTGATTCCAAAGTACCACTGAATTTTAAACATGGAATACAATCATGTGAAATATTCTCATTAATCTCCATCAGTGTTTATGTCTTACCAGCCACAAATCTGCTCAGTTCTAATATATGTGCATTATCATCTTCATCATTCATAGACAATGTGTCATATTAATCAAGTTTTCAAATCACACAAGACAATCTTCCTAATAGTTCAAGTTTCTATCTTTGATCATACGGTGTATTTTGTAGTAGTAGTTCCTACAACTTATTTCATTTCATTTGCATATTTCCCAAGAATGGTCTTGAAATCATACAAAGAGGTTTCTTTTTCTACTGTTGATTTTTATGTTTGCAATTTAAATATTATCAGTCATTCTAAAATAATAATACAAACTGTCTGCTGCAGGATTACACTTGGGACATTGAGCTACTAAGAGACAGAAGACTCACCATCTGCAGATGGTGAGCAAAAACTGCAATTTTTATTCTGTACAATGAAAATACCTAAATTATAACAGCAACCAAATGCCTACAGAAAAACGTTAGGATTTTGACGGGGTGAAGATTACCTTAACACACTTGGCAATTGCAGTGTTCTTGAAGCATGCTCACTCATACATAAGATGAGATGGAACAAGCAGCTCAATTTCAGGCAATTACTTAAATGCTCTAAATTACTGCAGCTCTGAAAAACAGCATTATCAAAAAGACACTGCTGCAAAGAGCACAAAATTGTATTTTCTTACATAAGTAAGTTCAACTTGTTATACTGCATAATCATTTAAAAATATTTTAAAGCCTGCTTAAACAAAACATATTCAGTGTTACTTTACCCTCAAGTTCCCCCTCAATGTTCTGTTATCACAGCGTTAACTTATCAGGACAGACACTGCTTTGTTTTATATAACTAACTGTGCACATACCTCTGGGGCTTAAATATAGACTTGCTGAAATTATTCTTCTAGAGCTGCCACTTAAGTCACATCTCTTAGTCTTGTGACACATGCACAGTCAATTCCCAGAAGTATTTCCCAATGGGGGATTGTGATTTTAGACAGTTTTTCTTCTAGCTCATCATCTCTTCCAGAATACTGCGCTATTTTGTGTCAAGGATAAGGAAATACACCATTTCAGCAATATTGACATCAATCAATAATCTAACCTGGAAAAGAATTACTAAAAATTTTGAAGATGAGTGTATGTATTTAAACATATAGATAAATAAACAAAACAAATTGCATGAATCATAGAATCAATAAAGATGGAAAATACCTCCAAGACCATCCTGTCCAAGCCTAACCCATCCCCACCAGTACTGTCCACTAACCCATGGCTCTCAGTGCCACATCCATGTGGTTTTGAACACCTCCAAGGACACACTGAGTAATCCAAAACCTGAGGATATAGACACCACAGAATGATGCAAAATGTGCCTTAAATTAATGGATAACTACTTAATGATGACACCATTAAAGTACTTTGCACTGAGTCCCAGGAAGAACCTGTGATTTCAGTGCTTTTGGATGAAAGCATTGAGGTATTCCAAGGCAGAGTGTCTCCAGTAAATGCCCCTGAGATTAAGATTTTATGCTCAAGGTCTGTGGGGGAATATGCACCAAAAAAGGTGTACTGTAATGGGTAGAATTCCTATATGATTGGTCTACAACCAAAGCCTCTTATTTTTGATAATAAAGCCATTATGTGGTCTCAAAACAGATTTTTTTGAACGTATGAAGTAATGTTTACACCTTTCTGTAGAAATCAGAAAGGAGAGCCAACAGCCAATGTATGGCTCAAGTGAATTTGTGTTTCAACATCCTCATTTGGAGCTCAAGTTCTAATGACTCTGATACACCGAATAACATAACCAAAGTTACTTATTGCATGAGCAGTCTTCAACGAGCTTTGCCTTGACATTACATTTAAGAAAAACTAAGAATCAGAGCAAATCCATCAGAATAACTTATAAATCGCTTTTCTTAACATGTAGGGATCTAAATCAACAGAACCCTTGAAGAGGAACAACACAGTGTATAAAAAAGCTGAGAAGCCAAGATAGAAATCGTCCTGTGATTTCCTTTTGAAAAAGTCTTCTGCTCAAGGCTACCTGCGTGAAGGACCAATAAACACCTTCGAATAAGCAGCACCATATCAAGGAATGCAAACAAAATAAAAAACTCAACAGATTTACGGGCTCTGTAGGGACTGCATTCTCTTTCACCATGGTTTATTTGCGGGAACATTTAGCTCCCAAATATATTCAAATGCTGAAGTTTGGAGAGCTTTGAACACTTTCTGGGCTACCAAAAGGTCACTGTTTAAGGTTGTATGATCTCAGGACATAAAAACACTTCAAAAGATATCTCCTTTGAATTGGACAAAACTGATTTTGACAAAACATACTAAGAATTAATAATATTCCATAGTTAAATCATTTAAAGTGCGCCAGTTGAATGTTGATGAACTTCCACCTACAAGTACTCTGCTTTCAGAGAAAGTGCTACATTTCCGTATTAATGTATGAATTAACAAACAGGTCTCTGACTAATGCAAAGCAAAGAGAAAACATGACTTTTTTCAGGAGCCAACTCATCTTATGTTGTTCTTAATGATTCACTCTATAAACAGCTGCTTTCAGGTACTATGTCTTTATATCCCCTATTTATTCTAGTACCTTTCCCATCTCAATAACTTAAAAATTTGTCAAAGAACTACTTGATGGTCTATGTCTTTCCCACTTGGCAATTCTAATGGAATAGAAAAGACACCAGCTCTTCCCAGGTCCCTGCTTGGGTTATGAGTGAAAGACTGAATCCACGTGCACTCAGCACAATGTTTACCACATTGATATAAGCTCCAGAAAAAAGTCTCTTCACAAGACAAAGACTACTTAAAAAGCTATGAGAATAATCCTAACAAGAGGATACATTTTCATGGGAAGTGGAGAAAAGAAATATCTTGTGAAGAATTGATAATGTCTTTTCCATCATCAGACACAATACAAATATCATTTACATACCAGTAGTGGAAGTCTTAAGGAGAAAAGGTGTAACATGACAGGATTTTGTTTACTCACTTTAACATATGGACTGAATTCCATCATTCACTCCATATTCAGCATAGATTTGGTGCAACCACTCTCATTTTACAAGAGAGTAACCCAGTAATTATTTTCATCCCGTCTATAGCTGAAAATCATGGTTCAGTATCCTACAAGGTACTAGAAAAACATCACATTAAAGCTCATTTTTCTCTAGATTAAAATTCCACGCTCCTCCACAGCATAGAAGTTTAATTTAAAAAAAATACTAGAGCAAGTCTTCAATACTCTTAATCAGCAGGTTTATGTTTGTTTGTTTTTTGCTTCAACAGGCATTTAAGGAAAAGAAGATATACACTGATAAAGTGTGCATCAGAGGATTCTTTAATTCTTTTCACATGCACAACCACCTACATTCAGGCTGATTTGCTCTTGTTTACCTTGCTTCTTCCAACATTGATTTTCCAGTGCAGAAGGAATTTCTTCATTCTAGAAGCAATGGAAATAATTATTTATGCAGATCGTCACAACTGCTGCCACAACAGCTAATTAACAGCACTTAAAGCTGTTGGAAGACAGATGCAAACATAGGCAGACACTTTCTGCCTTCTAAAGATTGCCTCCTCACCTCTCCAAATACCTTGAGGGATGCGTGAAATGTGTAGCTAAAGCCTGTTGTCCCTGCAAAAGGCAAAGTGCACTAAGTAGACATTACTTGTATTAACCCAAGTATTAATATGCCATAACTGCAAAGGTAATTTTGTACACCATAATATAATTCTGCCATTGCCAGTAATGAGGCAGAACATTTAAGTTAACTGTGCCTGATACGGTGGTGGCAGAAAGGGAAGAACACATTCACTATGGTTTCAGCTTCCCTGTATGGACAGGGAAACAATTGAACAATTGAAATGAACAATTAAGAAGTGGATTTTTAATACAAGTTTCTGCAGGAAGTTAAACTTCAGTTACTATGTTATCACTGGTTTCCATAACAGCTGAGCAGAGGAATGTGAGAATTTCACAAGTAAACATTTTCTTCTGTTTTACACTATATGCTCTGCCTGAATACATTCTATACAAGGTGAATGGTCCTGCTATCTCATACATCCTATGTAACATGAAAGTTAGGGAATGAAAGAATTAACCTGCCTCTTAAAATTTAGCACATATATAGATAATATCAGAGATATTCTTACTTTTTCAAATGTTAAATAAGTAAGAGAAAGGAACAAAAAAAAATAACAAAAAGTAAGAGAACTTTTGGTTCATTCCATATTTTGAGTACCCTTTTAATTATGGAAAGTGCCAGTGCAGGACTTAACACATTACCTTTGCAAGATGAAGCACCAGCTTAATAAATAACATTATTGATGTTACTAGTTAATGTCAATTATTCTTTCCTTATTCTCTTACCGGAAATTGGAAAAGAAATTCAAGTTGAGTAACCTGCAATACAGATGTCTTTCACGCAGCCATTGTGGTACGGGTGTGGTTTCCATTTCTCCTAAATTCTGGTTTACATGAAACTAGTGTGGAAAGAGAAAAAGGAAAAAGTAACGTTACACAGCTGCTTGGTAAAATAATTTCGCGTTCTCCTAATCTTTGTTATCAAATACATATGACAGAGGTACTGATGGCCTTGGCAGTGGCAAAATACACAATACTGAATGAGACAAAAAGAGAATAAAAGCCTTTTGGAAATATTTCCAATACAGCGTGGGCAGCTGTATTCATCTGAAGGATGCTCAACGTGCCACCATTTGGCACCATACACCACCCTCAAAAATTTCTTTAACCTTTTCTGCATCTTTCTGTAAGGAAAACAGCATCTTAAAGTAATAACACACTAAGCAATCAAATTTTCATTCTCCAGAGAGAATGTTCACTCCTGTATGAAGGCATATAAAATTTCAAACTTGTAAATTAGCTTATTTCTTTTTCCAGTTTTGGACTGGAATCTGGTTGTCACAAATGAATCATACTGGCAATAGACAGATGCCTTTATATAGGAATTTTCATTATCATCATTATAGAGTATATATCTTCATTATAGGAGGATAAGAAAGGGAAAATTGGCTACTAAGCGCTAAATAATTGTTTTTAATAAATCATTCTCTGGTTTAGCCAAGCAAGCAATAGATCTTTTATTACAAGACTTTTTGGAACAAGTCACTTTGCATTTAAATCAACATCATATTTCAAATTTATGTACTACTGCAGGCAAAGAAAGAAGTTTGTTTTCCCAGACAGTTGCCAACATTTACATCCTTCTTCCAAATCAGTTTTACAAAAGCTCAGTACCTCCACTGGTAGCAAATATATCTTCCCCACTCTGACTCCATTAATTGGATCAGTTTCTAAGCTATGCCTGTAATTTTCTGACATTCAAATAATGTATCATCTAAAAGTTTAACTTTAGCAGCCAGCAACAATCCAATTATGTACATTATGCTAATGATGCAATCATCACTTATTCCATGCAAGGTTGGTGTCACACTTATTCTAAACTTTACTCATGCTAAGGAGAACAAGGGATTGAAAACAGAGGAAGAAATCCAGTTTGCCTCTTTGCAAAGATGTTTCGAATCTGATGTACTCTCATGCAATGTAGTGCTCATATTCTTGAAGGGTATTATTTCTAGCATCTCTTTTATGCATATCAGTAGTCTGTGCTCCTGCTGAGATGAAGCAGCTCTCTGATCTGACTGAAAATTCATATGGTAAACAAAATAAATACACAAAGTATTTTACTTCATTTCAATCTAAGCAATTGAGCTTATCCAATGCAGTCACCAAGAAATCATTGTCAGTGCAATGGAGAGGGTAGCTTAGAACCAGGATGTGTGAAGGCTTACATAGGTTTAAACCAACCATGAAAGCTCATTCTGTGTAGACAATATACATCAGCATTTTGTTTCTTTGTTTTGGTGGTTATGTTTAGTTGGTTACTTTTGGAAATTTTGACAAGACTAAAGAAAGGCTAATCAGTAAGTCACCGAGAACTTGCCTATTTACAACACAAAAAAAACAAAAGAAGGACAAGCAAAAGGATGAGCAATGTCAAGCCCAAAGATTGCAGAAGCCATCTTTAGGAGGGACCAGTAAGCTTCTCAGTGAAGAAGGCAAAATAATTGGGATGTGGTAATAAATGAAAAGCAAAACATTATTTCTGTGGAAATCTCCAGTTGTGTTTTTTTGTACAGTACACTACCTTAGACACAAATGACGCTGTAATAGTCCAATATTCTTTGCTGTGCATAGCTGTATTTGTAGAGACAGGCTGTAAACTGTATGGGTTGTAGGGAACTCTAAGGTTGTTTCTGTATTTCTGAAGACAGTATATATATTCACCACTATCTCTTGTCAATAAAGGTCTCTGTCAAAAGATGAAATTATTTATATGCAATATACAATTTATTTTTTATGATTACAGGTTGTATGTCTCTAGATCATACCATGAGAAGGAAGATAAAAAGTACTAAATTCTTCACATAATAAACTTAATAAGTAGCAACACAGAACTGACCAGAAATCTATTTTACTATCACTTTGTGAATTCTATTATTTCTACTTAAAGTAATTGTTTCTTAGTCCTTCCAAAAGCAAGTTAAATATTATTTTTTCTTGTTGAGTAAACAGTCTCATGTGACTCTATTAGCCTATTGCAACTTTTTAAATCTAAACTTGATGAAGCTTTTCTGTAAAAACTTCCAGGAGTATTTTAGATATATAACCAATGTCATTTCTGGAATGTGCAATTGCACAGGATGTGGAAAGGGGAAAGCAAAACTCACGGTAAGCGCGAACTTCTGAAGCCTGTCACCATCAGCCTCTCCAGTTAAACACTCACAGGATGGTAACTTTGTTTGCCAGCCAAGTTTACCTCGAAGTCTCAAAATGTGCATTATAACGTTGTCATCGGTTGGCTCTGGTACATCAAGAAAAGCAAAGAAAAACAGTATTTTTTTTTCCTTAAAAATATTGCCCTTTGATTCATTGCATATAATATGTATGGAGGATTGGTGTAATGACATTCAAACTAAATTGAAAGATGCTGAAAACATGTCTCAGAAAGTCTCTCTCAATAAAACAACACAACATCATATATTCCAAATGTATTTTGCAGTAATAGAAGAATGGTGGTTCAATTGACTTCAAAGTAACTTCATTTTCCAGTGATTTTACACTAACATTCAGTGTATTTTACACCACAAAATTCAAAGTACTCACTAGAAAAAAAAACTGACTTATAGCCCAAAGGTTTTACTCAAGTTGATGGAAAAAAAATGTTAGTGAAAAAAGAAGAAAAAAAACTAGAATCCAATAGTGTTATCAGTCCTCCCAGTTTTCAGAATCAGCAACAAAGATTATTGACAGAGAAGTAATGATCAAAATCTGTTTTTTCTCCACAACAATCTTGGAAGATAAGCAGGAAAACAGACCTACTACTCTTTGAGAATCTTTTATTTAATAATAATAATAAGTAGCTAACTATCAATCATGAACAACTTTAAAATTAGTGTTAAAATACTGTATGGATACAACTTTCAGTATGACATCAGGTATGAAAAATGTGGTGAATATGGAACATGTATGCTTACTCTAAGGGCAGGAAAAGGATGAGGAAACAGAGTAGCAGTTGATTACATTGTTTATGGAAATCTGACAAAAATAGACACATAACTATGAGCACAGCCTTCCCCATCCAGCTAGAACCTGTTTACCTGTTTCATCGTATGAATAAACTTTTGCTCGCACAGGCTTCTTCAGAGAACTTTCAACATTTGGCTGTGCACAGACCTTTTTAAGGCAACCTGGTTCCAAAACAGACTTCTGTATTTCAGTCCTACTATCTGCAATGAACACATTAAAAAGCAAATGTTAAGCACTGAAAGCTTTGCACAATCATTTTTTAATCCAAGTTATGCTTGCTACAAATTTACATTTCTGTAGCTTCTACTTCTCAAAATACATGAGGGACTTAACATTATTTTATAGAGACGTATACATACAAACACACAAATCTACTGTGTTTTTGTTGTTGTTGTTGTTGTTGTTGAAAATACACTAAAAATTATACAAAATACCATAAATTGGCATCAAGTACTTCAGTATGGTTTGATAAGAAATGTAATATAGAGGAAATAACTGTATTCCATGAGGTGAGAGAATAATATTCACTTTCATCACGTGCTAGATGGGAAGAGTTTTGGCCCTGTTTATTATTACAAAACCTTTTTATCCATTTGAAACTGTATCCATATAATCCATCTGGAGTTCTTGAATGAGCAGGAGTAGGACCAGACAGCCTACAACGATCCCTTTGGCCGGCTGCAGTCAGTTTGAAACTTGCAATGACATTTGAAGAGCAAGTCTTTGTGTATAGTTCAATTTCCCCATGCACACAACTTCCATCAATTATGATTTCGTGTTTTAGAGAGTTGATCTCACTTCATGGTCGTTAGACATGCTCTAAGTCAAGAACTACCTGCGTAATTACCCTACCTAGTGTCCATGCCAATTTTACTTAGGTCAGAATGCCCCAGCCTCAACCTTACTCTGTTCGGCAACTTATCCTATGCTACATATAGAAATACTGGAAATTTCCACTGCAAAAACACAATCTACTTCTCACAATGGTTCAAGAAAACCCGGTGTGATTGCAAGAAGAAAGGAGAGACAGTCTATTCAGCGGAAAAAAAACCTATTCAAAATCTGTTACATGGCTTTCTCACTTAAATAAACTTGGAATAGATTGATATAGACAGAAAAGAAGCATGGATAACTGTAATTGTTTAAAAGCACAATAACACACACTCATGCACTTTGCAGTTGGCATACTGAGGTAAAGCCAGTGTTCCTCCTTCACTACCCCATTCCCTCTTTCTTTTTTTTTTTTTTTTGAAAAGATTCCAACTTTTGCAAGAGTGTTTTTTCAAGTTCACAGTGACAAGAAAAGAAAGTCATGTTTTTTACTGCTCCACATTTCTGTCATTTTAGGTACTTTACCATACAGAGTTGAAGAAGGTGATGTGCCATTATTGTCCTCTGAGTTTGTGGATGCCAATTCTGTTGCACTCCTCTTCAGCTCCATTACCTCATGGTCAGACCCTCCTGTTTGCTGACAAAGAGACTCTTCTCTTTCATCTCTATGGTTTTTTGAGAGTCTAAAAATCAAACAAATGTAAGGAAAAAAAAAAACCTGAAGGTCCAGTCATATGGTAAAATAGAAAAATCAATTAAACTGTTATTTGTATCATAGTGTGCATTTATCATTAAAGTGCAGCGGTCCTTTGGTACAGATTTAGAAGTTTACTGTTACAAAATATACAGTGAGGGTGGAGAGAGACATCCAAGTTAAAGAAGTTCTCCAGATTTCTACATCTCCCATGAGAGATGAGAGGGAAGAGATCAATTTGTTCCAAATCCACTATGAAGAAAAAAAATATAAATAAAACCACCCAAGGATGAAAACAACCCAAGTGTGGCTTTACTCCAACCCACAAAATTCAGGAATGGGGGTTTGCATGTAAAAAGGCATTCTTGTTTTTTCCACCTTGGAAAACTACTTTCCTTTCTTACCACCTGTACAAAAAGGAAAAGGAGACTAAAAGGCAACCCATGCCAGAGGACAGGGGATTACAGGTTTCTAGAGCTTTCTGCTATGTGTAGCTGTTGGGGAGGATAGCACTAGGAAGTTCACAAAGGGTGGAAACAACAAACCTACTCTCCATGAGCTTAGCTCATACACAGCAGAGCGGCAGCCACAAACATCCTGAATCCAATATTCATGGATGCTAGCATTAAATCTGAAGTATACCCCTCTTTGTGTACTTTTACATAGACAGGTGAAAGTAACACAGTATATAAGAACAGTTTTTGTAGTATATCATTTCCCCAGAATCAAAAATACAATGCAACTATGTTCTGTATCTTTTACAATGGTTTGCCTGCACTTCTCCAGAGTTTCAAGGGCATAACAAAATAGGTCTCTATTACAGTCAATCAAAATTGGAGCAATTATGCAGGAGTGTTAATCCGGCCTTCACAGAGAATCAGTCACATAAGTTGGTCCATTGCTGTTTAAGGTTTTAACTAGTGGAGAACATAAAAATCATGAAGAAATATGAGTTTACGTACACTTTACTAAAACACACATCGCCTTCTTGGTTTATTTCTGCTTTGTGCTTAGTATCTGTTCTTGCTCTATAAACAGCTGTATGAAGAATGGAGTACTTCTTCGCTACTGAAGATGGCTGGGAACAAAGAACATTAATGTAGTAACTACTGAGTGAGTGATCATATGTTACACTCCCAAAAATATCAAAGAAGAAATGTATCTAAAAATTATGGAGAACATTTACAAAAAGCTAACAGACACCTTAACTCAGCTTTCATTAAAGAATTTTTCTTACTCAAAATGTACAGAATTTATGAGCATAAAAATTACATATAAAAAAGAATCCAGAAAAATGACTTAAAAATAACTGTGTGCAAAGCACTAAAA
The DNA here is from genome assembly GCA_036925125.1 of Oreortyx pictus. Classification (NCBI taxonomy): domain Eukaryota; kingdom Metazoa; phylum Chordata; class Aves; order Galliformes; family Odontophoridae; genus Oreortyx; species Oreortyx pictus. Next base: position 16,683,803 of record JAUPFR010000002.1, read on the forward strand.
TTAATGTCTAGTATTTTTATACAGAGTATAGTGACACTTCAATACTTCTTTTTTCCATCAAACTAAGCCTGAAATAGTTACAAATCTCCAGAAAGAAAAAAAAATCTGAATTTAGAACAAGAAACCATAGCTTTGCAGAAAACTTGTGCCAAACATTCAGTGAACAGATCTCCATTAATCATGGAAATTAGATTAATTTACATGGCATTATAGACAGAGTAGGATTCCAACTATAGTCAGTCCAATAGAGGACTGACTTCTATTTGCATATTGACTTCATCCTTGTGCAATGTTATAAGAATAAACTTGAATAAACACTTTGAACTGTATTAAAAAAAAATCTAGGATAAAATAAGACATCATGCAATGCCTCTGCTTCTGATTCGACAGCTACAGTTTCCTGCTGTGAGAAGGTGACTGACTGATGACTTCTGTAGCATGTTTGGTAAGAGTAATTTAGTAATGCAAAGCTATCCGCTAACTCTGCTTTGTAAAGACAGAGAGTAGCAAGTTACGAACAAATCAAGAAGATTTCACTTTTTACTCTAACACACACCCCAATATGCCCTCAAAGTGGATCAGAAAAAAAAAATTGGTTGTGTAAACAACAATTCAATATTAATGTTGTTGCAAACACGCCCGTTCTCACCAGTTTGCTGCTGTCCTTCCTCCTGCTGCCAGCCAGCCCACACATGATACACTTGTCTCTTCGCAGAAGCAGCACCTCTGTTCTCTCTGGTCCAAAATGGAGATGAGACACTAATTGTTCTTTCAGCATTTTGCTTTGCCCATCCATCTGGGGTTGGCATCCTTCGTCCTAGCAGTAAGAAAACACCAATTAAATAAGATCTGCAGTAATGACTATCTCTGCACCGTGCCCGTAGGCTGAACATCACACTTGAGAAGATTACAGAAACCAAGTAGTATGGGAACACTTAATGGATATTAACATTGTAGGACTTGTTAGTTTCTACCTATGTTATAGGTACTTTGGAGCCGATGCACATCAAAACATAAGTGCAAAAGAAATCTTGTGTCAGGAAGCTGAAGAAAGATCAGGCTGTACATCCAATCACTCTTTAAAGATTCATACACATAAAGCAGTTACTGAACCTTAATGAAGTATGGCATGGCAGTGGATCACAAGCATATTTTAACATAGCAAAGACTGAGTGAAGCAGGCTGCCCAGACTGGGTCAGGTTGGTCAGTTCTACCAACAGAAACTCAAAGAAAGTGCACACTCGTGGGATCCCTAGCCCTGCTTACCATCTCCATGGCTGTGATGTTCGACTGAGGGCACCTGGGTGGAATGGGAAGAGTCTTCAGGGCTGTGAGTGTTGGTGGCAGCCCTCACCCCTCTGCTGTTCCTTTTCCAGCTGTTGGGAGGACCGTTGGGGCCTGGAGTGCCAACGGCTGTCCCTGGCTGGCTAGGGGTTGGCTGCCCAATTGGCTTGTCCAGCCCCAGTATCAACATTCAAGCTGTCATCTGAGTTAAGTTAGTAGTTGTAAACCTGTGTGTTTACATGGACGTAAACTTGTGTATTTATGTAGACGTGAGAGAGTTTATTGTTATTTTTCATAAGATTTTCAATGACTTCCTTGAACTTCCCAATAGGGAAGAAGGTCAAGCCATGATTGGACTGTAAATTAATGGAGACAGAAAAAGGAAGAGGGAAAAGTGAAATATTACAGACGAAGAATACAGATGTGGAAAATACATGAAATAAATAAAGCACCACAAATAAACCAGCAGAACATCCCAAATTCAATTCATAAGGTGAAAAATGAAAGCAAACCATGCAGTTTGAGACTTAGCCCAAAGCTTGGTTTAGAATGAAGCACTGGCATTGTATTCATGTCCCTGTCAGCTGCTAGTATTTCTTCACAGGGGATCACTTGATGAATAATCTGATAGATTCCTGAACCTTCCAAGAGAAATTTTGAGATCCTCTAGAGACCTATACAAGATTCGAATATCCTCTTCATCCTAGAAGGGAATCTAAGCTTTTTTATCCTGGAATTCTCACTTGGTGAATACCAGCATCAGGACATTGCCAAGATACCAAACCAGTATTAATTCTGGGACCACCTGCAATAGTCAGATCTCACATGGAATAAATGCATCTATTCCATGAGAAGGAAAAAAAAAAAATTAAGGAATGGGATGATGCCCTTAAATTGCATGACATAAAAAATTTAAGAGTGTGTTGCACTGACATGGAAAGTTTTGAGGAAGTCCATAGTTTCCCTGTGTGAGAACTGAAAAGTCTGCAAACCAGACTGTTCCCTGATAAAAAATTCATCATTGTCCTTACGAAACATCAGCAGTACTATTCTGTACCCTTTTTCACATGAATTAAATACTTGCATTATTCCATTATTAATGTTTTAGACATATATCATTATTTCTGTGTGAATTTGATTTATGGATTCTTTCTTATTGTGGAGGTGCCAGCAATATGGGTCAAGCCTATCGGAACTGGCACTGAGGTAATTACTCCTGTTGCTCAGTCCTTTCCATTCTCTAACCAAAAGTCAGGCTCTGTCAAGGTCAGTGCCAAAACAATAATGATAATACAAAGCTCAGGGAAGAGCTGTACCTCCCTCCCATCTCTGAATTGTTATTTTGCCCAACATTTTTCCACACACAAGTTTCTCCCTTGTAGAGGAAGACCTTGTGTGCTCCTTGTTACATCTGAAATCAGAGATGATCCCAAAAGGTTGGGAATTCTGTGCTGTAACTCTTGTGTTCTTTCAGGTATACAAACACAATGCAACAGCAGTTGCTCCCATAGATAGCTCACTGGACTTGTTAAGCTTGACAAAAACAAGTCAAAATGTAGGCTGATGTGGAACACTCAGCTGTTTGCTCAGGGCATGAAAGAGTCTGAAATAAATGGGTTGCTACAATAAAAATAGCAAATACAACTACCAGCAGCTTTCCAGAGAACAGCACGTAACCAAGCAGCTTAGGCTTAGGAACTGATTAAACAGTGAAAGGAAACCAACTGAAAAACAACTTCACACTTTGTCTACATTACACAGTGTGCAATTTCTAAGTAAACTTGATTTAATAACAGATACCAAATGATCAGAATTCAGTTCTGATAGCAACAGGCTCCTGCAATGCTTCTAATTACAATTAGGACAGCTCTGTTTGGACACTGAAGTCAGGAGATCAGCTTCAGGACCATACCACCATCATTTTGCCCTGGCACTCCAGGTAACTGCAAGCTCCCCAGGCTCCATACTCATAAGTGTGCTTTCTTGCAACTCAGAAACATACATAAAAAGACAGAACATGTTTATTTTTTGTTTTAAATTCCTCTTTCCACTCACCTGTTCTCTCATTAAGTGGCCTTCTGCTTCTGCCCCATCAATTTTTTCTTGATTATCTGTCTGCTTTCCTTGACATGCTGATTCTTTCCTCCTAATTGCAGAGCACTGACCTTGCATTTATTTACACCTTAATCACCAGGTGTTCTTTAATTCAGACTCTCACCAAATGTTTGTGGGATGTGCTCGTTATAGCACTACACAAGGCCAAGCATCTAACAAGCCCCTCTTTATGCAATAGTAATTCACTTTCCCCAGACATCATATTTACAGACTCTGTACAGCTGAATTTTGATATGTAGTTAACATAGAGTGTAAGCTAGAACTACAATTCTGACATAGCATTTCCTAATTGTTAGTATATAGTTAACAGTAATATTATTATAATAAAAAAACCCAATATATTATTAAATTTTGTTTAATGTTTCCTTTGCTTTCATTTATAGTGTAAGAAAATAGCCAGGTTCGTACAGCACTTGAAATCTTTTCTTACCCTTCTCCCTCCTGGAAGCCATCACTCAGTCTGGGAGAAGAAGCATAATATCTGCATTAGCATTCAGCATGCGTTGCGACAATGACTGACCGTCTCAAGAGGTTTCAGTAGAGACAGCAACTCTCTATTACAATCAACTGACAAAACTGTAGAGCTTGTAAACAAATAAAACCAAAAATTCAGTTGGAAAAAAAGATTGGATATTTGAATATGTTTAAAATATGTTTATATATATATATATATTTTTTTTTAATAGGAGGTGCGACTAACTCTTCAGGGATATTAACTTCAATCAGCAGAGGCTTATACTAATCTCCTTCTGTACGAGGCCAGGATGAGACTTAACACACCAGATGGATCATAACACATCTACCAGCACTCTGATAGTTGTTCCTCTAAGGCTCTGGCCACTGTTGGAATTAGGTCACTCAGCCAGGTACGAACAGCTGGATCTGATCACCTACTGCTAAGATCACATCATGTATTTGGTAGGAGTTGGGGTCGCTGAAGATCCATGTCTATTATAAAAGAGGCAGAGCGGCTGCTTTCTCCATACTCGGGTTTCCTGCAATTCTGCCATTGAAATGCTTGCTGGAAAGGAATTTCAAACAAGCTTTTTAGAAGTCACTGCAGTCCAGAAATACTGCTTCCTCTTCTCATATACTCTAATCCTGCAAGAAATACCAATGCTTAGACCTGCTGCAATATGAACCATCTGAACACAGAGATAACAAAAGAGCTCTTTATTTGTTACATTAACAGACAACAATTTCAGTTTACTTCTAGGTAGCTTGTCTCTGCATGTACATATGAAGGAACATGAAGTTAAAAAATGAAGCACCGAAAAGCTTAAAAACGGGGAATAAAAAGGATATAGAAAAAACCTTCACAGTTCATTCCATACTATCTCAGAAAATATAACCAGACCTGTAATAAATAAACAAATAAATAAAAGGTGACTATTTGAGAAATCAGGAACCTAGAGTGGAGATACAAAGTGGACAGTTCAAAGATTATGTAAACCATAGTGCAAGAAACAAGGGTTAAATGTATCCACTTTGCAGAAGTTTGGTATTTTTAATATACAGTCTTCCCAGGTGGTTTTACTTCCCATACATACTTAAACCAGTGCACTTTCCTGGCTGAGTACACACACTGCTGTTTTGCATCTGGCTTTTATCTATGAAAACGTATCATCCTTTACCAAACAGAGGTGACTTCTATGCTTCAAAATGCTTCTCATCCAGTTGTTAGATTTGTGCTACTGCAGATAAACACATTCAAATATTCTGTTCTTTTATATGATGTGGATTTAGTCGTATTTCAGAATAAAAAGGATTTATATCAAATTAGCTGATTTGTGTTTGTACCTAGTTAAAACCAAATGAAGATGTTTTCCTTACCAAATAAATGCCCACAGGCAGACAGACAATGTAGGTACAGCCAGTGCCACCACATCAGCCTGAGCTTGCACTGCATGTGCTCTCACTGCAACACTGCAAGGTCAGTAAAAGGGAATGGCAGTTGTGTGATGAAGGCAGAAGATGAAAGGTGGTAGCAAAGAGCTATTAGAAGGGTGCAATATGCTAGAATGGGCTGCATTTTGATTTTCTTTGTTCTTTATGTTTTATCGCTTTCCAGCAGCATTGAGTTACAGCCTTACAGAGGGTAAAAGCGCTGAAGTTTGTCAGCTAGCCCTAAGGCTCAGCAACATACCAGGTCAGCCATTGATCTTGGCGACAGTGGAACAAATGCATTTTGACTAATTCTACTGAATTCAGTTGCTTCCTCCCATGAGGAAAAGAAGTATTAATTATTTACATTATAATACCATCTAGTCCTGTAATTGCCAAATCCAGCTGTGCAATGCTAAGCATTACTTAGAGAAAAGAGCAGCTCCATCTCACAGAAGTTCACAATCTAAATTGACAAACCAGACAACATGAGGGAGAAAAGCAGCGCTATCTTCTCCACTTAGAGATGGTGAGCTGTGAGCCAAAGTGCCTACCCAAAGTGACAAAGGAAGTCTGTGGAACAGGACAGAACTAAATTCTCACTTTCTCAGGTCTGATACCTGACCCATGAAAACTTATTTAAAAAACAAACAAAAAACCCAACCAAATAAACAAAAAGAACACCTGGTTTTGTCTTATTTTTATTTCCAGTAACGTAAAGTACCTGAGCAACACATCAACTATTTTCTGCATTAACTGCCTCCCTGGGTGCTTCCAAGGCAAGCTGCTCCCAAAACAGAATACACTACTTCATAAGGCTTTAGCATAAGAGCATCAGTCACAGTATTACTCAAGAGCATGAGCTGGAAGGGACCTTAAAGCGCACCCAGCCCCACCCCAGTCGTGGGCAGTGCTGACCCCCATCAGCTCAGGCTGCTCAGGACCCCATCCAACCTGGCCTGGAGAGCCTCCAGGGATGGGGCACCACAGCTTCTCCGGGCAAGTACTCTGTGACAATTAAGTGTCAAAGTCATTTAGGAGCTTTTAAAAGTTTTATTCTCAAGGTAGAGAAGTTCATAATTTGAAACAATTTCTGGTTCAGTGGGTGGTTTGTATATTTGTGGTCACGTGAGAACAGGATCTGAATCCTTGAATGAACAGAACAATGGTACACCTGGTTCCAGCTGCTATCTGTAATTGCAGACCCCTGTAGTCATTTCAGAGCAAAGCAGGAAATACCTCATAACTGATCAGCTGGACAAAGAGTATATAGACTGCTTGCCTGATTCATGGACAGTTACATGTCTCCTGAAATATGCAGGTTTGTATCTCTTCTACAGTTTTACTTTCAACAAGAATTTCCATAGTTAGATTTATCTATAGAAGTGGACAGTTTCACTTGGAACAATACTATTTTGTCTCCTGGTACTTGTACTCTTTGTGGCACTGCTTTCACCAATTAGAAAGCAGTTTATATTTCTTTTCACATGTTTCAGCTTTTTCTCTCTAGTTTCTTTCAGCGCTTCCACTGTTTTTGACATTGTAAGAAAAGATAAGTAAGAATCCTCCTCCTCCAGATATTTTATATATCTTTATAATTCATTTATGCCCTGGCCAGACATCCACTCAGCAAAGAAAGAGCAGGAATACTGAAAGTCAGACCTGAGGAGAAAACCATTTCAAAGAGATGGATTTAGTACACTTGAAACTGTACTAAAACACACCTTACAAAAGGACAGTAGGAAGGTTTTCAAAACTAATGTAGAGTCACTGTTTATTAGGCATAGGAAACAGATCTTCCTTACAGTCAAACCAAACAAACAAAAAAAAGAACAAAGAAACAACAAATCACCTCAAAACAGCAAAACCTGAACCTCAAAAACAAACAGGTCAGGGAAAATTGCTTTTGCCTTAAGGTATTTTTCAACTTGGTGACCAGTGTGTGCTTGTAAAGACAAGGTAGATCAACATCATTGGCTACAAATGGCAAAGAGTTCTGGACTGTGATGTCCTTACCTTCCAAAAGAGCAAGTGATTCCAAGTGACAAAGGGAATGTCGTCTGCTCTGCAGTAAGTGTGCCTACATGACAAGATTTCTTGGTGGCTGTGAAGACATAACCAAGCGCATATTTCCCCATATTGCAGAAATGTTCTCAACAGTGGCTGGATTCAAGCACTTAAAAAGTCCAGAGACTCATAATAAGACCTAGAAATCACATTTAAACAGCCAAGCTATCTAGATACTTGCTAAAGAACCAGTTATACTTGGTATATTTTGTATTTGCAGTTCTTTATTGTTATTATTATTATTATTATTATTGTCTTAATATAAATATATTTGTCACATTGTGTCAGGTAAGGCCTAAAAATTCTTGTTTCAAAAGAAATGAATTTATGGATTGCTAAAGCTGCAATAAACAGCTCAATCTAGTAACTCTGCTCTATCAAAAACTCTGAAACAGTAATTATTTGAATTAACTGTGGTCAAAATTTGCATTTCTATTAATGGTGGCAGCCTGATTACCTCATGTCTTGTGATTTATACTGTTTTATAAACTAAGCAAAATAGAAGTACTATATTGCAGCCAGAGCAGAAATTCTGGTGCGAGCTATCCTGCAAGACTACACTTCAGCTGCATAAACCTCAGCAAGGTTTGTAGGAACTCTGTTTTCCTGGCAGTGTTTCATGCCTGTGATCAGTATTTGGAAATCTGCTTAATAAGACTCAACTATCACAACACCAGGACCTTCAGATCTTTTCACAATGGTGATATTAGAGATATTTCATGGGGAAAAAAAAAGAAGCAACATCTATTCAAGCTTTGGACAAAAAAAGTACTATTGGCTCTTAACATTTTGTTCCACTTCCATAATGTATGACCTATATACATTACTAGAAAAAATATTTTTAAATGGTACTTTATTTTCCCCAGAGTTTTACTTAGAGTCTGACTACCCAGAAACTCATTGAACTAGGCCAAAGAGCTTCTCTTGCATGAGAAGTTGGCCACCAACTGATGCATAAGAAAATCACTACTTTAATTGTATAAGCACTTAAAAATATTTATAGAACAGTGGCTTATTAATTTGCAGCACAGTAGCATCTGCAGCTAATGGCTTCATCATTGAGAGGTACCACTGAAATCATTAGATTTGTGTCATAGCATACTCACAGATTATCTAGGAGGAAAAAATAAAGGAGGGTGGGGTGGGGTGGGGTGGGAGGGAACACTATTTCAGAGCAGAATTTTCCCTCCTTCCCACCTACAATTGCATTCCTGTGCAGAATAAATTAGAATAATGTGTTCATGAATAACAAATGATAAAAAAATGATGAAAAACTCACCAGAAGAGGAATGGATTGAGATCACTGAGGCTTGGTGCTGCACTGATGGCAGACAGATAGCAACTGCTTCCTAAACAAAGATACTGTATTTTATTTCGACCTTTTTGTGTCCTGTTCTGTTTATGGTAGTACAAGGTTTATCTAATGTCCAATAACATCCATGACCAACTGAAGTTATTTTGTTAACTTTTTCCTTCTTATTTCTAATTTCCATTGTGATCTTGGTGGAAATTGTGCAGTGCTGAGAGGGACTCACATGAAGTAAGTAACAAAAATTCCATTAACTCCTTTGAAGCCAGATTTTTACCAAGCTGGTCTAACAGTGAGTGACAGACGGGCACTGAAATCCCTCTTACTCCTTTGATGTGTATGTTCTTCTTCCATTAAAATAATTAAAGCAAATGGATGTGACATCAAGATCTAAAAGACAAGACCTTTACCAGCAAAACTCCAGGAAGTTTCTAATGTGGATCTATTTCCCGCTTAGCTCTAGAGCAATACAATCCAAAGTCCTTTGGAAAAGAGGGAAAATCTCTGCAAAATTCAAGGACTTTCGACCATGCCCCATAGAATTATTGATATTATTTCAGTAACTGTGGGGAGACAGAATGGAGGAAGAAAAGCAGAGTGCTAATATCCATACTAATGAATGAGCCAGCGTGATCCCACAGCAGTGTCAGATCATCGCAACCTCCATACAGTTTCTGTAGGAAGGTGTAGGTTGAATAACTTTCCTCAATTTTCAGTGCCTCGGTGCAAAAGGAAGCGTATGGCCCCAGGAACAGACAGAAAAACATTTATGACACTTTAAGTGCAGTTAATTACTTGTAGGCGAAGCATCCTGCTATCAGCACTGACTTACTGCATTTGAAACTGAAACAGAAAACACAGCAGCAGTGACTTCTTTCAGCATCACCGCAGTCACCTGGTATAAATAGGAGAAGAGAAGCACAGAGCAGCTCCTCCCCAACAGGGATTCTTTCCACCATTGCCAGGGGGAGGCAGCTGCAGGCCAGCATGATGTGCAGCCACCCTCTCAGCATGCAGCTCCTTCAGGTTTTTTCCACTCACATTTTGTTTTTCCACCTCCTACCTTTTTCCTTTAAATATATTCAGCATTCATGAAAAGAAAGGGTATTATATGTGTGGAAAGAGCTCACAAGGTAGGTAGCACCATTGTCACTTTACAGATGGCACAAACAAAGAAAATGAATGTGTACGATCACTGTACATCTCTTCAAGGGAACAAGGGAAATAATGTGATTTCTTATGACCGTTGTGGGGTTCACCTCTAACACCAGAGCATGTGAGAGAAGAAAACTGCTGCTCCTAAGCAATGGTATTTACTTTTTCAGGAGAAGAGGCAGGAAGCAAGAAGGCTTGAGGAGGGAAATGTGCAAACTCCAGCCACCAAGAAGGGGAACTGGTGAAAAAAGGAGTGGTAGATTACTTCCTACTGAAGTGTTACATGAAAAAGAGAAGATTTAGTAACTGAAAATCTCAGCACTCTCTCTGTTATTCACTACTGTTCATGCAGATCCATTTGACTGGTTTTGGTCAAAGTATGGATTGCTCATGTTTAACAGCAAGATAGCCAGGTACCAAGAGAGCAACCTGTACCTTCTCCTTATCATTCTTCCTTCCTCTTTTCACACTTTCTCTCATAACCTATCTGGCAAGTTTAACAGGGAAAATGGAAAATCTGGTTATGAAATCATCCACAATGCATGAATATAACTGTTCAGCAGACAGCCCTTAGCCATGACACAGAAGAATACAGGGTAAATTTATGGACCTTTTTGAGCAACGATTGATTTTCCATCACAAAATTATTAAAACCAACAAACAAAATCTTTCCATTATGAGAAAATTATTAATCTGGACACAAGTATGAATACGGAATTGGAATATGCCTGCCACAGCAGACACAACATATAATGGTGTAGCCCAGGCCTGCAGCCATGTGCAGTTGGTCTGCCGGGACAATCCAGCAAGATACTGCAACATATCTGGGCAACAACACCAGGCAAGGGAAATATCAAGGACTGTATCTTTTTCCATTGTCTGTGAGATCCACAGTATTAGCAGCTTCATGATACTGTCAGACATCTTAGACACTGCTCTTGAGTCCTGGGCTGGAGATACATCTGAAACATCCTTCAATTAATGCCTTGAACAGTTTTGTAAGTTACTTCTACTAAGCAGGAGGTTAACTAAATTCCAGGAAAGGAAAATTATCCTCAATTAAAAAGTTTTTTCCACAGACTTAGACCACAGTTTTTCTATAATAGAAACAAACTGTTATTGAAAACAGTGGAATTACTTTTTTGAATAAGGATTATTGCTAAGAACTGAGAAAGCCAGCTTTCATCATCCACTCATAGCAAGGATAAATTAGGGTAAGACAGACTCTAGAATACTCTGAACAGCTGTCATCATCCACTCTCAAGAAAGATTAATTTGGACAGAAAGACCGCAAATAAATCCTTTAAAGACAACACGGAAAATGGAGAGCTTTACTACAGTAGGATGGAAGAAGAGACAGCTCACCTCTAACAGCATGGAAGCTGAGAAGAACTTGTGCCTTTTCCTGAAAGACCTGATCAGAATTTCAACCATTCAGTCTCACAAAAACATGCCAGGATTTTTCATGAAATAGACTTCAAACCACTTGTCTAGAATGTAGGAAATTGGAATTTTGTTTTTTCCACCTCTGTTGCACCCTGGGAGATGTGGAAAAATTCACCACTTCCTCAGAGTTGGGAGTTTTATGAGGTAGCAAGATGCCTAGAAGTTGTCACAGCAGTGTTGATTTTCTACTGTGGGGCTAGCTTCTATACTTCTGTAGAATGAGGTTCTTTCAGCTAGTATGTACAGAAGAAATCCAGTAACAGACCATCTTCATCTTTTTATGGATTAAGCATTAATTATACCATGACATAAGAGCTGTCAGAGTTAGCTCTGTAATCACTCAAAGTTCCTGAGCTTGAGTACACTCAAAAAAAATACATCCATACCAACTGCAAGGTCAGTGTGACTTGAAGAGCAGTTCAGCCACTTCTGTAACATGTGCAATCCAAATTTATGAACCATCAGGCAGAAATTAGTTTCCCAGGTAACCTGATATGGCAGCCGTGTGTGCTTCTACAAGTGGGAATGATAGGTTTTAAGAATTTAAATTGCACAATGCAAGACTAACAGTTATGTCTGTACGGCTAAAGTGTAGAATATCAGTGCAAGGCAGAATTTCATCTAAATATTGTTATAATGACCTTTGTATACCTTTTACAGAAGCCAGTTAGCGCTCTCTAAGCCATGATTTCAGCACAGGCCAAGAGCATACAGTTAGCATGCACCAATTGTGCTTCGCAGGTAAAGAGGATTTAATTTTGTCAGTGTATGCTGATCAAATCAGAAAAAGCTTTGGCACTGTACAAAACGGACTAACTCCAGCTCAGTTTTTACTTTGCCAGACATGAGATTACGGCATGCAGCCATCGCTTCTCCAACGTGCTCTAAAATAGGGTTTATTAGCACAGGAGGAGTGCTCAGTGTGACACTGGAGCTCTCCTTCTGATGTCTTATGCCTGAAGTCCTTAGGAACAACCACTTGGCTCTCAATGGCCAGACTAAATCTGGCAGGGTCAACAATAGGCCAGAGCCAATGAGATCAGTTGTGAACAAGCTGTTTCCATACAGAACTCTCTGTGCTGCTCTCCTCAGCATCTCTGCCAAAACCGTATCTTCTTAGCTCATTCAGAGTGCAGGACCTGATCTTTATGCTGGTACTGGTCTCGTGAGCTTCCTACTGTCCACAGCACCAGTGACTGCTTTGAAATACCTTAGTGACTCTGAGGGAGTCAGCCCTGGTTTGTTAGTTTCCGTGCTGAAATACATTTAGCTGCAGTTCTGAGCTTTTGATGTGGTAAATCAAACAGATTTATTATAAAATATGAATAGATTGTGAGAGCTTATATAGATGTGTATTTGTATATCTTCATATATACGTATATACAACTCACATATATATAAAATTAAATATTAATTATATGATAAAATAATAAAAATCTTCTTAAATTATAAAAAAACTAACAACTTAAATACTCTCTTCATATGGAACAGAAACAATTTGTGACTTAGTTTTAGCATAAATTCAGCAGCAGAAATAAAATTGTACAATAGAATACAACCTGGTCCGGTATTTCATTGTACAGATTCTAATGAATATAATATCTATATTACAATCCTCTTTAACTTACGTAGCTCTCATCAGTCTTCTTTGCAGTCAGAGGAACACTGCTCTAGTATGCGCTTTATATGGTTAGGCCAATCCCAATGTATTTATACTTATCACTACGTCATCAATGCATCACAAATGAAGTACAGAGACATACTGGATATTTGTCTACAGTAATAACATGTCATTAAAAAACAGAACACTGCAAATTCTAAATTATTTTGTTGTTATTGTTAAAGATGTGATGGGGGGGGGGGGAAGCCACAGAAAACAATTCCCCAAGATCCAACACCTCTGTTTGATAAGTGTCACATGAACACCCCTGTAGAACAGTCACACATATTGTCTGAACCCCAGTTAGTGCCCATTTTTGTGATGTATTGAGTAAATGTTCCTGCTGTTTATGATAATCTTGTCCTCTGCTTCCTCAGAACAGAAAAATCATTTAAAAAAAAAACAAAAACAAAAACAAAAAAAACCTTTGCTTCCTGGAAGACAGTAGGGACTACAGTTGATGATGAATCCATTTAGCTGAGCAGCACTACCCTTGAAGAAAACAGTTCTGTAATTCAGTCTACTCAGTTGCTCCTTTTTTTTGTTGTTGTTTTTTGTTTTTGTTTCCCTTGGGTTTTGAAAGTCACTTACTGCAACACACAGAGATAGAAGATGAACACAGTTAACTCAGCCATTCTTCACGGTACTCTGCTTCTGTTCACTGCCTGTCACATACTCAATTTACTTCTTGGGTTCAAAGTCTTGCTCTTTTTAATTTTCATTTACTTATTTATCTTTTAATCATGCATCACTCAGCTCACTCCTCCTTGCACCTCCACAGCTTTTGTTGTCTTCAGTCTTTAATGATGATCTTTTAGTTAAGAGCTCACCAAAGTGTAGATCATGCTGAATGAAAAGAAAGACACAATATTAAAGTATCATTTTGAGGCATAAAGAACACTTTGATTTTTATAACCTTTTACCGTCTGCTCCTCAGGTCTGACAGTAATGGCCAGTGCCTTCCTTTGCATTCTTCCTGTCTCTCTAAAGTATCTTAATTATGGTGGATTCAAGATGGGTATCAAAAAGAACTCAAGAAATAACAAATTCATTAGTGATATCCTACCGCACCACAAGCTGTGTTTGAGCTTATTAAAGTATGCTCTGATGTCTGAATTTGAACACTGAAGAAACAAAACCATTTTGCTTTAGCATGTTTGATCTTTACAACTTCAACCAGCAGCTCTCAGCGCAGCAAGCAAGGTTTACCACGAAACTACACGTTTTCCTTCCTCTGGAGAAAAACCCATATAGAAGAAGAAATAAAACGCAAACAATCAGCTAGCATGAATCCATACATATTAAGTACAACTCTAAAAAACGAGGAAATTGCAGTATATTACCACTGCCCCATTTTACTGGAATTCTAGTTCTCACAATACCCAGGAAAGCAGAGCAAAAGTACTCTTTTATTCAGGACCAGGCAGCAGACCTTGGCTTATGGCCACATTTTAGAATGAAGAAAAGCAGGGCTCAGCACAACAGTTTAGTTCCAGCAGAAACGCTTAGACAAATGCTTAATATTCCATGTGTAATGAAGTGTCCACAGATTTAAGCACATGCTGCTGTAAGTGGCTTTGCTTCCCTGAATCAACATCAGAAGCAGTTTTGTAAGGAAACATGCACATTTGTTCCAGTCATTTCTAAATGCAATTTCACATGTTAAATGAAAAGCAGCTACTATTCCCTCAGTAAAATTACCAGACTTACCAGTAAAGATAGTAGAAGAAAGAAAGGAGATAGAAAGCTAGCTTACACCAGGCCTCTTTTTGACAGTAACTCAAGGTATCTGCATTCATGACTGCAGGTGGATCATAAGCAAGTTCTGAACTATCTGCTGGGCAGCGAAAATACCTGAAAGAGAAGAAGAACTTTAGAATAACTGCATAATATGCTGTATTAGATATGTGATGAGACATGTACTGTCCTGGTCATCACTTCGTAAGAAAACAATCTTCCATGCTATAGGAGAAATTTACCTCTCTTTTTCAAGCCTCACTTTCTGGACATGATTAAGTCAGAACACTAGTCTAGTCTTATTGCAGAACAAAGCAATTCATGAATGTGAAATTTTACTCTATTAAATCTTTAGATTGAAACGTTCCCCCTACCTATATAGTTCTTTCTGGCTTACTCACCAATAACTTGCATATCGTAAGTGACAATACATAGTGGTCTGTGATCACAGCGAAGAATTACTGGGATTTAACTGCATCTACACAACTGATTTCAGATATGATGAGAGGGGACAGTCTTAACCAGTTGATTGCTCAGTTTCTTCAACTCTGACAAGGAAAACTGTAATATGGTATAACAAAAGAGCTGGCTGACTAGTGTTTTCTATGCACAGCACTGCCCAGAAATTTATATAATAAATTTTTATCAGAAAATGTTTTCCTTCTTATAAAGGAGAAATTTCTTATTATTTTCACTAGAGACTGGATATTTGAGAAAACTACGGTGAAAGATTTTTTTGGCATAGGAACTTCAGTCTTAGTTACTCTGCAGCTTCACTGGGATGATAACTTCATACAATTATCTTCCTATGGTTTTATGTAGTAATTTATACAATGAACTCAAGAGCAGCAAACAGTATGTAGTAATTTTAACAATACATAGGGAGAACCACAAAAACATATCCTCATCATTATTTCAATTATGACCATTTCCACTCTGTATTTTTTCTCCTCACTTTTCAGACCAGGATTATTGTCATACTTCAGTCCCTATCCGTTGAAACACAGCATTATAAAACAGTATGATTTTTATTATACCCAACAAAAAAGCACTCATAGCTTCACCTCATTAAACTTACTGAGAACTACACTGTCACTCTAACTTCTGGATAACATAAATCTACCACGTGATGCTGCTTTACTACCAAGTTTTGCAGAAAACAGAGTTAAAGAGCTATATTTAGTTTTTTTATTTTAATTTTGAATTTGTAGTTGAGGCACTAGCAGTGCCTTTTTTACAGAATTATTCTTCAAGCTACTTCACAACAGAAGCTTCCTGCTACTGTATGTATCTTTGTAACACAGAGAGAACCTGACAGACAAAAATCAACTGCGCTTTTCCAAATCTGGTGGGAATGCAAAACTAGTGAAAGACTGCAGACTTGACAAAGAGAAAAATGAATGCCTCTTGGCTATCTTGAGAGGTGCCAGATCCTCTACTAGAATTCAGAGGAAACTGCACTGCCAGCAGCTTCAGTCCAGAAAACATTAAATCTGCTCCACAGCAGCTCCCATACAATCAACTCTAAGTGCTTGGGTGAGCACAAATGTAGCAGAGATCCAGAGCTGAAAAAATCTGGAGAAGAGGTTGCTCAGGGAGGTGGTGGAACCATCATCCACAGAGGTGCTCAAGAATTGTGGCACTGAGGGACATGATTAGTGGGCATGGTGGAGATGGGTTGGTGGCTGGACATGATGATCTTAGTTGTCTTTTCCAACCTTAATGACTCTGATATTAACTACCTGACATCTCCCAGCCTGTACAGCACTTGGTGCTCCATCTTCAGACTCGTGGCCACTTCTCTTCAAGTTTTTGTTTGGGTGTGGAGATAGCATCTTGCACTTGGAATATTCAAAGTGGTTATTTAAATGTGGCTACCTAAATGAGGCTATTTGAAGCCACATTTATGTATTATAGGCTTTCTTCCCTCAGAAACACAAAACAAACAAACAAAAAAAAACCACAAAACTTTTAAAACTTTTCCTTTCAAAACTTGAGAAACTTGAGTCTTATCTGCTTTTAGGCCTTTCTTTTGTTGCTGCGCTTCATACTTCATACAATCTGCATGGCTGATGAGCTGGCACATATGACTAACAAGCAGTTAGTATATAAAAGATGGGCTTACCTCCAGAAGTGATAAAAAAGCAGAGGAACATTTAATCCCAGTGTGAGCCATTCCTGAGCACACAAAAACATTATGCAGAAAAGGCTATGGATGGAATACTCTGGCAACACCAGCTGAAAGGAACAGAAGTAACAGATATCAGTAAAATAACCTTGCAACTTCAGTCACTGATTTTGCAGAAGACAAACCATCTCTGGAAATCTGCAACACATCTGTCCCCAGATATACCTCAGGAGAAGGACAACAAAGAAGAAAGCAATGAGCACAACTCATGGAGCTGTCCCAGTTCTGATCCTGGCTGTACATCGTTGTTTTTTTTTAATGTTACATACACCCTAAATACATTAAATCCGTTACTAAGTTAGCTTTTCGAGCTAAAACCTCTAAGACTTGAAACTCACACTCTTGGTAAATCCATGGCTTCTCACACTGCTTGTTGCAAACCAGGATGATCCTTTCTATTAAAAGAGAGAGTGAGTGGGCAGCTGGGAAAAACAGAAATTTATGTGATGTTGATTCAGAATGGTTACTTCTAAAGGCTCTTTTTCATCCCCCATTCTTAGCTTATCTTCTCTCATTTTCTTATGCCTGTTCTCAGAAAGCTATTTCTTGCCTTTATTCAAAGAATAAAAGAATTTTATTGCAGTATCTTATATTTCTCAAAACCAGACAATCCCACACACAGTTCATCTGCATCCCTTGCTGTGTATCCAAGTCACACCAAGCAGAGTTAAAAGTAAATGAATAAAATAAGCGTTTGAGGGACTTCCTTTGATGTCAGTTCATCTTCATCAGAGAAATATTTCAAGTGAGTCCTGTTTATGAAAGCAGTGAGGAGACTACTACAGCTACTCCCAGCTCCTACCTGCTCCCATGCAGCTGTGCTGCAATGAATTCTATAGTTTTAAGACTTCTTCCACTTCACAAGGAATATATTTTTCCACTTTCATATCTGTAAGTCTACGCGCTCAATCTAAGGATTATCAAAATCTTACCTTATGTGGATGACAACTCATGGTACCATTGCATATCACAGATTCCAGATGGCAGTTATTTATCACTGCTGGATATATATATATTTTTCTTTCATTTTTAGAATGTGATTTAGAACATGACTATAACCTTTACAAAGAGAATGATTCATCCTCATCACAAATTACAGACAAGAAAGGTCTTAATGATGAACAGCTATCGACTAAGCATCACAGCACTTTCAAGTGTATTACATTCATTATCACGTATTTGATTTCTGCTTCTAACACAGTTCACAAAATCAGCAAAAACACAACGCTGCTGCTTGATCAATGGACTGGCTGGTAACAACTGAGAAGGAAACCCAAGGTGGAAATTTATAAAGGAGATTTAAAAACAAACAAACAAACAAATTCAGCAGTGAAGCTAGAAAGGAAACATGGGAAGCTTCAGATTCCCTCTCCAGTCACAGTTTCTAGTGCCTACTAGATCTACTTCAGCTTGAAATAGAATAAGAGATGGGTCATCTTGTCTCTTCACCTTTTTCTTGGAATAATATTTTTGCATCAGCATAAAAGAATGCAGGATCAATTCTGATTACAGTTTCTAAAGAGATTTCATGAAAAGAAGCAAACAAACACCAGCCTGTAAACAAATTACAGTTTATATCCAAATGATTTAGCCAAGAGACTAAATCTAAAAGTAAGCGAGGGAAGTAAAAGCGTAAAGGGAGTAACAGCAAGGCTTGTGAGGAAAAATAAACTGAATAACTGAACAACTAGAAAAACAAATTGTAACACTGCCTCTGTTCCTGGCTGGAATAATCACCTTGTAGTCACCTGAAACCAATGGAGACTCCAACACATTTCTTCAAATACAGGACTGGGCTCCAGGAGGGAAGAAAGCTAGTTCAGGAACTAGCAACCGTCAATCCTTGTCACAGCTGCCAAGCTATTCCATTGCAAAGGTAACTTCTGCGATATGGAGAGTTGTGCAACAGGAATCAAGCTAGGATCTTTAATTCATTTCTGGGACAGTACATAAAGCTGTCAGATGGCAATCATTTTAGGATATAAACAGAATGCTTCTATTTTGAACCAGGAACACTCTGATTCAGATAATGAACTCTGCTTTCTGACACAGCTCAAGATGAAGTCTAGCGATGGTTACAGAACACAGAGCTGTAGGAGAAGCTTTTGAGAGCTGTAATTTGGTAACTCTGAGTCCCAAACTAATGAATGGCATTGCAAACACAACACTAGAAATTCTGCTGGCTGATGTTTACCTGTGGAAAACCACAAAAAAGCCTGAAAAGGAGGTCAAAGTTTCTAGATCAAAGTGATGCTAATCAGAAACATCTCGTGCTATAACGTAAGCCCAGGAATTAAACTACTATATCTTTATATGTATAGTCCGATAGGTACATTTAAGTTAATACATGTACCAGCAAATATTCAAAATTGTTTTTCACAAACCATTTGCATTTCAAATGTAAAATCTTTGCTAGGTATCATCATCATCCCACCATAAATATTCAGTACACTCTAATACAAAGTAGTACACACATACATACATGTAGATAGTTTCATTCATGTAGTTTCTAAGCAAATAAAACAGACTTTCTGCATGTAGACAGCAAGGTCTAGCTGAACTGAAGCATGGGAAAACAAGCACTGAAGCTAAGAACCTGCCAGCAGCTTCTGTGTGCTTATTGGACTACAAAGTCATCTGAAGAAATCAACTGCATCTCACACAAAGCTCAGTCCTTTATTCAGTTGCTTTTAATCAGCTTCCTTCTTCCCTGATCGCGTCCTGTTGTTCTTTTACAAAGGACAGTCCCATCTTTTCCTGTTTGTACTTTTCCTCCTTACTGTGCTTATTACACATTTATTTTTTTCAAATGGAATGACTCTCACAGCTGGGCTCACCAGTGAACACGTACGTGAAATACCTCTCTGAAACCAGAACTGGGAAGATATAGAAGAATTAAAAGTAATCTCCTTTCATCAGTACTATTAAATTCTCTTTAAAAAAGTAATGTAACAAGAGAATCAAACTGTACTCCCAGTCACTGTTAAGTCACAAAACTGTCAAGAACTCATGTCTCTGTCAAGTCCTTTGTTTAGGTGCAATATTCCTGAGTACAAGATAATAACAGTAATTCTTACAGAATCAGTTATTTCCCCCCAAGAAATCCCCTTGGATGTAGCCCAGACCCCATTCTTTAACCATGAATGTGGCACTTTACCCACAGACAGACAACCACCAGATACAGCAGTGCTGCATTAGCACAGCAGTTAATGCTGCTGCACCTGCTGCTAGCAAAGGATGGCTGCAGTTTGTCACTAAGGTGCTCACTTCACTGCTTTTTCCATAATATCCCTTACTAAAGTTGACACAAGGGGGAGGAGGGGAGGGAGACATACCCAAGGTGTGAGAATGGAAGAGTTATTTTAATTACACTTTGAAGTTCACCCTAGTAGAGCCTGCCAGAACTAACCCAGCTTACTGAGGAGTCGCTGAATTTAAGACATTACGAGATCCTTTGGAGCTGATTATTTAGTATCTCTGAAATCCTGCTAATTGAACAATGAAAAAAATCAGAAGCACGGCATAAGCAAGTGAAAAAGAGAAAGGACAAGCACATAGAAAAATTGCACTAGCATTTTAAGTTATTCAAAACCATATAATTCAAACTGCTACAAGTATTCAGCTGTTTGCTATGTCATATGTAACTAGCTGAAAAGAAAATGACTGGAAAATACATTTCTGATCATATAAAGAACACCTACAGTTGAACCAAAAAAATTCACATCTATATCTTTACCTTTTTTCAGGGGACTGCAATGTTGCACACACACAAGACAGTGTCACGGACCAAACACAGCATAAATCAAAGAAAGGATTAAACACCGGTGCTTTCAGCTCTCCCCTTTTCTGGAGCACAGTGACATGAAGCAGTACAAAACATATGCTTTCAGAAAGGAAATGTCCTTATTATAATATACTACTGGAATTTGTTTAAACAGTATCAAGTGAATATGAACAGAAGTCACTCCACAGCACGAACCACGAACTGCAGACAGTGAAACTAGTAACACAAAGAACCTAATTATCATTCTCACAAAGCACTCCGTATCCATCTGTAACACAATACAGATCCAGTATTAAAGTACCTGATCATCTATAGCCCCTTTTCATTTTGAGTACTGAACAGATCTCTATTAAGGCCCATCATTTTAATTCTCATTGCCTCATTTCTATCTTTTGTAACATAGAGATAATTATATTTTAAATCTAAGATTCTAATAGAGCCAGCTTATGACTGGCATATTTAAATTGCATCATATTATGAGTAATAACTTTAACAACAGTGACAGAGGAAGATCAAGTCTTCATGGCTCATTTATCAAGAATGTCAATAAGATTTCTGTTCTGCAGAGCCTACAAGAGGTCATAAAATAACAATATTAATAAAAGGCTTCTCCACTGAGCACACCCTGCAGGGCATCAGCACCATTCAAAAAGTGCCTCATCCCTGGGTGGTACCTCATTAAGGCAGCAGCACTGTGATCTCAGAAGTGATCTCTTCACCACCTTTATTTATTTATGTTAATTTAGAACCAGTAACAGAAGCTGAGTTTGCATCCCTGGAGCTTGAACCTCTAATTTTCGCCAATACTGATACGGAATAGTCTTGCCCTACCACTCTCTTGTGTTCCAAACATAACCAGAGAGGAGTTGGATTATTCAAGTGCTCTTTCCATCACTGTCTGTTTCCGAGGACTGATAAGAATGACAATTAGTACCACAGCTGCTCATTAGGGTCTAGAAAACCTGCAACTTGTTTCCCAGGCAAGTTGATGGATGCAGAAATCTCTTTGACCAGTAAAACAAAGCTCAGCCATCTGTATAGCACAGAAAGGGCCCTTGGGCTTTCTCTCTGGGGTCTGCTTAAGACTAATGGCTTCATAACTGCTGAAAACTAAGTGTTCACTAAAGGGCTACTTGCATATCTGAAGTTTAAAGGCTGTCAGTCTGAGGATGCAGTTTTGATACAGTGCAGAACGGGTATAGCTGATCCCTGTCCTGCTACTCTAACAGGTTTTTGGAAACTTCAGCATTTGAGTGCAAGGTAGGACATTTAAATCCCACCAGAAACCATTTCCATTCATATAACAGATGCAATGTAAAATAATTTCACTCTATTTTTAGATATTGTATTGGTTTTTTTGTAATAAGATGGAAGCTGTATAGGATCCGATCCTGACTTAAATCCACGATGAAAATTCTGCTAAACATAACAGCAACATTTGATTTAACCTCAGTTCCTTTAGTTTCATTAAAATGCAAATATATATTTTATTGCATACCAAATTAAAGCAAATACAGTCCATTAGCAAGTCAAATTTTGCCAATATCTTCAACACAGCTCTGAGGAGCAGATGCATAAATTACATTACCCCAAGCAACTGAGAATTCTCATCTCAGGAGCGCATTACAGTTACTCATATGTATATTTTTTGTTGTATCTCCAGGCTTATTCACTGCTTCTTGCAGTGTTCTGAGAATAAGGCCATATCCTCCAGAATAACACTGGAGGGAAGCTGAATTGTAATGCAAAAAGTTGTCTTACAGGGTGATATTTCACTGTTTTGATTATTGAATAAACATTTAAAATATGAATTTAATTGCAAAATACAGCTCATTAAACTGATATAGTCTTATATGTAAATATTTTCATGAGTAATAATATTGTAAATAATAAACATGCATATCTCCCTCCTTTCCATTTCCATCAGGCATCACACTGGCAAATCTTACTTCCTCCCTGGAGTGAAAAAGAGGGTAAAAACCAAACTGTGGCTGAGTCACAAGCTTGAACTCTTTAGGCTTGCAATAATTTCACAGCTTTCCTTATCTTTCACCGCTGCTATAAACACCTGTGCAGGCACAGCAAGATACAGCTTTCCATGAAGCAAACAGATGTCTTTAGGAAATGATTCCTAAAAATAACAATTGTGATGTTCCAACTTTTGAGAATGCTGAACTCAGGAACTTGTGAGTTTGACTAAAAATAGTGCTGGTACAATGCACATAATAAGAGAATGCCACAGTGCATATAACAAATGAATGTCAGTAGTGAATGGATTGCCTGCCAGAAAGACTATACTTCCTCTAAGTTCTTAAGTCCCATAAGTTCCCTTTCCCAAGTATCACACTCTATTCTAGTCCTTTAATCTGCCATAATTAGCACGTTAACCAAGGCTGCAGCAAATAAGTTTCATTTATTCATCAGCCTACATGAGGAAACACAAACAAAAAGCACAAATTTCATCAGTGGTATTGTATGTTGACTGGTGTACAGAGACTAGGGAAAAAAAAATAGAGGACAATTGTGACAACTGCTTCATCTTTTAATTATTATCAAATAGACAGGATCTCTACATCTCAGGAGCAAGTGACATCCTTTTAGTGCTTTAAGTTTTCATAACTTTTTATCTCTGGTGGTTCCTTTAGAGCAACAGTTGCAAACTGTTTCCAAAATTAATTGGAAGAAAGCACAACACGAATCCATTGAGTTAATAGAAGGCTTCATCCAAATTAATGAAATTTTAGTCTAAAGTCAAGTTCTGAAAGAAGTAGTTATTGAAGGAAACCTGACCTACGTTCGCTACACAGACATGGAGTCTGATTTATTGTAACTCTGAGCAAAGACACTTGAAAGCAGGAAAATAACCCAGGCACACTATTACAGAATTGCCTGGGAAACCTTTTAATTTAGTTTGATCATCTAAATATAGTTCTAATACACATTTGTGCAATAATGTTTTCTAAATTTTGTGCATTTCCTTATTCCTTGAGATGTTAAGAAAAGACTGATTTAAACACATCCCCTTTGACTCAGAAATTAGAAATTTGCTTCACATATTCAGCAGATTATAACAAAATTGAGAACAGATAACTAGAAATTGATTGAACAGAACACAAAAGGCAGGATTCCTTAACTGTTATTCACATTTGACTCTGATTTCTGCAGTCATTTTTTTGACACGTATTGGAGTCTTCATTTGGGCCTGCTTTTAAATTAATTTTCAGACTTGGGAAATGCATTTTGCTTTACATCATAAGAAAGTAAAGATGTTGTTCTAAGGCACAGGAATGTAAGAGAAGCTCTCTTCAGGTCCCTTCAAATCCTAGCTTCAGTTTTTTAAAATAATTATTATTATGTGGTATATAGAAGTAGACTTCGAGCCAAACAGTCTAGTAAAACAGAGAAAACAAAGGCAAAAAGATAAGGAATACCTTTAAGTAACTATGAGCCTGAGCACAATTTGTATAAGCACATCAATCCTTTACTTGGAAATGAAGATAAACAACATGACTACCAGAATGTACAATGGAAAGACAAAAGGGTTTGTGGTCAGTACTTTCATTGCAAAAGCAATTCCTTGTGAGTAATTATGAAACCAAGATACTCACAATAAAAAGTGTGATGAGATGCCCTGTCTTTAGCCAAGCAGTATTTATGACAGTACTTTTGTATAAAGTAAAAACATTGCCAGATGTCTGGTCCCAATTCTACCGTCATTTTTGCAAAACTACTACAGCTACTGTAGTCTCAGTAACAGATCCCGCATTTAAACTTCTAAAGAAAGAAGGATTACTGAACTGTTTCATATTCATATATTATGTCAGTTAATAGAAGGCTTAGACCTTGATAAAACTAGAGATGAAATGGAGATAGATCAAAAGGCATCCCTGCTTCTTGGAAACATGTACCATTCACCTTCCTCTGCGACAGTCTTCTCTCACTAACACCCAGGCCCAAAGGGAAGAAAAGGATGTTTTTCTGATAAGTAAAATATTATAAGCACAAGTAAAGTGCTACAAAGGCACCTGATGAATTGTCCAATCAGAAATCCATATTTCTCCCCCTTGCTTTGTTCAGTTTGACTTTTACGGTCTCTCTTGAATTTTCCTACAAACTCCCACAGAAAACCATACAAATTTGGTTATAACTACCAAAAATACAATGGAAAATTTTTATCCAAATGGTGCTTTAATTGTGAGAAGTTCAAACCCAAAATGAAGTGCAGGGCCTGTTGTACACAGCTTTATGTATCAACATTATTCTCATTTCAGAGCAATAAGCAGAGGTAGCTCCATGCTGTTAGTGTGAAAAAGAGAGACCCTGAAAGCACCCACAGAGGACTATCACATCTGATTTTCCTGCTGTCCAACCATAGAGACAAATGGTAAGCTCAAATATCAAACATGAAGTAAAACCCTTCCTAAATCCAGAGATGTTCAGAAAGTTTTCTGAGATAAACTAACTCTGTTGGGGAACTTCCTGTGTGCCTGCAGTATATTTTCTACGTACACAGTACATTCTTCAAAAGCTATCCACACCATCTCTTGATTAAGGCTTATGCTCCTCATCACTTGGTAGGAAGAATTTCCTGAGAGACTTCCTACCTGCCCAGATTATTAATCTAAGTCAGCAGTTCCATCACACGGAGGCAGTATGAAAAGAGAGAGCATCAAATACATCAAGAAATACAGTATGCATTGAGAAGCCAGTAACAATGATGAACTCCTTGGTCTTCAATGAGTGGACAAGGTTCACATCCTCCATCACTGCAACAGTCACTGTTAATGCAGAAAGTGTCATATAGTGCCACTTCTTGTTCCCTTTGTGATCTTTCTTATAGCAGCAATTTATCAGAATTCTGGACAGAGGAATCTCTTTGTCCTGTGAGCAGCATGCTGCTGCTATTTCCACATTTCAAAAATACCTTTTGACTAGATAATTCTGTTTTCCTCTCAGATAGCACAAGCACATGGGCTTTAAAGATGACCTGCTCACTACTGCTTAGGAGGTGCTGAACACACATAATGCCACAACCCTGTTGTGAACCTGCCCTGCAAAGACAATGCAAGTATCTTTGGCTTAAGTGACTTAACTCTCTAGTGTGCCTATGATGACAGGCTTTCCATGATTTTTTTTTTTTTTAATGTCAAATACAGCTAAATGGGGAATTAAAACATCTTTGATGAACTTCTAAGTAATATATAGTACTACAAAAGATAAAGCATTGCTGCTATACGCAACATCTGTTTTGCAACAAATTTACTTATTGCTACAGTCTAAGCCAATGAGGTTTTTCCAAATCTGAAGAAAGCATGATTCTTCTCATATACGGATGGTTACAGATAACTTAAAAAATTCCACCAAAATTGCTAAATTTACTTATGTATCCTTACATTAAGCACTTTAATGAACCATGCAATAGGCTTATAGATGTACCCTGCTAATAACTATCATCAGCCTGACAACTAGCTAGAAGAATGTCTGATATTTATAAATCCCTAAATCCATGATGAAGCAATGAACTGATATATCCAGAAATACATGTTATAAATCTGACACAATACCTCAGTCTTGTCAGCAGCCATGAGGCAGAATAACAGTAGAAGCGATCAGTATAATAACAATCAAATCATAGAATCATTACGGTTGGAAAAGACACTAAGATCGTGAAGCTTAACCACTGCCCCATCCCCATCATTCCCACTAATCATTGCCTCAGTGCTGCATTTACACAGTTCTTGAGCACCTCCATGTATGATGACTACCACCTCCCTGGGCAACCTGTTCCAGTGCCTCACCACCCTCTCCCAGTGATTAAGAGATTTTTCTCTTAATAACCAACCTGAACCAACGCTGGTGCAATTTGAGGTCATTTCCTATGGTCCTATCACTACTAAGTGGGAGAAGAGGCTGGCCCCCACCTTGTCACACCCTCCTTTCCAGCAGTTGTAGAGAGTGATTAAGTCTCTGAGCCTCCTCTTCTCCAGACTGAACAATCCCATTCCCTCAGCTGTTCCAAATAAGTCTAGTATTCCAGACACTTTACCAGCTTGAACATCTTCCAAAGAAGATTTCTGCATCTAGATTTCTTGCTGAATTTGCTGTCCAGTCACCCCTTTGACAAAATAAACAATCAATAAAACAAACAAATAAATAAAATCAAACCAAATAAAATGAAGATAAAGGACTGAGCTCAATACAGTATTTTCTTACACTTGCAGTTTCCTTCAATTTACCTTAACCCAAATGATTCCATTACAATAGGAAAATGAATAAAAGTCTTACCTAATTTCCTTCACAGGTGCTGCAAGTTTCATGGATCAGAAATCACTTTTCAGATTAATAGTGTTTAAAAACAAATATTGGCTAATAATTTGAGAAAGGTCATTTACATTGTTAGCCAGTGTCTGGCATGAGCAAATTCAAGTCTGAAATGCATTCACTGAGAATGAAGCAAGTTTAATCAACTCTACTCCTTAGTAATGATTTATCAGCTTAAATCAAATATTTCAGATGCTGTCTCTTATAACTCTAATCACAAGTTAATTTAAATTTCCCTAAAGGTAAAGCAATGATATTACAATGCTTGATTAATGAAAGAGACCATGTATTAATGTAGGAAATAATTGTCCTCAGTGTTAAAATAAGTAATTACAAGAGAAATCAACCATGTAGCTAGATCATTTGAAATACACCTGCAACTATAATTATACAATAATGCTGCCTTTGTTAATCAAATATGTTTTAATAACATCACAAAATTTTGGAATGGTTTTAAATTGAAGGAGGGGAGATTTAGACTAGATGTAAGGGGGAAGTTTCTCATGGAGTGGGTGGTGAGGTGCTGGCACAGCTGCCCAGAGATGTTGAGGATGCCCCACGTCTGGAGGTATTCAAAGCCAGATTGGATGGGGCCCTGGACAACCTGAGGTGGTACTAGCAATAGACCTAGCAGTTGACAACCCTGCCTGCAGCATGGGTTGATGAAACTAAATGATCTGTGAGGTCCCCTCCAACTCATATCATTCCACAATTCAATGATTTAATCACAAAATCATGATGTGGATATATGGCATGCCCATTATCTCACTTGCAGCACTAATGAGCCCTAAAATCCTGCACTGATGGTTTTACTCAATTATTTTGAAGGTCTTTTCCAACCTAAAGAATTTTGTGATTTTGTTCTGCTAATGGTACTGCTTCCACAAAGCCAAGACAGCTCATTCACAACTAGTTGGTGCATCTCTGTGCAGCACTGTAGTGCATCATGTAATCATATCCTTAGAGAAACAAAGGCAATTTCGGAAAAAAAAAAAAAAAAGCACAGATACAGACTCCAAGGCATTCAGCAATACCAGTATATGTCTGCATGAACAATGTAACACTTGTTTGAAACACTAATGTCTGGTCAATTAAATATTCTACAATTTAGATTACATATAAACACAAATATATAGTACAAACCCTATTAAACCAGATACTTGAATGAAATGAGGTATCTGCATCCTCCTCACTTTGTGCTGGTTTCAGAAATTAAGTCCTTCCCTGTCACATACTTCAGAACAGAAGAGATAACCATGGCTCTGCTAGATTCATAGCTTTTTACACAAGCGTTCTCCAACAGCTGGGAAACCCAGAACTAGTTCTAGCTCTCTAGCACCATAAAGCATGGACACATCTCTACAAGTGTGTATACATGCCAGCAACATACAAACCTTCTTCACATGCTCCTTAAATTGTTTCTGTGATATAAAAACATTTTCCCCAAAGCAAATGTCTGAAAGCATCTGGGTTCTGAAGGATTCCACACCTCATACTATTTTTGAAATATATAACTAAATTATACCACATTTGGTGACATACCACGTACCTAGACACAGTTTGTTAATAACCTTTTCCAAGTATTTTGAAGATAAAACCAAAAATCCTTCCTTAAAAACACTCTGTTCATTAGGACCACTCATATTGTGTTCTATATGCTACTCAATCATTTCCAAAAAGCAGGCTATAATGAAACAGCAGTTTTACAATCTGCCTGTAATCTCTTTTAAAAACAGATTTACGACAGATCTTTATCATTAAGTTCTAAAGTCATAAATGGTAATATAGCACTATATTTGAAGCCATTTGAAATAATTATCCAACTTAATGACTTTTGGAAATGGATATGTTGCTGTTTTGTAGAAGGAGAAACAGATAGAAACCTAATAGAATGTTATAATGATGGATATATTTAGTGTTTGCTGATAGCATCTTAACTGCCATTTTCCTGTATTTATACAACTGACACTCAATTCCTCACAGTTTTTCCAGATTTTTTTTCCAACAGTGAAATCCTTTATGCTACACAGACTAAAGCTATTTTTAGCAACTGTCAGCTTTAACCACTACAAATGTCTGTAGTTATTCCACCTTCTTCTTCTTGCATATAATCTCAGTTAAAACAAGTGCATCCCAGAAGAACTCTGAATAGGCTGAATTAACAAACCATTTAAGTGAAGCAGAAGCAAGCCAATCCCTTATGAATACAGTCTGTAATTAGCCAAAATGCTCAGTCTTGTTCACAAGAAGACTGAGGCTCAATAGAAATTAAACACTTGTGTAGATAAAGCATTCTTATGGGACTTACATATATTAATACATTATCACTCACCAGTTGCTTTATGTCAGATAAACAGGGACATAGCTTGAAAATGGCTTGCTATCAAATTGACAAAATGGAAAGCTATTGGTGATAAGTATTGTTTCTTCTTGTCATAGCCCCATTGTCTTAACCATGCTAAATTAGTACTTGAGCATGGTTCTTAACAGCCATATGTTCACCATTGCAACAAGCAGGAACAACTCAAGTTCTGTCCGACCTGAGAATGATAACTCATAGATTCTGTGTGGTCACAGTTAGATCACTGGATCATTCAAAGTGAATAAACCTTAGCACTGGTTTTCCCCACACCCCTAAGGATGGGGTCATCAACTTATGAAAAAAACACACCTGGATTTTATTCTTACCTTGATTAGGGGATGCAGTCCCTATTTCAATTATGACCATTTTTAAGCAAAAATGCAGAATAATTTAAGTGGCTGCATTACAGCTCTGGTGGACTTACAGAAAACTTGAATATATAGAGTAAAATAGTTTGCAATGATGATTACTTTGACTTTTTTAGTACAGAGTCAGGAGAACAATGAGCGTTTATGAGAGACTTCTTTCAAGCTACAGAGGAAATGTACAATCCTACAACTTATCAGCTCATTCAATTTCCTAAGAAACTAAGGCATCAGTATTTGCTTGGTTGAGTTAAAATAATTATTCTATCAACTTTTCTACTTCATCAATTCAAAAACTTAGTAAATACGTAGCTAATAAAATGTTTAATTTATCAAACAGCATGAACTATTCAAAAATTGTATTATAACATTATGAACAGATAATAGAGCTATAAACATCTCAAGCTGCAACTGCAAAATAATTCAGCACCTTCCAAAAGCATGTTCCAAAATGAATGGGCAGATGTTCTGAAACTTCAGTTCTCATTCAGAAACCCTCTACTTAGGTTAACTTTATATAATTTGTCTTCATCTATTCTTAAGGTCATCATAAATTCTACCTCTACAGTAGAACTCAGCCTTTCAGTTGAGAGTGAGAATCATTAAAAAAAGAAAATGAATGCAGATAACTCAGCGGCTTTAATTCTCATAAAATTAATAAATCCTAGGCTAGTTTATGCTCACCTTTCTCAGGAGGAAGCAAATACGTTCAATATTTCTCAGTCGCTCTCTCTGTCAAGAAAAAGTGGGGAAAGAGGAAGAAGATTAGCTGGTGCTATAAATTAAAGATGTTACAAGTATAGTGGGTCAAAATTATAATTACTAGCTTCAGAGATGAAACATTATTCATCTGAACCAATAGTATTCACTTCTGATATACTGCTTGTAAGTAAAACAATCTGCTCATTTCCAAGTTCCAATATATTATTTTCTCATCTGTTACTGGGTGTAGCAGGAAAAACAGTGGTTTCAAATTCACATCAGCTGTGATACAGAGCCTCAAGTCTGTATTTGTGACTAGTCACTGGTGTCAATCTACACCACAGATACTTGGCCTTGCTTTTTCAGTTACTTGAATTTTGGCCTCAAGACACCTTTGAATGGGAAAAATAACTGCAAGTTCATGTGGCAGCTCTTCTATAACTAGTAGAGTACCTGAGCAACACATGATATTAGAATTTAACTTCTGCAAACTCAGCACCTCATGTAACTCCCAGCGAGTTTATTGGGGCAAGTTCTGCTGTCAGTTATGGTGATAACATGTTTAATTGGAATCAGCTAAATCACTTTGGATTACAGCTGAAAAAAAAGAATTGTCTTCTGCTTAATCTGGGATGCATTTTGGATCATTAAGTAAAACTGAGTTTACAGTCTCATGGTGACATTTAAACTTTCACATAACAAATGCAACAGAATGTGTTATTTATTCTGCAAGCACAGAAGAACTTACAACCGAGCTATGGGATAGGCACATATAGGAATGCACCTCTTATTAAATCTCTTCAAAGATACTGACCGATTTTTACAGACAGTATTGGAAAAGGTCATCAAGCCATGCTTGAAAGCAGAGAAAGCAAATGGTTTTAAAAAGGAAAACTGGTGCCACAGAACCAAAAGATCAAAAGACAATTTTAGCATCAGATTATGTATTTTTAGGTTTTGAACTTCCAAATAATTTTCCCACCTCTTTCAGCAAAGAGGAAAGCAATCAGGATGAAGAGCCACCATCAGGTTTCTTAAGTCTAGTCCAGTACATCAGTTATACACAGTTCATCAGACTACAGCTGACTTCACAACAGGCCCCACGTTCCCCTCCACACTCATACTTTGACATACTGCTCAGCGTATCTCCTCCTGTTTAGTAGCTGTTGCTTAGCACACCACTGGTTGTACTCACTGCGTGGGCTGGGTTGCACTGATCTATTGGGCTTTTGAAGTCTGTCCGGAGCTCATCAAAGGCAATTATCTGAAAAACATTTTTTTCAAACACTGTAATGAATGTTCAAACAAATGCTTATTTTTTCTATTAGCAGCTAGTTAGAAGAATGGCCTCATTGCCTCCCTTTCTTCTGCATCCTGAGAAAATATGGGAACATACCTTTCTAATACACTCCTTTCGGAACTAATCCATTAAAACAAAACATGGGGTACTCCTACATATGAAACCTAGAATCTATTAATCTTCTTGTCATTCTATAAAACCACACTGCAGCTTTTCCAGCATGGCTATTTATTCCATGTTTCTGCCCTTAGATCAGCTAGACTTCATTTTCAAACTCCAGCAGGTGTTGGAACATTTACCTCAGACACCATTAATGGTGAGAAAACTTTTACTCAGGTCCTTTAGTTTCATCCATCAGCTGATGGATCAGCTGGTAATTACTGCCCACTTTTACAGCACAGCATAAAAGTGCCCATAAAATAATAATATGCAATAATGTTTTCTTGGAAATGAAACAGCTGTAACTGTCCTCAGCGTATTTCATTTAAAGTGCTCAAAGAATGTTCTTAACATTACAACTGTTTTTTATTAATACCTCTACTAGCTACACTCAAGGAACAGAAGCTCCGTGTGGCAGGCACCACATAAAACACACAATAAAACAGTGATTCCTCTTCATCAATTTACAATCCAGGAAACTATTTGTATCCAGTAAGAAGACGATGACGTAGCAGTCAGGTAATTGGTATATGAGTGCACCTGCCATTCCATGACACGTTCAAGCAGTAACCAAGTGGTACTCAGCACAGATTTGCTGTAGAGTTAATACACATTCATTTTACAGGTAGGACACGCAGCAACAAAAAGTCCGAAAATAAGCTGCCCACGATTCACATCACAGCCTGCTAAGAGGTCTCAGGATAAAGCCCAGAATTACACACATCTAACCAGCACCCTAATGCTGCAATCATAATGCTGGAGCACATTAAAAATCAAAAGTGGGGCATTTAATAGGAATTCAACAGAATTCTATTTATTAAAATATGACAAGTCAAAGTGACAGAATAAACCAAAAACTATAAAACATGATTATAAGTGAAGCATTACTCCCCATTAATGTAATATCTCTGTAAGTCAAGAAACAGATCAGCAACAAACTGTTTAGACCAAGGTGAAAGGGCAATAACAGAGACTGTGAGAAGGTCATGATACAGCCACGAGGAATGAAGGTTATTATGATTGTATACTTAACATTTCTGGAGCAGTTCATTTACTCAAGTTGGTCCAACTGTGGGGAAGGTAACAAACATGCAGCTCAGATGCTTGTGTTTGTAATCAGGTATCAATGTGGGCACTGGCTGCATCCCACAACAGTAGAAGGGTGACTTGTCTCAGGTAAGGGAGTGCCTTTGTTCATGTTTCTGCCACATATTTACTTTGGGATCCCGTTCATCTCCCCTGAGTTCTCTTTGCTTCACTGTACCAGTACTTACAGATATCATTTTAAGACAGAAAAGCATTGGAGACTTGAATGACAACTCTTTTTAATGTACCATGGAAACGGGAGTTGCAAATACAGAGATGAGCTCAACATTTCCTTGAAACAAGGAAACAAACAAACCCTGAGTGAATGTGCTGTGCTTTCCCATTTGGTAGTCAGTAACCACAAGGAGTTTGAGAAAATAATGAAATGGCAGTCTATAGAGAGTCAGCTCATGGTTCCCCATTTGTTGCAGGGAGTTGGACCAGGCATCATTTAAAGGTCCCTTCCAATTCAAATGATGCTATGATTCTTCATTATGAAGAAAGACTGATCTAGTTCTCCACGTTGTTGTCTCAGAAACACTGGAATCATGAGGTGGACCATATTCCACCAGGAGTGCAAAAGAAGCTTCAGAGCTTCACTGAATTCAGAGGTTTGATGATAACCCTGGAGCACACTGAGATGCAGAAGTAGGTCACCTTGGAAGACAGAGCCATAAAGGCAGGGCTCTGTTGAGCTGGCCTTACCTAACGCAGAAGTCTTGCAGAAATCCTAAATGACAGTTTGTAAAAGAAATTAGCTTCAAATATACTACATTTTTAGACTTCCTCCTCTCCCTCTCTCTCCCCTCCTATCTCCAGCAGCATCTTCAGCTCCACAGACAAACCCCTGCTCTTTATTTGCTAGCAAGCAATTCATTTTTTTCTTGTTATGGCTCCAGAATACCTAAAAGCACTAAAATGAATCTGAAACTATTAAGCACATGGCTTTCACCAAATCAATAATTCTAAATACAACAGTCTATC
This sequence comes from Oreortyx pictus, assembly GCA_036925125.1. Taxonomy (NCBI): domain Eukaryota; kingdom Metazoa; phylum Chordata; class Aves; order Galliformes; family Odontophoridae; genus Oreortyx; species Oreortyx pictus. Next base: position 16,717,712 of record JAUPFR010000002.1, read on the forward strand.
AGGCAAACCTCTTGGGATGATGGCTGCAAATCATGACAATTTTATGACACATTTCTATTACACCTGACAGAAACAGACTGAGAATTTGTATCAAGCACTCAGAACTAGAGGAAAGTTTCTCCAGCAAGTTTCAGTCTCTCTCTGGAAAGAGACAGACAAAAATAAATCCTCTCCAATTCTTAATGTTTTATTTCCATAGTAGTTTATACTTTAAGTCCAAAGGAATGGAAATCCAGTGATCAAATGAAGATACCTTCTTTCATTCGTGAAAAAAAATGTATTCCTATTTCTCAGCCACAATGAAAAGCTGTAAAGTGCAATGTTCAGCAAATTCAAAACTAGAAGGGATGTAAAGCTCCCTTCCTTTCTTTTCTTTTTCTTTTGTTTGGTTGGGTTTTTCAGTTGCTCTCTAATCATCCAAATCTAAAGCTGCAGATAGGAAATAATGGAAGCAAAACTCTAGTTTCTTAAGATTGGTGGCTGCATACATTACAGTATGCAACTGTACAACAAGCCATATTGCATTACTGCATCCAAGGTGGGCTATGCTACTGAGTGGTTTACATAATCAATTAGTAAACATCTTCCTCTTCCATAACTAACCTTGTGTAGAAGTTCAGCTCCAATCACACAATACCCTAGAGCACCGCCATTTAACTGTACAGAAAAACAAATAATTGACTACTCGCCATCATTAAGAATTTCACAGGAGATGCAGAGTTCTGGCCACACTCCAAAAATACAGTCTGCTGCCCAATTATTCATACATATCAGCTCGATGCAGTATAGCTACCTGCTTCTCATACAGCAGCCCATCTGAGACGTTTAGCGCTATGGAACAGCATTTGAGCGTGTCTGAGGTGCATCTCACTTCAGAAATTGCCACATTTATCAGTACTGTTACAGAGAAGATCATTCAAAGGCAAGCAGTGAAATAGATCCCCATCAAAGATCTCCATCACTAAGCCTTGGTAAAGGGATGCGTTTTAGAAACTGTTCAGTGTCTTTCAGTCATCCAGTCTGATTTGATCTAGTGGGGTAATTCAGACATACCTACATGTGGACACGATCCCACCTCTGCAAATGCCAGGCAATCAACACACTGTTTTCAAAGGAAAACAGACAGACAGCCTAACAGACAGACATATGGATGGCACGTTGGAAGCATACACCAGGGACTGATCTTAAACAGGGAATAAATTTACCTATTTTAGTAAATATTGCTTTTGAACACAGCTTGACAGGATAAGGATCATTTCTTTTTCTTTCTCCCCCATGTTTAGCAAAAATTTTAATTATTAATACAAAAGGGGCAATAGATGCTGACTCACCTTCTAACTAGGAAAATCTTCCCTGATTCCACACTGCAAAACATTGCAGGAAGCTTGCCCTAGCACTGCCCTATCTGCACTTGTGGGTGTTACCAGTCTAATAAAACTAAAGCTTTATAAAATTAATGGTTGCATTCTCTGGTGATTCACATCATCTGCCAAGTCTCAAAGACCCAAGAGTAAGTCATAAAAGCGTTTGCCCAGTTTAAACATGCACTGAACAGATGAGATCGGGATGACGCCGTAGGCTTCAATACACCTACAACTGCAATCAGATTTACAAAACGTGCATTAATTATCTGCACTCCGTGCTCATCTCTTTTGACAACAACAGCTTTGAATAATTCAGTACTCAAATAGACCAAACCTAAACTTTGTCTTCTTTCATTTATCCACACAAACTGAAAATTTCACCTATTAATGGCAGGAATTAATTATAACTTCCCAACATTAGGGAAGGCTTCTTGTTTCTAAACCACTGAGTTCTTAAGGAAATAGATTTTAATAGAGAATGTGACATTTTGGAGTGGTGGGTGGGGTTACTGTGCATTTGAATTCAGTGACAACAAAGAAGTTGGATGTTACTGCTTATTGGTATCTTAGAAAAATAATATATATAAAGCAGAACCTGGTGACAACCACACTACGCACAGAACAGAACAGCAACGCTTAACATATTTATCCTTGCCTCTATCCTGTCAGTCCTGTCCCAAAGAAACTGTTGTTAATGGCTCATCTAAACATTTGTCTTCCCCTCTGCTCTCATGCACAACTCCCACAGCACCCACACAGGCAGCTCCTGGCTGTCTGCAAGTCAGCACATGGGCAGAAGGTGAACAGGCTTAGGAGCACACTGTGCTTACATTCATTTCATGCCTGCCCATCAGCTGCTACATAGACATCTTTATCGTGTTTGGGAAATAGCGCTGAACATTAATCATGTTTGAACTACGCTGATGTAAACCAAGTGAGTTACTTCAAAGGATTTTGTTGACCACAAGCTGCAAGACAAAGTGTATGAGAGAGCATCAGTCAGTTAAGAACACAGAAGGAGCTGAAACAGCAGATACATTGCTTGGTATGACAGAGCACAGGAAACTTGTAGAGATACATACACAGTGGTGACAGAGACAAAGTGAAAGACTGAGACAATACCTCCTGCCAGCCAAATCTTATCATGATGCAAAATGAAACCAAACAAGAAACTTTGCTCTGAGGATGGTGAACATGGTGGGTTTTCCAATCCTTCCATTTGAAGTGATCTGGTTCAGGCTACCAAGCAATGCAAATAAAAGAAGGAAACTCTTCAAAGGGCTTCCTCTGAATCAAAACCTCCCATGTTACCTCCTCGGAGAACACCCATTTGAGCTTAGCAGCAGCTGGTCAAAGTACTTTCAAAATTCTTGTAATACTCTATAAATCAGAAGAGCTGTAAACTGTACTATAATGATTAATTCCATAGCCTTGAATACGGCCCAGAGACATCCAGTAACACAGCTGTCCTGTAACACTGCTTCTTGAGCACTGTCTTCCTCCCCCTCACCAGGGCCACTTTTTGTGTACCCCAGTACTCACGGCATCACAGACAAGTGAAACCGGGTGAGTCAACTTGACAATCACCTTATTAAAAAAAAAAAAAAAAAAAAAAAAACCAACACGAAGAGCTGATACTAGGCTAGGAGAGAAAAATAAATAAATCTAACATCACTGGGAAAAAAAAAAAAAAATCTGAGGTACTACCAGCTCCTCTTTTCTGACATATTCTGGAGGACAGCTGAGAGCAATTCAGCCTATACAGTTCACTAGCACAGGAAAAGTTGGGGAATGCAGGATGCTCTGTCACAGCAGATACTTTCTTTGTTTGCCAGTGCTTGCATGTACCATTTGTTATTTGTTTTTACCAACTACCATTAAACATCAAATGGCCTGGGGTTGTTATGGTCCAAAAACTGAGAGCTGGTTGCTCAGAGGACACAGTGTTCAGCTCTCATTTCTTACTGCATTGTAACAAATCAGCGTGTTCATACTAATTCTTAGTTGCCCAGCTTTCACACTTCTGTGTTACAGCAGGATCATTACTTTAGAACACTTGGAGCTGGGTAGACATGCAGCAAAAAGGTAATTCCCAGACTCCTTTCTCAAGTTATTCTCTGCTTTCAGAAGAGAGGACAATGTAGGCTGCTACTGCCCAAGTTAATTCAGGAAAAATGGAATAACCTAAACAGAGGCCAGTGCTATGCAGCATCTTCATGTATGTTTCTCAGCTTCATTTCAGCAATCTCTGTCATTCTAAGTCTAGAGATCAACTCTCACACTTCCCAGAAAATCTCCAGACTTGTACCACTCTCTGCTTTACACTTAAAAAGGTAATTTTTGTGTTCTTATTTCATACATCATAAATTCATCATTTATTGTGTTACTCATGCACTTAACACTAGTGATCTGTACTCAGTATGGCAGCTGTGCTCAAAGAGCATGAAGATTTCTTTTGGAAGCCCTCAATTGCTTTGTGCTCAGGTCTACAAATTCAGTCTATGATCCAAAGGAAGCGCACAGAATTATTAATCAAGGTTACAACTGTACCTATAGTAAGCTTCCTATTTCAGCAAGCCAGACACTGAAGTACAGCGACTTTAAAATGCTGGAGGTGTGCAGTATCACAGCATACAAAACTTTTTTCTCACATGCCCCTCAAGAGCTATCTTTTCTCAGAGTTAAAAGATCTGAAATAAAGCAAAAGTTCTTCACAAAACAAGCTGCTTTTTTTTTTTTTTTTTTTTTTTTTTTACCAGAGATACAAAATATGCTATCGCAAAGCTTTGTAATATTACGTGCATTAAGGCTGGGGAGCATACAGCTGCTGTGCAAACTAGGAGTATCACAGGAACACGGAATCATTAGGTTTGGAAAAGACCTCTAAGATCACTTAGTCCAACCACCAATTAGATTATGTGGCACAGTTCAACATTATATCATTGTATTTGTTTTAATAAAACACACTGCTTATGGAGACTGAAACATCTTATCTTACCTTCTAGACCAAAGTGCCTCTTGTTTGTACTATAATGAAACAGTAATGATAGTAAATATTATTGTATTACTGTTTAACTCTCAAAATGGAATCCAGGAAGAAGTACCAAAGGGGACACCCTGGGCCACCAAGTATAGCCCCTTATTTCTACCAACTCAAGTGATCCAAGTGATGAATATACCAAGACTACTTTGAAAAGGAGGCATACAGTTTCCCCTCTTACTGTTCCATTTGGAAGACCATTTCCAAATCTGCTGAGAAACTGGGAACCTGCTCCTAAATTAAATTTGTTCACAGATAACACAAACCATGTATGCCACTGCCAAGACTACTTCATTACAACAGCTATTTAATAAAATGAGAAAGTTTTATTTTGCAGGAACTTGCAGTTGGCATGACTCCAAAGCCATTTGTCATCAGTTCAGCAGAAAACTCCGTCTCAATTCCTGCTAGCTAACATTCATACAAACCCACATATACACACACAAATCCTGTGCATTCCAGCCCTTGAACAAGGATTAATAACAGAGCTAAATGATGCTAGGACTGTATCTCTTTTTCAAGTTTTTCCTCGAATGAATGGCTCAACTCTTGGATACCTGGAGCGTTTTATCTCGACACCTGCCAGCAGAAGCTAAATTTAACCAACGCCTTCTTTGGAAAAATTGAAAACAGAAATTTCTTGCCAAATTTCTGTTGTAGACTTTATACACAAGCTACATGCCTAATTATCTCAGAATTTATTAACCCCTCATTTCTAAGCAGGTTGATAAGAAGGAAGGTCCTTCTGAGCAGGAGAAAAGTGCTGTGAGATGTGTGGTACCATAATAACGAGCAGCAGAAAACTACAAAATAGTGAAATAAATTTCCTTTTTCAGGCTTCATACGGCCATCCAGCACTCCGTGAGTGAGAGGACATCACACTTCCCCAACTCCACTTTTGGCAGGGACTGATGGCTCCAAAAAGAACCAGTGGCTGAATGCCAAGGAGAAGAGAAGTCTATAACACAGAAGCACAGCAGGAATTTAATCTGAAGACGATGTGGCAGTCAGGAAAATCCTCCCTATGAGCCAAGCTGTGGCCAAAGAGATAAGAAAACCTGCTTGCTGCTACCCGTATGATTGCACCTTCACAGCTTTAGTTTGATTGAGAACCATTTGAGTGGGGAGAGCTGGCACAGCTCTGCTCGCTGTCCCTCCAATCAAAGCCACACTGCAGGAATTTACATACGGCAGGTGCAGGAACTGTCTCAAAAGTCAGCATAGCTTTTGAATTAGTAATGGAATTCAGTACATCATCCAGAAATTGGAATGAGTTTCATACCGGCAGATAACACCACTGCTATTTATGGACTTCAATATCCCTTATAGAAGGATAAAGACACCCAAAGACATGCTGAAGTATGATTCTTTAGACAGCAGTTCAGAGTCAGGAAGACAGTGCTTAGAAAGTCCTTCAGGCCAAATGCCTACACTGTTTGTACTGCAGGGTTTGTACTTCAGACATGGAACCTATGAATGAAGCTAATGAGTATTGTCCGCATGGTTCACATCACGAGCTTTCAGAGTTCAGCTGCCAGTGCTATGCACAGATGATGCACCTACCTGAGTCTTTTTGTAGCAGGCACAAATCTACAACACATATACGCAGTTCAAACCTGCGAGTCCCGAAAAAGTTCTAGGAAAACCAAAACAATAAATCATTAAGCTTAAATATTACTAATGCTGTAATTTTAGATACATATATTATCCTAATAGGTGAAATATTCAACTACAACTTTCATTACCAAACAAACCTTTAATCCCTTCCTATCAGTGACAGCCTTCCACCCCTCCTCTCCCTCTACTTGACTTTTTTTAACTGTTTATCTCTGAAACTCAGCAAGTGTTCTGGTATATCTAACAGCATTTATTCATGAGCCACGTGGGTAATTCAGTCAATGTCTCAGTATTACCACCTAAGTTCCCTGCCTTTCTTTGCAGGATCTCAGCCACAAACCCACTTGGTATTTCAGGTGGCCACACCAAGATGCACTTGCATCTTAAATTTTCTTTAAAGTGAGTCTTATATCTTTCTGAAAGTTGGAATTATGCAACCAATGAAGCAAGGACAGGACATACAGCAGAAAAATGTGGAGTGATCTTTGCATCATTAAGCATAATTACAGTGGAAAACACCCTCCTGACTTTCTGCTATTATGAAGAGCTTTTCTTTCCTCTAACAGAGAGTGACAGACTGCAGTTTCTTAAAATGATTATTCAAATTTACAGGAATGGATGGGTAACTTCTCTCAAAAGCCAAATCAGTTAACCTTTTTTTTGTCCCTCCCTGAATTTTATTCTTTACTTGAATCCTTTCGTTAATCATCTTTATATTAATTTATTTTCCTTTTCATCATACCTGCCTACATAATTCAGTCATTTCCTAGACCATATATCTGAAATGCTGATCTTGATCAGAGTCTTAACACTACAGAAACGCAGAGTGCAGAGAGGAAAGCAAGATGAAAAGTATTTAAAGTAAACAATAGTAGTTTATTACGCCGTGCATTTAAGAATCTTCCTTCAAGATGAAGAAGACCTTGAAAAACATATCACTTCTATGCTTTAAACCAGGGAAAACCAAAGCTCAAGAGTTAAATGAATTGCAGAAAACACTGCAGAATACAGAGAGTCCCCCGAATTTCTGCACCATACTAAATATTTGGGGAAACAAAGAATACTGTCAGACTAATAGCACATGAGAAGCAAAACTATGCATTTCTGTCTGATTATTATACTGTCGTTCATCCCTGGAGCAGAGCATTGCTTTAAGCAGTGCCTTTCTGGATTAAGATTGCAAATGGTTTTAAACCACTCAAGGGTAGAAAATTGTTCTATCTGTCAGATTTCACAGTAATAATTGTATGGCATTTCTCTGCTCTACTTAACTTGAGTTTCTTATGCTGCTACTATTAAACAACTCTCCACAGTGCTAATGCAAACATAGCTCTCATCGCTCCATCGAGGGCTGCACAAACAGCTGAGCAACTGGTTTTCAGTTCCTACTGAAGTTCTGTTTGTGAGGTGGTATTACATTTAGGCCAATACAATGTAAACTTTTAAGCTCTAACTGGAAGTTTAAGATAGCTTAACAGTTATCTTACTGTAACTTCTCAACAGACACTAAGCCTTTTCCACTAGCAATCGCAATCTGCAAAATTAAATACATGCATTAGTGATTCCACAAACACAATGCAAAAAGCTTCCCTTTCTACCTATGGAATTGTAGAGGCATAACTATACTACTCTAGTTAAATAACGATAAAAATCCACATAAAGGCGGCTCTTTTGCCCAGAACGTGCATGCAGAAGTAGCAGTCTGCACTGGTGTAGCTAATTCACTGTAATCCCCTACATAAACAAAAACTACACAGACAAAAACAGTAATGTTGCTTCAGCTGCACCAAGTCAGATTTCCAAGCATGTAGAGAAGTGTGGGAGAAATAAGAATAACCGTTAAGAATAATCATTTGGCAGACACCTGGAAGTCTATGTATTAGCACAAGAATGAAAAATTCTAACCACATCGTGAAAGAGACAGAGATTTACCTTCAGCAATATAACCATACTGTGCAGTTTCAAGTATTTTGAATGGAAAGTTACTATCTCAGTGTGTTACTGGTTGTGATTATTGTAGCAACCCCACAGAAACTTTGAAAAAGAAAAAAAAAGAAAAACAACCTGATTTCTGCATGTAAAAAATTCACTTCTTGTTTTGACAAAACCACAGAAAAAAAAAAAACCAACCTCAGCAGTTGCAAAATTCTGTTGGGAGCATGATGTTCCCAGAAGGCTGATCTGACAAGCATCTATTGACAGTTTTCTATGACTGTTATGAAAGAAGTGTTTTAAAGTCATCTCATCCAATTGCAAGGAGAAACAATTTTAAACAGGCACAACAGGATTCTGGACACAGATTTCACTTTTTCACCACAATCACTGAAATACGCTCCCCCATTACCCTGAAGCTGAGATGTGCCAACACTCAGTCAGGAGGGAGAAAGAAGTTCAACCTTTTACCCAGGTACAGAGCTCAGGGATGACCTACAATCATGCCACAGCTTCACACCCACTCTCTGGCTTTCAGTCCAGACCAGCTGAAATCCAGCCAGGAAAAAAAAAAAAAAAAATCAGCTTTGCACATATAAATTGCAGTTCATTATGAGGAGGAAGACAAGCAAGCAAGCTGTACAGATGACATGATGTTAATACAGTTGCACAGAGCCTGTTAATAAACAGGGTGATAGTTCTGCTCCCTGCAGCTAGAACACGTTTCAGAATAGACCTCAGGTGGAGAAGGAGTTTTTAAGGTAGGTGTACTGCTTCACTACAGCGAAACAGTTCAGAAAGCAGCAGCATTATGCAAACGAAGAACAACCCTTGATGTTTTAAGGGCCAAAATGTATTGATAATAATATCAAGCAAAAATAGAATACCAAAGCAGAACTTCTTAACTAGGCAGCAAAAAACAATGAATATACCACATTGTTCTGAGCAGAAAAAAAAGGTTATATGTACAAGTATCTGGAGATACATTACTCAAGTGTATTTACATTCAGCATTGCTGAGGAAATTCTTGTGCCACCATAGACTTAAAAAATCACGTCTTCTATCTCTCACAAGAGCACCTGAACTCGTGTCTTGAAACAATTTTTTTTTTTAAATGGGGTCAATTCCATCACCATTATCTTGCTACAGTGCATAAAGACATCTCATTGAAGGGTTTATTGAGTCAAAAGACCTACCCTCACTTCTCTCCACAAGAAGTTTATGAAACACAAGACTATTTCACCCAGCAGGACGCCCATTTCCAGAGACTCTGTGAGTCCATGGTGAAGGTGATGCCTATCATCAGGATTTGATGACCAAGTCCAAAGAGCCCCAAATCTGAGCACCTTTGTAGGCTCTGGGAGACACAGTTTGACTCTGCGCAGCAAAGAGAGCTGAACAAAAATCTCCCACACTTGCTGTACTTTCAGTGTAAGCACTCTGCCAATGTTCTGCTCCACGTATGTCCTCCTCTTGCTACACGCAATTGAGCATTTCACATGGATTCATGAAAAATCAGGCTTTTCCATTTAAGTAACAAGATCAAAACCATTTAAACATTGGAGTTTCTAACCATTTCTGATTCCTCAGCTCAGCCAAAACCCACAGAGCAGTTACTCACAGAGCAGCAGTGACAACAAACTGACAAGTCTTATCAACAATGCTGTCCCTTCTTAGCAAGGCACTAAGTTGATGTGACAGACAAGTTTGTTAAAAAAAAAAAAACAAAAAAAAAAACAAAAAAAAAAACATCTGTATAAGTGTGGATTCCTAGTCATGGCCACACATTCATCAAGGTAACAGAGGGCAACCTAGCAAAGGTCATATGCTCACGCCTCTCTTTTTTCTTCTATCTGGAAAGGCTTCAAACAAAGACCAGATTCTGCATACAAGCTCAAAAAAGATACATAAATTTAGGCCAAAGCATCATCCCTAATCTCCGTTGCCTCAGTGGGCCAAGGGCAAATTATGGGTGCTTAGATTCAAGCTTTCAAGTTGAAGAGCTGACATATGACTTATTGGTCCGATTCAGGTAACAGTCAGTGCAGCTGAACTGGCTTGCAGAACACTTAGTCAACACTGGTGGAAAGAAAATAGTGCCCAGGAGAGACTGGAGAACACTACTCTGAACAAAAGGAGAGTACTGCTTCTTGCTTCTCTGTATACCAATAGCCACACCAAGTAAGTGCAATGAGAAATGAAACAGGGAGGAGGTATTGCTCATTACCTCTATGTCACTGATTCATTACTAGAAACTTGTATATCATCTACTTGTATAGGTCACATTATTTATTACTCAGCTTACCCCACATTAAGCCAGGAACAGGGCTTGTCTGAACACATGAAAGGCCTAACTCACAAGGGTAAACTAAGTGGCATCATCACACTGGACTGGCAGTGGGTTAATCCTGGCTGGAAACCACGTAACAAGTATTCTCTCCCTGACTTTTCCTCAAAATTACAGATTATTTGTCATCTACCTCACCTTAAGTGTGATGTGCTTGCACACAATGATTTCACTTGCTTTTTTTCCTCTCATCAGACCTCCAGTGTGGGGGATACAGATGCAAAAAGACACACACTTCAGAGCCACAAATCTGTCTTCATAAATTATTCTCAGAAAGAATGGAAGTACGTTTTCTATTAATTAACAACATAACAAAAAGCTAGGAACAAACAGGATGCTTCAGCAGAATAATTTCAATGAAAGGATAGTGAATAAATGGGGAAATACATAAAAATAAATACAATTAGAAAAAATACCTCTTCCTTGGAAGCAGTTTAGAGAATGAGATCAAAAGGAGACCTTTTTCCGGTAACAGTAAGACAACAGTCATCAATGAAAGTCAAGTCAGTTGGCTAGTGCTATCCCTAGCAAGTTTCCAATCTTATAATCACACAACTTATTCTACTTCTTAATTTTCAAAGAATCCTACATATTGTTACAAATCATTATTTTTGACATTTTTAATTTGTTTCATGCACTCTTTTTCCAGTCAGTTCTCTCCTCAGCAGTGTCTATTCACAGTGTAAATTTGATGTTTAGGAGAGATACCTTCCCCCACTCCTTATGTTGAGTTCTCTTCCATTTCACCACAGGTTTCACATTGCTGCCGTCACCTCTTTTTCCTCTCTTGCATTCCCCATTCCTACCAGGAGTGATTTATCCACATTCCCCAAACCCCACAAAACACAGAACTGCACCTGGGTTCTGCCACTAATAAATCTGTCCAAGCATGTCATGTTTTACAGCATACTCATGCAGAAGACTCATTACACAGGCTGTCCAAAAACATTCACCATCTGAACTCAACCATAGCTTCTGGATTCAGCTAGCCTTCTTTACTCAAATAATTGCCCCCCAAGCAAGAATTCTGCATTTTCAATCCTGCTTCTTTTTAAACACTTACTCATAATATACTTTTTATGTCTCATTTGATCTTTGTATCTTTCTCCCCGGAGTCATGATTCCCTTAACCCCACTTTCCGTTTCCATGAGGTTTTTCCTACCCATTACCCATTGAGCAATGTGGTAATATCAATGCTGTCTCAGAAAGCAGCCTGCTATGGAGTGGCAGGAAGAAATGACGGTCCATCTGCGTTTCCTGCCTCCAGCCAGTACAGCTGGATCAAGAGGCAAGGCAGTAGAAAAGGAGGTTCTCCTTTACGTGGCATCAGGCAAGGATGACAATGCTCAGAATCTCCCCTAATGTTATTTCTGATAAAGAACTCGAAGGAAGAAACTCCAGTGCGCGCGTGCACACACACACACACACACACACACACACACACACACACACACAATTATCAGGAACATAACTTGTTTAAGACAAGGTGAAGCAATACATCAGCAGTGCAGTTGTGTGTGCAGAAGGCAAGGGGAAGGCATGTGACAGCCAGTAAGAAGAATCAGTCAGAGCAAAATAATCAAACAGCAGCGCTTTCATCATGCCTCCACTGTTCACCTACATTCCTATGAAACTGATTGTTTTAATTACAAGAGCATGATTAAGTATAAAGACAGATTTCAGCACAGCTCCAAACAGACCTGACACTCAAGTGATCAGAAAATCAATTTTCTAAAGGATGTAATAGTGTTTAGGCAATACTACGAGCAGATCAACTCTGAAGCACACACAGTCAAATTAATCTTCGTGGAACCTTCGTTACGCTGGCTTATAAATGCCCATTTACGTGGTGATACAAATAACCATTTAGCACGAACTCTTAACGTGATAAAATAATAATGCTGCAGAAGATTGACTAAACAATTGAGCACTTGAAACAGTGACTCACAGCATAAAGATGGCTGGCATTTAAATGCATATTGAAAAAAATCAAATGACATTTCTTAAAAAAAAAAAAGTAATGCTTCTGTCAACAATGCCTCACATTTGCAGAGAAACTGTTATTGGAGAGTTGCAAATACTCTTACTAATTCTCACCATTTTACTGCAGATTTTCGCGGTATTTTAAACTCCATTACCCCAGTAACATGCTTAGTTCAGACTTCCAGCCACATTACAAAATAAAGATTGCTTGTATATGACAGAACTCCCAAAAGCTTAGAAAAACAAAAGGACCCTAAACCAACCCAGAGGTACTTCATGACCTACTGCACAGATGAGGAGCTGCAGGCAGTGTTCTATAGGACAGCTCCTTGAAGGAGCTTTTTTTTTTTTCCTCCTATCTCCCTCTTCTTCTACCTACGCTTTTTATCAAAACAGTAGGAGCAAGTTCAACAATTCTGCCTATCTTGAGTAGAAAACCTACTTCCACTGTGAAAGTTTTGTGATTTTTCAGGGTCTTTTAATATAACTTTTCTCAGTAACATCCCTAAAATAAATTCTTGCTTTATACAGAAATATTTTTCTCAAAGGGAAATGGATAAAATTAGGTGGACCCTTGTCCTACTGCTACAAGGCACTTTGATGTTCCTTAGAGTTTTCAAGGACACACAGTGTGACACTAAGCAAGAAGGAGATGCTGTGTCCCAGAAGAAAAAAACTGTATCCAAACCAGGGTAATATGGAAAAGATGGACAGACTACAAGGTGAAAAACTGACTGTACCATGAGGATGAAAAACAGCAGTCACTGTTTTGGAGACTGCCTGATAACTACTTTAGAGTGGAGTGCCTCAGAGATCTTACTGGTCTATGTCTTGTTTTACATCTTCATCAGCAACTTGAAAGATGAGATAGAGCATGTTTGCAGGTGATATCAGGAAGTACCAGTGCCATTAAACACAGCTATTTGAGTGGGGATCCAATTACTGAGTTTCTTTTAACAGGAATAGGATATTCCTGAAGGTGTAATTATTACCCAAGGAACACAGGAACCATCCTGCTAATAAAACTGCATCTTGCCTGCTGCATGGCATCATGGCCATGAATTGAGCACTTATAATGAAATTTTCAACAGTGAAACAACGTAACAATTTTGTAAATGAAATAGTATTGGATACTCTGCCTTTCCCTTATGAAAAGAACTCTGTCCTGAGACTTTAGGTGATTAGCTCGTTGCAGGGTGAAAATAACACTTGTTTCATATGGGAAAGCCATCTGGTTTCCACATAAAGTCGATGCCTTTCCAAAAGCACCAACCTACAAGAAGTAAGTCCCTCAGTATCTTCAGTTTTTGATTTACTGAGACCACTGGATTGCCTGGTGAGTCACCTCTAGCTGTCAGCAGCAGCAGCGATTATAAATGAACTCTATGCCAGATACAGCAAGGAAGAGGAATGGGTCAAAGAGGAGTCTCTACATTTTCATGCTGAGCATCCTCCACTTCCTGAAAAACATTTCGACAGAAGGACACTTATCCTGGGAGAGGCCAAGAAAGCAGACAAATCAATTAAGCCAGAAGCCTGAGTATTGGGTTTTAAGGGTAATTTAACATATTTGGTGGATGAATATACAAATATATGTAATAAGAGCTATAAACTCATGCCTCAGACTCAATCAGAGGGTTGTACTCACAGTCTAACACAATATGACAGCTGTGTTGCCTTGCTTATTAACAAGCAGAGCAGTTGAAATGAAGTACTACAAATACGATACTTACCAGTGTAGAGATAAAATCTTATTAAGTAGATTCTCCAACTAATCTTATGATTAAAAAAAAAGATTCAACAACTAAATATCATTGAAACAGTTCTCTGCACATTTCTGAAGGAGGCATGAGAATCCACAGAATAATTTCTTGCATATAGATAAAGGAGTCACTGTGAGTTGTGATATGAACAGTGGCAATCATTTACAATTTAAAACCTTTCTCCAAATAAATCTCATCATGACCATCCAAGCATAGAGAGACAGAGACAATCAAATCTTTTTACAGCTTTTAAGTCCGTGGAAAAGACAGACTTCTATCATTCTTAAATCATTTTTAATTTATTATTTAAGCATGGCAAGGTAACTGCACTTAAATTTATTTGTTTTTCAGTATATAAAATACACTGGGTTAAGTTGCCTGTTTTGCCTAGCCTGATATCTGTCCATCAGCATTAATGTGACAAACTTCCAAGAGAAAAGTTGTAAGGGAACTGTCAGGCTCTGTTATAGCCAGCCCAGGAAGAGTGGAAACATCAGACATTCCTTAAGCTGTCATGACTATGAAACCTTCAGGGACAATGTGCTCAGCCGCTCAGATAGAGAAGAAAAATATCTTCAAGAAACATGGATAACATAACAACAACGTTTATGTTCCCACTCCTCAAACATTCATCTGATTCTATTTTTAATTACATGATTAACCAATATTCTCAGAAAATTCAGTTAATGAATCATTAATGTACAGAATTGAACTTCAATAACTGAAAGAATATTCAAGCTCAATCTAGTTGGTAAGGAAACTACTTTCATTTCAAGGCAGGCTCTTAAAGAAGGTTTAACTGAGGTGGGCAGCAGCCTTTCCTAAAGAAAATCCAGGTCCAACTAGGTTACAGCTCCTTAAGCCAGCTATCCTCCAAAACAGTTACAGAAACAATAAAGCACTGATACACAGAGAAAACTGATGGAGTAGCAGGCAGTTTAAGTGTTTGAGATGTTTGTTCAACTTAACTTGCTATGAACTCAAGCTTTAAATGATTCTCTTGAGAGAATTCTACTTATCTTTAAAACTAAGGTTATTCAGTATACCAAAAATTAGGGTAGGAATTTTATGAGGAAGCCTAGTGAGACAGAAACTCAAGATTCACTAGATTCCTATACACAACTCATATAGAGGTTTCAATTATTATTTTAATTTAATTTTCTACTTAATCTACTGCGAATTGAATACTAATAAAATACAGTCTACATCAGAAGGAGAAGGCAGGGAACAATAATAGAGCTGGCAAGCAGTAGTTGGACACGGTGATGTTAGAGGTCTTTTCCAACCTTAATGATTCTATACTGAAGTAACAATCGTTGCTTTCAGCACACACTGCTCTTGCCACCACACAGTCGTTCCTAGATTCAATTGAATTCACAGTTACACTGAAGTATTCCATAAGCCCAGTTGATTTGGTACAACTGCCTAGCCAAACCCTATTCACTATTCCACAGCCATAATAACCCTAAACATTTCCGGCAATCCTGAAGCACTACTGGTTACTAAGCAATTGCACACATTCATAGATATGCTGGTATGAGCTTGAAAATAGATGCCCCTTCTCATAAATTATTTTTTTTAAACAACGTCTTTCATACTTCTGATTTATTTTTCTGTTGTGTTTTTTGACACACTCTGAAAAGCTCTTCAATAAAGCTTTCCTTAAAGCAACAAATCTCAAAGCAGAGAATTTCAAATAATTTAACATAATTTAAAATACGAAGAAAGGGAAGGAATCTCTTACATATAGTTACATTACCCAAATACAACGTATTTGAACCAAACAATTTCACTGTGGGAGTTTGTAAAAATACATCATGTATTAAAGGACAACAAATAAACCACAGTTTGGTCACCTTCAGTCAACTTCAGTTCAGACATAACTGAAATCAAGAGAGCTATACAGAAAGAATGCAGACCGTCATATCTCACTGGGAGTTCAGAAAGACCTGACATGGCTCAGCTAAACACAAAGAGGAAGCTAAACCTCGGTTCAGAATAGTTCAGAATGGAGTAAAACAGATTATGCAATTACAGTGCTTTTTAAATAAAAACAAAACAGGGGACATAAACCCTGTGCATAGTTTATACATTATGTTTCTGTTCATATCAACAAATGTGTGGTTTTTTTTCTTGACAGACAGCAGTGACCACTGAACAGCAGGAAACAATGCTATTAAGTGCACCAGAAGTCTGAAGGAGTTTCTGTAGTTCATTCTATACTCCTTTCTCTGACCAGCTTCACTCTAGCTGTCCTGAAGAACACAGAGCACAGGAAAGAGAGACTTCAACTTAAAGGAAGGACATCAGAAGAAGCATACTCAGATTCACTCTTAGAACCTTGGAAATCATCCAAGGTGATGGGATGCTCTGATTAATCAACTGTTTATTTTTAGGAGGCAAACATCAAAAATAAAATAAAATAAAATAAAATGCACTTTAGCAGGTAAACATAACTCTTCAAATCACCTGTGACCCTCATGAAAATATATATTTGAAATACAGCAAATACACTATGGTGAAAAAGAAAATATAGGTTGCAGTGAAGGAGTAGAAGCTTTGTTTCTCGGTAAGATGTTCACAATGAGATGTTCAAGGTAAAAGAAATTCCTATGATGCAATATTTAAGCTCCATATCAGGCTACATTTCAGAAGAAGTAAGAAACTGAATTATACTAGTTCTTATTGATAAGACAATAAAAATTCCTGTGTTTTGTACGTATGGGTAACGTTTAAAAGTTTGTTCCAGCTTGCTATTCTATGACCTTCACAAACCATGCATTTCAATACATCTATTTATAACTGTACCAATTCTTGCTCTACTACAGTAGAGCACTGTTTCCCAGTCATTTTCAAATTCAATCTCTCAATAATTTTTAAACTTATGTAAGAAACAAGCACGTTAAAAACGAGCCTATTGACAGAAGCTTTCCTTTCTTAGTTGGCTCTTGTGAGCCACTAGAAAGAACGGGCAGCTTTCCACGGACTTACAGATTAAAAGTTGGTAAGCGTTTCACCAAGACTAAATTCAAAGGAACTACGCTGATTTATGGAAGAATCATAGAATCGTTTGAGTTGGAAGGGACTATTTAAGGCCGCCTAGTCCAACTGCCCTGCAAAGAACAGGGACAACTACAGCTCTGTCAGGAGCTCAGAGCCCCATCCAGCCTGACCTTGAGTGTCTTCAGGAGCCACCCAACACCTCTCTGAGCAACTTGTGCCGGTGCCTCACCGCTCTTAATGTAAACAACTTCTTCCTTATATCCAATCTAATTCTCCCCTCTCTTAGTTTGAAACCATCCCCCCTTATCCTGTCACAACAGACCTCGCTAAAAATCTCTCCCCGTTTTTCTAATATGCTGCCTTTAGATATAATTTGCTCCATTTGCTAGACGGACCATGCGTCTTCAGGCAAGAACTTCCATCTGGGAGGAAGACAACTGCTGGAACATGGTTACAGACTTGAAACACACGAAAATGATTAAAATGGTGTACACAAGGATTAAAAAAAAAAAATTCAGTTTGTAGCAAGTAATTCAGCATGGAAAACATTTTTCAACAAGTTTGAAAAAAAAAAAAATCTATAAACTCACACTTTTGGGGACCTTAAGGTTTGCGGAAGCTGAGAGAACACGAGTGAGTAATCATCGCAACTGTGCTCCATTCCCTCCAGAGAGCACAAGCTGACTGCTAGCGATCCTTCCCAGCCTCGCAGCGCTTGACATCACCGCCAGTTTTTTGTCATTTCGTTTATAACAAAAGCCTCGTAACTACACCATTAACAGCCTAGAGTAATTAGACCTTAAAGACCACTCCGCGGTGGGAATTCTATTTCTACCTCTAACGCGCTTGTACAAAACTCAGCCAGCAGCTTCGCCCTAGTTCGAATAAAAAATAAATTCCGTCTCTCGCTTTTTTAATCCTACAAACACCGCCGCAAACGGACGTCCCCGCCGTACTCACATGCCAGATGGCGAAGAAGATGAGCGCGGCGCAGAGGACGAGCGACAGCATGTAGCAGAAAGCAGCGAAGGTGAAAGCCATGGCGAGGGGAGCCCCGGCGATCCCCCAAGCCCCCAGCGGGGAAACGGGCACCCGCACCTCCGACGCTGGACAGAGGCGGAGTTCGTCCTCTGAGACAACCAGGGAGGGGGAAAAAAAAGCCGCCCTGCCCCGGCAGAGCCCTCCACCTGCTGCTGGGAGGGGGAGCCGCTCTGCCCTCCCCCGTGAGGGCGGCGGAGCCTGTGGCGGGAGGTGGGTTCGGCACAGGTCCCCCCACCGGTGGGGCGGGGTCTTCTCTCACGACCGCTTGTTTCTCACCGAAGTCCTGTCACGACAGCGTGAGGTTGGGCTGGTACTGAGGTCGACTTGCTGAATAAAAAACGGCTTGTCCAAACTTGAAGTTCTTTTGTTTTCCTTTTTAGGTTTACTTTTCGCATGACGTACGTCTAGCTGTGGTACAGGCTGCCCAGGGAGGTGGCGGAGTCACCACCCGTGGGGGTGCCCGACAACTGTAGAGGCGCGGCACTGAGGGCACGGTGGGGATGGGTTAGTGGTTGAACACCGTTTGTTAGAGGTCTTTTCCGTCCTTAATCATTTTTCGTGATTCTGTGGTGCAAGGAGAGGTGAAACGTGCCCCAGCGGCCGACTGAGAAGGAGAACTTGGCCAGAGGAATGCAGAGGCACTGCCAGGGGTCTCTTGGGGAGCCCAGCGCCGAGGAGACATCACTTCCCCTGGAGAAAGGTGGCAGAAACTGCCCAGGAGCAAATGAACTGCAGCTGAGGCTCAGCAGAGCAGTGTCCTCACATCCCTTCACACACCATGCAAGGATATTGGCATTTAGACTAAATAAACCCATCTGAGTGACTCGTTTTGGGAACCTACTTCCAGGTATTTGCAATGTCCAAATTGCTGAAGTATATATTTAAGACTGGGAAGGAAAAGTAAGCCCCTTGATGATTGGTTGATGATTTAATTAAGAAGGACAGAACACGGCCAATAGTGCTGATCTTAACTGTCATACAAAGATGCAGTATGTTCATTGTAATTCTTTCACCTTTCAAATTGTTTTTTACCTGAAATCCTGCAGAGCATACACTTGAGAAAGTAAATAGTTTATTCATCGTAGAATCATAGAATGACCTGGGTTGAAAAGGACCTCAAAGTCCATCTAGCTTCAACCCCTCTGCCATGGGCAGAGTCACCGGACACTAGACCAGGCTGTCCAGAGCCACATCCAGCTTTGCCTTGAACACCTCCAGGGATGGGGCATCCACAACCTCTCTGGGCAAAACCACACATTTTGAAAAGAGCTGTTAATGAGCTAAGGAGCAGGTATTTGGATTTTTTTGTTTGTTTGTTTGTTTTACTTTGTCATAGTTACTGTAATACCTGGATATACATCGCCTATGTTAAGACACATCACAGAACACCAGTGGCTTCCAGGAAAGCCAAAATAAAACATTTCCTTCTGGAGCACTTACGAATATGTATGCATACATATATTTATGTGTATAAATATATTTTTGTTACCACTGAAGAAATGAAAACAATCATTGTATGTCAGTTTGGACTCTAAGGTAAGTATTTTCCTGTTTTCCTCTGCCTCTTATCTTCTTTACATTTCAACTATGTATTTGGAGTTGTTTGAAGAACACATAGGCAAAATATGCTTTTCATTTTTTGCAAGGGAACAGTCCCACAGCCAAATACTTCCAGTATCACACAATCTTTCTGGTATTCATTTCAAAACAAGCATTTCCCAATAGACCTATTTCTAGGCATTTTTAGTGACTGTCTCATTGCAGAAATTTCCAATACAAAGTTAAAGGGAAAACTATCAAGTTGCTTTTGTATGTTTTTGTCCTACCAACTTCTTTCGATACAACATGAGAGTATCTTAAGGGCCCTGAGTGATGAAAAATAGTGTAAAGATTTAGCCTTCACTCAGTACCTCTCTGAAGGTCTAGGCTATCCTGTAATCATTAAAAATGTCTTCCTTATCTCCATCTCATCAGAAACTCATTACAGCTTTCTGTGGCATAAAGACGTCGCAACGGGCAGCTGTACCACTGTCATTTCTGAACTGAATTACTGAAAATCACTCAAACTGAGGCAAAAGGTGAAAATAATACAGACATGTTCAATCCTTTTCTCACAGGCTTAAGCACAGCAGGAACATCAAACTGTATTTTGGTGCCACATTCACTTCTAAGGTCTTAGCTTTCAAATAAGCTGATGGATCTGATCCTAGCTGCATGAGAAATTTCAGACCAGCACCCAGCTGTGCTCCTTCGATGTAATGGATACCAAAGAGGTCTGAATGGATGGTATAAGAGCTGAGGATGCTGCATCACCAGCTGATGGGATCTGGAATAAAGTACAGAATATTATCAACTTTGAGGAAAAAAAAAAGATTCTTTTCAAAACTGTTATTTTCTCACTTCCCAAAATAAACAAAATGGCATCCACATGTCTAGACACACCTGGGTTTCATTAGAGCTAATGGAAATAGGAGTCCCAGAGGTTCTGCAGAAGTCCAGTAGGAAATGCACTAATCCTTGGCCTCTGGTGACAAGCAGCTTACTTCAGCAGACGCAGTCTCAGATTTGGCACCTTATCTTCCCTCCCACTGTCTTCAAAATGTCACAAATGCTTTTGCTCCCTTCAGGTGGAATATTCACACCCCTCTCCCAAATCAGATGTCTATCCTCGCTCTCCTGCACACATCTGTATCATCGGAATGCAGCAACAATAATTCTTCAGAATGCAGAATCTTGAAGATGAAGTTCAGACCAAATGGAAAGTAAGAGACAAAGTAAACTAACGTTCAGACTGATAAAAAAAAAAAAAAAAGAAAAGGCTTATATTTTCTTCTCTCATCTTTAACTAGTTGCTGTTTTATTTCACATGCATTTGATGGAGTGGTCACACAAGTTTTTTTACATGAGCTGGTTTTGTAGGGCTCTATGCCATTATACAAACAGATGACTACTTCCATGTCAGATGCCATTTTTTTCACGCTGCCCCTCTGCTGCCACCTGTCCCACAGCAGCAAAACGTACTGGGATATCAGTGGGAAGGTTTAACCACTACTGCCATACCATCAACTTCTTCCTTCAAAGTCATGGGCCAGCATAATAAAATAGGAGGTGTTATTTTCAAAGCAGCCCTGATAGTTTTAAACTTAATATATTACTGAATGCATATTGGAGTAAGAGCCATTTATTAATTATACAAGAGGTTTGTCTCATTAGATTGAGTACATTTTAAAAATACGACTGACTACCTTTGGTGAACTTTGATTAATACTAAATAATTAACAATGTTTACATATAATTTGCTCTCCTTGGGCTTCACTGTTCATATCCTGCAGAGATTAATTTAGGCATTTTGTACTATTATGCATTATTATTTCAGATTATCTGCAGATTTCAGGTGAAATGACTTCATTTGTTTCTGGTCTGCTCATTTTCAAAAGGTTATCTTTGCAATCGTAAAGGTAAGTGGCATTTACTTAATGATGTCTTTTTTTCAAGCACTAGGAATATGACAGTTCACAAACACAATGGCAATAATCTCATCCTACTGCCAGGAGAATTAATTCTCTATTCCAGTCCTTTGGAATTTCAAAGATTCCTGGCAGGTTGTAATCTCCTCACTTATTAAAATCCATGGAAGTCTTTCCACATAGTGAAAGAAGATTTCAGAATGGTTAAAATTATCCAAAGACCATTCCTGGCAACAGCAGAATTCATGTTAATCACATGAAAATTACCTCCTTCCAGATGTGAATTCCTTCTAACATGGAGAAAGCTGGAGCCTCCCAAAAGGATTTTCAGCACCAACAAAATACTATTTTTTTTTTTTCCGTGAACCATTTGCTGAACTGTTCAAGAACTTCAGATTGCAGAGGAAGCCCATCACACACATGTAAGCCCACGGAGGAACAAAATGTAATATCTCAACATGAAATATCTGGAACAGATTTAGTTGCATTTGATGCCATCTATTTGCCTCTAACCAATACCTGAAAGATTTACACATGCAGTTCTTGCTAACCTTATTAATTCTGCTTAGGTCTAATGCAATTTAGATTTGGGTCGGGAGAGAGGGATCTCCACCTTTAATGCTTCTGACTGTATTCCTTCGGAGCTGAAAATGGAACAATACATTTTATGAGAAAATGAATTTTGAGAAACCCTTCACCAGTCCCTGAAGATCTTACACACTTACTATGATACTAAGACAATTTGAGTAAAATAGAGGTGCTTCTTTTTTTCCCAGACACTGAAATTCTGGGCCAAACTATTTTGTTTTTAGTGGTGTTCCATCTTTTCCCCATCACATATCTGGAAATATTCTGCTAATCTATGAGACTTGCTGGCTGCTTCTACCAATTGCAGACCCTGTAAGATTCAATTTCATGGATCCATCACTATAAACAGAGAAGCCAGAACCAAGCCAGAGGGGTTGTGAATGTCCCCTCCCTGGAGGCATTCAAGGCCATGCTGAATGGGGCTGTGAGCAACCTGATGTAGTGGGAGGTGTCCCAGCCTACAGCAGGGGGTTGTAACTTGGTAATCTTAAAGCTCCCTTCCAACCCAAATCACTCTATGATTCCTTGATTCTAACAAAGTCAGACATGTGGTGTATTTCAACAATTCTCCTTCTCAGCAGCAGATTACATTCTCTTACATCAAAGGAGTTGTTCTTTCTCTTCATCTCCTTATACTGAGACTGCTATTACTCTTCTGCATTATCAGCCCCACTGTCCAGAAAACAAGAATCTGTGTTGCAAACCAAGGCCTGGTGTGTTTGCTATAAAGAATATTCAGTATTTCACCAAAATGACGTGTCCTAACTGAATTAATGGACTTATTCATTCGTGCATGCATAGATGAGCAGCTTCAGTATGGTCTGCATAAATAACAGTGTTGACTAACGAATACATAAGCATTAAATTATGACTGTACATATTCTTTTTTAAGTATGTTCACTTTTGACACAGGTTAATGAGAGGTGGGTGCATCCACAGCATGAAAGGGAGGAGAGGCTGTACAGACATGAGCAACACACACTGCAGGGGCAGAATTACAAATGGGCTAGCTGCCATCAGCTCAGGACCTTTACAGCCCTTCACCGCTGTCCTCTGCATTCGCTAGTTTAGTATCAGTTTTTACAGCTCTCATTTTGAAGATGAAAAAAAATGTCAGTGGTACCAAGTGCTGTACTATTAGTGTATTGAAATAAAATGCTCTTACTGAAATGTTGAGTTTAGTTAAAATGTGTCCAAATGAACCCCCTAAGCTCTTGCAACTTTGAAACATACTCATCAAGTTATGACAGAAAGAAAAAAAAAAGCCCATAAATGGGGATTTTTTTTTTAACTGTTGGAAGTTACACTAATGATGTAGCACTGTAACACTCAGAATTTTTAATCAGTTCAGCCAAAGTCCCTTATAAAAACTGTTTCAGTATTTAACAACAGCAGCTGAATAGTTGAGACTGTAAATTGGAAAAATACCAGAAGAAAAGGTTGGAGGTGGCAACGGGGGAGTGGGAATGTGTAGTAAGAAGTCTCACGAGAATGGCAGTGCTGTAAGATCATTACAATTCTAAAAATAAATCTTCAATACATTAAGACAAAGTGATTCTTTGTGATTTATCTGTCTCATAGAAGAAGAGAACAGAGAAGATTGAAAATCTTGGTTTGAAGTTTTCATGCGATTTATGACACAAATTCTCTTCATTTAGGTTCCCTTTTTTTTCTTTCTGTTGTTTTGAAAAGTATGTTCGCCTACAACACAAGGTCATAAAATAAATGTTTGGGTTCAGATCTTCAGCAAAAATTCAGAATGTTGTCTAAAACACTTATTTTAACTCTAGGAATCACCACAAGAAACAGATTGTGATGTAACCAGTACAGAAGAATCTTCCCTCAACTGGCTTATTTTTTTTAAATACAAAATCTATGTCATTCACAGTTGTTTTTTGCCAAGTTCTTCATATTTCGTATCATTAATCAGAAAAGAACAAGATACATTTTCTTCTGCTAAACCAATCATCACTTTTATTTCTGAAATAAAAATGGCTGAACAGTAACAGGTGTCAGATCCATTCTCTCCTAATGGAGCTATCTTGTGTTGTTTTTTAAAGACTTGACTTGTCACTCAGAACTGTGAAGTAGTTGTTCACTGGAAGATCAATGAAACACAAGCCTTAGAGATTACTAGAGAAATGGAAGATCTAAATGTGAACTTCACTATTCATTATCTGGGAAGAGAACAATGACTCATGTCAACTTCATAAAGTTAAACAGCCTTTAAGAAACTAACATGACTCATAAGTACTGCGCAAAATAATATAAAAAAAAAAGACAAAATCTGTTCCTCAATTCAATGCTCTTAGTTCTACAGAGAAACTAATATTTCTTCTTGAGCCAGTAGTAACTTTGCATTAACATAACTGCCCTGACAACAGCCAGACAAGCAATTAAGTATGGTAGATGCTACTATCACTGTTTCTTGCTGACCAAGTTACATAAGTAGTTGATCTGTAATGTGAAATAGCACATAATAGGAATGAGCCTTTTTTTCCCCCTAACAGATGATGTAAGGATTTCCTTTCATTGCAATTCAAGCAACACTAAAGATCAAACTAGCTTTCACATGATTATCTAATAAAGCACATTATTTTTGCAAATATCTAGGTGGGGGGTTATTTTCTTAAGCATTCATTTTAGTGACATTAATTCTGTATCCATTAGAACAATCACCATGAGCAATATTACTCTGTTAAGCAGAGCTAATGAAGTTGGCAGACTTGAGCGTGAAACAAAAGCAAAGTACTGACATTTGCAACTTGTGTTAATGACCCATTAGTTAATGTTGTCAGTAACATATATATATGGATGCTGCCTTCTGAAAAGTAGATCAAGCAGCCATGTATTCTAACTTAGATTCTAGGGCTATTTCACATGAAATTTTCAAATTTAGGTTTAGAAAGAAGGGTTTGGTTGGTATTTCTATGTGACTATAGTGTTATGCTGGGAAAACAAATGTTCTTGCAATTCACAATTCACAGTAAAAATAGAAGGATTTTGCACTTGGGATTCTGTAGGATTCTATCTCAGGTCTAACACTATTCAGAACTCCCATTAATACTTTGGATAACTCAATGGAGAGTATTATTAAATGCAATTCAGCAAGCAACTGCAGAACTCTTAACTGCCTGTGAAAGGGGAGGAGGCAAACTTAGAATCATAATGATGAGTTAAAGACTCTGAGTGAGAAGTACAAGCAACTCAACAAAGGCAAATGAGAAGTACTGCGTTTAGGTAGAAATAAATACACAATATTATGTGTTGGAGTAATCAGATGGCAGCCCTCAAAAAAATAGCAGCATATTTTATCACAAACTGAGCATGTGTCAGTAACTTCAATCTGGCATAAAAACAGAGATTGTACTGGGGGGTGTAAGCCAAGATGTGAAGTAACGCCACTTTGGGATACTGTGCTTGCCGAATCCATGTGAATCAGTTGAATATAAGTCAGGGGATACTAGGGACATAAAATACATGACCTCTGAGGTAAGACCGAAAGAACTGAGCTTATTTCACTAAAGAAAACACAGAAGACATGCGTGACAATTGTGTTCAAATGCATAAAGGAGTACAGAGTGTAGAAATATAATACAATATTCCTTGTTCTCTATGCATATAATAAAATGTGACCTTCTAAAGTGGAATAGCGAAGGAAGGGCAGTTGAATGGTCCACCCGTATTCCTGCAAGGACTTTGACTTGGTCCCATACCACGCCCTTTTCTCTTCCAACCCAAGTCATTCTATGATTCTGTGAAATGCCATGGTCTCATGTTACAAAAAATGTTTAAATTAGAAATCAGGAAGAGTTTTCTATTGGTAAAGGTGATGAAATAATGGAATAGATTTCCCTGCAGAGACCAGTTCCATGAATTGGAATATTGCAAAAGTAATTTTCACAAAGTTATGTCAAGCATTTTGGTGTACCTTCTAACCTTGTTACCTGTGATTTAAAAACATTTTCAGTTTGGAATAGAATGTTCTAATTTATACTCATTAAATAACTAAGGGAAAATCCCATTAGCTCATTTCACACAATCATCGCAGTAGGAATATTGAACAAAATAATGGTCAGAGTCATTAACAAATGAAATATGCAGCAACCACATTACAGTAGGAATCACACTCAGGTTGAACCGCAGGTCATAAGACATCTATGAAACAATTTTTGGAAAAAAACAATATCCTCCTTCAATTGTATGTTTTGTTTTTCCTCAAACCAATGAAGTAACATAATAGATGTGCATAAGGCATGATAAATGAAACAATATTGTGTAGGCTTCAAAACAGAATGTGAATAGGAAAAAAACCCTCTCTTTTTGCATCTTCTAAGAAATGTAGGAATAGTAGGAAAACAGATAATTTTGCTTTTATTTAAGAACCTTGCAACTTCCAGAATTACGCTCTGTGACATCTCTTCCCAATTGTGACAGTGAATCTAACAAAGAAAGATATTCAGAATCTGTGTGTTGCACAGTCTATTTAAATTAGAGAACTTCAAGCAATGCAATTATTTTGTCCTATTCCCTCCACTTACTTAATGATGTTTTATATGGAAGATGCATTCCCACTAAGTTTCATGTGTACTGCAACTAAGGTCTAAGACTGAATGATTAGCTACACTTCAGTTAAAAATAACAAAGCTGAGAATCATTATCTTACCTAGTACAGTCTAAATTGTTTCTTACATTTATTCAAGTCTCTTCAAAAGATTTGTTGTAATTTAGGGAAGCACAGTATCTTAAATCATTTTAAAAGTGTATATCTACTCCTCCAACAAAGAGAAAACCTATCTATTTTTAGGATCCAGTATTCAGTCTGCTTCTTCTGGTATTATCGTTTGGGTAGGGTAGTTAAAATCACAGAGAAGATTAAACCCCACTGCCAAACAAAACCCTCTGGGTCAATGTGTATGAAGGGTCAAATTTTATTCACACAGGCAGTAAAGAAAAATCCTAATTTCTCCTGGAATTGTGCATGCCATGCAGGAACAGGGAAAGGCAGTGGAGTAAACAAACAGCAGGGGATGGCACAGCCTTAAAAATTAACATTATGGCAGGCAACCACACTGCACAACCACATTTAGAAATACTGTGTGATACCCTGAAGCTCACATTGCCTACTGAGAATGTAAGCTCAATTGAGTGATTTCTCCTATCTGCCTTAAGATTTTACTCTAGACATAGGAGATTTTCATGACTAAGAAGAATTGAGAAGAGATAGAGCTGTAAATCTTTGAGGACTGTAACAGTATGCAAGAGAAGCCTGGATATGGCCATTCTGCTTGGAGGAATCTGGCTCCAGCTTTGCTCTGCTTATATTAACTTTTATTACAGTATTTTCTTACTGCTTGGCATTATGTTATGAATGGACTAGAGAGGGAGAAGTGGGAGAAATACAGAAGATCAAATATAACAGGAATAGAGTAGAATTAGGATGAGACCTAACCTGCACAAGCACAGACCAGACGAGTAAGTGTCAGCAGTTGAACACCGAGCATAAAAGCCTTCTTGGGCAGATAGTGAGTTGTTAATATGCATGGGTACAGCTTACATTGTTCAAGTTCTGGTCATCTGACAACAAGAAATTATTTTGCTGCTGTCTGAAACAACAACAGTTGCTTGCAAGAACATCTTGTTCTGGAAGGTTAGCACAGGCATGTCCAAAACACAGTCTGGCATTGCTTGTACTGAGGTCTGTCCCTTGCCCTGCACCATTATGGCAGCTCAACCCAATCCCACAGCACCAACTGGATACGGGTGCACTATCTGGGCTGAAACCAGTGTATGGGGAGTGAGCAGTGCAAGGCTAACTCAAATCATGGTAAATAATTTTAAACATTTTGATATATAGTCTAAACAGCCCTGTGAACACCAAAAAATATGTAGCTGTGCTTTTCATTTTTGATAAAAGAATTAGAGAATAGGCTTCATGAAAAATACTTTCTTTTTGTATATTTGCAATTCCATTTTCATTCAACATAAAATGGAATATATCCCTCACTTCACAATCATGCCTTATTCATATAATTGCTTTCAGCAGTATGCACATCTATGAACAACTATTGTCAAGGATGAACCACAGGAAAAGTAGAATTTCCTAAATAATTTCTAATGTTCACCTTGAGAACTCACTATGAGTTGCAACTACTGCCATAGAACCAGGTCAAACATCCCACTAATTTATGTGTTTTTTTCCTCTCTTTTTAAAATCTGTTTTAATAAAAATATTTAAAATTAATTAAAATATTTTTATTACAGATTATCTGTAGTATGTATTTTACAAGGGCTGCTCCAAAAGTAATGGCTCCTGTTTTCTTATGTTGGCCCACAGTATCAGAGGCGGATGCTACTGGGGTTGCAGTAGAGACTGAACCTTCCCACCCATATTCCATTACATTTTGTTGCTGTGTGACAGATGGCAGCAGAGGAGTAGTCTGACAGAATGGCATCTGACATGGAAATGTATATGAAGAAATGATGTGGAATTGAATTCCTCCATGCTGAAAAAATAGCACTCACTGACATTCATTACTGCTTGCTAGGCATTTGTAGAGACCAGTGAACGTGAGCACACAGAGGCAGTGAGCGGTGCATTTCAGCAGTGGCAACAGTGACAGTGGTTCCCCTCCACTGGTGCAGGTTTTGATGAGTGTGGCATGCAGGATCTTGTTCATCACTGGTGAAAATGCCCAGCTAATGGTGGTGACCATGTGGAAAAATAGTATTTTGTAGCGGAGAATTTTCTTTATCAAGCAGGGTTAATGTGCTCACTGTATCTGTTGTAGTAGTATCTGTATCTGTACTGTACCTATTTATTTCTGTGTTATTTATTTCTGCATTACTTTCAGAGCAGTATACATGTAGGTGGCCAAAGACACCACTCAGTGTAGCCCAGGCAAATCAAAAGGTTGGACACGTGTGGGTTAGCAGATAGGTGACGAACTGGAAAAAATAAACTACTCAGTTAGGTGTGCACCTAACTTGGTGAAATTACTCTTCAAGTAAGTAAATGTTTGATGAGCATTTCCCAATTAAAAGATTTCTCAAAGTGTTTGCCAGAATGCAATGTTACTCATCCATACATATTTTCTAATAATGATTCAATCCTGAAAGACTTCCAGTGTACAAAGAATATGTGTGTATTAAATATACAAAAAATGTATCTACTTTTCTGTAGTATGCCTTTGCACACAAAGAAGGATTTTGAATCAGCTCAATATCTCATAGTATACATTTCAATCAAATAGTCAAACAAACATTTGGAAATATGTTTTGCATTTCATTTGTATTTTTAGATTCTTCTTTTTCAAAAAAAAAAACAAGTTGTAAGAAATTCCAGTACAAATGCCCTCTCAAATTTAGTGTCAGTGAGGGCATCTTTCTGGGTGTGATCTCGAGTCTACAGCACCAAAATAGGGAAAGGAATCAGGTGATGGTAACCGAGTGACAACTGATAGGTAGGAGGTCTGCTTATGCCCGAGATTTCTACATTTGTGGAAATTCAGCTCTCTTTCACCACTGTGGCTCCTGAGAAGCTAAGAGATGTCTTAAAAATCTCTGCCTTCGAAAGAAGTTCTAGGGGTAAAACACTCTGTACGCACAGTAATTTCAATGGTATTGCCAGTTTAGTGAATGCTGTCATTTAAATAGAATTATGCAGATATGGTGCCCCCTGCTGTCTCTTCTTCTATTGTCAGAGGGACGATGAAAAGTATCGGTCATGAACTACGCAAAAGGCTCCCAAAGGGCGAATTAAGAAAGCCATGCACAAAGACACATTGAAGCTAGAACAGGAGACCATGTGCTGTTTGGGTGAAATTTCCAGGAGTTACAAAGAGCACCACAAGGAACAGCACAGAAACCTTCAGCTTCAGTTGAAGTAGTGTACTAAAGTAGATGTCATGACATAAAATGGGACAGTCCACTGAGTGTCACTGGGGCCTAACCTTCCCTCCTGCTACTCATTGCCAGTCCACTCATGTTGTTAGCACCAGCAACTATCTGGTGGCACACAGGTCTTGCCTAACCTCCAGACTCAATTAAAAACTAATCTCTTGTTTTTTTTCCAGGTCTGGTGTTCTGCTGGATCAGTTTGTTTTGTGATGTAAGAAAGGGGAGGAACGTACCTATTGGCAGCAATATAGTATTAGATTGGCTTTGGCTAATCATGAAACTTCTGCCCTAAATCAAATAAAGGTGTGAGGTGCCAGTAGGTGCAATGATTTGTCCAAAGTAATACAGCACATTTTTAGCAGAGCTGGATGAAATCCTATAGTGATCAATGGTTTAGATTTTATATCTCTATCATTTCATGTTTCTCCATTGGTTTCTTCCTACTTTCCCTGTACTTCTGGGGCAGTACACAGTGTAAGAGATGATGAAGCAAAGCTACAGTGCCTCACTGGAGATTCTGCAGAGCAGCAGACAAGACTTTGAATGAATGTCCACTTATTTGAAGAATATCCACTTATTTTCTATTTTCAGTCAGCCACTGGTTAACAATCAATAACTCTGTGTGCTTATTCTCAAAGTTTTCTCTTTAAACAGTATTGTTCAGTAAAGCCACAGCAATTAATCATTCAATGTGTTTTTTATTGCCTTTGGTACCTGTGCTTGAAAAGGATAAAGAGAAAAAAGGCATAAAAATAGCTTAGAGAAGGGATAGTCCAGCCTTGCTGACACAGGCATTTCAGTGCCTATATTCCCCGGCAGCTTGTACTCTGGCACTATTTATAATTCACAAGATCCTTTCTTGATTAATAATGATCGTTCCAAAGTTCTGTCAAAGGCATGTTTTGTGTTTTCTCGGTTGTGTTTTGTAAGCTCACATCAGAATCAAACACTGCACTGCTCCAACCAAGTTTGTTTACAGCTCTGAGTTAATATTCACTCTTATTCATGGCACAGTGACTAAGACTTGTTCTGAACCCTAGGTGAGGTGCCTTTTGGCAAAATAGTGGCACAGAAAACATTGGTGATAAGGCAACACTACCCTGTGCTTCAGGTGAATGTGTGTCAGAGAACACATCACTATTTCACACTTCAGTCGTATTAGAAAATTTTTCAGACTGACTTTGACACTACAAGTCATGGCATGTTCTGGAAGGGCTTTCTGTTGAACAAGATGAAATTTCTGTCATTTGCATGCTCTGAGAGGGTTTGGAACTTCAAGAAAAAAAGAATTTATCCATCTTCTCTGACATTTGTTTATATATACCAGTACTAAAAATACATTTTCAACTTGTGAACTCTGGTGACTTAGTGAGATGGTACAATCTGTATTACATCTGTTGTAGCAGTACTTAAACAAATGTAATTTAAAAGATCTTGCTCACTCCTTGCAACCAGAAATCCTATTTTGCATTTTACATGTAATATTTTTACAATTCAATATTCAAAACAGCAGAAGGCAGGAGTTTGACCTGGAAATTGTTACGTGTTGCATTCTGATACAAAATTAGGTTGCTTGCTCCATCCTTAGCACTTGTTATTTACTCCATGAACTGTCTGCAAGGGCCGAGTCCAACATTTACATCTACCTCCTTGGGCTGTTGCATAAGTCACCGGCCTGTCCTCTTCTCACCCCTTTTCAGAGTGAAACATCCACATGCAGCCATGTCAGGCGTTGTGCAAGAAGCAGATTAAGAGGGTGGGCCCACTTGTTTTGATCTGACAGAGCTGTGGCTCACCCTGCTCTCAGCTCTAGGGCTGCTCCTGCATTCACCTTCCTTTTCTCAGTCCTAAGCTCTCTTCTTTCACCTCTTTTATCCCCTCTCTGGAAGACATATTAAATGAGTATGTGCATCCAGCAGACATCAGTTGCAGTACGCTGGTTTGTCGCAGAAGGGCAGCGTAGAAGAGGAGCACACGAGGAGTTTTGAGGCAGACAGCGGTAGTATCACTAGGCCTCGAGGCACCAGCTAATCAGCAAGAGTGCACCTTTATTGGAAGAAAGTGTATTTTATGATATTTTTGTGTACAACTGAAACATTTGGCTTCAGTGCAACATCAGAGAGGTATTATCAGACACTGACCTGCTTCATCATGGTAATTAGTAAGAGTTACCAGGAGATTCTCCTTCTGGGCACTGCCAGACTTGGTATGCAGAAAGGGTTAAATATATCACCATGCATGTTCTCCAAAACACATAAACTAAGGTAAATACCAACACACATCAGACTTCATGTTTCTCTCAGCATACTTTTTTTCCCGTAACTCAAGTATTGGAACAGACATCTGCCAGCTAGCATATAATCTGTATCTTCTTTAACCCAAAAATGTTAACTTGCACAGTAAAAGTTGCAGTTTCCTCCTCATAGGATAGGAAAGCACTTTTAGAATGAAAAATGCAGAACTGAGGAAAAACAAAAACAACCACTTCTTAACATAAACAAACAAAAGATCTTACCCTCACCGCTCTTATTGGAAATCCTGCCTGGAATAGCAAACTGCCTGAGGCTTTGTTTATGCCAGCTAGCAAAAAGAGTTGTAAATGAAGTAGAAGACAAAACTGTTTTCTAACATGATTTGTCCCATCTATGACAATTAAAATCAATTTTGTTTTAGGTGAAAAATCAACAACAGTGAACTAAGAGAAAATAAAACAAACAGAAAAAAAAACAAATGAGAGTCTAGGTCAAAATGAACAACCTGTAATATGAATGGAACAAGATCTTAGAGATATAATATAATTTAATATGATATAATATAATATATATATAATAAAAGAACATGGCTTATCTACAGCCAAAAGCCAGCATTCAAGAGATTTGAATATAAAATGAACAGCAGTGGTGTGCTAAGCAAAAACAAATTTTGATAGCAAATACCCCTACTTTAGAATTAGTTTTGAGATCCATTCACCATCTGCTTCTGGAGACTAAACCAGAACTGCACCAACTGGATGTACATATTATATATCAGTAAGCATCAGCATATATTCTTGTTAGAACAACATTATGTCACATTCCTTTATTCTTGTCAGAAGCTGGAAGACAAAATCACTCTGCCTTTTATTCATAGCGCAGTTAAGAACACCAGGTGATAATCTTAGTCTATGTAATACACAATGCATTTTTACAAAGCATTATTTCATTTTCCTGGATTGCTCTCCTCTAGTTGTTTCCATCTGTTGTTTTTTGTGTATGTCTAGACTGTAAGCTTTTGAGAAAAGGGACTAACGTTTCTTTGTGTTCTCATAAACATAAAACAGTGAGGTAGGAAACCAGGGCTGCTAATTGTTACAGAAATCCAAGTAATGACATGCAAAAAAATCTCAATTTTTCCTTTTAAGCTCCAACATGTGGTGTAATTTTCTGGTATTTTTTGTCTTGAGTTCAGTATTGAACCATTCTGGTTACAGTTAAGCATTTTATTTCAACTGATCCCATTAAATGTGAAACATTTGTGCTCATCACTGATGAAAAAATGGTGTGAAAAATTTCATACTGACAGACTATCCTACCGCTCCCTTTTCGGCCACAGTTCCCCTGCACGTAAACTGGATTGGGTAGAGATGAATAACTGGTGAGAACTCAGATGTCATCCAAATCCTGAATGTAGACAGGACACATGCACTCCAGGAGCTGAAAAGCACTTCTTAAGCATACACTATAGACTTAGCTAATGCAGTCAAGAAGAGGGCCCTAGGCAATAACTGACTTTCCGGTCTAATCTTCAGTTGTATAACTGGGTGCCTTCTGATGTTGATTCTCTTGCTATGTAATTCTTTCTGCCTGCAAGGAGAAGCTTCCAAACAACATTCCCAAACAACAGATGTAAAAATATACGTAGCAAATGTGATGGTTGGTTCACTGTAATTGGATATTACAAATTTTCATAGTATTACTTTATTTAAAACATGTCACAAAGAGTTAATGCTTCATGTTCAGAAATCCATAAGTAATAGAATTGAATCTCTCATTTACTGGATACATGGGAACAAATCTGTGTCCAGTGCTCTGCAGTAAGACACAGCACATAAAGTAATACTATGGTTTGGTATATAAATATGTATTCTACACTGAATAAATGGCATAAATGATTGGAATGGAATACTTCCTAGACTAATATTAATTACATCTTGTACCTTTATGAACATGTAGACTGAAATATTTATCACCCATTTACACAAGCAATTTGTTCCAAGTCTCACAATGAGTCAGTGGCTAACAAAGGAGGGAAAACAAAGTCACATTTTCTTCCCAGGTTCTGCACTAGTTTCTTGCCAATGAGAATTAAAAGCCATTTAATATTTTACTAAACAACTTTCCAAAAGTCATCCAGTGCATTTTATCTGAGATGTGATTTAAGCTTCACAAGATATTAAAAAGCTTTGTAAGAGTGAATGCAAATATTTATATGCTAAATATAGTAAAGCAAAAACTAAAAAGATGAAAATCTTACAACTCCTAAAATGGTTTATTTTTGCTATATGTACACGCTACTGAGGAAGAGTACCACTCGTAAAAGGATAAATGCATTGTGCAAATCTCAGCATGTTGTGTAGCCTTTGGGTTCACTACAGTCATTCTGTACTACATTTTTATGGTTCTTTCAATGACCACTGGGTGTCACAGTTATCAACAGTAAACTCTGTGCTTGGAGGACTTCTCTGCTATAAAAAGACTCAGAGTTTACTGTAAGAGACAATACCAGTTACTCATAATATTAATAACTATCCCCATTCCAAGACTAGAAGATGATAAACTCAGTAAAATTAAAAATCCATTGGAGTTAATACGGTCTTCTTCCTGAAATTACAGCAAGATAAAAAATTGTGTTTTAAATTCTGTCTAGCTATAAGATCCTATTATATAGCATATTTGTGAATTATTTCCTCTGATGGAGTGGAATGAGAAGATCCTGGGCTTTGTGGGCTTGATGAGTTGTTTTCATATCAAAAAATCAGTGATAAGAGAATCATTTTTTCCTCTCCATTTTTAGGAATTCTGTTCACTGAAAGAAAGCTTAACTGTTTTGGCAGTATACATAACAGTACAGTCTTGTGGTTCAGGTCCCAACCCTAAGAACCACTCAAGAAGCAAAAGAATGTGAGCTCTCATATTTTGTTAATTTAAAAGTTTGTGGCTTTTAACACAGAAAACGTGACTCCAATGTGATCAATGCTTATTCAAGGTTGCAGACCACAACTTCAAATCAGGTGAACTGCTTCACGACTTTGTTCACTTGTCAGCTTCAAAGGGACAAACCAGAGTTATCCCCACCAACGACCGTGCTGGATGAGGAGCGTGTGTGCTGGGCTGGTTTGACCCATCGTTGTGTAGACCTTATACTTGGAGTACAGGAGAGCTGCTTCCTATATCCAAAGAGTAGGCAGCACTGTGGGCAGCATTTAAAGTAGATTATTTTCAAATATATAGACTAACATACTTCATAATTTAAACTATCTAAGCTTCAGTGCAGACTCCACACTCTCTCAGTGAATACTATCGAGAAGGTTTCATGTGGCTGTGGACACTCAGGTTTAAATAAGGTGGATGCACAAAGCATGCCAGAACAAGCAGGGCTGGAGGCACCAGTGTCTACAGGAGGCTTGGGAAGTGCCAGCAATGTGTGTGCTGAGGGATATTGGTCTGGAGTGGGTGATGAGATCAGTCAGAAACTCGTGCTTGGAATCAGTTTGGACAACAGTTTTGGGCTTCTTTGCCAAGACCCATAACATTTTGAGTTTTCTCATTTCCAATTATTTTTTATTTTTTTACCTATCTTTTATTTCAGAAATTGAGAGAACTAAAAAAGAAATCAGAGAACTAATTCAGTTCCTGAAAATCAGGGTCAACAGAAGAAGCTGGCTGCGGTTTGGGTGACAGGTTCAAGATACAGTCGAAGACATGGGCAGGTGAGACTGAAATGCCAAACAAGCGCTGTCATAAGAAATGAGAAGCAAATGGAAGGCATCAGCCTCTCTTTTTTGCACTGTGTCTGTGGGCTTAGATTGTCTTAAGAAATCTTCCTGCCCTGACCAGCATTTCCAACTTGTAGCTCTGTACTGCTCCTTCTCAGACATTCAATCCCTGATTGCTGAAACAACTGTCTCAGCAAGAAGCATATTTTTTCTTATTTTTTCCTTGAGCCTGTATTCATCTGAGCCCAAACATACACAAAAAGGCCCACACTGACTTCAGTTAGAAGAATGTAAGCTTTATCTAATGCATAAAAGATGGATGCAGAGAAGAAGAAAATTAAGCTGTTCTTCTTGCCCAGCAGAGCACGATAAGAAGTAATGGGTGTAAACTGCAGGTGGGAGTTTTAGATTAGAAGTTAGAAATGGCTTTTTAAGAGCAGGCATAATTAAGGACTTGTATAGATTGCTTGAAGAATTTGTGAAGGATTTCAAAAACAGGTCGGATAAACATTTATCAGGAATCATACTGATATATTTGGGAGCAAGAATTGTCCAGTCCTGTTTTCCTGTGATTTTATGATTCAAGAAAGGCTGATGGTCTATCTGCTACCATAGATCATTCATGAACTAATCTCACAACATTAAAACATTCCCAGCGAAAAAATAATAATAAAAAATATCAAGAATATGTATTTTTTCATTAACATAATCCCAGTTCTTTCTCTCCTTAATCAAAAAGCCCTCCTACTCTTCAACATACTCAGCTGCAAAGCTGAATACAGCAATTAAAATACTGAAAGCTTTGTACTGCAGCACTGAAAACTGTGCAGCAATAAAATAGCAAGCAACCTTAAATCTATATATTTTTTTTACCAAGTTCTAGCCACTTATACCCTTCTGTCTTCCTCCCCAACACAATGCCTGATTTTCTAAATTACTGCAGCTATTATGCACACTTTCATTAACATAGCAGGTGCAGTTATTTAGACCATTAATGTTCTCACAGAAGTGAAAGTCAGAAGTGACCCCACTGCAAATTAACAATTCAGACATGGGAGGTGAATGGTGTTTTAAAATACAGCTGGAAATCCTCTACTGTACCAAAATAGGACTCAGTCCAGTGTGCTCGTCTGAAAGCTGCTCCCTTAAAACCATTCACTTCAGCTGGAGGAGGAAAACATTACAGATTTCTTTTATTTATTTTTTTTCTAAGAGAGAGGATTTTCTCTTCTGATTAAAGTTAAAAGCCATCAGCAAGCATCAGCAACATATTTGGAGATTTTGGACTGACTCCTCATGATTTAACTGTGAACTTCTTTTTCCCTTTCTATTGTATTATTTCTATACAGTCAGTTACCAAAAGCTTCTCTGCTTCATACTTATTCTTTCTGCCCTTTCCCTTCACACCGTTCACACCACAGTGTCATTATTCTCTTCCCTTTTCCATCCCATCTCAGTTATATCTTCATTTGCCATAGTTTGAAAGATGGATGCCAATGTTGTACTAAAAATCTATAGAAACAGGGTGCGTCTTGCCCAGACCTTTAGGGATTACTGGCAAACGGATATTGAGGAATTGTGTTTACATACTGTAAGTAATGTGTTGAAATGATGGATTGTGGTTACTGGTAAATACCTTACAATGAAAATGGAAAAGAATCTTCCTGAGGAATTAAAAAAAAAAAAAAAAGGAGATACAAACAAGACAAGTATGATGCATCATATTGGGAAAGCTCTTGTGCTGTTTACAACTACACATGACAAACCACGCTGACAATTACTGAATACAGCACTGGCCACAGAGCAGGGTCACGCTGCACCTGTTTGTTACTTGCGTCACACATGCTTCATATTCTGAATAACTTTGGTTTAGCTACCTGACAGATTACTCACATAAACCTATAGTTAAATGGAGGATATGGCAGCACAGCTCAGTACCACGCTCCTACCAAGCTAACTCCAAAACAAGATGCTGGGTAGGTGTGTCACCAAGGCACTCCACCCCAGCTAATGAATGCAGCCAGCACCGGGAAGGCAGGAGAGGGCCAGAGCTCTGCACCTTCTACTGCCCCCACTGCCCCATCCAGCAGGCCAGATTTGCTGGGGTGAGCAGTATGCCAAATGTTAGACCCATCTCACTTCTAAGACTCTAAATAATAGCTTCTTTATGTCTGTGTAGGACACACAGTTGGAAAGATCTGCCTCTTAACTGAGGAACCTCTTTAAGTGAGATTAATCCAGCTAAACACAGCCATCCTTCTCCTCAGCAGAGTTATCAGAATGGTGGTCTGATTAGAAGTTGCAATAAACTGAGCCTCATGTTGTTGTTCCTACTTAATTAACATCATTCAAGAAAATGCTCGCTTGTTTCAATGGACTCTTCTGTGACTCAATTCCACTAACAATTAAAAAAAATGCACTGAGGACAGAAGAATTACACAGGTGCAAGCCAGTCTTTCAGAGCAAAACCAACTTTAATAACAAAGTAAACAAATAACACGTCCAATATATCATGTACATGAATTCATTAACATAGAAACCTACACAAAGTACCATTTGGAGTAATCACTTTGGGCCACACCCAGTGAACTTTATTCTGGATTTATTTATTCTTCCTCACATAAAATTTCCATAGTTGAAGGAAAGCAGGATTAAGCCAAATGAGTGCATGAAATCATTACCTTCTCACCACAAAAACAAATCAGACACGTGTAAGAATAAAAAGCCAGTTTTGCCAGATGCCATATTGCCAAGTCAGGTCAGTCAGGTTACAATAATAATTTCTAATTAACACTCTGCTGAGTTTCAGTGTTATATATTTGCACGCCTGTGTCACTCAGAACAATGCAGTGTTCTTCCTTGCCTTTGAAAATCTCTAGAACAACTGAAAGACAAATTTGCTCCATGATCTGCACAAACCCAAATCCAAAACAATGACAAATAAAAAAAATGGTTGAACTTGAAAACATCTTCAGAAATTAGAAGACTGATACAAGTCTGCTGATCAAGAATAGAAAACACTGATCAGCGTAGATTAAATACCACTGAAGATGTGATTTCTATGTCTTATTTTGATTAAGTTTATGCAAGCAGCACATTTTCCCTCACTTCAGAAGCTTTAATGTGCCTTGCTTCTGAAAATGCTCCCTTTTGAAACATGAAGTAATGCTGTCTTCTAAGGATTACCATAGCCCAGTAAAAATTTCTGCAGGCTGAGCCTGCTAGAAGGCTTCAATAGAAAATGAAATATTTTAATGATGCTTGGAGACTGCCTGATAGTCAAATAGCCACCCATGTAATGCTATTCAAGAGGCCTTGTTTCAAAAGCAAAGTATGAATGTAGTTCTGCTGACAATCTGAATTTGCCTCTTCTTAATGTAGTCAAAATATCTGTAGCTGAAAAAATTCAGACCACATGTCCATAGTTTCATACATTAAGGTATTTATCATTTAAATTAATGTTTATAGCTGTACTTGTTACATAGGTAAAATGATAAAAAATGTTGGATGTTGAGAGGCATAGACAAAACTCATTCCTGTAACAAACTTTAGGGCATATGAAAAATGGTGTAATCTATGTTTCACATAAGAGTTTTCACATATTTTATTAACAATATTAATATTTTGTTAACAGCATTGGTTAAAATATTAATGTTCTGTCAATGATAAAAGTAAGGAGTAGAATAATACATTCATTCTTTGTGAAAAGACAAATTTAAAACATTTCAGTATCAAATACCCGACAAGACTGCAATAAAGTCCTAGTGCGTCAATATCAGACATTCTAAGGTACCTGCATGATCAAGCTTTTACAACAATTAAGTAGAATTTCCGAAGTCTTTTCCCAAAATTGAAATCATGCCTTGAAAATGTAGTACTTCAAGTATCTCTTATGGAGTAAGTGGGTAAGTGACATCTTTCAATTTAAAAATGAATACAAAATTAAAAAAAAAAAATTTGTTTGGGGAAACAAAAGGATGTACTGTGAAAACTTCATTTCCAGAATGGATTGCCTGATACTTGTTATTGTTCTTGTTTCTACCACAGAAGAGGGATATCAGACAGATGATGTCAGTTCACAAAGAATGGTTCCAATGAAAGAATCAGCATGAAGTTCATGAGCCAAAGGTTGACCTCCCAGTAATAAGGGAATAAGTGTTACACTGTCACACCTTACCTTGACTATTAACATCATATTGGCATTTTTGGCCCACAATTACACTGTTTGCGTTTGCAAATCTACCAAAAAAGTGATTGAACTTAGGCCAGAATTTACCTGTTTTGCCTTTTCTCACCTAGAAGTTAGTACCATAGTCTAACACAGCTGGGCTAGGCCCCCCCTAATATCTATGGTGAGGCACCAGAAAGTGATTCATCTCATCCTAAGATAAGCATCTGGAATGAATCACCTCTGCAGGTTCCTCCAAATCTTCTGAGGATGCCTAGAAAAATAGCATGGGCTAGGTGTTTACAGATGTATAAAGTCAGATGAGATGAATATCAAGAAATACATTTTTTTAAAACAGAGTTCTATCACTTCTTCTGCTAATATTTTTGTTACAACAATAATAGCAAAGCAGATTCATCAGACTACCTGCTTTGCATTTGTGTCAACGCTCCTGGCAAAATGGAACTCATCGAGTTCAGCTTTGTTGCTGGCACTACATTTCTTTGGCACCACACTTCTAAGAGCACATGGGAATTCTCTTAGCTTCAAGGACAGGAGCCTTTGTTTTCTTTAAAGGAAGACTGAGCTCATTTCAGAATGTAGTGTGAAATTTTGAGTAGCCACAGTGTGCAATACAGCAATAGCTAAGTACTTTTAGGTGACAGGTTTGTTACAAATCATAGCACCAAGTTCCAAAAGGCAAATTTTGACAAACAGTACTACTCATGGAAGCATATCTACATGTGCACTGAAATATTTAAGAGATCAAGCCTTTGATCCCGATTTTGAAAATCTTCCCTTTCCTCCTTCCAGCTGGAACCACTTCCCACCATGCCTCCAGCGCTGTGTGGATTCAGCAGGATGCACTCCTTTCTTAGATCTGGTGTTCTGAAGGAGGGCTATTGAACAGGAGATGCTTAAATAGAAGGCATTGGTATTTATAGAAAACTAGGAATGAATACTGTGGGCATAATTGACTATATTGTGTCACCATGCAGACACAGATAAAAATAGAAATGGCAATACACAGAGTATCCTTCCTATTAGTCAAACTGGTAATGAGTAATACTGCCAAATGAATATTGGTTAGCACAGCCTTTCTTCCATGCCATGCTTCAGAAACCCTCTTGGTGCTCTTCTTGAGGGCAGAAGCCACTAAAGCATAAAGATTTAATTTGCATGTATTTGAAATTATTATACTATTCAGACGGTAAAAATTCAAATAACTTAATATTAGTCAACTTAAACAACTGTCTGTAAAAAGTATGTCTACTTTGTGTTCCAACAGACTGTACACTGTTGAAAACAAAGCAAAACAAAATAAAGGTGATCCAGAAAATTTAGGGAGCATCATTTTTCGTATTTGAGAAACTGTGATGTTTTGAGACTAAAAGCCTGAATACAGTTGTCAAAGACCAAAAAAAAAAAAAATACGAAAAATCAAAACAAAAATAAGAACTATAAAGTATTGGGAGCCTTCAGACAAAGATGTGACCTAACTCTTCTGGAAATCATAATGTAAGGTTCACAGATCATCAGATCATATGTGTTTAATATCTTATAGCCTGCTGCTAGCTACAGAAAGAACTTTGGTCTTGTGTGAGTACCCTTCTGAGAGCTGACAGATCAGACTTCAGTGCTGTGCAACACTGCTGTACCACAACTCTGCTTCCTTATCCTGCAATTCGGGCCAGTGTGGTTCTGGGAATGACGCTCTTTTCCAAGTACGCAAAGGAAGAACTTTTGTGCTGGGTAATTGGTGTCTTGTGTTCTTTATTATAACAGCTATTTGAAACCTTATGAGGTCTTAAGTATGAGCAGTACTGTCAGAGTAGATACAGTGGAAAGTAGTTACAAATTAGATGAAGTGTTGAATGTTTCTTAGCATGTAAATTCACAAATCAATCATTTCTCCAACTTCATGGCTCTTTATTTCTAAGGTAAATAATATGCAACAGCAAGGTTCTAGAAACTTGTGCACAAAGTTTACCTTTAAGCAAAGATATATCTGCAGCAAAAACTAGTGACTTCCCTTTAAACAAAGGGCAGTTAAATTGTAGTACAATGACATTCTTGTGACAAAAGCCTTTAATCTCTTGTCCAAAACAAGTAAGGAGGATCTGGTGGTTCACTTTCTTTTTTAAACATGGAGTTGAAAACTGTATTCCTGATTAAAAAGGAAAATAATATAATAATAATAACTCAAAAAAAAAAAAAAAGTAATAACTAATCCCTGGATTTCAATGAGCTACTCACAATCCCAACATTAAGATATAATCTGCTGAGGATGACGTAGTAATTTCCTTCTCTGTTCATTTCAGAGTGGATACGCGATACTAAGTTGACATGCCTGGTCTTGAATTTTTAGTTCCAGGTGTAAGAGCTCATTGCAAATGTAACCCTCTAGAGAAAACAGAAAAAGGAGAAAGGACTACTATATATGTCATTCTGGGAGAGGCAGGGCATAATTCAACGGCAAGGCAATAGAAAGTGCGGCATTACCCCACTCAGAGTTCTGCTCTAGGAGTCATGTGGGAGTTGGCAGATACAAATAACAAGCCTGAAATAACAATTGCCTTGAGAGCCAGCACAAAGCTAAAGGCAGGGGAGAGGCCCACAAGTAGGAAAAGTAAAATAACTACAACAATAGAATGATAAATCTAATCTTGCACAAAAACACCAATAACTCATCTGAGTTCTGACCATGAAATCTACACACTAATGTTAAGCACTACACAGACTGCAGGAAACGCACTCAGCAACGGGCCTGAAGTGCCCCACAGGACAAAATCACTGCTAGGCTTTTCCACAGAATACTTGCCATCTCCCCTTACACACAATAGTCAAAATGGGAATCAGATAGTGTTAGAATTAACATTTATGCACAGAGAGGCGTCAAGGAAAACAAAAAGTCCAAGCATGCTGCTTGGCAAGTATGGAAACATCTCTTTGAGGCACTGACATGGTAGCCTACTGTCTTTCCAAATCCTGGCTACAAATAACTTTCTAGTGTAAATGACTCAAAATGACTGATATACCACAGTACACACAGCCAGATTTTGCAGGCTGATATCTAGGGTAGTCCCAGACAAATCAATCATGCATGCAAAGCAAGTCTGACATGTCAGATTCACAGCATATGCAATATTGTTTTCTGTTCATGCTCAGAGAACTTGCACAGTAAATACCAGTGCAGTTTCAGACCTTTTGCACGTGCAAGTTTCACCTGTTCATACAGCTAAATCTAATTTGTCCCGATACAGGGCATCCTGGGCAAAAAGAAAGACACTTGTGATAACAGAAATACAAGAAAATCTGTGACGTTTATGTTCTTTATATAAGAAATTGTATTGACCATACAATGGATCCTGCCTTAAACAAGGCATACCACACTACATGGAATCTTCAGCGCTTTCTGACACTTATTTTTGTTACCATGTCATGGTGTGAATGCCCAGGAGGGTGCAGAGGTCATCACCGGTATAATGCACATGGCTTTGGCAGACAGTGTGATTACTTAATGTTTAATAGGTTACAACAGTAGCACTAATGTCATCTTTGCCAACACTGAAGCTTTGGGATACAATATCAGTAACCCTGTAGATACAATTGTTGAGTCACTGATGTTGCTCCCCCACCACAGGGATTCTTTCAGGAAGTGCATTAAAAATCATATTAATAGAATCAAATTAAAGTTGAGGGAGATCCTCTGCAGCTCACTCACTCAACCTCTAGCAATTTTCAAAGGTAGACAAGGTTGTTCAGAACTTTGTTCAGGGCCTTGTCCAGTCCAGTTTTGAGTATGTCCACAGCTGGAAATTCCATAGTCCTTCTGGGAGCCTATACCAATACATGACCAGTCAAACACTGAAAGTTTTCTTTCTTATAAACAGCTGAATGCTGTGATTAGGTCCTGCTGCAGTCAACCTCACTTCCTCAGCTTCT
Source organism: Oreortyx pictus (assembly GCA_036925125.1). Lineage (NCBI taxonomy): Eukaryota > Metazoa > Chordata > Aves > Galliformes > Odontophoridae > Oreortyx > Oreortyx pictus. The sequence continues at coordinate 16,761,844 of JAUPFR010000002.1, forward strand.
CCTTGCACATCATGTGCTCCAGCCCCTAAAACCCCAGCAGCTTCTAATGAACTTGTTCAAGGGTGTTGCTATGTTTCTTGTACTGGAGGGTTCCAAGCTGGACAGTGGATGTCCAACTTGGCCTCACCCATGATGTACAGAGAGGTGGGTATAACAATAATGCGGGCCTGTGGCTGTTGAACTCCTATGTTCAACTGCAGGCTCTTTTCTGATGGGTTATTCCCAGGCTAAATGGCTCTCAGCCTATATTGTTGTACAAGGATAATGTGTCCCAGGAGCATGACTTCACACTTACCTCTCTTGAACTTCATGAGGCTCTTACCGGACCATTCTTCTGACTTGTAAAGGCCACTCTGAATGGCAGCTGTGGTCTGTTGTACGTGAACTGATCTCTGTGGTCTGATGTTGAGATCTGTCACATACTTCCTGAGGGTGCATTCTGCCCCACCCTCAAAGTCAGTGATGAACTTGTGAAACAGGACTTGCTCCAGTATTGATCCCCAACTCTTCCTAAGAGGGCATCATTCAGGCTTCAAACTATTGAGAAGATACCCTTCAAGACTGCTGATATACCAAATTTTTCTCAGATGTAGCCTACCCACCCCATCCATATCTCCCCAGTTATAAGGTTACTGAGGGAGATCCTATCAAAAACCTTAACAAAATCAGACTTCAACTACAACCTCTGTTTTCCCCCCATTCATTAAACTAGAAGTCAGCGAGGCTGGGCCAGACATAACTGAAACATTAAGACATAACATCTACCTGTTTTCAGTCATTGATGGTGTCCCTCCAAAATGCCACAGCCTTTGGAATATCATAAGGAGTGAGCACACAATACTAGAGGCCAGCTCCCTCAATGCTCAAGTGCATGTGATGCAGTGGACCTCATCTGAACCTTAGTTTCCCTTTCTACCCAAACTCCACTACTAGTCACAAAAGCTTTGGAGATGCAGAAGAGTTTTCTTCCAGTAAAGGCCAAGACAAAGGAGGCACTGAGTATCTTTGAACCTTTTCCTTGCCCTACACCACATTTCTGCAGCAAGCACACATTTTCCTTCACCTTCGTTTTGCTGCTGTTGTTTCTGTAGAAGCTCTTTCTGTTGCACCTCACTTTTGCTTCTGATACTACTCCAGACCAACTTTGGCTTTCCAGATTCCACTCCTTCACTAAAATACTGACAATTCTCTGCATGATGTGATGGAATCACATCTCAGTGCATTTTAATTACAAATCCTCTATTTACTGAAGATTTTCTATGAGTGTTAACTAAGACAAGTGGCTGTTTTTCATCTGTAGCTCATCTTTTGAAAATCGTAAGCATATACAGGTGCTGTTCAAGAGTTTATTTAGTTGGTGCCACAGAAAATGACACTGTTCCAAACAGTTTTTTCTTCATTTTCTCTTTTCTTTTAGTTGGTTTGCTTCCAGTGACCTCAAATTCAGTGGAGAAGAAAAGGAAAAATAAAGTAGGGGGGAGTAGGCAGCAGTGGTGGAACTAGATGATCCCTAAGGTCCCTTCCAATCCAAATCATTTTATGATTCTAAGCATACACACACGCGTCTGATAAGAGGAATCAAACAGTTCATTACCTTCATCATGCAGCTTTGTCTATTAATCCATCTCTCCATGATTTTCTCAAATATTCTGTAGTATTTCAGCTCTGCCTAAGAAGCTTTGCATGATTACCATCAAAAAAACACTGCCCCTTAATGAAAGACTTCCTTCCTATTATTCAGATCTGGACTTCCTGCCCCATCCTCTAAAGCAAAACATACTGTACTTCAGTAACCTGTTTGATGATGTGACAGTTGCATTTTTCTTTATAATCCCTCTTCTGGTTGTTTATAAATTTGTCAATTTTTAATGCTGAGTTTTTGCATTTACTCCCCACTTTTGGGAAAATCTGAAGTGGTCTTGGGATGATGGATGGGTTCCTCTTGTTATGGTAAAGTCCTCTATCACAAGTGGGATGTTACAATTAATCACTGATTTGTCTAATTACTCAAAAAACTGCAGGCTTGTTTGGATTTCCAGTAAATCAACTGTCTCACAAGGATGTAGAATAGAAGAAGCTTTCAAATCCAGGTTCAACTGATGAAAGATTTCCCAAGAACAGTGTCATTGCCCCTTTCCCAGGTCTCCTGTTCTTTGTTGCAAAATAGGAAGGAAGCTCCACTGGCCACAAACCTTTTTCTCAGGATCCTCTCCTGGTGACGAGGAAATCCATAGGTGATGAAAAGTGTAGGAACTATTCTTTCTGGGAACATTCCATATGCGTGCTAAGACTGAGGCATGTTCTCTACACCAGGGTATTCGAAACATTCTCCTTCTATACTTTTATGCCGTCTGGGACACCAATAAACTTTCAAATGTTGCACCCCTGGCAGAGGAGACAAGGACCCATGCCGTTCCAGCAACATTGAGCTTCTTCCTCCAGCTCTTACTGTTTCTGCTGGGATATCTCCTCCCTCAAGGAAGGAAATGAGGCAGGGTAGAGGCTGTTAAGAACTTTCACTGTGACCAATTCAGCAACACATACCTCTTACAAGTGCTATTTTATGTTCAACTTCAAATATTACTCTTACACCCTGAGAATACTTCATTGAAATGAGTGAGGTATGTTACTACACCACGAGACCTTTTCCTACTATACAGATATGGAATTGCTTATCCATATATCATCCAGCTACAGTATAGGGCTTCTGTACTTTCGTCACAGGCATGCTCTTCACAGCCTCATCAGTTTCCTTCCTCCTTCCAACTCCTCCAGTGTGATTGACATAGTACAGGAGTCAATGTGTGGGAGCATCAGGCTTACATGCAGGTGATCAAAGCAAGGACTGATGAAGAAAGGCCAAGCTCTGTAGGCAGTGCAAGAGCGGCACAGCAGATTAAAGCAACTGGAGGAACAGTGGCACAAACAGACAGGGCAGGAAGAGGCTTCTACCACCCAGATAGTGAACAGAAAGGAACGATGGGCAACTTTACCCTCTTGAAAACACTCATATTGCTTTGTGAACTGTCTCCATGGGCACTGAGCTGCTCTCTGCACTGCTCCTGTAATGTTTATCCAAATCTTTGAATTATAGATTCAATGGCGGCAACCAGAGAATGAGAGTGGAAAAGGAAGGACACCTCAAGCATGATGAAGAGAGAGAGGAAGTGAGACGAAAGGAGATAGGGCAGTGCTGAAATGGTTAAAACACATGCAATGTGTTCTCCGGCAATGGCTGATGAGCTATGGGGTACAAAGCCATAACACTCCCGTCAGTGTTGAATTTAATCCTACAGCCACACCTGGGCTGGACTCTGTGTGACAAAGCTTTTTCCAGCCTCTCCCTTTGGTTTAAGAGTGCTTCAGCTGTTACCAATTAAATAGCTTTTGAGATCTCTAAACAGGGCTTAGCTGTGATAGCTACTTCAACTGCCTCCATGCAGTCTTTTCTTACAGAATCACAGAATGGCTTGGGTTGGAAGGGACATTAAAGCCCATCCAGTTCTAACCCCCAGCCATGAGCAGGGCTGCCCCCTCCAGCTCAGGCTGCCCGGGTCCTGCCCAACTTGGCCTTGAATGCCTCCAAGGATGGTGCATTCACCACTTCCCTGGGCAGCTGTGCCATGGCCTCACCACCTTTGCCTTCTTATCTGGTGAATTCTTTTTGAGGGTTTTATCTCTTTGCAGACTTCTATACTGGTATTAGGCTGGTTTCCCTCAGTCAGACTTCTTCATATTTGCCCTCCAAAGAAAGCACTGTCTCACCGTTTTAACATTAGTTGGAAATATTCAGTGTTCTTAAAACTGTGGCTTCTGAAAGATGATCGTTAAATGTTCATTTCAGCTTTTATTAATGAAAGAATCATTTTGCCTTGGGTTTTGGAGAAAAGTTTGAGAATAATGAAGCTGAAAATTCTAGGCCTTAAAACCAAATAACATAGAAAATATTATTTCAAGAGACTATTTTCAAATACCAATCTTTTATTTGTCTCATGACTATTCACCAGAGGCTTGGCTGCAGATTTCGGTTTCCATTGTACAGGAGGGGGATGGAAGGAGACAACACCAAATCACCCATTTCTCCTCTCAAAGGTTATCCTGATGGGTGGGCCCATGCTTCAACAATTCTGCGCCAACTACGGGTATGCAGAAATGCCATTTTCTTCCTTTTTGGAGCTAATGCATACTGTGAGCAGGCTGGAACACTAGCAGAAACCAGTGTGGGCAACAACAGGATGCTACTTCATTCAGTAACTTACCTTTTTTTAAAAAACAATAATCACAGAACCATAGAATGGCTTGCATTGGAAGGGACCTCAAAGATCATCCACTTCCAAGTGGATCATCCCCCAGCTGTGGGCAGGGCTGCCCCCCACCAGCTCAGGCTGCCCAGGGTTTCACCCAATCTGGTCTTGAGTGCCTCCAGGGATGAGGTATCCATAACTTAACCTGGACAGCTGTGCCAGTGCCTCACCGTGCTCTCTGCAAAAACTTCTCCCTGACATCTAATCTAAATCTTCTCTCCTTTAGTTTAAAATAATTCCCTCTTAGCCTATCACTATCTACTTGTGCGAAAAATTGATTTCCTTCCTGTTTATAACCTCTATTTAAATACTGGAAGGCCATAATGAGGTCTCTCAGCAGCCTTCTCTTCTCCAGACTGAACAAGCCCAACTTCCTCAGCCTGGAGAGCTGCTCCAGCCCTCTGAGCATCCCTGTGGCCCTCCTCTGGACCCTCTCCAACAGCTCCACATCTTTCCTGAGTTGGGGGCTCCAGACCTGGACACAGTACTCCAGATGAGGCCTGTTAATACTAAACAATAATAAAAGAAAAACCAGGTTGCTTCAGGAAATTCCAGCAGCCCTTCTCGGCCCACCGTGACGAGATTAAGGCCTCACTCGCACCCAAGCACACACACCTTCGCACCTCTCAGTTCTGGACACGCGCCCCAGAGCTGACAGCACCGGGTGCAACCCATACCGCACGCAGCCCCCGCTGGCACCTATAGCCCTCACAGAGGCGCTGAGAGACCCCGATCCCCAGCGGCCGCCCAGAGGCTGGAGGCGAGCTCTGCCCCACCGGCACCCCCGTCCCCCACAGCTCCCGTCCCCCACCCCCAGCCCTGGGCGGCGGAAGTGTGTGTAGGGGGCAGTATAGGAATTTCCTGTGACGTCCCGGCCCGGACTCCATTAGGCTGCAGCTGGGCTGAGAGAAGACAAACCCAGCGGGCAGCGAGCGGAGCAGGCCGGGCGCCCGGGGCTGCCGGGCGGGGGCTCGAGGCAGCGGCGGCCGCCATCGCCAGAGGGAGCCCCGAGCGGGCGGCGGCTCTGCCTCCGGGACCCCCGGGGGCTCAGGGCCCCGCTCCGCCTCCCCTCACCCCCGCCGCCCCCCGCCTCCCCCTCCTCGCCCCCCCGGCTTCCCACCACGGCCGCTCTCGGCGAGGAAACTCTGGCCTCCGCTTCCTCCTCCTCCGACTCGGACACCGGCGGAGCCTCCCCGCCCCCGCGGAAGAAAGCCCGGGCCTCCCCGGCGGCGGCGGCGGAGGGAGCAGGAGAGCCCGGGGCTTCCGCGGGCAGAGCAGGCCTCACCTCGTCCCAGTCCCCCTCGCTCCCCGCCGGGCTCGCCCCCGCCGCCGCCCCGCTCCGAGGTAGCAGCAGCAGCGGCGGCAGCAGTACGAGCAGCGGCGGCAGCGCCATGCAGGCCAACGGGGCGGGAGGGGGCCAGCAGCAGCAGCAGCAGCCGCCGCAGGGCCCGGAGCTGGGCTGCCTGGGCGCCCAGAACGGCGAGGCCTCGGCGGGCACGGCCGCCGGCGAGCAGCTGGCCCACGCCAACGGGCTGCTGCCCTCGGCCAACAGCGGCGGCGGCAGCCCCGGCGGCCTCAGCGTCAACAACGGGGTGCCCGCCGCTGGGGGGCCCGGCACGGCCGCCGCGGAGCTGGGGGGCGGCGGCAGCGCCCTGAAGAAGAAGAAGCGGCTCTCGCAGTCCGACGAGGACGTGATCCGGCTGATCGGGCAGCACCTCCACGGCCTGGGCCTCAAGTAAGTGGCGGCGGGGGAAGAAGGGGAAGGCGGACGGGGATGGGCCCTCCGCGGACCGGGGCGGCGTGGGGTGGGGAGGCGAGTGGGACAGGGCAGCGCCGTGGGCTCGCGAAAATGGAGCCGGGAACGCGTCGTGCTCCCGGTGCCGCTCCGCTCGGCGGGCCCAGGCGGTTCGGGAAAGGGACGGCAATATGGAAGTCGGGCTGCTCGCTGATAAGGTGGATCAATACCGACGTGTTAGCGGGGGAGAAGTTATCGGGTATACGCGTAATGGAGCCCGCAGCTGGGCGTGGGGGGAGGCTTCTGGCAGATGAGCTCCAAGATTTCACTTGTCTGCTGGCAGCCACCGAACTCGGCTGAAACGGGCTGTTGTGTTCTGCTGCCAAACCTTCCTCCTCGCCCGTGGCAAAGGTCTCAGCCCCGTGTTTTGATGACAGTCCTGTAGGCTAGGAACGAGCGCGTTGGCTCTCTCCTAAAATCAGAATAGGGGAAATAATTTTACATGGAAGGAAGGAGATTCCGAGAATCCAATCACGACGTTCACTTTGTGAGCAAGGCTCAAACCACCGCTAAGTGATTCTGGAATAGGAACCCTGCAAAACCTTCACGTAGATACCGCACAACAAGTCTTCAAAACACAGTGGGCCGGGTCGATTACAAAGAACTTAGCACGCTAAATGAATTGCCCCTGACACGAGAGGCAAGTTTACAGCAACAGACAACTCGTGACCGTTCATAGACGGCACCACAGTAAATAAGCTATTTTTAGTGTATAGGGGGGAGGGCTGCAGGTCCGTGAGTTTGTTTATTTTATTTTAAGGAGCCAGTCTTTTAATACGGGCCTGTTGCAGGTGTGGATAGCTCTGTACTCTTTTATGGGAGGTAGGGAGGGGGGGGGGGGGATCAGGGGTTGATAGCCAGTGGCTAACAGCTGTAGTCTGTCTCTTCCTTCATGAAGTCTATCTCCTATGCAAGGCTGGCTGTTTGGTGGCTGGTAAGTCACATCCTTCGTGGTACTTCAGTGAAGCTCTCAAGCTAACTAGCTACTTGTTTTAGACATAGGCAGCTGTTTACGTGTCTCAGACAACTGAGATAATCTTTTGGACAAGCATCTGAATCTGGTGGTAGTGCTCTTACTTTAATAAAGTTACTTATAAATGTGGTTAACTGTTATCATAGCAGGCGGTATATTTGCGAGGGTGAAACTGGTCGGGTTTTTTTACACTGTATCTCTCCTGCAGCCAGACTGTTGATCTTCTCATGCAAGAGTCAGGATGTCGTTTAGAACATCCTTCTGCTACCAAATTCCGCAATCATGTCATGGAAGGAGAATGGGATAAGGTAACGTAGGGCTTCTAGGACTGTATTAACCACTGTTTAAATTCATAGTATCTATGAGAGAATTCAAAATCCACCCTCCTTATATGCTTCTTTTTTGTTGTTTTTTTTTTTTCTTATGCCGATTTCTGCAGGCAGAGAACGACCTGAATGAACTTAAGGCCTTAGTGCATTCTCCGCATGCAATTGTGGTAAGAGGCACACTTGAACTCTTTCAGAGCTGTATAGTTGGACTAGTTGAATAGCGTGATCTTGCACTATGGAATTAGTTGTCCATAGTTCTTACTTTCTTTGTTGCTTAAGCAGCTTGCATGCTATTTCAAAACGTACTAATCTTAACTTTCCACTCTTTTCTAGAATGTGAGGTGGGAAGCACCAAAGTATTAAGCCTAGTATTTGTTTTAGTGAATATTGGAATGTTGTTAAGTATACTTAACTGATGAAATATAGATCCTCCAACAGCCCTAAAATAGGTCCGTTTCCATGGAAATTGCCTGTGTTGAATACTAATTTCAAACTTGAAATCCTTCTCACTATTGCTGTGTTTATTGGAGTTAGGTTTCTCTTAAGGAAAGAAAAACTTGGAAGTAAAGATGCAGTAGCACAAATGTAGAGTTGGCATTGTAACAGCGTGTCCCGGGAATGTAGGGGCTGCTATAGAACACGAGCAATACTGTTGCTTTTCCAGATGGCTTCTAAAGAGCAAATGTATTTGTGTTGCTGTTTGGGATTTTATTTGGAGCTTTTTCTCTTTGGCTGGCTTTTTTCAAAGATGAACCTAGAAATAGACATTTGCAGATCCTGTGACTTGACAATTACAATGTCCGTTGTTACGATTTCAGTTACTTTGAGGAAAGTGTTTCTTGGCTTGCTTTTTCTGTTTTGAGATCAAAAATGACTGCTTAGCTCTGCAGACCGCCTGTTCTGTTGCGCTTAAATGTTCCTTCTAATGAAATGAAGTTGGGACGACTAGAGTCACTTAGGGAGAAAAAAGTGGCAGTGCTTTTTGAAGTGTCTGTGACTGTAAACAGTGAAGAATCAGCTGATGGCTGCTTAGCTCTACTTCTAGCTGATTCATTTGTTGTCAAGACAATTTCCTGTCCGGTGGGGGAGGGAAAGAACGAGAGAACAGGAAGTGAAGTAGGAAAAACAGATGTTTAGCAAAACATCAGAGAATTTTTAAGAGAAGTTTACTTTCTGCTCTGTTGATCTGGCCAAAATGTGTCAGTTCTTAGACCAGTTTTCCAGTTTCTCCTTTTTCAGACTTTGTTCTTCAAATGCTTCAGGGCGTTGTGTGCAGTTTTTGATTGTCTGTGAGCACTGGAAGTTTGAAACCACTGCGTATAAATATGAATGTGATCGTTTGAAGCAAATTTTCTTGTGTTTCTCCCTTTGGAAGTTACAAAGTTTCTTCGTAGTATTTAAGTGTTTCTCATCTCTGGGAGTTGAGAGATTTAAACTGTCTACCCTTACTATACTTTTCCTCCCTCAAATTAATTTCTTCTGAAAAGAGGAAGCTTGTCTTCTGCTATTTTGATCATCTTTGAAAGCATCCTTCTATTCTTTAATGCTAACGTTTAACTGCTGTAATAAAACTGGTTGCAATACAGATAACTGATGCAGTCTGAGTGTTACCTGAAACAAATATGAAATAATTTCCGTTGTTGTCCTGTGTTTAAAATTTCATCTAAATTAAAACAGATGACTTGTCAATATTCTGTCTTTCTTCATAAGACAATGCTAATTTGCAAGAATAAGTGTAATTCTCTCCATCTTCACCATCTTCATGTCTTCTCCCCTTCTCCCTCTGTGTTTTGTTTTGTATGTGGGTGAGGGGCTGGGTTAGAGTTAGTGCAGTCAGCAACTGGAAACCTAGTAAAAGGCCATTACAGGTAAGGAGAGATGCTTTATGCTCTACAGCTATTCCAGACTGCGTGAGAGCCAGAGCTAATAAAGTTAATAAATGTCTTGAGTCTTGATTAGGGGGAGTGCAAGCAAGATGATGCTGCAGGTAACAATTCAAAAACAGAAAATTAGATTTTTTAGGTTTGACTTCTGTTCTGTTACTCATACTGTGTGACTCAATGCATGCATGCAAGAGGAATGAGGACCTAAAGTTTAGATGACACAGTATTTAACAAATTAGGAGATATATTTTATGTACGTTGTTTTGTTTCTGTTTTCCCTTGGGTTTTTTCTTGTCTCTCAGTATGACCTGGTCAAAATAACCAGGATATATGACTGCTTCTGAAATATCTGTTCAGTAAAGGGGTTACGTGTGTACTTTGAAAACTCTACTTCTGTTTTAATTACTTATTTCTTTAAAGTGCTGGAAATTCTACAGTTGAAAATGCTGAAGATGAAATGGCTGCTCTCCATCTGTGAACTTTAGATGTGTTTTTAAAAGCTACTTGTGGATGTTGGATGGGGAGGATGTGGATGGGGAGAAGACAGTCTGCTCTTTATTTCTGTTTGCATCAACACAACTGAGTGTTGTGTATTAGCAGTATAGCATGCGATTAGCCATGTTTACTTTTCCAGCATGTAAGATACAGCTGTCTTGAGACAAACTTCAGTCTGGAGTCAAGCATGATAATTAAATTTATTCCTTGGATAGCGCTTAAAAAATTTCTGCTCCAAGATAGCCCAATGTATTGCTTAGTTTAGGGCTATTCAGGCATACTTTAACATCTGTCTTGGGAAACCAACTGAATGTGGGAAGGAAATCTAGATATTGTGTCCATAGTTATAATCTAGAATATACTTTGCAGCTATATACTTTCCTTTTCTTCCCATTTACATGAGTTTTCCCCAAGTTCTGAAAGTATACAGCATAAAAAGTTATTGTTTTATGTCAGGGAAGTGCTCCACCTGCCTGTGTGGCATCTCTCTTGCATTGAGGGGTGGTCCCTTTTTAAGTGACATGATTTAATACAGCGACTGATTTGTTAAATTCTGTAGGGCAGAAAATATTCAGATCTTTACACTGAAGTTGAAGTTTTGGGTGTTGTTAAGTGTTTTTATTTATCAGTTGTACTTTTACAAGACTATCTAAGTGCTAAAGATAAAAGTCACAGAAACCAGGGGCTTAGTGCTGCAGGCCTGTAAGTGGATAGCTGCTATGTTGAGAGTATATGTAGAAACTTCAGGTGATCACTTCAGCATATCTTCTGGTTACCTTTTTTCATTTTGAAAAGAGTTGTTTCAGCAGTGTTTGCTGGCTTAGTTTGAACCATAGCCTCTTAGTACAGTAACAACTGGTCAAGATATGCAGGTCAAAAATAGTAGCAAAATCCAATCCTGAAATTATGTTCTTTTGCATGTTGTTCTTTAAACTACTGAAGTTTTACTACAGTCACCAGTGATCAGAAAGCCTCATTTTCTTGACTATGGTGGGATACTTGTCCTGTCGTTTTCCTTTGTCTTTACCTTTAGTTCATGCTGGTGAATCATGCTGTATGTCAGACTTTCTAGAACTTAGACTCTGTGAGGGGCTTTTCTGCTGAATATCAGTGTTAGTAAATAAAGGCTGTAGTTTGAAGAAAACAAAACCTGAGTATTTACACTTAAAACAAACAAAACCAGCAACTCCAGTTCTTTTGAATCTGTCTTTGTTTTGCCTCAGGATGATTAGAGGCCCAGCCTGTACTTAAATAATAACCTCTAGAAACAGAGAAGTGATGCACTTTGTCCTCATCCTCACTGTAGAGTTGAAAGACAGGATGGGAGGGTGCTAACTGAACAAGAGCAATCAGACTGCTGTGATGAAACTGTTGTATTGGGAATCTTCAGTTTCTTTGTAGACTGAAGAAACTTCTCTATTATTTGCTATAATCCTAAGAGGTGGTAGTATCTGGATTGAAATTCTTCGGCAGTAAAGAATGTAATGATGTTGAATTTCCATTACAGACACTGAAATGGTAATGACAAATTCCAGGCGCTTCCATTATATTGTATGTGGTATAACTCAAATTATAGTAATTTTCATTTCCTTTTTTCATAAGGCAGCTAAAGAATATGGAACGTGAGTAAGTTTTATTTTTGAGTGCACTGCATCTGATCGGTTTTAGATTCATTGAGTTAAATGGTGGGATTTCTGCTTTTGTGCTACGGCTGTCAATGTTCCAAAGAGTTCTCTTTTCTTCGTGGAAGCAGCTGTTTAGGATCTAGAAAAGCTGCTATGCTCAAAGTGGTCTTATCTAACCTGAGAAGATTGTATTGGAAGTAATTAGCTCTTGCGGGGCATATGAAAATAGCTGAGAGAATGGAAAGACAAAACTTAGTCACTCTGTGAGATGTTTGTCAGGCAAGAGATAAGAGTTGCACAAAAATAAGTGTTAGGAAGGAGTGTCCTGATAGCTGTACACACACAAAAAACAAAAGAACTTTGAAGAATGATGGCACTTGAATCCTTCTGCCTTAAGGAGGCTGTATTTGTGGTACTGAATTTGCAGTAGGGTAAGTTTTGGAGCATTTATTAAAATAGCTCAGATACAGTAGTTTTCTTATTAACATTTCACTCCCTGCCTTTATGCTATAGATGTTTTACAATGTAGAGCTGCTTATCTTTTTTTCTCATTCTCCATTATGTTAGCAGTAACAGGAAGTGTATGGTACTACACTGTTCTGAGTGTTGTATTCCCGTTATGCCAAACTTCCACCTAGCACTGATGGCTGTTCTTGGAAATTATATTTTTCTAAACCCAAACTGAAATCACTTCTCTGAATGACTTGACAACAGTATTCTGCACGGTGGTGATCCATGGTGCTGTTAGGACTGGCATTGCAAAAACTGTTTTATAGGGTTTTTGTGTGTATCTATCTGTATAAAATATACTTTGTTTCCTCTGAAGAAGTGAAATTAGCATGTTAAGCTCTAGAAGTAGAAAGGGAAAGAGTCATTAAATACAGGTACTGTTATTACATTTGAGAGAGACAACAAAAAATGAATAAATGCTATGTGCAGTAACTAGAGAGAAAGAGTTGAAGGAATTACAGTTTTTCTTATAAACTGGAAACAACAGACTATTTTTACCTTATAACAGTCATCAGTGTGAGGTGACAAAGAGGAGTGGAAAAAATGGTATTGTGAGTGGAAGGTGAGCTCCTTTCTTCCTTCTGAGCATGTGCACAGCTGGGAGAGGAAGCTCCTGACCTGCCTGCTGCTGTGTGAGCAAACAGCCTGAGGCCTGCTGGCCTAGTGCATGGGAGCAACCCCTCAGGTTAGGTGTGGGCTTTGGCTCTTTTTTTCTGTTAGTTCTCTACATATCACCCAAAAAAAAAAAAACCCGAAGCTGTTGTACCTGGAGTAAAAAGACAACTGTAATGTAAAGCTCTGTTTTCATGTGTAGTTCTAACGGTTCCCAATCCAAACAAACTGAAGAGTTCTATGGGGGATATAATCCAGGAATGCCCATCACATGCAGGCCGTAGGCAATTGAGGCTTCACAAAGCTTTATGGTAATGATATAGCGCTGTATACGGAAATGTTGCTCTTTTGCAGAACTGAATATCTCTGGAAGTTAAAACTGCTTTGTTTTCTGATTGAGATTTTACAGATTTGAAACCTTAAACTTCTGTGTAAGCTTTAGTAGGATAGGGATGTCCTAAACTTCCCAATTATCCCCTTCCTTAAGGAGGCCAGCAGTCGGTCTGAAACTAACAAGTAAACATTGACCAAATATGTGCATGAAAATAGAGAGGTGCTTGAGATGTGACAAAGCAAAGGAAACTGGTGGTTGAATGGTGGTGTATTCCTTAGGAAAGCAAATATGATTTGCTAAACATGATCTTTATTTTGTTTTTTTTGCTGATGTGTGTAAGACTATAAGTTTTCCTCTTTAACCTGATGACTGAAGTCATCTTTTCTCTGTGATAAGTGTTGGCAGTAACAAAGATGTACAGACCCTGAATAGTTTTGTCCAGAATTGGTCAAACTGTCTAAGAATTTGGTATAACTATAAATTTCTGAAGAAATGTCTGTTGTTGTTTTAGTTCCACATACGTTAGTTGTTAGACTGGTAGGGTTGATTGTTTATTTCAAAACAAAAAAAACTGTACAAGATGAAAAGAAAATGATGAAACAACAGTAAGAAATAAAAAGTTATTCCTAAATCTAGGGATCTGTTATTTATTTTTATCCTGTACTCTTGAAAAATGATAAAACACCCAAGGAAAACAACATACTACAAAGCAAGACCTCAGGCAGTGTCAATTTTTTTATTGCCATATGTTACACAGCTATGCAAACAATCCATGTCAGTTCCTATGTAAGCAGTATGAGAACTTGTCAAGTTGGCTTCTTGTGTTCTGCACTCTCATGTGGTCTGTAGTATGTGATTAGTTGCTCTGGGGCTTTTTTTCTTGAGCTTTTCTTTTTTCTTGGGCTTTTAAGATTGGGAAGCCTCTCTAATTCAGGGTTTGAAGAACAGAGGCTGAAAAGAGTGTGAATATGATGTGAAGGCAAGTTGAAGGGGGGATTTGAGAAAGGAGGTAGGAGGATGTGTGCGTCAATAACTCAATTGCTGTGTGTTGTTGAAAATCCAGCAAAAAGAAATTGAGTGATGAAACATTACATATAGCTGTGTTTCTGAAGGGCATAGTAGAATGGTTTCTACTGTTCTGTTTAGGCTCAAACGTTTTCTGAAACTTCAGTCAACCTTTTTCCCCTGACTGCTGCTTTCTGTCATGTCAGAGGATGAAGTTTTTGCTGCTGCAGCAGAAGTACCTGGAGTACCTGGAGGATGGCAAGGTCCTGGAGGCACTTCAAGTTCTACGCTGTGAACTGACGCCTCTGAAATATAATACAGAACGCATTCATGTCCTCAGTGGGTAAGTGCTTGGCCTTTGAGAGAGAGGACTTTTTGGAGAAGTACTGTGGCTTTTGTGATAGCTTGTATTGACTTCATGTACTCAAACTGTATTAAAGCTATTATCCTTTTGATAAGTAATCTGTACTGAGATATGCTGCCTAAACTGGTGAGTAAAGAAAAAGCATCCGGTAGATAATGTTATATTGTAGATGCATGAGAATAACTTGATATGATTTTTCCATTGGAACCCAAGTTAATACATACACATGCATACTCATGTGATCTTGGGAATTATTGATCTGTTACCTTGTAACTAAAAAAATATGCTGAAGTAGGTGAATTTAATCTAGATTGTTCTTAGATGAAAATAAGATATTTTTACCTTTCTGAAAATAACCCTCCTGGGGCTCTTTTTATTTTCTGATCTATTGACAATTTGTAGATGTCTGTTCTGAAAAATGTTTGCGTTCCTTGCCTTTGTTCTTGTCAGTCTAAGCTTAAGTAACTTGATTCCAGTTCATATATTTTGAAACTAAAAATGTTATTTATCGTGCTTAAAAGTGGAAAGAATGATTCCAGAAAGAGGTCTGTTGGTGTGTGTGTTTTCTTGTTTGTTTTTTGTTTGTTTTTAAACAGGTATCTGATGTGTAGCCATGCAGAAGACCTGCGTGCAAAAGCTGAGTGGGAAGGGAAAGGAACGGCTTCCAGATCTAAACTTCTGGACAAACTCCAGAGTAAGATGTTTAGAGTTTATTTCTACCTCTGTAAATCAAACACGTGTTACATAATCATATATCCCAGCAAATTTATTCTGACTGCGTCTGCCAGCTTTTGTTTCGTTTTTTTTTTTTTTTTTTTTTTTTGTAGTTTTTTATGTCCCTCTAGGTTTTGGTCTTCTGCAGCTAATCTTCAGCTCTCGTTACTTAGTTCTGTTGCATGCATTAAGAGTGTGATTTAGTGGTGAATTCTTGTTTTGGGGCAGGGGAAAGGTTGATTTCTAAATGCCAGCTATAGTGAAAGGTTGAAACTGTGTCCTAGAATCACTGTGAATGCTAGTGCTGGTTAATAATGATCTCGGACTGTGCTGTGGATTTCAGTTTCTCCTCTAGTTTCTTCTGGCTGGTGTAATACCACGGGTTTTGCAGCTCTGATACGTTGTATTCTTCATTTTGGAAGTAGTAAGTGAGAATTTCTCAAATGAACACAACTGATGCTGCTTTATGATCTGGCAGGTTTTGTTAATGCACTGGGTCATGAGTGAGCTTATGTAAATGTTTGCTTGCCAGGACAGCATATACTATAAGTATAGCTATAAGTATCTTGCATATTGCTCCGCTATCCAGAGACTCGTGCTTGTCACGTTTACAGGTATACATCTGGAATTACAAGCTGTGTGCACTCTTTTCCTGAAGCTTTAAGCTTTGTTCACTGAAGTCTCTTCCAAAAACACTCAAATTAACAAATATTTGTTACTTGGTTCTAATATATGTATTTTTCAACAATTTTTTTAATAGCATACCTACCCCCATCAGTGATGCTTCCTCCGAGGCGTTTACAGAACCTGCTGCGTCAGGCTGTGGAACTACAACGGGACCGGTGCCTATATCATAATACCAAACTAGATAGTAATCTAGATTCTGTCTCGCTGCTCATAGATCATGTTTGTAGTAGGTAAGAAGCCCTTTCTCCTTGTAAGATGGATGGCAATATCTTTTGTTTCTTAAAATAATTTAATTGTGCATACTGTTTCCAGGATCGTGAAAGTGATTCTAATGTGTTGAACAGTTCTGGGAAAAGACAGGTCTCAGAAATGGAGTGGTGGGAGGTGGAGTTGGAAACATTTATCCATTGTGCATATGGAAAGCTTTGGTAGCTGGATGTGAGACAGTGGAGCCATAGTGAAGCTTTAAAATTTTAATTGGGTGAATATGAGTAGGATATTATGCTAAGCCTTAGCTGCTTGTTGCTTCATAACTTTGGGCACCCATCCTGTTTATTAATCAATATGTGACGGTCCTGTTTTAACTAGGCTGTCACTAGTATGTTAATCACACTACCTTCAAGCTTACTGGAATGCAGAAAGCTGACTGAAACACCCTTAATAAAGTCAACTTGTAGCTTTCAATAGTGAACAGTAAGGTGCTTCTAAGGCTCAGAGGTTAGGGAGCTGAAGTGTTCAGTATACATTTAATATCTAACATGAATTATAAAAGTTTGGGAAAATAGTTCTTAATAAGGTATTAAGAAGAGGTTCTGAGCGTCTCTTCTACGTGCATATTGGTGTTGCTTCTGAGTCTTAAAAATGCCATACTCTAGACAGAAGCAGGAGGATGTTGGTGTGGTATGTTTTATTTTAACAAATTCCTAATTTGGCTGGCTTTCTTTATATATTGAAAACTTGGCCAAGGATCTAAAAACTCAGTCTAGTTTTTATAGAAAACTGTTGTATTGCAGGAATGAGGGCTAGGACACCTGCAGAATGCAGGCTGTATACGATACCCTTCTATGATTTTGTTTTTTCTTTTCTTTTTTTTCTTTCATGTAGTGGGCTAAAACTTGGGCTTACATGAGACTTTCTTTGTGTTAAGGTTAGTTCATCTGAAAAGTTAAACTTGCTTTTAGAGTCTTTATGAACTCAGCTGCTTTGAATGCTTAGAATCTGTTTTGAAAGGTACAGACTTCTGTAGTACTTCCTTGTAAACATCTTAAGGTTTTAAAATTAGTGTAACTGGTACTTTATTCAAATAACTTTTTAAGACTGTTGTTCCACTTTCTGTCTGCTACATCATATTGTTCTAGCAGTTTCTCGTGTGCATGGACTTTCTGACTGTTGCTCATTTTAAGAGCTATTGGAAATGATCAGATAAAGGAATTGTGGCTTCCCTACTGCAGAAGTGAGCTTTAAAACCAAACTAACAGAGTGGTTTAGTCTTTCCACAAGCCCATAAATAACACTAGATGTTCTGTAGGAGTCTTCAGTGTAATCAAACTTAAAGAGCATCGAGTGAATTGTAAGGAGCGTGAAGATAGACTAGATAGAGCTAGGTACCACGTGATAAATGTGGATTCCAGTTCCCTTGATCTGAATCTACTTGCTGAATGAAAGTTTGGCCAAACTAATTATAAAAAATGAAAAAAAAAAAGCAGCAAAAGCACTTCAAAATAAAGGCTTCCATTCTGTCCTCAACTCAACCTGTTGTAACTACCTATTGCAGGGGTCTGAGATCAGTATGTGATACGCTGTACATGGTGCAATGCTTGGGCATAATGAGGTGAGTTAAAGACAGTGGAAGCCAAAATTTAATTAAACTGACAGACACAACAGTAGTCTAATAGTTTAGACAACTTAAGTTCTGTAATAGCTAAATAATGAAACACTGACAACTTTCCCATTTTAGTTGGAACTAATATTTTGGACTTCTGGCAATACTTGAAGCAAGCATGCTTAAAAATGCACTAATGGGTAGAATGTTTAACTAAATCTTAATAACTTCACAAGAATGGGTGACAGAGAAACTGCTGGGAGTGAAGGTGATACATGGAATCTTAATGTGCATTCTGTTTTGATAATAGATGCTCTTGGAGAGGGGCGATCACTTACGTACATAGGTCACTCTGAAAGTAATGCCTTCTAGTTGTAAATTACAACAGACACAAAGAGCACAGTAACACTGTTGGATAGAGTTCTCAGCTACAGAACACTGTTTGTCAACATAGTCACCTCCATGAGCTATGCATTTTTGCTGGTGTTGAACAAGAGGCTGCATGCTGTGCTCATAAAAGTCTGGCTGTTTGGAGCATGGCTTGTTTTTCATGTTGCTGTTAGTGTGGCTGAAACACGCTGCCCACCACCTCACTGTGCTCATATTCACTGTTTGATCTCCATAAATGTTCAGCAAGTGTTGATGAATGTCAGTGGGTGCAGTGTTTTTTGCATGGAGGAATTCAACCACACCCCTTTGCTCCTTATGCGCTTCCATGTCAGACTCCATTGTGTCAGGGTGCCCCTCTGCTGCCATCTGTTGCACAGCAACAAAACGTAATGGAATATGGTTGGGAAGGTTTCACCTTTGCTGCCATATCACCACCATCTGCCAATAGAATAGGAGGCATTACTTTTGGAGCAGCCCGTGTGTTTACACGAATAAATTATCACTTATTTACTTATTTTTACCTGGAGAGCCTTCAGGTGGTTTGTTCTTTGTTTTTCTTTTCTGCTGGAATTCTCTCTTCTAGGTTTCATGTAAATATGCTTTGGTGTGAGTTCTCAATGAAACCCAAGTGAGAAATGAATGCTGCTGCATTCCTGCATGCTTCTGTTGGTTAATGCAGCATTTTTGAGAAAGAGTTCTTGCAGAAGCTGAAGAATAAATCTTTCATTCTACATACAGTGAATAGAAATGTAGCTGTTAGTAATAGTTTAAGTACAGAATTCTAAACAGTGGATAGCTTTATTAGATACTTTATTTCAGTATGCGAACAAAGTGACTCAAGTAGGAACAGAACAACTTGTAAGGAAACAAAAAGCAAAAACACTTCGAGTTACAATAGCATCTCATTATGTAGACAAGGGACCATTGAATAACTGCAGCATTATTTAATGTATCATTTGTAAAGTAAGTCTTGCTGGGTTCTGGTTTCGTTTATTAGGACTTCTGAGAGAGCTGAATTGTGAATAGCATGCTTCAACATTGGATGTGCATGCAGCAGTGATATCAGCTGTCCTTGTTAAGTTTTTTGGGTCACCTAGAGGCTTCCTTTCTATGGAAATGGTGTTCTCTTAAGCTGCTTGTTCTTCATGTCTTTAAGTGTACCTGAGGTTTTCATTTTGGAAAAAAAGGGTGCTTTAGTAGAGTGCTTCTTTTATTGACATATGTTGAAGTAGATTTCCTGGGATGCAGTATGCCCCTTGTACTTTGTGTGAATTATGGATAAAGAATCTCTTAACTTCCAGAAAGAAACTGCTGCTCTGAGGAAAATTACTCATTTACTACAGTGTGGCTAAATAATAATGAAGCACTCTTGGTGTAGGTGCTGATATCTGTGTAAGGAGTTGTCTGCGTCCCTTTAGGCTTCAAGGAAACAAAGTCTTCTTTCATGGGTGGAGCTTTTAACCTTGGGCTCAGGGTTGTTCCAGTGTCAATTAGACAACTCCTGGTTAGTAAAGCAGGATAGACTTGTGTCACTCTATTAGAAGTCGCTAGACTTACCAAAGGGAGGCAGATACAGGTATGTGTATGTATGATGTGGTTATCCTCCCTATCATAAAGCAGGAAATGAGGAGACATGTGGTGGTTTAGTGTTGCTCAGTGGTCTTTAAACACAGACTGGGAGGTATCTCCTAATAGAAGGCAACTGACTTAGAGTATGTGGGCATTATATTCATCAGAAGTTTCTGGTTTAAAAAGTAGTTTTTCAGGGTGTCTGCCAGCCTGGCTACCACCAAGTGTATTTTAAAATACAGATATAAGGAAGTAATTTTTTTTTTTATGTCAGCTGTTTCATGTTGTAAGTGCAATTATGAATTCAAATAGTTCATGGTTAGTTGTTAGCTTTTGGTGTGTTCGAACACTGAACTTCACAACAGCAGTGTTACTTATATGAGCAGTCATCTGCTCTAAAAGCCAGGCACTCAAAGCCAGCTTAGATGGGACTTTGGACAGCCTGGTCTGGTATGTGGCAACCCTGCCCATGGCAGGGGATTGCAACTAGATGATCTTCAAAGTTCTTTCCAGACCTAGCTGTTCTATGATTCTGTCATGTTATGCTTAAAGTTGTATGTGCTACTCTGCAAGGAAAATTTAAAACAAAGAAAAGCAACCTGCACAATGAAGAAAACCCCATAACTTACTGCAAGCTCACATTCAAGAAAGGCTATTCTTTTATTCAACTTCTATGTAGGAATTATTTCTAAGAATCTTGCATGGTCTGGCTATGAAATACATAAAGATTTTGCATGTTAATAAAATTTTTCATGCATGATTCAGTGAGACTGACTGTGATGTATAGAAAATACTACAGAAGTGTACAGTAAAAAAAGCTGTTACTGTCCTAATGAGGTTAGATTTATTCCAGGTTGTATGAAGCATAATGAATTACATGAGGGTAATAAGATCTTTACAATTAGTTATGGTTACTTGATACTATGAGTATTTTCAGACTTAAGTTCCCTTGTCTGGCACTTAAATGTATTCTTAATTTTTGTTAGATTGATGGGGTTTTGTTCTGATGCCTGTTGTTTATATGTTTCTTATGTTTCTTACTGCTTTCTTATTTTTTTTTTCTTTAATGCCCCCCCCCCCTCTTTTTTTTTCCCTAGGAAACAGTTCCCATGCTATACGCAGCAGATACTAACGGAGCACTGTAATGAAGTGTGGTTCTGTAAATTCTCCAATGATGGCACTAAACTAGCAACAGGATCCAAGGATACAACTGTTATTATATGGCAGGTTGATCCAGTAAGTGTGAAATGCGTTAAAATGTGCATGTGATTTTTTTTTTTTTCTTTCCCCTGTATCTCCACTTTTTCTTATTAGAATGTTTTGACGTGGTATGTACCGTAGCCCACTGACTAGGGTATTTGTTTAGGATGTAAAAAGCTGAAGATCGCTGTCAGCGTAACTTAGGGAAGGCACCTGAATACCCAGTATCTGAATGTAACAGGCTTTATAAGGCCTGAAATGTTGGCTGCTGGAATGGGAACTCCCTGTTCCCCCTAACCAGCACTGCTGAGTAGAGCCTGCTAGTGCCCTTCAGGGGTGCTTCTTAGCTTGAGGGCTTCGAGGAGCGTTGGGTGAAAGTGGAAGGAGCATAGCAGTATTAAGAGAGAATCGATTTCTTTGATGTGACTTGCTAATGTATGTTATTAAATCTCTTAAATTATTTTGTTAATACTTCTGCATTTGAATTTAAAGTCTGTCCATCTCACGTTACTTCTGAGTAATAAAATGGTGTGTGCTTAAAGGTGCGTTATTATACCATTTCACATTATTTTCTGTTTTGTCTTGGTGTGAGATGACAACTTAAACACTTGTCAGAATCCACTCACGTGTGAAAATGTACCCAGCCATTACCTTACAGGTCACTTTTTTTTAGTTTGTATCAAATGTGAGCCACCATTCCTTTTGTATGAAATATCTTACAGATAAAAAAAAAAAAAAATTATTTTCTACCTGTATCTATTTTTAACAGAAATAAAAAGTGTAAGTGAATCCAAGACTACTGTCTCTTAGAAATGGGATGAAAGTATGTCCATATCTTTCGTAGCAACTGATTTGATTTTGAATTTAAAAAAATTAATAGCAATTCCAAGTAAACTGGAGATCAAAAATGGCTTTGCTGTTGATTTGTTACTTGGCTTTGTCTTGATGGCTTGTAATACACGACATTCTGATGGTACGTTTCATAATGAATTGCTAGCTAACCAAATAAACACATTAAGAGTTTTAGGTTATTGGAACACTTTCATTGGTGGGTTGTTAAAGTGTTAAAGAAACAAAATCTCCAGTAAAGAGTAGAAAAGTTGTGTAGAGTTCTGCTTTCTGTATTTGAGTACAAACAACAACAAAAAAAAAACTCTTAAGACCTTAACCTTTCAAAGAGGTTGACTCCTAAGTAACGTGAAGCCACATAACTGATTTCAAATTTGCCAGAGCATACTTCTCACATTTCCTGCAGCAGCTGACAATGTCTTTTGAGTCATAAATTTAATCAGGTTTTCAAGGCTTTAGGTAAATATAATTACTCTAATCTGCCTCCATCCAACTCCGGGCCAGTGATGGGAGTGCACTGTTTTAAATGTTTCTTTTCCATACTAGTGTATTCTTCTTAAGACCAATCTGCATGTCATCTAAACTGTCTTAACCCATACTTGTATTTTCATTTGCTCATTTCACTGTTCTTTCAGCAGCATTAAAGAATGCCTTGAGTAAACTAGATTTGGGTGTGGAATACATTATTTGACTGTTAGGAAGTGTGGCAGAATCCTTAGAGCACTAGTGTTAGGCATCATCTTGCCAGGAACGTGTCCACTTTGATAGAGCTTGCTTTGAACTTACTGAATAGTTTTAAGGAAGTATAGTAAAAATAAGTTTAACAAGTGTTTGACTTCTCAGCTAAGAAGCTCAGTCATTACAGAGTTAATAGCTGAATAGTCTTTTCTTCTTCGCAACAAACATTTGGGAAGTTGTATGTAAGGAGTAGAAATGCTAAGATTTGTTTTGGTAGCAGATGGGAAGCAAGCAGACTAAATCTGGGAATGTTTACCTGAAATATCTTTGACTGCTCTTTTAGTGAGAGCAAGACAAATCATAGCAATTCTGCTGTATTTGGAGAAAAGGAGGAGAGCAGCATGAGAGTGACAGCCACAATTCCTATCATTAGAAGAGAGAAATTGTATGCATCCTGTTCCTCTTGTCTTTCAAATGAGGTGCTGGGGAAGTGGCAGGCTACCCTTACACTTGGATTAGTTTAAAAAAAATAAAAAGAATGCAGCAGTTGCTGGCAAGCTCCAGGATGAGATGTCAGATGTGACTCAGTTCCTATGCAGATTGGTTCAGATAGAGACTCAGCAGTGTCTAGTACAGATCAAGAATAATGAACAGGATGAAGTAGGAGAGGCCTTGAGGAAGTCCGTGCACTTGCTCCTCTTATTTCTGTTCTTTGAAGATTAGTCTTAGCCTGTTTTCTTTTGAGGCATT
Source organism: Oreortyx pictus (assembly GCA_036925125.1). Lineage (NCBI taxonomy): Eukaryota > Metazoa > Chordata > Aves > Galliformes > Odontophoridae > Oreortyx > Oreortyx pictus. The sequence continues at coordinate 16,784,732 of JAUPFR010000002.1, forward strand.
TTCTAGGCTGCAGAGCCAGGAAAGCTTCAGGCTGATTGAGAGTTGCTGAATCCTTCATAGCTGATCCCAGAAAACAGACCGTGCCACTCTCTTTCCCTGTTGATTATATTCTTTCTCTGTAATCCCAAGTCAAGAGATACTCTGCTGCTTAATGCTAAAGCAAACAAAAATGGGATAATTTGAGAAATGAAATCGTACCTTCAGCCAAGGTTCAGATTCATTTTGAAGCAAAATATTGAGGCAAAAACAACCCCTTCCCCAGTCAAACAGAAACAAACAGCCAAACAAAGAAACCTTCACAAAAACTGTTGTAAACAGTTCAGCAAGGTTGTTTCTGTGCAGCATGTTGCTGTCTTTCAGAAGGTAGTGTATGATTTTTTCACAGCATTCAGTTGTACTACTTATTCTCCTAAGAAGGTGCTTGAAAGTCAAGTTCCTTTGACAAGTCAGCAGTAGAACAGTTGTGAGATAAAGCTCATATGAGATAACTGTGTGTGTGCAAAGTGTCCATTCACAAAGCCTGGTGGAAAGGATGCAGAGCTTGTTGTAAGCAGCACTTCTGAAAGAAAGAATATCTCACAAGTGAGCTTTTAAAAATATTTTTCTGTGAAACCTTTTTCTTGAGCAACATACGCATGATGCACTCAGGTTATTTAAAAAAAAAAAAAAAAAGCATTTAACAGTGTGGGTTTTGGATATTAATTCTGCTTAACCATAACAGTTTTCCAGCATCTTCATTTTTTACTTCTACGAAAGTAACCTAATCTTGTAAAGTATGGGTAGTAGTACTTCTGTTTTCTAATAGAGGTAGGGACTTGTTTTAGCATGCAAGTATTGAGTGTCATGTAACATAAAACTTTGTACACAACCACATTTTGTCAGTTCCACATTCAGAAGAATCATGGAAGATTAGAACCAAAACCTACAAATTTTTGTTTTTCATTTTTGGCTTTTGTATTTGTTTTTGCACAAGCTTTTGCCTTCTAGTCACGTTCTATAAGCTAGCAACTGCTTTTCCAATAAGAAGTTATTCACATGACTTGTAGAGTGGACTTGTAAAATGCCAGTGCCAAGTTGCATAAAGCAAAGTGTCATGCTGTACTTGGACACGTTGTACATGTGAAATCTAGTAGGAGCTCATTCGTATTGCCTCAACAGAATCTCTCTTGTTTCAGGATACTCACCAGCTAAAACTACTTAAGACGTTAGAAGGCCATGCATACGGAGTCTCTTATATTGCTTGGAGTCCAGATGACAACTATCTTGTTGCCTGTGGCCCAGATGATTGTTCTGAGCTTTGGCTCTGGAATGTACAAGTAAGTGGCGACTGAGAGTATAAAAATCTTTGTGGTCAGCATGCAGCCTTTTAAAAAGAAGGTGTATATTAACATTAGCTACACGTAAATCTATTAAGCATGAAGGATATAAATTCTTCAGACTTTCTGCACAGAAGTGTGAGCTTAAAGAAAACAGATTGAACTTTTTTTTTTTTCCTAATTTGGGAAGCAAACTATATCAGCCAACAAATTCTGTACTCATTTTGTACAGAACTGAAAGTAGAGCTCAGGTCTGAATGCCTGGGACTGCAGCCGTTCTAATGTATCTGATGACTGACTGATCATTTCTAAGAAGGGGTTGCACAAATCCACAAGACATAGACAGCTACTGATTGGAAGAACAGCAGAAATCAAAAGAAACAGGACAGAAATACAATCTAAGAAAAGAAGTAACTTGCAGAAGATAGTAGAAATAGTGTGCTTTTAATTTGTTGCATGTCGTTTTGTGTCACCCTCCCAGTGATTCTAGTGAAAAGTCCAAAGTGACACAAACTTCTGTCTTTCAGTCAGATAATAGGAAATTTGGCCGTTTCCTCCATGCCTTTGAAAGCTCTTTTTTGCTGTTGATTTTTATGGACAGCTGAGTTGATACAAAAGCTTCCTTGGATTCAGTTGTGGGGTATATAGTCTTTATTGTACTGTTTAGACGCTGAACTAATTTAGTTCCCTAGAAACAAAAAAAAAAAAGGCTTTTTTTTTCCACCCTTGGAATACTTTTGTTCTGTTTCAATTAATTTAATTGGCTTAGTGAAGTAAATTGGCTCAGTGAAGAGCACTAGAGCTGGCACGAGGGAGTAGAGAGAAACCCTTACTGTTTTGGCAATGGTAAGCCATTTGTTGGCTCTGTCCTGTGAAACAGCAGTGTTATGAGCTGGGGGTGAGAGCTGAAGTTTGGTATGGAGAGCTTCAGCTCAGTGAGGAAAATGTTCTGTTTTTTTTGTTTGTTTGTTTTGTTTTGTTTTGTTTGTTTGTTTTTTAAGTAAATTTAGAGTTTTGTCATCTGTTTTCCTTTGTGCTACTCTAGCCTTCTCACTCCCCATGTTTTGTTTTGTTTTCTTTCATTTTGTATTTGCTTATCTTGCCTCTTACGCTTTCTTCTGAGTTCTTTGAGTTCCCCTCTTTAAACTGTACTCCTGCAGTTGTCTGATGCACCCTCTACTTCACCCCTCTTGATTTGAGGGACAGAGTAATAAATTTCCCCTAATCAAATCTGAGGAAATGCTGTGGAAACTCTCTCCTTTATTATTATTTTTTTTACATTATTCATAATTTGTTTTCTTGTTTGTTTTTTTTTTTAATTGGTGTTGAAACGTGTGTACCTCCAGCCAATGCGTGACTCAGATAAAGCTATCAGTGTCATTTTGGAAGAGGGTTCTCCTGGCTGGTATCAGGCATTACTGTCTTTATTTTCCAGACTGGGGAGCTGAGGACAAAGATGAGCCAATCTCATGAAGACAGTTTAACAAGCGTGGCCTGGAATCCTGATGGGAAGCGTTTTGTAACAGGAGGTCAGCGCGGACAGTTCTATCAGTGTGTAAGTTCTCTGTATCTGTCACACTGAAAGCAAAGCTAGAAAGAAACATTTTGCCGCAGTCCAATGTGAGTTTTGAGGTGGTTTTTTTTTTTCTTATTTTCTTGTTTGCATTTATTAAAAACTAATCTTCACAGGAAAGCTTTAAAAAAAAAACAACAAACCTTCAGATCCTTTGGAATTCATATGAGCAGTACACACGTGCTAGTATTTCAGCATCACTTCTCTTTCTATATAGTAGGTTAGAAGGGCTCAAGCACCTTCACAGGGCGATTACCTTGCGTAAGGGAGGGTTTGTGGGCTGGAAGTTTTTGTCATTGCTGCTCCTGAAAACAGACATTAAAAAGTAGTGTCTTTTCCCGTATATTGTTTGTTCCACAGGATTTTGTATGTCACTTTTTAGTTTTTGCATGCTGTCATTGCTTAGTGTAAACAGAAATTTGAAGCCCTCATTTTGTCATCAGAGTCACTTTTTAGTTAGTGTTCTGCAGTCTCACCTGTACTCTTATTTGTCATCTGAGTTGGTGTCTGGAATGATGCTGCAGCGTGCAAACCTCACTCACTGCAGAAGTGAGCTTGCAGGTTGCTCCCTGACAATGAAGTACTTGCTTCTTTACTGGTTTGATATCTGCAAAGAAGGAGATTTCAGCTCTCCAGGACAGATAGTTATAAAAGTCTTCAGTTAACACAAACCAAGTCCTAATGCATTAATTCCTCTTCACTGAATGGTAAGATTGCTTTCTGTAGCTGCTGTATGAGAAAAGGTTAAAAAAAAAAAAAAAAAAAAAATTATTGTATGACTCCTCCAGAAACCTGAGCCTAAAAATTTGTTTATCTATCTATTTATTCATTCTGATCAGGATTTAGATGGTAATCTCCTTGACTCCTGGGAAGGGGTAAGAGTACAATGCCTTTGGTGCTTGAGTGATGGGAAAACTGTTTTAGCATCGGACACACACCAGCGAATTCGGGGTTATAACTTTGAGGATCTTACAGACAGGAACATGTAAGTACCAGGTTTTGAATTACTGGTTGTGTGAGAAGAAAATCAAGAAAGCTTTTGGGGCATGATGAGAGATACGTTCTTGGAACGCTCTTAGTATTATAGGGACAATAACGTGGAATAGGAATTTGTGATTTCCAACTGCAGCTAGATGCATTAGATCAAGTATTAGAAATAACTGGAGTTTTCATGTCAGTGTTCTGGCATTTCTGTTATTACGTGTTGTACTCGCCTCACGTATGTAATATATACATATTTTAATATATCCTGCTTTGAAATTGGAGCTGTATTTGGGGCTACAGGTCCATTTTGTCTTGAGATTTATCATAATTTTATGCAAACTAACGAACCGTTGCAGACCTGGCTAGTACTGACATAGACACATTATATTTCAAATAGAAAATCAAATTCAACACTGTCTTTCTCTTGACGTACTTTTCATCATGGTGCTGCAGTATTGTTTGGAGAAGCATACTCTTAACAGTGATGTCTTTCAATTTCAGAGTACAAGAAGATCACCCTATAATGTCGTTTACTATTTCAAAAAATGGCCGTCTAGCTTTGTTAAATGTAGCAACTCAGGTGAGTTTGTGACAGTCAGTGGAAATGCAAATAAATCTGTTGGCATCTGCTAACTGCTTCTAAATATCTCGATGGAAATTGGAATATTTGATATTAGCCAGTTGTATGAAGTTTAATATGAAGACCTTAATGTCATGCTACATTTATGAATGTTCTCTGAGAAGGTAATCTTATTCTTGAGACTTTTTGATTTATAATGAAGGTTTTAATACTATGGAAAATGTACTATTAAATGTTAATATCTGGCAGTAACACAAAGAAACCAGGAGCAGCAAGAATTGTGGCAGGTGGACATATCTGGGGGTGAATGGAGGTGTTACGGTTGGATTAAAATGTGTGTATTTCTGTTTTGGGGACCTTGATTAAGAATGGTTTTCAACATGGAAGGTGCTACAGCCAGGAAGCTGAAGCTAGCAATTTAGAACATCTGTATTCTCTTGATCTAGTAACAGTATCGAAGTTGTCTGAAGTAGTGCACTTTCATCAGATGTAAACTTTTAATAAAAAGTTTCAGAGGAATGCGTTGGTTAATGTTCAGGCTTAAAACAAAGAATCTTCTGTACTTCTCATTCGCAGGGAGTTCACTTATGGGACTTACAAGACAGAGTTTTAGTGAGGAAGTATCAAGGAGTTACACAAGGATTTTACACAATTCACTCGTGTTTTGGGGGACATAATGAAGACTTCATTGCGAGTGGCAGCGAAGGTAACATCATCCCTTTTGTACAGAAAACTGGAGTGCTGTATCCTTCCTATACCTTATTTTTATCATGTTGTTAGCAGCTGTAATCTCCAAAATCAAGTAAATGGTTCATTAAATAACTCTGAAGAGCACAGAGATCATAGCATACTTCAAGAAGTAACTGTGTGCTAGCAGAAAGTCTTTTGAGAGAATGGTGCTAGGAGAAAGCACTAATGAATTTGTGTTCTCCTCTAAAGCATCCGAACAGTTTTAATTAAAAGTGGGTGGAGTGTTGTTGATGGTTTTTTTTCCTTTCTGTGGTGTGATGTGGGTATGGCTTGAATCAGAAGTACTACCACAGAGTAACTGCCTCATTTGCCTGTTGAAGATAAAGGTGTGGTGAGGTGATTTTAATTTCGTTTGGAGTTGCCAGCTTCATTAGGAAGGAGTATTCTCAAATTAAACAGTTGCTGACATAATCTAGTAGGGTTTCTTAGTAATCAGAGGCTTTGTGATGTGTTTTTAGTCAACTTTTCTGTGGTAAGAAATCAGTTAATGGCTTGTGTCTAGAATTGATTCAGTTCTGTCACTGATGTAGTGCCATCACCTCCCACAGAAGTTACGTGCAGTGCTACGGATTATACTTGAAATATAATCACTGTGTAACTCGTACATGTTAGGAAGTAGGGCCCGGACATTGCTGCTATCCTCTTTTAGAAAGCAGCAAATATCTCTAAAGTTTTTGACAAGGCCCACTGGTAAATACTGACTGAAAGACAACATCTCCAATCCAGAGTGAACTTCCTTATGGTTCAACAAGTTCTGTATTTTCAGTGTCTAAAAACTACTCAGCACTGGTAGAAGCCTTATGGTGCCTTATTTAGGTTTGGACTACTGAGGCTACTGCCTCTGCACAGTTTGTAATTGTTGCAAATGTGGGTACTGATGAAAACTCTCTTTTTAAACAAAGAAACCAAAACAATGAAACAAAAGCGTAGTGGATTATGTTGTCATAACCCCTTATACTAGGGAGGATGCCCTGTCAGCTAGGTAGAATTTTTTTTCCTAATGCTTTAATCAATAGGGAGAAAACAAAGTTCTCTTTCTGAGAGAGAAATTGGCTGCTGGCTTTTTTTTCTAAAACAAAATACAGGCATTCTGACAAGCACCAAAATACTGGTTTGTGTTTAGGCTTTGATTCTCCCAGACAGCAGAGGTTTGCATGCCCAGTATTTAAGCAGTGAGTGAATTGTGTTACTTGCTGAATAGCGTGGATGTGTAGTCTCCTGAAATCAACCAGAACGTTGGCATTAATATGAGTGTATATAAAGGTGTTGTACTCAAATGAGCTGGTTCAGCAGAAGACATTTGAGTTACATGTGATTCCGTGGTGCTGTTCTAGCAGGTAGGTCAGAAAGCAAGTTTGTTTTGTAGGGGATTGGGATGAAGAGTAGAGTCTGCTACATCTTTAGAATGATGTATGCATTAAAACCTTCCAAACAGATTAAAATAGCTCAAGTCGATGTGCTAGCACTATGTAACTAGTGGTTGTGTAATGCCAGTAATGTACACTTGTTCAGCTTAAATAGCTCTATTTGGAATATTCCAAAGGCTTACCTAGTGAGATCAAACCACAAGATTGTTAAAGGCTGCTCAGCTACAGTTGGGGGAGAAAATAAATTACTTAGTCCTAAGTATTGTTGGTTAGAAAACACAGTTTAAAAAAAACTGCAGTGGTGTGTTTGACTGTTTCACTATTGCAGTTCTTGTATGTTGCTAAAAAGAATTAAAAGCTTCCTATCGTGCAGTAAGATCTGTTGGATTGTTGATTGTATCTGTTTGTATTTGAATACAACTCAGGAGTTAATTGTTGTCAAAAGCAGAAATAGCTTGTAATTTGAGACGCTAAGTGAAACATCTAAGTCTTTAGTAGCAAGATTTATTCCATTAACTGTAGAGCTGTGATATTATCTAGTGCATATTAATATGTGGTGGCGGTAAATATTCTAGTACTTGTGATTTATAATCATGTACTAATCTGTAAATGATTGTTTAAAAAAAAAAGTAGTAACAATGTAAGCATCGTTATTGGCTTATTTGCATCATAGTCATATGCTTTTCCCACAAGTCTTTAAAGGAAGCAGCGTGCCCCACAGTGGAAGATCTTTGCCCATACTCTTTTGGTCGCTTTCAGAAGGAAAAAAATGTAGTGCTGTTGCCCATTCAACAGATGCAGGTTTTACAACAACGTTTGTTTCTTCATAATTGCTGAGAGCTCGTGCAGTAGTGCTATTGGACATGACAAGTGGACCTGTGTACAGCAATGTTTCTCATGTTTTTCTTTAATGCACGTTTTCTTTAGATCACAAAGTATATATTTGGCACAAGCGTAGCGAGCTGCCAATTGCGGAGCTGACAGGGCACACACGTACTGTGAACTGTGTGAGCTGGAACCCGCAGATCCCATCCATGATGGCCAGCGCCTCTGATGATGGCACTGTTAGAATATGGGGACCAGCGCCTTTTGTAGACAACCAGGATATTGAAGGTGGGTGTGTGTGTGCATGTCTGTTCTCTGATTGCTAGGAAGGTTTTCTTTGTCATGAAGAAGTGTTTCCGGAGTGATACTCAAATTTCTCACGTGGCCATATAGAAAACTGTCACTGAGACCTCACTATTACCTCAGCTAACTTATGCAGACCTCTTGAATGTTGCCCCTTGTGCTTGAAGTGCATGCGATGTCGTTAACATTTAAATAATGCACTCTGAGCAAACTGGAAATCGTGTAATGATGTTGTAGAGCTTAGAGAAGTATTCTCCAAAATGTGAAGGGAGTGGAATTTTCACACCCAACGAGCTGTACGCAATTGATCCTTTCCTGACCTTCAGACATTATCTGTGTCTGGGAGAGAGCGGCATGTTTAATAAGTGTGACTTTTTTCACTGGCAGAATGTATGTTCTCCCAGCTCTTCTTACCTACTCCTCGGAATTAATAGCAAGATGAAAACTAAGGGATTGCTGTGCAGCTTGTAGACTTCTGTCTTTTACTGGGTGCTAAGTGTGGACGTTGACTTCAAGGGGAACCAAACAAAGTAATCAAAGAGAAATCCATTAATTGTGAGCAGATAAGTAAATGCTTCTAGTTCAGAATGTCCCTCAGGTGAAAGTGGCTGCAAGTTGGAAGGATGCAAAGACTAAGGATCATCTCCTTTCCCTGTTCCTATGCTTTCTGGCTGTTCCTAGCACTGGACTAGGTGGACCAGCCTTGCCAGTCTCATTCGTAACATGTTGAACATAACACACAGGGACTGGGAGCCTATGTTCCAGCTTGCTTTACTTATATTTGGGTTTTTGTTTTCTCAGTTACCTGCCTACTCACTTTCTTAGTTTCTTCAGAAAATGATTTAGTAAAGTCTATTAAAAATAGAAATGATAAAAACAGGATTTCTCACAGCAGTACACCTGCAAGAAGTGTAGGTGCTAAGAGCATGTCTCCAGCAATTGGGAACCTTAAGTGGGTGACAGACAGCTTTGTAATTAGCACGGTCCCCTGGAACTTGAATGCAAATGTATGTACCTCATTGAATGGGCTGCCCAGGGAGCTGGTGGAGTCACCGTCCCTGGAGGCATGAAGAAACAGTTCAGGTGTTGTACTGAGGGATATCGTTTAGTGAGAAACATCGACCATAGGTGGGTGGTTGGACTTGGATGATCTTAGAGGGCTTTTCCAACCTCAGTGATTCTGTTCTATGATCAAGAGGTGATTTAATGTAAGTTAATCTTTATTGTGAGTAACAATATTTAAAATTGATAATTTTTAGTATGGGATTCAGTTGCAATATAAGTTCCAGTAAGTAATGCATGCTCAGTAAAACGTACGTGAATACACTGTGCTAATGTAATTATAGAAATACTAACTGTTTATAAGATCTTCAAGGTTTGATTTCTTTCTCTTGTTTTTGTTTTTGCTCAGAGGAATGCAGTAGCATGGATAGTTGATGGCGAATTTGGAGCAGACGACTTCAGTTTAACTTAATTAGTCGTATTTTAAATGGCTTGGGATTTGGTGCAAACAAACATGATTGATAGCTGGACAGACATGCTCGTCATGAAAAAAGAACCATTTCTGAAGCCCGGTTGGGGCCAAACATTTACCACCTTGCTTCATAGTAACCAGTCAAGATGAAGCACGTCGTTAGAACGTTGTTGGACACCGTGTTGAAATTACCCCCCCATCGGTTGTGAAGAACTGTGCTACATTCAGGCTAACCATTGAACTCAGTATATATTTTTCCCTCCTGCCTTTTTGTCTGGCAGGCTACTGTTCTTGTTGCTCTTCTGTGTAATGAAGTTTAAATGCTTGTTTGGAACACTTTATTTAAGAGTTTAGAAGGCTTGATAGAAAGAGTGCTTTAGTCTGAAGAGTATACATTGGATAGGAAAGTATTTCCTTCTCTTGTTTCTCAAATCTCTCCGCCTTACTTAGCTTGAGATCTTTGCAGCTTGGTTCATGGATTCTAGCCTTGCCCGTTGCGCAGTATATATAAATTGAGATAAACCAATGAACTATGTCAAAAGCACTCTCAATATCACATTTGACAAAGTTTTGTACTTTTCACATAGCTCGTTGCCCTGCAAAGGGGTTAACAGCACAATTTTTTAAAAATAAATTATTTATAGGATTAAAATGACTTCATTTGTATACATTTGGAATTAAACCAATGCAAGAAGAAATGTGGAATGTGGTATCACTGATGCTCTTCCAGAGTGTCTTGACACCCAATCAAAAGCAGTGGCTGGAAGGAGCTTAGGCAGCAAAACTTGTTTCAGAAGGAGAAACTCACTGTCCATATGGAAAGATAAATTGTATTATTTAGGGAAACAAAGAAGTGTTCAGAATACGCCAGGAGATTAAGAGCTTAAACAAGACAAGGTCTTTTTTTTTTTTTTAATTATATAAATATATGCAACAGTACTGATAAAAGGTAAACTAAACCTCAACAGAAGAATGTGCTAAATCCTTTCTTTGCAAAGTCAACGTTTTGTAAAAGTAATTAACATTCAAATCATAGATAACTTGCAAATCATAGATAACTTGTTTTGCAAAGGAAATCCTTCTTTACTATTTGCTAAACAAAGAGTTTGAGAGCATACTTCTAAGTCTGCAGGCTTAAAAGTTTCTCCTGGTCCTTGTTGCAAGCTGGTGCTGTGAACACGTTAACACTTTTTGGAACAGTTCTGCTGATATGCCATGTTTAGCAAAAAGAGACATTTATTATTGAAGCTTTTTTTTTTTTTTTTTTTTTTTTTTTTTAATAAACAGATGGCCTGGCATCTCTATGCTTCTGCACTACACACAAATTCCTTGTGGGATGGCACTGGATTCTGTTCCCCACCTTGGGTAGAAAGGTAGCGTTGGTAGTGCTATGAAGTAAGGAGGGAGTAGGAGAGGGCACGCCACCGAGGACAACGTGAATGGAAGCGTGAACTTGGAAAATCCACGATAATCTAGTGACATTAGTCATGTGTGGAAGAAGGGTGAGGGAAGGTTTGCCTGAGTTCCTGGGAAGAGCAGCGTAGCCACTTTGATGAATGGGAATGTGGTGCTTAACATAAATAGTCCTTTTATTCTGCCCGAGAAAAACAAAGTTCAGCAGGTCAGATTTCTTTTTTTTATTTTCTGATATTTGGGTGGGTTGGCTTGTTTTGTTTTGTTTTTTTTTTTCCTTGCCCTGTGGTGTAATCTGCAAGATGATTTAAGGTTCTGATAATCGCATTGAAACCAGCTCTGAGTCTGACATACTCACATTTAGTATCTCCAAAATGAAGCAGGAACTTAACATTCTTACCTTCAATTTCGTTCGTTTGTCTTGAGGTGAGTTGCTGAGATAATTAGCACTCCTGTGTGTTCTGGGAGCATGTATGTAAACTGAAGCCTACAAATCAGCTCATTTTAGAGGAGCTGTTTCTGTTGCTAGTTGGACAGTGTAAGATTAATCAGCCTTGCTCCTGTGGTGTTGGTGTTGCAGGAAAACAAAGTCTTCCTAAGGTCAGTTTTTAGTAAACCAAGTTTCTGGGTTAAAAAAAAAAAAAAAAACCGCCATGAACAGTGTTTTCCATCTTCAAAACGTGGTATAATTCATAAGCAATGCTAGCATGAGATCTTTAGAAGTTACCCGTTTTGTCGTACTCTGAAACTGATCTTTAAATGAAGTGTTATTTAGGGAGAGTAAAGGGGAAGGAGAACAGTGCTGGGTTGGATGTCTTGTACAACAGTCTGGCACTACTTGCTTACCTCATTCTCACTGGCCTTCAGTGGGAACTTCAGGCAGGTGCTGAAGGCTGGATCAAAGTCTCAAGTTTAGACTGAAAGTCTCGCATGCATTTCAAAAGGTGTTTTTCATGTGGTTAGTAGTACCTAAACCAAAGGGAGACTCCTTACCTGGTACAGGCTATGTGTGGGTACGTATGAGCTGATTTCTACTTTCTACTGCAATGCTTTGTAAATAAAAATTGGAACCTAGTACTTCTGCCAAAAACTGACCTCTTCTGGAATAGGTATGTATGTGTAAAGGACGCTTCAGGTGTTCAGAAGCAAGTTAGGGAGAAATGTGTTCTGATATCTCTGCTTTAATTTAGTTTTGTGGTGCAACTATGCAACAGAAAGGAAGGCTCCTCTGGTCATACAGATGGCATTCTTTCCAGTGTCCAAGTCACACCACATTGCATAGATGTCTGTTTACACCAGGTGGTGTGCAGAGATGAGAGGAAGGACAGAGTGATCTTTGTTTTACTGCAGTACTTGGTCCCACAGTGAAGTTACACTACAGATCCCATGGCAGTGAGAACCATTCTAACCTGGCAGTTAAAAACCCAGTCTGTTTCTAACGTGTCCTGTGTTCACAATGTGTGAATCAAAAAGTACCAATACTTCTTGTGTGCAGATGATAAAATGAGACTACGAGGGGGTGGGGGGGGGCAAAAAAACCCCAAGCTTGCTCATTTGCAACACACTGATTTCCATGTGCTTAAAAATGTCTGTAGGCTGGAGTCAGGCTGGAACAATGACACACCTACAATAAACACTGTGTTTCTGGTGAACAGACCTATGATTTTAGAGAGGAAAATACTGTAAGCGTGTACTACTCTTCTTTTGGTAAGCTCTTAGCTTAACATTGCTGCTGTAGCCACAGGTTTCTGTCAAGGCAGATCTTAAAAGGAAAAAAAAGAAAAAAAAAAGTGGAAGCATTTTGTTATCTGAATGCTGTTCAGGTAAGTAGTTTTCAAGGCACAATGGAGCACAAAAGGGAAAAGAAGCAGCGATGCTAGATTTGTCCTTGTCGGGGTGGGTGGGGCAGTGGGGGGACATGACACCTTTGTTTCAAGTTCTCTGTATTTTCTCAAGTGCTTCAACTTAAAAGTAGACTTCATTTTTAAGATCAGAACAAAGGTGCAACGTAGAAATCTCTCCTGATCTTGCCAGTTACTTCTCATCTTGGCTTCAAACAGGTAACGTTGAATAAAGCTCAGAATGCTTGGGAGTTGGTGTCTAGTTGTATCTCCTTACGCTGACAAGCAGTGCTCCCATCCAGAATCAGTTATGAAGGCTTCCTTAGTAGGAAACGAGAACTCGTACGATTAGCTGTAGTTTGAAGGGGAAATGTTGACCCATGTGGGAAGGTAGAGGAAGAGGAACGAAGATAAAAAGCTGGACTTACTGACAAACTACTGTAACTCAAGGGGGAGGAGGAAAAATGCACTTTCAATAGTTTGTCCATATTTTTTTAGCTACAAAACACAGCTGTGTTTGCTAAATGGTTTTCTTTTTGTTGTTGTTGTTTTCTTTGAGGCAATTGAGGAACATCCTTCCCATAAATAGCTAACCTTCCTTTTTACCTCCTCCTGTCTTTTCCACATCGGCTGGAGACCATTTTCAGCTGCCATATTTAATTTTGAAAACCCCTATTTTAAAGATATTTAGAAAAAAAACAAAGAACTCATTAATTCTGACACTTTTTTAAACAGGGTGGACTTAATTGAAGTGTGCAGTGTTGAACTGCTGCTGCGGTAGCTGCCTCTAGTTGTTGAAATAAACTGTAGACAAGTTTTGTTTTCTTTTTGTTTGTGGATCCAGGTTATCTGGATTCAGTAAGAAGTCTGTGAGAGTGTTCCTCCCATGCGGTGTGAATGTGTGCGCGTGTGTTCCACAAACAGACATAGAACCGAATGTTCTAGGTACTTTCATGTTCTGTTGCATACTCTAAGTTGTGTGTATGTGAAGTGTCCTCTGACCTGAAGGTTTTGGTTAATATCAGTATATTTTTATAAATTGGAAATTCATCGTGCCCCATCTTTTTCTTAAACGTTTTTCATCGTTAGGGTCTACGTGCTAGATTTGAATCTTAACGTTTTTAGGCACAGATGGAAAAAGTTATTGGCTCCTCGAAAACATATGGGACAAAATGGATCCTCAAAGCATGTATGTACTTACAAACCAAGCTGTAGAGATCAAGAAAAGAACTTTATTGTTGATCTCAAGATTTCTAAGTTGTCAAGATTTATATGGAGTTGTGGTGGAACTAGTTAACACTTAGAGCTTTTGGTATGTAATGACTATTTGCTATGGACTGATATTAAATGTTTCAAAGGATTGCGTTCTTAAACTTTCTGGATTTTTGTTACTCTCCTCGGATTATATTAAGTAGTTAAAATTTCTTTGCTATATTACATTAAAAACATAAGAACTTTGGGTCTCGTATTTATTTTCACTTGTTTTACTAATTATTTACAGAACACCGTTTTAACTTTTTTATTTTATAAATGTGTAGTATTTTAAACATATCTTTACAAATTGTTCAATTGGAACTACATTAACTTCTGATTTGTTTTTATTAGGATTTTTAAACGAAAAAACAATACACTTTTTCCATGTTGGTGCTCAGCACTTAACAGAAATGTTTGTATTCCCTTTCTTTCAATTCAATAAACAGAATAAATAACTGGAATGAATAGTTCTTAGTTTCCTAAACTTCTCTTACGTGACTGTCAGTGGGATGTTCATTTCTTGACCATTAATTGTAATTTTTTTCCACGTTTGTAGCGTTTTATCTCTTGATAGGAGAAATAATTCGTGACAGTTCAGCTGAAGATGAATTCTCTTGCTGCTGTGTGCAGCTCCCCAGTTTGTGACGCTTGGCTCTGATCTCTCCCCCACTTCTCTTTTTGACTGTGCATTAAAGCTGCTCAGCGTGCTGCTTCTGTGCTTATCTACATGGTTGAACATCTGTTCCTTCGAGGCTGGATGAGAGCCTCCTTCCTTAATGCTGGACCTTGCTCAGGTATCCTACAGGGGCTGCCAACCATAACCCATCTATACCTACAGTTCTTTCCTGCAGCAGGAAGGTGCTCTTACAGTACTTCTATTTCTTGCTTAGACTTGTATTACCAACTGCAAATCAGGAACATCTTACCCAACGTTGACTTTATCTTGAACCCGCTCCTCACCTGTTGCCTTCTTTTTTTTCTCCTTCCAACTAACCCCGCGTTGTTGTTTCTCCTCATAACTTGCAGGATAAAGTTGAGGTGCCATTGTATTCTGTATGTACTGGTACTGCTGACACTGTAGTTCAGCTGTAGCTAGCATTCCGCTAAATAAAAGCTGTACCTAAATTTTCCTTCTGCTTCCTGTAGGTTTTCACAGAATCACAGAACTGTAGGGTTGGAGAGGACCTCTGGAGATCACCTAGTCCAACCCCCTGCCAGAGCAGCTCCCTAGCCCAGATTGCACAGGTAGGCGTCCAGGCGGGTCTGGAATGTCTCCAGAGAAGGAAAAAAGTTTTTTTTTTTTTTTTTTCCAACTGTGGTGAATTGCATTGAGTTGTTTTAATCCTTTCAGCTTCTATTTGGATTAGAAAAAAGGTCTTTATGCCATCTCGTTTTATTAACCTCTAAGCGAGGGAATAAACATTAAGCTGATGTATACATAACTGTGCCTTAAATGCAGCTGCAAACAGAACAGGCATGCCTTATCCCTCTCCAGGCACTTGCTTTTGCTGCTTCCCTGGGGTACTAGTGTTTATAGAAGGGTTGCTAGATTGCAGACCCACTTCAGCCATAAATTACCCATGTGTCTGATAAAGGAAATCAGGTTTTTTTTGGCTGCTCCCCACCACCACCCACACACACACTGTTGCACCTGTCATCCTACATTTGCCTCTGCCTGGTGAGAATTGCAAAGGAGAAACAGGTATGTGATTTCCAAGAACTGTCACATCTCAGCATAAATAAGATGTAAAATGAACTGAAAAATGAAGAACAAACAAAAAAAAAAAAACCCAAACACTTGCTAGATTATTTACATGAATTAACGTAAAGAACCTCTTATTAGGTGACCACTTCATAGTTAGCTGAAATCCAAACTCCAAGGTAGGGTATTTCTGTGCTTCACACCTTGGCCTACACTTCCTGTGCTTCTTGATGCACTGCTCTGCCAACTGCCACAAGTGCTTAAACTCTCTGCTCCTTACAGAAACATGGCAGCCCCAGTTGTTGCCTCCTCTTAAAAGAAAAAAAAATGTGTATGTGTATATATATAATATGTAATGCTCTGAAGATTAACCATGTAGTTTGTACACCTCTGCTGTTCTGCCACCACCTCCAATACCATTACTATAATATAGGCCAAAAAATAAGTCATTTATTAGCATTTGTGGAAAATGGTAGGGAGCTTCTTGTGAAGCAAAGAATAAAGCTGTACCAATACTGAACAGATAGACATGCTCTTATGAGGTAGTCAGAGTTTCAGGCTGATCATTAACCCTCATATAGGATGGTTATTTGGACTACCACACATCCTATTAATCCCACTGGTTACTGTACTGTTACCATAATACAGAGCTGCTTTAGAATAAAAATCAAAATGAGAAGGTAAGGACATTCAATAATAGAACAAACTAAATAATCAACAGTTCACAACCTTTTAAATGAATTAAGGGGAAATATACTCTTATTTTTAATTAATCCCTCTCTTAAGTGAGCTACATTTTCACTAATCAGTTTGAGTACTAACATGGTATCAAAGCTAATTAATTTGTAGACTGGGGGTAAGGAAAAGAGCTTAATAATCTAATAACCATCAAATGCTAGAGTGCTTATAAGTTGTAGTCCTCTGACTGTTACTGAGGCTTTCACAACTATTATAAGTCATTAGAGAAGAATGAACAGAGGATTTATTTTAAAGTTGCCATTAATAAAAAGTGTATCTTGTTTAATATTTGACAACATATGTAACTGTTCTTGTGGGTCTGTTGAGGTTAGTAATTCATTTTTCAGGAGGAAAGTGGGGAAGAATCCACTGTAAAACCCTTCTTGAATTGAAGCACATGCTATAACCCCCTTTTTCTTTTATAGATAGTAACCCTTTTCCTTACCCTTCCTGCCCTGCTGCCATCCCAGAAGAAACGCTTCACTAGACAGAGGGGAACAGAAGCTTTTCAAAGTGAGTGGTATCCTGCTTACAGGATACATTACAGCATACACTGACCTCCTAGTAAATTAAAACCAATGTAAGTGTAGCTGTGTTTTGATTTTTTCCACAGGAATATAAGAGGCTGTAAGATAAATACGTTCAATTGTCTTTGCTTACAAGATAGCTTAAATGGCAGACAGTTGACTACAAAAATTACTGACTCTTCTCTTTGGAAGTGCCACTTGTTCTCTCCTTTTTACAGTCCTACATCCTCTCTGGGGTTCAGCTTTACAACGCAGTATTTCCTGGGGTTTGGTTTTGCGTGGTGTCAAGCAGAACTGGTGTGCAGCTGTGGTAGCTATGTCCCTAGTTATTTTCTAACAAGCATGCTTTTCAGTAGTTTTTGACATTTGTAACAGCTTAACTTTCATAAATTGAAGGCCACACTTATCCCAGAACAAACACTGAATGCAGGTTAGCTAGAGAAGTTAAGTTTCAGTGCTGTCTTTTTGCTGTCTGATCAAAAAAGCCTCAAGCTGTTGCACGCAGGGTAGGGCCAATACACTCTGCTAACTGTACAACAAAGAATGACAGGTACTTAAGAAGGAAATGCTCACGAATTTTAGGACTTAATTACTCACATATTTGAAGTACTACACTTGACATGTACGTTTCAAGAAATCTTTTTATGTGTATATAAAAAAGATGAAAGACAGTTGTTGGATAATGAGGGTACAGACTCAGGTTTATGTACATAGCATTGATGTAAGAGCTGCACAAAAAGAATTTAAACTTCTTTGTGTCTTTGAAGCAGAACTGCATTGGAATGGCAAGGATAACTGTTACAGTTTAACAGACCACCTCCTCTAGCTAGATGTGTTCATGATTCACCTCCTGCATATGGCTACAGCAGGTTTACAGAGCAGCCATGGCCTCTGGATGGCCTTGTGTTCTGCTTCTGATGTTTACTTGATGCAGAAGGCCATAGTGAAATGGCAAAACAACCATAGAAGGGGAAAATCAAGTGTTACTTGTTTTACAGGTGTTACATTTATCTGTAGCAATACAAGTTCTTCATTCTTACACACAAGCTCACAAAGCAGCTTGAGTCCCTCCTGACAAAACACTTGGTACAGCTGGGGGGTGGGAGGAGAGGGATGGGAAGTGAGAGAAAGGTAACTTCTTTTCCCAGCTAAAAGGTAATGGAGCAAAATAAAGTAACACAAAAGGTGTGCTAGTGCTTACTTTGAAATCTATATTCCAAGGGCTGCTTCAGCTAGGCTTTACTCAGACAGCTGGACAGCCAGAGACCAGAACTCCACTTAAATTTGTTCTACATCTAGTACTACCATCCGCCTGAGCTGCTTAACTGTGTTTCCATCTCACCATTTTATTCCTGTAAGTTCAGTTTTGTAAGCAAGGATTTCACCTTAAAAAAGCAAAAGCACTTGGAGTTATATTTAAAAAAAAAAAAGAACAAAAACAACAGCTATACAAACCCAATGTCTTTCGAAAATATTTTATGTTAAAAATACAGAAAAATATTTCTTGTTCAAAGAAAAATACACTGCATGATGCCACTGGTCTAGGTATGTTCGGTAGGTGTCTGTGGCTCCATGACCAGTCACTGGAGTGATGACCCAATTTGGCAGCTAATGGTTCTTTTTCAACTTCTCAATCATTTATCAAAGCCAGAATCATACTGTGATAAAACAGAAAACATGAGACCAGTGTATTACTGAAGC
The DNA here is from genome assembly GCA_036925125.1 of Oreortyx pictus. Classification (NCBI taxonomy): domain Eukaryota; kingdom Metazoa; phylum Chordata; class Aves; order Galliformes; family Odontophoridae; genus Oreortyx; species Oreortyx pictus. Next base: position 16,803,080 of record JAUPFR010000002.1, read on the forward strand.
ACATGCAGGTAGGAACAGCACTTGATTCCCTAATAGAAAGTCAAGGCAGCTATGGTACTTGCTCTATGGATGAAGGACTGCAGTAGAAGAGCAGTTCTTCTCTGTGACAGAAGGTAGCCCCATCACAGAACTCATCAGGGGTTAACTTAACCTGATGAGCTTTATTTTCTCAAATAGAGCTTCTGGAATAAACTTGGTCCAAGTCTAAACGGGCCAGTTACTGTAAGTACTAAAATCACGTAAGTCTTTATACTGTATTTATCACTGTTCTGAGACTAAGAAATAGTCTGACTTTTCAAACAACGTTTGATCAGAAAGAATAAAGGCATATAATAAGCCTGCAGCTGGCAGTCAAAATATATCACTGAATCTTAGCAGGATGCAAGAAGACAATTATGAATATCAGCAACTATACGAGCGGAACAGAGGAGATAAAAATAGCCGGCAGATAATTCCTTTGTTCTCTGAGAGCAATTTTTGAAACTAACCTGTAAAGGTACATGAAGAAACAGAGCAGATGAAAGCCCAGCTTGATCATAGCTTCCTTCATGTGTGATTTCAGCTGTCCTCGGTTGTGGATCTCTGTGGGATCAAATACCCCCATGTTTCCACTTGGCACCATAATGAACCTGAAAGAAAAAAACACACCAAGAACAGATGAGTAAGGTTGTTAAAGCACCAGGGAGTATCAGGTAATAAGAGAGGAAGACTTCAGGTGAAAGTCCTCTCTGTGCAAAATGTTGTTTGCAGTTAAGTAAAAGGGAGCTTTTTTAAATTCTTCTTTGGGCTCAGGATATTGCACGTAGCTCTGCCACAACAATCCACAAAGAACTGGAGGACAAGCAGTGTTATAGCATTAGCCCAGCTTCCTATGTCTAAGTAGGAGAGTTTCCAGTTATAGCCCATGCCAGATCACTTTAATTGCCATTTGCGATTACTCAGTGTTAGGAAGAAAACATCCATCCATGGTGAACAGATGTATTAAATGAAAGAGACTGAAATAAGAGAAGAATTAAATGACTTAGTTACCAAAAAGGCAAGATGTACGTATGTTATCACAAATTCCAATGGTCCAAACAAGATAAGACAAAGGATCTGCATTTTCAAATACACTCACCTGGTACTGGAAGTTTGCAGCTCCTGGTAACAGGTTTAGACTTAATCTGTTCCCACTTGATCTTAGCTTAAGTCATTGACACCCCTTCTCTTTACCGTGTTCAAACTATTTTACAACCCACTATTTTTCTGACTATCGTACTATTTGTCCTTTAAACAACTGAGGCAAACTTAAGTTTTACCCCAAATCATCAGATTCCTTTTCTAATACTAAACACACTTGTTTCTATTAAGCTACAGCACCTATGGCTGAGACAGTCCAGGCTGACAGTGTGGATGAAAGTCCTTGATCCTCAGAAAGGAGGCAGGATTAACAGCAGAGGCCTAATTCACATTTTGGCATCTTCTTTTTGGATAGCCAAAGTATCATGTTGTCATATTAACTTAACAAATGTATTGCACATTTAGAATTGAGGAAATAAACCTGGACTTCAGGGTACTGTGAATGACAAAGATGAAAGCTGTCAATTCAAAAAGACAGCATACAAAGCTTACTACCTGAAGTGTGGAAATAGTCATCTCTGCGTCACTAGACCCAAGAATTCCCCGGAGATGTCAGGGTGAGAAAACAAGTGGCTACTTTATACATTAGGGTAAGTGAAAGGAAGCAGCAAAGGGGAAACTAGGAGAAGAAATCTTCTCAGCTTCAAAGAAAATGTATTCACACTCTAGTCTCACTGTAGAAACAAGCTACCCTAAAGAAAACACAGTAACACTACACTCAGAAGCAGACTCCAAAGGGAGCATCAGTCATTTGGTGCAACGGTGTTGCACAAGCAATACAGCTGTACGCACAGGTGGCCAAACAAAACTAACCCCACGTGCGCCTTTAAGCAATGTTCTGCAGTTAACCACGAAGTGTCTCGTGTTTCTTCAACCAAGAAACATTTGAAACCTTTGCTAGAAGCCTTTTGCAGAAAATACATAAGTATGTAGTTATGTTACCATAGAACAATCACGATGACGGGGAAAAAAACTCTTTCATAAGAGCTACAAAATCTCCCTGCATAAACACCCATTGGGGCTCAATTCTCTGCACATCAGGCGGTATCACACGGTTCTACGAAACAGAACATGTTCGAACCGACTGCCCCAATGTTGCCATGTGCAGAGCTCTACTGGGAAGCAAAGCATTCCAAAGTGGCACACAGCTCAGTGTGCAAAGGGACCTGCACCACCAACAGCCATCCTAAAGCCAACAATATGGAAACCTTCCCAAATACAGCAGGCAAAATGGTGGACCACAAAACTCAATTAGATAAAGCAAGGCAGGGGAAGAAACTACACAAAGGTGGGGGCTGGGGATAACCAGTCAGATGATTTTATAGCCACCAGCCAGGCTAAGTACTTTTGTGCTGCTATCACTCTCAGACACTGAGGTGCAGAATGAAAGACAGTAGCAACTGTGCCTGAAGCAGTACTTCGTAACCCCAACTAACATGCTGTTATTTCCTACAAACTCAGGAACTGTTCGCAAATCAAGATTTGAGAACTTGATTTAGAATCTGCTCATTAGAAAGAATGCAAGCAAAGGCCAAAAGCTTCACATGCTTTACTCTGCTGTGTTTCTTCCAATATTGATTGCAAAGAGAGGAGAGCCTCGTTAGTAAGATCTGTGGAGACTGTTAAGAGCCCAAGAACATTTCATTAAGACATCCTGTCTTCACGCTAGCCTTAAAGCTGAACTACTAACAGTGAATGAAAAGCACACCAAATTCTTTGCACTTACCGATATATATTCCATGTTGCTATCGGCAAATTAAGGAGGAAGATGAACCAGTGCAATGAAATAAGCATTAATACAGTAACAACAGCATGGCCAATCACCTCCGGGACCACCCACTGTAAAAAAAGAAAGAAAGAAAAGATGGAAAATAAAGTTAAGTGGGCAAATGTAAATTCCTTTCCGAAATAAATATCTGCATCATTCAGTTCTCACCATATCAAACAGAAAACTCACAGAGGCATGCGATTTCATCACAACATGGGGAAATTAATACCTTCAGTCAGATTCCATATGAGTAAGCCAGAAATCATGCCCTAAGGTTTTAAAACAGAGGATCTATATTTAACACGGTGATTTCCAGAATGAAACACAGCAGCCATTCGAACACAGCTATATTTCACAAGCACTTAAGAAAATACGAAAGTACACAGTGCTCATCTGAAATCATCACAGAGAACTCTTGATGCAGGAATGAAATAAGCAGACAACTCAGATCTGCAGACACGGAACATACAAACACCTTCAGGCATGGTATAAATAAGAACATGGACCAGTACGAAAACAGACATGGGCAAAGTGGGTCAGCCCCTAGCAAGAACACATTTTTGGCTTGAGAGTATCCCATAGCGTTCTCTTATGTTACAAAAATACCTTTAAATCAGAGCAAGCAGACATGTGGGAAGATCATACTGATTTAGCAAAACAGTTTCAAGCAGATTTGATTAAAATTGATCATTTTTATCTCAGCAAAACTCTCGACTGCTCAAGAGGTTTGGAACTACACACAAATGTCAAAGAAAGCTGCTGTAAGGTTCCCAGAGGTCAGCCACAAGAAGACATCGCTAATTGATGGCACATGCACACAGAGGAAAGCTGGAAGGCTCTGTGCCTCTGAGTCAGAGCACCAAGCTCTGACAGCCAGGAGAACAGCCTTTGGGGACTAACTTACTGACAGACAGGGACCTGACAAAGACAAATAGACTGAAACAGAGGATAAACACTTTAAGTATTGCCAATCCAGGCTCTTCAGATGTACATCAGTCTTTGATATTTGAGATGCAGAGATGACAGACTGCTTTCTTAAACCCCGTTAAATGCAAAGAATAATCATTTACTTTATTGAGCTTTGAACAGCAAGACCTCGCATTAATGTAGTCGCATTCCAAATCTGACAGTGTAATTATCTGAAGTTAGCAATAAGGAAAAACTCAAACACTCAAAGGAGAAGTTCAAGTTGGAATCAGCAAAAGGGCTCTGCCCCTGAGGGCAGCGGGCACGGCTCCAGGGCTGGAGTTCAGGAGCGTTTGGACACTGCTCTCAGACATAGGGTTGGGATTTCGGGTGGTGCAGTACGGAGCCAGGAGCTGGACTCGGTGATTCTTACGAGTCCCTTCCAACTCGGGATATTCTGTGGTCCTACATTTTCACGCAGGATGCTGCAGAGAGCCCTGTGCTCTCACTGCAGATTGCCAACCCTCGTCCAACCTGCATCCAGCCCACCACAGGCGCACTGCCATCAGCCCTGCTCAGCTCTCCTTGCGGCACAGCGTTAGGCCGCGCTTCGCTATCAGCCTAAATCACTTCAGGCCGCTTTTCCACCGCCAGCTATCGGACAAAGTTCAGCTGAAGGCCGACAGCAGAGCAGGGAGCGGCACACACCATGTTTTCAGCGTTAAAACGGGCAGAACCGGCAGCGCACCCCCACACAGAGCCACTGAGGCCTGCGTGGGCCACCCCACGTGGGCCACCCCACGGGACACCCACCCCCCCCCCCCCCCACGGGCCTCTCCCCGCTGCAAGGCCGGCCCGCTCCACCCGCAGCCCCTCGCGGCCGCCACAGAGCCCGACCCGACCGCAGAAGGATACGAAGTAAACGGAGAGAAAGATGAGCGCGCAGCAGTCGATAAGCGAGAAGATGAAGACCACCGACTCCATCCCGCCGCCCTCTCCCGGCCGCCGTACGCTCCCGCCCCGCCCGGGCCTCGTACGCCCCGCCTCGCCCTGCGGTACGCCGGGAAGCGCAGTCCTACCGGCCGTGGGGCGGACACGCGTGGCGGCGATGCGGAGCCGGTCGGGCTCCTTCGTGGACCTGCGGCTGAAGCAGCGCGTGAAGCAGGTGCCGGGCGCGCGCATCTCCCCTCAGCGCCGGGGAGCGCGCCGGGCCGGGGGCGGAGGGCGCGGGGAGGAGAGGCCTCGGCGTCATCTTGTGCCGTCGGTTGTGGCCTTAGGGTGCTGCTGAGCGACCGAAGGAAGGGAAAGGAGAGGAGAAAAGGCGCGGTTTCCTCCGCAGCCTGCCCGGGGTCCTGAAAGCTTCCATCGCGGCTCAGTGCTCGTGGGGCGAAGCGAGTGGCCAAGGTCTGATTGGCCTCGTGTCTCGTTTCAGTACCTGGCAAGCAGCAAGTGCGGCCACTATGTGGACATCGGGATCCTGGCCTCTGACCTGCAGAAAACCTACAGGTGAGCGAGGATCCTCCCCCTCTGCTCTGCCCCGCTGAGGCCTCACGTGAAGTATTATATCCAGTTCTGTGGTCACCGGTACAAAAAAGACAGGGATCTCCTGGAAAGACTCCAGCAGAGGGCTACAAAGATGATAAAGGGCCTGGAGCATCTCCCTTATGAGGAAAGGCTGACAGACCTGGGGCTGTTCAGCCTTGAAAAATGAAGACCCGGAGGGGATCTGATCCATTTCTGTAAATATCTAAGGAGCGGGAGGCAAAGGGACGAGACTGGACTCTTCTCAGCAGTGTGTGGTGATAGGACAAGGGGGAATTGGCCACAAACTGATGCATGGGAACTTGTTCACAGATGATGGAGCACTGGCACAGGCTGCACAGAGAGGTGGTGGGGTCTCCTTCTCTGGAGATGTTCCAGACCCCCCTGGACACCTACCTGTGCAACCTGGGCTAGGGAGCTGCTTTGGCAGGGGGCTGGACTAGGTGATCTCCAGAAGTCACTTCCAACCCCTACAGTTCTGTGATTCCATGATCAGTGTCTTTATATTCCACACCTGGGATATAAAACATATCATTTTGTACTTGTGTGCTGTCAGAATTCTAATTTTGTTATCTTTGTTGATTGCTGAGGTTAATTGAAACAAAGATTGTTTCTGCTGCTGATATGTCAAATAACTTACATTATATCATTGTGTTAACTTCATAACTCAATTTTTACTGAGCAGCTAGAGATGCATTACAGCACGTTGGTCCTTACCCTACAGAGCTGAAAATACAAGAGAAAATAACACCTAGATGCAGGCAGATGAGGTGGCTGCAGGATTCCACAGGACAGTGACTCGTACTCAGCAGGGCACCCAGCCCTGCTGACTTATTTATCACCTGTTTCATTGTGGGGGGAAAGGTTGTATTCCAGCAGGTTGTGGATGGATGTGGGAGTAAAGGGAGCTAGAGAAGGTTATTCGTTTACGTTTGTACAATCTATTTTTAGTGTCTTGTTAGAGAAGGGGTGACAGACCAAGGGGAAATGGCTTCAAGCTTAAAGAGGGTAGATTTAGGTTGGCTATAAGGAAAAAGTCTTTCACAGTGAAGGTGGTGAGGCACTGGAACAGATTGCCTAGAGGTGGGTTGGTGCCCCATTCCTCAACGATTTTCAAGGTCAGGCTGGATGGGGCTCTTGACAAGCTGATTGAGTTCTAGGTGTCCCTGTTCATTGCAGGGGAGCTGAATTAAATGACCTCTAAAGGTCCCTTCCAACTCTAAGGCTTTTGTGATTGTATGAAACTTGCCCTGGATATTTAAGGGTCCTGGTGTTTTGTTTTTCTTCCGTCAGCTATTATATAAAACCAAATAAAATGTTCTTTCTGTAAGTGAAAGTAAAAACTTGATGATGTTTGTTTGCAGTTAAAGATGCACACTGAATCAGGTTTTCTTGTATTGATGTTATTATATATCCCAATTGCTCCTCGCTGGGCTGTTCTTTCCAGGATGTAGTCCTGTGTCCACATGTTCTTGTCTGAATTAAAATGAGAAAATCAGTAATGTCATTGTGAAATAGAATCCATTGTGGTCATCTGCATGTTGCTGTCTCTGTATAGCTAAAGAGGGCTTAAGTAATTTTTACTAAAGGAGAGGAGTCTCTAGAAACCAAGGTATTCTAGTGTTCTTTTCATCCTGGTGATTGACCTATTCTGGGCTTAAGAAAAAAAACGATGATGTGTTCAGGCTGGTTCTTAATAAGAATTTGTGCGAAAGTTTTGCTATCAACTTACAATGCATGGCATTTTTTTGTTTTATTTTTTACAGCACTGAATATGGACGAAGAAAACGAAATGCTTTCAGAATACAAGTTGCAAAAGGTAGTTCTGTCATTACTGTGTCCACAGTGCCAGATTTTTTGGTTATACTTTGTCTGTCCTGTTAACATGTTTAAACTTTTTCTTCAGTGTTTGGAATAATCAACAGTGAAAGAAAAAAAGATGATCTAACAGCATTAGAAGCTGAGCATTTGGCTAAAAGAGCAAGGCATGGACACAAGAAAAATGAGTAAGAAGAATTTTTACCATTTGATTACTTTAGCACTGCCCTTAATATTTGGCTCTTCTTTAAAGCTTTCTGTCACTGTATAATGAAGTTCTGGTAGTTTGAAGGTTATGTGCCAGTCCTTAATTTCCTGTAGGCTTGTCATTATTGGGATCTACTTGTAGTTAATTGAAGCATTTTTTCACTGAAGATAAGCATATGTTAAAGAGTATATTATCTTTGCTGTGGTAAATGTACGGCCCCGAATTACTGGTTATCCTTGTGTCTTCCTGATAGTTTTCTATATGGTTAACTTCCTTTGTTTTGTTCTTAATCTTTGATGAGTGTGATAGATATTATCTGAATCTGGGGGAGAAGACTACAGGAGAAGCTATTCAGAGTAAATCACTACTAGCGTGGAGGTTGGCATTAAGATTCCTAACTTTTAAATCTATGCATAGTCTCATGGACCATTCTGTTTTCTAACCTGTGATAAATATCAAGGCTCTCAAGGGCAATTAAGACATTGTAATCAGAAGGACTGCTGTAATTCAGCAACTTCCCTTGTGCTAACCTTGGTGATGGTGTGGTTTCATGGTGAGCTGAATCACGTTGGTCCCACATTCCTGTCTTTGTAGGGCTGTCTTTCAGCCAGGTTACCACGTTCATCCAACCCATTGCAGCCACTGAAAGAATGCGTTTTTAGACTCTTCACGGTAGTAAATTTAGAACTTAATTTAAATTGTTTTTGCTCTTATCCTTCATTCCGTAATTGCACTGATTAGTGTTGTGGAAATTGCATTTGTTCCGTTTTATGTGTGTGTCTCACTTTCAGTTTTTCTCTGATACATTATGTTTTTGTCTTGTTTCATTGCAAAGGACTACAGGAAGTTCCACAGAGGACTCTGAGGATGATGATTATCCGGAAGATTTAGTAAGTTATATTTGATTATGATTGCTTGTATTTATGTGATGCAGTTGTGTTTTGTGAAATTGCAGTGAAAGTTTAAAAATAGAGCTAAAAGGTGGCTGGTCTCTGGTAATAAAGGGAGGAGCTATGGTGGGGAATCGCTCTTGAAGAAACTGTGCTGGGGGCCCAAAAGAGTTGGCCATATACTTGAAGTGATTGAAGGAACTGACACATCTGACTATTACTGAAATGATAACTGTCAGCTAACCAATGGGTTGTTTCAGGGTAAATCATAAAGGCTGTTGCCTGTTCAACCAGCAGATGTAGTGTTCTATGCAGTCGTTTGACTTGGAAAGGAGTGGTTTGAAATATACATAGTACTTTTTCCAGTGAAGTTAATACTGACTGATGCTTATGGAATACTTTTCATTGGCCTCTTTATATAAGTAACCCAAATTATAACCTGTGTATTTTCTTTTAAAATACATGAATTTACAGTCTACAAATCATATGAACAGTTCCCTGATGACCTTATACAAGAAGGGAAATCCTGATTCTGTTCCAGCCACTCCAAAAAGTGAACCAATGGAAACCTCCACTCCTATGCAAACAGCACCTCAAACAAGCAGCCTTTCACCAGCATCTCAGGTCGAAACACGCATCTCTAAGGGTGGCTGGTTCATAGATAAGACTCCGTGTGGGAAAGACTTCTTCATTGACCTTTCTGAGGATGGAGAAGAAGATGAGAAGAAACTGATTTCTGAGGTATTGTGTTTTACAAACAGTGTGGTCAAGGTAGCAGTATGGCTATAAATTCTTAGGTAATTTAACAGGCTTTTGAAGGCCTGATGACCAAAAACACTGTTTGTCTTTGTGCATTTTTTAAATTACTTTTATTACACATATACGTGCTTTATTAAACACAGCAGAAATCTTAAATAGAAGGGAAGATTGGCTTAAGCCTCGTAGAGTACAAATTTTTAGCTTGGTTTCTAAAGAGGATGGGGCTTAGGCCATTGTTCTGCTCTATCAGAAGTGATTTTTGAACCTTCTGGCAAATTTCAATCCAAAAGTTGAAAGACTGTCTTGCATAATTCTGGGGAAAGATGTAGTCCCTAGTAGTAGGGAGACCCAAATTAATGCCCCCACTGATGGAAAGGTAAGTGGAATTTACTTGTTATTTATTCCCTTTGCCAGCGAGCGGCGTTACTAGTCACTGAGCATATACCTTGCTGTAGCCATAGCACATGGCCTCCCTTAGTGGATAGGTTTCAGTGAGTCTGGAAAAATTTTTTTGGACGGATGAGGGTTGGGAAAGTTGAAAGGTTTGGAGATATGTTGATTTATAATGCAGTTAAAAATAGACGGTACCTCCCATCTAAACATACTGCCTGCTTTGAGATTTTTCTGCAAGGATTCTTGTTGTTATTTAAAACTTCAGCTATTGGAAGCTCTATTTATTTGTGGAAAACAACATTTAATTTTATTTTGTATTTTGTTTTGTTTTAATGAAGGAATAACTGCATTTACAGCTACCTTTTGAATATACAAAGTGTTCATTGAATAAGCAGATATGACTGATTATCCCTTTAGCCTACTAATATTGAATCCTTTTGTACAAAGAATGGAGGAAGTATGAGGTCTTCAAACTGCAAAAATGCCTGCAATGCTGTATTTTAAAATAAATGTCATTGGACATCTTTTTTCTCCTGTATTAGTCCTTTGCTTACATACAGCTCACTTGGATCAGCACTGTGTAGTATTTTGTTACACCGCTGGTGTCTTTCTTGTAGCAAAAATCGTTTGTGGTGGAATAAACACATTGATACAATTTTATTCATTCATAAAGTGGATTGCTCTATGGTGTGCAAGTGACTGATATAATTAGTTCCCCAAATATTAAAAAAACAGCAGGCAAAATCTAAATCTAAATAGTGTGTACGTTAAGCATCATAGGCACTGTGATGTTTTGTTCTTCGAAGGATTTGCAGGCATTCACTGACTTGCTATATTATTCTGTTCTTATACACTAGAAATCAACAGAATTTTCAGTCTTGGAGAGTGAAAAAAAGAAGACGAAGGGTAAAAGAACAAAAAGGAAAAAAGAAGAATTTCCAGATGTAGATAAAGAAATTGAATCCATCTTACTTAAGGGGAAAGGTGAGAAGTTATTTTTTGCATGCTGCTCTGAACAGAGATGGTGCTAGATGACCGTGGAATCCATTACTAGAGAACTGTTATGTTTCTGAGGTACAGAGAAGTGACTCGAGCGTATTCTTGAGAACCTTAGCCTTTACTGAAACATATTCCAGGCCTGTATGTGCTACCAAAAATAATACTGCTCCTTGTACTTAGCTAACTGTTGATGCTGAGTTCTTTTTTGTTTGGTATTAGCAACTTTGATTATGCTTTGTCTAAATTTGCATGACTTATTTTTTTCTCCCAAACAGGTAGAAGTAAGGGACCAGAGCTTTACCGCCCATCAGTGAAGTTTGAAGATGTAGGAGGCAACGATGAAACTTTGAAGGTTAGCTTAAGTGTTGATTAAAACGTCATATGAAAAAGGACAAGTGGGAAATCTCTCAGAATTCATCTGTGTGGTGCTAAGAATAGTTGTTTATACCAACAACAACAGAGTTGTTGGGTTTTTTTCCTTTGATTGATTATTCTGAAAGCAATCACTAACGTTGTGTTAATAATCCGAAGTTCTTTTTGTTTTGGTCTGTGTAATAGTATGAACAATTTATAATGCTTTTTTTTTTTTCCAATTTAAATGGAGATATCTTGTGTTCCTAACAGGAAATATGCAAGATGCTGATTCATGTTCGTCATCCTGAAGTCTATCTCCACTTAGGTGTGGTTCCACCACGTGGGTTTCTTCTACATGGACCACCAGGATGTGGAAAGACACTACTTGCACAGGCAATTGCTGGGGTAGGATAGCTCTAGGTTTATCTTTTTCTTTCTTAATTATGTTTAGAAAGAAATAATTCTCTTTCATTGTAGACTAGGTCTTTTCTTCTTTGTTCTCTCTTTTCTCTGCTTGTTCTCTCAATCTAAACTACATTCGTTTTCACTTCCTTAGTTTAAATTCCATCTGCATCTGTACTTTATAGAACCTCCCATGAAGAGGGGATGTGACAGAGTTTTGTATTTGAATTAATTGTGCTCAGGCATTCCCAGGATTGCAATGTTGGTTGCGGGTATTGGGAAGGCTAGAAATGGAAGACAATTTTGGTTAAAATTACCATGGCAAACTTGGCTTTTGCATCCATTTCTGTTCATATGGCAGAATGCCTTCAAACTATTTTTAATTTGAGGTAATTGATGATCTTTTTCAAAGGCACTTTCAGATTTATTCTTCAATACTAAATCTTCAGGTGTAAAAGATGTTGTATTGGAAAATACTTGTCCTTTAGGACAGCCAACATTCCTTCCCCCTGGCAGTACTGTACAGTGTTATTCCTTTCTTTCAGGAACTCGAACTCCCGATGCTGAAAGTGGCAGCAACAGAGATGGTGTCTGGAGTGTCAGGAGAATCTGAGCAGAAACTGAGAGAATTGTTTGATCAGGCCGTGGTGAGACACCCACTGGAAATAACACTGAGTTGTTTGCCCTTTTCTTTGTAAAGATTCACGCTTTGTTGCTGTGGTTTAAATTTGAGTGGACTATTAGTGACAATCTTTATACTGCTGCACACAAGCCATAGTGTCTCCTTTTCTGTGACCAGAATTCCATTGTACTGAGTGTCATGCAGGCACAGACCACAAAGGTCGCTATTCTGAAGTCTTGACAAAAGATAGTTCATAGTATCAGTGTAGTGGGAGCGATGTAAGTTCTTTATCTATTTGGAACGACTTTGAATGATTTCTAAAAATGAAAAAAGCTGTACAAGCTGTTTACAAGTTTTTGTTGTTGTTTTTGTCTGGCTTTGAATTTGAGTTAAGGCTTTTGGCCTGCAGACATTAAGTATGAACTTTGAGACCAATATCAAAGAACGTAAGTTATATTTGAAGTCTTGCTCTGCTTTAATACAAGTGTTAAATACACAGAATGGAGCTATAAAAGTTGTTTTGTAATATTTTTTAATATATGAAATGCATCATAGAAAATATGTTTAAAAAAATGAAATCTGTTGCTTTTCCTATTGTATTCGAATGGATTTTCCACTTGTTTTTTTGCACTTAATTTTTGTGCAGGAAAAAAAGACCATTCCACTGTACGATACGGATGTACTGTGGAATCTTCATAGCTAGGTTGCTTTTTTTTGCCCTCTGTCAAAAGGAAGAAAATGCGAACGGCAGCTAGATGGCGCCGTCGGTGCCTGATAGTGCAGAATGCTTGGGGTTTCAAACACTTTTGACCGGGAGTTCGGACTTTTTTAGATGACCGCTCAAGTGTTTTCCTTCACTATTCCTTTGCACCATAAGTGCTTTTTGATAATGTTAGTAATCTTATATCAGTTCAGTACTATTCTATTATTACACTAATTATTGCTTTATGTTAGAGTTGGCTTTTTATGAATGCAAAGCGCTTGAAATGTTAGAAGACATCTGTGTAGTTTTGTAATTATTAGTAATTCTTGTTCCTAGTTCAGTGCACCGTGTGTCCTTTTCATTGATGAGATTGATGCAATCACCCCGAAAAGAGAAGTTGCTTCAAAGGACATGGAGCGGAGAATCGTTGCCCAGCTCCTAACTTGTTTGGATGGTCAGTTTCAAGAACTTCTATACTAAACTAAGATCTTTCTAAATATCAGTCTCATTATCTTTTTTTCTCCATTAGTGACACATGGTTACTTTAGTGGAGATGGCGGTGATTATTTTTCATATATTGGTGTAGTTTATCTGTTTGTGGGGAGTGCAAAACTTCAAATAAAACCGAGGGGATGTTTCTGTTTTCACATCCTCTCTGTTATGCAGAAAGAATTGATGGGAAAATCTGTCAAATATTGTTTGAAATGCGTGTTTCTGCTTAACTGTGCAAAATGCCTGTTCTGGATCGTGGAAGTAGACGTACGCAGCATCTTAGTGTGCTTGTTGGTTGCTTCGACTGTTCTGAGTGGTACTTTGTGTGGCAGAAACGGAGTAACATATGTATCAGAATAAAGTTGGGAAGGTGGTTATGAGTACTGACTTTCATCCTTCTTTTAGAGCTGAATAACGTGGCTGCCACTGCCCAGGTCCTTGTTATTGGAGCGACTAACAGACCTGACTCACTGGACCCTGCACTGAGGCGAGCTGGGAGATTCGATCGAGAGATTTGTTTAGGGATACCGGATGAAGCAGCAAGGGAAAAGTATGTGGTACAAAACTTATTCGGTATTTAGAAGAGAAAAAAAAAAGGTGTAAATTTACAAACAGATGAAGGAAAAATACTTCTACTACGCTTAGTCCTTTTAGTGCCTGTACGTACTTACATATCAGCACAAGCTGAAACAGCACAGGAAAGATTGTGTGCACTTACTCTGTGTTTTAGTAGCTGTGCCTGCATTTGGAGCTGCTTCCTTTCCTACATGCAAGTCCCGTTTTAGCATTATATTAATGGATTATATATTTCCCTACGTAATTATTGAATTGGGAACATAAACTAAGTATAGCACTTCTGTTAGTCCTCTTGAGCACATATTTTAAGAAGGCCCAGATTCTTCTGTTCTAGTTCTTGTGGAAATATGCCAGCCCAGGCAATGAGCCAGGCTGCAGTTGTGAGTTACTGGCATTTTTTTTTACTCAAAAGATCTGTGGCCATTAGATTAGATTTAAAAACATATATGTATCTTACAACTCTTTTTATTTACAAAGAAACTGCTACTGTTTTTCACAACAGCAGAAAACACATGAAGTGTGAAAACAGCTGTGACTTATCTTGTTGTCAGGGGAAGGAACGTAATGTAAACAGGATAAGTTATTGTAGCTCAAATAACCTTATTTCTAGCTTGAAAAAGCAAATGATTTTGCATGCGGCATTGATATTGTCATTTGTTATTGTCAGCAGTACTGCCATTCTTCCCCCTTTTCATCCCACCCCAGTGCAGATTTATAGCTCTGTAATCTCTGCATTCCTCTCCTTGATTGTGGGAAAACACGCAAGTGGTTAGAGGTTGAAACTGATTAGTGAGAATTCTGATTCTGTGGTATTTCTTATGTTCACGTTAAAAATATGGTATCCCCAGAGACAGCACTGTCTCAGAGGGCATGATTTGTGAATGGATAAGCCATCATTTTATGTAAGCAATAGAGACTGTTCACCAGTTGGAGAGTAATTGCTTTCTCACGTATTTTTGTTCTGTACAATTGTTTGTACTTTTGTCCCTTGAGGTGTACCCTTATAGGAACTATTTACTTACTTATTTCCTCCTTTTCAGTTTTGTTTTGACTTTGGGGCATTTTTCTGTTTGGGAATTTTGTTCCCTATTGTTAAGGAAAAGGATCGTATAGAAACAAAAAAAAAAAGGTGTAAGGAAGCACAGAACTTGGCTGTCAGTTACATGGAGCTGTTCTTTATTAGTGATGTAACTGCACAGGCATGAGTAATTTTAGCTCTTGGCATAAGAATGAGGTAACAGTTTGACAGAATCTCCTTTTAGCTTGTTTTCCCAGTAATTTAAGCTTTATATAGTCAGGTTGGTTTTGTTTTTTTTTTCCAGTCACTAGCTTTTACTCACCGAATGACACTACCTGGTTGATAGTGTTTCTCATTTAAGCACTGAAAGGAAGTATACAGCATCATTTTGTGGCTTTCAGCCTAGTTGCTTCCTACCTGTGTGTAAACTGTTCACACTATACCTCATGTAGGCCAAAAGAGACCTTAAATCATTGCTATCTTTTTGTATGAAAATTTTAAGAAGTCCAGTTTCATCTTTATTTTGCTGTTCTTTGTTTCCCTTCTTAATCAGAATTCTTCAGACGTTGTGTCGGAAACTTAAGCTCCCGGAGTCCTTTGACTTTCTGCATTTAGCACATCTGACTCCGGGTTACGTAGGTGCTGATCTGATGGCACTTTGTCGTGAGGCAGCTATGTGCACAGTGAACAGGGTCCTCATCAACTCTGAGAAGCAGCAAAGGAAATATGTACAGGCTGGAGGAAACACAGCTGAGGAAGGCGTGGGAATAGAAACAGAGATCCTGATGAAAGAGAACACCAAGCAGCTTCCTTCTAAGGTATTTGTTCTTCAAAGTATCTGTCTCTAGCGTCTTAAGAGCTGTGAAAGCCTTTGCTCATAAATCCTTAAACATCTGTGGCCGGTGTAGCATTAAATTTAAATTTAGGTACGTCAGTTCTGAAGCCAGAAGCTTAACTTATAATGGGCTGTGTAATGGGACTGAACTGCGGGCTCCTAAAAACCAGACCTTCTAGAAATCATACTAATGTTTTACAAAAGGTGGGCTTTTGTGATTTGTTGTTTGTGCTGTGGTGTTACGCTGATTTTAAGAGAATTGTAAGAATATCAGACACGCACTGAGGTTTTTTACCAGGCCGTCTGCCTTGTGCTTATTGGAATATCTGTCTTGATGCCTGGGTGTCTTCCCTAACCTGGTATACTTGGAGCTAGCCGAAGTCTAAAAGCGTTTGTGCCATCTACATTTTCCTTCCAGCTGTGTGATTACCTGTATTAATTCCCATGCAGTACATAGTACCTGCAGCAAGTTTGAGGAAGAGGTGTTTAAAAACTCTGAAGAAAAAGCTGGATTAGTCTCTGCAGCTTTAGCTGCAGAGAAAGCATCTGTTAACCTGTGGTACAGCTGGAACTCCATTGCAGGAAATGTTTCCAGTGCCAGAATTATTCTATGCCACAAGCGTTGTGGCGTGAGTGACATGCTGTGGACAGTGAACCTTTATAGGTTTTTGGCCCTATTGCTCAGAATTTTGAGCGTATTGCGTCTCGTATGCATTGCATGCAGGATTCCTAAAGTAGTGAAGTGCAGAAGTGATTTTAAGTCTATGCTGCGATCAGATTCTGGTCTTAGAAGGACTGGCAGAGAAAATTGTTAATCTAATTAACAAAAAGCAGCATAAAAACCTGTAGAGAACCTTTGTGTTAAAGTAGTACGGCCGTACTGCATACCTCCCAGCGTTTCCTGGGGCCTGATGTAACTACAAGAACAGGGGGAGGGACAGGTAGTGGCTGCTTTTATCAACATCACCATGATCAAAGGAATTATTGAGGATAAGGAAGTCTAATCATAACAGAGCCATATTTTGATAGCCGGCGGGAGGTTGACATAGTCTAATACAGGGTATTGTCGTTAAAACAGTAGTATTATATTTATCATAGAAAAATAAACACATAAGACCCTTTTAAAATAATTCGCACAATTCAATAAACAAACCTGTTGGTCTCAGCTATTTCGTAGTTTTTCTTAATGCTTTTGTTGGAGAGAAGAGAGAGGTCTTAGGAGAAAATACGGGGTGCTGTAAACACGCATTGTGGTCAGTTACAGGGCCATCTTAGTTGCAACTAATACCAAGTGACAGCTTTCCCATATTCTGCTGTGGGGAAAAATGTGGAAACTAATGGGACTTTTGCAACTTTTTATTCCCTTTGTCTTATAATGAAAATCCTAGTTTTACTTGAGCTGTGGTATCACACTGCTTTCTTTTGTCCTTTCTATAATTCAAGTGTTCTTTGGTGAGCTGTTTTCTTAGATAGCTTCCCCAGTAAGGAATTGATTTTCAGTAACTAGAACGTACCTGTCTTCCCCCACCGTGTTCTGCAGGATGGAAAATGTCAGAAAGCATTTTGCTGTATCATTATTCTGTTTTCCCAAACTTTATCAGGGCCTAGTTACCAAAACGGGTCTAATCGGCCTGAGGAAATGGACTGATGACTTGAAATCAGATTACATTAAATAAACACAATTTAAATGCACATGTTAAGAGTTCTAAAGGTCTGTATGGAGTTCAGTATTCCAAAGTGAACTTCCAGTTTGACAGAGTTGTGAGGGAAGCAGCAGGAAGAATTTGAGGACAAAATATATGCGCCTAGTTCTGTTTGTGTAGTATTTAAATCAAGACTGCAGTATGTCACTCAGTGCTTTAACTGAGATGAGTTTACATAGTGCTTTCCTGGGGCATTTCTGTTAATGTTAATTTTTCATGTTTTTATGTCCCATGTTATATTATACTATGTCTATATCATACGTGGTAGTTTTATAATAATAAATACCACAGCTGGAGAAAGTATTGCTCTAAAATAGCCATTGGAAAAGGTTCTAAACATCTTAACTTGTGTAATCTTTTCTCTGCATTTCTCTATGCCCTAAGGAAGAATTACAGAGACTTTTAGATTTGCTGAAGAAGCAAGACCCCTTGCCCGAGGAACAGCTGCAGAAGCTGTGCATTGAGATGAATGATTTCATTGTTGCACTGTCGTCAGTGCAACCCTCTGCCAAGAGAGAAGGCTTTGTCACAATTCCTGATGTGACATGGGCAGATATTGGAGCCCTGGAGGATGTTCGGGAGGAGCTGACCATGGCAATATTGGTACGTGTTAATGTTACTTTTGGAGGGCGTACTGTTAATGTATGTTTGCGTTTATTTATTGAAGGTATCACGCGTTGCCCATGAGTTCTAGTGTGCTACAAACTAGAAATATTGCAACTTCTTTATTTAAAATAGATTTTTGTAATTTGCTCTCGAATTTTTTACAAGCCTGGTTCATTTTTTGTATTCAAGGTTTTATTTTTCAATACGTTCGTTATTACTGAAACTTAAGTATTCTAAAAGGTTTCTACTGATAACCTTAGTTAGACAGTTGCTATGTGAAAAAAAATTGAGACTGGTTAGTAGCCTTGCTGCTGGTCATGGGGTCATCAAGGCTGGAAAAGATTCTAGGATCATCTAGTCCAGCTGTGAGCCCATCCCCAGCATGGCTGCTAACCCATGCCCCTTGGTGCCACATCTCCATGGTGCTTGAGCACCCCCAGTGCTGATAACTCCACCACCTCCCTGGGGCAGCCTTTGTCACTGCCTCATCACTCTTGTCTCTGAATAATAATGCTTCTCCCATTTTGGGGGGTATTTATCCATGGACAATTATAAGATGCCAGTTGACTTGGTGTGTTTATTCGTTTAGCCTGTAAAGAATTAGCATAAAGTACTTGCTTACAAATGGATTTTCTTCCAGCTTTGACTGAAATGTTGGCCTTTTGTCACAGATAACCATGGTAACTTGTTTCATAGGCACCTGTGCGGAACCCAGAGCAGTTCAAAGCTCTGGGCCTGACTACTCCAGCTGGTGTTCTGCTTGCAGGGCCTCCTGGGTGTGGCAAAACACTGTTGGCTAAGGTAATGCATTTTTCTGAATGTGTTTAAAAATAATGGAGAGTATTGATGAAGTGGGTGTTTTTTATCAGAACGACTGAATTTGGATGATACTGCCAGGAGTGTCACCCCCATTAAAGTGGAAGTATCACTGTCTCATTAAAAAGAGATCACCTTGCTAAATTCTCCAACCTCTGACTCTTAAATGCATACAGTGATAGTTCATGCTGTTTTCAATAGCTATGTTCCTCTCAAGGTTTTTGTAGTTTCATGGACAGAACCAAGGAATACATGAAAAAATTATTTTCTCTGTATACATCTCTTTTTGATAGGCTGTGGCAAATGAATCTGGACTGAACTTCATATCTGTGAAAGGTCCTGAACTGCTAAATATGGTATGCTCTGATCATTGTGCTTTTGTTAGAAGCAACAGAAGTTGCGTTGTTTACCCTTTGCTTGAAACGTTCAGTAGTGATGTTTTTCTTGTGAAGAGTAAAAAGTTATCTGGGTAGCTTAAATGTATCTTGGTTTAAATTACTGTTTTTGAGATACAAGGCAGATGGAACCTCCTTGAGTGAAGTAGAATTTCTAAATGGCCAACTACATGCATCAGTGGTGTTATGTAGATCAGAAAAACGAACTATAATTCATATCAACTGTGAGAACAATTGACCATTGGTAGCTGCAAGTCAGCAGTTTGCAAAATGTTCAGTTTTCAAGTTTGGAAATGTGTTTGGAGAGTCAGTTCGTCTTCTGAAACCTTGGAAACCAATGACTTTTAATTGATCAGAGTAATTTATGAAGCTTTTATATGTTAACGGATAAAAACACTGTAGTCTGATTTTTATTTGATTTTACTTTTTTGAAGACCTTCATTTAGAAATTGTGATACGTGTTCAGACCTTTTTTGGGTTAAGAGCGTTGAACTGAAAGGAGATGGCTGCAGCCCATTTCTTGGAAGAGTATGACAGTTGTGTGCTGATCAGTAATTTGGAAGCTGAAACCAGAATACTGAATTTGTTTATTCTTTCTCCAAGCCTTTGGATGTAAATCTAGTCCAGTATTGAGTTTGAGACTGTGATTTTTCTTCCGGGCAAAATCATCACGGCTTACATTGTTTCACTGTGATTTGTCACTCGTTTCAGTATGTTGGTGAAAGTGAACGTGCTGTACGTCAAGTATTCCAGCGTGCCAGGAATTCAGCCCCCTGTGTTATATTTTTTGATGAAGTTGATGCTTTGTGCCCCCGGAGGTCTGACCATGAGGTGAGTCTTAAAAGATCTCCTTCAGTAAATTCTCAGTTGCATCTTTTGTGGCATTGTGCTGGCAATATTTTATAAGCATTTTATTTTAAGTTGTGTAAGTTTAATACTTCTGTTGGCATCGTATATGTATTTTAGAAATAATAGCTTGAGAATGTGACTGTCCACCAACTTGAGAAAGCCATAGGAAAAAATGAGGGAGTGCAGTTTAATACCATACTTAATTTCTGGCCAAATCCTGACACTTGTATGCAACTGTAATGCTTACATGAAGTGTGTACAGGTTTGAACCATGTGAATAATGGGTGTATTTGAGACAGGAACAGGTCTGGAATGGATTAGACTTCAGAGCTATTCCACTCATCAAATTTTCTCTCTTGTTTTTTGTTTGGGAGTTGTTACTATGTAGAATCATAGAATCATGTATTCCTAAAATGAACATATGCTTGGAGGGAGTGGTGTTACTTCTACTGCAAACTGTTAGCATGTTGCATGGAAAGATGTTCTGTTTTTTTATTGCAGAGAAAATGCATCCTATATTGTACTTATCTGTAGGCAAATTTATATTTCTATATGTTTAAAGTAGTAATACTTAGAACAACGTTCTTCAAAACTGTGAAGTGGTTTTGCTGTCTAACTAAGACTGTTGTTTTCCAGCTCCTGAGTTTGTGTTTTTTCTGGCTCTTAACTCTAGGATGAAATCCAGATTAATCTATTGAATTTCGTCATGGGCTTTTAGTACCATGGAGTCGATACTTAACTATGAGTTGTTTGTTTCCAGTGAGGTCAGCTGCAGAAGGTTTTTTTTTTTCCCAAAGCCCAAATAATGAGAAATTCTGGGGATTTTAGTTATTTTTGTTGAGGTAGATGGGAGAATGCATAGTACATTTATCTAGGTGTATTTTAGTGAGCCCTTCATTTTAAATGGGAAGGAAAAGCTTTGCCAAGGGGAATTTGTATGGCAAGTATAGAGATAGCATAAATTTGGAGTAGAAACAAGCTGAGGATATGATAGTAGAAACTCAGAATGCAGCTGTATTAAGGATGCTAAAAAGCAGCTTTCTCAGAGTAGTATTTCTGTGGGGGAATGAGTACATCTTTTGTTTCTTTTATTTTCAAGTACTTACGTTCTCACTGTTTTTGTTTTCCGTTTGTTTCTTTGTTTGGGTTTTGTTTGTTTTGGCCAATTTCTCCTTTTAAAGTCAGGAGCCAGTGTTCGAGTAGTTAACCAATTGCTCACAGAGATGGACGGTCTGGAGAATCGTCAGCAGGTTTTCATTATGGCTGCCACAAACAGGCCAGGTGAGGACCCAAAAACCGTAAGCAAGGGAGGCATAAAATCAACCATTCTTACTTCTCTTCTTGTGAAATCACGTGTTCTTATGTGTTTGAATTTAGCAATCAGCCTTGCTCTGTGCTTAAAATTACAGTATGTCATCAAATCCCAACCTTTCCTGATCAGTGTATTTGGTTTCCGGATTTCAGTACAGAGAGAACACTGATTTTATCATGATGGAAAGCTTTGACATTCCTGAAAGGGAAGCATCATTCCTTTGTTTAAACAAATATTAAGTGCATCTAATGAGTGAGTTTGACCAGAG
Organism: Oreortyx pictus; assembly: GCA_036925125.1. NCBI lineage: Eukaryota > Metazoa > Chordata > Aves > Galliformes > Odontophoridae > Oreortyx > Oreortyx pictus. The sequence goes on from JAUPFR010000002.1 coordinate 16,824,433, forward strand.
CGTAAATACTAACGTCTATGTTACATGGTTTTGATTTTTCAAGTTCTGTGGAGAGCTTGAGTCCCAGTGGTTGAGGAAAAGCCCAGATCTGAACTAACAATGTGACAGGAATTTATTTATAAGAAGACAGGAAACGTAGATCTGTTCTGAATTGCCATATGGGCTTTGCTTTGTGAAACTCCATTACTGCAGCTTTTGAGTTAGTGTGAGCTGTGTCGCTCCTTGAATGCAGGCCATGCATTTGTTTCCATAAAAAAATGGATGAATGCACCTTTAGCCTGTGTCACTAACTTCAGATTGTTGGATGAGTAGCAAGTGCTGTTTTCTCAACATGTAAAATGGAAACAGTATTTTCCATACCAGTATTGTTAGAGAGTTTTTGAATGGAAAATTTAAGTGCATGGTGTTGTAATACAATCCCTATTGAGAGTATTTGTTTGGATTATTACAATTGATCTGTTGTGTAAACTTTATAATCTCATCTTAATGCTCAGCAAAACTTCCTTCTGCAGAGAGAAACAAAAACAGGAAAGTACATTTGTGCCAAGAGAAAGTACAATCTAACACTGAGCACAGAAGTACAGGAAAGATATTCTTGTCTATGCCTGCCATGGCAGTGATTGTGTTTAAACCATGGTTCATCTGTCTGGATTACATTAGTACATCATCTTAAAAGGTCATTTTCTTTTTTTCCTCCCATGCTGTCACATTCACAGTAGTTGGCTTTATCTACCCTGAGCGTCTATGACCAGAGGCATCTGTCTTGGGAAAAAAATAGCTTATGCTCAAGCTAAAAGTAGTGGAGCAAATTTTAACGTATGCATTCATTCTCCTTTCTGCCCTCTAAGTACATGTGACAGTATAACTTGAGCAAAACTGTGCACATCTTTCGAAAGAGGAAAAAGATCACTCTGTAATAGGACTGGGTAGCTGGAATCTCAGGAGTTAAGCAGATATTTTTATTTTCAGTTGCAAAAAAAAAAAAAAAAAAGAAAGGCACAGCTGTGCTTCCATGCTACTGGTTATACTGGTTATAGGTTTGTTTGTTTGCTTGCTTTTAAACATCCATACTATGAGGATCTGCAATTAAACTTCCCATTTCTTCTACATTAGTATACATGAGTGCATGTTGTTTGTCTATTAGCTACACTTTGTCAAGAGCATCTAATTGTCTGGGTGTTAACAGCTTCATTTGGAATCCTTGCTAGTTTTTAACTTGACACTTGAGTCTGACTTTTCAACCTTTACTTTTCAATACGTTTTTTGCTATACTGCCCAAGACATCTGTAGCCATTACAGACTTTGTTATATTAAAAATATTATATGTTACATTAAAAATTATATTAAGTATATTTAATTATTAAACTGTGATATTAAAAATACGGTCATATATTTTAAATTAAATTTTAAATTAAATATTATATTAAAAATACCATTTTCTGTACCTTCAGTGGGTGCTTCTGTGACTTTGGTATTCACATTACTGTAGTACGTAGAATATGGATTTTTAGAGTCCCATAGAAGTAGAGCAAATAATACCTTCATCATTTTTGCAGATGGGGAAATGGGGCATCAAGATGCTAAGTCATTTAGAAGCATTAGCCAAGCATTTGTGCTGAGACATGGACAGGAATTCCAGGAATTCAGGTCTTTCCCAGATTATATGCCCTGTGTATGTCTCTTGTTGTATCTGTACTGCTAGGTATTTATATCCTGATCTGCTGTTGGTGGAGGTTTGGTAGCAAAATCTGTGGTGCTAAAAGGCTGCTAGAGATTTCTGTTACGTTTAAGTGTTAAACCTTTTCCTAAAAACATTTGTGATGATTTTTGGTTTCTTCTTTAGTCTGTAGTATTTCTTGGGAAACGAATTCTGTACCTTAGGGGTTTATTTTGTGTTTTCATAGGTATCTTTTATTACCATCCATAAAATTAACTGAAATTAATGTGTAGTGGAAAAGCCAACAAGTAAGATTAAGTTTACACATGGGTAATTAAGATCAGCCCTACATATTTGTGAATTAATCTATCATGGTGGCTTTCATGCACATTTGCAGGGGTTAATATAGATAAAATTCTGTATAGCAGAATAAAACAAAAAGCTATTTTTTCCTTCTTACACAGTGTCATGAAATTCTTCACTCGACTGTACTAGGTCTGACACAAAAAATGTTCTTCTACTGTATATTCAAGGCGAGTTGTCCTCATTTGTGACCAGAGGAAACTAGTGTTTATAAGACATTTTTGACTAGATGTAGCTTAGCTGTACTGGGTAATAATGTCTCCTCCTGAACAGAGATGAAACTATTTCAGTCAAATATCTTATTGCTCAGAGCTTCACATCGTGGCATAAAAGCTTTTTTGGATTTCTATACCATTACCTCCATATATTACTTCTCATGTGCATCCTTTCCTAAGGATATATCTCATTTCTGGATCATTTTGTCTTTTTCCCCCCATCTAAGATATAATTGACCCCGCTATGCTGCGCCCTGGCAGACTGGATAAAACGCTCTACGTGGGCTTGCCACCTCCGGAAGATAGACTTGCTATTTTAAAGACAATCACCAAGGTGAGTATTTGGAAGTAAATTCCTACCTCGAACCTTGGTGGAATGATTTAATACAAATTATACTTTACAAAAAGAACTGCAGGATCCTGCCTCATGAAGCAATTTAAAATATTCCACACAGCCATGAGAATACACCATCGGCCACGTCTGCTGCTAAATTTGCTCTAAGGGTTGATAAATCTTGAGTAAGGCAAACCTGTTCAGCATAGAAGCTACTGCCTTTACAGTCAGAATTTAAAGAGATTTAATTAAAAGATTCCTATCTCTGTGAGTAAAGGGCCCGTAAATGTTTTGTAAACGTTTTGAGGGAGGAAGGAGGTTTCCTCACATTCAGTAACAGGATTCAATAGCTCCAGCTGTATTTGCTCAACACTTAATTGTGACACTAAATTCTCTTCAGGAGTAATGGGAAGCACGTGATGGTGCAAGCTGTAGGTCCAAGTAAATGTTAAAATTTAAGAAATGGTTAAAATGATGAAAGATTTTAAATATTTAAAAATGTGAAAATGTTGAAATACAAAGAGCAGTCTTCGTGGGGCCTCCTTGTTGTGCTGGCACATTTCACCACATACTGTAAGGAATTACATCTTTTATTTTGCAATTTATTTTAGAGGGTTTGAAACATTCTTCAATAATGGGGCTTTTAAGATTGTTCTGACTTGAAATGCCTCCTTCTTCTGGAAGAAGTGGGTAATGGTCAGTCATTAGACTTTTTAAACAGAATGGGAGGATTCTCTTTTTTTTTTTTTTTTTTTGCATACAGGTATTGATTCTCACTGTTGTGAGAACTTTTGGACATTTGTAACTATCAGTTACAGATCAAGTTAGTGTGCCACTCATTATTTTTAAGAAAACAATGCAGCAAAGCTTGGTTCAAGACTACGTGTGAAGAAAAGGTGGTATTAAACAAAACTGATCCTGTCGGTCTCATACATCACTTGCTCACACTCTCACAGCCACATGTAGTCACCAGCATGCACACATCCAAGTGGAATGGCCAGAACCAGGTCACCGAAGATAAGGAATTGTGAGTGTTCTGACCTCACTTCATTTCATGGCTTCCTCTTGACTAGCAATGGCAAACTGATTGGCAGAGAAAACTGTTTTCAAGTCAGAGAGTTCAGAATCTTAGTTCAGCTGTCATAAATCTTGGTGCGGTTGCTGCAAATGGTCCGTGTTCTCTTCTTCTGAGTAACTTTATGCATACAGTCTGCACCACACCAAGAGGGGTGGTATATCTGGTATGGTAACCTTGTCATTATCCTGTTATCAGAGAACAGATTTTCTGCTGTGACCTTATCTGATTCTGGTCCTCCTTGTTATCATAAACGACACATTGCACAGTGTTTACCAGCTTGGTTCCTGTCTTTAGTTATCCATGCATGCTATTTTTGGAATGCCAGACTTTTCCATGCATACTTAATTCATATCGGTCAATGTTTTGGCTACAAATCTTCATAGTGAATAAGATGCTAAGTCGTTAATTGATTCTTTTTCTCAGTTTTTAATTAAATGACCACGAGGGTAATTAGAGAGCTATAGCACCTTTTCAATGGGTTGTTCAGCCTGGAGAGGAAAAGGCTCTGGGGAGATCTTATAAGTGGCTTTTCAGTACTTCTTGGGGGTCAACAGGAATGATGGGGAGGGACTCTGTAGGGAGTGCAGTGATAGAACAAGGGTTAAAGGTTTTAAGGAAGATTTAGGCTAGATGTTAGGAAGAAATTCTTTACTCAGCAGTGAGGCACTGGCACAGGATATCCAGAGAAGCTGTGGATGCCCCATCCCTGGAGGATTTCAAGGCCAGGTTGGATGGGGCCCTGCGCAGCCTGGGCTGGTGGGGGGGCAGCCCTGCCATGGCTGAGGGTTGGGGCTGGATGATCTCCCAACCCAAGCCACTCCATGATTCTGTGATTTTAAGATGCCAGCAAAAATGAGATACATTCCCTGAGTGAATCTTTTCCTTGCTTACTTCCACGCTCGTTCCATAATGCTGCTGTTGTTACTACTAGTGCATTTACAGAGTTCTTACAAAGCTAGGTAAAGGTCAGTATAATCAGGCACTCAGATAAAAGAGAAAATGCTTTCCAGATGTGAGAGGCTGCTGGGTGATGACAGCCATTCCCAAAAATCCTAGAGGAATACTTGCACAGTACTGTTGGAGGAAAGCCTGGATGCTTACGAAGGCAGTGGGAGGAGTAGAAAAGGGAGTTGTGGGAGCAATAGGCTGTAAAGAAAACAGGATAGGTGGAGTCGGAAGGTTCCAGTTTTATTTCAGTTAAACTGTACAAATTAGTCATTTTCAGATTGCATATTAATCATGCAAGAGAAGCATGTGTTCACATGTCTAAGTTACCACTGTGCTGACATTCCTGCAAGCTCTATCAGCTCCTCTGGTGCTGAACTTGTCTCTGGAGTAGGCAGATCATCCCACTCACAAATGCCCTATGTATTCTACTCACGGTAATTGGTAAAATGTCTCTTGTTAGTAGAGGTGTCTCACTGCCTTGTGGTCTTGTGCAACAATTCTTAAAATATCCCGTATGTGATTGTATAGAGCTTCCTTGTGCCCATGTGGTCTCTTCTCCTTTCAAGATGTTTCAAAACGAGGCTGTTCCCGTGTCTCAGTTTCTTCCCTTCAAGGTGGTATTCTACCCAAGGTTCATTAGAGATCGCTCCCTTATCTGCCTAGGCCCCCCTCCTCAATTATTCAGCTGTCAGTTTCCTATTGAACACTTTCGATTTGTCGCTTGCTGTACACTGTATTTCTTTATCTTGAAGGTGTTTAAGGTATGTGGTATTTTAGTTCACCTGAATAAGTCAGAAAAGGATTATATGGATTTGTGCATTTCTGTCAAATGAGTTAAATTCCTTGGCAGAACTAAATCAGTCCTACCAAAAGATGTCCTTTGTGATCTAAATTCAGGTATTACTTCATATTGTAGACATCTACAGTCTTTATATTGCCATGATAGTACTTTACTGTTGTCTGAGAGTGATAAGGAGATCTATGGGCTTACAGCATTTGAAGTGATTTTGTTGGCTGGTTTTATTTATTTGTTTCTGCCGCTTCTGTGGTCCCTGTGGAGAAAGCAGTACTAATATGCAAGAGTAATGTCAAAAAGTCTACTTTGTGTATAAACTCATGGAATCCAGAATGAAAACCTTCCGGGTTTGAAAGTGTGTGTTTGTCTGGAACATAAAAGTAATACAATAATTAAGTTTTAAAGGTGATGAGGCAAGACTAAATCTCCATCCCTATTGCTGAGCTATATGATTTCAACATGCAATAAAACTGGAGGAAGTGCAGGTATACAATGCTGTTGATGTAACCAGCTATGTAAGCATGTCTGTCTATGGCACGGTGTAACCATGCTGTGATAAGCTGGCCATCATTCTGACAACTGAAAGTCTAATCTGGTGGTGGGAGGTTAAAACTAACGTTGCAAATTATTTTGTAATTAAATGCTTTTAAGGCTGATGATCCTTCCTGTCAGTTCCTGTCAGGATGTGAAAACAGTGCTAGTATTTGTGGATATTTCAGAGGGCTTCTCAGACTCTTTTATCCCAATTTGGTAAGATTAATCACTTAGGAGATGGCATGTGTGAAAGAAATGTATATATATATATATAATAATAATCAAAACAGAAACTTATGTTTTTATCATCCCGTTGTCACAACTCATTTAGGATGGCACCCGGCCTCCACTAGATACAGATGTAAACCTTGAAGAAATCGCTTACAGTCTGCAGTGTGATTGCTATACGTGAGTACTTCCTTATTCTGACTTTAATATTAGTGTGCAGTAATGCATGATCATTTGTGCTGATTTTCCTACATCCCTTTGTGCATTTTTCCAAGGAGTCTATGGATGCTAAAATCTTTGTCATCTCGAATAGCCTTCTTCATCTTGTAAATACAGATCGGGAGAGACTGCTTTTTCATCTTAGCTTTGCTTGACTTTTTATTTCTTGCATCATCTGAGGATAAAAGAGCCCTGTTTAAGTTGTTGATCCATATACAGTGATGATGAAAGCAAGTAGGTTAAACGACCAGAACTGACTTGTTCTCATACACAGCTGAAAGAAATGTGTTTGACGCAGTAATAGCGAGGGCCTAGTCCAACCTGGGCTTTGTGAGTACTGACATATGGTTTTCAGAAAATCTTGATAGCCATCTCTGTCAGAGTAATTTGCAACGTCAGTGCTTCACAGAGCTCCAGAAAGTTTTAATCTGTTAGATCTTTTACCGTTTGTGTTAACAGTTGATGATTTTCTGGAGTTCGCAAAAGATGATGACCTGCCCGATGTCACAGGATTGCTTTTGAGTTTCAGAAGTGGAGGTTACCACCAGTAATCGTTTTTAGTTTGTCTGTGTTTTAGATCTAGGAAAGAGGAACTCATGTTCTCTCCCCACCCTGGGGCAGAGAGGGTGGGAGTGTCTAAATACAGGAGTATTCCTGCCATCACCAAAAGAAGCATGGGGAGTTAATTGCGAGTGCTTTACTTAGATCAGAAGCTGGAAACTGGGAACAAATATTTCAAAAGACTGTTCTGACCACATTTTCTGGATGTTATTTTAAGAGCATGTTACTTTATCTGGAGATTTAGCTTTGGGCAATCAACTCTGTGTTGTAATAATGGCTGATTTCATTTGAATCTTTCATAAGACCAATTTAAAAAAAAAAAAAAGTATCATGTTCCCACCAAGTGCACAACGTTAAACAATTCCTGGATATTTTTGATGGTGCTGGGTGGATTTTGCTTCTTCCCTTGATTCTCATTCATTGGTCTAAATCTGAGGCTGAAATCTGGAGGGCTTCATTCCATAATAGAGCTTGCAGCACTGGGTAGTCCTTCAACCTCTTCCCAGTGTTTGTACAATGGTGCTTCTCTGGAATATTTTGCTTTCCTCCTTTTCTGTGCTCTTTCTGTTGGATAGAGGGAAGAATGCAACAGTGTACAAGAAATAAAAGGACAATGTAGCCCACTGATGGCATTCTAAACGTTGATGCATTTAGCTCTGCAATTAAATGATTTTCAATGTCTAAGTCTGCAATGTATTCTAGGTTTTAAAGAGAAACTGCAATGATTATTTAATTTCTCATAGCTTTTAATGTAATTCACGTGGTAGGTACTCAAGAAGTTTTTGCAAATTCCCTTGCCTTTTGCCAATCTCCTATAAATACTTGTAGTGCCTGGCACATCTATAGATGAGAGAAGCTCATTCTAAAATAACTCGTTCTGGTTTTGTATGCAGAGGTGCAGACCTTTCTGCTTTAGTGCGTGAGGCTTCAATCTGTGCGCTGAGACAGGAAATGGCCCTCCCGAGTGCTAAAGGCAAGAAAGGTAAGGAAGCTTTCCAGAAGTCCTAACTCAACAGTGAGAAGATAAATGGAACATTAAGTGTTTAATGCCAGCACAAATGTGTGTTTGCTTTCAGTAATGGTTGATAAGTATTGATCCAAACAAAAATCAAGTCAGATTTGTTTTCAGAAAATGTATGAAATAGTTATAAGGGAGAGGAACAGGAAAAAAAAAACACTTATCCGGGGGCTCACTGATTCTTGTGAACTTAATAAAAAGTCGGTGTTAAACGGTAGTGTGGGCAGATACCGTATGTGCCTGACTGAATACATCTTCACCCAATTTTCACATAATTACCAAAGGCTAATTATGCTGATCTGTTTGCAGATCTGAGTGCAGCAGTAATTCCAAGCCAGCCTTTGGTACACAATTATATTGTGTAATGAAGTACAAGCATTCAGTAGTAATGGCACTAGGAGAAGCTGAGTGTTTTTGATCTTAGGTGTTGAGCTTATCGGTGGCTCTTGCCAGGACTTTAACAGGGAGTTATAAATTGTTTCAGGTGTAAATTTTGTCTTTTGATGTATCTCTGAGTCATTTTTCTTCCTTCCTTCGAGTGCACTCAGATAAGAAAAATGCAATTGAAAAGTGCAGCAATTTGTGTGCATATATATTTTTTCCCCCAGTAATTTATTTTGTTACTTTAAGTAAAAATCAAAATGTAATGCTAAGATGGAAACTCGAGATGTCAGATGGCCTCGGAAAATATATTGAGCTTTCATTATGCTTCTGATTTCTGAGAGTCACGCTGGAATTTTAAGGGTTTTGAGTCATTCTTTTTGATCCTCTTGCTGTAAGAGGAAGTGAGCAATTTGATTTAGAGGGAGAAAAAGAAAAAACTATTAAGATATTACAGTGTTGTCTGAAGGGATTACTTTGCTCGCTCTAGATTTTTAGATGTAAACTCTTGAACTTACGCTGTTTGTTTGGTTTCGTAACTATTCCAAATGGAGCAGATTTGATTCAGAGATGTTATTCACTTGAGTTCAGTCTAAGTCTGGGGCTGCAGCCTGACCTGACTTGTATCGATTGATGGCAGCCAGGAAGTCCATCAAACGGGCACAGATCGATCCACATTTACAGCAGCTGTTTGTTCAGGATGCCGCTGGTTTTGGATTTCCAGGATGTCAGCCTTAGCTAGTATGAAAGGCTGTAAAGTAGACTTTGATTTGTAGCCTTGTTCATCTTCATCCTCAGAAGGGAAGTGTGCATACACGGTGTGGGAGTTTCTTCCATCAGTGCTACTACAGGACACACACAGCTGACTCTCCTCCCACACTGTGTAATGTGACTGTAGGTTGATGCTCCCTGTCTCTGGTCAGTCAGTCCCTAAGAATCACTTAGCTGAGGTCAGGGCTGCTGCTTTCTATTGTGTAGGGATATCAGATGCAAGGAACCACCGAGGTTCCCCTCCCTGAATAATTCATGTTTAAATCCACAGCCCTGTTCCATAGTTTGCTTAAAGGGACACTTCTGTAGTGAAAAAGGAAAGGTTTCCTTTTTGTGACATTGCATATAAGGATCAATAAACTGTACTTGTAAGCTCCTTCAGAACATTTGGGTAAATATGATCTGCTTCTGATGACTTACTGTTAACATTCCAGTATATTTTTAAACCAGTCTACTTAGAATCTGCAGAGGGTGTGGTTTACCAGCTGACATAAAGTTCTACATCTCTGCTGTTGAATCTGAAAAGCAGTTCTGGTCCTTGCTTGATACTTCCAAATTAAAAGTCGTATAGGTAACAGTTATCCTTTACTCATCTAGAAGAACAAGAAAAATAATCGTATTTGTAACTCAAGTTTCATACTCTTAAACAAATATAATGCTTAGAAAGAAATGATGTTGGTCTCTGGGATTATATACAGCATTGGAAAGAAGACAGTTTTTTATAAAAGACAAGTGACCACGCATACTAAATTACCCAGACTAAATGGCTCCGCAATCACAAAAAGCAAGGCAGGCTATGTGAATGCAAGTAGCAAAGCATTGTACCTGCTGAGAGGTGAACTATTGTACCTAGCAGTAGATTAGAGTATGCTCGTACCTAGTAGTCACAGATAATACACATAGATTTGTATCTCAGACTATTTCACCACAACTTGTGGTAGTCATGCCCTTATTGTTTTCGCTCATTGACTAATGCTGTTTTCTTTTTATTCTCCCTTAAGCTGAGACTGTATTTTGTTTAATAATTAAATCTAAGTGACTTAAGAACAGAAGTGAAAGCAAACAGTGCTCATTGCTGTCTTTTTATATTTAACGGAGTTTTGATGACTCACTGTTAAAGCCATTTGGCTTCCATGAATTTGAGCTTTTTCTCACTAACAGTGGATGTTGGCTTGGGAAAATAAGATACTTGCATTCAAATGTTAAGTTTACACCTTTATTTTTTACTAGCATAACTTTGTAGCATAGAGGGAATCTGAATAAAAGCTTCAGAGAGCCAAGATGAGCAGCAGCAGAGTTGTACCTTTAGTTCCATGAACTTTATCTGCATCACAGACAAGTTCTCATGTTTAGGCACTTCCACCTGCTCTGCAGTCTGTGCTATGCAGCAGAACTTAATGTTTTCCTCGACTCTGATGTCAAATATATTGAAAAGTTGCAAGTCCCCACATCTGCACATCCTGTTCACATTACAGAGATGTCTGCAAAGATATTGGCAGGATATATCCCCGGAAGCCAAAGGTTTCTTAAAGAAACGCGTGAAAAATGCACCAAATTAACTCTAGGCATACTTCTGTTAACCTCTCCCATTGCTAGCCGTGCACGTTAGCATTGTACTGAATCTCTGTGATAGTGGTGTCTAGATTAAAGAAGGGTTGCTTTCTCAGAAGAGAACAGAGGAGCCCATGATTTATTTGAGGTGTGCTTACCTGGTAGCAGACCAAACAAACCAAACCACAAACCTGTTCCAGAAGTAGGGTTAGGAAAAGTTACTCTAGGCTGCAGCCTTAGGGTCAGAAAGGGGATGCATACATACAGTAAAAAAACAACAACACAGCAACTGAAAAAGTAAAGACAGCTTTCAGTTCTGGTTGAGGTCAAAAAAGACAATAATATGAAGTGAATTATTGAGGAATTGAGCATCCTGTGGTAGTATCTGGATAGCGATCTAGCTATTTAAATAAACATAAGCTATAAATATTAATTTATATATTTAAACAACACCTAGAGACTTAAATGAGTGACATTCCATAGGGAAGCTTGATATTAAACACATCTAGATGGTAAAGGGCATAAGTAGAAGCAGCAAGATGAGCACATGGAATTAGTTTTCATGAATGCTGCATTAAAGTGCATACAAAAAAAATCACTTGTCACTTGCCTGCAGTTTCATTGTGTAACACGTTCACTATTTTTTTAAGGAGAAATCAAGATTTCCCGTAAACACTTTGAAGAAGCTTTTAGAAAAGTGAAATCTTCAGTGTCAAAAAAGGTAAGAAGAGCTTTGCCCCTCTGAGAAGGATCCTCTCTGTTTGCTAGACTGGTAGAAGTACTTCAGATAGTGAAATACATGCAGATATACTGCAAACTACTGACACTACCTGTTTCTGCATTAAACAAAAAGGATTTATTTCAGAAATTCAGAGAGGAAAGTCTCCCTTATCACCTACAGATATGCGGTGCTTTGTGCTAAGTGCATTACTGCACTGCCAAGGTCAGCCCTCAGTGTAGGACCTTCAACTCCTAACTGATGTTTCCAGACTAGTTATTCACATGCCCCTCACCTCTTGGATGAATATTCCCCGAGTGTAAAAGTCAAGGCATTACACTTTGCCCCCACTGTTTTTCCCAAATGGAAGTGCACCTAAAGGTGCTCGGCCGCCTCTGATAAGGTGCAGAACGCATCATTTTGAGATAGGACGTAAGTTAAACTTTATCATCTTTGTTTTTATCGGTCTTTCAATGATTTGCATTTGTCAAGGAAGTTCATTTTACAAGTTATCTTATGACTAGTCAACTATTTTGAAATGAAAGTTGCCCAATTATCTTAATTACTATAATTGAAACGATAATATAGAAATTGCTGTTAATAGCCCTTCCCGTACACCCAAGAGTGTACTGTAGTCAAAATAACTTTGAACTATAAAGGACAAGATACTCATCTTGCATCTCCAGCTTCTATTTCTTAGCTGCTAGATCAATTTAATCAAGCAGATCTCTGCATACTCTGTCAGTACTGGGAAAACAGGTGAATATCATGAAGTCACTTTTGAAGCCAGATATCTTTTGAATGCAGTTAATTTCAGTAGAACTTAACTTTCAAGTATTCGCTTCCCCAAAGCTGTTATTTTGAATGCTAGAGAAAAGGGGTAAGGAACAGTTACCATTAACTAAGACCAGCAAAAGATGTTCTCGTCTGTTTCTGGCAGAAGGGGATGAGAAACTGACAATTTGGGAGTGATATTTTGAGCCTAGCACGGCAACATGAATTACAACTCTGCCAAAGCCTTCTGTTAACTACGTATCACCAACTACTGCTGGAAAGCCTCACTTACCAGGGCAGTAGGATCTTCTTTGCCTTTAGTTGGCTTTCTTTTTGGTCTAGCTTTTAAGCGTTGCATGTTTTTACCACTGTCTGAAGTCTTTCTCCTGTTGTTTTCACACTTAGGATCAAATAATGTATGAAAAACTGCGTCAGTCACTGTGCAGGTGATGCATTCTCTCCAGAAAAGACTGAGTCTGTGGAGTGTTTTGTAATACCCGTGCCTGACTTCAAGAGACAGGTTGGAAAGAAGCTGCACCAGATCTCCCTCAACTTATCATGCACCTGAAAAAAAGGTCACTGTAATTACTGCTGTAAACAGTCCTTAATTAAACTGCTTCTAGAGCAGAAGATGCAATATACATTTTCTACTCATTGCATTTAGTTTAAAAGTAAACGTTTGTAGTACTAAAGATCTAAGGCCATTCTGCATTAGTGTTTGACACCCTTAATCAGAATCAGCAGACAGGCTAACTCTTCCAAGCTCCTACTGCTCAAAAAGGTGTCTTCAGTTGTTAATGAAAGCACCTATGTTTTCAAGAGCGAGGATTCTGGGAGGACTGCATGGAGAAAAGAGTTGTGAAAGGAGATTGGGAATATGGTGCAGCGTGTAACACTATTTCCAAACAGCATGATTAATAGTGACACACTGTGCCAGCACCACTCCGAGCTTCTATCACCTTTTCTTCACCTTATGAAAATGAGCTATACAGAGACGGCTTAGAAGTTACCCAGAAAATCTTGGAAATCTCAGAAATGATTTAATGGCTACTTTAAAGGGACTTGAAATTAAGTGTTAGCAAGCTTACTTCTTTTCTTTTTAAAGACAAAACTGTTGTATTAACTCACAACTGAGAAACGGCCTCAGTCAGCAGAAACACACTCGAAAGATCTCATTCTTGTACGTGGTGTAAAAGAGCCTCATTTTGCTGATCAAGTTCATTCTTCCAGATACCTTAAAAAACATAAAGAACATGTGCTGCATCAAACAGCCATTTTGGAACTGCAAGCAGTTCCACCTTGAGGTCCAATAATTCCAGCCATCATTTTTTTTAACCTGCTGGTAACATGCTTCAGTTTCAAACAAGAAATAAACTACCTACAAAACGTCTATCAGGAAGAGAAGAAAAGTCTGTGATGCAACTTCAGTGATACAGTTCCAAGAAAGGATGCCAGATATTTCTGAAAAGGTGTGGCAAGCAAGCCACTCTTTCACAACTGAAAATAACCACATGGATGTTTTTCCTTTATATGTCTGTGAAGGAGAAAACCCTGCAATCAGCCTTCAGTAGAGCTGTAGTTAACAAGCTTATGAACAAGTCAAATCCTCAAGCCCTGGCATATACAGTAAGAATTCTCTCCTCCTTTTCTCCCACCATGGTATTATTCCTATGCATATACATGAAACAAGAAAGTAGGGTAGAAACAAGATCAAGGAAGAAATATTATGTAAATAATAGTAATAATAATATTATTCAAGTAGTGATAACTTGTCTTGAAGCATGTGTATCTGACCATTCCTCTCAAAATGTGGCAATTGAGAAGTAAACTGGGTGCAGGAGGATTTGAAGTTCCAAAAAAACTTGAAGTTGAGAGAAAAAGATCAAGTGTCCACATCACTTTTGCTTACCACACCTGTGCTACTTTTTTTGTAGAGGAACAGGAAAGCATTCAACTGTACTGCTTGACTGTTCACACAAGGAAGCACTATACACACACTGCTTTTTCTTGGGAGAAGTTCTGCTTAGGCTACAGCATTCATCACTGACAAACAGCTGATGGGAGAAAATGCAAGATTGCTTGTGCCTGTACATGGAAAGCAGGCGTTACTTTGAGAACAAACAAACCTGTTCATACAATGCAGAGACCACGATTTTGTTCTGCATATGCAGCTCCTTGCTTACTAGCAGATGTGCCTAGAGGAAGTTTTCCCTCTAGTTATCTTATTTCTGCTGGGACAAGATCAAGAAAAAGTTTATCATGCCATCCTTCCCTCCCTGTTCCTGAGGCTAGCCACATATCTAAATCACAATGACTCTCTACCAAGACATATTAGGTGGTGGCTTAAGCATGCATAGGGAGCAGAGATGGTTCAGGGAACTCAACACTTTGAGTTGCTGGTGTTGCTTCAATAGGAAGATTGGGAACATTTTTGTCCTTAAAGTCTTGTTTACTGTTGCAGGCTTGATGGAAATACAGGATTCAACACAATTGCACGTGTGCAGCTGCAGATCACTACACTGAAGGCATAGCTGTGTGGTAGCAGGCAAGGGTCACTACTTGAAACCAACTTCTCTATTCTTCGTCCAACAGAGTGGGTATGGCAGCCTGCAAATTCATCCATGGTACTGGCACTTTAAGCAAAGGAGAAGCGCCAGTGACCAGACAAGTAAATAGCACAAGGCCACCTTACTGGTTGTCGAACTTGGTTATATATTGAAAGGCAGCTTCAGGTTCCACTGCAGCACGCCACTTCATCTGGTGTGAGAACAAAGGACACAGGGGCGGAGACACTGCTGAATTCGTTATGTAACAGTGCCTGTTAACCTAGAAAACATCACTTCTCAGCACTTACAGATTTTAAGTTTGTGTTATGTACTTACCAGCTACATTTAAAGACTTAACTGAAAGGTTTTAATATAGATACAGAACCAGAAACCACAACTACTTCCCAGCTGACACACGGCTCTAAGTAAAAGTCTTGCCCTGGATCTGAAAGTATGGAGTCATGCAGGCAGAAGGGTGCAGCCATTTAATCTGGGATAATTTGGCTACTGTTCTGGAACAGACAGGTTCCACAGCAAAACTAGAATGCCAGAGGCAAAAAGCATTTTGAAAGAGGAACACATCCACACCTGTCCTGTGGGAAAACTGCCTTGAATCAGACTCTGGGATGCATTACTTACTCCACTTAAGCAACTTCAAATAATTGGGGGCAGGGGAAGGAAGCATGGAGAAGCGTGAAAGGCAATTTACCCTGAAAACTGCAAGTTGCTCTGAAAGCCCTGAGGGGCACTGAGAGCTCTGCACTATTTAATTGCAGCTACAATACTTGGATGACATTTAGCAGTTGACCCTCAGTCAGCTGTGTTTTGACAGCTAAACTCCAGGCTGATTTCACATAAAGGAAACGTTTAACTGACCAACTAATAAGATGCTTTAGTTACACAGGACAGAATAAACTCAAACAGTTTGCTAACTCCATCTGAATAGAAGTAGTAATAACTGTCAAGGTCCCTAGTGCACTTTAGGTTGGCTTAGTCACTGGTTAGCTGTTGCTGCCCCAACTTCAGGTTAAGTGTTTCAAGAACTGTACCAAGCTGTTTCTGCCAGATAGATTTTAATAACATTAATGAAAACTATTTAGTTCCTTAACAATAACTACACTGTGCATATGAATAAGTTTGTTAGTAATTCTTATTTGTTTTGCACCTTTGAACTGAAATAGTTATTAATTGAGAACATATCCAACACAAATGATCTTAATTCTTTCTCACAGTGGTTCAAAAGAGTTCTTAACCTTCTTATAAAGAATTAAACTATACTGCAGTATAGGTCAGCTCTGAGATGATCTGCTTCTGAAGTTAGATGCGGGTAACTCAGGCAATGCAGAGATTAAACACCTTTGAATGGCAGTTAACCCTGCTTGCAAAAATCTTATGACAGCTTAGATCCAAATGTTAAGTCCTATTGACTCAGATTAACCTAGTGTGCAAGTGTTCTTCAAATCACAACAGCTAGATGTTTCAGGAAGATTATGGCAAGCACAGGTAACTTTCTCAGAACTCCCCACTATCCTGCACTTTAAGTGTTTATAATCGGAGTTGGAGGTAGGTTACTAAGTCTGACAACGGAAGTTTACCTCTGAACTCATTTAATACCACCTCACTCAATTCCTCACTTGAGCAGTCATACAAAGGGGGCTTAAAAATAAACTGTTTTACAATTTAACCCTGTCCAAGTCCTCCATACTAGATTTCTTTCAGAGTACAAAGAAAAGGCAGCAGATCTTTACAGTTCATTCCACAACAGCACTCACTAGGACAGCTCTTCTTGCAGCAACCATTTGATAATACTGCTTGATCTAGAACTTCAGTGTTAGGGGTTCAGTTAGAAATGCACCCAATATTATTTTAATCTTTGCTTTTTAATTACACAGAGAAATACTGAATAAGGTATACTTGGACATCACACTGCACCCTGAGCAATATGCTGGCTACCACATCTCTGGCACCACAGTGATGTCACGTTGTAAATGGTTGGCTGGCACACCTTCGTGCCATTTCTGTTACTTAATCACAGATAAGGGCCCAGGCTTCTGTAAGAAAAGCAAACGACCTACTAGAAACACAAATGCAATCAAGTGAGGGTTAAGATATAACGATGTATGCTTCTCAGGTACTCCATCTAAAAAAATGCAGGAGTTAAAGGCATCTAAAAATGAAATTATAGCAGACCAGCATGGACAGCACCCTGAGCCTTCTGTCTTTATCAGATCCCATCTTTCAAATAAGAACATGTTATAGAATCACCATTTGATATTTGAGAGCAGTTTATATCTCTTACTCAGCTTAAGACCACCACCAATGCATTAAATGATACAAAAATATACATATACTGTGTTGAGGTACATAAAGGTTCTTCAGTGCTCAGTAAAACCACTCCTTGTTTTCACTTTAAAGCTTCTCAAATAATTCAATGCGTCACTTGTGCTCTCACCACATTTTATTACGTAAGTAAGACCAGTGTTTATGGAGGGTACTGTAGGATTTAAAAAAATAGGAAGAACATTTAGCAACAGCTTCCTGCACACATAAAGTACTAATACACTGAAAAGGTCAATGCCAGTTGCTGTTGTTTGCCAGATTCGGTTGTCAATACAAGCCAAATTTCCAAGCAAGTGTAAATATTAGAGCCAGCACTTAAATCCACAGTACCAGCAGAACCAACCAGGTGCTACCTTCTCATTTTCCTTCGCAGTTGAGAAGAATCCCAAACCACAACGAGATTTTTGCAGTATGAGAAACCTCAATTATGCTGAGCTCCCTCACAGCATGCAAAACTTCAGGCACTGGCTGCTCAACCTGTATACTAGCACAAGTCACTGAAGGAGTAGGTGGGGACACACTCAAGAACAGTGATAGCATCCAAGTCCCCACCTTCTAACAAGGCCACCACATAAGCCATCTAGAACATGGCTGTTCCATTCTTAGTGACAGACTGCTCCTTTAAGGTACTTTCTGTAGAGCAGGTAGCTTACTTTTGGGTAAGGCTTCAAATAATGTTGCCTACTTCAACAAGAGCAGACACTTGAGTTCTTCCACCCATGAATCAGGAAATAAGTTGAACAGAACGTGGAAGTTTAACAGATCATGTTAGTTTAGAATTAACAGGTAAATACAGCATCTTAATACTACCATCATCTAAACTGCATGGTAGGGGCAGTGTACTACATTGGGAACTTTTAAAATATGACAGCCAAACATGTTTCGTACAGATTTAACACCTGCCAGAGTAAATCCTGTAACAGAGTGATTTAGCATGATGCATTTAACACTGATCCTTAGGCAGACAAACATTTAACCAATGAATCTGAGTACTGCTAGGAATGTTGGAGCTGGTAGTAGCCTCCTACAGAATAACCTTAAGAATGCATTGCTGTGTTGCTGTGGATCTTAACTCAGGACACCAGTTAACATCTTTAGCAAGAGACCTTGTACCAGTCACTTTAAAGCAAGCAAAGTTGGTTTTTTTTTTCAGTTGCCAGAAGTTTAATCTTGCTTCACTTCACCCTTCAATTGCCTTTTCATGCGTGAATAAGGGCTGATTGTATCATCCATCACGAAGTCATAAAGTACTTTTATCCAAGAGTTATACTGTGGCAGGTTGTCATAGTATTCAGCTGCTATTTTCTTCACCTAAAGAGAGATACAAGGTTCATTTACTATTTACATTAGCACCAATCACAACAGCTTCACTATCTTCAAACCTGGATCTTAACAGTGTTTCAGTTTAGATGTTGACTCTATGACACTTGCAGCTGTTCTCCTAATGTGGCAATTGCTTGTAACAACTCGGTAGTTCGAAAAGCTTGTGCACTGGAGAGAACCAGAGCAAGCTGAGCCAACCTCATGAGGTCTGGGCACTGTGCTGCCTACAGAAACATGCAGCTAACCAATCCTCAGAAAGCACAAAAGCTGTTGGCTTGCTGGCTGAAGTGGGTGACTCAGTTCAGAGCCAGCTCGTGTATATACAAGCCTCACTCAAGAAGGATGTTGCGAAATTGAAAGAAGAGTTAACAGCCACTTTCAATATGGAGTTTCAAACTTCACTCTGAACAACACATCTCTGAGGAACATCTTCTTTCCGAGGACAGCAAGAATGAATATAAGCAGCTTCTAAAGATTTTACTCTTGATGTAGAGGCTGACCAGGCCACTTTTCTAAGCTAGAAGTCTAGAATTGTTGGAGTTTCAATCAGATACCCTTAATGATTACTTCCTCTCAACCATCTGAAGCCTTAAAAGCCTGAACACAACAGAACTGAGCTCTCACTGAATTCCACAGAATTTACCATCAGAGGATTAATATCAAATCTCTACAAGCAACAAACAGAACAAAGTTACTCACACACCTGGTTCAGAGCTGAGGATACCTTTGATTTATCATCATACCTATGAAATAGACCACTAAGCAGGTGCAGCTCAGCAGAACCCCCATTACTTCAGCTATCCTCAGCCCAGAGCACAGCAGACTCCAGGCCAACAAAATTAACTACATTTCTTTTAAAAACAGCCTTCATTTCCTTACTAAAGCCGTAGACTACCAGTCCTGTAGCAGAGCTGGGTTTTTACCTCTGCAATGAAATATCTGCAAAAAAACTGCTCCCTATTTGGAACTTAAATATCTGTGCGTTAAGTGAAGTCTGGTTCACCAGCACAAGCCTAGGTATGAACAGCAAGGCAGTGAGGCCCAGCATCTTAAGCTGGAAGAGGGAGGAGGGAACCAGTCTGAAAGTCCCCATCTGCTGATTACGTAGATGCCACAGGACTAAATCTTCGCTTTGAAGCCTCAATTGTCAGCGTACAGCTGACAGTTATCAAAGGGTTCAAAGGTTTTCACTAGACAAAACCGAAACTGCCCCAGAACAGAAAGCTATTGAACATTTTGTAGAACTACAACAAACATCAGCAGTATCTCCAGTCATATCTTTTCCTTTCCATAGAAGGTCATTGGTAAAGGAGATTGAAGGATAAGTACACATTATTTCACTTTAGATACCAGAAACAGTGCTGACCAAGTTTCAGAAGTGCCTCCAACTTCTTAACTAGATTGCCACATACTTCCAAAGTGAAAAAGAACACCGGAGGCCTGCTGTAATTACAGAAATCTAGAGTTAGGCAAAACACAAAGCCAAGACCGCATGAGGACAGGCCTTTCCCCTCCTTCAAGGAAAGTTAGAATAGCACATTAGAATCTATTCAGCATTTCCCCCTCATTCAACTCTTGAAGGTAATAAATCCCCATATTCCATTCTTCTAACTTCTGGGTTTTTCTAGCTTCTGTTCTTCTAACAGCCTGTGTTCTGCCCAATTTTCACATCAGAGTAGGGCTCAGTTGAAGAAAAAGAACAGCCTCAGAAGCGAACTTACCAGCGGAAGGCTCTTGCCAGGAATGTTGGGGAAGTCATGGTGCTCATTGTGATAGCCAACATTAAAAGTGAGCAAATTAAGTGGCCCATAATAGGAATAAGTCTCATGCCCCTTTAAAAACATATAATGTTCAGCTATGAAGTGTCCTGAAATAGGATGTAACCCAAGCCCAAGTACTGAGCCAGCAAGCATGTAAAAAAGGGATTTGGCTCCCCACAGATAATAGATCACGATATCAAAGGAAAGCTGAGCCAACAAGTTGATGATTTCAAGTCGAGTAATTGGTTTGGGATTAATGCAGAGGGGTCTAATGGCATAGAAAAATGGCTGAAGAACAATCCAGATGAACTTCCTAAAGCGGGTGCAGAAAAACCAGCCTTCAAAGTTGGTGGGAATATCCACATCAATTCCATCGCCTCCCAGGTACCGATGGTGATCCATGTGGTATCTCTTGAAGGATATCGAATAGGGCAGACCAAGGGGGAGGTTGGCAAATATTCCAAACCATCGATTCCACATCGCTCTGCCATTGCCAAAGGCACTGTTATGAGAGATCTCGTGGATGGCCAGAGTCATGGAGTGGCTGATGCAGCTCCCAAACACGTACGCCCAGAAGACCACCCACTTCCAGTCCAGGTCTCTAACCAGATAGAAGGCGGTCAGCTGTGCCATGACCATCAGCACCACCACCCAGACCAGGTTGTAGTCTGGCTTCATCAGTGCTTTGATCTCCGGGTGCTTGGCTACAGGGGAGAGAGACACACAAAATACAGACATCACAGGATCGCTGAGGTCAAAAGACCTCCAAGATCACCCCCAACCATCAGCCCACCACCACTGCAATGCTCTCCTCGCAGAAAACTATCCTAATAAGACAGCAGAAGCATACAGATATTCCTTCCCCTCTGCTAGGGCTCACCTTCTAAGGGATGAAAAGCGCACTATTAATAACAGCTGTCAGAGATCTTCCAGAACTCAGCCATGCCTGCGTTCTCCCGTCGCTCAGCAGCTTGCCATTAACGTGGCAAGTCCTAATGTCACCTCAACCTCTCTGGGAAGGAAATGGCGTGGAGCCGACAACCCACACACAGCGCACGAGCCCTCGAGCGAGCTTTCCGGTCACCGTCCGACACGGTCGTTATCCGCCCTCTCTCCCTCCTTCCTTCCCGCTCTTCCCCCCCCCCCCCCCCGCCCCGCCCCGCTGAAGCGGCGGCCGCCCCCCCCCCCTTCCCGAGGCGCTCGGGCCCAAAGCCCCATTCCTGCACCCCCTCCCCCCGCCATCTCTTAGCGGCTCGGCCCGCCGCCTCCGAGGCTCCTTGACGGCGGGGCCGGCAGCCATTTTGCGGGGAGCCCCCTCGCCAAGGAGCGCCTCCGCCGCCTCCTTCTCTCACCCAGGATCTCCTTGCGGCGGTCGGCGTGGGGCTGGTCCGTGTACACCCACTCGAAGTCCTCCCTGGCGACGGTGTTCCCCATCGCGGCGACACCGCTCCCCCCGCCGCTCCTCAGCCGCCTGCCGGCCGGCGCCCACCGGCACGACTTTTTATAGCGCTGAGCGGAGGCCCCGCCCCCCCCAGCGTCGTTCTCTCTTCTAACTGGACACCTCGAGCTGTCAGGCTGCCAAGGCCCCTCCTCCCGCGCTCCTCGCTCTCCCCTCAGGGGCCGCCTGGCGCCTCAGCGGGGCAGGGCGGGGCGGGTCGCTGCCCTCAGGGCTGTGGCGTCGCGGTCGCGCTGTGAGGACGGAGCCGCCGCCCCGCGAGGCGGGAGCGCGGTAACCCTCCTTGAGCCTCGTCCGAGCTCAGCCCCGTTGTCTGAAGGGCTCTGTAACGCCCCGGAAACCTTGGAAACTGCTGTGGCGGGGCGTTGGACATGGTGATCTCCAGAGGACCCTTCCGACCCCCGCGATTCTGTCACTGGGCGGTTCTGGGTGACTCGGTGCCCCTTTCAGCTGTTTGGACAGGGCGTCCATGGGAAGGCAACGCACTCCCCCGTGACTCAATTTTCTTAGGCAGTGAGGCTGGAAATAACAGTGTGTCGCAGCTGTTGCTGTACTCAGGAGATAAACAAAGCAGGACCGTGTTTTTAGATCGTTAAGATATCATTGAATAAGACAACGAAATAATACGATGAAAATTGAATATATAATAAGAAAGTATAGCAGTTCTTTAAACAGTGCGTGTTCTGTTACGAAGGCAGGGGATGTGTGTGGCTCGAAGGACTTGCCATCGTCTGGCCAAAATACACCTTTCTAAAGGTGCTTAAAGATACCTAACTGTGACTGAAAATGCCTGCACCAAGGTCCCTGATTTCTTCGTGTTTTCTATTATTTTAGGGAACAATTTTGACAAATTCCTCTCTAAGTACCAAACTCAATTTGTATCTGCTCCTGCATCTCCGTTTCGTACGATGCCGTGAACAATTTGCGTACCAGGATGACTGTAAGTATGACTGTTTGCTTGGAATTTCTGTTGTCCACAAACCCACTGAAATTAAAATAATCAAAATCCAGAGCAGCTATAAAAACAACGGGAAACGTTACCACAAAGGAAGCTAGACCTTATCTATTAATGTCGCGTGAATATCTCAGAGCTCACGGTGACACATTTAAAATGTATTAATAATAACGAATCAAGGTTAATACACCTAAACTGCTAAAAGTCTGAGTGCAGCAGTGCCAACCACAGAACAAATACCAGCTTCATTTAAAAACTGTAGAAAGTAATGGACAAAGCACAAGCTCTGTAAAACAGAACAGTAAATGTCTTTGGTTACACGCATTTTTAGTCTGCTTTAAAATGTGCAGTGAAAAAAAAAAAAAAAGAAGTGGAAGTGGGAAAAAAAAAAGTGAATTCACAGCTTTTCTCTGCTTGGTCACACAATCTGAATTCTGTACTTCATGAGGATTGGTGCAACGTGGTTAGTAAAGATGTGTGAATTTCACTGAGGCATTTTGTCCTTGCAGGGGATGTTCAGATTTATTCTTTGCTCAGTGACTGCTTAACAGTATACCAGGAACTGCTCTGTGCTTTCAGTGCCGAGGCAGACTGCAAAATTGCCAAGAGCCCAAGCGTGCCACTCACCTGCACTCTAAACCCTGTACATAATGTTTCTGAAAATTGCCCCCAGGAGGTGCTGTTCAAATATTAGCACTGCAATCCATCATGGCACTAAAGACCTCATCCATTGGAATGATCCTGCCAAAGAATGAATGGGTCTGCTGATAAGAAAGGTTTCTGTTGGTTGCTGTGAGCACTCAAGAGTACTAGAGCTCAGTACACAGAGTTATTGTGCTGAGGGTTTGTAAAGCTACGAGTTTCATTGGGAAATTTAAGATTCCATTAAGATTCATAAGCTAAACAGTCCACATCAGCTAAACAAAGCTTAAGTAGCTGAGAAAGATATTAAATAGGAAAGTTTTGGGTTGTTTTTCTTTTTCTTTTTCTTTTTCTTTTTCTTTTTTTTTTCTGTTTAATCACTGAGTCTTCTGTGGAGTCCACAAAACAAATCCACATTTATAAGGTTTTCAGCAAGCTAACGAGTTTTCTACCTGACATTTTCTCTTTTGAGGACCAAGAGACGCAGCACGTACCGTGTCATCACTTGGCCCAAGGGTAAAACAAAAATCCTGCAGTGTTTAGTTACACATAAACCAAAGCTGGCAGCACATCTTTGCCCAACCAGGAAGGTGTGATGCAGTGAGCACGACTGCCACAGCACAGGACACGCGGGCTGCTCCAGATACAGTGCAAAGTTCCACAGGCATGGAACTGGATTGCATTAGAATTGTTCTCAACTAGTAGACTTGTCACTATTAAACAGTCCAAATTGAAATTACTGATTAACATAAGAATGGTCTGACACTGCAATTTGCCAGTTACATTCTTAAAACCGTGAGGAATACCAAGAGATTGGGTAGGTCTATCTGAAGACTGATTTAACTACACGCTATGCCATCCTATTTTCAAGAGGTTCTCGACGCTGAAAATTCCCTGGGCAATCTTAGCACTTTCCATAGGTAACTGTTAGAAGGTCTCAACGAGAGCATCTAGATTTCTGTTTCAAAACAGCCTTAACCTTTACGTGAAGAAACAGTAAAGACATCCTCATAACATCAATCACTTCTGCGATTAATGCGTTATGAGGAGGGCAGTGGGAATTTCAGAATTCACTAGTTCTAGCTGTTCTTGAATCTGAGAACTGTATTTTGTTAAGCAGGCAGTCTTCCTTCCTTCAGGGCTGTCACCAATTGCGTTCATCAGGCCTTGTTCAGAAGGTGCTTGTGTTCTCTATTTCCACTCAGGAGAAAATGTTCCACCTGAGGAGCAGGACGCGATCACTAACAGCTCTTTCCTTTAGAAGTATCACTGTGCAGCTTCTAGAGTCTTCTGAGTCCATTAGCACCACCACCTTCATTACATATACAGACTTAGAAAAAAAAATACCCACCAAACAACTATGAAAAAAAAAAGCTGCTGGTTTTATAAAATAAGGAAACCAGCCTCAGTGTTAAGCAACTTTCAGAAATGAACCACGGAAGACCAGTGTTATCACTTTCCTTCCACTCTGAGCTGCTCAGTCCCAGCCCTTGCTGTAAGTCATAAAACCATGGTCTGATAGCTTAGCCACAAATAAAACACTTTTCATGTTACCCCATAAACAACACCTCAGTCTGACTGGTTTGAGGTTCTCCCTTGCAGATTATCCGGTCACTGACTGCAGTGTTCACTGTACTTTACCATGTTGACACACTAAGCCTTGTAAACTTGCACGGAAATCTATAAAGTCAAAATTAGTTTTACTTCAGCATAGGTATCAACTCATTCATGTACTGCAAAGGTCATCCTTTTTTATTTAATAAGGGACAACAAAGAGTCAGAAGTTAAATGTTCCAGCTATTGTCTCTAACCTATTAATTCACTCTGTTTCCTACACTCTGTACCACTGATGTGTATTCCAGTCCTTTCGGGACCAGACAGTGCTGAACTCTCTCTGCCACCCCAGGAAGTGGAAACAAAATAGGATGTTCAGTGTTCCTGTGTCCTTGGTGGTGTTTCTCAGAGCTTGCTTGTAGCCCTCCCCTCTACGCATGCAGCTCAGTGGGCTTGGTTCAACTGTAGTGTACTTGGCAGCATGCCGAGGGTCAGGATGCACCTGCTGCCTTGCAGCATGCGACACTTCCTTAAGCTGAAGGTTCCGACTTGGCACCGCGCAGGGAGAATGCTTCATGTAACAATACGCTGTTGTTCTTTGAATGTCAGTTTACACATAGCTACAGGTTCATCAACATTAAAAAATGGCACCGCTGAGTGTCCTCGTGTGTTGTGAAATGTTGTTTGCATCTTGTGGAAGCGAACAAAGAAACTAAAGTGAAAGATATTCAGAGATGTATGAATAAGCCTTTTCAATAAATGCAATTCACAAGTTTATGCTTGTTTAGAAATATATAACCACAAGTTATCTGGTAACTGCATTGTTACATGACTTTGTCTGTCTGAAAGATCATTAGATGAATTTGTACTGAGTGATACAGCAGTTACAGCTAGTATGCTGGCATTTCAAATGACTCAAAATACCCACCTTCAAGAGATTTTAACAGTAAAAATACAGGAGCTAAGAAGACTGCTAATAGCAAATCGTCCTTGAGCAGTTTAACGTCTCCCCTGGATAACCTTGTACCACTTGCTCACTGCTCCTTGTAAGAAACATGCCTTCTGAAAAGCCTAAAACTGCCAAACAAGTTGATTTGGAAACGTTCTATCAAAAATCAGGTATTTGCAGTATTGCTCCTGGCACGAGCCAACATGTTCCAGAAGCAAAATCCTTACGGGAAAATATCTGCTCCTACGATTTTAGAACATCTGACCAGACAATTTCTGATTCTGTTGGTGATTCAAGTCCAACTGCTGTGTTAAGCTGTCAGCTCTACGAAGTCATAAAAGCAAGCTGCACTTTAATCTCTGGTAAGAGCATCAGGGTTCTGAACAGCTACGAAGCAGCATCTGCACTTTCAGTGCCATGCCACGTTGAATTGGGTACCACTTGAGCCAAATGCAAAAAAAAAAAAAAGGGGGGAAAACGTAAGTCAAATGATAAAGCCACGCAGTTTAGTACATTAAAACAAACCGAGGACGAGGGCATTTGTAGTAGGATCCAAAAATATACAGATGACAAAAGAAAATCACTGTATACAACTCTGAGGTTGTTAAAGTGACCAGGGAGATCCAACAGTGCAAGACATGCTTTTCCAGTTACGAGCACAAAACAGAAGCGCAAAATAAATTAAAGCTTTGTCTGAAGTGACAGTCAGGACAAAGAAGGCTGGAATATCGGTCTCAGTGTGACAGAGAAATCTCCACCCACCCCCAACACATAACACAAAATAGCTCGCATTTTTCCGTAATACAGCACTTCACTGACGTGGCGTCCCCCTGAGTTTGGTTACCACAGGGACAGTTTGTCTAATCCTTATTAGATGCTTGCCTACGTACCACGTGACGCACAGGCAGCTTCTCAGTTCTCCAGCTTTGGCCGGCAATACCTGCAATGTCCAGGCAGTGGAAAGTGGCAGGCAGCCTGGCTTCCACCCCTCCTGCTGCTGCACCTCGCTGTACGAAAGCAGTTGTGCTGAAAGCAGGCGCAGAGCTGTGGCTGAGAACAAAGGAATCGCCCTCTAGGTCTCTGTACTCTGCCAGAGTTAAGGACAACTTCAGACAAGTGCTTTTATCGGGCTATGCTCCGCATGCATCTATCCATGCAAATGTAGAATATGGCTCCCAAGACCTAGAACTAGGGCATGTGCATGTGAAGGCTGGATAGAAGGCCCTTCCTTCCAAGTTCACAAAAATATATAGGCGATACCGCAGCTTAAGAAGTCAGTTTTACTTGTTACAGAGATCCCAAAAAAGTATTCACTACTTTCCAGATATTCCAGACAAGGTCACTTGTAACAAAAAAAAAGTCAAGTTCTCCAAAACATTTTTAAAAGCGTGTCTTTTCTTCAAGTGAACAGGACATCTGTTTTTAAGCTCAGCTTTTTAGTCAGTTAAGACTGAATTTATTTAAGATTTTATGTGAACATACGCATAAACACAAATAAGTTTACTTTCAACACATTTGCACGGGAAAAAGAAAAAAAAAAGAAAAAAAAAAAGGTTAACCCTTCAAAATGTAACAGAGCAGGTCTGGTTAGTATGTATCTATTGCAAATCTTAAAGATCCTGTGCATTAGGCCCACCCATCCAGAAAGCAGGGGAGAAGTCTCAATGAAAGAAAGTTCATGTTCAAGTCTAAGTGGTGTTTTGAAGAGCCAGCAGCCTACGTGACACCATGAAGCTAGTCACAGTATCCAGACAAGCAGACCTGCTTGGGCTACTAAAGCAGTGTATCCTCCTGAAGGCGTCAGTGACTCCCCAAGTTATTTTCTGTTTCGAAGGCGTTTAGATTTCCTAGGACAGT
The DNA here is from genome assembly GCA_036925125.1 of Oreortyx pictus. Classification (NCBI taxonomy): domain Eukaryota; kingdom Metazoa; phylum Chordata; class Aves; order Galliformes; family Odontophoridae; genus Oreortyx; species Oreortyx pictus. Next base: position 16,851,961 of record JAUPFR010000002.1, read on the forward strand.
CTGTGGATTCAACCGCCTTCCTCCGTTTTCTAGGAGATTGTTCGTTTGAACCAGAACCCGAAGAACTTCCTACTGCGCTCTCCATCACCTCTCGCAGCTTGCGCTCGAGCTCAGCCAGTCGGGCATTCTGTTCACCTATGATTTGGGTTTGCTCTAGCAGTTTCTGATCTTGATCCTGGAGCTGTTTCTGTTGCTCTTGCACTTTGGTGCGAAGCTCTGAGATTTCCCGCTTTAGCACTGTCACACCCGCACCGTTGGCTTTTACTTGCTGCTGGAGTTTGGTGACTTCCTGTCTTGAAGGATTCTGCTTGGAGAACAGCTGCATTGTTGTGAGTGCTGCAGAAGGCCCTGGAACTTCAGAGAAAACTCTAGTTAGTCCTCCACAACTTTCAGACAAAAGCAGAAATTGTGTCCCAGTTCTCCGTTTCGCTTATCCCTACACCCCAAACATGAATCTGAGCTCTGGCTGCAGGTTATGTGAACGTGGAAACAGACCTACGGTTCTTTTAAGTATCTAACAAGAGCATATGGCATTTCAGGGCACAGCTAGCTCAATTTTAAATACTTGGATTTACAGTAGTACAGAAAACAGCTCATTCTTTACGTTCTGTGTATGAGTCCCCCTCCTTCAGACAGATCAAAAATTACAGACAGAATCTGTGGTCCGCTAGAGTCAGTGACACGTTAAGTCAAAAACCTGCAGCGCAGCTGTAAATTAAATATACAACACAATTACTGTTCTAAATGTGTTTCAGTAGAGCACTCTTACTCTGCTGTCATAGCTACAATTCTCTTTTTTTTTTTTTTTTTCTTTTCAGGGCTTAGAAAGATATTTCAGTTTAACTTACTTTTTTGATGAAGGGGATTTATTTTCCATGGTGATGTACGCTCATTCTTCCTAAGTCCTAAAAACATACTGGAATTTGAGCTTGGGAATGTTGTTTTTATTAAAGTTCCCGCAAATGAAGGAGACTAACAGCTACTGTAAAATTTCTTTCACTTTTTCTAACGTAAAAAGGTATCCATCATTTTTTTTTTCTACCATTTTACTCTTCTAGCAATGCAGTGCAAGTAAATGGCAATTTCTAAGCACTATGAAGACAGAACAATCTGGAACAGCCTCGAACAGTCATCCTTTCTTTCTTTAAGAGCCAGTTATTTGACACTAAAGGGTTAGCATTACACACACTATTCCCTCCACACAGGATAGGTTCTTTCACACCAGATTAAGCCTTGGGTTTGGTGAGGAGATTGACATCAACTATGGTTTTGGGCAATGCTTCCTCAGCTGACAGGCTCAATAGAACTGAGGTATAATTAACCAGATATAATTAAGAGGTGGAACACAGAGTTATGGCTAAAGGGATGGACGGGACGTGCAAAAAACCACAAGCAGCTCCTACAGTTCAGCCTGTCATTTTTGGTTAAGCTGTAATTTTGATTTTTTTTAGAGTTATTCTTTCAGAGAGCATATTTTGCAATCCCTACCACTCTCCAGCGGTGTGTGGAAAGAAGTTCAGTACAGGGAAACACGACAGTTCTACCAACCTGTTGCTTCTGGCCCTTCTATGAGGAAACTACCTTAACGCTTTGATTCACATAAATTACGGAAAGACTGTGAGGTTACACTAAGGACCAGTTTGTTTAATTTACACACTATTATTTTAGCTGCCTTTTCAGTGTTGCCCACAAGTATTTTGATTGTCAACATACATCTCAGCGCTCTGGGAATGCTAAGAAAGCACATACTCGTGTGTTCTAGCTCTCCATGTACTGCAGCAGCTTAGGCCAATTCATTTGCTGATCCTTACTAAATATAAAAGGCGTCTTGAGTTGTCACGTGCCAAATTTCAACCAAGTGCAACGATAAAGTCTCATTCACTGGTGGCACAAAAGCATTTGTCCAATGAATACACACTATGCATAATTATAACATACACTCAAGTGACCGTTCTTTTGCCAATACAAAGCCTCCTCAAATTACAAAGCAAATGAATTTCACAGTTGGCATTCTTAAGAAACAAGTGTCATTAATTCGTATCTGATAAAGCTCACTTATTGAAGGGAGGGAGCTTTAAAAAATAAAATAAAAAACAACAACAAAAGAGCCACTTAATTATACATTGGAATTAATACCTGGGGCAGCTCCTATCAGACGTCCTGATACATCTGACCCAGGAAGCTTCCTTTTCAGTATTGGAACAATCTTCTCATCAAAATATTCCATAGCCATGGAAGAAATGTCCCTTAGTTCTTGAAGAACTTCATGAGCTCTCTGAGGAGCTCTTGTAGAGTTTACATACCTTAGCACACGGTAAATTTCATCTATTACCTAAAACATTTAAGAAGAATTAGGATTTTTCTGATAACGGCAAGATTACTTCAGCTCATTCTAAAAGCACTGGCACATCAGGGACTTTCACTACCGAACCTTTACTCTGGCATATCACTACATGCGTTAGCTCTTTGTGGTGTTCCGAAACGAAGTACTGCTTGTGATAACACCAGAGAAACCATTCACTTGATGGATCACAATTCTATCGAACCTCGTGAAAGAACACCTGCGTGAAATTGTTTTACTGCATCCGCACTGGGACTTTGTGCACGCAGAAAAGCATCGTCCTTCGTTTCTGGAGAGCCGTGATAGCGGTTATTCCCACAGCCAGTCATGAGACATCCACAACACGGGAATGGAATAACAAGAATTACTCTTATGTCAGCCTGAAGAGCTGTAAATATTTACTTGAATTTGCTTGCTCCCACTCAAAATATTGCAAATTTGGATCACACCCAAAATGTATTAATTTATGAAATACCAATCCAGGATTGGCAGAGAACATAAGCACCCTCTTAGCAGGCTTGAAAAGCAGCTTTTTGTTCAGCAGAACTACAGAGGTGAAAGGTGCCTCACTCATCTATGAATTCTAGTCTGAGCAGGCCAAGATAGGAGTGCTGGTTTCTTACTACAGAAACTACAGAGCCAGATGTTTTGCACGTGACTAAGAATGACTTAAGACTCTACTGAAAGATACGGGTCTTGAGAACTTAGAATCAACGGAGCTGCATCGAGGGTTTTCATGAAGGAAGCTTAGCTAAAAAGCTGCAAAAGCTAGACGTGAGCGAAGCATCCCACCACGCAGCAAGCTCCCAAAGGCTTCTCTAATTTATCCACGTTATATTCCATCAGTAACAACATCCTCAAAGCACTCTTTTGCTATCCTCAACATAAAATCTTGCAGTGGTGCTTCACAATGACCAGGAACCCTTATGTAATATGCTGAACCTCAAACCAGGATTCACATATTCTTACACATTCACTTCCTGAAAGTTCTGTGGCACCTTTGTTCAGACAAAAATGTTCTGTTGAAACAAGCAGCTGAGCCTCGAATAGGCTTGACCAAAACCTGACTTTCTGGTGAACTGGTAACTGCGGTGAAAGGGCAGCAGCAGTATCAAGTTGGTATACCAAGTAAAAAACTATTCTAGCTGTTACACGGGAATACAAATAATGTCTTTATGACCCAGTGCCCAGAAGGAAAATGGCTGCCAAGCTTGTTTGCACAACTCCTACACACCCCAGGTCTAGCTTGAGTATTGCCTTCTCACCTATCCCCCAGGAAAAGTAAGGCAATATTACTTTTAGGTATTCTATTCAGTACATTAGTATCACAGCCTTACATTTATTTATGTTGTATTACATTGTATTTTAAATTAGATATAGATATAGAAGTAATATAAACTTAATAAACCTAAATATATTGTACAACAGGAATTTAAATTAATTTAGTGTCAGGGCAATAAAAGGGTATGGAAAATCAAATCACCTCCTCAAGATAAAAACTATTTCATGCTGATAGCCTGTTCTGCCGTACTGAATGCAGAAATGCCTGCCATGCTTCATACTGCAATCCAACAGCTAATTTTTTACACTCATCCCAGAGCAACCCAGTTACCTGTTCATGAATAACATCAGGCTAACGGTCGCAGGTCTTGTTTCTGTTCTAAACTATATCCGAGTCTCTTTCACGGATAATGATTTTGTCAAATCCCTTCTATACCTCTGTTTTCACTGGTTATAAAACAGTCCTATCACTGGCACACATTTCACTTGGTTAATTTATGCTGGGGTAGTAGTCCGAAATACCAGAACTGTTCAGTAGTTACAATATTTAACAAAGTTTACATACATTTAAAGCTTACTACACCTAATGTACACAAATACCTCATCCATAGCAACACTGAAGGTGTTTCTGCATACTGTACACCTCACTTCAACTAACTTGAAGTATTCAAATCTGTATGAAGAGAACTTAAAAGTCTTCTGCTGTACCTTCTGATGACAAGGACTTCAGCTGTTTTGTACAGTTACAGTTCAGAATTAAACCCTACATATCCTGTGTTCCTTGTAAAAATCCTGAAGGAAAGCAGACATTAAATTTTAAGTAGTATTTAGATACAGTCTGGTTCATTCATTTCACATTGCCTGTTACTGAGGAGCATCAACTGTGCGTTTTAAGTATCTCAGTTTCATTATGCATATAGATTACATAATGTGGGGCAGCTGGGACAAATTTACTTGAAGTTACACAAACATGTTTTTAAAAACAAACACAGTCACATAAATTAGACTACATTTTACCTTTCCGGGTATGAAGCAACAGAGATTGGAATCCACGTATTTCATGAAAGTCATATTTAACAAAGAAAGTCTTGTTTCTACAGCAGCAAGGATATCTGCATGACGAGCTAACGAATGGTTTCTTCTTTCTGACTCTCGTCTAGGAAACAGACCATTAAATGATTTACTTACTGTAATTTAATGAGTCCACAAAATAAAACTGTAACTATCACTCAAGTTAATTTAATCCTTAAAACAGTTCAGAGGTTTTAAAACACAACCACTAACATTTGTTCTGTCTACAGACAAAAATTTACAGAGATTAACTATCAGCTCATAATAGCATAGCACACTTTCAGAAGACAATTTTCTTCTCTAAATAACTACATCTTTTGCTATCCATAAACTCTGTATGTCATTTGGGCTTCTAAAAACAGGCTTGCAGTACTAACTAGCAGCAGACAATGAGTCAGGGTAGTTATTTTTATCCTCCCATATTCCTGCATTTAGTATTTCAATGCAACACACAGATTTAATACAGCATTACTGCTTGCTACAAAGTTCAAGCTGAAGTACAACCTTTTGGCAAATGATCTCAACGGTAAGTAGCATTTAGTTTCTTCACTCTGACTGGGAAATCTGCGAGGAAAGGCAGCAGCAACTGCACTTACACACTGGAAAGTGGAGAAAAGACACTGCTTTTGAGAGAACCTTAAGCTCTCAGTAAGGAGCACTCACATGTCAAGCCTCCTCCCTTCCCTAATTTAATCCTTGGTACTGAAGAACCTTGCTTTTTTTAAGCAGAGCCATAGACAAATCATCAGTTTGTATCGAAGAGGAATGGCATTTAATGCTTTTTGAGGGGGAAAAAAAGGAAAAAAAAGAACAAATGAGATTCAAATTTTCAAGATATGTAAACCAAATTAGCAAGCAAGAACGCTGAAGTTTCACTACAATTTTAGCAGGTACATACCTAGGAAGCTGAGCTTTAACTTGTTTTTGACACAAGTTGTGATATCTTTCCACTTTTAGAAATCCCTGATTTAACATTCGTTGACAAACCACGTCCATTCGTTTGCAAACCTGTATTTAAGAAAAGCAAAACAAATCTCTTAAGTCTCATATAATGTCACAAGGCCATTTTACTATTATCTTATCCATACTCACTGGGTAGTACAAGATTCTCTTAGCAGTTTTTCTTGTATTTCAAGACACAGAAACCGCACTGCAACTTAAGGCATTGCCATGTCTAACAGTGAAGGAGTGCTACATTCCACACAGTTCACAAGTAAGTCTCCTGATTCTGCCTAACAAGAGACAGCAGGCTGAATTCCACTCATACGTAAGCAGATATAATTTCCCTCTTAGGATAATGGAAGTTGAAAAAGCCTTTGTCCGCCTTCCAGCCTGTCTTCCGGAGTTGCTCTAGTAGATGGTTTTAGAGGCCTTTTCCAACCTTGGTGATTTTATGATTCTACACAGTTAGTATTTTCTTGTCTCAGAAAGATGCATTAGAAACAAGAAATGATGGTTTTCCTTCACTGCTTATAAGTTCATCTTTTGGAAGACAGACAATTAAAATTAAAGAATTCTGCACTATAGTGCAGAAAAAGCAAGATTCCTTTCCACATGAAAGTCTTCTCTGTTTGATTCCTTTACAGGCTATGCTGGATACCAACAGCCTGTTTTCTTTCACAGCAGTAGGGAGTAATGACATTTATACCTGCTCTAATGCTACCAAAGCCCCGAAACAGAAAGTCACACTTGCACAAGGGCTATGCTAACCGTACAATTATTCAGCAGAACAAACAACTCCAAAATCCTAGGTACACTGCTAGGGACAAACTGGGGAAGCACAAAGAGACATTTTCATCATGTTCATACTGACATCTGGTGGCAGACAATACCTTTTCCTGTGCTGACGCTCTCCCATATCCAAAGGCTGTTAATGCCTAACAAGAACTGCACTGGATCTTTAAAATAAGATTTTCTAATCTTACTCATTTGCCTGGCTTCTGGACATTGCCCGTATTTGTGACAACAAGCAGTCTAAAACCCGAACACTAAACTGATACCGTTAGTGTCTGTCTGCAGCTTATTTTACCAATCACCTCTTTGTTCTCAGCTGGTTCCTGATGATGCCATTTAAAAATTTGGCACCTGAAGTTATAAGAATAATATGCCTCTCTTAGGCTGCATAGTGAGCACTCATACACACAGTGGCATTAGCACCGTTTTCAGAGCTCGTACTGCTCCAAGACAGTTCCTGATAATTGCTATTTCAATGAGCTGTAAGAAAGCCGAGAGTTCAAACTTGCTCCTATTTGCCAAGTTGTCAGTGTTAGAAAGTTGTTCTGAGACCACATGAAATGCACAAGGTGGCATGCATACAGTAACAGCTCCTTCTGAATTTTCCACTTTGCTGTAAACAAACTGACACAGTCTGCTGGAGGACTACCAGCTTCCCTTTCTTCAAGCACGTGTTCTTCCTTCTCAACTTCACTAACAGACGACCAGTATCAAAACTGGAGGTAAAAATATATTCCAAGTGTTTAGAATCCTTGCATGTTCTTTTTTAAGATCAATAGAAGCTACGGAGACGCTGTATTTCATAATGCCTTTCTAGGTTGAAAAATAAGTGACAAAATGCTGATGACTTCAGCAAGTCTTAAAATAGAAATGCCTGTAAATACAGATTTATTGGAACCGTGGGAAGATTAAAGCTGAGCTGTCCTTATTCGTGCTCTGCAGAACACTAGTGCAAATTTGCTGCAGAAGCTAAGACACTTCTGATGCGTGCCTGAATCCAAGGTAACCTTATCTTCTGAGTGTTCATGGAAGACATATATTGTTTGCTTTTAATTGTGGGACTGTTTGCAGTCATGTTTACCCTAGCAATAGTCAGAATAGGAGCGCATTTCCAAGCTCACACTAAGAGTGTCATTATCACCCCAATTCACAAGTGTCCAGCTCTCATCCCCTTGGCTGACTGCATCTGTAAAGAGAACCTAGAGCAGCACAAGCCCATTCTACTGCTTTAGGACAACTGACAGCATTTCAAATGTCACATCACTGCATCTCAAAATGAAGACCTGTTTCTTCCAGACGTGGATGTTACCACATTTAAGAGACGTTACACATACACATTTACCAGCAGAATTCAAAGTGATTTCAGAAGGTAGGATTGACTCAGTTTTACTCCATTTTATTCAAGAAAGTGGAGGCTCCACTGAAGTGAATACGGCATCATACAAATAGGGCATAATTAAGTGAAATTACTTGTTCCAGGAAAATGGCTCCAGGTTTTCATTCCTGCTTTGCCACTATTTAAGGCTTCTTAGAGAAGGGAGAAAAAAGAGTGTTCCCTCTCGCTGCCCCAGCATTTAAAGCTATCAGTTTAAAGAATCGACACTTTTTATCAGTGTATGTATGACCAAGCTTTCTTTAGGCTAGTTGATGTCCTGCCTTCCCCAAGGTGCATTAATCCTTAGAAAGTGGCATTCCATGGGATAATGAGGCTGTTTAGGGGCACACTTTTAATGAGCATAAAGACCTAAGGAATGCAATCCCAGCCATTCAATTAATGTGGTCCCATAATGTACATTTAGCAGAATGCTACTCATTAGGAAATGCATTATGAGAAGCAGCTCAAGTTAAGTTCTCAAAGAGAAGTTTGCTGTTTGTGCAACGCACAAATACACAAGTGTATCCTAAAGTTATCTGCCCTTAAAAACCTGACAGTGATGAATTTCCATTATGAATTTACACCTAAACAATGTCATTTTGAAATGCTAACACAATTCTCCATCAATAACGGCCTGCAGTTACGTGTAGCCTCCTTGCCCCTGTTTGAGCCTTCAGTGAACTGCCACAATAACACCTTTAGTTGTGTATAGCAATTGAAAAGACCCAGCTGATCTAGTCTACATGGTTTTGACTAGGTCAGAGCAGAAAGGCAGTGCTTCTTGACATTAGCGCTGGTTAAGAAAGACAAGCATGCTTTCCATGTACTTTCTCACCATGTTTCCCGGTGTGCTTAAGTGTGCCATAAACAATTAAATGAAAATTAAGGTTTTTGGTTGTCAGCTACTTAAAAATTAGAGATAGCTGAAGATCAACTTCCCCAGTGCACATGCCACGCAGTCCCACCAGCATCATCCTGGGGCAAAAGGACCCTTGGGGCAACAAAGCCAGAGAAGGGTCTAAAGCACCAGGGGAGGTTCAGGTTGAATATTACAAAAATTTTCTTCTCCAGAAGTGTGGTTAAGCATTAGCACAGGCTGCCCAAGGAGGTGGTGGAGTCACTAACCCTGGAGGCATTCAGTAAACATGTAGATGTGGCATCTGCAGACAGGGTGGTGACGGGTCAACGGTTAGATGAGATGATCTTTTCCTGCCTTCATGATTCTACGATTCTAGGAGTAGTTTGCCTCATTTTACATCGAGTATGATTCCTTGCATGCGCATCACTGCCGATTTTTATCCACTGTGTTTTCGCTGTTTTTGAAATGGCTGAAAGCAACAGCCTTCTTGAAAAAAATGGATTTGTGTTACATAAGAGAGGTGTTTCAGTTCTTAAGAAACATGGAGAGTTAAGTAGTTCTTTTAGTCCTTACACCACCTTTCCTATTCTGAATTTCATTGCTGACAGAGCATTGCTTACAAACACTCACCACCTTAGAGGAAGAAAAAAATCTCCTTACTGCCTAGTGACAGTTCCCACAGCTACTATTTACAAAATGCAACAGGAAAACTGCAGCAAAGAGCAGCGCCTAGCGTGGCACAGCAGACTATACAACAATGAACATATCCAAACACACAACATGTTCTTTACTTCCCTTTATCCAAACTGTAGAAGCGACAATCTGAAACAGCTGTATTTTATTTCTTTTTTTACCCCCCCCCCCAACAAATCCACTATCTACCCTCACAGAAGAGGCTTTGGAGATTACAGGACTGACAGCATGCTAGAAACATTAAGCATATCAGAATCGCCTGGGTTGGAAGGGACTTTGAAGCCCACCCAGCCCCAGCCCCCAGCCGTGGGCAGGGCTGTCTTCCCCAGTTCAGCTGCCCAGGGCCCCATCCAACCTGGACTGGAGCGCCTCCAGGGATGGGGCACCACAGCTCTCTGAGTGAAAAATTATATGGTGTGTTTGGTGCGGTATGAATAAAACCAGAGCTTCTGCTTAAAAAGCTTTCAGTTTAGAATCAGGTTGCTGATCTGGGACAAATGCAGTCCAATTCTCTGCAGAAATACACGTGTAACGCTATCTGGTTTAAGCTAATGAGCTCTTAAACTAGAAACAGCATAGGCAAGTTGACCGAGGGTTACATAAGCTGCGTATTAATTCCCTCACTATTATTCCATACATGATCTCATACAGAATTGAGTAAGATCGCAGCCGGTCACGTTATGGCAGAGTCTACATGAGGCTCCTGAAGCAGGCAGTTGAAGACTGATAAAACACCAATCTCCTCGCTGACCTCTGAGCTTTTATGGGCACAATGAAGTTAGCAGGTGGAGCTCATATCTTTTGTTAGATCCGTTAGCACGGCTGGGAGCAGCAGGCAGCCTCTCGGGCAGACGCAGCTTTAAGCCCTCCTTCCCTGCCCCCACGTGTGGGGGTCCTCGGAGCTGCGGTCTCACCGTCCCCTACACTCGGGGACTCCAGCAGCCCCACTAACGTGCAACTTGATACTTACAGAGCACGAACAGAATCAAAGGCGTTAAGAGGCGGCAGGGCTCCGTTAGGAACGAGGGTACGGCGCACGCCTGCACGCCCGTACAGAAGGCGTGGGGTGGGCGATAAGGGGGAGCCCGAGCCCGGCCCAGCCGCCTCCACACCTCCTCTCCGGCGCTGCTCCCGCTCCGGCGGCCCCTCGCCCGCCTCCCCTCCCCTCCCCTCCCCTCCCCAGCCCCTACCAGGCGGAGCTGGCTCGTCTCGTCGTAGGACAGGAAGCTGAGGATGCTCTCGATGGCCACGATGGGCAGCCCCATCAGCGTGTTGCTCTGAGGCGGCTGCTCCAAGGGCGTCGGGGCCTCGGGAGACTGCGAGAGCGGGGGCGGGGAGAGCCGCGCCGAGCCCGGGGCGCCGCCTTCCCCCTCCGACAGGAGCCGCTCCTCCGCCGCCGCCGCCGCCATCTTACAGCCCGTCCTTCCTCCGCCGAGGGCGGGCGGACGGCCTTCCTGTGACGGCACTTCCGCTCCCGCTTGAGGAGGGTGGGGGTTGCCACGGGTCCCCGGGGCGCTGCGGCGCCGGGGGTGGTCGCGTCAACGGCTGTAGCGAAGGATAAAAGCGTTAGTGGGTGTTTGAAGGACGGTTGGTTCGACAGTGAGATACCGCGGTGCATTCTGGGGAACTGGTTGTGTTCTTTACACCGAGTACTTGAAGTAACGGCTGTAGTTGCAAATGAGCTCAGTAAACCAGCCGCTTGCTGCGCTGCTGGTTCACAGAACTGCAGGGCTTGGAAGGGACCTCTGGGGACCCTCTGGCCCAACCCCCTGCCGTGGCAGCAAGGTCGCACACGTAGGTGCCCAGCTGGGTCTTGAGTATCTCCAATGCAGACTGCACAGCCTCTCCGGGCAGCCTGTTCCTGTGCTCTGTCACCCTCACAGTAAAACAGTTCTCCCTCCTGCTGTTTGGACTCTTGACAGCACCGTATGGAACTGTAACACTGTGGATTCTTGTCCTCTTTCTGATTGAGGACTAGCAAAACAGAACTGTAATAATCTTGTGAAGGCCTCAGAACTGAACCTGTACTGTAACACTCTTGCGGACGGTGCAGAACAATCACACACCGTGCGCGAGCACAATGGAGGAATCAGGAGTTAGCAGTCTTGCTTAATATGGTCTTAGGTCCCTAACGCAACCACAACCCTCCATGACCACTGTATGGGAACTGTTGAATCACGGCCTGAACCACTGATTGATCACCTGAGGTGAGCACTGAGTCAGCCACAGGGGCACAGGTGAAGGCAATGTACCTGTGTGATTGGAAGGGGTGGAGTCTGGCCCCACCACTCCCAGACCCCATTTAAGGGCTGACCACCACTGGGGAAGGTTCTCTTGTTGGAGATCCCTCCCTAGTGGGGTTATCGGTGAGCCTCAACCATCTTCAAAGGTGAGCCACTCTCTTCTTACTAATTGTCTGTATACCATCTACTTGAGCCTTCCAAAAATATGCTATCTTCCACACTATTTCTTTTGGGTGCTATCCTTGGGGGTTATTTGCCCTATAACCACCATGTGAAGGGAGAAGCATGGCTGCTATGGCATGCGCACGGCACTTGATACTGGACGCTTTATGCCTGGCAACAATTCCTGGCTCAATTAGAAGGGACCATCATACAGTATGAAAAGCATTGCCAACCCCACATCAGGTGGCACTTGCCCCACTATATCCTCAACGACCCCAGAGGGACAGATCCTTAAAGCATAGAATCATATAATCCTTAGAGTTGGAAGGGACCTCTGAAGGCCATCTAGTCCAACTCCCCTGCAATGAACAGGGACACCACAGCTAGATCAGGTTGCCCAGGGCTTTATACTTCTTGTTTTTCAAGGTTTATTATGACCTTTTTAATGTGCAGCTTCTCCCTTGAAAACCCATCTGAAAGCTCCATCGTAAAAGAACAAAAAATGGAAAAGAATTAGCTTGGGAGCAGGGAAAATGCAAGGGTGAGATTTTATGTGTGTCATTCTAATGGCACTCCAAAAATGTGCACTGGAATTAATATTTCCTTTTTAGGAGCAGAGCACATTGTGTATTTCCCTTCCTCCCCGTCCCATGTCATCAATGCTGCTGTAAAATGATCTGGCTATCTTAGAGAACAAGGGGTTTTTTATGGGTGTGTTTTTAGGAGCTGATCTCCTTTCAGATGCGCTCTCAGCAGTTTAAAACACGCTTGGGTGAATTTATAAACTTGTGACTTGGCACAGGAAGTCTGTGCTGGTAGTCCACTAATACTGTAAAAGCAAATGTTTTTTCAAGAATGCTTTCTGTTTTATAGTTTGAGAAATTTGAGGTTTTGAGGTACTGCTTTATTTAAGACACACCTTTATGCCTAATAATAATAATACGTAAGCTGCATTTTCTATATGTTTTTTATATTATTAAGTATAGTGTAGCACTTCTTATATAGGAACTGACAAGAGGATATCTGGGAAGACAGGAACAAAGGAAAGAAACCCAGCAGCTGAAGCTGAAGGAAGGTGTATAACTAGGCCAAGAACTGTGAGGTTAATGGGGAATGTATCAGCAAAGAGGAATAACGTGCTCAGAAACTGAGAATAAGAACAGAAGCTGGGTGGGAGGAGAACAGATTTGTTTTATTAAGTTAGTATAATCAAGAGAAAAATAGAAAATGCCTTCCCACAAGGCAGGTTTTCTTTTCTAGGGTGGCAGAAATTTGCTCACTTTATGAATCTTGTTTACATACATAGAAAAGGTGCTAAATTTGAAATCAGACAGCTACTCAAATATAACTGTATTTTCATACAGGCTGCTGAATACAGAGGCAGAGCAAAGTCTAAGGCTTAAGACTAGTGCAGAAGCTTGGTGCAAGTTCATGTCCACACAAAGCTTAGGGCCTGTCTTATAAAGGAGAGTAGTTACATCCAGACATACCCAGGGACTGTCGCTTTTGAGCCTGAACTTAAAACAAATCAATCAAACAAACAAAAATAAACAAATACCACCACCACCTCCTTTTCCTTTTGACATGTTTCTAACAAGAGTAGATAGAAGTATAAATTTGCACAGTTTCACATTTTGAAACTAAAGGTACTATCCACTAATAGGCAACCTGATACTTACTGTCGTTTGTAATTATAGTTTCAGAAAGGAATGTCATCCCAGTTTAGTTAAATCAATATATTTAAATGAATGCTTTGTAGTTTCGCCAGTTTGGGGCCCAGTAGTGCTACATGTTGTATAAAAAAAATGATTGAGAAACCGCCTCTACAACCTCCATCTACCTTCTAATTTATTTGCAGTACCCTGTGTAAGGTATCTGATAGTAATCATAACTGAAGCTGTGAGGCAGAACAGTAAGGATGAAAGAAAATGCATTCTCTGCAGATTTTCTCAGCGAAAAGTACAGGGACCAAACTAATCATGAGTAATTTTGGTAGGCCAGGCATGTTGCACAGTCAGGCTCTCATTAAATAGAATTTTCCAATTTAAATTTCAAAAAAACACTTAAGTGTTTTCAAATCCACAAGCAATTGAGAGTTTGTGGATATGTAATATGTTTACTAGGGAAGCTGTGGAGTCACATATGGACTAGCATGTTGCCTTGGCCATGCTACATGTCCTCACACAGCTGTACTCAAGAGTAAGCTTAGTGGAAAAACCTATATTAACAGAAATGAAGTTTTAATTATGTGAGTTTTCCTATTGCTCTGTATTAATTTTCTTCTTCACAAGCCCTAGGGCAGAGATTCAGTTTCCACCATTGGAAAGTACTTGGTTTTTCTGCTAGTCTCCTTGATGTAAGTTCCAAACGACTCCCTTGATTTTTTTTTTTATATTACCATACACTTAAACTATGATCAAGAGAATTTGGTGGAGATGTCAGTAATGTCCCTCAGTGTCTCATTGTTTCAGCTCAGTGAAACATTTCTGGCATGACAAATGGTACCGATAGTGCTGATGTGTAAGAAAATGAGAGCTTCTAAAGTGTCAGTTGTCCTTTGTAGACCATACACCTCAGTCTGATGATACCTAAGGCAGGGTTAGAATTGCTGATGCACAGCTCTGAGTGAGAACATGCAAAGCAAATGTGTACACTGATCACGAGAGGTAACAACGATGCAGCCTCCTCAGTCCTGTAGTCCCTTTACAAAAAAGAAAGGGTCAGGCCTGATCTTGAAATAATTTTATGTTTTCTGAAACCCTTCTGATTTAATTCTCTCTTGACTCCAGAGGAATTGCTAGCATGAGCTAAGGCTGGCTTTTTGGCAGCTGAGAAACGGTGACATGGGAGCAATAAAATGGGAGCGTTCATTTAACTCTCCACATGCTCTAATCTCTGCTCGGGATGTAGCTATAGCACCACTGCACGGCCAAGCAGTGTCCCAGGGTGCTGGTAGGGAATGGGATATTGATCACAGAACTCCTGTTTGCAAAAGCTGAATGTGTATGAGCTTAATTAGCATATTTTTTAATTGCTTCCCTGTCCTTCCTCATTGACCAACCCCTTTAAGGAGCAGCCTGAGGCAGACACAACTTTCTCATGTTGCAGTCATTGCCTTAGGCAGACATTCTGCTACAGAGGGTCTTCAAGTCAGGATCTGTGCTGAGATAAGTTGACAGAGAGCCAGAGTGAGTCCGATGAACACAGTTTAACTATTGAGAATAGCAACTGTGCATGATGTGTACAAAACACTTATTTCTGCCAGCCTACCTTTGTTTCAGAGTTGCTGGGAACTAATGGGAGAGGAAGCTTATTTCTCCTGTCTCTGAGGGACTTTCCAGGCTTGCTTTAGATGGCTGGTTGTCCTCTATCGAGTTACCTCTGGGGGGAAAAAAAAATGAATTTATATCACATGGAAAACGATTTAAAGCAGAAATTAGAGTTTTCTTCTAGCAAATAACTTGAAAAGTTGAAAAAGCTTTAGTTTACCAAATTTAAATAATTCCTGGCTGATATGGAAGGAATTGAAGTTGGTTTTTTTTGTTGGTTTTTTTTTCTTTTAGTGTGAGTGATGCTTACATATGGAGATACAAATGCTACTTTCTACTTTTTTATATTCATCGTTTGAAACTGTTGAGTCATCAGCTTATGAGCTGAATAGATTGCAGCAAAATCAATGCAGATTTCAAAAGCAGTTTCTGAGTGCTGCTGGTCTCTGGGTGCTGCTGCCTTCTCATAATTATTTATTAGCTTTCTGGGTAATGTGATCAAATGAGTGCATTGCACAATGGGGTGCATATGTGACTTCCTCGACTTAGATACAGTGATCAGCTTACAGAGAAGGGCTTCAAAGCTGAGGAAAGAAATTTTAGTTACCAGACTCGGATGCTTTGGAGAGATGTATCTTTATCCCAGGAGGAAGGTACAACTTTTATATCACTCCTCAATGTCCTCAATGACAAAAAAAAACCAACCCTTTATACCTGGAACATGGGCCGTGACAAAATTTGTGGCAAGTTTGCAGTGTATTAATTAAAAATTTAAATCTGCCAAATGCTTCTTCATGTTTTGTTTTCAATACAGCATGGGTTTCTCTTCTGCGGGAGCCACCAGAGTGATAGAAGGAGTCCTGGCTCGCGTGGTTAACAGAGTCCTTTAGGGATTTCATCAGTCTCAGCTGCAGATTTCATTACTGGTGAACCTTTCTTTCCACCTGCTGTACGTTTTCTGCAAAACTGCTTCCGCTGCAAAGTCTGTGATCTGACATTTTAAAACAGATTAAATACTGAAAATGGTGTGCATAACTTTGTGAACACAGAGGGCTTGGACAGCCTGGCAGCGCGCAGCTCGCGCACAGCAAGCAGAGGGGTCTGCCTGGAGGACAGCCGGGCACCACGTATCATCCTTTCCCACTGAGCAGCAGAGCTTGGATGCTCGCCTGGGGCTAACCGTCTGCTCTGGGACCAGCTGCTGAGCTTGCTGAGCCTTGTCCATGGCACCATTCCCAGCACTGATGAAGTACTGGAGATTGCTTATTCTCATACTCCGTGGCTTGCCCAACTCTTGCCCAAGGTTAGTGTTACAGGTAAGAGAAAGCGTGAGGGTTAGAGTTAAGATTTGGGTTAGGAGTTATGGCTGAGGTTAGGGTCAGTATTAGGATTATGTTTTGGGTTAGGGTTAGGCTAGTCAGTGTCCAGGGTTAGGGCTACAGGTTAAGGTTAGTATTATGGTTAAGGTTTAGTGTTAGAATTAGGTGTTAGTGTTAAGTTAGGTGTTATGGGTTGGAAGATAGCATTAGGATTGACGCTGCTAGTGTCAGGTTTTAGGGGTTAGGAGTTCTGATTCTGGCTAGCATTAGGGTTTGGCTGTAGTGTTAGCATTAGGGCTATGTTTGGGGTAAGGCTTAGGGTTTATTTTAGGATTAAGGTTAGAGATC
This sequence comes from Oreortyx pictus, assembly GCA_036925125.1. Taxonomy (NCBI): domain Eukaryota; kingdom Metazoa; phylum Chordata; class Aves; order Galliformes; family Odontophoridae; genus Oreortyx; species Oreortyx pictus. Next base: position 16,868,656 of record JAUPFR010000002.1, read on the forward strand.
TGAAACCCCAGCCCACTGAGTTTAGGTGAACAATTCTCTTGGCTTGTTGCATTCTTCTTCTCACCTTTCTCACTTTAGAAGCTTTCCATTCTGTACTCATAAGCTTTAAACTTCAGTAGCAACAGATCGTAAATTTGATATGGTGCTGTTTCAACGGTAGGCGGCAGTGGGCAGCAAACCTAAGGCTGTGGCATTGATGGTGCTACATCGATTTGTGGCAAACTTTCTCAAATGACTGCTCCAGAGACAGTCTCTAAGAACCAGGATCACAGCCTTTTTGATGAAGAATCAAAGGGGTTATTGCAATAGTGACCATCACTGCTGCTGTTATATGTAGTATCTTTCTGCTTTTGTAAGTTTCTGCAGTTATACATCAAGTAGATCTCTCTCACAAGGAGAGAAGAGGAATGATTCTGGTACATTTTTCTCTTTTTTTTGTCCCTCCTTCTCTCAGATGCTTTTCAAGCAGTTCCATGAGTATTCAGCTGGCTCCTTGCTGTGGCTGCTTTTCAGGCACTGCATATGGTCTTGGTCTCCTACAGCAAGCTCCTTGCAGCCCCCCAGGAAGCAGAGGAGAGGTGCAGGGCTTCAGCTGTCATTGCTGTTGGCTCCTGTTCCTGTGATCTCATCTTTCCTTTTCTGTGATAGCTCTGCATGTGCAGGAGGAACCATCGCCGCTGCCAGTTCTTCTGTGGGTTATGTTCTTGTCACCAACTGTTGGCACCCTGGAGACTCAACCTGTGAGTAGAAACTCTTAGGCTTCTTCCCACTGGAGGGAACCAGAGCTTCAATGAACCCTGTTCATAATAGCACTCTCCCATGATTAATCAACTGCTGTGGGAAATTGCTGCCATCACAGGGAGATAGGAAATGATGCTAAGGGAAGCACAGGTGCAGGCAGCGGTGGCCCCGCTTTACCCACAGAGCAGGTGGAGGGAGGCTGCTCGGAACCCAGTGCCAGCTGGCACTGGGAGCACAGGGCCTGGCACTGGCATGGGGAGAACACAGGCACCCCATGAAGCTTCATTTCCTTAGCAGGGATGGGGTGGCAGCTTTGTGTGGGGAACGGAACAACGAGAAGCTGTGCCAAAAGAGAATTCTGCAGATTGACCTGCAAGGGACACGCGCTAACGAAATGTCATTACTGCACATATCAGAAAGCCGTCCTCTGCTCAATCTTTCTCTAACCATTTCCATATTTATTTTATAAGCTTACAAAGGGTTTGTTCCAGTCAGTATTTGGGGAATATACTAAGAGATCTCTGCCCTTATCTTATCCTGAGCCACTTGGATGCTCCAGAAAACTCAGCAGGGATCTGCAGAAGGCCCTCACTGCTCTGCCTGCAGCTGTGGGCACCGGGATGCTGACCCTGTCATGAAGCCGTCTCATTTCCGTATAGATAGGCGCACTCATTAATATGTTAATAGGCCATAATGAACCTAAAGCTCCCTTACAGAGCCCTCAGCTCTTCATTGACACCACTGCATCGCCCCGCTTGCCGTGTTAGCCCCTAACCCCTTTCTCTCTTTCCTTGGGACTGCGGGGACGTGCTTCCTCGGACCCGGAGTGCCGCACGGGGACCGCGGAGAGTACAGCGCGGGTCCGCTGAGCCCCGCCGTGGGACTTGCAGCCGTGACGTCACTCGGGGCGGGGCTGTGACGTCACGAGACAGCGCGGGGTTTTCACCCGGCGACCAATGCGCGTCGGGGCCGGTGATGTCATGCCGGCGGGCAGAGAAACGTGCCTTTTGTTTTGCTGGGCTGCCTGCAGCGGCAAAAGCGGTTTGGGGACCTCTTATAAGCTTTTTAAAAATCTTTATTATTATTTTTTATTATTATTTATTATTATTATTATTTCCCCCCCCCCCCCCCCCCCCCCCAGCTGCAGTCGTACCAACCCCTACTTGACGACTGCATAAGAAAGTTATCTGGCTTTCCATCCGCGCCGTTGAAGTTGTATTTCACCCCTTTAGCGAAGAGGCGTTCGTCCAAATGAGCTCCGGGGCTCCATTCTCCCTTCGGCCGGGAGCTCCTCATCTCCTTCCGTCCCCTTTAATCAGCGGGAAGCTTTTCACGCGGGCGGGAGAAGCACCCCGTTCCCCGATCCCGTCTCGCCGCCGGCAGAGCGCCCGGCCCGACCCGGCTCCGCCTTAGCCCCGCACACCGCTCCAGGCCCGCGGGAGCCGGCCCGGCCCCTCCCGGGGGTGGGGGGCGGGAGGAGGCGGGCGGGGCGGGGCGGGGCGGGGCGTCTCCTCCCGCCGGCCCGGGGCCGCTTTCGGAGCGGAGTCGGCGGGAGAGCGGCGCCCGGCGGGGACAAAGCGGAGGAGGTCGGGCTGAGCCGGGCGCTTCCGCAACAGGTCCCGGCTCGGCGCGCTGCCGCTGCGAGCGGCGGGGCCGCCACCGGCCGTCCTCATGCGGTTCGGCTCCAAGATGATGCCGGTGAGCGCCGGGGGCGGAAAGTTGGAGCGGGGCAGCGGGAGGGAGAGAAAATGGAGCCGCGGGGGGGGGGGGGGTGGGGGGCGAGCGTGCTTTTCCCTGCCCTCTCTGGCCTCAAGGCTGCCGGGGGGAGGGGGGGGGTCTCCCTTCCCCCTTCCCCCTTCCCTCCCCCTACTTTTTCTTTTCTTTTTTTCTTCCATTCTCTTCTTTGCTTTTTATTTTTTTAGTTTTTTAGTTTTTTTATTATTATTTTTTTCCTTTTTCCTTTCCTTTCCCAGCTTTCCCTCTCTCGCTTCGGGCCCAACCCGTCAGACGGGCTCTCTGGAACGCAGCCAGCGCTCGTGGGGGGGAGGGATCGGGCCCCGCACCGCCGCCGAACCCCCCGCCCCTTCGGGGCCGCCCTGCGCGCCTACCCCTCTGCGCCCCGCTTTACGTATCTTTATTTATTTATTTAGACGATTTATGGCCTTAAAGTTCTCTGAGTTGGCTCGAAAAGCGCCGCGTGTGCGCGGGGGGGGGGGGGGGGGGGGGGTGGTTTTGTTCCGAACTGCGGGGTAAGATGGTGTCCGCGTCGTGCGCGGCTCCCCGGCGGGCCGGGCCCCTCCCGCTGCGGGCCGGGGGCTGCGCTTCTCCACCCCCCCCCCCCCCCCCCCCTGTGGGGAGTGGGGGGGAGTGGGGGGATTGCCGTGTCCCGCAGGGGCCGCGAAGCGGGTTTTAAATGACGCCGCTCCCGTCGGCTGAGGTTGGGCGAGAGCTCAGCTCGATAACTTTGTTTGGCCATCGGCACAAAGGGAGCGAGGGGGGATGATGTGCCGTACTTGGTTTTCTGCTTTAGGAAAGCCAAACTCAAACGTGAGCGCAACAGTGATTGTCCCTGTGCGTGTGGTTACAGCAGCGGGGATGGCAAATCAAATCCTTGGTTTGGTTCAGCAAGGCTGATGTCTGCGTAGGGAACCTTAGCAAGTTTAACGCCTGCTTACTCCTTGCTGGAGCCTGTCCCCCGCAGCTGTGAGCATGGGAAGCCCTTGTGGAGCAGTGCTTAAGACAAGAGGGAACGGCCTCAGGTTGCTCCAGGGGAGGTTCGGGATAGATAACAGGGGAAATTTCTTCTCAGAAGAAGCAGTGAGGCGGTGGCACAGGCTGCCCGTGGAGTCGGTGGAGTCACTGTCCCTGGAGGTGTTCAAGAGCCGTGAAGATGTGGCACTGAGAGATGTGGTTAGTGGGCATGGGTCAGTGTTTGGGTATGATGATCGTAGTGTTTTTCCTAACCTTAATAATTCTGTGATTCTTAAGGGACATTTCCAGCTGAGCTCTGGGAGGCAGCGGGGAAGGAACTGTGCTGGGTGCTGAGGCCAAGGATCCATGCTGGAAGGGTGATGGTTTTGGGGCGTGCTGTGACTGCCTTGTTTTCTATCAGTGTGAGGCTCTTCCCCCGCAATTAGGAGGAAGTAATGAGCGATAGTTTAATTGCACCAAACGTTAGCAAGGGCTTGTTGACTTTATTGCAGTAAGTTAATGATGGAGGAATGGACAAAATACAAGCTTAACTGCAGATGGAACGTCCCACGTGTTGTGCAACTGTGGTGTTGTCTACATGTGAAAACTGAGAAACAAGTGGTAAATAGAGAGCTCAACCCATTCCAGAACTGAGCCAAGTAGCACTCTGATGTTTAGGATCTTTGGAGAAGAAGAGGCTCAGGGGAGACCTTATCACTTTGTACAACTTCCTGAAAGGAGGTTGTGTTGAGGTGGGGGTCAGCCTCTGCTCCCAGGCAACAGCAATAGAGGTAGTGGCCTTAAGCTGCACCAGTGGAGATTGAGGTTGGATATTAGGGGAAATCTCAGAAAGAGTGGTGAGGCACTGGCTCAGGCTGCCCAGGGAGGTGGTGGAGGTGTTAAAGGACTGTGTGGATGTGGTACTAAGGGTTGTAGGTTAGTGAGTATGGTGCAAATGGGTTGATGATTGGACATGATGATCTTAGTGGTCTTTTCCAATCTTAAAGACTACAGTGTAGCAGTAAAATCTCCTGGAGATGGCTGATGTTGGTCTGTTCTGTGTCACTGAGCTCAAACAAGGGAGGAAGGAGCAGCTGTGTCCCATGGGCCATGCAGGTGGCAGGAGCGCTCTTCTTGCTGGCTCAGGCTTTCCTCTGTTTTTTAACCTGTAAACAAAGGGCTGGATGCAGCCTTTTCCCATCTTGCTTACTGCAAATAATGGAAGATCAGTGAGAGCTGGTTGAGTGTTGATTTAAAGAAAAAAAAACAACTAAAAATGCAAGATTACAAGTATTACTTTTATTCATCTTTAAAACAAAGACACAGACCCTCTCAGACTGAGTTTTGGGATAGTCTTCAGGGAGTTAAGGTTTCCAAAAAGAGTTACAGAAGTTCGGTGATCCACTGGCTGTAGGGCGCTCAGTCACTTGCTGCTTTGAAAACATCATATTGCAGTAATATACTCACATCTTTTACTCCACCCTCTCCATAGATTTATTCATGTAAGAATTGAAGTCTCTTCTCCAGGCCCACCTTCACTCTGCAGACAGAGGATTGGAAAGCATAGCGGGGCTGGTGACCCTGGGTGGGGAGCACAGTGATTGTGAGCCCAGCAGGAATTCACCTTTGGACTGGTTGCCACTGAAAAGCTTTGAAGCTGCTGAAGCAGCACAGCAACTCGTACTCTTTGGAGACATCCCTGAAATTGGAATGTTTTTGTGCTGGTAATAGCAGCTGGGCACTGAACTGCTGCTTTAACCGTATGTCAAGACAATGTGATTAGAAGTACGCATAAGAGTGTAATAGGGGGCAACTTGCATGTAGCTGTGCTCATGAAGGTAATGACAGGGTTAATGCCGATGAGCTGTGAGAAGTTCTCACCTTTCATCTGCCAGAGGCTTGTGGGAGTGTGACTGGTTCTGTTAAGTAGTGAACAGGAGCTGGAAACACCTTCAAAAATAGCCTATTTTCCTGCAGTGTAATTGGTCTCTCCCCCTAATTTTACATTATTACGCTAAAGATGAGCATGCATTGAGAAATAATTTACGTCATTATCCACACTGGAGAAATGGGTTTTCTCAGATAGTGGGAGGCAGCACAGATGGAGTTACCTTTTAGTGCCCAGTGAAATTTTTAGATCACCCCCCCAAAGGTCTGGACGAGATTCCATTGTACAGTTTGTCTCATGTGCAGTGCTTGTTGGGAGCCTGCTTGATACCAGGATGGATCATGTGCCGATACACTGTTAGGGACAAACTGACAAGCTAGAGAGTGCTTACATTAGTTTTGCCATTCATCATCAGAAATAAAGAAAACTTCTGAAACTGAAGTTTTCCAATAGCCATGTTCTAAGTGGGATAAAACACAGTGTGCTCAAGGGCAATGCTGCAGCTTCAGTGCTGTAAGGAGTTGTGTTTTCCTTCTCGTGTTGAATGCCTTGTTCTCAGCGGTCTTTTCTAAACTGCTATGCCCAGGAAGCAGTAGGGATTAAAATATGGATTTTTTTTCATTGCAGAATACTTGCTAGCTTGTGGATGCGTATGGTTTTTAAATGTATTTTAATCCTTTTTTAAGGAGCAACCAAACAAAAACTCGTACAATTGAATTTCTTGATTAGTCAGTTAATTAGGACTGCCATACTGAATTTGTGTACTTGTGTACTACTAGCTCATCTAGAGTGGTTTTCTTTGGGAACACTTAACTTGCTGCTTAACTAAAGAAATGTTAACAGAAATGAATCTTGTACTTTGCAAGGTGAGCATCTCTTAGGTCTGTAAATAACTAAAGTGCAGTTGGTGCAGTGCTTTGTAATAGGGGAGGTCTGTGGGTGCTGTGGGTTTTGTAATGGGGTCTGCAGTGTGTTGCAGTGATGCATTGGGGGCTGTGGGAGTTGCAGTGCTTTATAATGGTGTGATGGATGCAAAGGGAATTGCAGTGAAGTCTGTGGGGTACGATGGTGCAGTTGGAGATCTATGGGGTTTGGAGTAGGGCAAACCTTTGCAGAGCACAGGCAGTGGCTGTTATGGTGGCAATAAGTGATGGAGTCCCGTTTCTTGTAACCTGTTAATTACTGAAGTTCTGATCAGGTTTATCAGCCATACAGCACCGTTTTTCCTCATCCATGTGCATGGATTTAGTGCACGAACAGGACTCCAGACTGAGCACTTCTGAACATGTGCCTTACCTCCTCGTTTAAATGAAGTATTCAGTAGCAGTTGAAAGTTATTCTGAATGATTTCCTAGTTGATGTCAGGCATTTAGAAGTTCCAGCATTGAGATTGTATTCAAATATTTTAGTGCAGTATTCAGTGTTTGTCAGCATTTCAGACAAAATACTTTGTAGGCTTAGGTAGTTTGGGGCAGTTTTCTTACCTCTGTGCTTCTATCACTTTTTTTTTCAATTTTCTTATGTATTCTGAACTTCATCATTGTTTGTAATGGGAAAACATTACCCCGAGTTCCATACAGTACATTTTTCTTTCATGTTGTTGCAGTGTGATTTTTTTCTTTTCCCATAAATAGTATGAAAAGCTATCGATTTCTGAGGTGGCCTTCCATCTGAAATGTGTATGCCGAGTGGTGTTGGGTACCTCTGTTTCTTTGTGAGGCTTTTATCAGAAATGGGGGGAAGGGTAGCGTTACAAACTCTTACCAGCAGTGGGACGGGGGGGGAAGGTGGTTCATTATGCTGCTTCTGACTGCTCAGCAGCGCAGTGTGAGTGCCTTGTGGGACTCCTGCATTTACTGCTTCAGGGACCAGTGTGTGTTGCTGAGGCTTGGAATGGGGGGGAAATTCACAGGATTTAGTTTTTTAAATTCTAGAGTCACCAAATGGGATTTCTGCTTTATTAATTATCAGGTCTGCTTTGTGAGGTTCATTTCCATGTGAGTCAGTTGGACTTTGAAAGAGGCAGGTGTGAATGTACTTTCAGAGGAGCAAGCTAGCGGAGTGGAAGTGGCAATGTGCCTAGCATTCCTTTGGTTTATTGACCAAGAGCCGCCCTTGAAACGCCTGGTTGCCAGCTGCTGCCCCTGCTAGCATGGCCTGGGGCCTCTCCTTCTGCTCCCACCCAGCGGTGGGATGGTGGGCAGTCCTGCTGCCTATTTTGCTGCCATGTTTTTGGGTGCTCTGAGAGCTGGACAGTGGCTGTGCTCATAAGCGGACGAGCAGAGAAAGCTCTCCTTGCTCTGTTTTATTATCTCCAGGCCTCCTAGCTTAGTCACTTCTGAGTCAGGCAACAGTCTTTTTTTGATCTCCTGTTCTCAAAGAGTCAGATGAAACTGTGTATAAAGTTCAACCAGAAATCCTGGATATCATGAGAATTGTACCTAATTGCCTTAGTCACTGTTGCTCAACTGTTTCAGAAGTTTCACATTCCTCAGAAATGCCTGAAAGGCTCTTTAAAGCAGTGTTAGGTAACTCTTTGCCGTTCTTTGGGGATGTGGAGAGCTCATGGGAAGTGAACTGGGGAAATCGTGATGCCATCACAATGCTGGACATGCAAAAAGCAGTTTCCCACTTGCTTTTATTCTGTTTGCTTTTTGTTAATCATTAATATGCTGGATCTCGCGTTGAGTGCTTATAGTTGGTCACGCCTGCATCCTCACCAGTTTCACTGTGGTCACAACATTATGTGGATGTTTAACCCAGTCTTAGTTGTATATAGTTGATATATACCCTTTGTGTTTCAGTGCTGTGCCATCAATGCCAAGAATTTCAATAGTGAGATGGTAATGTTATTTCAGTAGTAGTTCTTTCTCTACTGCAGTGATGCTTCCAGGCCTTCCCACCTCCTGAGCCTTTGCATGGCTGTGTGTGGCACCCTAGCCTGTGTGGGTGTCTATTTTAAAAGAAAAAGGGGGATTAGGGGAATGTTTCTGCACTTCCTCACATTGTTGAAAATCTTACTCTTAGGTCCTTTTGCAAAATAAACCATATGAATGTTAGGTTCAAGCCTGCTGTAGTTATCCATGTTTCTGCATTATTCTCTGTTTATAGTTCCCAGGGTCAAGTAAAAATGTGGATGCTTTCACAATGCTGACCTAAAAGTTTCTGATGTTGTTCTTTTGAGTTGTTTAATATCAAATTCTGGTCTGTAAAATACCAGATCAGAGCATTTATTGAAGGGAACTGAGGCTGCACAGAGGTTAAGCAACTTGTTAAAGGTTGCTCAGTGTGTTCAGCTTGGGATTTGGGAGACCAGAATTCCCCCAGAGTCAAACCCACTGGCATGCTGTGGTGCGGTATTCCAGCTGCACTACAGCTCTGTCATGCCCGCTGTAAAAGTTAAACGAGCTAAATGAGCTAGTGATTGGTAACTTTGTCTCCTCAGCATCTCCATCTCCTGCGATTATAGTTCTGTAGGGTCAGAGAGCCTGAGGGTAATTCGTTGAGAACAGACCCTAAAAGAGAAGGTTGCTCGAACATCCTTTGCATGTATGTGTGAATGTTCCCTGTGCACTTTAAGACATATCTTGGGTGTAAGGTGGTGTACTTTCTTTTTCTTTTGTTTTTTTTTGTCAAGCTAAGAGGCTTCCCTTGTCTTTTGATACTTTTATTTTGTGAGGTTTAACAGCTTCAGGAGCAATTTAGATCTTGGCTTAGATTACCTGTTTCCCTCAATTGTAGTGAAGTGCTAAATCCCATTGTTTCTTAAAATTGGAAGCTAAGGCAGAGTCTCAGAAATTGTGTATTTTTCTTACCTAAAGTTTCCTTCTTTTTAAAAAAGGGAAATCGTGTTTTCTTTAATATTTTTCAGATTTTTTTTTATTGTGTTGTTATCCTATTTGTCTTACACTGTGCTGAGCTGCCTGTGTGCTGCAGTGTGAATCAGGAGCTGGGAGGCCACGTACAGGTACTGATGCAGAGCATCCCTCTTACAAAAGCTGAAGTTGAGTGTCCAAAATGGATCCTAATACCTGTAGCTGGGGCTGTACTTCAGCTGCTCCTGGTGTATTTGTGTGTAGTTATGAATCAGTGGTAATTTCCTTGCTGCTTGGAAGTGATGACTTGTCTGTATCCAGACCTCTCTCTTCACCCTGCTGTCATTCTATGTGAGTGTACTCTCCGGAATGCAGAACCTTACCCAGACTGGTATCTGGGTCACACAGTGCAGTGATCCATAGCTCCTGCCCTGCCATCTCTGGGGGAGTCAGAGACTTGGAGCATCTCGAGGCTGGGAAGGTCCTCTCAGGGATGTGATTCCTACTTGCTTGCCTCTCAACATAATGAGGTGTTGCAGGAAGGCCTGTCTAACTTAGCAGACAGTGTAGCTGACTTCTGCCTGCAAAAGAAAGGCTGGGGCAGGGAAAGAACTGTCACTAAGCTGTGTAAAGAAGGGAGAGCGAGAGGCAGGTGAAACACTCCAGGCCTCTTGGAGAATGCCACGTATCTCTCTTATGAGATCCCCAAAATGGCAAAGCAGCACTGACATGGGTTGTAGAATTGCAGGATATCCTGGGTCGGAAGACACTCAAAAGGATCATGGAGTCCAACTCCAGGCTCCACACAGCACCACCCAAATACTACATCTGAGAGCACTGTTCAAGTGCCCCTTCAACTCTGGCACTGGGGCTGTGCCATGAGCAGCCTGTTCTGTGCCCACTTGCCTCTGGCACAGACCCTGTCACTAACGCCCAGCTGCCCTTCCCCTGACACAGCTCCTTGCCATCCCCAGAGAGCAGAGGGCAGAGCTGCGTGCTGCTCCCTGTGAGGAGCTGCAGCTGCCGTGAGGCCTCTCCTCAGTTCCTCTGCTCTGTGCTGAGCATCCCTGGGGGCTTCAGTGCTCCTTGCACACCTCTGCCCTCCAGCCCCTCCATCTTCACAGCTCTCCTTTGGACTCTAGTTTCGTCTTTCTCATGAGTGATACCTCCTTGACCAGCTTCCCCTTCCTCCCTCGCATGTAGCCCCGTGGTGCATCTTGCAGTCTTTTGAGAACAGATCTTGCTACACGAAAGGTTTGTGCAGGGAAGCTATGGAAACAGCACTGCATGCCTTCTGCCTCTGCAGCATTGTTCCTGTGCTTTTGTACATAGGTTCTGCCCACGAGACCTTTCTGCAGTGTGGTTTCCTAGTATTGCACGAAACCAGATTACTTGGGGTGCCTCTCTTGCAAGCAGCCAATAGTGAGATTGGGAAAGAGAAAATGTATTCTGCCTCCAGGGAAGCTGAATGACTGGCCAAACAGAAATGGGCTGAGGGGAGCATTTTCTGGAGTTGTTGAGGCACGAGAAACCTGTTGAGGAATTGTGCCTACTGCAAATGGTGATTTAATCAAACTTCCTTCCTCTGTTTATATCATTATTGGTAGCTGCGAATTCACCTCGATGACCACCGTTTCACACACATCCATCTCTGGGGATCTGTGTCATGACTTTAGTTATGGCAGTATGCAGAGTCACTCCACAGGACAGCTGCTTTGCTCTGATGAACTGCTCTCCCTTCCTTGACTTCTCAGCTGGTGTCTGTGTAGAGCTTGGTATTGCCTGGAAAATGCCCCTGGGAGCATGTGATACTTAAATAAAACCTGTCAGACAGTTATCAGCTGCACAATCTGCCAGCCTTCTGCAGCTCCTGGTACAGGAGCTGCGTGTTGGCTGATGAAAGTTAAAGCATGTCAAGCTCTTTTACAGGAGCAAGGGTTAGATCAAGCAGAGTACTTGGTGGAATAATGGGTGAATTGGTGGGGCTAGGTTTCTCCTCCTGGTTGTACTGTAGTGGGTAAGTTGTACATATCCCCTTATAGATGTTGTTGACCAGGCCATCTGAACAGCCATTGTCTCTGGTATTGGAATAGCCCCATCATTCTCTTCTTGCTTGCAAAATAAAAGCAGTCCATCTGTTGTGGTGCAAAAGCTCAATGTCTCTTCTGTGCCAGCTGAATGTATGCCACTGTAGTGCAGTGTTATTCAGTATCTGCACAATTCCTAATGACTTCCTGCGTGTTTGAAGCCCAACAGCGGTAGGACAAAAGTTTTTTGCCTTTGAACAATAACTTCAGTTGTTTTAAAGCAGATATGATCACCAATCACGGGCATTTCCTGGCTGTTGTCTTTGACACTGCTGGTGGCTATGTTGTCAGCCTCCATTACCATGGGCAGATTGCTCAGTGCACAGGCAGTCACCTGAGTTTGACAAGTGAACGTCGTTCTTCAGAGTATACTCCTATTGCAGCAGAAATGCATTCACACCCAGAACCGGTGGTGAATTGGAAAGGACTGCCCTACTGTAAGGATATGGTGTGATGTTACACCTAATTAATTTAATAGTAGGATGCAGCTCAAATGGATGCCTTTGTTCCTTTGATTCCCACCTCCACCCAAAGCCACGTGCCCTTGTTGCTTCCCAGTGAATTTATCAAGGAGCTGGGTGATGGCTGATTGGGGGGAATAACCACCTATGCTACTGGCAGAAAAGGAACGAAAAAGCTCATGTGGTGGAAGTGATTTGCCATGTGTGGATGTAATCTGACCTGGTGAGAAAGGACGTGTCTGTTGTCTCTGGCAGTTTTTCAAGTTCACCATTTAGGTGGGTTAAGCTGCATCAGTCAGATGATGCTGCATGCTTTCCTTGAATTCCATGTTGTCTTGGGAGGATTTTTTCATCATCTTCAGGTATCCTCACTCATTGTGAGGATTATGTTGGATTAACAGAGGTGTAATTTTTCTGGTGAGAAATTCCTGGAGGTATGTACGTAGGAAGCCAGAACTCACTCTGAAAGCAGTAAAGCATGCAAACTGCTGTGCTACGGGGCCTGAAATGTCTTTGTTTTCCTTTTTGTTTGTCCTGGAGGTAGATGTCTGAACAGCCCGATCTGGAGCCTCGGCTTAAAGGAGATGTTTACTCATGTACTTAAACGTGTGTCATTGTTGCAGTTGCCAGAAACTGTGTGGCCACTGACCCACCTCTGCAGGTCACGAGCTCTTGGTTTGTCAGAGATCTTTCATGGAGGTAGGACACAGGCTTTGGCAGTTGTTTTCTTAGACAAGTGACTAAGGTGATGTAAGGAGTGGTGTTTGTTTGGCACTCATCTCTGTGAAGTTGCTGGGATTGGACTAAGCTAGTATTCCCCGCCTTTTTCTCGTTAACTTGTTTAGTTTGTTTTAGTAGGAAATCACAGAACTTCAGCTCTTGCTCAATTTCTTTTTTTTTTTTTAAACTGTTTGAGATAGTATCTCATAAAAAAATATTCCTTCTTTCTAATTCGATACTGTGCCTCCCTCGTGGGCGCTCCCTGGAGCTGCTGGTAAGCAGAAGGCAATAACTGAGTTTGGTGTGTGGGTCGGGCACGTGTTGCGTGATGAACATCGGGTTTGACCTGTGTGTTCTGGTGGGCTGAGGCACAGTGCTCCTGGGTGTGAATGCTCAGTGTCTTTTCATCAGCAGGATTATTACATGTTGGCTGGAAGAGTAGAAAATTGGTATTTTTAAGCAGGAGAAGGAGTTGGTGCCTTATCCTGCAGGCGTGTGGCGTGGGTGGTAGAGCTGCCAGGTTGCTGTGGCAGCCTGTGCTGTTGAGGTATAGGCTGTTAAATATGCTTTTCTCCCTGGTGCAGGTGTAGCTTTGTTTATATCTGTGTTTGTACAAAGCCTCCTTCTTTGGCTGCCAGCGTGACTCTTAGACTTGCTTTTTTCGTCATAAGAATATACCTGCTTTTGAAAGGTCTGTTTTGAGAGGGGCGGCTCTCAAGTGTCCCGAGAGGTAGCACTTGGTATAGCTTCTCATGGTTCTCAAGCTGCCTAGAAAGCTCAGAGAGCAGGAGTGCTTATTCCCACCAAGGGCATATAAAGCTCTAGAGCAACAAGAGCAGCTTAGTTTCTTTTTCTTTTTATTTATTTATTTAGTACAAAGACTGCCTCTGGGGTTTGACGCAAGTACAGAAAATTGAGATGATTCAGGCTTAAGTCTGAGTTCATAACCCTGCTTGTTATGTGTGGATGTTGTCTTTAGGCTCTTCTGTGAGGTGCAGTGCATGTCGTGACACTGAGGGATGGACTGGACTGTAAACCCCATGGGGCTGACAGGAATCAGGCAGAATTTAGGTTCTTTTGTAAGAACTAGGTGGTAGTATGTGCTGGGAAATTATACTCTGTATGTACCGAGTGTTCATAAGTGTTGAACAGTTGGGAGAGAGCCTGACTGAAGGGACAGGTCTCCAAAGACCTGACCCTCCTGTCATCGACTCCAAGAGGAGGAGCAATTTCAAGCAGGATGCTAGCACTGGCCATGGGGAACACTGTAGGGCTGGTCCTTCAATCAGCTTGCACAGGGTTTTTGTGTAGTGTTTGACAGTGTGGGACTGGTAGCTTTAAGGAGCTGTGAGATGGGCATGGGGAGAAAGCTTTGAGTGGGGAAAGGAGAGGAACTTCAAAGCACATATGGTAATGGGAAGAGGTCTGTGAACACACTGCGGTGTGGTACAACGTGAAGAACGTTGACAGGATTTGTTTACCCCAAATAACTCTGTAGTTTAACTAAATTGGTGTAAATCCAAGTGTGGCTTCAGGTCTGAACAGAATCAGCTATACACGCTGTGTTGGGGTGCTCAGTGAAAGGCTGTGGTTTCCTATGTTATATAGAAGCCAGTTTTGCTTTTATCTTAAAACGTATGAGCCAGTTTGTTTTTTAGAACATTTCCTCCTGCTGAATGCTGATGTTGGAATAAATACCTGCAGTGTAAAAGTGGCTTTAAAAGTTCCTCTTGAGCTGAGGCACTCTTTGCTTTCAGTGGTATGCATTGACTTGACCTCCTGAGTGCATGAATTTTGATGTTCATACAAAATTCACAATCATAATTGTTTGCCCAGACCTTTTGACTGTCTGGCTTATGTGGGGACTTCTGTTCTTGTGTCTAAGGATGACAGAGGGGGGAAAAATAAGTCAGAAAATTGTACCTTGAATGCAGAGTAGAAGTCTTGTCTGAGACAGATGTTTTCTTAATGACCTTGTGCATAATACCCTACAGAAGGAGAAGGATGTTGATTAGGGAATCTCTGTTTACCAGTCATGAGTTTTGTCTGATGGATTCTAGAAAAACAATACAGCTAAACTAAGATGATGATGATTCTTTGACATAGCATTTTTGATGATAATTTGACAGGAAGGTTGAAATTGCACCTTCCTCATATGTAGGCTTGAACTGGTGTGCTGAGTTTAGTCTTTGGAGCTGCTGTCTGAAGTAGGTGGGTCACAAACCCACATCTATTAACTGCAGATGGTGACAGTACTTGTCCAGAACTCAGTCTGTTTTCCTTGCAAATCTTCAAATTCCCATAATGATGATTCAGATGTGTGCCTGATAGGGAGCTAAAATATGGCTGAAGTTTGTGCTATAGCTGTTGTCCAGTGTACTACAGTATTCCAAAAGCAGATGGCTTTCATTCTGTTGAGGATTAAAAAAAAATGGGGGGAGGGGAGAAGCTTCCTCTTTGCTGTTTCCCGTTCTCATTTTCCTGCCCCAAAGTGCATACAGATGTCAGTTCTTACAGCATTTTAAACCGAATGTACATCTTTACCAAAGAATGATCTATACAAGTAGAAGCTGCTGTGCATTTGAGAGTGGAGGCTGACTTCTGTTTTTCTCTCGTGATACAATTGAAAGGAAAAAGGGCCATTCTTTATATAGACTGGGTATAATTTGAACAATTCTACGGTACTTCCTACAGTACTCCACCTACCTTGCATCATAACTTCCTTTCTCACACTTATGGCCAAGAGCCAGTACAATATAAACGGAGTAGTGTGCGCTCCAGATGAGACAGAAGGAACATAACTCCATATAGTTGGGTGTGGCAATAGGTAAATATTAAATTCACTCCGTATTTCTACTGGACATAGCTTTGTTGAGCAGCTGTATATGAAAAAAAAAAAATCAGGGCTAGTAATCATCCTGCATGCCTGACTTCTAGTAAGTCTATTATATAATCTTTTGCTTCCCTTAATCTTTTGCTTACCTTAATCTGCAGGTACAGTAAGTGTGCATGTTGCCTATGGAAGGACTGTTTTAAGGTTCTGAGGGACTTCATGTGACAGGCTCGCTAATTTACTTAACTGAGGTATACTTTACAGGTCTTAATTTTATTTTTAATGCAACTATGTGCCGGTTTTGAGGGCTGTTTATTAGAACATGAAAATCTGCCATTATGCAGGCTGTCTTCTATTGTTTAAGAAGTTGCATCAAGTCAGCAGAAATATCTATTTTAGTATCTGATTTCTTCGCGGCTGTCTAGGAAGGTGCAGCGTCAGTGCTCCCACTAGGTAAGCTGCTTCCTTTTAAAACTCTTTGTTTGAAGGGTTTTTGTACTTATCAGGAGAAATTCGCTCATTAAAACTTCAGGTATCAAGTCCGTGGGTGGAATCAGTTATTTCTCATTTGTCATCTGTACTTAAAATCTGATAGTTAATATATTCATTATAGGAAATTGTGCGGTGCTAAAATTAACTTCTAAAAATATGTTTTAGTTCAGGATCTAAATTGTGTTGTTGTAATTCTTTTCCATCCCACGCACTGCTCCAAAAAAAGCCATTTCTCATTTGAAAAATGGCTTTTCAGTATTGAAACATACTGCTGCTCTGGGACTGTGTTCTGTGGAGAAGTCATTGAAGGGCATGTGGTGAGCTAACAGCTCCTTCTCGGAGGCTTGTTTATACTGCAGATATGGTGTACGTGTGTCTGTGTGGCAGGAAAATATATTGCCTATCTTGAACCATTTGCAGCCTAATTTAGTAGGTATAACTTGGGTAACAAGAGGGAATACAGCTGCAAAGCATTGCTTCATTAACCTTAAGAGTGGCTACTCGCTTCCTTAAAAATGACATCTAGGAAAAGTTGTTATGCAAGCCAAAACCATTATTTAGCTGTGCTGTGGAAGCAAACCAAACAGCCAACAACATGAGTATTATGTGATTCAAGAACAGTAGCGCTCACTCTGAAACACAGAGAATATAGAATGTGGTGCAGGATTGTTAGTTCTAATGCAAGGTAATGAATCATGATTTCAAGAGGCTGTATGCTTGTTTGGAGAGAAAATAGTGTTGTTTCTGTGACTGCCTGCTTTGCCTCAGCCTTCCAGTCTGTAAAATAGGAAACTGCTTGCTTTTGTCAGAACTTCCTGGTTGTAAGGTGCTTTGAAGATGAAAAATAGTTCATGAATAGATGCTACAGTTCATATTGTATGTTGTGTGGTATGCCGGAAAGGACTGCGTAAGGCTGGGAGTTGAGGAAGTAGTGAAAAATAGGGGTAAGTTAGTATTCTTAAGAAACTCCCTACTTGGATGTAATATTTCATAAGCTATTGAGTTTTGTTTTGTTTTTTTTTTTCTCTGGAAGATTGTTGTCTGTTGAAGTTTAATGATGTGAATTAACTCTTTGACTAGAAGCTGTTGATGAGGGGTAGAAAGAAAAGTTACGCTTGCCCTCTAGATTTTAAACTAAGGTAGCTTCAGGAATTCATGATATTTATACTGTATCGTGGAATAATCAAGTTTTCCACTGCATACATGTATCCTGAGATTTACTGCTGAAGCTAAAACTTTTTAATAGAATTATTATTGTATTAATTAGGAAGCGTACAACTTAACAGCCTTTTAATACCCAAGATGTGTGATGTCAGGCTCACAGTATGAGATCTTACTCCTTACAGAAGCACTATCAAAGCTGAAATCAGTAGTTGAGCTCTTCTGACTAAAGGGGGAGGTTGATATGAGATGGTGTCTATTTACATGGATGTAAATTCTAATGTGTTCTGACATGTATTCCAATTAGTTTTGAAACTTGTTTTTTTGTTTTCAGCGTGACCAAGTAGAAGCCAGAATGCAGTGTGGTCATAGACTAGTGTTTCTGTAGAGCCATCCTTAAATATTTCAGTTTTAGTGGAAATCAGGCCTCAACACCTGCAAATAAGGTAGGCTGTATAAGATGGTGCAATTGTATGAGATGATCCTGTTGATACATCTTAACAGCACATGGGTCAGGCGTGCAGGCAGATGTAAGGCTATTTGGAACTGACATACAGGAGAGGAGGAGTAAGGTGGGGTGTGACTTGCCTTAATTGATGCCTTCTTTTGACCTCCTTTATTTTCGTTGCTTTTCTCTTCCTGTTCGTGGGTGTGTTACAGTCCAGGCTTAGTGGCTATATTTGGAATGATGCACAAATAATCAGGTTGGAACAAAATAACACATTTCATGCTGGAAGGATGCAAGTTTTAGTTCATACCACTTTGGATTTTCTTAGATTTGTGTGGCAGGTTTTTTTGAGACTTGAAGTCCTCCTTTGTATCCAGTACTTTGCTTGTAAGACATTCATCAAAGCCATTCCTTGCAAAAATGATCTCTTGCTTTAGTTCATGTGCCCTTGGTGCACCTGATCGAACTGCCTCATTTGGTAGCTTCGTAACTGCAAAATTTTATTTTCTAAGCTTTAGCAGAGTCAGCTGAAATCTGTGATGTGAGTTTAAAAGGAACTGCTTTGTTCCTTTTACTGCACAGCCCTCGTTCTCTGCAAGTGCACTGCAGCACTGGGATGTTTCTACATTGTAAAGCTTTTCAGCACTTAAAAACAGCAAGTCTTGAGGGAAAAGTGAGCTTGGGGATCCTTAGTTCAGAATTTAAGCTGGAGTCAAATCCCTAAATAAAGGTTCTCAGCTGTATATGCTGAACATTCCTAGAACTCAGTCCTTCAGAGCTTAAAATTTTGAGTGCACCATTGTAATCCAAAGCTGTGTGGAGTACAGATGTCTGTTAGAAAAAGTATAAAATCTGACATTTTTCTTCCCTTTCTTTTTAGCACAGTCTTTCATCACAAGATGCTTGAGTCTGGCAGGTGCCTCTGGGTCTGTCAGGTCCAGCCTGTGCTCTAGCAGGGACACTCAGTGCAGGCTGCCCAGGCCCACATCCAGTTTGCTTTTGGAGATCTCCAAGGAGGAGGCTTCACAGCTTCTCTGGGCAGCCTGTGCCAGTGTTTGGAGGACTTCCAAATGGTCTCTGAATTGTCCCTGGAGGGGGACAATTGGAAAGTGGAAGGAGGTGACTGTGAAGGTCACATCAATTGTGTGGATGTGTTTTTAGATAATTTGCAGGGAGTGATGTTTTCCCCATCCCCAGTTCATACAACACAGGTGACAGATCTAATGCACATGCCACTAACTTTCAGAAGTGACCCCTGCACAACAGGTTTGAGTGCTCTCAGCCTAACGTGTTAGTAATTATCTTGAGCACTGTGGATAGAAGCCACAACTCGTGATCCTTCCTGTGTAGCTGTCTGTATCTGTAAATCCTGAGGATTAACGACTGGAGATAAACAGGCACACTGAAGAGTGAACAGCCCTGCTAGGGTCAAATTAGGTCTGCTTTGTGTGCAATACCGTGTTTTTGTATAGCTTGCTCTTAATTCCCATCTATGAGCTCATCTTTTAAAACTAACAAATCTTACTGCTGACACACCACCTGTGCGATTTAGTTCTATGAGTACAAGATTATACAGCATTACATGTGAAGATTTTGTGTTTTGTGTTCCTATATAACCGTGCTCTGAAGCTATTTGAGAGCCTGTTCTTTATTTATACTTTTCTGCCCCGGTTTTTGTGATTAAACAGTAGTTTTACCTGGTTGTGTATGACATCCCTTGCTGTCAGCCTCGAGAGATGCTAAACATAAAACATAATTGTGCAATGATGAAAGAGGCAGGCAGCATATGGAGGTGCTGTTTGGAAAGCTTTGTCTCCTAATTTAGGTCAGTACTTTCAGTGTGCTGTGCTGCTTACAGCACAGCGGTTGTGTCAGCCTTCCCTGCATAATAGGCGTGTGTGGTAAGCTGATTCTACCTGCAGGCCTTCAGTGTGGCTCCGGCCTACGCACAGCATGGAATCATAGAATGGCTTAGGTTGGAGAGGACCTTAAAGATCATCTAGTCCCAACCTGCTCTGTGGTCAGTGCTGCCCCCCACTCAGCTGCCTGGGGCCTCATCCAACCTGGTCTTGAGTGCCTCCATGGGTGGGCCATACAAAACTTCTCTGAGCAGCCTGTTCCAACATAGACCCCTTTAAATAGGGAGCACGGTTGTGTGGTGTGATTATTTCATACGAACTAAGATCAAGGATTCATCTACAACTGTGACAAAAAAGCCAAGTGAAATAGGCTTTCTTTCCTACTACCGGTGTTTTCGTGGGACATCTTACATTTGTCCTAGCTGTATAATGGCAAGTCCACTTGTCTTATGTGAGAAACTGCAATGCTAAGTGTGATGGGAGCACAAATATTGTGCTTCCCTTGTTTTTCTGTGATAAAGAATATCTGAATTGTAGGTGACTGTTCTGCTGTGTCAGCTGCGTGCAGGCTGTAAGTATGGTAAGGTGTTAGGAGTTCTGGCACATCACCTTAGGAGAGAAAGAAGGATCTGTAGGTCCAGATTTGAAAAACAAACAATCATTCAGGAATGTAATTCAGAGGATTACTTCTGTAGCATCTCGCTGGTTTATACCTTTAAAGAGGTCTGGATTTGTTTTGAAAATCAATACACATAGAAGTTAATTAAGAATGTCCCTATTATGTTGAAAATAATGTGGTAAATGAGATTTGTGCCTTCAGTGTACGGCCTGGTTTCGTGTTCTAAAGTGTGTGCTGTTGTCTTTGTCTTTTCCAGATGTTTCTGACAGTGTACCTCAGTAACAATGAGCAGCACTTCACCGAGGTGCCCGTCACCCCTGAGACAACGTGCAGAGATGTGGTGGAGCTGTGCAAGGAGCCTGGTGAGAGTGAGTGCCACCTGGCTGAGGTGTGGTGTGGCTCAGGTAGGTTAGACTCCAGCACAGAGATGTGACTGATGCAGTTCTGTCCCAGGGAATTTCTGCCTTACATTTTTGTTAATCTCTTCATCAGAATTGCACCTCCTTGGGAAGGTGCATACATGTAACAAATGATTTAAAGTGGAAGAGGAGGGGAAAAAAAAAAAAAAAAAAAAAAAAAGCAAGAGTCGAGCATGCAAATTTTCTTGCATCTACAGCTCTTCTCCAACTCAAACAAGTCTTGGAAGGTTGTAGGGGAGTTGCTATTTGTTCCGTCTCCTCCAAGTGGCTTGTGCAGGGTTTTTGAAGTAACAAGTATCAGTAGTACTGCAGAACAGTCTTCTAAATTCCATAGCTACTCTCAGTTGCAGTGTCCAAGGAGAACTTCCTGTTTTGGATGTTGCTTTTGTCATTCATTAATTGAGTCTGGGAGGGAAGGAATGTTAGCAAGAGTAGCAAGAGCCATCTGATACTAGATGCTTCTAAATGAAGGTATATAGTGGGTGAGAGGAATGTGGTGGGACAGGGGACAGTAAGTTCAAATCTCTGTAACCTTCCAGTGCTATGGAGAACATGTCAACAAACAAGTATGGCTAACTTTTGCTGACATAAATAGGAAGCAGTTCTTATCTTGTCTCCATTGTTTTCTGAGATTGGTATTTGCAGAGCCTATTCTCATGGTTAGTGGCAGTTACTGTCAGAAGACCAAAAACCCTATTATTTGTTGATAAGGTAAAAATATTGGCAATTATTTTAGAAGCTAAGTTGTTCCCTTCGTGGATCTTGTCATGTTTATTAATTATATATTAATAATGTTGTCATGTTTAGTAATTATATATTAATATATACAAGCACTGGTGTGTGTGTGTGTGTGTGTGTGTGCGCACATTCAGGACCCCACAGTTTCAGATGGTACTTTTTAGCAAATGCACTTGTCTCAAATCACATGCTATTAAGTGACTTGAGTACTGGGTGAAGTAAATGCACGTTGTTCTAATAAAAGTATATCCTGCTTTTAAGCATCTGTGTACCCTCTAGTAGCAAATATTCGCAAAATATGTTTTTTTTGTATATTTTGAATTTATTTTTTTTTTGAAGAGGGGGGAGGAAATACCCTTAACTTTGCTAACATCTGAAACAAAAGAAGGTAAAGTTCACTGTCTTATTTTGCCAAGATACCCCATGGTTTCCATTGCACCAAGCAAGTTAAACTTGATTTTAAAATAAACATGGTACATGCCATCCATCCTTCTGAGGTAGAAATAAAAGATGGATGTTGAAAAATGAGTGCTTGGGCTTCAGTTACAAAGATTCTTCTGAGATAGCTCGTCTCTCTTTCCCTCCCTGACACTTGCTCAGGAATTTAAGCCTCTGTTGTCAGACTATATTAAACATACTTTGAAACATTGCCTGAAGTGAGCTTGAGGCACTCTGATCCCTGAATGGGGGCAAGCTTACTGCTCTCTCTGTCCTCCCACTTTTGCTTGGAATTTGCTGAGTATCAGGGCAGGCTTCCTTGATCTTTGTTACTGTTGGAATCCTGTTAGATGGCTACCTTGAGTGCAGAAAGCGGCCAGAGGTGTGAGTTTGTAAAGGCTATCAACCCCTCCTCCTCCCCCCACACACTTTAGAAGACAGGGAATAAGAACTGAGGTCTGATAGTTTGTTTCTGCTTGAGCTTTTCAAATGTAGTTCTGCTTGATGTTTGGAGATCTGGTTGACCTTCCTTTGAAGTCACTGAGTAGTGTCGAATCCTTGGGTAGAGTGCATCTCCCTTGTTGATACTTTCAGTTAAAGTACTGCCTTGTGCTACAAAGCTGTCTCGTGAGACTGTTATATACTGTAAGATGGAAATTTGTCAGTCATACTGTTTTTTTTGGTGGGTTTTTTTTTTTTTGAATTAAGGTTTATCAGATGAAGAGCTTTTTTAGCTGTCTAGACAAGTAACCGCTAAGAGGCTGCTTTTTCTGTAACAGTGACCTACTTGCTTATTCTGCAAAGCTAATCTCTTCTGACAGTGACTCCAGAAATTTTTCTTCCTAGATTGCTTGAGCACAGCTGCACTATTTTCATTTTAAAGAAGCCCTTTCATGTTGGAAAAAAGCTTTTCACGTGCTGAAAACATTTTAGTAGCTCCTCTTTTCAAACTGAAAACGTTTATTCTTAACACCAGCAATTCTGTCCCTGAGATGATTGTTCCATATTAAGATGGTTACTTTGAAAGTAAAAGACTTTCCGCTGAATGTGAATGAACTTCTCTGATTTCTGTCTCTTTTTCTTGTCTAAACAATGAAAGGAAATATCCAACAAAACCATTGTTGGCCCAAACCAAACCGGTGGTGTTTAATTTCAGCCTTTGTCTGCTTGCCCCCATCCTCTGGATGGGTACAATACTTCTTGTTCATTTGGCACCGTGTGCAAATGGATCCAACCTGATCATGAGCCTCAGATACTGTCATAAGATACTGCGATCTTGTCCTAACTACATAAAATCGACTACCTGCAATGTATTAACTGCACAGCTGCCATCGCTTTTAACAGAGGCATAAAAACATATGCTAATGTATCTAGAATAACAGAAAGAAATTCTTTATTGTAAATGTTTGAAGGACAGTAGTAATTCTAATTATATCCACCCTGTGAATGCCTAGCTATGAAGCGTGTAAAATTTGGAAGAACAGCAATACAGGAAAACAGGAGCCCTGCTAAATAAAGGCAGTAGACATAGAATTTCATTGAGGTTTTGTAATATCAAAAGGCAAAGAGTAAGTGTTAAAAATCAGAGATGTGACCGAATCCTGAACTTGGGAACAAGAGCAAGAAAAGCAGTTCAATTGAACCTGTGCATGTAATTTCTTAAGAAACTTCATCTCAACTGTCTGAAAGCAACAGCAGGTTCTGACTGGAGTCACCTCTCACTTCTCACGAAGTGTAGGGATCCTCCTAGGAACTGGGGTAGAGAGCCCTTGAGAGCTGGGAATGATAGGTCAGTGAGTTATCCTGAGGGTACCACAGGAGTGGGGCAACCAGTTCTGCTTCTATGGTGGTGAGTTGGTACAGTGAACCACAAATAAAAAACTAAGGTGCTCCAGCTAAAAACTAAACTGTTTGTGGTTCTTGGGTTGTGATGTGACCCTCAGCCTTTCCTTCTGTTAGACCTCTGAAGGGCTCGGGCAGCTTTTCTGATGTGTTGGTTCACCTTCAGAAACAACTTCTTTAAGGAAAAGGTAGAAAGGCATAGTGTGATTGTGTGGGTTAGGTCCACACACTGCGCCTTAATGAGAACAGTGTTTGAAAGATGGTGGATAGATACTTTTGTTACAGCTTCTAGGGATGTGATTGTAAGCTGTCTTTTTACCTTTTCAGAACGTCCTATAGCTGATAATGAACGGATGCTGGATATTTTGCAGCGCTTTGGGATGCAGAGAGGTGAAGTTCGTTTCTTTCTTAGACATGAACGCTCTCCCTGCCGGGAATCAGGTAGGAGTTGGTCTTAGCTGGTAAAGTGAGGTTTCCTTTAATTCCTCAAGGATAAGGAAACAATGTGCATATGTTATACATCACTGCTGGTAATCAGCATAGTATTGCAAATCTTTTTGGTCTGACCTTCTCTTTCTTATGTAGAGGGAATGCTAATAACAGAAAACTGCACTTGCTGTTCACTGTCGTTTTTCATTTTTAGGAAAGACTTTTATCTTCCCATATCTGGTGTGGTAATATTAAATTTGAGTGAAAACTTTAGCAGCTTTTCTAAAGCTCAGCATGACCGCAGCATCTAAGAGCGTTTCGTGCTAAATGTATTAGCCAGAGTTAAATATCTAGGGATATGTGATTTGTCTCCTAAAAGGAAGGAATTGTGATCTTTTCCTTTATGTTTAGTAAGTAAAAGGTATCACCGTACTGCAATTTACTATGTGGTATTAGCATGTTTCATCTGGGTAGTACTTTGCAAAGGGCAGAGTTCTTTCAGATTATAAATAAAAAATGATACTGTTTCTTCTTTTGTATTGAATGCTACATCTGAAGTGGTAAGTAAAATCCCAAAGTATTTTACCATCTATGTTATCCTGTATTTCTGCCTAGGGACTGGACAAAGGTCTCAAGATCCAGGCTTAAAAAGAAATGGTGTGAAAGTGCCCAGTGATCGAAGAATGGAGAATGGAGTAAGTTCTTTGTCTGTTGGCTAATGTAGCAAAAAACAGAGGCTTCCCTTCTTCTGAGATGCTTGTGCAAACCCTGCCCTGGAAGCTAAGAGATGATTTTTGAGAAATTTCTCATGACTACTCTAAAATAGACACAAAGCCTCTGACAATTATCACTCTTTTAGTTCTTGAGTTTCCTCCAGACATGTTATTTGCCATATGTGTGTTTTGTACCAAGGATCATGTTGAGGGAGGAATATCAGTGTTCCTTTTCCTCCTCTAATCCCATTCAAAGTTTTCCTTCTTTTTTCTTCAATTCATTGATCAATTCTCTCCACATCCAGCTTGATGTCAGAGTAGTAGCCTGCTTTTAGTTCTGGTTTTCAAGTTGAGACCAGTTAGCCTCAAAGTTGAATCTATTTTCTGTCATTTCTTCTTGCTCCAGAAGATGTAAATATGGGTATAGGATTAAATCTGGATTCAGGAAAGATGCAAACAGATAACTAACATAATACTAGTGTTACCTTTTATTTCCTTCTATTCTTTAAATTTTCTATTTTCTTCAGTTTATGTTGAAGTACTTCGAATCGCAGTGGTACCTACAACCACCAATCTGCCTTGCCTAGTGCTGAGCGTTCTGGACTCAGTCAAAGCTGAACCATGCTGAGCTTAATTATACAGGGCTCTGAAGTGTCACTTTAGAATGCCACTGGGATTTTTCTATAAATATTAATTTTTCAAGAAATGTTAGTTGTGTGTGTTGCCAGGTTGAGGCACTCATCTGTACAGGCTTCCAAGTAGTTATTTCCTTTAACATAGAAAAATGCTATTTCTAGTTATTCTATATTCTGTTATCATGTTAAAGAATTTTAATCATAGATTTCTGCAGGAGCTCTATTGAATTGCACACTAGCCAAATTAGAAATTCTAGTATTCTAGTGCTTTCGGTTTTCATTGTCAGGTCAGTGCTCCAAGGATGGATATGACACTGGCTGAACTTCAGGAGATGGCATCACGCCAGCAGCAGCAAATTGAGGCTCAACAGCAAATGCTGGCTAACAAGGTGAGCTTGGAATAAGATTGTTTACGACTTGGAACATAGATGTTAGGATTATATGAAGTAGAAGAAGGGTTAGGGACTGGTGTGTGTTTTTTTTTTTTTTTTTTTTTATTTCATCCCTCACTTCTTATAAACAAAGAACTCACTTTCTTTAGCTCCCACTTAAATTTGTAAGCCAGCCTATACACATTCATAGTAGTAAAACACTAAAATAGGGTAACTGATATCACAGTGCTATAGGCTACTGAAAGGATAGAACATACAGTGTTAATGCTGTCATTTATCCTGGTGTCTGTGCCAGCCCTGTTTTTGCTCTGTGTGGTGACCAGCCATTCACTGATTTGATTGCTGAACAATGCCTTTGTCTATAGACATAATGCTGTCCTGTAATGGTACCTTGCTTTCTGCTGATAGAGTTCAGTGTGCCTGGTTTCCTGGGGCAGCTGTCTGAAAAAGATTGCCTTCATGTGATAAAGTAACTAGGAAAGTGATTTATAAAATGTTTGCTGAATGGCAAAAGAAAAGCTAATGATGGCACAGTGGCTGCTCCTGAATTGTTTAGGGAAAAGATACTCTGAATATGTCTGCAGAGTGGTAGCATGGGTTTTGAATTTGACTTTAGCATTGTTGTTATGCACTACTCTTGAAAATACGACTGTCAACACTGCTGTTGGCAGAGAACTTTTACACAGGAGCCCAACCTGAGGAGTGTTTGACTGTCTGAGTGGATTAGTTCCCCGGCCCTGCGGAGTGTGCTTTGCTGAGGAGGAAGTCTGCTTTGGGGCTTATGTCTGTTCCTGTCTCACTACTCTTCCTCTCTCAGAAGCCCTTCCTCACTTGGCTGACTCACTGACAAGTAATGGTAGTAGATATTGGTCTTATAAATAGCACTAAAACTGTTGTGACCATATATATAGAACCCAAAATAGGAAAAAAATTCATGTATTCATTGTAAGGGGAGTCATACAAGACTTAAGTTAGGAGTTTGTCTGCATCCTACCCATCAGGTAGGGGCCTTGCTGCCATTGCTGGCAGAGTAACTTTGTGGGTATCATGATATACAATTTATCATCTAAGATATCTCTCTATAAAGGTGTTTGGAAAACTCTCTTTGTTCTGAAGAGAGACTTTCCATTGCTTCTTTTCCGCCTTCTGAAATAAAACGCAGTATTAAAAATAGATTTAGAAGGGAAGATGACACTTTCTTTTCAGACATGGCTTGTAATACCTGCTTTTTTCATTTTTTATTTTTTTTTCACATTTCCCTTTATGGAATTGACTCTAACCCAGTGTATGTATTGCAGGTGTTGCCTGGTTTTCTCTGGAAAACAAGCCCACTTTTTCCTCTTTTCTTTTTTAGTCAAAATGCTCAGGAGTCCATGTTTCTAAATACAACTAGTGGTTTTATTTTTAAAGTCTGTTTTTCTTTTGGAGAAAATGTTGTGTTCTAATGTTAGTAGCCACTGGTAGTCGTGGCTGTTAGTCTATGCTTGGGTGCTTAGGAAAGTCAGCTTTCCTACCACTGAAATAATGTATCATCTCCAGAACTAAAAGCCGTACGTAATGGCCACTAACTTAAACCATCATCTACAGAGACTTCCTTTATTTTAGCTCTAAACTTTGGATGTCTGTGTATAGAAACAGGTGGTGTGACACCCTACTGTAACAGTCTTGGACAAGTGAAAGCATTCTCTGCACTGAAATTGTCTACTGCGTAAGTGGAGCCAGGGCAATGTAAAAGTTTTCCTATGTCTTGAATTATTCTGTGTTGCTAAGTTTATTGCTGCCTAGAAAGGGTAAGATTTCAGAGCTTTGCTGTTCTGTGGTTGCCATTTTTAAGGAAGCTCTAGCGGAACCAGAAGTACAAAGAGTGACAGACATATCTGCAATTTATGGAATACTTTCTATCTAAAGAATGTCTAAATGACTGTAAATTGTGCTGGAAAATATTAAAATGTGTCATATGATAGAGACTGTAAAGTACAAACAGAATAGAGAAGGTAGAGAGGAAATCATGATGAGTTCTAGCAACTGTAGAACAAGTAGTCAGAGAAATCAGGATGCTCAGCTAAAGAAACTGATGACCAGAGATGCGGTGGCAGTTGTATGTAGATTTTAAGAGTGTTTCTGTCAATATTTCACTATTAGTCGTTTTTTTAGAATAAGTAAATTCCATGTCTTGCCCACAGGAACAGCGTCTGAAATTCCTGAAGCAGCAAGATCAGCGACAGCAACAGCAAGCAGCTGAACAGGAAAAACTGAAGCGATTAAAGGAAATTGCTGAGAATCAGGAAGCCAAACTTAAGAAAGTGAGAGCACTGAAAGGCCATGTGGAGCAGAAAAGACTCAGCAATGGAAAGTTAGGTGAGTTGTTGCCTGGGGAAGGTAGTCTGTGTTTTTTCATGGAGTGTAGTTCTTGGAACTCTGAAACCTGTGGTGATTTCAGTGATTCAGAAGAGGTACTTGCAGTATTCCAAGAAAAGTTCATTGTACTTTTCACACCATTTATTTACCAAGTGAACTCCTGAATGACTCAGAAGAAAAAGTATTTTCTTTTTTATTTCAAAATGTCACACAAGCATATTTCCAGTTTTGAGCTTCATGTTTCTGTTCTTTAATTTCAGTGTAGATTGTTTCCTTACTTGAATGCTTTTGTGTACTACAGTAAGTTTTTCTATCCTTTCTGTTCATACCTCACATACTTAGGCTGTTACTTTCCTTTCAGCCTCTAACAAAAGTGTGAGCTGCTTGGCATGTTACCCACGCTTCCTCTTATGCAATAGGTAACCTAGTGGCCAAAGTGGCTGTATGCTTTCAATCAGAAAAATCAGGCTAAATGTCTGCCTTTCTACAGTACACTAGTTGGGTGATTGCATCAACTTGCTAAACTCAGTATTACATGTTTTGCTTCAGACTTACACATTCTCCTCCCTCTTTTCTTCCTCCCTCTCTATCCATATCTTACAGAACTTGTTGCTTCTGGGTGTACTCAATGAAAATGTGTTGCTTCATTAGAGTTGCTGTCTTCTTTCATTAAAAAAAAAAAGCATATTGCTTTACAGATGAAAGCAGAAGATTTTCTATGGGAATAATACATATTCTGTTTGGTATTTATTTTGCGTAATGCAACTCATTTTAAAGGAAGAAAAAAACAGCAAAGTAACACAAAGGAGTGAGAGCTGAGACTACACAGCATGTATATCTGCTTCCCTGCACCACCCCCAGCAGGTCTGGTCTTGGCACTTGCTGGAACGATTCCGTGTTCTTCAGATTTTGTTTTAAAATACTTCAGCTTTGTATAATTAGGACAGCTGATGACCATGTGTAGGAAACCCTTAAAAAAGGCTTTGTTTAGTGTAACAGCTTGAGTGTTTTGTCATTATGTCATCTGTCATTCCTCTGATGTAAACTCAGGAGTTTTGAGCATTGTACACTTGCTTTGTTTGAGTGAACATCCCCCTGTGGAATCTGGGTGTTATTGTAAATTTAGCGACTCTGCTGCTGTGCTCTGGACAGACAGACTTTCCATTGCCTTGCTGCTGAGTTTGCTTGTTCAGCTCCCTCAAGAAAGAGCTGTTTTTCTAGGGACCACAGGCTTGCAGCAGCCGGCCGCTCTGTGCCCCCATCGTGCTGCCTTGGAAGCAGCCCACGCTGGGCTGTTTCTCAGGGCAGCTATTGTGCTCTCTCGCCCTCTTCAGTGGAGGAGATTGAACAGATGAACAGCCTGTTCCAGCAAAAGCAGCGTGAGCTGGTGCTGGCAGTCTCAAAGGTAGAGGAACTCACCAGGCAACTGGAGATGCTGAAGAACGGCCGGATTGATGGCTACCACGACAACCAGTCAGCTGTAGCTGAGCTTGATCGCCTGTACAAGGAGCTGCAGGTAGTGTGGAGGGTGGGAAGTTGACTGGGTGGCTTCTTCTCTAATTGAGAGGAAACCCTGTGCCCTTGCTCTGAGCTGAGCGGTGTAGCTGCTGAGGGCTGTGGGTGCAGGGCTGGCTGTGTTGAGATCAAGGTAGAGAAGGGACAGAACACTCAGCCTGTGTCTTGTCCTTGAGGGCAGTTTGGAGATGACCCAGCATTTCTTTTATTTTTTTTTCTTTCCAGAATATAATCTCAGGAGAGTATAGTCTGTTTCAGAATGCAGTCTTGGGAGTCAAGCAAGACTCGACTTTTTAGAAATTTTTTCTTTGTAGCTGTTTCCTGTCCCCTATCCCCATCCTGAAAGTTGATTTGTTTTGATGTTTTTGTTGTTTTCTTTCCCCTCTCTTCCTGCCTCCCTTCCCCCCCCCCCCCCGCCTTGTGAATTTATTCAGCTGAGGAACAAACTGAACCAGGAGCAGAATGCCAAGCTGCAGCAACAGAGGGAGTGTTTGAACAAGCGCAACTCGGAGGTGGCAGTCATGGACAAGCGTGTTAATGAGCTGCGGGAGCGCCTGTGGAAGAAAAAAGCAGCTCTGCAACAGAAAGAGAATGTACCAGTAAGTGATGGATGCTTCAAACACCAGGAAAGGCTTTTATTTGTGGTGCATATGGACTGAAGTACAAACTTGCTTGGGGAGGGCTGTGAGATGTTAAATGTGTAGTTTTTATCCATTCATGGTGGAAGTCTTCTATTATTAAAGTACTTTTCATGGTACATTGATGTTAACCTACTTACTGTTTATGATCAAGATGACATTTTATGCTGTCGTGGAATTTCTTTTTCAGATTTTCTTGTTATTACTGCATCATACCTTTTGAGGCTTCTAAGGAACTTCTTTTTTAGTACTTGAATATAGTTTTTCACTTGTTTTTATCTTTTTTTGACTTCTAATTCAAACTCTTTGGATGGATATTACAGCATACAACTCATTTTTTCCTTTTTGCTTTTTCTTTTTTTTTTTTTAAGGTTTCTTCTGATGGGAATTTACCCCAGGCAGTGGGTTCTGCTCCAAGCAGAGTGGCAGCAGTAGGTCCTTATATCCAGTCCTCTACTATGCCACGTATTGCTTCCAGACCTGAACTTCTGGTGAAGCCAGCATTTTCAGATGGGACCCAAGCTTCGCAGGCATCTGATGGTCCACTGAAAACACAAACTTTGCCAAACATGCGAGCTGGGAGCAGTTCACAAGCTAAAGTTCCTGCAGGTAATAGCTTGTAATCAATATTTATTCTCTGGAACTGCTTTTTTTTTCTTCTAATTTGACAGCCCTAATTTTTTCTTTTCAAGCCAAGTATTATTTGAGTTGGAGGTCTTCTTGGAATTATCCTGACCCAGTGAGTGTACTGAGTACTGAGGCTGTAGGATTAAATGCATTAAAAATGAAGTAATCCTCTTAGTGAACAATCTGAGATGTTATACAGTTTAGAACGTAGGAGGATTCATCTTCTGTGTTTTTCTTTTCTCCTAAAAATCTCCTAAATATACAAAAATACTTGCTCAAGTTTCAGAGGCAATTTTAGGACATGTGGCTAACCTGTTGACTGGGTTGAATAACTAATGAAGTCAAATTTTCTGATTGTGTTTCTTTGAAATGACATATGTAAAACATTAGCAAACACTGCAAAAAATATTATAAAGGTAGCAATTGATTATAACACAGAAATAGAAATGAGCCTGCTGAAGTGTTAGTGACACAGGAGTATGGATTGACCACACCTGTCCCACTCCTGATGTGAAGCCTGGCCTCTGCTGTGCGGAGCGTTGGTGGAGGTTTGCCTGGCTGCTCTTCAGCTTTCTCCTAAGAGATACTGTTCAGCTTAGAGAGCAGAAATCAGAATAAACTTGGGAGATGCAAATATCTTTCCTGTGTTATCTTTCAGAATTGCTTTTCAGCAGGGAGATATGAGAAACTCAGATCTCCTCAAAAGGAAAAACAGAGGCTGTGCTTATAGAATAGTTCTGTTTCTTCATCTTTCCCTCCCCCTGCTCCAGTGCTGGCTGATAAAGTACCAAGCTTCTACTCTGCTAGAAGATAGGGAACAGTTTGGTTTTATGGAAGTTGAGATCATAAGACTACCAGGTTGGAGTTTTAGCTCTGGTCTGCACAAGATCTAGATGTTTGCTGCAGGAGTGTGTGGTAATGGGCTACTTGAACTAAGCCACCACTTCTTTTCTAGTGTTTGGGCAAAACTACTCTTTGCCTGGTGAGGTATCTGATACTTACTCCTCTTCTGCTCATCACTAATATTTGAGCTGGGTACCACTTATAGTGATAGATGGTGTGATAGAAGGTTGGAAGTTGGTTAGTAGTTGGTTGCAAGTTGTAAACATCATCTTAGTTATTGAAGGCAGAGTGGGTATCTATTCGAGTGAATGTGAAGATCAGTTTTAATGCAGTGCCTCTGTACGCGTTGATCACACAGATATTTTCTACTTTTATGGATGTTATTACCAGGATTTATTTCTGCATTCATGTATCATGTTTTTCTCAGATGCATGAACTTCACCACTCCTGCTTAGCTGGGAGTGCTAGTTCAGCTGTTGACATAAGTAAGCA
This sequence comes from Oreortyx pictus, assembly GCA_036925125.1. Classification (NCBI taxonomy): domain Eukaryota; kingdom Metazoa; phylum Chordata; class Aves; order Galliformes; family Odontophoridae; genus Oreortyx; species Oreortyx pictus. Next base: position 16,900,550 of record JAUPFR010000002.1, read on the forward strand.
GCATGCTCAGGTGGGTGCTAGGACAAGGGAAAAGTGATTGTCCCCCTGTACTTGGCTCTGGTGAGACTGTACCTCAAATATTGTGTTCACTTTTAGGCCACTCACTACAAGAAAGATGTTGAGTTACTGGAATGTGTGCAGAGGAGCAATGAAACTGGTGAAGGGACTAGAAAACAAGATGTAAGAGGAGGGCCTGAAGGAACTGAGTTGGTTCAGTCCAGAGAAAAGGAGACTGAGGGGAGGCTTAATTGCTTTCTGTGTCTGCCTGAAAGATTGTAGTGAGGTAGGGGTCAGTCTTCTTTTTTTCAGATGACAACTGACAGGACATGAGGAAATGGCCTCAAATTGCACTAGGGGAGGTTTAGATTGGGTATCAGGAAGGTTTTGGTAGTTAGGTGAATGTTTGGACTTGATATTAAGGTTGTTTTCCAACTTAAAAGATTCTGTGTACTAGAACCTGAACTGATGGACTTCAACAACAGTTAGTCCAGACGATATACAAGCATCACACACAGACTGACTCCTACTCAAAACAAAACCAACAACCAACTTCACTCTGCAATAGATAAGTAAATAAAACAATATTTTAGCTTAAATTGCTTCATTTGTTTTCTCCTAGGTTCTGTGGCCCCCAGTTCAAAACCTTCCCCATCTGCTGACTGGACTACCTTAAATGCAGACAACCATATAAGTCAAGGACCTGCTTTGACTTCAGGAAAGGGAATTGCAGCCGGTGAAGGTCAAGGTAGGCTCTTATATGACTGTCTAATCTTAAAATATGGGGACTCGGTTTAACGGCATGTGAGGCATATTTAGGGGAAACTGAATAGTAAAATTGAGAGCACAAAAAGTCAAGGGTTATTGCTGTACAAGCTGCAGTATGGTGTTGCAGGGATTTTTTTTAAATGCCTTATTTCAGGTGGTGAAGTGGATGCTAATGCCTTCAGAAGTGTTTTTGTTTGATAAGCAAGACTGCATTTGGCATGCCCTTGTGTCCTTAGTGCAGAAGAAAGTTGGATACCTAAAAGCATCCCTTGTCTACACAGTCTTAACTTTTGTACAGAACAGGATTCTTACTGCTACAGTTGATTTGCCATTAAAAAATCTCTCTAACAGCAGTTGAAGGAGATGCTTTTTTACGAGACAAAGAGAAGAAAGTCCGTCCGTTCTCAATGTTTGATTCTGTGGATCAGTCTGCTGGGCTGGGGACGCTAAGGAAGAACCAGAGCAGTGAAGATCTTTTGCGAGAAGCTCAGGTACACAGGGAATGCAAACTGCTGCACAGCTCTAAACTTTGCTGAGTTTTCGTGTATTCCATCTGATGGAGATTACTACACAGCTTTCCAGAGAGCTTCCTGATAGCAGTATTTTTAAAGTCTTTTTTTGAAAAAACTTCTAAGGAGAATTTTTTTCTCCTGTGTCTTGATTCATTACATAAGTAACACTGTTATTTTGTGTTGGTGTGGTGTGGGTATTATTTACAAAGACTCTGTACAGGGGCATTTGCAGAAGGATTACAGAGGCTTTAAAGATCACTTACATACCTGTTCCATTGTTTACCTCATCAGCATCCTTCACATGGTTGGTTGCAACAAGATTTCCCACAAGGGAATGATCTGATTGTGTAGGTGTGGAGTAGCATACAAGAACTGATGTTCTCAGGAGCTTCATTGGAAAGCAATTTCTTTCCTACAGATTCTAATAAGTCTTCTGCTACTTTGAGAGTAATTACTGTGCCCAGTCATTGCTTGAAATTTTGAACATAGCTGCTACAGAAGGAGTTAAGGCGATCAGGGTCTCCTTAGGATGTACTTAAGTTAAAATGTTTGGAGAAGTCTTTGTGTTTCCAACAGGGTTGTAAACAATGCTAGATGTTGCGTTGTTTTGGGGGGATCTTTATTCCTTCTCAGCAGGTTAATTAATGTGCTTTATTTTTTTTCTTCTTTCAGACAGCCAATAAAAATGTAACAAAGGTACCGCCACCTGTCCCCACGAAACCAAAACAGATAAACTTGCCTTATTTTGGTCAGGCCAGTCACCAGCAACTTTCTGACCCCAAGTTGGATGGAAACCTACAGAAGCTGCCTTTGGCTGTTGCATCTATGGGGAGCAAACAAAAACCAGTGGCACAGCAGCCCTCCCATCCTCAGCAGATGCAGCGGATTTCTGTACCTCCCGTAGGTCCTTCCTCTAGCCAGGATCAGATTCTTCCCTCCTCCAAACAGGAGAGCCCCCCAGCAGCTGCTGTAAGACCTTTTACCCCTCAGCCATCCAAAGAGACCTCACTGCCACCGTTTCGAAAGCCTCAAACTGTGGCTGCAAGTTCAATTTATAGTATGTACACACAACAGCAGACTCCTGGGAAGAACTTCCAGCAAGCGGTGCAAAGTGCTTTGACAAGGGCACAGACCAGAGCACCACACTTCCCAAGTGGTAAGCCTGTAGCTCTTCAACTTTCTTCTGTTTTCATAAACCTCACAGAGAGCTGTTTTCCACTTAATCTGTGGGTACAGAGCTGTTACTGGGGGGCAGTTCAGCAAGATAGTGCAGCTGCAAGAATCTCAGGTGGATCTTGCATGTGATAAATAAACATTCACAAAGAGTGCATCTCCAAGTTAATCAAATGATAATGGTAAGCCTGGTTAACAGTTGAGTTCTGTTTGGTTGATTCTTCTGTTGTGCTTCTCTGCCTTAAGCAGGTGAATCAAGTTGTATGTTCTTGTGTTCAGGTGTTCACAGTTGTTCTTTCCCTACCATTCTCTGACTGCTCTCTAGTGTATGGCAAGCCTGTAATGGCAGGAGCAGGTGTACAGAATCAGCTGCCGCAGACGGAGAACATCTACTCAAACCTCCAAGGCAAGCCAGGCAGTCCAGAACCTGAGATGGAAACAACAGCCTCCGCTCATGAAAGTCATGAAACGGAGCGAATACCCCGTCCCCTCAGCCCTACCAAGTTGCTGCCTTTTCTGTCCAATCCGTACCGCAACCAGAGCGATGCTGATTTAGAAGCGCTGCGGAAGAAGCTGTCCAACGCGCCCAGACCACTAAAGAAACGTAGCTCCATTACTGAGCCAGAAGGACCTAACGGCCCCAATATTCAAAAGCTGCTGTATCAGAGGACGACTCTGGCTGCTATGGAGACTATCTCAGCTCCGTCACATCCCTCCAAACAGACAGCATCAGCTGTCAGTCCTGAAAGCCCAGTGGAAATCCCAAATCCTTATGCAAGTGCAGAATCAGAGAAAGAAACTGTTTCTTCTATGCCTGAACCAACCATTGCTGAGGAAGCAGAAAACATACCAGCAGATCAGAGTGAAGCTGTTCTTCCCTCCATTGCTTTAGACACAGTACCCGAAGGAGTATCAGATAGTGATGAATCCATGCAGCCAAAAATGGAAGAACCAAGCCATGAGGCTCCATTACCACTGGAAGTATACATGGAGGAGTATCCTCCGTATCCACCACCTCCGTATCCATCCGGGGAACCGGAGAGTCTGGGTGAGGACTCACTCAATATGCGGCCACCTGAAGTTACAGGGCAGTTCTCTTTGCCTCCTGTGAGTATTAGCTAGACTAGAAATTTTGTTCTCTAGAAGTCACCCTAAGCTCTGCTGTAAATCCTCTCTTTCCTATTGTAGACATTAAACGGATGTAGGAGAACTGTTGTGCAAATGGGCTAGAAGTCTCAATGGGTATCTGCTTTTTATCTCCAAATTGAATGACAGTAATGAAGAGCCTCTGCAGTCTCTAAAATGAATGATATGAAGTTTCAAATGGAACTTGATACACAAATAGAACTCTTCTGAGCTTTCTAAAATATTCCTTATAGAAGTCTGCTTGTTACATCCAAACTATATTTTCTTCTTAGAGAAATGAAACTGTTTTTGAGACAATACTTATTTCAGAGAATTTCCCACTATTGCTCAGATGAGATGGAAACTAATTCCCTTAATCCTGGATTGCATTTGTTTATTTGTAAGTGCACTGCTTGAAAAATGAGGGGAAATGGACTCGTATAGTTTCTGCTTTAGTAACTCCTTTGGAGGCAGCTGCTTGCATTTCCTCTACTGAAATGCTTTGTTTATTTGTTTGCTTAGGAACTTTAATTTGACATCAGTTAGTTCTCAAGTTAAATGGAGCCCCTCTGGGCTAAGGTTAGACAGTATTTTAGAACCTTGTTTGTTTGGGAAATTTATTTGTGCATAGTATGGTGTCACCTCACTGTAGCAGAACAGAAATGTTTAATACTTTCAGTTCCTCAAAGAGTTTCTTTAAAATTTATAATGAATTTAATTTTAATAACCATATACATGAAAGCATTTTTTTTTCTTCACTACTTCATTCTGGAGGAGTTAAAAGCTTTAGCATGCTTTTTTAGCCCTGGAATAGTCATTGCAAGTTTTCATGCTTTTGAGACTATGTCCTTCTTCCTTTTAGCAAGGATACTGGAGCAGTGGTGTTTCCTAAATTGCTCAGACTCTGTTCTGGTTGACTTTGTAATAATTCTGCTATGATGAGAAGAAACCAGCCTAATTTCTTAACTTCAAAGTTAGAGATCTGGTTTGTGCAGACTAGGTCTTTCTTTAACAAGTTCTTACTTTTGATGCACACATAAGCCAATGAGCAAGAGTATTTTCTGGGAATCTCTTTTTATGAAACTTTCATCTTTGCATGTTTGCTCTTGCAAAACATGAGTCATTTCTATTCATCTTTGCTTGGACATCTGTTGGAAATTTGCATAGCCTTGTGAATAGTGCTTATTGCTGCTGCACAGCCAGCTGGGGAGAGTGCTGATCTAATGTATGCATATTCTCTACAGGAAAGAGTACAAACTAAGCTATAGAAATACTTGCTTTCCAGTATCACCAGGAGCATCTAGAGCTCATCTACATTTGATTCTACATTCTTCCCAAAATAATTTTCCCTTATCTGTTTCTGTTCCTGTTAACCTCTGCTTAACTTAGCATCTCAGCTTAACAAACAAACAAAACAAAAACCAGAGACTCCGTGTTACTTCGTGTAGTCTTTCAAGTTTCTTGTTCTATGCAATAGCTCTGAGAGTTAATGCCAAAATCTGAAAGCAGAATTTTTTTCCTGATTGTTAGGGATCTGGAAATTTGGGGATTTTGAGGAGTTTAAGATGTCATTTGAGTTGAATATAGGAACCTTGCCTAGAGATAAAGGCAGAGATCTGTCATAACCTGCTGTATTAATTATGTATTGAGGAAGTGGTAGAAAATAGCCTATTTCATTTTAAACACCTCCTCAATTGTTTATTTCTGCTGTTCTCAAGTGCATAATTTTATGTTCTTGTTCTTCTAGTAACAATTTCCCATAACTGTGTTACCTTCTCTCAGGGGAAGAGGACAAACTTGCGTAAGGCGGGCTCTGACAGAATTGCTCATGGAATGCGAGTGAAGTTCAACCCCCTTGCGCTGCTTCTGGATTCATCATTGGAGGGGGAGTTTGACCTCGTGCAGAGAATCATTTATGAGGTACAAATCATAGACTCGTTTGACTTGGAAAGAACCCTTCAAGGCCATCTAGTCCAACTCACGTGCTGCCTTCTAACAGCACATAACAGATATCTGCCCTTGAGAGGATGATAAGTAGTCCTAGCAGGAAAAGCCCACTTGGAGGCTGGTTTGTCTGTGTTAAATCTACTCTGGGTATTTAGCACCAAGACTGTAAATGTATGGGAGAGCATTTATCACCCATATTCTTATACAGAATTTTTACCTCCTATTCAGGCAAATTTTACTTGTAGTAGATAGGCAAGTCTTTGAAATTTATTATAAAACCTAAGTTATCTGTTTACTATTTCTCTGAACCCGTTCTCACTGTTAAATGGAAGCTATAAGCTTTTATGTGAATCTTCTGGTAGATGAGTTACTGTTGTAGTTTTCTTCCTGTTGCTGATATCCTCCATAGAATTATGCCTCAAAATCCTACTTCAGAATAGGTTTGCTCATTTTTGTACACACACAGACACTTATTATGGAAAGAGGCTGACTGGTTCCTTTTTCTGACTGGGTAGGTTGAAGATCCAAGCATGCCCAACGATGAAGGGATTACTGCACTGCACAACGCTGTGTGTGCTGGGCACACAGAAATTGTGAAGTTCCTGGTGCAGTTTGGTGTGAACGTGAATGCTGCAGATAGTGATGGATGGTAAGGCTTTCTTTAAGTGGTACCTTATGGGAGCTGTCTGCAAGCCCACAGCTTACTGTGCTCTGAGCAGCATGTAGCCCCATAAACCTTCCTCAGTTCTCTTTCCAGTACTCAGATGATATAAAAATGAAACCAGGTAGGAAGCCTATGACCTACACTGCAGGCAGGTAACAGTTAATGAGTTGCTTGTTAAATGATGCTAGATAGCTTACTGATAGACCATGGGAGGGCAATGATTTACTGTTACTTCACCTGTAATGGAAGTGTTTAATGCCCAAGATGCTTGTTGTGCCTCAGCAGTTATTGTAATTACCAGTACTTGTCCCCAGATCATGTTTTGAAGTTGTTGTCAATATTGCAATGTGATTTTAGTAGGATTTCTGTGTAGGTTATTCCTTTTTTGTTTTTTGTTGCTTTCTTATTGTCTTGGTGACCATTCTTAAAATGTTGATGGATTAGAAAATGTAAGATAACTGTAGAGATTCATATGCAGCCATCCTGGGTTAAGTGCTTTGGGTAGGAAGTCTTCAGTGATATATAATACTGATTGGTGGTAGTCACACATGAAGGTGATTCACTTCAAGGAGCCTGTAAGTACTGCTATGAACAATAACTGTCATCTTCTTGGCTTACAGGACCCCATTGCACTGTGCAGCATCTTGCAATAATGTGCAGGTGTGCAAGTTCCTGGTGGAGTCAGGCGCGGCTGTATTTGCTATGACTTACAGTGACATGCAGACAGCTGCAGACAAGTGTGAGGAAATGGAGGAAGGCTACACACAGTGTTCCCAGTTCTTATATGGTAGGTGATGACAACCATCCTGGGTAACCAGGTCTCCTGTTTCCTTCCAGAGAGTCTCCACATCTTTCCCTAGTCTTTCATTTATTCCCGATGTATTTACAGAAGCTTTTCTTGATGTCTCTAGCCAGATTCAATTCTGTCTGGGATTTAGTTGCCCTTAGCTGATCTCTATCTGCTTGGACAGTTTCTCTGTATTCCCCCCGGGCTTCCTCCTGTGACCCTTCAGGTCACAGGCTTCCTCCTAGTGTTTGAGTTTGTCCTCATTCATCTATGCAGACCTCCTGATGTTTTTAACTGGCTTCCTCTGTTGGGATGCTGTAGGGCAAATAACCCCCAAAAATAGCACCCAGAAGAAATAGTGCCAAAGCTGGTATATTTTTGATAATAAATATAAAGTTAATTTATTAATTAAATAATAAAGTAATAAATAATAATAAAATAAATAAATAAATAAAAAATATAATAAAATAAATAAATAATAAATAAATGATAAAGTTAATTATTTGATAATAAATATAAAGTTAATAAGAAAATTTATAAGAAAAGAGTGGCTCACCTTTGAAGATGGTTGAGGCTCACCGAAAACTCCACTAGGGAGGGATCTCCAACCAGAGATCCTCCTCTGGTGGTGGTCAGCCCTTAAATGGGGTCTTGGGAGAGGTGGAGTCAAACTCCACCCCTTCCAATCACACTCACTTGTGCCCCTGCGGCTGACCCAGTGCTCACCTCAGGTGATCAATCAGTGCTTCAGGCTGTGATTCAACAGTTCCCATACAGATGCATTGCTCCTGAGCTTGCAGGATATGATTCTTAAGTATCAACCAGCTTTCTTGGGCCCCTCTTCCCTCCAGAGATTTATTTAATGCAACTCTACCAACCAGGCCTCTGAAGAGGCCCAAGGCTGTCCTTGAGCTTCATATTCCGTAACAGTCTCCAACATGGTGAGAACAGGGTCTGGAACAGCACCTCTCCTTGAGGGCTCCCTTATTGCCTGAAGAAGGAAGTTATCTTCAGTGTATTCCAGGAACTTCCTGTGTTGCTTACGCCCTGCTGTGTTGTCTCTTCAACAGACAGTGGAGTGGTTGAAGCCTTAACTAAAAGTAAGCAGGTGTTCCAGGCACAGGTCTAAAATGAGACTTGTAAAGGTCAAAAACAAAGTGACAGAGGCAGAAAATGACACCCAGGCAGCAAGATGAAAGTGGTAGTCAGCATATGCAGGTATACCTGTTTCCCTGTGACAGAAAGAGATGACTGATGAATTAAGAGTGCAAATAAGTGTTTCTTGCTCATCACTTATGTATGGAAAATGTTAACACCAGCACAAAATTTTTACTCCTTATCAACCAGTTTGATTGATAGGAATTAAGATATTTTTCCTAGACTGCTGTGCAAGATGAGTACAGCGGTTTTTCCAACTGTCTTTTTTTTTTTTCCATTTTTTTTATATTGCATATATTGCAGGAGTCCAGGAGAAAATGGGAATAATGAACAAAGGGGTGATTTATGGACTGTGGGATTATGAGGCTCAGAATGATGATGAGCTCTCAATGAAAGAAGGAGACTGCATGACAATCCTGCGCCGGGAAGATGAAGATGAGATTGAGTGGTGGTGGGCACGGCTGAATGACAAGGAAGGCTATGTTCCCCGCAATCTGCTGGGGGTAAGTCCTTATTTCTGGAGTCATATGTGGGATATTCACAGCATTCTAAGTTGCATGTGGTTTAAAAAATGCAAAGGCAGAAGTTGAAGTTCTCCATTTATTCCATAGGAGAGTGAAGTCACACCCTTTGTTTATATACCCACCAGATGATATTAATGGGTACACAGAACATGCATTGCCACCCTGCTATACATATCAGATTGTAATACTAACAGTATTACAGTTATCTGAAAGGAAAAGAACTTAGAATCTGAGTATGATGTGCACATAAGGTTTTGTTAAGTATGTGATCAGGGCTTCCCCTCAGAAGTGATACATGAGTAGGAACAAAACACCTGCAGAACAGATGCATGTATTAAGAATGAGTCATCCCTTTCTCTACTACCTTTCTTTTTTTTTTTAAACAAAAACAATTGTGTGCAAATAATGGATGTTTTCAGTTATTTCATCATATTTCTCATGTCCTGCTTGCTAGAAAACTGCAGCAGATGGACACATTAAAAATTCTGTTAATCTTTTATCTAAATATCCAGCATCTCTGCTGCAGGAGGTGAGAGGTTCAGCTGATGCTAAAGATTAACCACTGTTTTAGCTCGCTGATGTATGATGATTGAAAGAGGCTGATCTTCCTTCCTCATGCAGATCGTGTGTATTCCTAAGTTGGCTAGACTTTTCAGAGCTACTTTATCTAATGCAAAGTTAGTTTTCCTTTCTGTATCACTTTCAAGTCACACCTACCCACTAGGTAATGTAAAGTACTGCATAAGGGAAAAATTTTGCTCAGTTTTTCCTCTCCAAATGTAAACGTTTCTAAACTGACAGTAGCCTCAGCCCTGCACAATAAAGTTTTTATTTTCTGCCCCATGGGGATTTGGGCTTCTTCATGAATTTGCACACAGGTGTGCAAGAACAGAGGAACAGCTGTGCTTCTGCAATGAAAAGTATAGAAAGTACAAGGCAGAACAGCTCAAGACTGGAAATGACTCCTTTACACAGCACAATCCCGACAGAACCTTTGGAATAACTACCCTGTTCAGTTTCAGTATCACCACCTGAGTATTCTATTTGTTAGTCTCAAAAAATAACAACTCCTCGGCTCTTAATATTGCATCTGAAATCTAGGCTAAGCTTTTGAGCCTAGATAAAAATGTTTGGTAGTTCACTATATTAAGTTGTACTTTTATCACAGCTGCTTCATCCCCTTTTGCAGTTAGGTGCACTGAAGAAAAGCAAGGGTGAATTAATCTGCCTCAGTACTCTGCCCTTCTTACTGACTCAATAGGTCACTAAGCTGTGCAAGAGCTCTAAAATGGAATGCAAATAGAATGATACTGTCAAAATACTGACTGTTTAATACCAAATAAAATCTTTTCAAGACTGATTTCATCTCTGCTGGGGTAAAACCACAGTCATCAGGCTGAGACAAAACTTCTGGATGAAATTGTTGGTCTTCTATTAATCCATTATTAGCTGACTAAGAGCAAGAAGAAAGGTAGAGCCTCCCCCTGAATGGGGAAGAGAATATTTAAGAACTTTACCTGAAATAGCGGTATGTAATGTAGACGTGCTACAGCTTAGAGCATGGAGGATGCATCCTTCCTAGTTGAATGAAGTGCACCCTTCTATTTCTGTACACCAGTAGCTATGCTTTGCAGAGCAGGAGTTGCAAGTGAGGTATAAGAGATTCCCAAGCACTCAGCTCTCCTGTGTCATGTCCTATCTGTCATTATGCTGAAGCTGGGGCAGCCTATGTACCTCTAGTCATGAACAGGTGGATGGCACACAGCTGAAGGGCTGTGGGGTGGCAGATACTGATTAGCAGCCAGGCAATTGGGTAAATTTAAGTGGCTACCCACTGTGTGCTAACTAACATGTGGCTTTTACATTTCCGTGGTCCTTATGCAACCAGATGTTTCCAGATTGCCCAAATCTGTAGGTCTGTAAAAAACTGGTGTGCATCAAGAGACAGAAAACAAAACACTTCAATACCTCTCTATTTCCCTTTCTAAAACAGGCAAAAAAAAAAATCCAATAGTTTACTGGGCCCAAATTTTCTCGACTTACAAACCACGAGCTTTCCCTAGCCCACCCACCTGGGTGGAGCTGGTCTGTGCTTTTCAATGCCTGCCTTTTGTACTGACAAGGTTAGTAATTTTTAAGCTTTCCCAAGGATACTGGGTTTACTTTTGTTAGTGCTCTGAGTGTTTTCTGTAGGTATGCATTTCCTACTTAAGATTATATTAAAATTGTATTACCAAGGAGATTTTTTTTTAAAGTAACCTTTCTAAGCATTGAAATTTTAAATCCCATTTCTGTTTTACCCTCAGCTGTACCCAAGGATTAAGCCTAGACAAAGGAGCTTGGCATGAAGTAGCAGGGATGCCAGATTCTTGAAGTACTTGCTAATCGTGGATGACTTACAAAGAAAAAATTCACTCTGTGTTGGTTCCAGTATCATGAGACTTATTTCAATGACAGTGTAATTTGAAACGATGAAGAATGTGCTTTGAAAACAAATGAAGGATTGATACATTAGTAAATAGATGGGGGCATTCTACAAGCAGAAATACTGCTTGGAAAGAAACAGAATTATTCTGCCTGCGGTCTAAGCAAGCCTAATGTTGAGGTACCCACTCTGATTTCTCCAAACATGGCAGAAAAGACTTTCACACTTTTCTGTGTTAAGTACAAGAATCTTTTCAGTTTACCACTAAATGAGTCATCGTGAGACAGACAACCAGCTTTGTCCAAATCTATCCCGAGGCTTCTTCCAGATGGGAGAAATTAGAAAAGTACGTGTGCAGCACCCAAATGCTTATTGTTGGAAGCAGAACGTTTGCTGAAGAAGTGAAACTGAAGAGCGTCTGAGCAGTGGAAAACATGTGACCAATCCAGTAAGCAATAACTTTTAAAATGCTGTAGCATCTTAGGAATTCTATGTATTCAAAATATTATGTGCTATAACAGTGTAGTTTTAGATTCCTCTTTTTGCAGAGTCTCATGTATTTATTGCCTTTTTTACTTTTAAAACTAAATGTAGAAACTTTCTGTAGTCCCTGACGACTTACTTGTTTTATTTGACTGTGATACCATTAAACTTTTGTCTCCTCTTAAGCTTTATCTCTGGGTGCTTTCATGTAAAGCTTCTATTAGACCATGTGAAAATCTTGACAATATGATACTGCTGTTCTACATTATGGTTACATTCAGCTACTTTCTATATTAAGTTCAACCATCCCCTCTGCCCCCTCCGTTTCTTTCTCTGTTTAAGCCTCAACTGATAGTTGTATACAACCTGTATTAACCTTAGCTTTTAAGGGATATGTTTCAGAAAAAAATCCTTGAACCAAGTATTTTCCATATACAAATTTCCAGTGGAAGTATTGTTTATAGCTATCAATCCAGGAATAATCATTTGGTAATAACTTATTTAGTAGAAAGCATTAACTATTTCCTCAAATTATTCATGTGATGTACCTCTGCCTCACTTTCAGGCTTGTTTTCTTACTGGATAAGTCCTTGCTACTTCCTCAAAAGGTGTCCCTAAGTAAAAGAAATTTATGAGGAGGATACAAATTCTCAAGTGGATGAAGTTATGATGTCAGCTGTAGTGAGAACTCTGCTCTTGTTCACAGCCTCACTGTTTTAACAGGTCAGGTATGGGGGTGTATATACAAGCAGTCATTTTTCTTGAAAACACATACTACTTCAAGCATTAATCTTTTAAATTTTCAGGCTAACATTGCATTAAGAGATGCACATTCAGTGTCTGTTAGTGTCTAATCAGCTCCAGAATGTTTTGGTTTTTTTTTTTTTTTTCCATATGAAGAGGTAACGGGTTCTGTCCTGGGCAATTGAAGCTCTGAATACATTCTGCAGGACTCTCTCCCAAAGAAATATTGCTCATTTTGAGAAAGAATAAGGATCTTGCAAGCCTTATTTCCACTGTTATCTTTTTATTTAAATATTTTCTTGTATTTCAAAAGAAGATAAATAAGGTGCAGGAATTTAAGACCTGAGAGTAATCTGGTGAGAGTCGAGTTGCTGACAGTCTGTTCCCACTTCAGGAATATCAACAGTCAGGATGCAGAGACTTGTCTTCAGTTTGTTTAAATGTGTTACTTGCTACTCAAGTCCTTCAAAGAATATTTAACCTGAATGAATAATGCTGAAGCTTAACAGAAAACATGCAGGGCCACAGGTCTTACCTAAGCATCTGTGTTTGAGTTGTTGCAACACTGTCCCCTTCCACATATGTGGGACCTTGTGGTGCTGCTATTATAAAAGCCCTTACTCAAGCATGATTACCTTTCTTCCTACGTTATTTCTTTACTAATATCTTCATATTTATTTTCAAAAGTAGCACTGAGGATTTATACAGTAGTAAAGCTGTACAGAAGGTATATATGATTATATAAAGGCTATTAAACAAGGTTGCAGATTCTTCTGCCATGAAATGAGCTCTTTCCTCCTTTGTAAGCGTGTGCAGAGTTCCCATTTGTAAGTTAAGGCACGTGTAATTTAGCATATATATGTATTTTTTGTTTTGTATGCTGTTTGATTATCTTCACCTGATCTTCATCTTTTTGAAGCATCTTGGGCTGGTAGTAGTTCAAATGACAGTGAAGCACAGCCACTAGGAGAGAGGAAAATGGCCTCAAGTTTAATGAAAAATACCCAGAGCAAGTATGTATGTTCCTACTTCTTCCACAAGGAGGAGCGTAAATATTATTACAGAAGTAACTTTAAGATATGACCGGAATGATTTAAATTTATCTCTTATTGTAGAGGAACTTTGGAGTGATATGCACATTCCTCGTTTTGGTCCAGATATAAGTTGTTACCCTGAACTTTAATCGCAGGTTAGTTTTCTCCTAGCTCTCTACAGGATACATGCAATGGTCAAGAAAGCATGTGTGGTCAATCTCCTGAGTACTTCCATGACTACATTTTACCTGCTATTGACAGAAAAGGCAGGGAAGAGACCTACACAAGTTTCATCCAAAATTACTTCCAGTAAATGAGTGGTTTCTGGTCAAAATTTTAAAACTAATTCAGGACTGGCTATAGTTACAGCTTAGAAAAAGATATTTCTCAAACAAACACACAAGCAATATAAATCCATCATATATGAGATACCCAGCCATAACTGGTCAGAATAGAGCAGGATGCTCTTTGCTGTTAAATCCCTCTACCTCCCAAATAAGAAAAGAACTTTTTAGAGCAGAGCAAACTTACATTTATGAGGTTCAATTCTATTGTTCCAGTTTTCTCAGTATCCAGTTTCCTAAACATTTCTGTGGTGTGAGAGAGATGATGGAAAAAAATGAATATAGGGATCAACTGAAAAGATTTCCCCATGCTTCAGCTCGGAGTGAGGACTTTAGCTCAGGGTGAAGCCTCTTTTTATAAAAAGGGCTGCTACGAAGTCGTCTCACTAAAGACAGAAATACTGTATCTGCAAATCAGCATACAAGAACTATCTGCCAAATAAGCAGAAAAAGAGACTGAACATTTGTAATAGTATTACAGACAACTGACAAATAAACAGCTCTCTGCATCTAGTAGTCTCATATGGAAAAGGGAAAGCAGCACAGTTTGGTTTTTAAACCTGTACTCACTGAACAAGGTTTCCAGCCGAATCAGGCACCGGACAAAATTATCAAAGTCAATGATGAGGTTTTCGTCGGCAAACCGAGCCACAATGATTTGATGTAACTGGCTGTTCAACTTGAACCCTATAATATAGCGTCAAGGAGTGGATGGGGGGAAGGAAAAAGGAGAAAAACAAAAAAACCAAAAAACTATCACAATTGATAAGTTCAAGTGCTAACTTTTGCGGTTAAATTGTCAAATTTTAAGGAGTATCTACTCAATTGTGGAAAATCTCCCACCACCGCCCTCTGTTTTTGAAGTTACTTAAGCTCCTTCCAGTGTCCTGTGTGTTCTTGCTATGGTGCATTCTACATTTCATCAGCAAACTGACTCTTGTAATGCTACAGTGAGCATCACGCCTGGGTCAAGCTACCTCCATACTCTAGGTCACAGAATCCCTGGTGAAGTACTTAGATTAAATGGAAGTCATTCTGGTCTGGGTGTACAAGATTTTTCAGCTTAGAAATCATACAGGAGAGCAGTGAGCATCTGCCAACTCAGCCTGAGAGTGCTGTAGTCTTAAAGAGATAAAGCACCACAAATACCTGCAGCTTCCAGCGCTCTCCTCATCTCATACGAATTCATGGTTCCGGATTGATCCACGTCAATTTCCCTGTAAATTTTCTGCAGGACACAAAACTCAAAGTCATAACTTGTCAACAGTTCAGAGTGCTTTTTGGCTTTGGTCAGAAGGGTAAAGACCAAGCTGGCAGCTGAGGAGTCACACAGGTTCCAGGAGACACATTGTGCACCTTCCTAATGGTGTCCCAGCACTGGGATGTGAATCTGCCACCCAACTTCTGGTCAGTGTGGCCTCAAGCAGACAACATAGGGTTTCCAAGCAGATTATTTTCCTGCTACTTCACGTTCTGTAGAACTCTAGGGGAGTTTTGGTTGTGCTCTGGGTTTGCCAGGCAATTGACTGGGTTCAATTAGAACTGACGGGAGCTAAGTAACTTGGTTCAGTGCTGTTCTTGTTCTTTCCAGTCTGCACTGATCCTCTGAAACTCAGAGTATCACCAATAGGAAAGAGGCCTCATCTCAGACTGGAAGATATTTCCTGATTCCACTTAAATAAAACACAATTTGCAGTAATCACAGACAAAGGAGCCGCATGTAAAAACTTATATTCTCTAATAGCTATATATCATATGAGGCAAAACAATCCACATTTTATTATATGTTTTCCCCCAGAAGGTTGTGCCTTACCTGATACTTCTGAATCTTTCTCCAGAGTGTGTGGAACTCCTTCAGCCCCAGTTTTCCGCTTCCATCATTCTTGTTGGAGTCAAGGTAATATCTTTGGAAGGCAGGAAAAGGTTTTCCTTCTCTGTGCTGGGCTAATTAACATGAGCACTTGTGACATAATTGTTTTTTTTTTTTTAAAGTATTAAGAAAAGGATGCAAGTCCTCTCTGGAGCTTATGTTTTTGTTTGTTTTCCTTGCTTATACAAGCCCATCCTGTTGAATACATAGACTGTTCTCTAAGGCTTCTTGTCTAAGTCAGTCAAGTGGCTGATTCATTTAAACTGTCTTTTGCTCCTCCTTTGGTAATTCTCTGCTTTTTCAATACGTGTATAAAGCAGCAGAGGTGATGGCATTTTGCTCTCCATAATTGGTTCAGCACCTGCAGTTATAGGAGCTTGTAAGTCTTGGTTATAAACAGGAACAGACCCAACCAAGCTATTTAGAGATCTCCTGCCCAAACAGCTAACAAAAGAACCTGGTCATTCATTGCTTCCCTCCCCAAAACCACTAAGTAGTCTGTACTGACTGCTAACGTAAAATTTTAGCAGCTAATCATTTTGTTTGGTAATTTTCTGTCTATTTCCAAGTACACAATTCAACTCCCACTGAACAGAAAAGCTGGATATAACTATTCTTAGACCCAAGTCCTTCATCCTACACTTCTGTGCTTATTCTTGGATGTAGAAGCTCCTAAAAACCAGCATAGTTTCTGGCTCCTGTTATTTGCTTGTCTCATTTCCTATTTATTAAGTTGTTATGGCTTTACCATGCCTTTCCCAACACCGGCCAGATAACAAAGTGTGTAAGCACAGCCAGCTGTGCACACCCTGCTGAGAGCTGCCTGTTCCCAGCAAACCTCACTCTGGCATCAGCTAAATCATAATACACAAGACTTCAAAGCAGATGGCCCCGTCTGGAAATTGAGTTTCCCCATGGCCTGAGATAATGTGCGTGCCGTGGTCAGTGGCCAAAGCAAAGGCTGCAGCTTTTATTGGGGGAGGACCAGAGGAAAAACAGCTTATCTGCCTCAGGTGGCATCACAAAGGCAGGAGCTCACCTACTTCAGGCAGAAAAATAGCATCCTGGAACAGCCTTAAAGGATACATCTAGCAGGTCAACCATTATCTTGCAGGTCTCAATGCTAAAGCCATCAGATTTAATATCTTGGCCTGTAAAGAAAGAGCAAGAGAAGGGATTATGGCTGCACGCTGTACCACAGGACCTTCCTTCATTGTGTGGGAGCTCTGCAACCCATGTACACACATCTGCCCTTAACTGCCATGTCTCTCCAGGGACTTCCTTTGGAACTGGCAAGAAGACCTTTTCATTTTTTGTTTCTCTATAACTTCTGCTTAGCACTTTGCCTCATCTGTGGCAAGTCAGTTACTCAGTGGCAATCTGGTGTCTCCTTCAAATCCACCCGTATGATGACATGTTCTGTTGTATGGCTGCCATGGTCTGGGCCAAACCAGCACAGCAGGCAGTAGGGAATTCCTGCCCGCTGCCCTGGGACTTATTAACAGCATCTTCAGCCTTTGAGATCTAGCAGTTGCATAGGTATCCCTTCTAAGGTAATTTAGTCCTTAAAGATAGTTCTGGTTTTCTACAAGAGAGGGACACAGCACTGAAGCAAGCAAATGGATGCTAATAAACAGCCCTCTTTTTCCTGACAGAGACTTCAGGGTGAAAGTTCACTGTGATATTTCCTCAAGTAAACAGCCCAGTTAGTCTAGTTTGTAGGTATGCTGCAGAAACAAGAGACAGAGATAAAGCCTTCCTTGCACTTGTCTGCTTATGAACATGGACAGTATGGACTTTTGACCTGTGGAGGTCAACACTCTGGGTAGCCTCATTCATCAAATCAAGCTTGTTAACCAGAAATACACCATTGTTAACTGGCTGATGCATGTAGCACAGCTCTGACTTTGTAGCTAAGATTTCACTTTGGAAATTAAAGACAATTTCTTCTCCAGGCTCAAATGCTGTTTCATGTAAAAGAAAATAATCCTGAACCAAGCTCTGAATGACTTCCCAGAACACAAAGAGAAGTCTGAAGCTGGGCTGCTGTTGTAGAGCTCAGACTCCTGTCTCTGTCAGCAGGCAAGTGGGACTTGGGGAGCTGCAAGCAGTACAGGAATTGCAGAGGCACAAGTTGTTCAGTCATGGTCTCAACAGGTCCTCTCCAGCAGAAACTGTTTCCAGATGCAAAATAATCTTTCAAGTAGGAAACCAGTTTTCAAGCAGAGACAAATTTCTTTGAGAACACATTACTCATTTAAACCTCTTCTCACTTGTGACATCAATGTGACCTCCTTGTCCTTCAATCAGGACCACTCAGGGCAATGTTTCATGTCAGGTTTGAATCCTGTGTGGTTCAATGCTATGTGTCCACAATACCCTCCCTTGATTACTACCAAGCACTAACTGCAGAACCGTATAGGTTGGAAAAGGCCTTCAAGATCCTCAGGAACAACCACCAAACTGTCCTACCGAGTCCCCTCACTAAGTCTGTGCATCTTCCTGGCAGTCAGTTCCCTGTACCAGGCACTGGAATGAGAGGCACCTGTATGCAGCAGGGATGCAAAGGCACCCCGCTGGAGACACATCTTGTGATATGCAGGCACAGCCCAAATGTTTCTGCAGCTGCATGACGCTGCAGGGCATGTGGTCTTGGCTGTGTGAAGAGTCACGGTCACAAAGCGAACCTGTCTTGTGTCCTGCTGAAGCATCGATGGGGGAAGGTACTCACGCTTAGCCAAGACTTTATTCAGGATGTTGCGCAGTTCAAAGGCAGAGATCTCTGCATCCTGCAGAAAAGAGGAAAGTAAGTTCTTCACTGGGAGATGCAGGCACCATCTCATAAGCATCATCCTAATCCTGTGGGACTGACGGTCAAGATCAGCATCCCTCAGAGTTCCTGTCAGTGATGTGGGTGTGCCCTCACCATGAAACCCATTTAGCCAGTCTGGACCCACTGGTACCAGTGATGGGGAGCTGTTCCTCTTGCCCACCCTCTGTGCCACCAGTGAGACATAACAGTGAAATACTCACACTTCCTGCCAGCTGTCCAAAAAGCTTTTTGAAGTTAGTTTCAATGTCATCTTCACTGATCTCAGTCTAGAAGAGAGAGAGAGGAATATAGAATGTGGAAGGGAGGAACTTTTCTGCCTGAGAAGGATTTAATGTGCTTCCTTGACTCAGTAGAACGCAATTCAAATGGCAAAGTTGTAGATACAGAGTGCATTTACTTTGATTTCAATCATTTTTAGTTTCAGGGGATCCTCAGAACATTGTTGTGACAAACACTGAAGGATTAAGAACTTTTGCAATGGCTTTCACTAAAAAAAAAAAAATAAATATCTTTACTGTATCAAAAAAGAACACAACCAAATTCACAACTCTGCTGTTGCTGCTGCTCAGCTTGGGGTACTGTCTTCATTTTGAGAAAAGACTGCAAAATTTATGTTCTCATCTTGGAAAAAAAAAATCCCATAGTCATGCAGAGATGTATTACTAGGTGAGACATTCTCAGCCTCTGCAACACTAAACCTATGCTGAGCCACTTCTTACTCATGGAAACAACATCCCACGAAAAAGTATACCTATGGCTAAAGGCCTGTGCTCCTGGATTCCTGGACAGCAAAGGGAATTTTCCTATAGCTTCAGTTATCTCTGCAGGCAGCACCTGATCCTGGGCACCTGGAGAGCCTGAGTTCCCCACAGAAAAGAGACAACATTTGTTTCCATTATTGCTTATGACATTTCTGCTCACTGTTCCAGCTATTCAACTATGCATATCCAAAGACCTGTTTCCGAAGTGGGATAAGTTCTTGCTAATGCCTGAAGAAAAAAAAGAAAAAAAGCCATCTGCCTGGGCTACGCAGGGAGCAAGACAGTCCAACCCCATTTATTTATGACAAAATCATCTCAATTAAAATATTTAAAACGTACCTCTTCAAAATTTGCATCTATTTCATCATCTATAACCCTAGAAAGATAAGAAGATTGATATTAAAATAAGTATTTGTTTTCTTTCAATTGCTTTAAGATCCAGATTCTTCAAATTACAGTAATAACAATGCATGTTCAAAGCTGAGAGGCTGCTGGGGTGAACCACAGAACCACTGACATCCCAGTATTCTCTCTGGTGTAGTAAATCATCTGTAGCACAAAGCGACTTACGTTGAGTTTGCGTTTTTTTCTGAGAAGACTCGGAGGCAGAAGTCTCCATTCAGGTTGGGTTCGAAGGTAGAGGGCACGATGATGTATTCTCCCGCGGGGAGCTTGAACCGGTTCAGCACTTCGCGGAGGTTGATGAAGGTGTTGGATTTTTCTCTTGCTTTATTAGTCAGGAAAAAATTTTTGCTCAGATGAATATTCGTCCGGCCAGAAAACTTACGGAAAGCAAGAAGACAGAGAAAACCCATCATCTGCATGTATTTGCTTTTATAAGTTACAAATACAATAGAGATGGTGTCTCACACCACAGAACTCCTGCGTGGCAAACCATCTCACTACAGCAGTCAGGTAATGCTTGTGTTTGTCAGACTGTGAAGAAACTGGACGATTATTTTTTGAGACCAACATGATTTGATAGTGACCACTAGGTTAAGAGCTGAGGAGTAACAGAACATTGCTAAAGCACTCAGAAGGCAGTTGAGCATATGAACTGGTAACCCCATGTCCTTCCTGGTGAAACCACCTTTTTTCATAGCAACCACATACACTGTGTGCTGTTCCTGTGCCTCAGGGATCTGAGTGCACCCTGTCAGGTACAGCAAGACACAGCTGAGGTCACCCTGGCACTTTGCTCCACCTCAATTGTTCCAGAGGGGTCTGCAGCCCTGCCTCACATTGTACAGCCATCACACCCTACTGCACTCTGCGTACTGACCTCTGGGGCATGCTGTTAATTGCCTGCAGGTTGAAACAGAGAAGAAAGAGGATTCACTGGGGAATGAGAATGAACACCCCTGTGGAACACTGTGTCAGGCACAACCTCTGTGTAAGCCAGGAGCAGGTGTGGGTCTGGGCTGGGAGAAAAGCCATGAAGGAGCCACTCTTGTGAGTTTCTGATGTACTGGGAGCTCTCATCCAAATCCAGGACATTTTGAAAATGCAGCAAAGCCTCAAGCCCACCTCAGAATAAATGGCTTCCTAACTTCAGACTCTGCATAGCCCATATGGCCTTTCAGGGAAGGAGGATCCTCTCAACTGTTTCTGCCCACAGACCTCAGCCTCGGAGCCGCACCTTGAACCCTTGAACACCACCACATACTACGTACCTCTGGGGGCACCTGCAGGGAGAAAAGCACAGTTAGTTGTGTGCTGCAGAGCTGCTCGCTGGCTGCATTCACAGTCCTGAACAGAACCCCTGTATTTGCAGCTTTCTGCAGTGTGGAGCTGCGTCAGGGGATGGTCAGGTGGGGGTTAGGGAAAGGTGATGGGCATGTAACAGGCTGCCCAGGGCAGTGGGTACAGCTCTGAGCTGTGCAGGTGCCCTGGCTAGCATCACATTCCTATTATAGCTGCTCTTCTTCAGCCTCTCTTCATCACAGCATAACAAATGAAGTTCAGACTGTGTTTTTGCTCTGTGAGAGGTGGTTTTTGTTTTGGGACCTTCTTTTGTTTTTTTAAATACTTTTTTTGCTCCTCCATGTAGAAACATAGAATACCATAGTTGGGAAGAGGCCCCTTTGGGTCACTGCGTCCAGACTCCTCACTCAAATCAAGGCCAATACTGAAGTTAGATGGGGCTGCTTGGGACCTTGTCCAGTCTAGGTGTGAATATCTCCAAGAACACGGCCTCTAAATTCTCTCTGGATTGTTGTACATGTGCTTGACCACTATTCTGGTGGAGGACAATTTTCTAAACATCTAAAAGGATTTTTCCCTTGAGCTACTGGTATCTGACTCAGCCCTGGTGAGTTTGGGTCAGAAGCCCAACTCTGCACAGGCAGAGCATGGAAGGAGCTGAGAACTTGGCTGGGTTCATAGGGTGAGCGATCTTTCCTTTTCCTTCCATCCACCTTACTTGCCTCATAAATTGCAAAGCCGATGGTGTGCATGTCCTCTCCCATCTTCCTCTGCTTCCTCCGATGCTTCTGAATCAGACCAATGAGAAAAGTGCAGCCCCCCTCAGGGTCATCAGGATCCTCATCTTCTTCCTCCAGCTTGATTAGATACTGTGGGTTGGTCCAGAAAGTGTCTGCAAAGTGGATTTATGCGAACTGCTCAAAGCCTTCTTTGATCAACACATGCCAGCTAGGGCAGATATACAGCCCTGACTCCCAAATTAAGCTGTGACCAATGCTTCTCTCCCTGCCTCACAACAACTAGTAAACCTTCATTATGGAGGTGTGTCTTCCATGCTCTTGCACTTTCTGGATATTAGTCCCTGATACCTCCAGCATGTCACAAGCCACCCCATACCATTGGACATCCGGGACAAGGGTGCATTAGGCATGCAGGGCTGACCAAAGCCAACAACAAAGCCAGCATTACACCAGATTCAGAAAGGTTTCTCCCCACTGTGCCACTGAGGCTGTGGTTTCAACTCAGTCCCTTACACTGTACAGTATCTATCTGGAGACTGAAGCTCCCAGAGAAACAAGAGGATGAGCACATTCTTACTTGGGTAATTCCTGCAGCCCCCTGCAGTAGCTCCTCGCCTCCAGTTCCCATCCAGCTTCAGCAGGCTCCATTTCTTGTACCTGTCACTTGCCAGAGTGTCTGGAGTTAGATTGCAGATCTCCAGGCGGGAGTAGTGTCTCAAGAAATCATTGAAGGCCATCCTGTGGGAATGCAATCTCTTTAAAAGATGGACAGTTTTTCAGGACAGCCACCTTGTCTACCTAATCCCTCTACTGCAGCAACTCAGCACTGGGATTTAGGGTGAGTTTACTCACTCATCTTGAAGAGTGTGGTGGGAGAGAGTACTTTGTGTGGGAAAAAGTCTTGTTTGCTTACCAAAACTCCCCATCCTCGTGTCTCCTCGTCAACCGCTCCCGCACCTCTGGGTCCACACCACTCCAGTTTGGGCAGCTGAAAGACAAACCCACGTTAACTGCAGACCAGTAAAAGTTAAATGCTAATGTAGCTGCTCTGGCACAATGACTCAGTTTTCTCACAGCTCTACACAATTGCAGTACTTTATGACACCCACCTGACAGCAGCTTCTAGGGCTCTCAAACAACAGCGGAATTGAAACATGGGGACACTGGGACATTAGGTACCTGGCCTCATAAAATGCAAAGCAGGAGTTTTATTTTCTCAAAGTACTAACGCCTTGACTGAAACAGAGCAGGAAGACCCATACTAAATACTGTTCAGCCACAGCAGTACATAAGCTCCAGTCTTCATTGCTAATAACAGACATGGATTTTTATAGCCCTTTTATAAAGTAGGTTTTCAGAAGCTCACAACTCAATCTGGGATGTCAAAAAAAAGCAGAAACTACACAAAGAATTGCAGGAACCACAAACCAAATTGCTGTGTCTTGCACAAAAGCAAGTGTTTGTATGGAAACCACTGCAAGCATGGGAAACACAGTGGTGGGATGCTTCTTTTAACCAGCTCAGAGTGAACATCGCATCCAGACACGACTTAAAGCAAAGTTGGAGGTAGGGAGAAGACTGAGGACAGCAGGAACACAACCACTTCCCTGCAGTAAACACCTTATAGGCAACATGCAAGCCATCGACTCACTTGTCATTCCATTTCCCTGTCCACTCCACTTCCCCCCAGGGATTTCGGATTCTGATGAGCTTTTGGGTGCTTCCACGGAAGTTCACCTGGTGGGATCAGAAGTGTACGGAAAGTTACCCAAGGACTCAGCAGTGTGCTCTCCTCCATTTTTTTAAATCTGCCCATTGCTGTGCACACAGAGCCCGACACAAACAAAGTTCTATGAGATCCAGTGGGAACAGTCATTGCTTATAAGGAACACATGACTAGAACCCATAGCCAAGCAAACAGAGGAGAGCAGGCCGAGCACCAAAGTTCAAGGATGGGGCTTTTCATACAAAGCCCGCAAATGCCTCTGAAGGAGAAGCTTGCCTATGTCTTTTTGGAACAAAGGTCAAATTCCGTTCTGATTGTTCTTTGACAGAAGGACCAAGTGCATGCACCCCAACCTGCCTGTGAGCACTGTCCACCTTCCTGCAATAAGCCTGTGGCTGGGGACTCACCACACCTCACTCTGGCATTTCAGAGATACTTCAAAAATAACTACTGGAGTGACCAAATGTCCTCTACAAATATGAAGGACACCATGACCCATCTGCTTCCTTTTGGTTTTGCTCACCTTACCTTCCCTGACCACTTACTCTTGGCTAGGCACCTGGCTCTCACACACTGTGCTTTGCTGGAAGGTGCTGACTGCTGTTATTTAATGCATGACAGTATTTTTTTGCCTGGCACATCTCCCACATTTCACTGAAAATTTAAGTTGCTCAGGGGACCCACTGCCACCAGAGGATAGCATACCCTCTGCAGGGAGTTTTCCCAAGAACTCATGTTTGTGTTTACCCAAAACACACACATTAACTTGGTATTTCTTCAGACAGAAGTGACTCAAAAACCTGTTTCTGCAAAATGGCAGAGAATGAAGAATTTTTGGCCTATGAAGACCAATGCATTGCTGCTGCTGCAGCTCAGGGAGGACCACACGTGGGGCTGGCTGCATTTGACCCCATGTTGGGACACAGCACTTACCTCCTCTGCCCCGGTGACGGAGTATGCGTGTCCCTTCACCAACTTCTGCGACGTGACTGCCTCTGTCTCAGCTGCACTGGTGATCTGTAAGAGGAAAGAAGCTACTGAAACACTTGAGTAGTCTGACCTGTGAACACTGCTGGGAAAATCTCTTCTTGCAAGAAAGTGGCCGCTTGACAGCCTGATTTAAAGCTTTTTTAACCTTCATTAAACATGCTTGTCATTCTCCTTCCACCTTTTCAGAAGGTATGTGATCTTTAAACAAGCACACTTGAAGCTTAAAGAAAAAAAAATAAAGAAAAAAGAGACTGGGATCAAGCAGACAGAATTCCTGCTGCCGATTCATGCCCTCTTACTACTGCAGGTCATTATAATCATAGAATCACAGAACTGCAGGGGTTGGAAGCGATCTCTAGAGATCACTGAGTCCAACCCCCTGCCAAAGCAGCTCCCTAGCCCAGGTTGCACAGGTAGGTGTCCAGGCGGGTCTGGAACGTCTCCAGAGACTCCACCACCTCTCTGTGCAGCCTGTATAATGCTTAACTTCATTACCCTTTTTCTCTGACAGAAAAGAAAAAAAGATTTTACAGGATTTTTCAAAGACCAAAGTCACTAATAATTACTTTGCAATACATAAAGCATTCATCAACAAAGGAATATATTTACTTTCCCCCACCCCTGACAAGAGATTGTATCATTCTGGGGCAAAAATCCAGATAACAGATTCTTATCTAAATGCAGACTAGAACATGGACAGAAAGTGCTGTGGAGTTGCACGTTGACATTAACAAAGTATTTTTCCTGCTGTGAAACTTCCCTCTCTTGTGACTGGGATTTAAAATAAAAAATGGGAGGAAACACTTGAGTTTAAATTACGAATGGAGTTCTTGTCAACAATTTACCTTCTCTTTAGACATAACTAAGATCTAATCTCCTTTGGGAGTACACTGGTTATCACAGTAACGATACTCAGATTCGTTTCAGTGAGGCTAAAAGCAATGCTGAATTTGAATTGTGCAGATTCAGATTTTGGCAACGTGTTTTCTGATAAAGCCTTCAAAATGACTGACAACAGCCTCCCTGACTGGACAATGTACCACAATCGTTTTTGCTTTGTTTGTTTGGGTTTTTTTTTTTTTTTAATCTTTTGGAACAACCTGTACAACAAACAGGCTGTGGCAAGGATGGAGACTGCTATGACTGAGGACACAGTGGAGGAACCATTAGCAGCAGCTCTTTGCCCAAAGCCACTTAGCCTGAGATAATCTGCTGCCAAGCCACAGACTTTCTGAAGAACAAAGATGTACATCAGGATCCCTTATGAGTTCACCACGAGCCTATGAAACAGCAGAAATTTTCATAGAATATCCTGAGTTAGAAGGGACTCTTGAGCTCATTGAGTTCAACTCCTGGGTCTCAAGGAAAAAAAAAATAACTGAGGCAACGAGCTTTAACACATGAACTAATTAGTTCTACATTTCAACCTGTTCTCTATTGCTGTGTCACGTTCCTGGTCAAATTCTCCAGGCAGAAGGGAGAGCATAGAACTGGTCTTCAAGAGGCAGAGGGGAGCACCCCTTGTTCCCCTTCCTGCATGCCATCATGCAGAGCGACAGCTAAGCATCCAGCAATAAGCACTAACTCACATCGATGGAGCAGCCAAGGAGCGAGCCTTTCTGCAGTGCTTTCTGAATGATTCTGAAGAGGTTGGGTGGTGCCTTCTGCAGCTCATACCATTCTGCAATCCCGCCAGTGAAGTCCTCAAAGCCTTCAGTAGTGGTGCCACCAGAGAGAGCCTCGTAGGATCCATTCAGCCTGCATGAAAGCACACACCCACACAACCATCAGCTTCCCTGTTCTCCTCTTCTCTTGGAGACTGGCAGTCAGTTGCGCAAACTGTCACAGCACTTCTGCTTTCAGCAGCACCATGGCAGCTACATAGGAAATCTCCTTCCTTCAGCTTTTCTTCTTACAACTCTTTAGAGTAAGGTCTAATGTGATCATTTGTACAGCTTACAGGTTCAGTCATATCAATGACAAATAAAAAACTTGGGCATTATACAAACAAACACACAAATAAACAAACAAGCAACAAAACCCCAAACTCTCAAAAACCAAGAGCTAACAACATACTTGTTCTGCATAGTCTTTCACTCCCTTGAACAATCGCGGGACTGATTTTCAGCTGCTCTGAAATAATAGCTCCATTTCTTAAATCAGTTTAAAAATTGTAATGTTATATGGCAGAATTCCTCCCCATCTCCCTCCCAGACTGGAAATTCACCTTTGAGCATCTTTACCCTGAAGACAGACCTGGGCAGGTGGACTGGCATACGTTGTATACAAGAGCACTGCAGCTGCAAACCCTCACAGGTGCTCAGAGCACATGAAATGGAGCTCCCAGACCCCAGTAACAGGAGATGACACTCGAAGAACAGGCTTGCCAGGGGATGTTCTTCTTGACTAGCAGCAAAGACAGTACTTTTGGCTGCTGTCAGTAGCACCTGTCAGCATAGCTTCACTAAAGCAGCCACTGTGATAACGAGAGTGACATTTTTAATGTGTAGTGTCTGCACTGTGGTGGATGCTACGGGAAAAAAGAGGCAGAAAGAGAGAACAAGCAGCCTTCATTGCCCCACATGGGTACCCAGGGCTATCCTTACTTGGCATAGGCCTTCTCCAGAAGTGCACTCCAGAACTCACTGCCCTCTGCTGAGTGCACAAAGAGCAGCTCCCCATTCTTGGTGGGCAGCCGGTCATCCACCACAACGTCCACCCATTCTCCATACTGCCAGAACTGGAAGAGAGCACAAATAACTTGTCATTGGCCCATGTCCACCAACGAGAGCCCCTGGTCCTGACTCTTCAGTCGGTGGCCTTCTTCCCTCCATCACCATCACTCTTTCTTGTATTTCAGCCTGTTTTTTTGATGTCCCTCAAGATATTTCAAGAGACATCTCATACTCAGACATGGCCAACCACACAGGTTCCCGGAAAGCAGCACTCAGCAGAAGATGAGAGCCAGATTTCCACATACCTGGAAGTGGAAGATTCCTGCATATTCATCCTGGAAGCTCTGGTCTCTGGGAACAACACGGGCCAGAATTTCTTCATTCAGAGTGAGGGAGGCAATAGCTGCCAAGAGCCAGCAGTCCCCTGTAAGAAAAAAAGACAGCACTCATTACTCAAAGTTACTTTTCAACTTCTGTACTGAGTAGGGATTGTGCATGTGGATCACTGTGGCTGCTGAGGTGATAGCTCAGAGCTCAGAAATGAATCACCTCAGCCATGATGAGATGATCCCACTCATCACTTTATCTCTAGGACACATCAAATATGTGTACACAAATACACGGCATTTCCAGGCAGATGGGGTGTTTTCTCAAGATAGAAAACAAAACAAAACAAAACAACAACAACAACAACAAAGAAAGAAGTAATTATCAGCCATGCTGGGACTACTTGAAAAATAAATTAATTTTCAATTGAATATGTACTAAAGGTTAGGAAACGGCACAGGGAAAAGTCAAAGAGCACATGGGTTCCCTGGGGGG
Source organism: Oreortyx pictus (assembly GCA_036925125.1). Taxonomy (NCBI): domain Eukaryota; kingdom Metazoa; phylum Chordata; class Aves; order Galliformes; family Odontophoridae; genus Oreortyx; species Oreortyx pictus. The sequence continues at coordinate 16,928,356 of JAUPFR010000002.1, forward strand.
CAATTTATCCTCAAAAGGCTCATGTTTTTTCAAGAATAGGCTGCTTTCTTTTCCCTCCTCTACATTTCATAAATGCTTATTGACTTGCCACCCAGACATCAAACCTAGGGCTGAGTTCCTGTGAAAGTTCCCTCGCAGTCTCCTGCCAAACAGGAGCTCCTTTGACCTTACACACCTCTGGAGGCTTGTTAGAGGCCTCTTTGTCCTGTGCAACATCCAGTCTGGGGCTGGTTACCAGAGAGGCAGGAAGGACATGAAGGCAGGCACTGTTTCTCAGGCCTACACAACACTTCACCCTTTCCTGGGACAGAGCCAACACGTACCAAGCCCAGCCCAGGGTCCACGCTGTTTGGACAGTATTTTTCCACACCATCCCTCTCTAAGCAGGAGACTGCAATTGTTATTGCATTTATCTTCAGATACAAATGTTTTAACAGAGCAGTCACCTTTCAGTTAAACACATTAACAGTGTGGTTACAGATGCAAGGACTCCCTGACTCCCGCAATCTGTAAAAAGAAATGGCATTTCAGAACTCCTCCTTAGGAGAGTCACAAAATCATTAAGGTTGGGAAAGACTATTAGGATCATCTAGTACCACCATAAACCCATCACCACAATGCCCACTAAACTACGTAATCAGAGCTGCTGCTGCTGCTACACTGTTTTGTGAGCAGAGAAATGATGGCATTATGCATCAGATACCCCAGTACCATCCTGCAGTGTGTGTTGGATGGTGGGCTCAGGAAACACAAATCAGCTGCCAGCAAGACAGAGACCTGCCACTTTGACTGGGGCTCTTGTGTCACCAAGATGAATCAGTACCTTCCTGCCTCTGAATTGAGAACTTATTGCCTCTTCTTCTTCCTTAACCTGTTTCTCTCCCACTGGCACGCATTGCACAACAAAAAAATTCTTTTAACACAAAGAAGTCCTTCAGCTGCTTCTTTATGTTAAGGGTGACAGAGCACTGGCACAGGCTGCTCAGAGAGGTTGTGGGCTCTCCTTCTATGGAGATACTCAAGACCCTTCTGAACATCTACCCGTTTGACCTATTGTAGGCTACCGGCTTTAGCGAGGGGTTGGGCTCGATGATCTCTAAATCATCATGATCTCTAGAGGTCCCTTCCAACCCCTGCAATTCTGTGATTTATGAAGTTAAAAGAGATTACAGCAAGAGAGCAGTAAGTGCTCCAGTTGCTCCTGGACAGCACAGCCCCTGCTCACGTTCAGCCGAAGGAATGTTTCCCCTCCCAGTTGCTCAACCTGCAGCAACCACCTGAGCACACACTGCAGAGCTTTGCTCAGCCACACACTCAGCGATTCCAGGGGATCCCCGCATTGTTTGACACCAGTGTTCCTAACATCAGAGAAATCATCAAGGATCTCTAAGCTATTAGCAGAACTGAAGAAGATTTTCCTTTACCTCCTAGCTGTAGCACAAAGGCAGACAGAAGAGAAGGAAACAGCAGACTTTGGTGTAAAGGCTCTCTGTGGAGCTTTATGTGGTTTCTGATGAGAACTTAGATAACTGTAGATACCGACTTGGACAACCATGGGCAACAGCTTCTTGAAGTTAAAGGGCAGGCAGAGATACATATGAAGGCTCACTACCCCCTTGCTTCCACATGTAGAAGTGTTCAGCACTCAGGACTTCAGCTCTGTCTTTCCAAACTGGCATCACTAAAAGCAGACCTGATATTTCAAAGACTGTGAGCATAAGTGGAGTTTTAGCCTGCACTAAGCAAGCCTGAGGAAGCTCCTTACCAAAAAGCCTTAATGATAAAACTAGTCCTCCTGTATGGCTGTTGAGCTAGAGGTCCTGTTTAGGGTATACTTGAAAGGGCTGATAGCCAGGCTGTGTTCATCTGTGTAAATGTACAGAACGAAGTTATCAGAAAAGAGGAAATTATCAGGCTGTGAGTTTATTTGAATGAACAAGAAGTTGGATGTTTTTTTTTTTTTTTTTTGCATCTTACTTCCTGTGTGCTGCTATCACTGTTTTACCTCTGACTTCTATGCATTCATCTGTGCATTTACCTAATCTCCAACAGTAAAGAACAATACTATGACAACAAAACAAAACAAAAAGTTACAACAAGATGATCATAAATAGCCACAAGATGCTTGATTTAAAATAGGCCATTCTGGAGAGCTAAGCAAGGCAAATCTTAGCATACAGCAGGAGGGCAGCCCATATAGGAATGTAGGTTCAAAGGAGAAATGTGCATTCAGCCAATCTCAAAAGCATCAATAATTTAAAGCATTCATAGCTATACATTAATAACTATGTCAGTGGCTGAATTTTTTTTTTTTTGCATTAATAATGTGGCACCCCAGGAAATTTTCTGGTTGGAGACAAGAGGCTGTGTCAACACACAATAGAGTGGTTTCCAGCGTGGGAAAACCATGCATCTCATTTTCTACATCCATCCTACTCACTTTATTATTTTTCCACACATCTGTATTCAAGGAGGATATATCTGTGATTAAACAGCACATAAAAGATACTGAGCCCTATGTACCCCAGTGTTGTGATACCATGGTGATATCCGTCCAAAGAATGTGGTTAAGGGTGAATAAGCTTCCTCTGCATTTGCTTTGGTTCTTCTGCTACAGTGAGTCACCACATCCCATTTGCTGCTGCTCTGTGCCAAACTCCATAATTGACTGCAGACCTGATACTGCAAAACTGACTCAAATACTTGTCCTAAAAAGATTCTAAATGCAACAGTAAAGCAGAAGAAAGGCTAACCCAAAGCCAAAAGGGAAGAACTTTGTTGTCTGGAGAACCTAGCTAGCTTTTCTGTGCTGGTGATCCATGCCAAGAAGCCTCTCCCAGCAGTGATAGGTACATGTGCTTTGGATGTCTACTCTAGGCTGTAAAACTCTGGACACAGATCTGTTGCTTCCTGGTCAAGCTTTCCGGGTGACAAATAGATCGCTACAGTTTTCTATGGACAAAGGGCAATATAATAATATAAAACACAAGTTTCCAAGAGCAACTGATGTCTTCTAATACAGTGTTCTTTGGAATATCCCAAAACACGATGTGACATCAATGTCAGCAAGAGAAGTTCAAGTAAACGGAAGCTTAGGTAAATCCCGCAATGCATAGGTGAGCGTAAAATGAGGCAGAGGCAAAAAAAAAAATGCATTTTGCACAGGACACCTTCAAAGCAAGGTCTTAGTAACTCAATGGCTACACAGAGGAAAAATCCATAGCACTAAAGTAGTTCATCAAGAGAAGAAACCCCCCTGTGCACAGATTGATAAGAAGATAACCAGGCCAGTCACAGCAGCAGTTAGTCACGCTGAAAACAAAACACAAACGCTAACAGCCTCCTGTTCAAATATTGTTTCAGGAGGGAAAAGAATACAATCTGTGGCACAATTCATACCCTTTGGAGGTACCACATAAACTCAGCAGGGCACCTGAGTGGCCAGCTACGGCAACGACGCTCCAGCTCTCCTCCGGACCCGCACATCTTTCACACCAAGGCTGGCCAGCAATCAGGCGATGGAAAACCCGCCTGCATCCTCCCTGCTCCGATCTGACACGAGGCGCAACGCGAACCCACACAGCGCAGCGCTGGGACGGCTGCGCCCGCCTTACCCAGGGCTCCTTGGCAAATATCGGTGCGCGTGGCTCCGCCAGCGATGAACCGTGGACAGGAACACAGCTCCTGGGAACAGAACGAGCCCGGAGTTACGGCAGCAGAAGGAGGGAGCGAGGAGAGGCGACGGCGGCGGGGATGGAGCCGAGCGCGCACCGCGCAGCCCGGGCCGCGCGCCTACCGTAGGTCTAAGCCAGACGACGCCCTTCGTTTTGTAAGAGCCGGGCCCCAGCTCCCGGTACCCGAGCGCGGCGGGGCCGGCGGGGAACGAGGGGTCGTGGAAGAGGCGGCCGCCCTGCACGCACTGCCGCCGCAGCTCCGCGAAGTCCTGCCCCAGGTAGGGCACGGCTTGCCCGTGCCGCCCCGCGCCCGCCGCCGCCGCGCGCTCCTTCGCCAGCGCCGCCGCCATTCCCGCCATCGCCCCTCCGCCACGCCTCTCCCGGCACGGGGCGTGCCGCGCCCCGCGGGCCGTGGGAGGGGAACGTCAAACCCGATCCCGGCCAAAAATCCGCCGTGGGGCGGAAAGGGAGAGCGCTTCCCTCCCGCCGGGCTCGCGCGTGGCCGTGGGCGTTCATCCTTGAAAAGGAAAAGGGCGTTTTCCGCGCTGAAAGCGCTTCCAGCAAGAGGAATCCCAGCAGCGCTCAGCGGGACGCGCGAGGAGAAAGAACTGCGCCTCAGCGCGCTGCTGGCTCCGAGAGTCCCCCACCACCCACGCGTGTCCGGGGACGGCACCCGTCCGTTCCCGGCCCCCCCGTGCTGCCGAGCGGCTGAGGGGAGGACAGATGACGGCCGTAGCTCCTCGCAGGGAGCGGAGGGCAGCGCTGAGCTCTGCCACCTTGGGCGCTCTCAGATGTAGGGTTGTGATTTTGGATGGTGCTGTGTTGGAGCCTGGGGTTGGCTCCATGTGTGTGGCGATGCACACACAGCTGGGTATCGCTTCTTCCTCGTGGGTCGGGGGCTGTCACTAAGCTAAGGCAACAGAGGCGTTTTCAGCTGATTATTGGCTGAAACGTGTCATAAACACCGCTTCAGCCCTGTGATGTAACCTGCGGGGAGCCACGTAACCGCAGAGCTGCTCCAGAGCCGCTGGTTTGGCTCCACGCAGCGGATCAGAGCTGAACAGCCGCCACGGATCAGACTAACCTCATTTTTCAAGAGCCGCAGGAGAAGGAAACTAATGTCAATTTAAAGCGGTGGTTTTCACTAGCCTGGAAACCAGGGCTGGTTAATGAACTCCTCTATCCAGCTTCCAGTAGGTACAGAAACTTAAGTTAGATTTTTCATACAATAGCTCTGCTTTTCTTAACCGCATACCCGTGTCCCATAGGGGATTACTGCTGACTGCTGTAGGGGCTGCTGACAGCACGCCCATAGTCTTTGCCTAGACAGCGGTCAGGAAAATCAGATGTGTACAAGGAGGTTACATGGTCTCTCTGTGCAGAGAGGTAGCAGAGGTTTCTTGGAATCTCTGCAGCAAGATGGGGGCTAAGAGGACCAAAGAGATGTCCCAGGTAGAATGTCCTTGCTCTTCTTCCCCTATGTCCCCATCCTCAGTCAGTAACCATGAGCAGTTCAGTGCATTTGCTCCCAGCATTTGTCTTTCTTCTAAAAGGGGGCTATAAGGCAGAAGGGGACAGACTCTTCAGCAGGGTCTGTGGTGACAGGACAAGGTGAAATGGTTCAAACTAAAAGGGGAGATTTAGATAGGATGTAAGGAAGAAGTTTTTTTTATGAATAAGAGTGGTGAGGCACTGGTGCAGGTTACCCAGTGCTTCCTATGGGGGAATGCTGGCAGCAGTGGTGGTGTTTCACAACAAAGGGAATTGCTTTCCCCTCTGGGGCTGGAGGTTTCCTCACCAGGACGAGGCCCAGTCAAGACAGTGAGGGGTGTTGGCGAGGCCTTGGCCATCTTGTGAAATGCTCTTCCCAGCTCCTCATCCCCTGGGCCAGCTCTGCTGTATTGTGGAATTTCATATTTGGGGCAATGACTTCTAAAGAATAATCTTACGGACAAACACTGAAGGCATATCATAGCTCGCACTGGTCTGCCTAGTAATAGTCACTCAATTCTCTGAATAAAAGGGTGCCTAGGAGCCTATACATCCAGAACAGGAGAATGCAAGCTCTTTAAGTCAAGCTAATCCCTTTTCACAGCTCAGGGTCTACAATACAGATAAGCAGCTTTAATTCTCATTAGCAGAGTGCTGCAGTGCAGGAGGGCTATTTCATTTCCCTGTAATGCAGCACAGCAAAAATGGCTAGAGCCGTTAGATTACTGGCAGTTTTCTTCTGAGGATTTCCACAGACATGGAACAGTTTTGATTTCATGTAATTAGCAGATTCTCCTTTGCAGCTGAGATGATGCTTTCTCCTTGTTGATTCTGTTCTTCCCCGTTTATCTCACCCTCTTGCAATTATCAATAATGAGAAGAAATCATGAAGAGATGGACAAAAATATGTAAGTCCCAGAAGCAACAGAAAACAGATTCAGTTTTATATATACATATTTTTTTCTGATTTGTATTTCCCTTCGGGGATAACGCTTCTCTAGTAGCAACTTTGAAGACCACGGAAGACCTAACCCCTTTTCCCCCCATAGCATAAGTCTCAGGGTACTCGACTGCACGGCTGTTATCGTTTCCTCTTCTTTATATCCTCTAGGCGGTGCTTGTGCACCACTTTCTACACAAAACAGGTCACGCTGGGGCAAATCAAGCTTGGAAATGGATTTAAAGTGCTCTCCTACAGATCACTGGGAGCAGCAGTTTGTAGCGGACACACTGGGTGGTTACCTGGTCCAGGCCTCCATCAGAGAAAATGAATGTCCTCAGCTTCTTCCCAAATGTAAGATAAAGGACAGGGAAAAGTCTCATAGCACGTTTTACTGCAATGTGTGGAGATAAGATGTCATATTTCCTCCAGTTCAGACTTCAGCATGGTGGGAACGTGCAATGCTTCACCCCTTCTGTGCCCACTCATGTCTAGAGGCAACTGGAGTAACAGAGCACACAACGTATCAAAAGTACATCCAAAAGCATACGTGGGAAACAAAGAATTCTGGATCAAAATGGAAACTCCTGGATGCCAAAGCATCTTGCTTTTCAGAAACAACATTGCCAGAGCTTGTGGCAATCACTGCAAAAGAGAAGTTCTGGGCCAAAGGAACAGGGGAAACATCAGCATAAGTATGATGCAGAGAGAGAATGAAATAAGTATTCTGCTCCATGATCAGAGAAAGAGGGTATATCTGATTGGGTCTATTATTCAGGGAAAAATACATTCTGGAAAGCAACCTCCCTCCCCCCCCCCCCCTTCAAGCCCATTATTATTCAACTCTTCATTCTGATTCAGTACACAAACATGCACAGAAGTATGGAAATACAACAGATGAAATTCTGACCACTCTTCTTTACTCAGATTCAACAGTATCTAATTTCATTTTTATATAGACAGTGTCACAGTTCCCACAGCCCAGCCTTCCCTACCAGTGCCCACCTGGGACTGACCGAGTAATTTCATTTCCTCTCTTACATTCTTGCTCTTCAAATATTTGCAGACAAGTAACCCAGCTATAGCCTGTTTGGATTCTTTATCTCAGCTGGTTTCTTTCCTTAAAAATTCTCTCTTCCCTTCCCCACACCTTCTATCTAAATGTACCAAGGGGTAGTCATCAACCATGCCCTCTTGCAAACAAAGCAACTGTTTACCCGGCTCTGAGTAGGCATGCAGTGGCCCTTCCTTGGGAAACCTGACTATTGAGTTGGAAAGCAGCTGAGCTCTGCTCTGCAGAAAATTGCTTCTGCTTCTCCTCACCAGCTTACAAACTTCCGCAGTCACTATTCCAGGGAGGTGTGCACACATGTGTCAGTACAAGATGAACAATAAGAACAGAAACTGATACTTTTTAATGTCAAAAAGCCTTCTGCACCTGAGTCTTCTTTATTTTTTGTTGTAAACATTTTATATCTAGGAAGCACCAAAAGTCCGGAAGTATGGTGGATAAGACCCCAATTTTTATTGCTGGGAAAGGCACTAGCGTGCTTCCATTTGGTGATGCACAGTGCCATAGAGCTGTGCACTTTTGGCCAAGAGCATGCAGTGAATGGGATCCTTGCCCTCTGCAGTTTGTTTGGCCAAACAACCATCTCTAGTTCTATCAGTTTCACACGTTCTGTTGCTGATTAATTAATTCATACACATGCACTGTTTTCAGAGTGCTGAAGACTATTTTTTTAATTTTTGCAACGAGGTCCTCTAAGCCATAAGCCAGTTCCTAGTGTTGCTGCTGCTCAGTTTTTTTTTTTTTGCTTTAGCACTCCATAGCCACATAGGCGATATCAGTCCTTGACTTTTTTGTTTCTCTGCCCTCCATCAGTGTAAAACTGAATTTTGGAAGGAAGGAAATGTCTGAAGCATCCTCACCTGGTCTTTTGGAGCTGGCCCCTGAGCCTGACTCCCAGCACCGAATGGGTTTCTGTGTGCAAACAGATGTGCCTGCAAAGCCACTGTTTTCCCTCACCCCTCATTAAAAATATGCTTTAGAAATGAGCAAGGAGTTCATAAGCTTTTGAGCAAATAAGACGACAGTGGCAGAAGCCAGTGCCTACACTCACAGGCTGGCTGCCCGCTGTCTCAGGTACATATTTGCACTTGCTGAGCCTCCTCCCCTCGGGCCCCACCCTGGTTAACTGCTCCATACACCTCCTCCAGCCCCACAGACGGAGGCAGTATGGCTGGACTGGCAGCCAGGCTGTGCCAAGAGCGAGCGGCTGCAGAGGGGCTGGGTTCTTGCAGGAAGGCCCTCAGCTACCTGGGCCAGGACTATGAGGCACTGAAGCAGAGGTGCCTGCAGGCTGGGGCTCTGTTCAAGGATGAGGAATTCCCTGCCTGCCCATCTGCACTGGGATACCGGGACCTGGGACCCTATTCCTTCAAAACCCAGGGAATAGTCTGGAAGCGGCCCACGGTAAGAGCGCTTTGTCATGGTGTGCCTGGCTGGGTCTGGATTGTTAGCATTTGCCTGAGCACATCCATGCTAGAAGAGTGATGCTGATTGCCTGCTATTCCTTTACGTTTGTTTCACTTTTGATTCTATCTTGCCGTACCTAAGCTCTTCTTAAAGCAGAGAATCCTATAACTGCCTATTGGGAATTGGATTCCTGCCTTTCCATCCCAGCTCCTCAGAGCTTCATGTTCAGGGTACAGTCCAAGAAGGACACACACTCCCCGTGTGCATCCAGGCAGCACAGGGCACCCCATGGCACTGACCATTGGTTGTGAAGGTACCCATCCATGGTCCTCCCACTCAGTACCCCAGGGAACTAAGCAGCTAGCTGGAACAGTCATCTCCCAGATGTACACGTCCCACAAATGGCCTTTCATTGAAAATTATTTTGAAAATCATTTTCATCAGAAAAAAAAAAAATCCACCAAAAAAAAGGCACCCAAAGTCTTAAAACAAAAAGATACAAATCAATCACAGCTTCAGAGATTTTCCTATGCTTTCATTTTCCAGTTGTTGATTTATGTATGTGTTTTGCTCCTCCTCCATCATTTTACCTCCCTCTGGAACATCAAGGTGGTGGCGGATCGATGGCTGGACTTAAAAGAGGTCTTTTTCAACCTTAATGATTCTAAAATGGGAGAAGAAGGAAAAATAGGAGGAGAAGAAGGAAAAAAAACAAAAACTAAAACCACAAATAGCTTATCTTTCTCTGAGGTGGGAAAGGCAACAAGAAGTGAAAATTCAAGGCCTTTTTTTTTCTTTTCTTCTTACCTACCTGAAAAAGAAATAATTTTGCTGATTCAGTAGCTCCAAGTTACTTGCAAGCCCAGTAGTCAAGCAGCACCTGAGTGGGCACTTCTGCAGCAAGCACTGTGGAAGCTCCCTTGGTTTTGCCTGTCTCGGGAAAACAGAACCCACCATCAACTTATGATGTGTTCCAAGAAGAAGAAGAGATTGAAATGCATTTGCAGGAAAGGTGTATGTGGTGCTTGGCAGTGGCTCAGTAGGAACAGGTGTCTAAATGTGTAATATGTCATGTAATATGTCATATACAGCTGACAGCCAGCAGGTGCTGTGACAGATCACCAGTTTGGACGGAGGAAAGGAAAGGAGGGGAAAAAAAAAGTCCATTGCAGCCCCTTGGAGAATGCTGAGGAGAAAGGAAAGGCTTCTTCTTAATGCATCTATGTATGTTTCATATTTTTTGAGCCTTCCCAGTGGAACAATTAACAAAACAAGGGAACTTTTTGGATCAGGAAGGGTGATGCTCATTTTTAAAACATGTCTTTTCAGGAGTTGTGTGATAATCCTCAGTTCATAGTCAGAGGAGCTACTCGGACAGATGTTTGCCAAGGAGTGCTGGGTAAGTACAACACTTTTGCATTTTGTTTTTATTCTTTTTTTTTTTTTTTTTTTCCAAAACAAGAAGCTTAATTTAAAAATTCCTCATCCCAGTAAATCTCTCCAGAGATTCGAGGGACACTGAGAAAGCTTTTTTCTTTACCCTGATCATAGAGGAATTTTTCTTGGGAGGCTGAGCAAGATCTAGTCCCAGTTTCACACAAAGAAAATACCCGGTCCCCAAATAAAGTGGAATTGCCAGATAACAGCATGAGCCAATGATCAAGCACCAGGTGAGAAAATGTGGCTAACCCAGGGACCTCAGCTGCAAGCAGTGCACCTGTGTAACCAGAAGGGGTGGAGCCTGGATCCACCCCTCCTTACCTTCATTTAAGGATTAGCAGCTGAGAGAATAGGATCTTTCTGGATAGAGCTGTTACTGTTAGGGCAGTCTGTGCCAGCACCTTGTAACCCTCTCAGTGGAAAAACCCCCAACAGGCAACTTTTTCCAAGCTCTTCATGTTGAGTATTCATTCTGCTTGTACAGTGTTCAGTGTAGAACTGTAACTAGGAGTAACTGTATATATATGCAAAGGCACCACTGAAAAAGGCAGTGGTGCCTGGCTCTGTGAATTGGGACCTGATGCTGATGGGATGTTTCAGGCTGCAGTCATTCTTTCCTGGGCCTGTCATAGTAGCCATCCTTTCTACTCTTTTTTTTTTTTTCCTTTTTTTCCCTAGTGCTTGCTATCGTTAAGCAAAACTGCTATGCAAACAGCTCTCATACCCTCTCTGGTAGCTGATATATTGGCCTCTTCCCTGCCCACCCAGCTGATAAGATTCAGTTGTAGAAGACAGCAGCAGCAGCCTCTTCTCTCTGCATATAGAGGCAAAAAGGCTGAAATTCTTGTAATGAGAATTTGATAGATGGGACATGGAGAAATCAGCTCGTCTCCCTTCTGTGCTGCTTACCACAGCACTCCTGACTTCACTGCTAATCTATCCCATCTACTTTGCAGATGAGGTTCAAACAATTTCTGCAAGTGGTTCTTGATAAATAATACTGATGGTGGTCATGTAAACATAGGACTATTAAAGTGATCACTAAGAAATTCTCTGGTGAATGGGCCTATATTCTAGCTGCTGGAAATAAGATGCCCAATTGTATGTGTGCTCCACAATATTTATTTGGTAGATGCCAGAGTGGAGTACAGGGAATTGCTTACTGTATTTTAGGAGAATTGTTCAGATAAGTAATAAAAGTGACATTTCTTGCCATTTCCAATTTGGAAAGTTTCTATAAAAGCATATAAAATCTTTATGACAACTATCCACCTGAAGTAAAACCTTGACAGCTTACAAGCTAGAGGGCTGAAGAACAATGCCTGCTCTCAGGCTGCCCAAGGAGATGGGAGAATCACTGTCCCTGGAGGTGCTCAAGAAATGTGTAGATGTGACATTTAGGGACGTGGTTTGGTGGGCATGGTGGTGATAGGTCAACAGTTGGACTTGATGATCTTAGAGGTCTTTTCCAACCTGAATGATTCTATGATTATTTGTGTTAAGCCCAGAAACAGAATGCAAATACTCTTGGACTCCTTTCATTTCCATCGCCTCTTGAATGATTCTGTGGGTTCTCAGCTGTTTGTGCTACATGGGCTTTCAGTCCACAGGGCAGTGCTAAACCCACCAAACAGCGGTGGCTGCAGGTCTGGGCCCAAGCAGCTCCTGCCCCCCCGGGGAGGGGGCTGGTTGCTGGAACCCAAGCGTGTGCCTGAAAAATATCTCCAAACCTGGAAGAAAGCTACATAACCTGAATTTCCTTTTGTTTTGAGCTTTCTTTTGACTCTTATAAAGGAGTAAAACTGTTTTGAAAGATCATATTTTCACAGAGGCAGAAAAAGCAATGAGGGGACAAATATAACCCGCTTTTGTTTCTGAATGGCTGTTTACAATCCCTTCTGCATACTGGCCCTTTACAAAAATAAACTGCAAAACAAAGGCATGGGACTTAACTCCTAGTGCTCAGGTGTTTGCTTTACATCTCAGAGGCACGTTATGGGTTTTTTGTTTTTTTTTTTTGTTTGTTTTTGGTATTTGATCCAATACCTTGAATATCAAAGTAGCTGTTATTAAAGCTGTCATGTGAAACCCTTCTATTGAAACAGACCCTGATTACATATTTACATAAGCTGTGTATGTGACCTGTTAACAAGTCCTTTAGGGAAATAGAGCGTATTTTTAATAATTTTCCATGACATGTTCCTTTTCTTTTAAAAAGAACACTGCAGGTCTGGATTTATATGAACAAAAGGAACAAGAAAACCCAGAGCAAGTCTCACTCCATTAAACTTATTTCTTTGACAACAACATAAGCTAGATGAATATCAGCTCGGGAAGTTTGATGGGAACTTGAAAGACCTGAAATATTTTAAATGTACTTTGAACCATAGCTTTTTGATAGCCTAGTAGTAACTTGAAACACACTTACAGACTTCATTATTAGAGGTGACTTATTCACATAGCTGCAAGGAAACTTCGTAAGTTAACACAGATCTGTTTGCAGAAGGTCTCGAGAAGGAAGTGGCATAGATTTAACTTAACATAAAGCATACTCAAATACCTCTTCATTTAATATAGTTTTCCAGATCTCCACCAGTTCTATCCATGGTGCACCTTTTGTTCTGAAGTCTTAAAACCAGCCACCAGCTGGTCCATGTTGTGAAGCCAACATGGCTGCCACCAAGACACTGAAGCTGAGGATTCCCTGTGGGTGCTTTTTCCATATCTTATCGCACACGTAGTCTTGAGGAGGTTACAGGTAGACTGGAGACCAATCTGAAACCTGGCACTGATGAATCAGCAACAAACCAGAGTATAGACAACACAGAAATGTTTCTGTGCTCTCTGTCATATCTTGGAACCAGACACCTGGACTCTTGGCTTAACTACTCTATCAGTAACTCAGTGAAGAGTGCAAATGCCCTAAGTGCAGATGCTTTGATAGTAGCTAAACAGAAACCAGGTGCTGCTCTGCAGCAACTGAAACTAATCAAATTCCTCATTAATTTTATGGATGCTGTGCTTGCAGTGTACTTAGGTAAACGCCAACACAGAAGAGTTGCACACCTCCCAGACCAGCAAGGACTCAGCATCCAGCTTGATTGTCTAAGCCACAAAGCTCCTTTGCAGTGCTGAGAACAGTCACTGCAGTGCTCGTGTGAGCGAGAAATGGTTCTAGATCAAATGCCCTAACAGTCAAAGTGATGTTTCAAAGCAGGATATGCACATGTTTGTGTGTATATAGATGTATACATATAAACATGCACAGCTAGTTTTCAAATTCAACCTCTTCACTACAAACTCAAGGTCATAATTGCTCATTTCAAATTAAATACATTTGGACTTTACAGGCATTACAAATGGCTTTAGATCCAGAAATCAGGTGGTTTCTTTTTAGCACATTCAACAGTTGAAGCAGTAACCAGTGTAACTGACACTTGTCTGAAACTTTTGTTCATGAAATATGAGACTGAGCAGAAAGCAGTGCATGTGCCCATAGGTGATTTAGCTTCACATGGGTAATGGTTGAGGAATTATTTTTTCTTTACTCATTTCTAGAGGCTAAAAGGGTACAATGTCAAATGTATGCTGTGAGTGAAAATGCTTTTTGAAACTGACATTTTTCTGACTGTAATTGTATTGGAAACACATTCTAATTACATATTTAATTCATTGGCCAGTTGGCCTCATTCCTTCTTCCTCCCAAAGTTCACTTTTTAGGAAAGAAATGAAATGCTTTCCTTACAATTTGGAAAGTGACTTATAACCTGTAGCCATAATGGGACAAATTTTTGTGGTCCTGTATCAGCTGCCTTCAGGGGATGTCATGCTGCCACACTACACCGTATGCATAGCTGCAAACGAAGCTATTAAAGCTGTGTCAGCAAAGCAATGTTGAACTTTGGGGAAAAAAGAAAAAAAAAAGGAACACTTAATGGAAACTTGTACTTAAAACAACAAAAAACCTGGGAATTTATCATTGAGAAGGGCTGAAAAACCTTACTAATAAGCGTGATTCCTGTTGAGGTGTATGAGAGGAAGCAACTTGTGCAATTGAGGCTCAATTCTGGTAGCAATTTGAAATGGACAGCTTCTTGTATCCTTTTTTAATTTGTGTTAAAGCCAGCATCGCAGGAACCTGAATGTAACACATTGCTTGTATATAAAATGGTCCAAAACCATCTGTATCTGAGTAAGCCTTCCTGTTTTACCAAGTTACTGCAGAGCAGCTAATTCCCAGCTGACTCCCATCAGAGGGCACAGTTAATAGCTGTTCTGGTACAGTCTTAGCAAAAGGTATTAGGCCTCCAAGTAAGGCTTAGAGATAGGACTTTGCATTGCTCAAGGCAGGTAAAGCAATAAGGCCGTGTTCCCCCTGCAACTCTTCCAATAGAATCCTTCCCAAGTCAGCTTGCCCCTAATTCTCTCCAGGAAGTCAGATTGCATGGTGTGTTTGTGGCAGGCAGAAGTGGCAGCGTCTTGTAACCTCTCAGATGCTAGGAAGTTAATTCATACTGTAAGGAAGCTGTAAAGGATTTCATGCTGCATTTGGCATCTCACATGGATGAGAGTCTGAAATTGTTCAGTTCTGAATCAGAGAAGTAAATAACATATTTAAAGAAACCTCTCTCATTTCACTGACTCTTCTGTCTAATTGTGCATCAAACGTACACCCTCCTCAGCAAAGCCCATGTTTCCCTTCTACCAGCTGTAAAAATTGGAACCAGGAAGAGGAAACCCTTCCAGACTTTACATTTTGAGAAAGCACTAACTCCCTGCTACAGAGCTCCTGTGGTCTCACCGTGCACAGAGGGGGACAACAGGAATCCTCCTCTACCTTCTGTGCAGCAAAAGAAGCTCAGGGAAGTAGGAAAAATGAGGTCTGCTGGCCTAACTCTGTAAGTCTTTTCCTCTTCTGACAACTGGCTCCTTGGACTTACTATGATATTTCTACATCTACAAGGAAAAACAGAAATTAAAACAGTATAAAGCACAAAGCTGTTACTGAGAGAAGCCTCAGACAAATGGGTACAAAGCAGGTTGGAATATTCTTAATCTCAGTTTTTCCCCTACATCTATGCTTTCTTGGGAGAGGGGGATTCTTAAAGCTTTTCAACTCCTCCCCAACCCTGTGCTCTCCCAGATTTATTTATTTCATACATGGGTACCTAAGGCTAGGAGGAATCTTCCAAGCCAGTGAGTTGAGTCCTCTCCTACTGAAAGCAAAGTAATTTCTAAGATAATTAGGTTGAAGATGAACTTCAGAAGATTTTTGGTCGTAGTCATTCTAGAGGCTGATGCTATTGAACTTTTCTGTGTGCACAGCAGCCACATTTTACAAATTCCACTTTAAACATCTCATGATTTTTTTATTCTGATTTTATCCTTCCTCTTTTTTTTTTTTTTTAATCTTCCCACAGTAGCATTTATCCTTTCTCACAATTCCTCGTCAAACTTCATTTGTATAGGAGGAGTATTACAAGTTCTTTAACCTCTTCCGATAGGAAACACAGATGGCTGGGATAAGCAAGTAACCCAGCCACATTCTATCCTCTTCCAGCCTAAATGTTATTCCCTGAGTGCAGCACCCAGGATGGCACAGAACAGTGCTGGGGTAGGCTCAGGAACCTTTACACACTGATGCCATATTTCCCCTTGGGAATGCCTGCACTGTGCACATTGGTTGGATCATGGTTTTATACCTCTATCAGATTAGCCAGCTCAAGTGGCTACAGGTGGGGCACTTATTCACAGGTGTTTCTCATGACTCTATTTGACTGGGAGCAGCTGCTTCTGGTTCAGCTCATAGGAGGCACCTGGTTACTCCCAGTGGGGTACATA
This sequence comes from Oreortyx pictus, assembly GCA_036925125.1. NCBI lineage: Eukaryota > Metazoa > Chordata > Aves > Galliformes > Odontophoridae > Oreortyx > Oreortyx pictus. The sequence continues at coordinate 16,944,221 of JAUPFR010000002.1, forward strand.
GGCAACAGAAGCCATCTAGTACTGGGCAAATCCTAGTTTATCATCTTTAAAATTATAGTAATTGTGGTACTGAAAAAAAAAGCTCAAGTCAATATAAAGAGTTAATTGCTCTAACATGTTAAATCATGATACAGATTAAACTGTCATGGTTTCTCTATCAGTTTACTTTCAATAAAGTAAGAGTTATTATGCCAGTTCATTCTGCAGTATATGCACCTGTGTAAAGAAACTGCATCTTGGCAGAGATAACTCACAGGGAACCAGGACAATTTTAGCACCCTCAGAGCAGTTTTGTTTTCCAAGGCTTTGAGCAGACCTCAAAAATTAACACTGAGCCGTAGAAGTGCTTCCTGCTCTTGGTGATAAGCACATACACTAAGAAATCCATGCATCTCTGAGTTTCCCAGCAGAAAGTGGAGGCTTTCACCCATCCAACCACAACAAGCAAGCTACTCAGCAAACAGCTGTAAGATACCCAGACTCCAGTAAGGACCTGTGCCCCTCCTTTCCAGGAGAAGCACTGAGCCAGAGAAAGGGCTCCTGCTTCCAGAGTTCCCGTTTCCATCTGACTTCAAGTAGAGCTGAAGTAATAATCCTGAGAGCTGGTTCAAGTCCAGACCTTCAAAGAAAGGGATAAAATATATATTCATACATATATATATATATATAAAAGCCTCTGCTTCTCCCAGGTGCATTGGCTTGGGGCTAGTTGAGGTAGCACAGGTAATTAACTCCGTGCTGCTCAGCCAGGCTTTGCAACCCACAAACCCAGATTTCCTCTTTGTCTTGGCTCTGCTCTTGGTCTCCTGAAGGTATTAAAAATCTCTACTAAAACAGCCTGCTTTCAGAGCTTCATTAAAAAATCAAAACAGCAAAGCTCAAGCTGGACCGCTAAAATTTCCACTGCGATCAGCTTCAGAAGCTCTGAAATACCTATGTGGTCTGGGTGAGTGGAAAATGAGGAAAAGAGAAACAACACAATGCAGCAAGAATGAATTGCTGAACCAACAATGAATCCAGCAGGACCTTGCACAGCACTTAATGCTGGCACTTTGATTCGTGGGAGTGTGATATACTGCCGTAGGGATCAGCTCAACAAGATGTTGTTTATTAATCAACTTTTCCACCTTGGGTCATGTGTGTTTGCAGGTGACTGCTGGCTCCTGGCTGCCATTGCATCTCTGACTTTGAATCCAGATGTTCTGTACCGTGTTGTTCCCAAGGCTCAGAGTTTCCAGGAGGACTATGCTGGAATCTTTCATTTCCAGGTAACTGTCTGAATGAGGTATTGAGAATAAAAGAGGAAAATCATATTATTTAGATTAAAACACCTTTTTTATTTGTCTGTTTATTTGTTTGCTTGTTTTGGCACAGGCTGAGTATTAATGATTACAATGTGTAAATGAAATTGATGGAGGAGAGAAAAGCAGAACAGAGTTTACAGCAGTTTCTCACCAACAAGTTTCTTCCACGTGCAGCAGCTAGAGGCAGTTTACTTGTGCTCCCAAGCTAACACGAGCTCTTTCTCACAGACTAGTTGCCTGTTCAGGTCATGATCTGTGTTTTTCTACACATCTTCCTGCTCATCTCAGTGGAGAGGATGTCATCTAAATTATTCTCTTTCCCTGCCCTCCGTGACTGCAACAAATTCTAGAGAAAATTCTGTAAGTGCCCCAGTGAAAATTAACTGTTTCATACATATCCTGATATTTTCAGAAGGGACTGGCATTACCAAGTTCTTCCTCTTTTGGGTGATTTCTCCTTGCAGCATTTTTACAGCAGCATATTTTTTTTCTTCAATGGTTAGCAGACAAGAGATGTGGACTTCAATGTTTTCTGTCTGCTCTCTAACTTTCTGGTCCCTCCATCACTTAAGCTGTGCATGGAGAACAGAACACAGATGTTACATACAAGAAGCTGCTGTTAATGTTACCTATCAGCAGCTCTTTGACACAGTGTTAAGGAGTCTACTCAGCATTTCACAAGACTGGGAAGAATTTGCCTCAGTGACACAGCAAAGGAAGATAGCAGCGTAAAGCCACAATGTGCACACCAGCTCTGATCATCTCTTCCTTTCTTCCTCTCATCAGTTCTGGCAGTACGGGGAGTGGGTGGACGTGGTGGTGGATGACCGGCTGCCCACCAAGAATGGGGAGCTGCTCTTCGTGCATTCGGAGGAAGGCAATGAGTTCTGGAGCGCACTGCTGGAGAAAGCCTATGCCAAGTATGTGGCTAGATGGGAGGCAGTGCTCCTGGATGTGCAGAAGTGGACGGGGTTAGGTACAAGACTCAAAGGCATCATCTGTTCCACCATCTTTTTTACAGCTTCCTCTAAGTCCAGATAGGATATTGCCACGCTTCTGTTTCAAGGGGCCCCAGGTCACAATGATGATCATATGTACCAATAGATATTGCTTTATAAGCCCTTATTTCTGCAGTGCACTTGCTTTCCTTTCAGTGTTTAAAGGGGAGCTACAGGTAAGAAGGAGATGGACTCTTTAAAAAAGAGTTTGTGGTGATAAGACAAAGGAAAATGGTTTTGAACTTAAAGAGGGTAGACTTACATTGGATGTAGGGAAAAAGTCTTTTACAGTGAGGTTGGTGAGGCACTGGCACAGGTTGCTGAGAGAGAGGTGGCAGGTTCCCTTTCTCTGTTAACATTCAAGGTCAGGCTGGACAGGGCTCTGAGCAACGTGATCTTGCTGCAGGTGTCCCTGTTCACTGTGGGGGAGGTGGACAAGATGATCTTTAAGGGTCCCTTCCAACTCTAAGGATTCTGTAATTGTACCGTCCTGTGCTTGCAAGTGGTGACAACCCCTCACATGGCTCTGTCATCTCTCCCACAGGCTGAATGGTTCTTATGAAGCTCTTGCTGGAGGATCCACTATAGAGGGGTTTGAGGATTTTACTGGAGGCATCTCTGAATCCTATGACCTGCGGAGGGCTCCAGCAAACCTGTACCAAATCGTCCAGCAGGCCCTGAGGGCAGGCTCACTGCTCGGCTGTTCCATCGATGTAAGAGGCTGCCACTGCTTTACTTTGCTCACTTCTCTGGGCTTTTGTCATTATCACACTTGGATTCATGTAGGCATAGGTGTGAAGGTATGGATTAAAAGTAAACTACAGTCAGTGTGTGACTTCCATGATTTCAGTGATAAAAACTTTGGACAAGACTCTAAATAAACAGCTTTCTTTTTATAAGACAGCCTGTTAGAATGCTTAGAGCCATGAGCTGGGGACAGCTCCTGAATCCCATTCTTATTCTCTCAGTATCTTTCCTCATTGAAATGATGTGTAATGTCAGCTCCAGACGCTGAACTGAACTGTCTGAGACAAACCATTTGAGGTACTTTATTGTAGACTGTACTCTGATTTTGTCTTTGTTTTTCAATCAAAAAAATCATTGACACCTATCATACAAGATCTCTTAAGTTACTGATGAGTCTGTATATGTTTTGGAAACTCCATGCATTTCACATCCTGTCTTATAATCTCATTTCAAACCCTAACTCAACCAAGGCAGGTTGGAACTGAGTTGATGTGGACACACCTCTGCTGTTGACTGGGTCTGTAGCCTGAGCTCGAATTAATTCTAGATTTATATTTCATGGTACATCCTTGAGTCTCCGCTGTGCTAGGACTGTGTATTTGAGGGCAGGAAACTCTGGAGGTGAACTCTTGCCATGATTCTCACCTTTATTTAATATACTTTCCATTGGGAATATTGATATTCATTGTGCATTATCACTAGGGATATCTTCTCCCATATTAATCTGCTCGTGAAAGCTGTGTCTGTATATTTTTCATGCTTCAGATAACCCATGCGGCTGAAACAGAAGCAATCACGAGTCTGAAGCTGGTGAAGGGACATGCTTATTCTGTCACTGGGGCAGAAGAGGTAAGCCAGTCTCTGCAGCTCATCCAACCTGGCTGACGTGTTTATAGCTGCCATTATACAGAACAACTTGCGACACTGCAGTGCCTTCTGATTTCTGATGTGTTTCTGTGACTGATCAAATAAAAATGTTGCACATGCTTGTGCCGCATGGGATGGGAGCGTGTGCTTTGCCAATCAGCTCAAATAAGAAAGGACTCAAAGCCTCTTTAGTGAACAGCTCCATCAGTCTCACCTGCCCAGCCTGCCCTAGATATTCGCACTTCTCTGAAATGGGAATCGTTACAGAGATGTCTGTGCTAAGTAATCTCTTTCCAACCTTGCTGTGTTGTGCAGTATCTTTTGAGGATGAAGATATTCTGCTGTTCTATAGCTGATGTTTTTCCTTGCAGGTTGCTTTCATTATATTAAATGGTGAGTGTTGCAGCTAATGGCTCGCTTGGTGGCACAGGATAATGTAACAATAAAAGTGAAAGACATCTAGGTGCCTTTTAACTATTGCAAATTGTAATGGACTGCATCGCTCAAGTGCAAATCAAGTTTTATCCTTGCTGAAAAGCAATTGCTCCATGATGACTGGAGTAATGGGAGTGCTGAAGTTCTGTTTGTTGTCGATCTTTTAGGTCTATTACCGAGGACGGCTGGAGAAACTTGTAAGGCTTAGAAATCCCTGGGGTGAAGTGGAATGGACTGGAGCGTGGAGTGATAAGTAGGTGTTTATATGCCCCTGCCTTTCCTTCTTCTATATATTTTGGTATCCTTTGAAAATCAAACTGAGATTATGCATTTTAATCAAACACAAAGCACATTTAGGAAAGATGGTAAATCCGTTGGAATAAAACACTATTAATTTGCTAGCAAGGTTAGATATTGATCTGTTCTGCCCAGTGGACGTTCTTCCCTGCCTCAGGCGGAGCTTTCTAGTAAGAGAGAACAGGGCATATTTTAACTGTGGGTTGCCCAATGCAAGCCTTACCCATGCCATTTCTCAAGATGACTTTTCTCAGAATATCCCATTGGTGTTACCAAGACCTTAGCAGGACAGGCAAACCAATTCAATTGCTAGGAAACACAGTAGGGCTACACTGCTGTGCCTCTATGTCAGCTTTGAGATTTTGGAGCTCTAAATCTGATCAATATTTGATTTGAACTGGAGAATTCTGAAAAAAATGGGGATCATGACTCACCTGAGGATCAGAAGCTTGAATAGTTATGAGAAGCTGTCAGGGCTTGGAATTTCACAGGAATGGCAGAGACAACAAATTACTTATTTTCATAATGGTATGTATTTTGCTTTCATTTGAGCCTTGATATGACTTGTCTTTTGCAAGCACTTTTTTGAGATCTCAGGTTCCTGTCTTGACCACAGTAGTGGTGCTGATACAGAAAACATTAGAATTATTCTTGTCTTTATCAGAGCTGCTTTGCTCAGCCCTAAGATAATGTGTCTCTGGCCCCCACACACCATATCCTGATCTTGCTGCACCTATTTTACCATGGAACAACACTACTGAGAGAGGTACCAAACTGCACAGCCACATGGGAGCAGATGAAGTCAGAATCTGGCTTGCTGCACGACGTTGGAGTGGGAATGAAGTGATGCTGCTTTTTGCAGGATTTTTCTAATTCAACCTTTTTGCTTTCTTGTTTTTGGTGACCCCAGCAGCAGAGCTTATGTCATTTCCTAGGGAGAATATCATGCATCCCTGTAGTTCTTACACTATTTTTGGGCTGCATGCTACTCAATCCAGCATATTTGCAATTTCTGTCACCACAGTCCAAGATTTATTTGTTGCAGTATTGGTTGCAGTCTGATTCCAGTGCTGCGTAGTATGTCCATTAGTGTGCAGCTCCACTGGAAGGGGCAGAAGGTCTAGTTGTTGCAGAAATACATAGATACAGTGAGGTCACGCTCTGACCTCATTGTGGAATGAAATATAACTGAGCGGGTTGCTTTTGTGCTTTGTCTGCAGTGCTCCTGAATGGAATTATATTGATCCCAAACAAAAACAGGCTCTGGATAAGCAAGTAGATGACGGAGAATTTTGGTGAGCATCATTAATTAGTGTAATCTTTTGGATATTGTATGTGCAAATGTGGTTTCTAAGCAGTCCTTTCCGTTGGATGGAGAGAAACTGCTAGCACCAAGTTAACTCATGTGTGAGTTGTTAGCCTCTTGTTTATTTCCCTTCCCATTTAAATATTACCTTTTATTAGAGCTTGGATAACTCAGTGCATACTCAAAAGAGACCAGATGGTAATAAAATTAATGACGTGGCAAGAATGAACTTCATATGCTTTATATTTTGAGGCTTGTTTTTTTGCCTGAATGCTACGCACTAATGAAAAGGTTTAGATTGTTAACAGGGAAAGAATCTGTTTACCCAGACCTGATGGAAAGACTGTGCCAGCGAGGTGATTGGTTGGATCAGTGTTGAACTCATATTAATCTGTCCTAGAGCAGAAAGATAAATGCCTGCCATCTTTCAGGACAGTCAGCTCTGTGGGGCATAAAGCAGTGAGAGTTGAGAACAGACCTCTGCTTGCAGCATGAAATGATCGAGGTCTGTTACTCACACACACCTACTAGAAATGGTAAAAATAAACATCAACAAAAGTTTTAAATCAATATACCGAACTGAGATGATTTTTCTGCAGAGTGACTCTTTCCTAAGGATCAATTCTTGCTCCCACTAAATAGCAAGCACTTTGCTGCTTGATTTGGTACACCAGTTTTATTGAGTTTTACTAAGCACAGTCCAAGAGGGATTGCCCATGACTGAGGATGACAGAAAATTGTACCACTGAGCCTGTAATATATCACAGCTTTCAAGGACAGTTGTCTTCATGAGATACAGCTTATCCAGGGAGTGGGAAATTTTGCTTCCCAAAAGCCAGACCTAAGACTCATGAGTTCAATTAAATGGAGCTTTGGGCAATTCTGTACTATCAACATTTGCTTCCCCGTTGGGAGAGGCATCCACATTGCAGTTGTTTTGACTGTTAGCTGATGAACTAACTATGGTCTTTTTGTGCTCCAGGATGGCATTTTCTGATTTTCAAAGGCAGTTCACTCGCTTGGAGATCTGCAACTTGACTCCTGACACACTGACAAGCAACCAGGTCAAGAAATGGGACCTGACCATGTTCAATGGACAGTGGATACGGGGTTCAACAGCTGGAGGCTGCCAGAACTACCCAGGTGGGGACCCAGCTGAATGGCCGTTTGGTGAAATAAACAACAAAACCACAAAAATAACTGCTTGTGAACTTGGGTTGGCCATGATTGGGATGGGTTTGGAGGTACAGCTTTCTCTGTGGTTTAAATAGCAAGCCAATGTTTGGCAGTCTAAACCAAGACCTAATTTATGCTTATTTCCCTGTCAGGGATAATCAGCCCACTAAGCATTTAATGGTTATATATATATATATATTTTTTTTTTCCCCCCTTTGTGTGCTTTCCCTACTTACACAGCTTTTGCTACTGACTTGAATAATCCTCCAAAGGGCTGGGTAAGCCAGGAAAGTGTCATAGATTGATAGGGAGTGTTGTCTCACATTCATTTTCAGGTTAGAGCTCTGGAGAGGCTGCCTGATATTTGGTCCACTTGAAACAAAACTATCCTTAGCCAAGGACATTTCCTGGAGATAAATGACTGGCTGGAATTAATGGTATCAACTCCTCCCTCTTTATCCTTACAGCCTAGGAAATACCATTGATTTGCTATGGCTCCAATTGATAAACAGCGTAGCTGTGAAATGCATAAAACCATGTAACGCACTGGAAAGGTTTGGATAAACTCCAGGCAAATGTCCATCCAAAGACATTTTCTCTGTAATTGTAGTGACAACCATTCTGGCTTCAATGACAACAAAATCTCCTTTTTGTTTTGCCTCGGGGACTTTTAGCAACATACTGGATCAATCCCCAGTTTAAAATCTGTCTGGATGAACCAGATGATGATCATGAAGGAAGTTTGAATGAGCCATGCTGTACTATATTGGTGGGCTTGATGCAGAAGAACCGCAGGAGACAGAAGAGAATGGGAGAAGGTCTGCTTAGTATTGGTTATTCACTCTATCAGGTATGGTTTGTTCCTCACTGAAGGTTTCATTCACTGATACTCTGGCAAAAATTAGTCATGTGTTACATCTTGGCATTCAACACTGCATTTCAATAGGAACTAGATTTTGCAAGATGACTGAAAACCTTTCATTTCTTCCTGACCAACATTATGTGGGAAGATTCAGAAGAAAATTTGCTTGGTTTCTGTCCTATTTTAACAGGAAAAAGGTGTAAAACTGGAGGCAGTTAATTTAGCAACAGGTTCAGTGGGAGCCTTCTCTTTCAAAATCTGAATGGGGACAGGATCAGGGTGCCTGGCAGTTCCAGATAAGTGGTTTTGATTACAGCTTATCATCAGTGCTCAGTAGTCATTTCCTTTATTTTTCCCCTATTATTTGAAAAGTATTTTGATTCATTATCTATAATGTTATTATTCTGCTTTGGGTTTGGGGATTTTTTTTGTCTTTTTTTTAAAATCTTTTTAATTTTCCCAGTTTTGCTTCTCTGTTCATTAATATAACACAGGGAAAAAGTCTGTAGTGCTGTCTCTAACTTTTGTGGTGTGAGGGCAGAGAAGCAAATAAAAGAATTTTCAACCAATATTATATATATTATATTTATATATATATAATATTATATATTATAAAATAATGTATTTTATATTATTTATATTTGAAGATTATTAACCATCATAGGTGCGAGCAGATGGGAATCATTGACTTTTGTTAATATATCTTATGAGGAATGGTTCAAAACTAGGATGGATTTTATTATTGGTTCTCACCTTGTACTTGTCTTGAGTTGCTGTTTGTGTGGTTGTCAAAAACCCCAGCCTACTGACATCCTAGAATTTGCACATTAAGGATGTTTGCCTGCTCGTATCTCTGAGAACAGTCCTGAAGAAGATAGCAGAGCATTTTTGCTTTATATCTATTTCATCCCATCTGCCTCCTCTGAGATCTTTTTTCAGAGTAGGCTTGGTGACTCTTAACAAGATGAGGCTTTTCTTCTGAAAGAAAAGGCTGCTAAATCATCTCATGTAGACACACAGCTATGATCCAAGTTCCCAGGTCATGAACTGCTGTAGATTTATATCACTGCAGTTGATGCTGTGGCCAAGGACATATCAGATCTCTGTATTATACACGGTAAAAATGTGTATGCCCAGCCCTACCTGCCTTGCAAAGCTTTTTAAAGTTGTGTAGCTCATCACTGAGCTTCTGACCTTCTAGTAAGTTGGATAAAATAAACAAGACCCAAAGGGCCATCTCAGGCAGTTCAGAAGCATTGTAGGGGTGATGTTTTTAACAGCTTTTCTGGGCCTTGTGAACACAGTCTCTTTGTCTTTCACTGGAATCTGTACTCCTGAGATCGCTATTTGATCTTGAAAAAGCTACCTTATGTTCAGAGGTACAAATTTGCAAATATTTAGTTAATATTGGATGGCCGAACTCTGAAATTTGCTACTTGTTTTATGTGCCTTACAGCAGTCTAGTTATCCTCAGGCTTCTTGCTGATGACAGCAGCCTTGTATTTTCATCAGCATTCTAGTAGCAGCGGGCTGGTTGATTTTAGGTCTGCTCATTTTCATTTAGCAAAGTAGGGCCAACCTGCTGACTTTTCTGGCTGAACTTTTCAAGGTTTACTGAAATATTTCCAACTGATAGTATCATTCACAACACTGTATCTGAAGAAAAGTGATTATGTAGATTCTTCAGGAAGAAGGTCCTGTTTTCCTTTTGGTACTGTTCTAGTGCAAGCTAGAAACTCATGGTAACTGATACTACAACACTTGGTAGTAAGTGAGGATGAAAACTTCATGTCTGAAGGAGACTTTATCTGACTCTTTTTATCTAATGATAGAAATGTGTATGTAGCAACCCTTTGACATCAGCACTTTCTTCTGGTTTCAGATTCCACAGGAGGTATGTAATTTTTGCTGAAGACTTCTACACTCCAGATGGGCACTTCTTGTGTCAGTCTAGCTGCCAGGAGGATTTATTCCTTGATATCAACAGCTCCTCTTTATCACTGGACAACAATTTTGTGTTCTAAATAACCATTTCCAAGGGACTGGGGCATAAATCTTTGTTAGAAACATTTGAATTCTAATCCTGATCTCATTTATACCTCTTCACATTTGTCTCCCACTTATTTTGTATAACAGAGGTCAAAATTTGTCTGTTCAGTAGAGGTGAAGGCAGAGTCTCAGCACTCTAAAACTTAGAAAATGTAGCTAATATTTTTTAGAAGAAATGCTAGACTCTGTGGATCCATTCCTTTTATAGTTCTGAGCTGGGGCTTCTGGTAATGAAAAAAAACACACAAAAAAACAGCTCAACCTCCCCAAATCCTCCTAGATGTCAATAACAAGTTAAAGAGAATTTAATTCTTAAAGAAAGAGACCCCAGGGGTGTCTGGCAGTAGGAATAGCCTATACTCATTACTGAGGTCCAGCACTCTATATTGCCAATTTTTCCTAGGCTTTTCAGCCCTTTTCTTCTCTCTCAGTTAATGAATGTGTGGTCATGTAGCAATTAACTGTGTTCTTTTAACAGCCTTGAAGATGCAAAGGGAAAGTGAGCTTTATATGTTGAAGAAGATATGGGATCTGACTTCTTAATCTTTGCAGTCTAATCCTAGCTTAAGATAGATGGGGAGAAAGGACAGGGTTGTTGAATAAATAACAAATCCAATCTTATCTTTTGAACAAAGCAGGGGAGAAAAAGCATACTATTCTACAGTATATGAAAAAAAAAATTGAATTATTTTAAAGCTTTTGATAATATCTTTGTATGTTCTGATCTTAGACAGAAATCTTATCTGTATCTGATGTTCCACACCCTGTGTCAACTATTTAGCAGTTACTGTGGATCACTGAATCACACTTTTTGTAGGATGCCCCAGTGAAGCAAAAGTCATGAAGAGGAGATTCAAAGCAGAGATGTTGTTCATATACTACTGTTTCTTGTTATATCAGTATTTTGTTTTATGAGCTATACGACATGTCACATTTAATAATATATTGATATTACAGAAAAATTAAGTACAATTTTTGCCATATTCCAAAGGAACACCTTTAGTATTACTAACCGAAATTGGTTAAGTCATTTTATCTGGCTCCATAAATCTTATCCTTCTGACTACTACTACTTAGTTCTGTTTACTGTTATTTTATGTGTGTCTAAAGAAATAGGAAACTGCAACTCCTATGCAACCAGGAGGTCTATCCCATGCCATCAATTGCTGAAACGCATTCTGAAATTTACATTTGTTCGTGAGCAGCCTATGGAAGCAAAAAATATTCATTACATGGACAACTTGAGTAGATAATATTTTGACCAGATTTGAGCGCATATTATGCTCTTTTTAGTTATTCTATACCATACACTGTGAAGAGGCGTGTAAAAAGATAATATTTATAGAAAAGGGTACTTTCCCCTTCTAATTACCTGCCTGTTTCACATGATGGAACCCTGGTGGTTATCTCTTATGCCATCACTCAGAGATTTATTATTTTGTGCTAAGAAAAACCTGAGATGGATTTTAAGCATTGAAATTTAAATAGGATTGCTAGCTTGCCAGTAAATTGTCAAAAGGTTTCTAATAAAAACATGTTTCCCACAGCTGGAAAATAACAAAGACATTCATCTGAACCGTGCTTTCTTCACAAGGAACCAGCCAGTAGCCCGATCTGAGACGTACATCAACCTGCGTGAAGTCTCCAGCCGCATTAAATTGCCCAAGGGAGAGTATCTCATTGTGCCATCCACATTTGAGCCTTACAAAAATGGAGAGTTCTGCCTTCGAGTATTTTCTGAGAAAAAGGTTAAAACTCGGTGAGTATCGTCTATGTAAAGCTTTCTCTTCTGCTGACCTGACCCATAAAGGTAAAGGTCTGTGCTCTATCTACCAGCAATTTATGAGGAAAATAGGCTAATTTCTGGGACCTGTTTTCTTCCACTGTCTACCATATGTGACACATACATCCATGTTACAAAGAAATGGCTCTTCAAGTGACCTCTGGTGAGCACTGAAATGGTAACTAGATCCCTCAGGTCCATGAGACACAGCAGAAGTTCCCACAATTAAAGAGTGCAGAGGAAGGTTCTGAAAGTGGAATGATGGTTTTAAAAACAATGGTATCAACTGCAGCCACTGAGTGAAAAAATAGGTGTCTGGATACAAGACAAGAACAACGAGGATGGATTTCCCCAGGAAAATAATGGCAAAGTTGGATAGACAGAGGAGGGATGGGAGACATTGGCAGCAGGGAACCTAGAGACTTGTTCTGTGCACTTAATAACACTTTATATTAAAGAAGCCTTTTTTTTGCTAATTATTTCAAGTGCAAGAAGTAGAGTCATAATTTCTGGTTATTTTAATTACTTATTTGTTTGTTTTTCTTAGGATGAATGGTGATATGGTGGCTGCAAAACCATATGAGGTAAACACCTTAACTGGACAGACTGGTTTTTTGCAATAGACTTTTCTTCCATGTAGTAGGGAAAAACAGATGTGGGATTTTTATTTCTCTACTGAGCTGAGATGATGTTAGGTAAACATCTACTTCATGCTCATGGACTTCATGCTCAGGAGAAAAAGTGTTTGATTACAGAGATTCTTTACTTGCTTCTATGACTTAGCTTCGCATGTATTTTCATGTACCTGGGCTCATGAGACACAAAAACTGCACACATCCAGACTTGGTTGAAACACATGAAACTGTGCTTTCAACCAGTACAGGTAGAAGAAGATGGTGAGGGCAGTAAGTGTTCTAAGGATTTAAGTGGTGCTTCTGTCTTTACACAGAACAAGCTTTCTTTTTCTCTTTCTTTAATGTGTCCCCTGTAAAGCTCTTTTGTGATATCCATGTCTCCCTTTTAAGAACCATGTTGTAAACCACACTCTTGGTCATCTCTTTCCCCAGCCTCTTGTTGATAACAAAGATATAGATGATGAGTTCAAGTCTCTATTTCAAAAGCTCTCTGGAGAGGTAAGTGGATTAAAACGAAAGAGAAAAAAAAAAAAAGGGACCTCTGGCTGTTATGATTATGCAAATATTTGGCCTGCCAATTCCTTTTTCTGTCTGGTTTTCAAAAAACAGGCACTTCTCCCCTTTTATTAACTCACAGCTTCAATTCAATTTATTTTACAATAGAACAGTTCTACTACATTTTTCCTCTTATTGGTGCAAAATGTGATTTGTTCACTCAGCAATAGTAGGTATGGAATGACTTTGAAAATATGGGTGATGGGAGTGAGGACTATGAAAATATTATTCCATGGTGAAATAAATTGCCAGTGGAGTTAGCATATAATTCCAACAATTGGCTATTTGTTCAATTGCTTCCTTTTTGTTTAAAAGCCCCAGGATTCAGAAAGCTGGTGGCTGAACTTTCTCTCTGTTATTGTATTTTTGTATCTACAAAACCTGCTGTGCCAGCCTGTGGCTGCCTCTTTAGGTGTGCTCTTAATGAACAGGTGGCCAGTGGCAGTGAAGGGGGAAAACATCTTGTTAGTTAGAAAAGCATTTGTGAGTTTTGAGATGGGAATTTTATTATTGTTTGACTGCAGTATCTATAAGCCTAAAAAATCTCAAATGCTCTCCTGAATCTTTTTAGCTGAGAAAGGAAAAAGAGCTGATCTAGCTCAGTCAAACCTGATAAAAAGTTAACATTTACTGGGCCACGTCCCCATGGCACCCAACAAAACGCTTATTTCCCACTTGAAATACTAGGAAATATTCATGGTTTCTGAGGATCTCCTTCATGTGATGTCAGCAGGTAAATGTAGAGTTAGAAAAAAATCAAAGACTTTGCCCTAGAGAAGGGTGACAGTGAATGGGTATAGTTTGCCTCAAATGCTTTTCATCTTAACATTTTACATGTTTTCTGTCCAGGACTGTGAAGTGACTGCAACTGAACTTCAAATTATTTTAAATAGGGTTTTGGCGAAGAGTAAGTATCCCTTATTTGATTCACCTTGAATACAGCTCAGAGGCATGGGCTGAAAATGAGGCATAAAGTTGCCCTTTGGTCCAGACTGACACCTGCACATCAATCTCTCAGCACACAAGTGGGATCTGTGCTGACAAAACCCAGCTATGCCAGCTATGGGTGATGGAAAAGTGAAGTTTTGTCTCAGCTGAATTTCTCCTGGCTTGCTGAACCTCTGCTGCAAAGGGCAAAACACCACCTGGTGATCCACTTCTAAGAGCTGCTTTCCACTGTCCTGTAGAGGCACCATGTTCCTTCTGCCCTCTCCGAAGGACCACTGCTTGTCAGCCTGGTCACAGGAGCCATTCATCTGCTTTCACTGTAGGAAGATATTATTTTGCTGAATACTTTCTTTAGGCAGATAGAGGCTCACCACTCCCAAATCCAGAGCATTCCCTTTTAACACTCCTGCCTTAAAAAAGCTGTGTTAATCGGCTGGAAGGAAATGGTGGAAGAAATGGCAAAGCATTTGCTTTGCTAGCAAGATTTTAAGGCAAACAGCAACTCCAGCATGGTCTGCAGAAAACAATTTTGTCTAGAAGTATTTCTTACTTTGACTTTTTCTTCCCTTTTGTCCAGGAAAGGATATAAGAAGTGATGGATTCAACATTAACACTTGCAGGGAGATGATCAGCCTTTTAGATGTATCCTTTGGATGTAATCACCTTTAAAGTTTCTGGAACTCCTTTGCAAAACTTCTTGATGAGATAAGGCTAAGGTTACGTTTCTGTTGTCCTGGCACATAAAGTTCAGCCAAGCTGCTCTATCAGCTCAGAGTAGTAGAAACCTGAATCATCTCATTGTCAGCTGCTTCTCTCACCTGCTCTTTATCTCTCCTTGCTTAAACCTTTCCCTAAAAATAGCAGGGAAGAGAAGCAGGAACATTTTGCCTGGGCACACCACCAGTGCGGTCTCAGATGCATGCACAGCATGCTCAGCAGGAGGCAGATTTTAAGCACAGCTCAGCTTCCATCTCTAAATCGGGTACCGCTCATAGAACACAGAGCTCAAAGCAGCAGAGACAGACTGGAGAGCCTTCTCCCTTCTGTAAAACTTGTAGGGCATCTGGGAGCTGATGAGCTTTGCACTGCTAAGGGAAAGTAGTCAACTCTTCTGGCCAGAACTACCTTGATGCATGGGGAAGGGCTAAGTAGCAGGGCTGAGATCCATATTGACAGGATACAGGGTTGCACTAGCACTGGTCTCATGACACGGTCACACTGAGGTCAGAAGGAATTAGCTGTGGTGCACTGGGCTTTTCCCTACGATCCACAACCTCCTGAATCCATAAGAGCAGCTCAATATTACTTATTTCTCCATAATTTCACATAGGAAGGGATGTTTAAGACCCTGAAGGGCACAGGTGAGCACTCCGTAGCCTACTGTTGCTGTTCGCTCGCAGTACCTTCCTCTGGTTTCTAACACTTGTCCACCACAAGACCAGTCATTTGTTACCCTAAGGACTTCAGCCTACTCTTAACTGCACAAAATTGTGTTTATGTATTTAGAAATTCCATGTATCGTTCCTCAAGACTGCAGGTATCCTGGAAATTCTTGGCATACATTTAGCTAAGCAAATGTAAAGCTGTGGGCATGTCTGCGTGAGATAGAGATGTATTATGAATCAGAACTTAAATTGCGTTAAGCTTATACTGTGTTGGGTGAGCTATTTTTAATCACTGGTTGCTCTCCAGATTTGGTAAGAATAGAGGAATCCTGATTTTTGAATCATTACTTAACATTCCAAGACTAATGGGACCGGCTCCTTGGGGCTTATAGAATTCAAGACGCTTTGGATGAAGATTCAGATGTATTTGGTAATGTAATATTTCTTACTCTCTCTCCTTCCCTTACAGCTCTAAAGTAAAGATCCAGAAATATGGGAGGGGTTATACGTGGAAAATTTCCTTGTCATATTGTTGGAATTTGTTCCAGGCCCCAAGAAACATCTCCAGTTTAAAAGGACACAAGCAGATCCTCTTTCACTTTAGCCCCACCGTTCTCATAATTTGCAAAACCTGAAAAACCAGATTAACTCCTTTCTGTTGCTGGCAAAGGCAGCTCTCTCTGCTGCCTGCTGTATTAAAGCTCAGATGAGCTCGTTCCTCTGCTGCTGAGGTATGCTACTTTGCCAGCTGGGCAACAACGTGCAGAAGAAACATATTTTTAGGACCTACCAAAAACCTGTCTTTGTATTTTTAAGTTCTATATGCACGCTGAATTACATTTTTTCTGATACTAGTAAGTTCACCCAGAATCCAGCAGTCTAAGGGAAGGTCAAATCTGTATCTGCTTTGTTTGATAACATCCCTTTCAGGCAAGTCTGCTGTTACCATGATTGATGCTGGTCAGCTCAGAGCATCTGTCCCAGAAGTCCATTAGGAGAGGTTCAGCTCTCCGCCATCCTGGGGCTGCTGTTGGCAGAGCAACCCTGAGAGCCGATTCCAGTCTGTGCTGTAGGTCTGGGTGATTTCTAATTCTGGATAATAAACCTGCTGGCAGTAGGAAGCATCTGTCATCTTGTCTGAAATACTAAGAAAAATGGACTTTATCTATTGCAGTGTTTGCCAAGTGATAGGATATTTTCCTCAATGGCCTGTCTGCCACCATGTAACACGGAAGCAGGCAAGTTGCCAGCCCATGGGAACGTGTTTCCCAGTCTGCCCTGCCTGTCAGTAGCTGCTTGAAACACTTCCCTTGCTCATTAACGTTTCAAAGAGCTTCAACTGGCAGGGGCAGCCCATCCCAGCCATCAGAAACCTGAAGTTGTGTGCGCATAACTTAAGAGTTCCCACATTCCCTCTTTCCTCTGCTGCAGGCAATCTATAGGAAGGTGGACAGAGACTACTCGGGTACCATTGATTCTCATGAGATGCGAAATGCTCTCAGTGAGGCAGGTGAGCTGTGTGGTTGCCATTGGACCAGAGTGGTTCTCCAATAAAAAGCATGAGGAGAGCAGTGGGGACTTTTCATGGCTTTGCTTTCCTCCCATCTCTTAAATCAGAGCATAGCAAGTGCTGTTCTCTTGTCCTGATAGTTTTTTTGCTGTTATATACATCAAAACTCATCTGTTCTGCATTTAGAACTACTGATATTTTTGTCCATGCTGTGATTATTGCTTATCCATCTGATTACTACTTGCTCTATTTCTGGCCTCGTTATTTCCTAATCTAATTGTTCCCCTTCAGAGTTATGTCCAAACTTTCTTTTCCCTCCATTTCCTTCTTACACTTGTCTCTACAGTGGAGAAGGTGTAAAACTGATCCAGACGTTCCCCAACCAGATCCTCTGCCGTGTGCTGTTCACTGTTGGAGCAGTGCTTGCCCTCTCAGGGCTATCTACAGGAGCATTGTTTTTTTTATCTCTCTCCTGGAGTGTATGTAGATGATCCAGAGCCAGAAATAGCACTGATATGGGCCTGAATACAGCCCAATATGTTATGTGAGAAATTGGCTCTACTGCAATCACTGCTATTCAGCTGCAGCACCAAGATTCGCTAATTAGAGATTTATCTGGGGAATGTGGGATTGCTTATGCTGTGAAACAGTATGAAGTATGCGGTCTGACAAAATGCTACGGGAGAACTTCTTGCCTCTCTTCACCCAGCACAATGTGCTTTGGAAGAGACCCGCAGCAGAGGTGGGTGATGATGGAATCCAACAGACCTTCTGGGTGGAAGAGTCCTCCATCTTTCACCTGGCTCTGCCTGCAGATGCAGCAGTCCATGGATAAGTCAGATGAAAGATGGCCTAATAACGGCCATGTCAGTGATTTGTTCACTTCCCATGCCTTCAGGTTTCATGCTCAACAACCAGGTGCAGCAGAGCATTGCCATTCGGTACGCCTGCAGCAAGATGACCATTGATTTTGATGGCTTTGTGGCCTGCATGATCCGCTTAGAGACCCTGTTCAGTAAGTGCCTCTGTTTATCAGTCAAGGGAAATTCCTGAAAATGTTGGGAATTCGTTAATATTTTGTGTCTTAATTGTGAATATAGCAGATTGCATGGAAATGGGAGCGTGACAGCAGAAATGTGTCTGCTTGAGAAATCAGAAGAGGAATAGCAAATGCCTTCTGTCTGAATGACCGTGGAGTCTGGGGGTGCTCCTCTGCTTTACAGTCATGTATGCTTTATGTTCAGTGCTCTGGTCACCAGCATGTACCCACTGAATGGTAATGTTTATCCATTAGGGTCCTTACTCAGACCTGATTCACAGCTTTGTTGCCATATCAGATGCTGTTGTGTTGGATGCTGTAGTTGTCCCGCTGCCAACTCTCAGCTTGCTGCTGTAGATGTAACTATTCTGCCCCACGAAGTGACCTACAAATCACTTGTAAGAGGAAAGAAGAACAGCTGTAGTATTCTCTTGCAGAACTGGTCTAGATTTCCAGTAGATCATGGCAAAAGTCCAATCCTCTACATTTTGTCTAACTTGCCAAACTCCGTAGTTTTCATCTAATTTTTTTTTTTTTCCTACTTTTCAGGAGTGTTTGATCTGCTAGATAAAGACAAGAGTGGAGTTGTTCAGCTCTCTTTAGCAGAGGTGAGGCTGGTCAGATTAATGTACTACTTTGTTAAACTACAGTAATGGATTGCACTAATATATTTCTTTAGAATCTCTCCTACACATAGTAAATGCAACAGCAATTCAAAGGAAAACTTTGTTTTTGTAGCAAAGATCTTCAGCTCAAAAGGCCTGTCCAAATTAGTAAAATGAATATTTATCCTATGTGAGTAAAAAGTAAAGATATATTCAGAATACCTAAGGTTTCTTGAGAAGATGCTTACACAGTGAGTTTTACTGTCTACTTTTGGTAGGCAGTGGTCAATTCATTGGAAAACACACAGCAGGAAAATGTTATTTTCTGGCAGAAAATGAACTGAAAAACATGCCAGAATTAGAAGAGACCTTTTTAGATGCCAGGTCTCTTTTTTTCCCCTATTGTTTTTAATGCAAATTTCTCCTGTTGAAACTGTAATAAAAGCAATCAGCTTGAGCCTTCCCCTTGCAGGATACAAATTTATCTCAGGAAACAGAGCTGGAAGGGGCCCCAAGAGGTCCATCCAATTAGTCCTTACTGCTGAAGACTGGCTCAAAGGGAGGAAGATGGCTAGGAGGCCCTGTGACCTTCAGTCACAGATAGTTAAATCTAGCAGAAAGAATACGTTGCTAAATCTACTGTTTTTCAAAGACCATGCAGCTTACCCTGGAGAATAGATCATGCCTCAAAAGAGACCCTACTTGCAATGTCTGAAACCAATCCAGGCAAAGAATTTCCCCAAAGTTTGACAGCAGATGGATGCTTCACATAGAGCAGATTACAACACAGTTTTGGCCTTTCCAAGCCTGCTCCCCTGGAGCTTTTGTGCATTGCCCTGGTGACACACCACGAGCTTCACAGATGGTCTGACTCCTTGTTTTGCCTCTCCCGCAGTGGCTGTGCTGCACACTGGTTTGAGTTGAAATCGATGAATTCAGCAGAGAGCTCCGAATACAGAATCGCTCCTTCAGATTCTCCCTGCTTGGGAAAGCAGAGAGAAACTTGTTTTTATTATTGTCAAGTTATTTTCCTCCATGATAAATGATTTCCCATCAGTTAGAAAGTAAACATACTCTTGAACAAGACCCCAAAGAAATAAAACAAACAAGCCTAAACCTACCTTCTGTTACTTCTGCCCAAAGAGTATTTCTATGTGTCATGCTGAACTGTCACGAATTCTGACTTAGCACAGAAGGGCTGGGGGAGGTCTGACTTGTAGCTGTCCATAAAAATTCAGCAGAGTTCATAAACCAGGACAGGAGACCTCCTAAGAGCAATATAGCATGTGCTTCACAAAGAGAAGCCCACGCTCATAGAGCAGCCAACATTTGTGTTTCTCCCCTGGCTATCTCCATTCCCAGTTGTCCACTTTGACTACGCCCACTGCCTGCAGGACTTGGGGGTTAAGAGGTTGGAGGCAGAAGATGAACTGCTCAGAGCTCAGGGGAACATGGCCTGAGCAGAGAATTAGGCAAACATGACATGCTTCTGTAAGTCTTGTTTCTGTAGAATTATGAAGATTGGAGAAGATATCTCCAAGATCATCTAGGCCAACTGTAGACCTATTGCCCCCACGCCCACTAACCCATGTCCCTCAGTGCTACATCTCCATGGTTCTTGCACGCCTCCAGGGTTGGTGATTCCACCACCTCCCTGAGCAGCCTGTGCCAATTCGCCACCACTCTTTCTGAGAGGAAGCTTTTCTTAGTATCTATCTTACAGGAAGAGAAGCAGAGATGGAAGGTCATGGGCAAGCTAGTGCAGCTACTTCAGATGAAGTTGTTTTCTGTCAATTCTTGTCCATAGGTGTATTTTAGTGCCCAAAGGCGGGGTCTGAAGTTATATGAGATGAGTGATGGGAGCCCAGAACCTCGTAAAGGCAGGCACAAGGGGAGGAATATAATATGTATGTAGGGTGTTGTGGAGCTTGGGTGTATGAGGAATGTGCTGATGTGGCTCATGATTCACAGAAGAAGCCCACAGTCACTGGATAACAGTTCATAAAATCTTCTAAAACATTTGTCCTTTAAAAAAAATCTCTCTGCATTTAATTTTGGAGTATTAAGAAGAGCAAGTAATAACACAGCAATGCAGGCAAGTTAACCTAGCAGTCCTTTTAGCAAACAGAAAATATTTCTGTAAGTTCCAGTAATGATTTGACAGAATGACATCTGTTTGACACTTCTCCCTGAGAGCTGCAGGCGTGCAGGGCTGTGTCCCCAGGGCAGATGTGAGACTGAGGCTCCGTCTCCATCTTTCCCCAGAGCTATGTTTGAGAGAGTTCTCTCTTCACACTCACTTGTTCCTCTTTCTTCAAGCAGGAATACATGCTTTGTGACAACCCCAAGCCTCACTTTGACATCTTCTAGCATCTCTTGTTGGTACTGGTTACAACCACATGTCCTTTTGCAGTATATCACTCTACCTTCCTAATAAATGGTATTTGCTAAAGAGAAATAAGTACCTTTCAGTTCAGAACACAGAGTAAAATCAGCCAGTGGAGAACTGTAAGTTTTCCCCTGCTGTTGCTGTCCATATATCACTTATGATGACAGACACACAGCTGCCTTGGGTCACCACAACTGTCTTGTGGTAGACAAAAATCCCTGACCAACAACAAATACCTAGGTACTTCCAACTGCCTGAAAGACTGAGCTACCTGGAAAAGCTGGTGTCTCCAAAACCTTGGGAATTTTCTAGTGAGTGCTCTGCCTGTTTGGTAAGATGAACATGTCTTTCCCTGCCCTATATCTTGAGCATGCAACGCGTCTCCTTACCATGCAGCAGAGTGAGCTAACAGCTTGCAGCTTTGGATTTGCTTTCTGCTCACATGCACTATTCATGAGTTCATTCCAATTATGATCGCAGAGAGGCCTCTCTCAACAGAACTGGGAAAACTTGTACATACACAGAAATCCACTGCATGCTCCCAGTTCTTCTCCCCTTACATCAAACAAGGTCCCCCAGTACAATAATTCTCACAGCTATCTCAGTGACTCTCACCCTGTGCTGCATGGACAGAGTGCTGCATTCCATCTTCCTTTATCTTTGGGAAGCAGGCAGCTCCAGAGGAGCCACCTCCTCTTTCATTTGTTCTTTGAGGACAGGACTTGAATCCCAGACACCAACTGCTCAAAAATAAGTTTTTTTTTTTGTTGTTGTTGTTGTTTTTTTTGGGGGGGGTGGGTAGAACATGCGTCTCTTTTTCACTTGATACATTTACAGGAAAATGATTAAAGTCCCATCATTTCCTTTACGCTGCAAGGTGAACAAATGTCTGTGTTAATCAGCTCTACTAGTGAGTCTTGATGGAACTGTAATGCTGTTGGCTGAAATGCCCACAGCAGCTCTGGTGACAGCAGTGTGGTTTGGTGGGCTGAGCCAGGGCTGGGGCATCCAAACTCCCTGCACTCTTACACCTTGCTACTTGACCATGCTTCCTTATCAGAGCTGTGAAGCACCACTGACTCCTGCTAGATTTCAATGGGTCTGTCATGGGGAATTATAATGCAGGCAAGTCACAAAGGCTCATGAATTTGTGATGCATTCCCTGTCATTATGAAAACCTTGCTAAATGGCATGATCAGCACTTTACAAATGAAGTGGGGCGAAGGAGACTCCCACGGACACTCTGCAATGGCTCCTCGAAGCTTTCCTGTCTCTCTCCACTTTGCTGTAGAAATGTTTTCAGTTGCACTGCAGCCTAGTGAGATGAAAAGTTGAGTTCTCTGCATTGTTCCTTTAAAATGTGATTCATATTTGACTGATTTTAATCGTCTCGTGCTTGTTTACGGGGTAACTTCCCATGAACATAGCTCCTACTGCATCAGATTCTGACACCAGCTTCACACCAGCTTAAATATCTGCATGAGGTGCAAGGCAATCACTGTGATTTGGGATTCTGCCTTTGAGCTAAAAGTATGAAAAGAATCAACCTTGTCTGTGCAGCAATCTGCCACCTGCTCATCCTCTCAGAATGGGAGATTTGCAGAAGGATCTCTACTTTTGCATCACTACAGGCTAATGATCAGATTCATGGCTCATGAGTAGGCACAGAAGGTGCATTCCTCTTCAAGCTCCTTTTCATTCCTTCACTTCAGACAATCCCACTGAACCTGACCCAATGCTATGTGTTGGTTTTTCATTTCCATACAACTCAGACAGCCTGGCAGGCCTGGAAGTGCTGAGATACTGTGAGCATGTTTTTCCTTTCCATCTTATTGAGGATGCATCCAAAATCCCAGCCTGCTGTTGTTGTTATCCCAGCCTAAGCTTATGGGCTGAAAATTCAAATAAAGTTTATAAAAGCAAGTGAGATTGTGGGTGCGAAAGGAACCCACATTCCAAAGCTTTTGAAGTTTCTCCACCACTAATGATGTCCCCAGTGATAGTTAATCTTAAAGTAGTGCCCTGCTGCTGCCTGACAAGCTTGTTGCCATGGTGTCTCTCTCTCTCTGTATAACTGGCACGTACAGCATAAAATCCTCCCTTCCTTTAATAGAGCAAATTACTCCAGTTGCTACTGTTGGCCACTCATTAACTCCTTCCTCTGTCTTTGAAGCCTTGTTGCACCTCTCACCTGAAATGCAGGCTCCCATAGTCACAAACAGCCTGTGGATGTGGGCAGGAGGGTTTGCTGGTGTGGTTACTGGGAGGGATGGGTATACCAGAGTAAGAGTATGACATAGAAAATAATCTGAAGGAGCAATCCCAGGAGGTGGACGAGAAGCACCTGAGCAAATGGTGTGAAAACGCCCAGTGGGAAGTAGAACAAGTCAGCTTTTAGCAGTGCAGGAGCAAAGTGGTATCAGGAACTGGAGAAAAGTGCTTCTTCTTCAGCTCTTGCTTCTTTCAGGAAGGAAGGCAAGTGCATTGTCTGAAAATCGAAAGTGCTTTTCTCTTATTTGGAAAACTCTGCAGACATTACTGTTTTAATCTATTCACTCAGCTCTAAATGTATGAAAACTCCATCACTGGCTCAAGGGATGATTCATGTATTTCTTCTAACTCAGCTTCTATTCATGCAAAGAAAAAAAAAAAAGGTTCTGTCTTTAAGTTCAGACTTGCTGCTCTACTTCTCAGCATGATCTCTCAAGCAACTTAAGCTGCCTAGGCTAGTTTTAATGGACAGTCTTGGACTGGATCTTCCTGTAAAGGCAATAGCGAGGGACTTCTATCATCTTGCATCATTTCAGTTGTCTTTCCCACACCATTTTTACATCCTTTCTCTTATTCTCCTAACTATACTGACAGTCACATTCTTATCTCCATTGTATGCTTCATTTTGGCTGATGAGGTAAATTGTTCCAGCATTCCTCTCTTTTCTTTAAAACAGTGAGGGAGAAGCTCCAGACAACCTGGGCTATCAGTTGGGTTGTGGAGTGGGACATGGTAATCTTTTCTACAGTTCAGCCAAAATTCACCAGTGCTGCCTAATTCATACCTAATTCACCTAAATTCATGCCTGATTTCTCTTTTTCTTTACTCGGCCCCATAACTCCAGGGGGACAACACTGAACGTCCCCCAGCGATGTCCCTGCCTTGTCAGTGGCACCACAGGCTATGCAGAGAAAATAAGCAACTTCAGCCCCACTGAGGGCCTGCACTTAGACACAAAAGCAAAGCAGCTTATTTATTACCAGGAACCCATTTTCTCATTGCCTGTAACCCCCTTAGGGAAGTCAGGCTACATCTTGGCCAGCTGGAAGAAAAAGAATATAGAATATGGCATTGTGAAGTTGCAACATCATTGCCTTCTTTATAAATAAAGGGAATCCTTTTGGCACAGCCTAGCTACAGATAGCACAGGATTTGGGATTTCCAGAGATTTTCACTTCTGTGTCTTACTGGCTCTGCTTGACTTTAGCATGTCCAGGGAAGGGTAACAAAGCTGTTAAGGGTCTGGAGCACAAGTTTTAAGGAGAGAAGATGAGGGAACTGGGATTGTTCAGTCTGGAGAAGAGGAGGCTCACAGAAGACCTTATTGTGCTCTACAACCGCCTGAAAGGAGGTTGTGGTGAGGTGAGGCTTGGCTTCTTATCCTGGATAACAGAGACAGGATAAGAGAGAATGACCTCAGACTGAGCCAGGGGAGGTTCAGGTTGGATATTAGGAAAAACCAGCGCAGGCTGCCCAGGAAGGTGATGGTCACCACCCCTGGAAGTGTTCAAGAACTGTGGAGATGTGGCACTGATGGAGATGGGTTAGTGGGCATGGTAGGGGACGGATTGATGGTTGGACATAATGATCTTAGAGTCTTTTCCAGCCATAACGATTCTATGATAATCCATCTTTAAAGCCACACATGCAGGCCTGACAGGGAAAGAAAATCTTTTATTTGATACTTGGTATCAAGAAGACACCTGGTGCACTCACTATGAGAACTAGCTTGCATGTATTTGTAAAGTCGTGTATATTTTCATGAGCTGTAATCATACCCTTGGACTGCTGTGTAAATTTTCCCAGTGTACTGCCAAAGCAGGTAGGAACCCTCAGTATTTTAAGAGGCTTTGTGTCTGACTCAGTTTATAGTAAATTGTATTTTAGGAGCTCCCTATCCTTGTCCATTAATATTTGGTGAGTTAGGATGAAGAAATGCAGTGTTCATCCAGCAGAAGGCTGATCTCATTCAGTGGTAGACTGAAGTAAACCAGCTCTGATACTGGGAGGTTTTCTCCTCCACTGGTCCCCTGGTGGGCAACTTCTGGCACATGTAGAAGGACATTGCTTTGTGTGTCTGCTTCTGGGGAAATGGGAATTGTAAATGCAAGAAAATAGGAAAATACGCTTGGTTTCAGAAAGAATCAGGAAGGAATTAATGAAATGGAAGAAAGGAGGTTAAAGGAACAAGAGGAAATGACAAAGGAGCAATCTGGTCTCTAATTTGTAAAACATCTTCAGTGAAAGTCCTGAGAGAACGCACCCTCTGAAGCAGCAGTTGTGAACTTAATAATAATGAGCATGTAGTTGATTCCAGAAGAGAGTGCAAGCCTTTTACAAGTTAATTTAATTGGAACTCATCTTGCTTTTGGGTTGGAATTTTTGTGTGTGTGTTTTTACAGGGACTGATAACGTCTAAATTTCAGACATGCTGGTCTGGTGCATGAGAGCTTGAAGGAGGAATTATGTGACTGAATTTTAGTGACCAGGGTGAAAAGTGCACAAATAATAAAGAAGCTTCATGAAGAGGGAAATAAAATGATCACATGCTCTATGGTGACACCAGTAAAGGGGAAAATTGGGACTTTAATAATGGTGTGGATCACACCAAGGATTTCCTTGTCTTCTGGCAATTGGCAGACATCTTAAGTGCAGCCTTCAGGCTTAGAAGCGTGATGTTCAGTTCTCCTTTTCACTAGTGACTTCCAGGGCAGGGCATCCTTGCTGTACTCACTCAAACTGCCACCACCTGAATTTCGAACCTCAGCCTCAGAGCTCAGACTTGCCTGTGTTCTGTTGCCACCTGCCTGTGGGGATGCCTCAGCTTGGAGGTGCTGCATTCCTTTACATGTGCAGAAATATTTTAGTTTTGAGAGTTTTTGGCATCTAGCTCAGACTCGAGGACATCCAGATTCCAAGTACAAAGTGTTTTTTCTAGAAAGAAGTCCTCTGAGATGTTCAGTCCCAGAGGCATATCACAGTTTGTCTGCAGCACATCAGGAAGATCTGATTCCTTTTGAAATATAGTGATATCACTGCTTCCACGTGAAATGTGTCTAAGAGGAAGTTGTTTCACACATTCTCTCCCCACCCTTGGTGATGTAGTAGTTTAAGCCCTTGACTAGGATGGATGCAAGAAGGTCTGTTTCAAACCTTTCTTCACTGCAAGTGATTCATATCGGTGTCTCCCATTCCCAGGACAGGCTCTACCACCATGGTGATCTTGGAGGGGGGGATCCTCTCTGCTCCTCTGGAAGCTATACCACTGCACTAAACAAATGCAAATACTCAAATACCAGAAAAACAGAAAGCCAAAGTGAGAGAGCCCCACTGGGCGTAAAGTACCTCCATGGAGCTGTGTAGCCTGAGGTCTGAACCCCAAAATAGGGCTATGCCATTTTGGAATGTAATGGCTCTGCATAAAGATGATGTCCTATTGTTATTGGGGGTGGGGAGGGGGTACATATCTGAAGACAAGATACATTTTGTAGTTGTCAAATTAGGACATCGCTTCTCTGAGTTCCTATACATAGAACAGTTGAAATTTTTACAAATGTCAGAAGTATTGTTTTTCCATTTCAGTTTTGAACTACTCCAAACAAACACTTCAGTTTCGGGATTTTTGTAACTTAAAAAAGGGCGTGTAAAGTAGCATTGCCCAGATGACTTGATTTTATTTGAAAGTAGATGGCAATATGATGATAATTAGCTTAAGGATGCTTGGAAATATTTTCATCCCTAAACTCAGGATTGTTACATGGATGGATAGAGACATCTAAATCAGAATAGAAGCCTTTCTGAGGGTGTTCAGCTAGAACTAGATTGAATCTGGTCAGACCACAGAGATTTGCTGCGTTGAGCAAAAAGTGAACCATGTGTTTTGATGTTGGTTTTGGTAGGTTGGAATATTCTAATATGTGTAGTAAATTATGCTACGTGCCACTGGAGTTGTCAATAGATAAGTCTGGGAATACTGTTCATTTGGAGACACTGTAAAACCAATTATAACACCAGCAGACCTTTAAAGTACCACAAACCTATACAAGGCTACGCTGCAACATGTCTTCAGCCTGCAGTCCCTGAACATTTACTTCTAATTAATTTTCTTAATTGCATAACAGTGCACTTGCTAATTACACCTGGGGAACCGCTCTTGGATTGTAACAGAGTCTTATCTATTGCTTGGATTGTTCTGGCTGTTGCTTTATCAGCGTACTCCCCAGCCTAATTTTGTGCCAGCCTTTATGTCTGTGAGCACAGACTGCTTGGGGAATGCTCAACAGATCCTTCAGCTGATGCAGCTAGATCTCCAAGGACCAGATGGATACCCTTATTCACACTGAGTTACTACTTGAGCAGTGCCATTGAAATCAATGGGATGACTGCAGAGACACTTAGCGCTTGATGTAAGAGTTTTGTGAAGAGCTCATACAAAGAACAGCCAGAGGAAGCAGTTCACAGCACACAGTCACAGTTTTATTGGTCCGACAATACCCAGGAGATAGACAATGTGTTCTTGAGTGCTATCTAATTTGGAGAGTAACTAAGTCCTAATCAGCAGATGGCATACTCCTGAAGCATTGCGTACAGTCAGCACCCAAAGTAGTCATTTCCACGCGATGCTGACAGAAATGAGCAGTCCCACACCCCCAGACACCTCCACAACTCTCCAGCCTTTGTGGCAGGCATACACAGCAGTACAGACAGACACAGAAAAGTAATTACAGTCGAGCCGTAAAAAGACAGCAATCCAAAATCCTGGAGTGAGGAGTCTGCTTTTGTTTTTGAAGGAATGTATGTCCCAATGCTGCCAAATATTCTGGCTGGGCAGTAGCGTGCTTTGTTTCATCCAGATGTGCATAGGACAGAGGTTAAACACCGACAGTGAATTCCAGGTTTTCCAACAGCACCGATGTGCTTTGATGTTGTGCCTCTGGGTTTCCACCTCTGAGAAGAAGCTGAAGTCTGGTTCTTTTTTGCCCTGTTCTCACATTTAATGAAAACATCCCATCATTTCATAATAGTCTTAGGTAGGTTTTGTTATTTTTTCCTCTTTTATTTTCACATTTTGTAATGCCTGACTTCTTAGCCAAAAGGTTTGCCAGGAGCTCTCCTAAAAACCTCTGCTTCACCCGAGGAGAAGCAATATTCATATAACATTGAAGAAATAAATTTAAACCCAACCAAAGTAAATATATTTTACAGAATGTTAACTAAACAGTGGAGCTTGTTGTTACCAGATCTAGCTGGTCTATAGCACTGGGCAAGGCATGAGAAGTGAACAGGCACTATGAACTGTACTCTCAGCACCCAGTTTTGGCCAGCTATTGAATTGGCTGAAAAATGCTTGACCAGTAAAAATTACTCTAAAGCAAAGAATAACTTACAAAAGATAAATTGCTCATTCCTATAAAATAAAAATAAATCACAAAGTGCCAGCTTGAAAACCCTATGATAGACAGTAAAAATATTTTGCACAATCCCAGTCTTTAGCAATTGTGAATAACCTCTCTGGATCTCAGGCTCTATTTCTAGCCCTCCCCCAAAAAGCACCGCACTGGGAACCCACAGATCTAACCTTCAGATCTGACAATAATGGTGACTGTAGTCCCCAGATCACTCGGGAAAAAAAAAAAAATTCCCTTTGTAAATCCTCTTTTCTAGCAGCTCTGGAAAATTACTTTTGGGATGAAATAAAAACCCTTTAGAATTTTAAATAGATGTCCTGATAGAGATCAGTCCCAAAAGGGAAGAATCTAGGTAGCCAAAGGGACAAATGCTTCTATCTGTTTGCATGTTTCTTAGTGAGGATAATTATACAGGCTCTAATGCTTCCTTTTCATCTAGCAGTTTTAACGCAGCAGCACATAGCTTCAGCCTCAGTTTTGTTCTGTTGCCCATTTCAGAGACCAAGATCTGTGAGATGGATCTGCTTTCAAATTGGATATGACGTGTACCAGGTGCCGCATCCATGAGCACCGCACAAACAACAAAATCCAAAAATTGCCTTTCAGCGTTGCTTGATTAGCATTAGTATAGAGCAGCAGCAAGGTCTGCCCAAGCCTCAGGGCACTTGCTCTCTGCAATGCACTTCAGATTGCACTGCCAGTGGCTCTTCCACCCATTGTAATTTCTAGGAGCAGAAATAGAGTAAAGCAGGCTGCAAAAGCAATGGATAGCTGATGTTAGGTTAGAGCTTGGGAGGTTTGGGTTCAGCTCTCAGCTACGTTGTGAGCAACTCGCATGAGTTTGAGAAAAAATCATTTCTTTTCTCCTGGAGTCTCCATTTTCCAGATCATAAATTGGCTTAAGTTGGAAGAGAACTTAAAGATCATCTATTTCCAACATCTATCTCTCCCAACAGTTTGTCTCTCCCATCTACTTGGCTGAGATCTGAACTACTGCTCAGTCTGCATTTCTGCTATAGATTCAGCTAACTTGTCGAGATGCTTCTATCTGATGGTGCAATGTTTCACCCAGATCACAGTGATGAAGAATTCTTCTTCTATTCAAAGAAGAATTTGAGTTCAAAGGGACCGTAAAGGCCATCTAGTCCAACTCCCCTGCAGTGAACAGGAATACCTACAGCTCAGTCAGGTTGCTTAGAGGCCCATCCAGCCTGATCTTGGATGTCTCTAGGGATGGGGGGCATCTACGACATCTCTGGGCACCCTATGTCAGTGCCTCACCACCCTGATTGTAAAAAACTTCTTACTCATATTCAACCTAAATCTCATCTCTTTTAGTTTGAAACCATTTCCCCTTGTTCTGTCACCACAAATCCTGCTGAAGAGTCTGTCTCCTCCTTTCTTACATCCCACCCATTCAGATACTGAAAGGCCGCTATCAGGTCTCCTGGAGCCTTCTCTTCCTGAGGCTGAACAGCCCCAGCTCTCAGCCTGTCCTCGTAGGAGAGATGTTCTATCCCTTGGATCATTTTTGCGACCCTCCTCTGGATGCACTCCAGCAGGTCCATGTCTCTCCTGTGCTGAAGACTCCACATCTGGACGCAGTACTCCCAGGTGAGGTCTCACAGAACTGAGCAGAGGGGCAGGATCACCTTCACCGGCCTGCTGGCCACACTTGTTTTGATGCAGCCCAGAATAAGGCTAGCTTTCTGGGCTGCAAGGATACATTGCTGGCTTGTGTCCAGCTTGCCATCCACTGGTACTCGCAAGTAATCTTTGGCAGGGCTGGAGTTGAGGTTACACCAAATAAAATAGGCTCTGAAATTTTTTTCAACCTGGACCCTGAGTGACATCTTGCTTTAAAGTGAATTTGCACAGTATAAATTGTTTGTGAACTCAATAAATGATTCCTCTGGTGATGTAGGAGGGGTATAAAATCTGGATCACACTTTTCAGAGTTTATAGGAGTGAGAGGAATAAAAAATGATAAAATGTGAGTTAACACTGAAGTCACAAGTCAGACTCTAAAGGTCAGATCAGCTAATAAAACAGTTCATTCTTTCCAGTTCCGATTAGGATGCTTTAATCCTTAAAATAACCTTGCTGAATTTACTCTCATATGCCAGTGCCTGTGGCTAACTCTAAAAATAAGTGTGATGCATTTCAGCTTTGGACATCAGTTGAACTACGAGGATCACAACTCACCATGTGGGTTAACACCCTTAACCCAGAGTGACTGATTCAGTCTGATTTATCCTTGCTGAAATGTTCTCATTTTGATTGTTCATATTCCAATTATCTCTATTTCTTTCATACAAGTGGAATATATTATGTCCATGCCTATCCTAAATGCAGTACTTTTTCTCTCTAAACAGATATGGGCAGGTTGCAAAAGCTACAAGGTGTTGATTTTGCTGATGCTGAACTCTAAATTAGAGCTAATTTCTGAGCACTTGTAAATAATTCTGAGAATTTATTTTAAAAAAGGACTCCATTGAAACACACTAAATAGGTATGGACCTTCTCAGGTAACAACATAAAGCTTACGATAACCAAATTTGAATATAGTAGAGATAGATAGGTTTTTCTCTTTAGAAGAAAAAAGAAAACAAACATGCAAAATGGTAGGGAGAATTAAGATACCTAAAAAGTCATTTAGAGTGAGGAGTTTCCCCTGTTTTTCCAGATGGTTGCACCTTTTATTTTCAACTAAGAAAAAGGTGCCCTTGACTTTGGGTTCAATACAGTCATTCTGCCAGTGATTTCTACCCATGGCTGCCCACTGGAGCTTTCTTGCAGAGACTCTTCAGGAGCTGCCAGCACAACACTGATAACAAGCAGGGACTGTGCATGGCACTTCCTTGCCTGCACTGTGGGTGAGACAGGCACCCCATCTGAGTCTTCCAGCTCTACACCCCATGGCAATGAGCCTGAGCTTGTGAGCTATCAGACTCCTCCTCGCAGGGACCCATGGTCCTATGGGCAGGGTTAGCATGAGGCATGAAGGCAGATAAGCTGCTAGAAATTCAAATGCATGGTATCAATGAGTGTCATTATGCTGTTTTAGGATTACAGTGTTGTGTTTTATAAGCAGCCAACTGCCACAATGAAAAATGTTTACATTTTGAAGCATAAATAGAATCTTTTTTGTTGCTAGTTTGAATCCTATGGCTTTGCAGTGTCCCAAGGCCAACATTCATACTGTTAATATATTCATTTCTTAGTCTGTTTTTATTTATTTGCTTATTTATTTCGCTTAGTTGATAAACATCTAGTCTACCTGGACTGAGCAGCACAAAGCACGTTTCGGCTGGGTAATTTTAATGAACTGTGGGAGGCTGGGAGACAAAATCAGGAAGTATTTGAAGACAGGGCTTGTATTTCACCAGGTGTTGTGGCAGCTGAAATTAAATTCTCATTAATATTGTTCACTGCCAGTAATAAGTAACTTCACTGGCCTTTGATTGTAGTTTTTCAGTACACATGAAGAATCAAATAAGATCATGGAAGTATGTCCAAGGGGCACCATGGGGAGAAAACACAGAGAGGGTGTTATTGTGCTACTCACACAATGTACATGCTCTTTAACCACAGTTCTTTCCTATCTCCTACCCTTGGGCAGCCTGAAGCTAATAACCCAGTCATCTAGAGATAACGTAACACTGATCATTATAATGTCACTAAATAACAAATTTTAAGTTAGTTATATCACATCCTAATAAGACCAGCTCTGGCTGACTCGTCACTTAGAATCATAGAATCATTTGAATTGAAAGGGACCCATAAATTCTGCATGAGAAATGCTAAGTCATGGCCTGAACCAGTGATTGAGCACCTGGGTGCGAAGGCATAGCCAACCCAGGGGAGCACAGCTGCGTGCAATGTACCTGAGTAATCAGAAGGGGTGGAGCCAGGATACAACCCTTCCCAGACCTCTTTTAAGGGTTGGCAGTGGAAGTAAGAGGATCTTGTTGGAGATCTCTGTGTACCTGAGGCCTTTGGAAGGTAAGTAGGTTGTTTTTTTTGTTTGTTTCTTTGTGGTTTTGTTTTACCCCCGCGCCTATGGCTGTTGTGTTTGAACTTCTCCTCAATTGCTGCAGCTTAGGACCTTACTGCTCTTCGGTCATTGCTGTGCTTTCCATTGTGTTACAAAGGTCACCTAGTCCAGCTCCCACACCCATAGCTCAGTCAGGTGCTCAGAGCCCCTCCAGCCTGACCTTAAGTGTCTCCAGGGATGGGGCACCCACCACCTCTCTGGACAATCTGTGTTGCTGTCACCACCCTGACTATAAAAGACTTCTTCCTTACATCCAACCTAAATCTATCTACTTCTGGTTGCTTTTTCTGAATTTTTTCAAAGATTGAATCCCTTAATTTTACAAGAAAGGCTGTGCATGGTTGCACACCAGAGCATTTCTCTAGAGCAGGAAAGAAAGAGTGCCTGTGACTCTGTTTACATGCTGACATAGTCCATGAGCAGGAAGAATCACACTCATTTTCCATAGGATGGCTACCTTCCTGACAGTGAGATCTTTTGCTCCAGGAAGATGAAATATTGCCTCCTCAGCAGTATTCTACTGCTTGTATTATAAGAGATCTCTCTCAACAGCTGTTTACTTTACAGTTTCTTTCAGTAAAATTTGAAACCACTTAAGATAACTGAGCCTAATGATTTAATTGGCACCTGTCTTTAGATGTTATCAGAAAGTTTGGTCTCAATTCGAGGTTGATAATAGTAAGAGTGAATTACAGAACTGAGTCTCTTGTTAAAGGAAATATGTTCAATGTCTTCCCAGAAGGAGTTTGTCATGGCAGTACAACAGCTTACAAGAGCAAAGACTGTGTACAGGATGGAAAACAGTGGTTTGCCATTAGACTTAAATTGCTATCTTTACTGCTTATACCAAGTATGGAAACTCAGCGTTACACAGTTACGTAGAGCGATGCACGTGTCACAGCAAGGAAATACTCTCAAAAGGAACTTTTTGCTTTTAGATTTCTTTTCAGTAAGACTGAGGCAAGGTTATGGGATGCTTGACTTAGTTAAGACATATATAGAAGTAAAACAAGAGACATATTCACAGAGGCATTACATGGTTGCTTAAGCCCAGACTGTAATATGCTACTTCTACTTTGAGGTTGCGGAAATATTATCAAGATAATATGCTTTTATCAAAGCTTCTGAAGTTGCACACTACTGCTAGTAAGTGTACAGATTTGCAGCTCTTGCATAACCCTGTTTTTTGTGCTTCTGGGAAACCTGTGCTGTCCCAAGTAGAAACTACAACAGTGCTAAGAACTGCTCTAAGTTGTACTCTAGCTCATACAGCCTGCAGCTTTCTGCATCAGGGAAAGAGCTGAAACAGAAGTACTGTGACCCTCAGCTCTCACTTCTTACCCCTACTTGCTAATATATGTTTGGGATATTCCCCAAATGACTCTTTAACAGGATGCGCGCTGGTGCTTTTTGTCCTCTACAGACAAATGAACAATGACAATGCTTTTGTCAAGGAGCTGATTTAGAATGTATGCTATTATTCAGCCTTTCCACAGAGGAACAGTAGCTTTGGCTGTAATGTTGCAGAGTCACTTTCTTACTCTTCTTCTCACTACACTGCATAGTTTGCATGTTATTTTTGATTTTTTTGTGTTGTATCAGACAGGACTTTTGCCATATCATCCTGAGACCCAAACAAGCAGAGTTTCAGTCTTATAGCTTGAATCTGTTAACTATTTGAATCTCAGTGGCCCTGAAAAGGGTCTGAAGGTAAGATTCACACCACTGTTGCCTCTGGACTGTTGCTGGTAGTACAATGTAGTGCCTTGCAGGGGGATTCCAAGTACCTCTCTCTCTCACAGAATCACAGAATATTCTGATTTGGAAGGGGCCTATAAGGATCATTGAATTCAACTCCACGTGGCACCATCTGAAATCTAAACCCTATGTCTGAGGGTGTTGTTCAAATGCACCTTGAACTCCAGTAGCCTGGGGCTGTGCCCACTGCCCTGGGAAGCTTGTTGCATGCTCACTGCCTTCTGGGGCAGAACCTTCCCCTAACCTCCATCTGACCCGCCCCGATGTAGCTCCATGCTGTTCTGTTGTGCCCTGCTGCTATTGTCAGAGTGTTTTGCCATTTCCATGACAGAGGGCTACTGTGACCTTGAACAAAACTCCATTGCAGTTCTCCTTTCATAAAATGTGAGCAACACAAGCCTGCTAGAAGAATTGCAAAGGATGAACATTATCATAGTGGGAGCTGTGAATTTACCTTATGTAAATGACTTCTCAAACACACGGTGAATTCAGGCTCAAAGTAGCTACAGAAATAGGTTGATTTAAAAGTTTATAGTCCATCTGCCCCAGCTTTTTGGGGTATTTCAGAATTCGATTAAAATGGAGGACACTGCAGGAGTAGGCAGTGCAATGCATTTGCGGGCTCACGCGTGCTGGCTCGCATCAGTGCCCTTTACAATGTAGATCTGGCTGCCGGTCAAAGGCTCCTTCATCCAAGCTCAATAAATTAAGTTCACGTTGTTGAGAAATGCCCACTCTGCATGCATCTGCTGCTGCTTCTCTCTTGTTAGACTAATGAGGACAGACTCCACACTTTTTAAGTTTGCTGCAGTTTTCACAGTTGCGTTCTTGTAGAGGCTTGACAAAAAGCTCCCCTCGTTAGGGCCGAGCACAAAAGCTTTTCTATAACAGTTTTTGGTATGATCAAGTACCATGAACTAATGATTATATTTGGTAAGAAGAGGGAAGACGATTATCACAGAAGTGCTACTGCCTGGGAGGAAAAGGGTTGTGTCCCTCTCACCTCTAATGGTGCAATGGGTTGCACAGAGCTGCAACAGCAGTTTCATTTAGTTTGCACAGGTAGGCTGAACTAAATAGTTTGTTCTCTTTATAAATGTTATTTTAAAAAGTAGTTTTAAAAAAACTCTACCTCTTGGGAGTAGTACTAGTTTCTTTCCCCTAGATGAGAAGGTAGTAATCTAGACTTAAAGTGAACCACTACCAGGATGCACTTGTGACTTTTCCCTGACACCGTCAATAAGAGATGATACATTGTAAACATCACTGCTTTTCTGCCTCTGGGAGCAGTCAAATCAAGACATGGCAAGGGGAAAAAAAAAAAAAAGCATGTAACAGGAGCAGGGGGCTATGAGGGTGCTGAGAGCTGGGGACCTCAAATATTCAGGCTTGTGTTTTTGTACAGTCCTTCAATCTAGTGCTAGATGAATTCAAAATGTAGTGGTGCTCTGATTTGCTATCACTTAGTACATGCAGTGCATTTTATGAAGCCATTTTCCACAGCAGTGGAGAACTAGGCCCTGACTGAGATCACTGGTGCAAAGATGGACTTTGAAAACGAGAAGCAAGAAAGTTTCTGCTATGAAGATGAAGAACTGATGTGTGAATATGGCCTTGAGAAAGAAGAAATGACTGCTTATGGCAAGCAATCAAAACAATTCATCTAGTAGGTTATTAGAAGATGGGTACATGGGATTAAATGAAAGATATGAGAGATGTTAATTGAATAACATGGAGAATCCAGTGATGGGTGCAGAAGGAAAAGACCTTCACAGTGGCATTTTGCAAAATGTTAAGCATGAAGACAAGGAGAAAAAGGGGGCAGGGCTGTTTTTTTTTTTTCCTTTCTGTTAGATCTGAGGATTTTTGTCTTCACATCAGGGGGTCTGCTGAAGCCTCTGTGTCTGAACATGGGGAGGTTTTCATTGAAATGCTATATACCTTTGAAGGAAACACAAAGCGCTGCTTTATATTTACAGATCTGGTACAAAGCACAGGAATAACAGACTATGAGAACGGCCATGGCAACCAGATAAGATACGAAGAGTTTCTAAATCCCGGTGGCCCAATGGATAATGATGCTGGAGGCATATTCATTCTGTAATTTGTATTCAAAGCCTGAATGTTACACTGAGACCATTTCTTGCACCTGGAATTCAGAACAGACCCATTAAAAGATACAGTTGGAAATTAACAGATATTAAGGGATAAGGGATCACATCTATGTGAGATGAGTCAATTCAAGGTTTAATCTTCTCCAAATAATATACAGCAATCTGTAAGAGGAAGAGAAAATTTTGCAGGTGAATTAGGAAAGATTTGCCTTTTCTTATGACACAGGAATTAGTAGGAAAGACAAAATTAGTTATCAAAATAATTGATGGGAAGAACATCTGTGCACAATGTATAATCAAATTTTGCACCTCCTTGCCACAGGATGTTTTGGCATCACAAATAAAAATAGGCTGAAGAAGTAATTAGACAGAATCAAGGAATAAAGGCCTCTCATGGGCTATTAAGCTCTGGGAAGCAGGAGCAGCCACCAGAAATCCCTAAACTAGTGACTGTCAGTAGAGCAAGGAGAGAGCTGGGGAAGGAGCATGCTATGCTCATCCTGCTCCTTATGCTCTTCTCCTACAAATCTTTTATCGCTCAGCCTCAGAGACAGGATGCTGAGCTAAACAAGCTTTTGCTGTGACCCTGTGTGGCTATCCTCATGAATTATACAAGACCAAATCCCATACACGCTATGGATGCAGTTCACATCCATGCAGAGCACTGGCTTCTGGCCTTGCAAATTCTACTGAATATTTACAGTGAGAATTTAAGGAGAACCTAAGCAGCTGCATTCACATGATCCCATTTCACCCCACCTGGAATTACATGCTGCTGCTGCTTCTGTGAGTGTTCTTTGGCTTGGGTGTAATTTGATATGCAATTAGTCAAACATCCTCTCCTGCGATATCTGTCCTGTTGTGAACAATTAGCATTGCATAAGGGAATACGTTCTGAGGCTCAAATCTTGAGGATTGCTGTCAATTTGCGTTGACAGCATGCTTATAAGAATGGAGCAGACAGCTCCAGCTGGAATTGAGTGGTAGCAGCTACAGAGGCAGCCGCACACCAGCCCACGGATCATCTATTTCTTGCTCACATTCTTGGCTTTGCCTGCTTAAATTATCCTTTTGTTTTTATGTAATTTTTATCTAAGTAATTGAATATGCTTAAATGTCCAGAAATACACTTACCAATATTTCAGATGTGGGTCAAGCTTGCAATAACATGTGGGTCACAGGAAAGAAAAGCTTCAGGACAGTTTCTCCTTGTCAGAGGACAGAGGGGCAGTTGGTGGAAGGCTGAACTGCGTTGTTCCCTTGGTGGCTTGATGGTCTGAGAGCAAGTTGCCTGGAAGAGGGGCAACTTGTATCGCCTTCATTTTGTGTCTGGCAGTGGTTCTCATGGTGGTGAGTTTTTTTTCTCCCCATGAAATCTGCTCATGAGTAGCTGGGTATCTTACAAGCACTTGCAGAAATTATTTCTTAAAAATATGCAAAAAACTCTCCTAAATTGGCCCTCAACCAGAATTGTAAGCTCTGAGGGAGAGCAGGAAGAGGTCCTTGTTTTGGTTCTTGGAGCTCATGTGTTGGAAATGCTATCAGAGCTATCAGATGCTGTCTTTTCTAAGCTTTGTAAAGCCATTTAGCTGTGTTCTGGAAGTAATTGGCTTTTAGTACTCCAGCTAATCAGATCCCTTCTTGGTTTACTCTGAGCTAATTAACTCTCATCGTTTCAAATTATTCCCAGTGCAGCTGATCACCTAAAGACCTCTAGTCTCTGTGCAGCAGCTGCTGTCCATTGCTGATAACCTGAGACATCCTCCTTCACAAGTTCTGAAACAGAACTAGAGCAAAGAGCTGAGCAGTGCCAGAGTCCTGCACTAAATAGCAGTCTTTTCTGTAGCTGCAAATTTTTGCTCTCTGGGGAACACTGCCTACTACTCTGGATGATGTTTTTCTATTATACAGGCTGCAAAATGTTACCAGGAAACAAGACTCCA
Source organism: Oreortyx pictus (assembly GCA_036925125.1). NCBI lineage: Eukaryota > Metazoa > Chordata > Aves > Galliformes > Odontophoridae > Oreortyx > Oreortyx pictus. The sequence continues at coordinate 16,982,662 of JAUPFR010000002.1, forward strand.
TGCAAGACAGCTTAGCTTGATCAAATGTCTTTGGCCTTCAGTGGTTGATGATCTCTGTGGTACAAGACTACAGCATTACATAGGGTGCAGAATGCAACTGCTGGGTTATACACTGTGCTTTTCTGTGCCTCTTAGGCAGTGGTTCTAATGCAAGGAATGGTTGAAGTAATTGAGGATGTAAGAAGAAATCAAAGTCAGAGAACAATTTTAAAGCACAGGAACTGTTGTTTCCAATACCTCTGTAAATGTAAGGCATTGGAGAACACCAGCTATTTAGTGCTAATAGATACGATGAAGTGGGCTGTTCTTCAGAAAAGTGAGTTACAGCCAGCTCATGAGTTTGGATTAAGTGTGATTATGAATACCACCCCAGCAGTCACATATTTCCAGTGTCAGTTGTGAATGTGTTTGATTCCTGAAAACACACAAGAGAGTTATAGAGAAGCTAAAGAAGTTGATTTGTCTGAAAAGCTTACCTGTTTTTGTTCTCCCTGATCCTAAAATAAAGGCTGTAATGTGCTGGTGTTATTACTTCAATTCCAAGCCTGATGCTCAGCATTGTATGAGGAAATACTGTCCTGAAGTCTTCTCTTTGTCTCCATTCAGGAGATTTTTTTTCTCCGTTCAGCTGGTTGCAGAGAATCCCTTGTTATCTTTTTGTGTTACACTTGCATGTTGTTTACATGTCAACCATAAAGGTTGACGTTATAGTCTCCAGCACTGGAGTCAATTTTTTAGTGTCAGGGACTGAACAGACTGAACTTCTAGGAAAATATCCCTTCTCTGCAAACCATCCCAAACTTAGATCTAAACAGCTGCTGCAATCAGAAGAGTCTGAAATTTGTCTCTGGATCTGAGTGTTGCAGCATGGCCTGCAAATCTGTCCATTATTAACCTTCCAGATGGCAAGCTGAGGAGACATACTTCTAGAGATGGGTGTATAGTGAAATTTTAATTAATAGTCACTGACCTTTAAGAGCTAAGCAAGGCAATCTACGTACTGTGCCAGGCACCACAAATGTCCTAGGAAACTGAAGATGCTAGCTGGAGTGTTGGAAAATACCTCTGTTTTTTTCCAGAGATAGGACACTTTTTCTAATTTTTCTAATGAGACTACAGCTGTCTACCTCAGATTTTAAATGCTGTTTATCTACTTTTCTCTTTGATATCCTAGCACCTTCTTGCAGGTCATGTCATGATGCTTGGATGACTTTCAAGTCTGGATTGATCGGAGTCTCCAAAGATGTCCTTGAGATTTACTTGTCCCATGGCATGCATGGTAAGTTAATCAACTAATTAAGGTTAAACAGAAATGTGAGGTGATAGTTAACTGGGAGGAAGTTTTTAATTGTATGTTTTTCTTTTCTTGTTCACATCTTTCTGTTTTGTGTAACCTAAATTACAAGTCATGAAAGTTAGTATTCTTCACTGAGCTTCATTGTCAGGCTCTAAGTTCATTAAGATGAACTTGCTAACACTACTGATTCCATATATCTGTGAGTCTTGGCTATGAGTGAAAGAATACTCTGACCTACTGTTAGTAAGTAACACCTTCAGCTCTTCTCCTGAATGTATTTATATTGTTTTGTCAATTTCACTTGTCACTACAAGCTTCCTATGTGTCCAAGTAAAGAGCTTTTCTTGGCTACTTCTTGAGTCAGACTTCCAGTGAACCCCTGGGATTTCTGTGATAGATAAATGTTTTGCCTCAGGGTCTTTGTTTGGAGAAAATTGGCATTTTCCTCATGTTAGATATGGCCAGAGTATGTCTGTATACATCGCCATGCTATCTGGATGAGTGATGCGGCCCAAGACTCTCACCTTTGGAAACAGCTGCATGCCCTCTTGAGCAGGCCAATGTAATAAATACTTCAGAGTTTGCTTTATTTTGGTCTTTTCCCAGAGCTGAATGAAAGCTGCCACTTACTACACATCTTCCAGGTGTGCTGACCACAGGTTTTCTGAGGCCAGTGATTCTTTTAAGAGTTTTGCTTATAGAAGCATGCATACCACAAGGAGGCCATAGGGATTACATCAGTCCTTCTGTAAGCACTGGTTTGAGTGCTAGGGCTGTTGATCAGTGTTGGAAAGAGAATTTCTGTGGTTGAGCCTGATCCTACCTTTTGATTTCCCCCCCCCCCGACTCCCCCCAAGAAGCAGTGAATACTTTAAAGTATTCGGCTCATGCTGTACTGCTCCATTGGTATAATTTGCATTGTACATTAACTACATAGTCCTTGAAGATGCAGCCCCACTAATTTGGTAGTTTGTAGTACACACTTCAACATAGATGCAAATTTCACAGATAAAATAGGTGTAATTTGCACAGTGCCTTGACATAAAATGGATACCTGTTCCAATTACATTCAGCCTATTAGATAAAATGGCTGGGGGCAAAGTCAGGATCATTACCTGAGCTCTAGACCAGTAACTAGCTAGAAGGATCTGAATGGAGACTTCCACAGTCATTTAGTCTCACCCACCAACCTTCTCCAAGAGAAACCTGATCTATGGTGAGGACCAGGGGATAATTAGATTTCCACCCCCACAACTTCTGAATCGTTATGACTCAGCATGGCCAGTTCAGCTGAACTGAGTTATCCTGCTGTTTAGGGATTCAACTAAAGAAAACTCATTATATAAATGCAAAGTAAAATGCATTATCAATTGATACAGCAGCCTTTTCCACAACAGAAAGGAATTAATAATTCCTAGCTCATCCAATTGTCTTTGTACTTAAAAGGCTGCAACAAAAAATGCTCCTGTTATAGAAACAAATTCATTTAGCTGTACCAGTGTGGAATTGCCTGTTTGCTCTATTCAAACATAAAAGTCTTGTTCTGTGCCATAAAATTCAGTCATACAGTTTTTGAAAGGAAATAAATGGTCTGACTACTGAGCTATTAAAATCCTCTGTTGCAACGCAGAAAAACAATCCCATACAAGCTGAGTATCTTCATAACAGTGGGAACTGTGGTACTCCACAAGAACCTGGAGACTTACCTCCAAATCTGGATAAGTTGCACAGCAATAAAGGAAAGAGTCCTAGATCTCATCATTAGGGAGAATATGTTCTATGTTATTTACTGCGGACAAAATAGTAAATATGCATTGTGGGGGAAGTTAACATTTTTCAACATAACAGGTGATCCTGTATGTCTTTAAATTTTGGTTATTCTGTCTGTATAGAAAATATCTTACTGCTTTCAAGCTCAACTAGATGAGACCATTGAGATTTATATGAAGTAATCTTTTTACTGTTTGTGTTGGGGTTCACATTAGAATGCGGGAATATTGGGAAGTGCTCTCAGAAGTTATTTGTAGAAGAGTTAGTGAACTGTAGATGTATAATGGCATGTTTTTGTGGGTGTGAGTTACAATTTCTATTTTATGAGTATTCTGCTTTGGGCATTTTAGTACCGCTGGACACGACAGCTTACAAGGTTTTAAATTCCCATTTAAGTTAAATATAAGCTTCCCTTTTTTGAGCTTTGGGGCTTAGGTGTTTTTGTTTGTTTTTTTTTTTTTTGTGTGTGTGTGTGTGTGTGTGTATGTGTTTGTTGTTGAGTTAGTTTGTTGGTTGTTTTGTGTTATTACTTACATTAGTCTGTGTAGACAATATAGAGAATCAGCAGCTTCCCAGCTATTCTCTCACAATGAATGCAATTCAGACTACTTACTAGGGGAAGACATACCCAATTTGCTGAGATTGATTGGATTCTCCAGTGACTGTACACTCAAAGAAAACATAAACCCAAGTATTTGTGCTAAAGGGTACAGTTTTATAGTTTTTGAGTGTTCATTATCAGGTTTACCACTCTATATACGATTGTTAGTTCATTTTTCTGGGAGATTAGAGTGCTTTCAGATTTATTTCAAGACTTCTTACTTGTACGGAAGATGGATGTAACAAGCTGATGTACGAACTGGAATCTTTAAGGCATTGTTTCCATCAGAAACCACTTGATCTTTCCATGAAAATAAGCACATAACTGTTTCTCCCACAGCTTTCTGATCCATCAGTCAAACTTTATAAAGAGCAAGACATTTCTACAAGGCATAAACACTATTATGTGATTTGATTTTAATGGATTTTGTCCTTCAGTTTGAATGGGATTGCAGATTGTCTCCCACAAATTCTGTACAGTGGACAAGTATTTCTTCCGTTACTCACAGAATTTTTTTTACTGGTGGCTATGCAGAGTCTTTAACCTTCCAATTCATAAATTTACTGTGTTTCTAAGACTGATTCTCTGAGGAGTCAGCAGACTTTTGGAATTACTCAGTACCCTTAGTGCCAGTGTTCCACTGTCTTCTTGCTTTTCTCTTCAAAGCTGGGGTCTTCCCTCAAATCCTTTGGCAGATTAATTCACTCTCACAGAAAAGTGATAGAAATCAATTACTATAGTCACTGATAAACAAAGCAAACTTTTCTGTTTAAGCTAATGGAATGGTTTAAAGTAGAAGAGGGGAGATTTAGATTAGATGTTAGGTAGAAATTTTTTTCTCAGAGTGAGATGCTGTATATGCACCATCCCTGGAGATGTTCGAGGCCAGGCTGGATGGGGCCCTGGACAGCCTGATCTAGTGCTTGATTAAGTGGTTGGCACCCCTGTCCCCAGCAGGGATTTGGAACTGGATGATCTTTAAGGTCCCTTCCAACCCAGGCCATTCTATGAAGTACAAAGTTGCTTACTTCTGATCTTTTGTCTAAATAGAAAAACAGAGCCACTCTGCCAGAGATAAAATTACTTCAATGGAAAACTAGCACTAAACCATCACTATTCTTTATAATTATTTTCTTTCACAAAAAGATTTTTCTCTACAATACACAACTTCAGTTTTAGGCTGCTCAAATAAAGTACTTCAGCATAAATGAAAATAAAATGAGGTTTCCACTATGCAAACCTGACTTCTATTATCTCACAGATCAACTTTCCCAGAATTACTGTTAGACGTTAAATTCCTCAACAGCTTTTAACAGTGTACTACAAGTGTGACAGTGATGAGATAAGAGGCAGATACGGGTGACAGTCAAAGAACTAAATCTTTTCTAATCTTCTTGAGTGTAAATCCACTCACTTCAGCTGTGTAACTCTTGAGAGTGATTCTAGTGTAAGAAAACAGACTGGAGATGCATTGACTCTTTTTTTTTGTTGTCTTCTTTTTCTTTACATTTTTACCTGGTAGTTACAGCACTGTACAGATAAGGTGAAACTGTATACCTCAGCTAGGACTTTGCTCTTTGAAATACTGGTATTTGTGATCAGACATAAGAGGTATAATCATCAGCAGGACTTGTGTGGGTACGAATGGAAGAGCCTAAAGATTTCAGCAACAATCCTTTTACTAATGAGAATAAAGGTAAATCCTCATGAATTTCAAAAGACCTGTGATCTAAGACTCCAGCAGGCAAGTAAAACTGTCATGGCTTACCTGCCCTTACTTGGATAACACTGAGAATCATAGAATGATTTGGGTTGGAAGGTACCATAAGGACCATCTAGTCCAACCCCTCTGCCCTGAGAAGGGACTTTTCCTGCTAGACCAGGTTGGCTAAAGCACCATCCAATCTGGCCTTGAGTACTTCCAGGGATGGGGCATCCACAGCTTCTCTGGGCAACCTTCTTTCAATTTAAAACTGTTACTCTGTCCTGTGACTGCACTCTCTGATGAAGAGTCCCTCCCCATCTTTCCTGTAGGCTCCGATTAGGTACTACAGTGCCACTCCAGTACTCCATAAGGCCTCCTTGGAGCCTTTTCTCTGAACAAAAGCAACTCTCTCAGCCTGTCTTGTGGTCCTCCCCTTGACTGACTCTAACTGGTCTGTGTTCTTCTTGCCCTAGGGGCCACCAATCTGGACAGAGTACTCTAGAATAAACAAACTTCTGTAGGACAGGAAAGTCTCTCTCTAGCAGGACAGTTAACCTGCTGTTTCTTCTTCCTTGCATGCTGTTTTTACACTTAGAACAGATAAATAATGAAAAATCATGTTGTAATTCCTTCTGCCTACTAACTTCTGAGTATATTGACCAATTTAATATGCAACATGGAAAAAGAAATGGAATTGACAAAGATAGTGACATTTGTGTTTTTCTGTGTGGAAATCTGAGTCTGGACAAGGAATAAAGGTCCTGAATCTACAGTAATGTAAAGCAGCAGGCGAGCAGAACCACGTAACAGGTTTTGTGGAGCACTAGTGGCTATGGCTGGGATGTTTGCCCTAGCGCAGCCAAGACTGCCAAAAGAGGTGCCTGGGATGGCAAGGGGGGCTGAGGGACAAAGATACAGCATCAGCTGCATGTCTTGTGGAACAACTCATCAATCCATCATCATCGGTGTTTGGGACATACTCTGAGCACCCCATAAATTGTTATGACTAAAATTGCTCTAGTCAGCATGGCAGCATGTTAGCATTAAATCATCACTGTATATAATACAGAAGGTAAAAACTCTAAATCTTTTAAAAGGTTTGTTCTTTTGACTAGTAATTTAACAGTCTTGTAAGAAGCTGAGATATAAGAGCTTTCTGGTAGAGAAACAAAAGAGAGGCAAAGAAAAAAGTGTCATATACTTTTCTGAGTCTACAGTAGCTTCTAATTGCATTTCTAATGAATTATCAACATTGAAATGACTTATTTCTTTCTTTAAGCTAACCTTGGCCCCGACACTGTGATGAATCCTGTACAGAGCTCTGCTCCCTGTCACGTACTCCTTTTGGATATGCAGGCTTTTTTTCTTAAGATATATATATATATATATAAAAAATCAAGATTTTTGTGTGATGTACATACTTTGTTGCGCTTGCTTTCCATGTTCTGGATGTACTCATAGACATGACTGTGATCATCAGTACTTGCAAGTAACTTTTTTTCAGTGTTCCCTTACATTTCTCTTGGGTTCCAGCTAGTTTGGGTTTCTCACTGGTGCTGCAGATCATATCCTAGAAACTTGACCCAAATCTCAAAGAAATAAGAATGTTTCTTGGGCCTTGAGTAACTGATAGAATGGTCTGTTGGCTTACTTCGGCACAGCTCTGCTCCTCCTGGCTCAGGTGGCTTTCAGTTTTGCTTTTCCTATGCTGATATTTTTCCTCAGGGGATTCAGTAAGTGTTGCCTAGAAACACCTGTGTCTCAGAGACAACAGAAGCACAGAAAAATAGCCACAGAATCAGGTATGCGCAAGAAGCCCATCTGTTCCCAGCAAGCTGAATTTGAGGAGGTAATGACATAAATATATTTATACTAATCAAAATGCTCTTCGATTATTTTTCTCCTCAAAGCCTTTTAACAGCAGCTCGCATCGCCCACGAATTTACTAGTGAACCTTACAAATTTAATAAGTGCCGGTGCATTAGTATAATATTCTGCAAGCTTCTGAATTGGTATAAGTAAAAGTTTTAATTACTGAAATTATGCAGTTGTAGAAATAATTTAATGAAATTATTCTTCCCATTTGCATTCATGGGCTCCCTTTATTCAGGCATTGTGAAAAGTACTAAATTGCACTGAGCTGTGGTAGAATAACTCTCAGCGATGTAACTGCTGAAAGAGTGTGCACGCTAATAGCTTCAGCTCTGAGCAAAACCAAACTGCAGGGAAGTACTTTCAGCACATTGTAAGGAGGTTTAAATGTAGCATATAGCTTTTGAAGTTGTGATCTTTTTGTCTTCTTTTGACGGACCTATGACCTTGGCATAGAAAAATTATTTCTGTATGAAGCTAAGAGGGCCAGTTTTTGATTCTAGTAAAGTTCTTAGTGTAGCAGCTTTTGCATTCCCTCGTGCAGAATGTGTCCCATGCAGGTGAAGGTTTCTGGATGATGCCTTAATTGAAGTGCATTCTCTCTATTCTTAACTGATGTCTGCTTATTTCAAAACCAATTATTTTGTTATGTTTTCTTCTGTTAAAAAATATCTTTGCCTGAATGAGACTGTAAGCTCTTAGGGGCAAAGACCACACGTAATGAGATAATGATATTTGCTAAATAGTATATTAGGAGGGAAGTTTGTGATTGCAGTATTGGCTGAATGTTTGTGATTTATTTTCAGGTATAGATGAATTTTTACAGTTTATCCCACATTTGCAGTCATAAATAATCTTTGTTCTCAGATTCATAAATAAATCATCAGCTGAAATCCATCCTGCCACCCAAATGGTCTCAAATTATCTCTGACTCGACTGTGACAGATCAAACAAGAACTCCTTGATTCAAGTCATTTGCAACAAAATTTCACATACACAACTCCTCTCTTCTACATGAGCTTCGTGTATGTGGAAAAACTGCAACAACCTCTGAGGCTCTCACTTCAAAGGCACTTTTTCTAAAAGTGATAATGTGAACCCAGAACATCCATCCTACACCAAGTTGATTCTGAACCCTTCTATGACAAGGGAAGTTAATTGGACCAGAGGGCAGTGGTCAACCAGGGAATGGTATTTGCTACTTGCTGATATTCAAAATGAGCAAGAAGAAAACAGGCTTTAATACATCTCAGTAGTTCAGAAGAACTGGTTTCCTAAAGGGGAAGAAAATCCAGTGAGACTCGTAGTGAGAACAAAAGCATCATAAAGAGCAAATATGATTGAGAACTGTGAGCTCTTTCAAGCTGAGTTCAATAAATAGCCAAAAAGCTGTGATGCCATGATTCCAATACCATGAAAGATGACAGAGTTAGCTGAAAGGCCTTCTAGAACCTGTGAAAAAATGACAGCAGCAATTAGGAATAAGAGTTGATAGGTAATCAATTAAAAAGGATAACAGAACAGTCAATTATACAAGAGAATTTGTGAAGTGTGGAAAATGGAGAGCAGGGGAAAAAAGGCAATGAATTCTTTGATGGCTGCAAATAAGGCAGCTAGTGATTTTATTAGGAGCAAGGTGTGTACAGGACAGTGCTAACTCCCTAGAAAGATAGCGTTGGTGCTGGTGGTTGCCATCACCTGATATGGAGTAATCGCTTTGGAAAAGGTCAGGCCTACTCCAAGCTTCTCAACACTGAAAGCAAGCCTGAGATATTTTGCTCCAGAAGAAGAGGAAATGCCTTCCAAGAGAGGACTGTTCATTTGTCCCTGCTTTTCCCTTACTGCTGCTGGCCTCTGGTAGCTCAAGCAGGTCCAGATCACAGTTAAGAAAGTATTCTTCTAGGAGGAATCAGTATTTGTAAGTTGAAATTCAAATTGGGTAGCTGAGGATCTTATATCCATATGGAAAGTGATTAACTTGTTTGAACAAGCTGCTACAAGATAATGAGATAATGGGATGCACTTATTGAAACACAAGTGTAAACAAGCACCAGTACTCTTCAGCATACAGAACATACTGGGCTAAGTGAGAGAAGTGTAATGGTCAGTGACATTTAGAAGGTCTGATTAAATAAAGATAAATTTAATGTTATATTCTGAGAGCTATTCTGAGAGCCTATCTTCTCAAGCCAGTGCAATCATCACCACTATCCATGGCCCCAGCCATGCATACAATATCTGATGTTTTATGCACTAAAAATGCATTAACACTGGTACCCTGGAGAAGTAAGTTTGTATTTTGGTTTGTGCTCTGCACTTCGAAGAGAGCAATCACCTTGCATAAATTAACATTAATGCCTAATTAGAAAGAGGAGAAATGCCTTAAGATGGGACTAAACTTAATAAAAAGGAATAATTAATATTATGTCAATTAACCTGTTGATGAAGTCTAGACCTGGATGGATTCACTTTCCACTAGCAAGTATAAAGATCTGGATGCATTCTATAGGGATCCAAATACCTGAAAGCCATCAAACAGTCAGTTCAAGATAGTCCTGTTATTACTATGAATTTCAGGGTGCCTACAGCACATGAGAATGGTGATCGTGACTTTTCTAGCTAGCTTTAGATTTGTTATCAACTTACCTGATCATGCTGACAGATAGTAAGTTACAAAACACAGAGCCAAAAATGGAGAATGGATCACATGCAGAGAAAACCTGGATGAACCTGAGCTGTTGTCTGTACTGAGAGCCAAAAGAACGGCTGATACAGCCAGCGCAGCTGAGTGGCATTATGGCTATAGCTGCATTAAGCTATTTTTTGTGGCTACATGAAAAAGTAGAAAAATAAAAAAGGAAATTAGAGCTGGCAGCAGCTCATATCCAAAATCCTGCTTCTTTGAAGTCTCCTAATGTCAAGAACTACCCAGTACGTTTTTCTGTGAATAAATCAGTTCTTATCAGATTTGTATTTGACCACATGTTGTGTAGTTAAGTTAAACGCATGGCATTTGTTTAGGATAGAATCCAAAAACATCAACAATTTAGGAAAATGTTATATGCTGCTAGATAACTGACATTTTACTCTTTTCTGTTATCCTACTTTCAGGATAGTAAAGGTATCTGCAATTGAAGGGCTCTTAAAAAGCAGCCTTGGTCTTGCCAGAGCCTCTCAAAGAACAGGTCTGAATGCATCTGCTTTGTCTCTTTCCTCCCCTCCTCTCATGGGAACTCTTCTCCAGTCTCTCTTTCCTCTTTTCCTGTAGTCCTGCAGGAACACATAAAGCTACTCTTCATGGGAGGAAAAAGGTAGCGGACAATTTTCTACTTTCTTAGTGGTTAATCACATGCTTGAAGGCAAACACAGTGCACACAGGCTCTGTAGGCAGGAGATCCACACACCTGTATCCTGTTGGGCCATGCAGCTCATTCCTTTTGCACCTGTGTGAAAAGCTCACCTGGTCGGCTTGTGCTAGGGAAGGCACAAGTTTTTACTTCAGGGTGATGTGTACCGTTTGTGTTTAGAATGGTGTTGCAAATCAGATGCTGTGTTTTGCATTTGCTCTCCTCTTGTGTCATGGGATGAAAAGTGCTCATAATAGGTTTAAATTGTTTCAGATCCTGGAACTGCTTCTCTTCACATTCTTCTGGCGGAATTTACTGCCTAATGGAAAGCAAAGGCCAAGCACAGTCGCAGCAGTGGTGGTAAGTACAATTTGGCAGAAAAGAACCCAAGTCTTCGTGTGCTCATGAGCAAACCTTCCAGTAAATCCTGTGCAGTTCAGACATCCAGTTAGTCAGGTATCATTTATTTTTTTCTGTAATCTCTTCTAAACCATATTGATGGCAATAAAAATAAGTATAGTTCTATGTTAATTAAATTGTGGCTCTTGTTAAAGCGCTCTTTAGTTTAGAATTTTTCATTAGCTACATTAAAAAAAGTCAGAATGAAACAAAAGCATAGTGCAAGCTCTACCTTCCCTATTCTACCAGTTTTTCTAACAGTTAGTACTAATTGGTAAAACTACATTAGTTTTCTCATTAATAATGTTGGTGAATTGGCCCCAGACGTGGTTTATGGTTGTAAGTGATAGTTGCTCAGTGAAAGATAAAGATTTCTCCTTTCATATTACCTTTAACATCCAGGTGCCATCACCCAAGCAACAGTGACAAGGGAAAGCCTAGGTGTCAGCCCTGAGTGTTGGCAGGATCAGGTTTCAGCTATTTTAGGGCTGCTTTTCTTGAGCCACCATCGTTGTTGGTGGTTTAGAATTTATCAAAATAATTTTCTCCTCATCACATATCTGTTCTTGAAAGCACACTTATGAGGCAAGCTTCTCTTCAAAGCAATCACCTTCAAGCACTCTGTTTAGAATAATTACTTTCCTGCAATCCCTGCAATTACTGTAGGGACAGCAATCATCTTCTTCAGGAAGACACAGGTGAGAAAGATGGCTTTTCTAGACAAAGGATGAAGTGATGAGGTAAAGATCTCCAGTGCAAATCTACCCAGAGAGGTGTGGGGGAGCCTCTTGTTGACACAAACATGGCAATATTCTGAAAAGGAGGGTCTCCAGGTGTGCTGTGATAGGGACCAAAACACACTTGGAGATAAGTGGAAAATACTCAGGGACTCATTTGTTCATGAATATTAATGTAAAGACTTTAGCATTTTGTTGACAATAGTCTGGTATATTCACATGGGTTAATGATGCACACCTTTTTTTTTTTTAGTGAAATCTAGGCTCATTAATTCTTCTAAGTTAAAACAAAAATATAGCATACTCCACATATGAAGAAATTGTATGAAAGTTTTATCTGATTTACAGAGAAGATTTAAACTGAGCTGGTGAGGTCAGCAACGATTCACGTGTTTGTTTGAAAGTGTTTGAAAACTTGAGCCTGGTAAGAATACAAGAAATATTACATATCCCAGGTTATTATCTGCCACAACCGCATGACAAGAACCTTGTTAAATCTTAGCTCTTAATAGTGATGTGCCTTGCAAGGCATTCAGAATTCTTTTTAGCATGCCACTGTCACAATTCTCCTTATTTTTATCTGCAGAATTTTGTTTAACAATGTGATGTAAGTGGGCCAGGGGGCTGGGAAGCAATTGCTCTTTCCTGTGGCCCATGAAAAAGGAAGTTGGGCTGTGGCCAGGAGGTCTGGAGGACGTATGGCAACAATATGGACTCACAGCCTGGAGTGGTGTCCTGACTGCCAAAACTCAGTGCCAGTCACTGCCATTTTAGATTTTAAAATAATTCAATGCAGGCTTCTGAGTTTTTCCTCATGGACTGAGCACCCCTATACTCATTCAACTGCAAGTAACCTGCCTTGCTGTCTTTTTTGCTGTCTCACCCTGCCACAAATAAATTGTCCTATTCTTCTTAGGTTCAGTCATCACTGCATCCTCTTCATCCTTACTGGAATCCAGACAAAGAACCTACCCAACAGCTGTGTCACTGGGACAATTCCTTCTGACTTTGTTCATGATCAGGTAAAATCCAGCTTCATCCTCCATTATGTAACTTTTTGGGCTGTGTCTGCTAGGAAATTGAAGGTGCTCACAACACTCCTAGGCAATGGGTCCAACTGCCACAGGAGGGCTGTTGTCCATATCATTAACGTTCTTTACGTTCCAAAACTGAGAAGCTGTACGCAAGCTACCACCAGGAAATGATCTCTGGCCTACGGTATCTCCCAAATCAGGATTGGAAATGTTAGGTAGCTCAAGCTAATGCTGTCATAATAAGTTAATACAGAAGAAATGAGATTTAGTATCCTAGAACTGTCTGATGTAATAATATACGACTCATATAGTTGCAGTATGCACTGACAAAAGTTAGGAGGGAGTGGTTTGGAATCCTTCAGACCACAGAATTTCCCAGTTTTTCGATGAGAGCTCTGTGAAGTTATTCAACAAACACAGGCAGGACCACATTATTCTGAGCAGAGCCTGACCTAGTTTGCACACAGTTTGCTCTGCAGAAAGCCTGAGCTGGCTGGCACTCGAGTGCTCTGCTGGTGCCAGTCACACACGGCCCTGTGTGTGTTCCCTGGTTCTGGGCAGGCTCAGGCCTGCCAATTATGATCTTATATTATACCATAAGGCCAACTCGCCTATCTGTCATGATATAATGGCCTGTGAGCAGACTCTACGTGAAGTGCTGTGGAGTGGGATTGGTGTTTAGTTCTGTGCAGAGCTTCTGTTACTTGGCCTGGAGAGAGAGATCACTTCTGTGGTTGGATCTGTTAGGCTGCATGTTTTGATCCAGCAGAACCACACACTGAGATGACAGAGCTGACTGCAGAATCAGGGGTTAAGGAGGATCTACCAGCACAGATGTTATTTCACCCACTTCTTGTTCCTCTTCCAGTCTGAATCTCGGTACAGTGCCCCTGTTCATGCTGGAATCTTTGCATTTTAATCGGTGTGAAACAAGAGTGGTGCTACCTTGCTAAGGACATTACCTTCTGTTAGCTTTGATTTTTGAAGTCAAACCAGTGACGTAAAGAGAAGGATCTCCTATTACAGATAACAGAAATTGTGGTTTTATTGCTCAGTCCTGCCACCTGTAGTAGCGGACAGCTTACTGCCTCAGAAGCATCTCTGTCACATAATTGCACCTATGCCCCATTTGCTCAGCTTATGAGACCCGTCAGTAACCTCAATGGGGTGGCTGAGGGGGTGAACATCACCAGTCATGTTAGGGTAAGAAGGCTCTACAGCTTCCACATTTTCCTGTTTAAAAAGGGCAGCAAAGTGGTAAAACAGTCACTAGGCTGAAAACCGGCAAGATACTTTCCTTTTCTTAATGGAAGGAAGACCTGTTTCCCTGTGAGATGCCCATTCTCTCCAGGCGAAGAGTATAAACAGCTACACTTCTTACACTGCTCTTTGAACTGATGCACGATGCACTGGCTTGAGTTCAAATCCCTCTCAAATTGCTTTGAGCTTGGAGTGGCCAGCATCAGGTAGCTGAAACTCAAAAGGGACTCCAGCCCTATGCATGCTTGTAACGGCACGGAGGAGTTACACCAAAGCATCAGGGTGTGCTATTTTCACCATAGGGCTGTTGGTAGGAGCATGCACATCTGTGGATACGGCCTTGGTCTGGGAAGTTCTGTCGCTAGCGTGTTCTCTCTCGTTCTCGTTGTGACCTTTAAGCTGGTTTAAGCTGACTTCCATTCGGGCTAGAATTTCATTGGGATCTCGCGTGGCTCGCTCGCTGTCCCGTCCCTTCCCTGCCCAGAAAACGCCGCGGTTTCTCCCGGCGGGGAGCGGGGAAATGCCCCGAGTTGGGCACGCCGTAGGTGGCAGCAGGAAACAGCCACCGCCGCCGTAGCCATGAGACAGCGTTTGACTCACTGCTGCGTGGCAGCGCATTTCAGACCGACTCGATCCGCCCGGGTGCCGCTTCCTAACGACCGCCCGCTCCGCGACCCCCTCGGGCTCCGAGCCCCGCGGCAGCCATGCGTGTGCGCGGCGGCTGTGCCGCCCGGTCCCGCAGCGCCGGGCTCCCGGGGGCCGCGCAGGTGCGCGCTGCGTCTGCCCGCCGCCCCCCGCGCAGGTAGGGCAGAGCCGCGCGCGCGTGTGCCTGCGCGCGTCCGCGGGGCCGCCCGCCTGCGTGCCGCCGAGCCGCAGCGGCGGAGGGGCCCCGGGGGGCGGCGCGGGGCCGCTGACGGCGCCGCGGGGAGCGGAGGCGGCGGCGGGGGCGCCCCGCGGAGCCGGCGCGCAGCCCCGGGCAGCGGCGAGGCGGCGGCGCGGCGCGGCTCTCTCGTTGCAGGCGGCGGCGGCGGCGGCGGCGCCCCGGATGCCCGCGGCGGGCAGAAGATGTGTCATGGCAAGCAGGCGAGCGGCGGCGGTGCCCTCCCGGCGGCGAGGCGGCGGGCGCTGGCCGCCGCGCTCTGGCTGCGGCTGGCGCTGAGCCTCGGCCCGGGGCCGGCGGCGGGCGGTGAGTGAGAGGCGGCGGCGGCCCCCGCTCTGCCCGGCAGCCGGGACGAGCGAGCCCCGGCCCCGGGGATGGGGGGGGGGGGGGGAGCGAGGAGCGGGGAAACTTCCTCCCCGGTGCGGCCCCGAGGGGAGCGGGGAATCCCCCCCCCACTCCGGGTCACCCCGCGTGCGTCCCCCGGGAGGAGGCAGCCTCAGCCGGGTCCCCGCTGGGGAGCGGAGCCGCGCGTGAGTACGGCGCGGTTTTAGTATGGTTTAGCACGATGATTTGAAATAGCCTTCCCCCAGCCCCGCTCGGACATCCCTCTGATCGCTCTCGGTGCCGGTCCCCAAGCGGAAACGTGGGATGGGAGAAGGTGATTTGGGTCTAAAAGGGGACGCTTGGAACGTCCTTCAGCGCTCTCCTCCTGGAGGAAGGACCGAGTCGCAGTTGGCCTTTTTCATTTTAATTACATTTTTATTCAATCGTTTTAAACTGTTGAGCCTCTGAGATATTTTGAGCAGGTACGTTTAATTACAAAATCGCTTGTAACCGATTCCATAATTAGACTTGGATTGCGGGAAAAGTCTTGAAGTAAACTGCTTTGCTGCAAAACGAACTTAGCTGCGATAACGAGAGCAGCTTCCCGTTTCCACTCCGGCATGGTGATATGTTTTTGTACTGGGGGAATAAGCCAGCTCGTGATTGAATCGTGTCACTAATGGCAGGCAGAGTTTGATACAAAAATTGAATGGGGTTCTTCTCATGCCAGAGACTCATGCCAAAATACTTTGAGTGCCTGAGCCCCAGCAGCTCCATCCTGAAACGTTTTCTGCCACTGCCCACAGAACTGCCAAAATACGGCTGATGAGGACCTTGGGAAGTCGCCCTATCCATCCTCCTCCTGATGCGATTCGGTCGTAATTTTCTCTCAGGACTGTAATGCCATTTTCCAGTAGAAATCCCGTGACTGCAAATGTGATTCCAGCTAAACAAGCTTTTAAACTGTTGCAGTCTCTGAGAATCCCTCTTTAGAAATCGGTGGCATTTTCTGCTCCCGTGTTTCCCGTGGTTTCCCGGCCAGCTCTCCTTTCAGTGTGGTGATGCCATTCTCGTGCATTCCTCACAGTTGCAATTGGGTGAGCTCCTGTTTTTCCCTGACTTGCTTTTTATGGCTTCATTCATAAACCAGAGAGTGGCCCAAGGACCCCGTTTTCCCCAGAGCCGTGCGCGTACCGCAGTTTGCTTGTCGGCATTTAGTTGGCTGAGCAGTGCAAGAGGTTCCTCAAGATGCAGTTTATGTCTCCCTTGGATGTAGTAGTGTTCATCACAGCCTGCTATAAATTCTTCTGTGCTGCTGATTGTTATTAACACTGCTGCCGTTCACCTTGGGGCAATGGCTGATTCTGTATCAAATTACATTTGTAAGGCATTTTAGCATCTTTCGAGGCAAAAATCTTGCCCAGAATCTAGGGAAAGTTTATACACTGAATGCTTGTGCATGGCTAAAATAATCAGTCGGAAAGATACATTGCTCCTCCTAAGTTATTACTGCTGTTATTTTGCAGTGCGGTTGTACTGGGAAGTTATGCACAATATAAATACCTGTAAGTGCACAGATCTTTCATGTAGTAGAATATCTGATGGTCAGTGATTTTTCACCCTGAATCATCTGAGTGGTAAAAGAATGACCTCAGTAATTAGATCAGAGAACTGCACGTTAGGATTCCTCCTGTTTTATGCTCTGTTCCACCTGTGAGCGAGCTTGCTTTGCTCACACAGCTCCCTGTGAAGGCTCAGCTCTGGCTCCTCCATCTGCGACCCAGAGTTTGAGAACTTCCAAGCATGCACTGTCACCAACCCAAACTGTGGCTTCTTTGGACCTTTGCATCTGTTGTTTCTTCAGGACTTGTGTTCAGTGGGTTTGCGTATCAAGATAGAAGGCGCACGGCATGACCGACTGCTTTGGAAAATGTAACCCCAATTTCTTTTTATCTTCTCATTATCTCTTAAATAAGGATAATCATACTTCTCTCAGAGATTTGAAAAGAGCTCCAATGACATTTAATGAAAATACAATGGAGGTAGAAAGAATTTGTTTCAAAAGCTTTGGGAAAACAGCGTTGACAGTATGCTAAAATAAAAAGCATCTTGCATATTCATAATGAAAATGAATGGTTTGGATTTCTTTTCCTATAAATCCATTCACTGTTTACGTTTGGATCCCAGTTATAGCTTCCTCCCTTCTTTATCTGATAGGAGAATGTGGCTCCTGTAACAACGCTGTCATGACTTACATGACTCTGTCTATTTTCTGTCTGACTAAGCCCTATTGATTGTCGCGTTCTACCATTTCACCCCAAATCAATACTACTTATGACTCTTTTTTTCTCTTGTCAATAACCCTACAGAGAATAACTCTGTTTATTACATTCTGACTTTCTCCAAGAGGATCTACCAGAAAATTTGCTGTAGAAGTGAACTCAGATGAACAAACCTTTCAGGTGTCAGTACACCTGATTCCTCCCAGATGTATTTAAGTTTGCTGACACCGAGGATAAAGTAAATCTCTCATACTCCGGCTTGTGGCTTTCATCTCATCATCTTTGTTTATCTTGCTTTTTGCCATAATTCTGTAGTGAAGGAAAAAAGAAAGAAAAGAAGAAAGTAGGAACAGGTTGAGAGGGCTAGTAACTGTAGGCTTTATTTTCCTAGATTGGTGCTGTCCTGCAGTGCCGTTCCCCTGTGGGGCCCATGGGGATGATCAGGGCTGCATCGCCCAAGGGGCTGCACCTGCATCAGCATGTAGCAGACCTTGGGCTGTCACTGGGCCTTGTCTCAGGGCATGATAGTGCCCTTCTGGGCAGATGCTTGCTTGATCTCATTCTTAAAGCATCTCTGCCTCTCCTTGAAGTACTCTCCAGGGTACCCTTGCTGCCATTATGAAGAAATTAGGAAGAAGTTCTTAATTCAGGGGGCAGTGAGATGCTGGCACTACTGCTCAGAGAGCTGTGGTGCCTCATCCCAGGAGGTGCTCCAGGCCACGTTGGATAGGGCCCTGGCCAGACTGAGCTGGGGGGGGTGGGGGTGCAGCCCACAGCTGAGGGTTGGAACTGTGTGATCTTTATGGTCCCCTCCAACCCAAGCCATTCTGTGATCATGTGAAGCCACTGTTTTTTATCCAGCTTCTGGTTCCCTGTAGCTCCCATTCCTGCAGGGATGCACCTTGTTTCCATCCCAGACTGCTGCTTTTTGGGTGTCATAATCCACTTGCTGAGTTCCCCTGGATGCGTGCTCTGCAGGCAGCATCCCTTCACATCACTGTGTGCTTTTAAGATGGAAAGGCACGGCATCATGCGGGGCGGCAAATAAAGCCAATGTGTTGCATAGCCTTTAAACATTACATTTAATTCTGGTGATATAGTGCAGACTAGTGTGTTTTTTTTTTGTTTGTTTGTTTTCCCAGACCAAAGCTGAATTTTTATGGCCTTGGGGTTTTTATGCTTTGCCTTGAAGCCTTGGTTATGCTTGTCTTTGGGTGTAGTGGCTACTGTAACCAGATCTGTTAGCTTTCTAAGAGCACTATACTTGTTTCCTTGCGATAAGACACATTTTCTGTGTGAGAGTAATACAGACCCACGCTAGAGCTGACCTTTTGTCTACATGGAATTGTTTTCAGCAAGAGAAAGCAGCCAAAGATTCCTGTATCTGCTTTACATAAACTTTTGACATTATTTATATAAACTGTTTTCTGAAAAGTCAGAATGTTTCCTGATAAATTCTAAAAGTCTGTAATTAATGTGTTTTACTCGCTCCCTCTCATCATCTGCATCACCTGTCAAGCAAAATAGACATTTTAGCCTGGAACTGTCTGCACATTTTGCAAAATCACCAGACAGGTTGCAGTGTTGGTCTTAACCTCCAGCTCACTGGAGGCTCTGGATATTTTGCAAGGAACAGATTTCTCACATCCTCATGCAATCTCAGTTCTGGTCCTAGATCTGCCCCATGCAGCTCCCCATTCCTTCTCTGTGACTGAAGTTGACATTTCAGTTCCATTTTATGTCCATTTTATATTCAAGTGGCCAGGCTACTGACATCCAAGGATGAGAGCTCATCATCTGTTGTAGTGGCACATCCTCCCACCTGCAGCCTTGCAAGATGTGGGTATTAGCACCCTGCAGTATGGAGTTATATCCCTGATTTACCCTGGGATTTGAAGACCGAAGTTAGCTTCTCCATTTGCTTTCTTGCTTCCAGAATCACAATCTGCATTATGATGTCTGTATTATGGATGATTACAGCTTCAGAAAAATGAGTTATTTACTCTTAGTTTGATTTTCTCATCCATAAAGTAGATAAGTGATTTATTTCACAGACATGTTATGAGATGGTTGAAGAACCACATGAAGAAAATGTGGCAGGAGTGAGAAATATGAATTTTGACTAAGTATAAACTGAAGTTTACCATAGTGAATGGTTCTTTAGCACTTCTTATTTTTTGTCACATTGATTATTGATTAAATAGTTTTATATATATACGAAGATTAGGAAGAAGTTATCTTTGTTGTTGTTATATAGGCTTTTTGGGATTTATTTATTTTTATACAGTATGGATCATATACTCCAGTTTTTATCCAAGTACCTACTTCTGGTTGAAATTACTTATTTCTTGAGGAAGTATATTTTTCTTAAAAAGTAGAAAGCATTGCACTTGTGCTATACATTTCTATGAGGTTTTAGGAAGGAAAAAGATAATCAATCATTGCCCAAGTTCATATTTGCTATATGTGAGTGCCAATATGAAAGAAAAACTGAGCTGCATCAAGTGGTTAACATGAATTGGTCAGAAAATGAGCTTGAGGGATTAAGCGGTGTAGTGTGTACAATTTGATTCAGCAAGTGTAAAAATTAGCTTTGCTTATCTATTAAGGGGGCTGAAGGTATACGTGTCATGCCAAGTTCAGCAATTTAACTGTAAAGCAAACATCTCCTCACGTGGCTTTTCGTCTTCCTCTCAGCCACTTTCTTTGACTTGGCACAAGCGGAGCATAATGAAGTAAATTCCAAGTGATACATCTACTAGTTTTCATAGCAGAACCGTGCATCGTAGCAATTGTCAACATTCATATTTGCACCTTCTGACTGTCTTACACTCTCAGCATCTGGGTTGTGTGTGGGATTTGCCCAAATTGAGGTGCTCTTTTCTCTGTGTATTGAGGCCAGTGGAAGTGCTTGATGCCATCTGCACGTACTGAGCATCTGCTGGCACAACTTGTGCCTTCGTGCTCCCCATGGGTAGCCCTTGACTCACACAGCCTTTCAGCTGCTCAGATCAACTTCCAAACTGGGTAGTGCCCATACTGGGTTGATCTTCTGCTCACTGGAAAGATTCAGTGACTTAAAGACACGTTTCACGTAAGAAACAAATACTTCTATGGACTGAAAAGAGATCCTCCGGATCTTAGTTTAGCACTTTCTTTTATAAATAGAACTTGGGGAAATTATTAATCCACATTTGTATGGAACAGCCTTTATAGTAGGAATTTTTGGTTGTGACTCTTCTAACTGAAATTGCTTGTAAATTGCTACTTAAGCAGATCACAGAGGCTTTTTTTCCAGTGTGGTTTATTTGCCTTATTCCTTTATGTCTGAGTTAGCACAAGACATTTTTCCAGACCCTGAAAGAATCTCTTCCTGAATAATAATAATAAAAAATAATAAAAAACTGTAAGTTAGGGTTGAGCACTGAAAAATTGTATCATGCAGTTTCCCATAGGGAAAAGCACGCATTAATGGGAATTATATTTCTGCCTTGCTGGATCATGTGGTTCATGATGATAGTTTAGGTGGAAGGTCATTAGAAAAGCATTACATGTATGCTTTTAAAAATAGTTGTACCATACTTCTGCTGTTAGAGAGGAGAAGAGCACTGCGTGGCCACAAAGCTCTGTTTGCTTGTGAAAACATGAGTTATAATGTAGAGTACATAGAAGGATAAAGTAGATTCAGTGACTGATTCCTCGCTGACTGCAGTGAGGAATCTCTGACTGCAGGTGGTGAAGTTGTGTGAGATGTGGGAATGAGAAGCATGCCAGGGACAAGGGTGCAACAGAACTTCATGTAAAGTACAATTCTGTGCTCAGTAAAAATGTACAAAATCTTTAAAAATGTTGGGTGTGCTTGGAAACTGAAAAGAGGAGACAAGGCTTACAATGGACTGAAGAAGAAAATAGGTTAGGTTGCTAAGGATTAGATTGTTTGAAAGTTGGGTTATCAAGGGGATTGTGAGATGGTGTCCTAAAAATACACCTTTGTAGACTGACAAAATAAAAAAAGGAGAATACAATACAACCACGAATCCAGAGAATTGCTGTTGTGCTGGACTCTCAGTCCTGGAGAACAAACTAAAAGGAAGAGGTTAAAAGCACAAAGCCTTCAGATCTTTTTTGGTAATGTGGAATGCCAACACACACAGTTGTTGGTCTGCCAGAAGGCTGAAGAACACCACACAGGTTCAAGGAAAAAGCCCCTGTACATGCTGGGAGAGAGGAGAAGATGCCCAGAAGTAGAAGCCTGTAATGTAGGTGTTCTGTTCTCACTTCTGTCATTAGCATTTGTGAATGCACACAGTTTAAAAAAAAAAAAAAAAGGCACTAAAAAAAAGGCACTAAAAAGTCATTTCTGTGTTTCTGGAGGTGGGACAGTAAGTTACAGAGTTACAGAAATAGTACTGGAAAAGATCTCAGAAGTACTTGAGGCTCATCCTTCAGCCCCTGGATAGGACTCTTGGATGTATGTCAGTGAAGTAACTCAAGATTTTGTGTTGGAAACTCTGCAGTTTCCCTGATTATCTTTTCCAGTGCCTCACTTTCTTAATCACTAAGAGGATTTTTCTGATACCACCTTTTTTCTGATACCCCTTGCTGGCATGCCAGTGCTGCATCTCTGGCTGTCCTGAGTGCTGCTTCCCTTGATCAGGACTGAAAGAACCCTGACTACCTTACTCAGTGAAGTGTCTCTGAAAAACTAGCTGTTAGTGAACAGTCTGAGGGCTAAGGCTTAGTTCGTACCCTGTGTTCATACATTGCTGCTGATGCAGAAAGAGCTGACGTGGATCAGTCTAGATCAGATATCTTACCAGCAGCCATCAAAAAGGTCAGGTTTACCTTCCTAGTTTGGAAGGAGTTAAGGGCTTTCTGAAGCAACAACTGGAAAGAATCAGGAATAAATCTGGGGACCTCCTATAAACAATGACCGTTTAACGCAGTCTGTTATCTTTGGGGGTATTAGACCAATGATTTTACATGATCGCAGTGCAGACAGTGTGGTTAACCCTGCACTAAATTGCACCAGAGTGAATTTGCATTTTACTTCTGTAGGCTTGTGTGAATTTGTATGTACTGATAGTACAATGTTAGTAGAATAGATCCACGCAAAAGCAAATCAGTGGTTTCAGACTTCCATCTGTATTTGCAAATAAACAATTTTAATGAGAGGTTTAAGGATCAGCTACTTACAGCTGACCTGCTTCTGTGCCTAAGTTCCTTGTCCCAGAAAATGGGGAACTGGTGGTGGCTATCCAGGAAGATTGCATCCTTCAGCACTCTGGGAGGCACAGGCAGTGGTGGGTGGAGAATATTAGATGATGTATTGGAAATCATGTCTTTCTTAGGCTGAAAGATAAATCTGAGCCATTTAAAACAACACTCAGAGCTGAATTAATAAGAAAAGACTGTGATGGTGTGGGGATTGAAATTGAGAAGACTTCTTGCTTGAGGAAATTGGATCTTTTAGCTGTAAGAACATCACAGCGAGGAGTATGTCTTTCATCTGTTTCTAATACCATGTATAAGCCTACGTGCTATTACTGTGTTTGTGTAGTAATGATTTGTATTCTGAAAATCACGGGTACTTGTGAGGCAGAGACATTTTTCTGTATCACTCTACTTAGACAAACAGTTGACATTTTGAGAGATATTTTCTACACGTCATTTTACTCAGAGAAAACACAAATGATCCACTTAGAATTGAAAATAAATAATAAATAATTTGGTCTTTTGTAAATTGGACTTGTAAAGTAGCTTGATTGCAATTACTAGCTTAGCAGCAATCTTGAAGGAATTAAGATAAAATGGTGCTGTTATGAGTAGTGATAAAAAATGACAGTATTCCACTGTAGTGCGGCCTTCTGACAGTATTCAGATCCTATCCCAGTGTAGAACCCACGCTTTAAAACCCTTCCTTGCTCTGTATGATTCACATTCCAAAGACTGAGGTCTTTTCAGGCCTTAGCCTCTTCTCTTTTTGAAGAATCATTGCTCAGATGACAGAGTCCATCTTTCAGATGCAGTAGAGACGTTCCCTGCTTGTAGCCTGTTGTTTATCTGCTATGGATGCCCTCATCCAGCATGTGTATCTTAGAGACCAGTACAAGAGGGATGCTCTCTAGTACTTATTTTGTCAAGACCAAGGTGATTTGTAGAGGCTTGGATACCTAAGTCCAAAGTGAAAATCCCAGTGCAAGTGTTCACCAACCAAGATAAGCATATGTGAAGCCCAGCTCTGATTAACTTCTGATTAACTTCTTGAAATGGGGTCATCATGGGACAATCCAGTCTGCAAGTTGGCTGTAAAATGTATAGTGGAAGCAATCGCAGGAAAGGGCATGCAGGCTCACGGGATGACCTTGTTGTAGAAGAGGGGCACATAACTGTCTTTACATACAGCCATGCATTAATGCATTTGAGTGCGCCCACATTAATCTTATGTGCAGATGGCTAGGTAGATGCATGCATATATGTTGGAGATCAATAAGAATCTTAAAAAATAAAAATAAAAAGAATCAACAAACCAAACAGACCCAAACCCAGCAAAGAAACTGTAAAAACATATAATACTCTCATGGACAGTTATTTTGAGATTTTTATGCTGCTTCTTACAACAGGGTTTCTTTTCAAACTGCAAAATGGATGACTGTTGCCTTTAATGCTTCCCTTTAGGAGAAATGATGATATCGGATTCATGTGAGGGATGAAAAGCAGAATACCGTTGAGTGTGTTTAGATTCTATTTCATTTTTTATTTCATATATATATACAGTATCAGTAAAGAGGAGGACTTCATTTCTCAAATATATTCAATTTTAAAAATAAATCCATCAAATAAATTACATTCATTGTGAGGACATGGACTTTGTCAAAACCAGGATGAAAAATGTCTTTTTGCAGTGGCCTTGATGTGATGGGAGGTGTCTTTCTTGCATGCTACTGAAAGGAAAATTTTTCAGCTCTAGTTCTGCATGTGTAGAAGCTTTCTTGTTTTTTTTTTCCGACCAAGAAGACCTCTTCAACCTCCAGAGTCTTCGAAACCTTGTCCTTAGATCAAGTAGGTCTGTGCAGTTCAGAAAGCTAGTATATCTGCCAGGGCAAGTTTATCACTTGGAGAGAATCTTACTTGATAAAACAGGGTGAAAAATTATATGTAAAATGTTTCATTTTGTTTTTTTTTTTTTAGAATGTCAACATTATAAGATTATAAAAATATAGGGGAGCGTTCATGTAAAGGAGCTCAGAATTATGTCAGCTAAAAAGATTTCACTGCAGCACATTAGTACCTCAGGTGAATGATTCATTTCATTCACCTTCCTGACCTGTTTGAAACTGATTTGAAAGTGCAGACTTTCAGAGGAGACTGTTGTTTATATGATCTGAAGTCTGATAATTATTTCTTCCAAGAAAACAGTGTGAGAGCCTCAAATTGCAACTGTGTATTCACCTTGACACTTGATGCTTAAGGTCAATTTTTGACATAGTTGAATGGGTTTAATTCTTTGGTTGTTTTAATAGAGAAAAAAGTCCTTTGATACTGGATACACAGATATAGTTAGAGGAAAATCTTCTCTGTATGCTGATTTTTTTTTTCTTGTCTCTGCAGTCAGGTGATTCTGTTATCATAAAATCTACAGAACTAAAGCAGCACGAGGAGCTGCAGCAGTTTCAGGAGCCAACAAGAATGGCAGCGTACTGAGGTTATTAACATGATGCTGCTATTCGCTACCTTGAAAATAACATTTGCTGTTTTTTCCTCATCTGAACTCCTGTGGAAATAGGATGATATGGGGGTTTTCCTGTTTATCATGTTTCCATTTCTTCTGTGAATTTCTGTTTTCCCTCAGAAGCAGTCCTTCAGGCTCTGATCAGCCAGCATTACTGCTAGTACCGACAAGGGATCTTTGGCTCTTTGATTTTGTCCCTTATTCTTGACAGTTGAAGGGGTGGGGATGACTGGAGGTAGTATGAGATGAAGAGATCTGAACTTATGAAATTGTTCTAATTGTCCAGATGTGGCTTAGAAGCATCTGTCTGATGTAGATGGGCAGTTCTGCCAGCCCAACTGAGCGGTTAAGGTACTCCGCTTTCTGGTGTGCTCCTTGGGAGGCTGTCTGTCTTGGCAACACACTGAGTCTGTGTCCATGCTCCCATCTGATAAATTCTTTCTGTTGCTGGTCAGGTGGGTGAAATCTGCCCATCTGTCCTCTATGTTGCTTGATTTCATACTCTGAGTGGAACTAACTGTGAAATGGCCTCAAGCAGGGTGGAGGATGCTGACTCCTACCTCATCCAGCTCTTTGTATATACTGGTAAAAGGGATGCCTTAAAATCTGGCACTTCCTGTTGGTCCAGCTATCTCTCAGCACTGGGGCCAAGAATTCTTTCAGGCACTCCTGCCCAAGGCTTCTTCATTATGCTCAGCTGAAGAAGCAGGCTTCAGAAATTCTGTAGTACCTTCTCTACTATTTTTATAGGCTTGCAGCATCTGAAGACCACTCACTCTTGTCCTTTTCCCATAGAGCCTTGTCAGTCTGGAGTTATTTCTTCCCCTGACCCATTTTCAGAAGTACTTACCTGAAAATAAAATGAATGGTTGAATGGGTGCCTTTTCTTGGAGATTCTCTTGGAAGTTACAAGGCACTTTAAAAGTGTTTAATATGGTTCTTTTGTAACTTGACTCCCATGCAACCTTCTACAGATCATCTGAGCTGTCTGTCTAGATCAGCCAATAATCATTTTACTTGATCTCTTAAAAAAAAAAACAAAAAAAAAACCTGTCTGTAGTAAATGGGGGAAAAAGAGAGATCAAAGGTGTAGCTTCCCTTTCCTTCCCAGTGGTATTAGTAATTTCAGTCTTGACTACCATATTGGATTTGACTGTGTTAATTTTGTTTATTTCAGAAGTACACATTGAATTTTGAAACCTAGGAGCCCATGTACTGTGTGGTGATGTTCTTACTATCATTTCATGTGTGGCAGGAAGAGAATCATTCTGTACATGTAAGCCTAATGACCCGAATTTGTGAAGCTAAACAGCAACATTACTGCTGGCATGACTCACTATTATTTTTAGCTCTGAAGAGGAGGCAACAGTGCAAAGGTTCATCTTTCCATACCAGTGTGTCCTTTGTTGAACAGTCTGGTCTTACTGAGAGGTTTAACTATGGGTTTCTGTTTTCAGTCAGATTTGTGCAAGATGCTACACATCTCTTTGGTTACTTTTCATAGAAGCCTCGTTCCTTGCTTAGTGTTCCTAGGGATGGATGCTTTGAGACTTGAACTGTTGCTGGAAACAGTCAAAGTAGAAAAGGTAGCTGAATTTATTGCATGTAGAGGAGAACTCAAATCCTGAGCTGCTCTGAGGTATAGGGCAGACTACTGAGGTGCTGCTGCTTTTTGGATACTTGCTAATAGGATGACCAAAGCAAAAAGCTTCACTCAGATTACATGGGCTTTAGGTCTTAGATAGTAGCTCATCGTGGCTATGCAGCATATTTGATAAGGAGATTACTGCATGCACGTACATGAAAGTGAAGAAAAGATTTACTTTCCTTTTAAATCACAGTGGGAAGTGGCACATACAGAAACCTCTTAGTGGGAACAAAATAAAATAAAAAATCAAGAGCAATAAAAAACATCTTAACAATATTTAAATATAATTTGAATGATTTCTTAAGAAAGACCTACAGTGATGAATGCCAGTTGAGTGATACTCAAATGTTCTCCATAAGCAAGCCTCATTCTGCTACATGTGGGAGACTTATCTGAGCCAAAGAGGGCTCTGATAAAGGGTGGAGAATACAGAATACAGGGGAAGAATGTGCCTTGCATTATCAGAGGACTGCAAACTTAGATAAAGCAAGGCACAGACATTTTGTCAAAGAAGTAGGGTGTGTAAGTTTAAAGCTTGCTCTAGGCAGTTTTTACTCAGCCAGCACTTGGAGCAGCTGATAACCCAGAGTGGCACTGACCTTGGCAGATGCACAAGGGTAGGCTTTGCATGGAGATGGATTATTTCTTGATCAGTTGCTCAAGTACGAGTGGTACTGCCTGACTTTCCTTCAATATTGATTATGGATGTTTTATGCCAAAGCAAACACATTGATTGCAGATATTGGTATCAGATTCGGTCTCTGTGTATATCTGAGCTCTTCTGTCTCCATTCTGTGATATCCTGGGGCATGGTGATGCTGCTAAGCTTACGCTGCGCTTCAATCTCCATTTTTTTTTTTTTAACTCATTCCTCTTTAAAGCTGCAGTGCATAGAATAGGAGGCATGGTTTTGCTCAGTAACTACCATCAGGTTCTTTTGTCTGAGTATTGTTGGCTTTTTGCTTGTTGCATTCGTGCCTGGAGGATGTCTCGTGACCTTTGCCTGTGGACACCCAATTGCAATTGCAGAGATAGTTTTCAAGTATTGTAAGTGGCTGCTTCAAGGTTGTCAGTGTTTAGAGACACAGTGGAGGCAATTTAGCCACAACGACACTATTTTTAATCCTTCTTCTGTGTGCTGAATCACTGCACCTCTTGCTAAATATGTCAGGGTCTGTGGGTGTTGAATGCTGCTGGGATGCAAATCCTTTTTCTTGTCAGGAACTATCCAGGCTCAGAAAATAAAGTGCCACAATGAAACAGAGCTCATTTGTACCCTCCCCATGCAAACTGCAGCATTTTCTAGTTGCTGAATAGGGCAGCTCTAGAGTCACACCGTAATCCAAGCCCATGTCTGGAGGGTCATCAACTGTGATCCAGTGGGCAGAGCCTGCTGTCAACGCCAAAAGCCCCACAGACGTTCTCATTTTTATGAAAATTAAGATGCCAGAGGTACAAAAAAATGTATGCATTATCTGATACTTCAGGGAATCTGACAGCTGAAGTGTCCCTTTTACATCTTTTATTGGGTGACTTGCTGGGGTCAGAGTTATGTTTGCACATGCTGCCTTGCCCACCTGCTCTCCTTGCTTTCTCTGATCATCTGAGCAGTCAGGAAAGCAAAGCTCAGAGGACTTCTGCTCTCTCTGCTCTTCAGAGAAAAGAAATTGTGTCAGCTGCAATACTCCACTTGGACACAAAAACCTGAGCTGGCAGGAAAAAGCAGATAGCATTACTGGTGCGTAAGGCTGGTTGCAGAAAGACTCCTGGATTTTAATAGTGGTCATTGAGTTAGGGTCAGACTGTAAAGATTTTGGACAGCTGCATTTTTTTGCTTGCTTGTTTCTGTATTAGACATTTGCATAGGGGATGTAATACTGTGATGAGAAATGGCCTCATTTATAGGATTTTCTTTAACAGCATGGCCTCTAAGGCACTATCACACTGTGAGACTCAAGCTCCTTGTGAGCTCAATCTCTGTTGACAGCTCATAATCGATTTCATTTTGCAGATAGGGACAGGTTTCCTTACTGTACCTCAACCTGTCTACTGATGACTTGCCCACAGAACTAGCCACTAACAAACCAAAATGTTAGTATGGATGAGGGCTCACACATATGCATTTACACATATGTGAACTCCCACTGCTTACTCAATTGCTTGAGCAGAAAATATACATGATTATCTTGCTCTTTATACATGTGTAATACAGAATGCAAAGTTATGCAGCCAGAAATAGGAGCTGGAGTTTGAGAAGTTCACTTGTAATAAAATCCGAAATGAATATCAAATTGGTGTATATTTAAAAGAAGGCGGAGTGCCACCAGGATATGTATATGTTCAACCATCCCTTCAGCAGGTCACCACTTGTTAGCTCCAAACCTACAGCTGCTTTCCTCTGAATGCTTTCTTTTACTGTACTGTCATGGGATACCTATCTGTCCCATAGCCCCAAGTCTCTGACAACAGTTACCAGTAATTATTGTCAGTTTTGAATGGAAAGCCAGGACCAAATGGGCCAAGAGACTGAGCTGCTCTCCTGTCCCTGATAGTTTTACGCTGACAGCCAGTTGTCACACAGGACTGCCGCTGAGGCCCCTCCTATGTAATTTCTGAATGTAAAGACTGCAAAAGTTATGATCTTGGCTGCATCAAAAGCAAAATGTCACAACTGAGTAAACAGAAGAACTCAATTTTCAGTTCTTTCTTTTGGCTATATACTTCCAGCTACTTGATACTGACATTGAAAATATTTTAAAATATATAATCTAGTACATTATTCAGGTTTCTTTGCCTCAGTGCCAGCTTTAGTAATTGGAGAAGACTGATGTCTAACATGAGAAAATTTCTTCTGCCGTACGTCATATTGCAATTTATAAAACTGAGCAGAGGAGACTCTTGGTCTCTCTGAAAGCTACACCACGTTTGCTGTTTCTTTGGAAACTGATGACTTGGGTTTGTTTTAGGTCCCAGAAGCATTAATTTTCCCATTCAATGTAAAATGTTTGCCGAAGGCTGAGCCCTAACAGATGAGGTGGCATCCTGTGATCATCAAATCATTAAGGTTGGAAAAGACTTCTCAGATCATCTAGTCCAACTATCCACCTACCAAATGTTATTAACATAAAAAGAAGTGCTGAAGACCACAGGTTTAACCAAAGGACTTCATTTTCACAGACGGTCTCCCTAAATTTCTAGTAAACATAGATGAAATCTGTGATTTCACACCATGTTAGAAAACTGGATCTGACCCCAGAACAACTTACGGCACCATTAGTGGGGATTGACTTCTGGCCACTGTACTGAAAAATCTTTGCCAACTTATCATCTGTTCGATGTTCTGCAAAGACAGGAAATATTAATTACAGAATATTCTGACAGCTCTGGATTTGTAACACAGCTGAATGGGGCCCATTATATTTACAAAACTGATGTTGATCAGAGTAGCATTTCTGAACCATTCGCCTCTGAATAAGAGTATTAGACAAAAAGCGTGCATTTTAAAAATACGTTCAGTACAAATTTGCATGAAAATAGTACTGTTGCTGAAGAGTGTATTATAAAGTGCTACATAAATAATCGACTTCTAAACAGACTCCAAATATCTATTTATGCAACACAGCAGCTATAAAAAATTAGTTCGTGTTTTAAGACTGACAGTAGCTTACTGTGTTTAGCATCTTTGGTGTGTATGGCAGAATGCTTTTTCCTTAACAACATATTTAAAAAAAAAACAACAAAAGTGAAGTAAATACCATGACATACTGTGCACACACACTGTATTTAAAGTTCAACTTCCATAATGAGTCAACTACAACTAGAGAATTACTAAATATGACAGTTTGTCTGTAAATGTTCTCCTATGCCTGTATATTTTACAAGTTATTTATCAATAGATAATGCCATATGTGCTACAAGGTGGGTGAGCCAAGGCAAATAGGTTTCTAAATAGATGAATATGCATGGCTTTACCTCTTGTTAGGTCATTAATGGATCATGCTCCAAATGTTGAGTTTAACAGCCAAATTGCCGTTGTTTAGTAGTTGGTTAAATAGTGTTGCTCCAGGTTTAGGCTTGCGGGGTTTCTGTGCAACATATCTGTGGAATGGAGTGAAATATTGTATTCTACCTGCTTGTTCTTCAGTTCTTCATGCCAATGTATACTCAAGTGTTTGCTGGAGGCAGTGACTTCTTAAAACAAGAAACTGTGTTTATTTAAGCATGGATCTTCTAACCACTTCATCAGAGCAAGTGACAGTTTCTAAGTGATTATGAACACCTCTCAGCAGATGTCTATGAAATGTTTCTGTGCACCTGGGATGACTAGGACACAGTGGTGAGAGTCCCACTCACATCCCACCTGCACTGTGTGTTTCTTTCAAGGGTGGAAGCCTATGATTTCTTATTTGGAATGTGAAAGAACAAGTAACTGAAATAGTTGTAAAAAAATTGTACTTTTATTCAGTTTTGAGATGATTTGAGATTATTTTTAATGATTGCATTGCCAGACTGGAAGGCTCCTTAGGCAAAAGATCTTACATACAATGTGTTGAAAATGATAATCTCATCCTTTGGGTGTGTTTCTATTGTAGGCTGAAGAAAGCAATGGAGCTGGTCTTCTGCCACAGTTTCCTTAATATCCTGTATTTTATACAACAGTTTGGTCTTACAAACAACTGATCAGACATTCAATTTCTTTCTGTTGTATTTTTTACTCTTGAAAGTTCTGCCTTGTCTGTTTTTTCTATCTGAAATGTCAATTTTTTTCTTGTGCGTTTTCTCATGAGAAAATCACTACAGAGAAACCTAGACCATGACATGAGTTTTCCGTTTTGTTTTGATAACAATATTTGAGATCACAATGATATCCTATATGTACGGGATCTGTGAGAGTTGAAGTTGCCACCTGCATCTGAAGGTAGCCAATTCTTTAAAATATTTACCTTTTCAAAGACTGACTAATCCTTTGGCTGGAGCTGGGAATCAAGAGAGTTCACTAAGAGTTTCATCTGTGTTTTGGACCGATGCTTGTATGAAGTCGAGAATTGGTTTTCTTTCATAGGAGAAATAGAGCCTCCTGGCATTCACTGGGAGTTAATCTTCTCATGTACAGTGGAGACTTGAGTCCTACCAAGCTATCTTTACCAGAGAGACCAGTTATCTCTTCTGATAGTATATGAATGTCTGAGAGGAATCAGTACTTCATAGTCAGTTGTAAAAAATTCCACTGCCTGTCCTGCTCTAAAGTGCTATTTGTGCATCCACACCCAAGTCCAAGGTTAGGCAGGCACACGTTTTAAAGGAGATCATTTTCAGACGCTTACAAATCAGCTTGGGATTGACTGACTAAAGCAGCTCTGCAGAGCAGGACCATGAGGATTGTCAGTACTGGAACATGTTGCTCAGCAAGGTTGTGGCTGTCCATTTGTGGAGAAATTCAAAACCTGACTGAATATAGTCTTGAGCAACTCACTGTAGCTTACTCTGCTTGAGCTGGAGCAATGAACAAGATGATCAGAAGGTCTCTTCCAATCTGTATGGTCCTGTTATTCTGTCATATAGCACAAATCAACCGAAAAGGCTTCCTTATCTGACCTGTCTATCAGCCTGGTCAAAGAAAAAAGACGTGAATCTTGATCCATTATATAGGTTTTATGCAGTTGTGGGGATTGTTGTGTAGGGATTGGAAGAGACCTCTGGAGATCGCCTGATATTAACCCCCTGCTACAGCAGTTTCCCATAGCAGGTCACAGGTAGGCATCCAGGTGGATTTTGACTGTCTCCAGAGAAGGAGACTCCACAGCCTCTCTGGGCAGCCTGTTCCAATGCTCCATCACCCTCACAGTGAAGAAGTTTTTCTTTGTGTTTGTATGGGACTTCCTATGTGCCATTTTGTGCACATTGCATTATAATGAACCCCAGGATTCTATTGGCCTTCTTGGCCACAAGGGTACACTGCTGGCTCCTGGTGACTGATGTGCAGCTCATGTCCGAAGGACATGATCTCAAGGGAAGCTGGGTGTGAAGCTGCAATTCCTAATAAAAAGAAGCAGCTGAAGATCTAAGGCCTGCTATTTACATTTTTCAGGTGTATACAACAGGATTTGTATGTATAGTCCACACGTGGACATTTTTGCTCATACTCAAAAACCTGAATGATGCCAGCCTGAAAATATCTCCTAGGAAATACTTATTTTTGACAGCATGTAATCTACCTTTCCTTCCCTTTTTCATATAACTTTATTCCAGAACAAATATGTAGTGCTTGATCAAGGTGAATCAATTTAGCAATGTGTTCAGTGCAGAGTTAAAGGTCTATAGTGCAATGTAAGGGAGTGACTGTTAGAAAATAAAAAGCTATGGCAATGTTAGTATGGCCTGATGCTGTGGTCTGTTATTACTCTTATCATCACTGTTATTGGTATTATGACTGACATAGGTGTTTTTAACATAGCCTGGCTACTATCCTCAGGAATGGTTTGTTGCGTTATTTTCTTTATGAAACACAATGTGACTGCATGCTGTCTTGGCGCACGTAGAACCAAACTGTTAGGGCACAGCTCACGTTCTTCAGTGTCCTTGTGTTGTTGCTTTTGTAATAGAAACAGATGGCTTAGCAGGAGTGTTTCTGGCTTTGGTAAAACAAAGATGCGGAAGGTCATATCAACTGGCTTTTATTGGAATATGCTGGCTATTATAGTTAGTTGTCTCACAGTCAGTCCTAGACATACATCCCCATTGCACAGGTAGGATCAAATGTCTCTCAAGTGCAGAAAACGTAACAGGGAAATGGAGTAGGTGGTTTTAAGAATTAAAATGCAACATCACCGATTTCATAGACATATATACATTTTTGAGACATTTCTGCTTATTTCTGATTCTGAACACCAAGCAACCACGTTTTGATTGTATAGCAATAAAATGACTGCTCTGTTGGCGGCATCTCATGGTTGCTTACATAAAAGCCATGATGGCCTTGAGACCTTGAGTCTGGACAGAGAGATAAAGAAACAGTTATATTTTAAGCTCCTGATTCAGTGACCTTAGTTCAACAGTGATAAAAGATTTCTGCCATCTAAATAGGTATTAAAGGACCTCACAAATGTGAAATGGATTTTTCATTTGCTCAGGTGCCTGCATCAGGCTTGCTGTCCTCATGACCCTTCCCAGAGCCAGCAGAGATGCCAACTCTGCACTATGTTTGGCTGTAGAAGTTAGCTGTGTGAAGCTGAAGAGGTGCTGATGAGCCCGTGGAAGAAATCTGTCCC
This sequence comes from Oreortyx pictus, assembly GCA_036925125.1. Classification (NCBI taxonomy): domain Eukaryota; kingdom Metazoa; phylum Chordata; class Aves; order Galliformes; family Odontophoridae; genus Oreortyx; species Oreortyx pictus. The sequence continues at coordinate 17,016,818 of JAUPFR010000002.1, forward strand.
CCTCCACTAAGCATACTAATATTTTCCTTTCTAGCGCTTTATATTCATGTAAAAAGGAAAATTCTATTTATGCTTTTTAGACCATATTAACTTGTGTTTGTTCACTGTATTTTGGCCTTTATGTATGTGACTATGAGTAGGCTATCGTATGTTGAGCATATGATTGCTGAAAGTAGGAAAAATAAATGCTAGGAAAAGGTCTGCAAAGTGACTTTATCTCATTTTCTTCTTTATTGCTGTTGCATTAGATTGATCTACAGTGTCTTCTTTGTTCTGGCATGTATTTATTCATCTTTTAATTTTCTGCATAAAACTTAAATAGTTACACACTTATTTTTATAAATATTGAAAGAGGAAAGAGATCAGTAAAGATAGAAGGGCAAAGAGGGAAAGAAGGCCTTTTGGAAATACGTTTCTACTTTGGTTAGATTTTGCTTCTGATTCTAAAATCTTTCCAAACTTTAAACTCCAGCAACCTTGTTAGGTTGAATTCACAATCAGTCCAATCTTTTGTCCACCCTGCCATTGCATGAGTATTTTTTAGTTCATAACTGTAGTAAGAACAATAAAGCAGAGTTCATGAGGAGGGCCTTTCATGCCTGTGAGATGGTTCATTTTTAATAATGATCTTAATTACTCCAGCAAAATGTATTTCTTTTCCCTGCAAAAATTGCCTTGGTGCATACCGAAGGCAATCACAGCTTCAACAATATTACTGCTGTTCTGAAAGTCACAGCTGAATGTGTCAGTGGGAGTCAAAGTAAAAGGTGCAATAGAAATGTTATGAATTATTATTAAGATACATGAAAAACCTCCACAGGGAGGAACTGGAACATCTTGGGAGACAGTCTGCAGTCAGCCAGCTGGGAAAGCTGGAGGTAGCATGTTAATAGAAATGTTGTTTGTCAAAATCACCATGACATCAACTGGGATTTATATCAAGTGCTGTGTGCTAGGGCTGGTTATATAACGATGATTATATTAGGTGTGATGAGCAGCTGTGTAGATGAGAGGGGCTGTGATGTGTTAGGGAAGGTGGAGTTGGTGGCACCTGTAGCTAAAGCTGCCTCATTAGGAATCCTTGTTTTCAGTGCCCTGTAACTTGATAACTGTTTGGCTGGAATTTTCCATGCTTGGTTTCCCTCTGCCTTCGTAGCTTAGGATTCTAGGAAATGTTAGAACAAGATTTACAAAATATATGATTGTGCCCAGTTAAGTTACTTTTGACAGTTAGTAATTTGAAGTGTTCCTGTGTTATCAGTTTTTGGAGCAGGAACATAATTTGCCCAGGTGTGAGGCCTGAGTACTACAGATGTGTTTTATTGGCAGATGAGTCTGCCAAGATTTGATCATACACCAGTGTTCATTGTATCAGCGTTTGCAGATACTTAATACTTGGCTTTTTGCCCAGAGGATTGTTGGTCAGAACAGAGCCACACGAGGGAATACATCAGTTTGCTTTCTTAAAGTAAATGACATGCTGGAAGAGGTTGAAAGGACATTGGATTGCACAGGCCTTTAGGTTACAAAAACCTAAAGTCAGCATTGCTCATCTTGCCATTCTTTCAGCCTTTTAATGTCTAAGCCCATTATAGACACTTGTGTTCTTTCTCAGAGCCATCACCTATTTTAACCCAGGTTGTCTATGCAGAGCTACTTCAGATATAGGAAAGAAAAATGATAACACAAATGATCAGTGTTACAGTAGGCTATTTACTTGGCACATGGGAAAGAACTGAAGTCCCCTAGCATACAAGAGAAGCATCTTGAGTGAGTATGGTAAGTACCACACATCATCTAGCAAAACAGTCTGGTATTTGCTTGACAACATTTTCCAACTTTAGTAGGAAGAGAAAGGAAAACATCCCAGTTCCACCCTAAATAAGCTAAAACCCAAGTTCTTGTGATTGTGAAGTAGAGCCCCTCTGGCAAGATTTCTTGGTTAGAAGGGTGATAGTTAAGAATAATGACATTCAAAGTCTTTATATGGCAAGCATCTTCTGAAAAACAGCATAAGCAATTCAGAAGTAGTTCAGAGACTAGAACAAGTGATGAATATTTCAATAAATGTACTGTGGAAGTTACCAGACACAAACATACTATATCCTCTTTCATCCTCTAAGCAATATGTGCTTTAAGGCAGATTTCTTCTGAAGAGCCGTGGAAGAACTAGGGTATAAAACACAGATGCTTCTTCGTAGTAGCGTACTTTTAATATTTCATATTTTTAATGACATTTTGAAGGTCAGCTGTCTAGGGAACTTGAGGGAGATTGTGCAATACGTTGAGAGGTCTGAGAAAGCTCCACTCAGTTCTTTGAAGAACTCTGCTTTCATCCATCTGCTTGGTAAGGCAGCCGTGATGCATATGAAAACTGTATACACACACTCCATGCATAGGAAACAAGCTATATGTTTTCCTTTTGCAAAATCTGCTAAAAGGTTTGTAGCTAGATGTTGAAAAATTGATAGTGTTTTTACTACCTCAGTGTATTTCTGTACTAATATCCGGTGGTAAAAAGCTGGCTCACTTGAGCAATCTGCATTGCTTCTAGCTACTCACCAAGATGAAAGAGTTACTGCATTTTAAGATGAGGCAACTGTTAATCAAAGGTGCTCCTATCACAGTCTTGTTCTTGTCCTTTCTTTGCATACTTTCCATTTTCAAGTGAGCAAGTTATACTATAAATTTCATCTTTTTACAAAACCTTTCACTGAAATAGAATTTGGTCTTGAGGCAAGACTGCTGCTTCTTAGAACTCAATTTCTCGACTATAATTATTTTCATTAATTTCTCCGTCACTTTCAATAATTTTGTAAAGTTATCAGAGGCTCCCTCTGGTGGTTACATTAACTTAAACAGGTCTGGCATTCCAAAACTAAAGAAACTATAATACGAGCTTAACTTTTAAAATATTTCATTCACCCCTGCTATTGAGCAGTACTTTCACATAGGAACAGAACATAAGATCTACTGTTTGAAAACATAGCCTCTCTTTTTGACTTTTTAAAAAATACGATCTGTTATGTCACCTGGTGTGGAAAACTTGGTAAGCTTTGACTTTACTTTAAAAAAGAAGAATATTAGTGTAATGTGCAGACGTTTTTTGACATAATGATGTTGTATTCAAAAACGCACCTCTCAGTTCCCATTAGCTTCTTCTGTTGTATTTTTTTCCCCCCAAGCTTTCAGAGCATACGTAAAATAATTCAACAGCTCAATTCTGTTGTTTGTTAGGAATCCATCTGGCAAATAGTCTTAATGAAAGAAGTTAAACCTAATGTATTTCATCTCCTGAATGAAGAGCTTGCACAGCCTGTTGTCACAGCTGAGCTTGGGAAGCTCCAATGGTTTGGCTGTGGGGGCACCAGCTAAAAGGAGATTTCAGGGACTCTGTGGTGGTATGAGAGGGTCTGGTTTTAAGCAGTGCCACTGATGTTTGCACTTGTGTTGTCCATCCGTTTTTTTGTAGGCCATGAATAGATACTCAGAAGGTTTTAGTTTAAATGCTGTACTCCTCTGGGTCCTCACAGTCTGCTGCTCCATGATAAGATGGGAGATAATGGCCTCAAGTTGCACCAGGGGAGATTCAGGTTGGATGTTAGGAGAAATCTCTTCTCAGGAGTGGTGAGGCACTGAGTCAGGTTGCACAGGGAGGTGATAGAGTCACTGTCCCCAGAGATGTTTGAACTGTGGAGATGTGGCACTGAGGGACATGGTTCGTGGGCAGTATTGGTGGTAGGTGGATGGTTGGGCTAGATGATCTTTGAGGTCTTTTCCCACCGTGGTAATTCTGTGATTCCCCTTCCACCCTCATCTGTCCCCAAACAACACAGTTATGAATTAGGGAAGAATTTCTTTTGATGGCCTGCTGGTTGGTGCAAGTTTGAACAAGCCTTATATCTACTATGTAAAGAAAACAAAAATGGAGAGGTGATTGAAGGTTATTACCTGAGTTATGTATAGGCCTGATACTCATGGGGATTTCAGTTTTGCTGAATGGTGAGACAGATTAAAATACTTCAGAAGCTGACTCCCAGAAGAGAAAATGTTTCACACAGTGTCATTACAAAAAGAATGTAACTCTTCATTACTGTTATAAATCCCATTAAAACAATTTCCTCCCTCATTTGAGTATGCTGTATTTCAAAAGTAAGTGTAACAAGATGGGATTTTTTGCCTATTCGACTGAGTTTGCCTGATTACTGTTTAGATGAGTTCCAAATGTATGATGCGTTCATCCCAACTTGGAGTATCTATACTTGTAATTCCTCCACACATTGCAGAGCAGCTGGTAGGAGTTGAGACAGCATCCCTTGCTACCTAAGAGAAAGCTGCAGTGTTTCAAGCGAGCATTACTTATAGAAGCTTTAAGGTATATCAGAGTTCCCTCAGTTTTTCCATGGGATACAATCCTTTGACCTCTATCTTCACTTCATTTTCAATTAGGCTTTTGTATTTTACATGTGGTGTATGGTATGGATAATCTTATACCTGAAATTGGAAACCTGCTGCATTTTAAGATATACGTTGAAGCTATAGCCCAGAATACACATTTATGTATGTGAACATGTATGTGTGTGCATGGTGTGCAGTTCCTTTCCGAGTGGCATGTTGGTATACACAGTTGTGCTCACAGTGTCAGGCCTAATCCTAACACAGCAAAGCATTCAGGTTGCTTCTAAGGCTATTTTAATGAGGACAGTAGATATCAGTTATCCATATTCTTGTAGCTGAGGAATATCTGGGCTGTCCTTTAATCTTTCTTTTAATCTTAGCTTTAAGGGAACAATGCAATGTTCTCTTTCCCTATAATTTTGTCCAGCAGCAAGTTTCTTCACAATGCAGACAGCACACAAGATGCTGTGTTTTAAGAGAGCAGTAGGTCTAAATGCACGGAAGGCAGGCATGCCTTGTGAGAAGGAAAGAGCATTAGGTCAAGGTGTACACTTCACACCATGCGGCACCATCTCAGTGTGGGAACTGGTAACTGCCGTGGGTGGTTGTGGAGGTCCGTGCTGCCTGATGTGTGGTGATTGATGCGCCTTTGGTGAGCAGCATGTGGGCTGCAAAATGGCTCGAGTCAGAAATCGGGAGCAGTGGTACTTCTTTTCATAGCGGGAACAGGTATTTCTAATCTCGACAGTAAGGCAGAACAGATCAATGGCAGCCTCTCTGTTTGTAGGTATGGCAGTGCATTCATGGAAAATTAATAGCAAGTGAAGAAATTCCAGAAAGTGCCTGTGGAGAAACACAGAAAATTAATTAAAAGCTGAAAAATTTCAGGCCACAGATAGGGCAGATGATGTAAGAGACCACCAAGTGTGGAAAGATGTTTTCTTGTCTTTGGATTTTACAACCTAAACTCAAAGGCCTTGTAGAGAAAAGCCCTCAAAGGGAAAGCAGCTGGATCTGGCACCCGGAAAGAATAAATTATGTAACTGGGGCTCTGAGGGGGGATTTAAAAGACAACATGACGTGTGGGGAGAAATGGAGGATGGGGAGGTGGCATAAAAAGATAAATTCAAGCCTGAAAAAAGGCAAAGCAGTTTAAAGTATATCCTGTGGAGAATGCAGAAGAAAGGTACGGCACAGAAAGAACTGCAAATAGGGAGGACAGGATGAGGAACTTGGACTTCACAAAAAAAGGAAGAGAAGGCAGTGAAAGGGAATTGATGCCGTGTGTGTTCTGGCTAGTGGCAGGGAGCAGAGGGAGTGGGGCTCCACAGAGGAGGAGCTAGGAGCTGAGGGTAACTCCGCCATAACTATTCCTTTACCTGTGAGGATGCAGTCCCACAGAATCCCCTTGGCTCCAGGGAGGCTGAGCCACGGAACTAAACATCTTTCTAAGGTAGTCAGAAAGTGAATTATTAAGAGTATTTATGGACAAGTTCTGCTCATTTAACCTTAACCTGGTATCCATGTTGGACAGGGTACTGGCTGGCTGGAAGCTTGGCTTCCTGTTTACCACCGTGCCATTGCCTGCACTGATATGAAGTCTCATAAGAGGAGTAAAAAATCATTTATTATCATGGGATTAGTATTGGCATGCTGGAGCCAAATAGGTACTGAAAGACCATGCCTACTTAATAAGCTGATTAACTAACTCAGTATTTTGGGCTATAGAAAAAGGTTGGAGATCTGCACGTGTAATAATTAGGAAGAACATAAATGTCCAAATAATTCAACTGTTTTTGCAAGTCCAGAATCTTGGTATGTTGCTTGTATTAGTTTTATTAGATTGCAATTCATCTGATGCTGGAAGGCAGACTTGAAAATCTGTGGTATTATAAAAAGAAACGACTGAGCCAAATATTTTGCAAGAACAATGTAAGCTTTGAAAAGAAAATCCCAGAATAAAATCAGGCAACCCATCATGTGCGTGGCTGGAGTCTATGGTGTAAGGAGGGAGCCAGACTCCTGCATTTATTTAAGTCTGCTTACTACATAATTCAGGGCAGTGGGGTGAACTAAGGATGAAGCATTAACTTCAGCATGGAATTTTTATTCTGATCACTGGAGCCTAAAGTTATTAAAAGAACAAACACAATTATGACATCCTAGGGGACTGGCACACTTATAAATCTGTGTATGGTGCCTGTTTTGAGCAAAGCATCTATGTATGGATCTGTGTACCGCATACTTGTTATTTTAACTAGGTTTGCTGCAGCTGTTGCTCTGCAAAGAGCCATTTAACCCTCAGGGGAAAGAGGAACTGTAGAAATCCTCGAATTAATATCTATTAAGGAAAATAACTTTTAAATAAATTCATTGTTTATGTGGTTAAAATTCTTATCTCTTGAATAAGAACAAAGAACAATCTCTTTGCTAGTTCCAAACCTTTCTAGCTCCCAGCTAGTCAATTTATAGCACCGTAAAAAATTAAATAACAGCTTCCTCTTCCTCTAGACCTTCAAAATTATGAGAGTCTATTTTCGTGATTGGGAGGGATGTGATTACCTTCTGAAGAACAGATGCCTGTATTCTTTAAATTTAACCAGTGTATGTGATTTTCAGATTGGCTTTTATGTAAATATTTTGAGCATCGGATATCTAAGCATTACCTACTATGTGTGCACAGGAATGCTGGAAGTTCCAATCTTTCAAATGCCTGCCAGCAGATTGTATGTGTTATATAAAGGGCATTAGATTTCATCTGACAGCCTCAACTTCACTGTTGTCAGTGCAGAGTACATTGTAGCTTTTGGAGGTGTCAGCAGAAAAACAAACAAAAAACAAAACAAAAAAATAGAACAACAAAAGAACACATCAGGTCCTTATCTTACAAAAGAATAGGCCATTAACTCTTGAGAGGGCTCTCCTGGTACATTAACAGCCTCCAAAACAGTTTGGCCTCACCTCAGACTCTTCCTGGCATAGAAGTCCTTGTTTTGGTGTGCTGCTCTTCCTCTGTTCCATGCCTGTGGCCGAGGTTTCTTTCCCTTTCCCCTCCTGTTCCGCTCCAGCTCCCTATTTAGCCTACTGGGAACCCTACTAAGGTTTCCTCTTCTCACATCTCCTTCTCTCTTCTCTCTTAGTGGTAGCACCATCCAAACAGCTGTCAGCCGGTTTCCAGTCTAACATATTTTTGCATGTCACTACATCTCATCACTGTGCCTTTATCAAGTCACTCCTGCTGTTCCTCCTCCAGTTTCTGTTCAGTCCTCAGCTTCCTCCTGTTCTGCATGAGTTCGTTGTCATATGCATAGCTGAAAGTGGGCAACTTCCAGCAGTGCCCTAAGGTAGTGTCTGTAATACCCACAGATGAAAACAAAATTGAAATCTCTCTAATCTGGGAGATGGTGAAAAGAGAACTCGGTTCTCTCACGTAAGTAATTCACCACATTTTAGAATTTTTCTAAGTTATAGAAAGTAAAAATCTTGCAGGTACATTAGGAACAAAATAAAGCATAGATGTATTAAAGAAAGGTTGTGTCAGATTAATCTGTTAATCTCTTGAGACAACAGCTGGTTTCTCAGGCAAGGAAAATGGAACAGATAGTGTCTGTCTTGACTTTAGTAAACTGCCACCAGGGAGACACTGCATGAAGATTTGGATTAATAGAAGAACTGCAAAACCGATAAGAAAATGGCAAGAGAGGAAGCAGACTGTGTTGAAAGGGCAAATATTGGACCAGAGAGTTCTTTACACACCAAAGATTTATAAGATTTTCATCTTAAAAACCTTGCCACAAACGTTGAGAGCATCCCTGTGACATTTGTCATTGAAGCAATTTAGGAGGCCCCCTGTGGAGAAGGCCTGAAAAATTGTACATGGAAAAGAGGGATCTAGAGATTATTATTGTTCACAACAATAATAATAGTAAAGATGAATAATTATTACTAATTACTAGTAAGTAATTATTATTAATAACTGCATTTCCAATGTAGGGCAACAAAGCAGTGAAGGGTCTGGTGTGCAAGTGCTATGGGAGCAGCTGAGGGAACTGGGATTATTCAGTCTGGAGAAGAGGAGGCTCAGAGGAGACCTTATCTCTCTCTACAGCTGCCTGATAGGAGGTTATGGTGAGATAGGGATCAGCTTCTTCTCTTGGGTATCAGAGACAGACGAGAGGGAATGACCTTAAGTTGCACCAGTGGAAGTTCAGGTGGGATGTTAAGAAACATTTCTTCTTAGAAGGATGGGTAATGTATTGGCACAGGCTGCCCAGGGAGATGGTGGAGTCACCATCCCTGGAGGCATTCAAGAACTGTGGAGATGTGGCTCTGAGGGATGTGTGGGCATGATGGGGATGGGTGAGTTGTTCAACTTGATGATCCTAGTGGTCTCTTTCAACCTTAATAATTCTTTTCACTATAACCTTTATTATAGCAGCATGCAGAGTAACATCATGAAGGTACAGGTTTGTTGGTTGGCCTGAGTCAGTCTAAGCAGTGAACATCCCAGAAAAGTACTTCTTATTGTTTGCCCCTTACTACATGTTTTTATTCCTGCCCTTGCCAACGTGCTGACAGTGCTCAGATGGCCAGCAGGATGAGCAAAGTCACCAACTTACTTTGCAGGGCTCATTTCTAGCCAGCTCAGCCCACTGGAACCAGCAGAGGAGTGGAAACACCCAACTGGGATGATATGAGTGTGCCCATATGTGTGTCTGCAGTATGATTATGCACACAGAGGGATTTTAGTAGAGACAGCCCTACACCTGCTGCTACAGTCCCATTCCCAACCAGCTGTTTAAACAGTATCTGGAACAAATTTTAGAGTTGTTTTTCCGCTTTACTGAGGGATTGAATTGAACACAATTCTGAGTCAAAAGGAAAGGGATAAATATGCTTCTGCATCACCTTAGGCTGCCTCTGATTTTCCCAGTCTTTGCATTTGGACAGAATAACTCACAGGAGAAGGCATTTAAAATGAATAATTCTAAGTAACAACTGTTTCAGTATGACAATGCTTCATTACCTGTGCTTCTTCCTTTCTATACAATTTGGTGATTTTGTCTTGTTCTGTCAAAATAACAAGCAATCTTGTTTCCCTTCACAAGAATGAATAACAACAAACTAAAACCTGTGCGTAATGCTAGCAGTACTAGCAAAACATAGGTGCATAAAGTCACTTTTCAACAAAGGAAGAAATCAGGCGCTCTCCTTGAGTCCATATTGGGGCCAAAATCAGTCTGTTCTTCCCCATTGATATTACTTGCTCTGTTGCTAGGAGCCTTATTTGAGTACAAGTGTTTTACTGTGTGATCTGGAACGAAGTTGAAAAGCAACATGGCAGTCCTCACTGGGAAGATACCTAGTGAACCAGCAAAACTGTAGCTTACCAAATAACTAGCCAGCAAGCAATGCATCTGCTTTTTGTGTTGTTCAACCCTTTTCAGAAGGCAAGCAGATGAGCTCTGCAGTGTTGCAGACTTCCAGATATTTCTCAAATAGGGCACATTCAAAAACCCAGAGGAAAATGCAAATAAAGAATGGATGACTGTGACACAGTTCACATCTAAGTGGAAAGGTCACAGTTTCATGGATATGTGCGTACAGAATAAAACACTGTGAGGCATAAGAGCTGTCGGAGTATACAGAAGCATCACAGGACTTCTGATAAGGAATCAAGTTCAAAAACTGGAATTACTGTCTGCCTGCTCTTCTGCATTAAGTATGTACCAGCTTTTTAAATCCCACATCTCTCAGTCATCTAAAGTGTGCTCTTTATTAAAAAGTTATAATAACTATAGTATTCACACATTAATCCTCATTGCCCCTATATGCCTTGTCTGTTCTTAGGAAAGTATAAAATCAATTTCTATTACACAGTTGAAATGCAAAAATCGTTGAATTACCATACTAGTGCATGCAGTAAACATATGACGCTACTTAGGGCAGTCTGTAACCAATTAGAAAATAAATACCAAACCACAAAATCATAAGGTATTTGATTCTTGCATCTTACAGAGTTAAGGATCTCTGCTGAATGTTGTAAGTGACATTTCATTGCTTCAGATTTGCAATGATGAATAATCTTATATGCCTTTGGCCTAGGAGAAATATTACTAACTAGCTCATGATTCATTTGTTATGTTGTTGGAGTTTGGTATTTTGTTCGTTTGTTTTGCTCTATTTCCTAAGGGATGCATGTCTAGACTAAAAATGTTTAAACCAACTCTTAGTAAAGGTAATTAATTTTTCCCAGAGTACGAAACATAGGGAACTGATAAACAACAGCACCCAGATACTGAAAAACACCTCTGGCCAATAACAGTCTTAAAATTATGGGAGCATAGCTTTATTTTATTTGGCACTTTTTATTAGTAGCTTTCTGTGCTGTTATTAATCCTGCTTAGTGACCTAAGGCTGGATTCCCACATTGACAATATTGCAACTCTAATGAAATCGTTAGACATATAATATATAAAGCCTTGTGTGTGAGGAAGAAAATACAAGTGGGGTTGGTTGATTTAAACAAAAGTAATGAGCTCACCTATACATTTAAATCAGTAAAAAGGAAATCTTGACATAAGCAATATACTGATGTTTCATATTTTTAATTTTTACATATCTAATTCCTTATGATGATTCTTCTGGGTCACTAGGAAACAGGCATGTGTTGGCAAGTATTACCTTTATTGCAGTTCCTTGAGCTGACTAGGAGGATGTGTTAGGTATGTGCTTGTTTGTGGAAGGAGAGGTAGAACTTAATATGCATTTACCGCATCCTTGATTTTATTATGGTGGACGATTTTGATTGATTTTTTAATCAGATTGTTTAGAAAACTCATCATCCACGACAAAGCATGTTTGTCTGAAGCTGCAATTCAGAGATGTTCAGAATTTGGATAAAGAGTGCATTTTGAAGAAGAACCATTTTCAAAGAGTTAAAATTAATCAGTGTGGTAAATATGTTTATGTAAGCACATCTTATATTTAAAATTCAGTTAGAAACCTGAAGTATTATCTGTGAAGAAAGGAATTGAACTGGAAGGAGACACTCATTTTCAGCTGGTTCTTTTTCACAGCATAGAAAAGAAAAATCCAGTTTCATACTTTTTGAAGTCCTGCTAGAGATTGCAGCTTGAATAGAAGCAATCATTAAACTGAACTAACTAGATGAATGGAAATGAAGAAGATAATTTACTTTACATCTGCAGAAACTTTAGCAAGTCCTGGTTTCAGATTTTTAGTTATTTCTTCCTAATGCTTGAATGGAACAAGCCTCAGGTTGGGCCTCAGTGTGTGTGTGCCGCTATTTAAATTATTCTGGACAGAGCTAAATACCAATATAGAAATTTAGGATGTATTCTTTCTGTGATAAGTTGGCTTTTATTTACCCTGACACACACCAGGAGAGCAATGATAACTTTCTGTAACCAAAACAAACTATGGTGGGAAGAGCTTGGCTCCGTCAGTAGAGCTACAGGCTAATTTAATTTCTGCTTTTTTCTGTTGTATTTAAGTGATACTGGGTTCAGAGGATCACAGAGTTGCATGTGACATTTTGTAAGGATTCATAAATTATGCAGGCAGAGTTGTGAGATTACGAAGGGCTGGAAACAAGTGCTTCCTGCATTATAAATGAAATGCTTTTTTATAAAGATGACATAGCTATATTAATTTTAAGGAGTACATATGATTAAAGGGACAGACCTATGCTGTTTAAGATATTAATAAGAAGAAACTCATTTTCAAGAAGAAACTTGTAGTGTTTCTTCTGTGTTTACTAAAGTGCTTTGCTAATTTTATTCTGCATCTTCTTCATTTTCCAGCAATTTTAAGTAGTTTTTTTTTTTTTTTTCCACATGTATTAGCTTTATGTGCAGGTAACAAAGGGACAAATCCTGTATCAAGGTTCAGATACAAAACTATTAATTGTCGTCATCTCTATTAATGGAAAATTCAGCTTGTTCCCTGCTGCCCTACACTGGTAGGCAGCAGCTGGAGTGTGCTGTCACCTCTGAGCTCTGAAGTCTAATTGGAGTATCTAATTGGAGGCATGGCACCTGAAATAAAGATGCTGTTATTGCATCTGCTGTGACTGATGCAGTGGCTTGAACCTGCCATATGGATGCAGATCCTTCCCCTTTCCTCCTGGTGGGTGTACCGACCAGAAGTAGCTCTGGTGTGACTCCTGGAAAGCCCTTCCCATCCTCTGTGGTCAGTTTGTCCTTTGCTGTGCCTTCTGTGGACAGAGCAGCAGTCCTGAGGCTTTCCAGGGATATGTCAGTTTGATTTAGCACAGAAGTGCCCAAGGACATGTCATGCCTGAGGAGGAGGTTGACACTGGCTCTTGGGAGCATCTCTGAGTGGCTGCTCTTTTTCAGCTGTTCTTCCAATAGGATTGTGCAGGAGTGGCTGTGGGCTGGCATCCTTACGAGGAGGAAGGATCTACTGTGTCCCCTTGGCACAAAGCAAGCATTACTAAGTGGGGACACAGATACCAGCATGACATGCGAGGCCCCTAGGGTGAGGTGCCTGCGAGGGCACCAGGATCTCCTCTGGTCTTAGTTGGAAGGTGCAAGGGTTAGGTGGTGGGTTGGTTGGAGAACACAGGGCTGGAGGAGAAGATGACACTAAGTGGCATAGTAAGAATAGTGGAGCATTGTGAATGAGGCAGCCTTTCAGTGGAAGGTTGCCTCTCTTAGAACTTGTTGACATTTGCATGGCATGCACATTCTTTTTTGTTGTTGTTGCAGATAGGTGTTTTGTTGCCCGTGAAGTGCATTACACAGTGGTTTGCTTATTTTTCTGCTCGTGCTCCTGGTTTATTTGAAGGAGAACGAAGCTTAATGGTTTTCATGTTTCTATAGATAAAACTTAAGCAAAGTACCCATCCCTGGAACTCTTATTTGCTGCTGTGTTTCTCCTTGGTAATTTGAACATCTCCCTTTCTTCCAGCAGCTTGTTGTGCTGCCCTGGATAAGGCTCAGCCAAGTGAGAAGGGATATCCAAACATGCTGAGGTTGGGAATGTTCTGCAAGGACAGCCAGTGAGGCTGTGATTCACATCTTAAACAGGGCAGTGTTCTCCGAGGCAGCTGAAGCCTCAAGGAAGCTTAAGCATTAGTGACCCTTAAGGGATTAAAGAGAGTTTAGATTTTTGCAGGCATTTCACTAATGAAATTACACGTTTATAATTTCATTTCACTTGCAAGGCTAGATACTACTCTGAAAACATCTTTCCTGGTTACAGCGGTATGTGGATAGCTCAATTAATGTCACCATCCACAAGGAAGCATAAACAGCCAAAGGCACAAAACACTGTGCCTGTGTGGCTTTCACAGAAACAGGCAGAAACTGTTAAAGGGATGAAAATGACTTTTCCTTTCTGTGAGACAAGGAAGCCCTTGGCACATTTGCACTTGTGGTCTTTCTGCTTTACTCCTAATAAGGCTTTTTACTGAGAGCTGGCCTAAGATAACCCGCTTCTGCCATGTTTGCAGGCTCCTTATAGAATGTGCATGCAGGCAATGTGGTCCTGCCACAGGCCACAAAGCCTCAGAGTCCCTCTTCTACTTTTGAAATAGACAGAATTTGATGATGGAGGGAACCCAGGTCCAGGTGCTGGTGCATGAGAAGTCTGTCTCCATCACTCTGTCACAGCTGAAGACAAATATAGAAAGCAGACTATATCTTAAGTATTATTACATGTTATATATCACTTTTCCTTCATTGTGTATATGTAACAAACTGAAATGAGAGTGATGTCTCTCAAGAGCAAGTGCAGCCGTTTCTGAGGTAACAGCGTCAGCAGTTTGTCAGCGAATTGCTATACAACATCTTTGGAGGCACAGAAATGCATCAAAACTTGACTGGAAATCGCCTCAGCAACAGCATGAATTTACAGGATGCAGTAAGATATGGCAATGAGGGGAGAGGGAAAGAAAGGAAACAAATGTGGAAATTGAGAAAAAAAGATGCTGGGAAACGCCGAAGAATGGAAGGATTCTTCCCCCTGCTTTATTTCAGGCATATCTGAAATTCAGCTGTGGCTATGATGATCCCACATGATCTCAGAATGCATAATTTCGCCCTTGCTTTTCTGTCCACTTGACTTCTGCTGGGAGCACTCCTCTAGCAGTGGAGGACGACTGTCTTTGCAGCTCACTTCAGACAGAGCAAGCTGCTCTCAGACATACAAATGTGGTGAAGTGTGTCTGTATTACTCTAGCACCAGGAATAGGAATCGCTATATTTGTCAATGAGCAATTTGCCAGTTTACAGACTTCATAAAAGTCTGTTTTCCAAAGGAATAGTCTGTTAATGGAGATACTCACGTTGAACCTCTGATCAGAATATTTTGAGACTCCAAGCTGATGTGAGAGCACGCTGTATGAATTTGCAGATTGACTGAGCAGTCTATCCAGTAGTATGGAGAGCTGTTATTTTAAGTCAGAACTGAACAGGATTTGGAAACTTCTGGCATTTTTCAGATAACTGCCTTCTGATATTTCAGGCTTTTTATCCAGAGTCGAGATGAACTATTGTATGTGAGAGAACATACAGTGCAAGATTCCAGTAATACACCCCGCTCAGACGGTCTGTAACTCTTTTACAACCCAAGGAAATACCGCTTTTTTTTTTTGTCTTCTGATTCATTTGTCATAACTTTTATCTGACCAACAACAGCAAATATGTAAGGTAAAATAAAAATCCATATAAAATACCTCCACTCTATCCAGGTCAAAAGCATTGTTACTTTCTGATGGCTTCTTGATGGTCCAGCAGTAGAAATACAATAAATACCACAACCAAAGTACATTCTGTATCAATTACATGTTGTACTAGTAATGATTAATTTGCATACTTCTGAGCATCATCAGAAAGTGTTATTGCTTGCTGTATTTTAAGCAGGATTCCTTAAAGGTGTCATGATGCTGAAAGTCTTCTGGTTAGATTAAATGTTTAATCTAACTAGAGGATTTAACACCACACAGTAGCATCCCATAAAATTGGTGCTGGTGATGCAGCATTGATTATGAAGATGGCTGCTGACCATACTACATTTTTGCTGTTTTAGATAACATGAAAATCAACTGCTTTAATTGATAGCTCTATAGTTTTTACTAGCAGATGCTGATAATCCCTTCCTCCCTCTTTCTTAACCATGAAAACAGTTCAGGAGAGAAAGTAAAATTTCATTCTTTTCATCCCCAATGACTCATTGAAAAGGTTGTAAAGAAATAGAATTCATTGTCATTCTAACTTATTTTAGAACTTATTTGATATACTCTTTCCTGCTAGATAACACTTTTCTGCTGTAACCATGGCTTTCCCGTTTATGAGATTTTTATGGTTCTTTTCCGAGATTTATCTTATGGCTCTGTCTGAAAACATTTTTTGTCTGGTTTATTTGAGTTCTAAAATGACCAAAGCAAAAGATGTCCAGTCTACAACATGATATTGTTCCTTCTGTTAAATAAAATACTGTATCACAATTTTGAGTAGCTGCTTGTAGAAAAATAGCTTTCATAAGGGAAAGAAACCAAAGGTGACAATACAAAAATATTTACTGTACCAAGCTGTATTTTATCAGATGAGTGTGTGTTCACTCATTTTTGACAGCGTATGATTGATCTTAACGAAATAAGGTTATGCTATATAGAAATTACTGTCGTGTAAAGGGTCTAGCTCTGGTGTCACTGAGGTCAACTGAAAGATTGCAGTTCTTAGGAATGTTTTAGCATTTGTGTTCTTGAATATTGTACTGGAAGCTTCAGACCTAAAATGGAAAACTCTGAGACTTAATTCTCAACTAAATGAGCTCTTGAAATACTTAGCCACATTGCTAAGTATTGCTAAGATACTGTGCCATATTGTGTGTGCAGTCAGCCTATGTGGCTATTCCTTGAAACTTCTTCTTTTCCTCAGGAGCAAGCCTGGAAATACCGCATGGAAGCAGTGATCTTGTGCTGACTCCATGTGTCATATTTCTTACAGTGGCTGAATAAGCTCAAAGCTGGGTCTGTAGAAACTAGGGGTACAGAATTTACTTATTCTGTTCATGTTCCGGTTCCTTCTTGGGAATTTTTTTTTGCATGTTGCATTTTCTGTTCACAGACTGCTCATCTGCAAAATGAGTGACAATCTTTGCTTGTTAAAGATCACCAGAAAAGTGACAATAGGGTCACTGAATTAAGCTGCACCATGGGAGAAAAATGTTCTTGCTATCTTTGTTGGGTTTTGTGCTGACGGTCCCACCATCTCTAACTTTGCATATTTGACTTAATGAAAACTGAAGAATAAGTTTGACTCATCTTTATACATACAGATTGTATGTGACCTCAGCACCTCTCCTCTCTCTCACTTATTCTGTCTTTTCTTTTGCCATTCCTTCCTTTTTTTCAGAGGTTCAACAGTCAATAACTTGTGTACTTTGATGCAGTTAGTAAGAAAATATGTGCATTTCAAGGCAGATTATAATATTCTTTGCCTGACTACAATCTTGGAGGTGTCCAAACTAACAAAATTGAACTGTATGTCATGTTAGCCTTCGGCTTTTGGAAAATTAATCAGAATCATCACTGACTTTACTAATGATGTGAGTTTGGTGCCTGAAGAATAGGAGGCTTTTTTTTTAATTTCCAGTACAAATGCACAACCCCCTCCTATTATTAAGTATTGTCTACAGTATATAATCCCATGAACATAATGACTGTGTTTCTCCTTGCTCATCATGTTAGCAAATTATAGACTCTTAGATGATTTGCACTGGAGATTTTAAGCCATGTGGCAGATGAGCAGATGTGAAGTCAAGAAATTTCTTCTTTCCTTGTAGTAAATTTCACTGGATGGACAAGTAAAAGTGGATAAGAATAGATGCTCAATAAATTCTTTAATCAGAGGGTGATGAGGCTGTAGCACAGCTGCCCAGAAAAGCTGTGGTGCCCCATCTCTGGAGGAGCTCCAGGACAGGTTGGATGGGGCCCGGGCAGCCTGAGCTAGGAGGGGTACAGTCCTGCCCACAGCTGGAGGTTGGTGCTGGGTGGGCTTTGGGATCCTCTCCAACTCAAGCCATTGTATGGTTCTCTGCTGCTCTTGTGTTGCCTCAGCAGTGTAAAGAGAGAGAACACCAGTGGCATCACCTTAGGTAAAGTGATGCTGATTCGCGAGCACTGCAGAGACTGGAGGTAGGGGATAGCTGCATGGATGTGGGTGTTCATGCTGGGCTCTGGCCATCCTGCTGTTAAGCTTTAGAAAATGGAAGCCTGCTGGGAGAGTTCAATACAGTGACCTTGACCCATGGGATGGAATCAGGAAAATGCCAGGCTGTCTAGCGGCTTTCCTGAGCCTTTCAGTGGTTTGGGAAACAGATTTGTTTTGAAAATTCTTCTACTATAATACCTTAATTCTCCCTGACTGTATGACAGAGGCACTTCATGCTTATCACATAGGAAGTAGCCAAGGTTTTCCAATGCTATTATTTTAAAATCAAAACTTAAGGACAAAATGTGACCATTTATGAGTTTTCCAAGCACCTCTCCCACCAGCATTAATTTTCCCCCTGCTGCTTCTCCTGCAAAACTCTTTTGCTCTTTCAGTATGGAGTACTTGTTCAGTACTGTGCTGAACTGTTGTTAGTTTGCAATAAAAGAGCCTCCATTTATGCAAATTATGTTGAAATGGGTTTGATTAAGTGATAAACAGTCACATTTCATGATTGCAACTGTTGGCTTTTTGTTTGTTATTTTACAGTCAGTTTTATGGATATATATGGCTTTACAAAATCCCTTCTGGCATGAATGCTGTAATAGAGCACTCTCATAAAAGTATTTTAAGAGTTTGGTAGGGCCACCAAGCCAGCTTCATAGGGAAAACACATATCTCCAGCACTATGGTGTCTTTTATCCCTTTGGTGGATCTTCTGTACAGCTCAAAATCTCCCTGTACCTAGCAGCTTATCTTCTGTTTAAATGCATGAAGCGATTAGGCTTTGTGCCCTTTTCTTTATTCCCTCTTCCACTCTGCTTCTGGTACATTATTATTCTTTCCAGTAATGGTATAAGACCTCTAGAACCCAATAGTCCTCAAGAGTAATTACAGATACATTACTGTGCAATCCCTACAGGTAGATTGAGTCAGTACTTAATTTTTGTATAGGTCAGCTATTGAAGAATGTGCTTGCTCTTGCTTCCTCCATAGTTACCTAATAGGACAGAAATATTTCTGTCCCCCTTGTATTTGTCCTGTGGCTGGAGGCTGGTCCTCTCCCAAGTCCGGAGCATCCAGTGCCCACATAGGGTTGATAACAGTCATTAATGGAAGATGTAAGGCCCCTATGGAGACTAATCAATGGGGAAACCTAGGCAAGGTGTGATTGTGGCTGCATGAGGACTGAATGAACACAGTTTGACTGTATCTTTGTCTGACGTAGGGTTCGATGACCTACATGCTTGTGCGGATCCTGGAGCTCCTGAACATGGATACAAGACACCCAGTGCAGGTGTTTTCTTTGAAAGCGTGGTAGTCCGGTTTCATTGCCAAGAAGGATACAGGCTTAATGGTACTTCAAAAAAACTTTGTGTGAGACACTTTAATGGCTCCCTGAGCTGGAAACCAAGTGATAAACCTGTGTGCCTACAAGAAGGTAAGTCAGTTTTCTTAAAGCAGTTCGCCAGTGTCTGTGCTTCTCATTTGTATGTGTATCTTGTCCTTGTGTCCCAGCACAAGCCACAGCAGGCTGGAGTCCATTTTACTGGATCTTATTTGGTACATACTGGAGTTTCCCATCCATAATCTCCATTCCTCCATTAAGTTTGTAATGTGAGAGGTTCTGTGTGTGTGCCTATGCATTGAAAAGGACATAAAGGAATCTTATGGAAAAAAGTAATGAAGTTCTCCTTTTACCTACTTACAAACTGATGCAGAGAGAAAGAAAAAAAAATCTGTTATCAGCAAACTGTTTATGACTATTTGTTATAACTGCCCCCTTAATACTTCTTTCTGTAATATCTTACTAGGAAAATATAATTAACTTCTGTTCCCACTGTTCCTGCTAATCAGGAGTTTTTAAACAATTTTATTTTATGGCATGTGCATGATTCAAGTAAGAAAATCAAATATGCATGAAATGCAGAAATTCAAAGTCACTGTAGAAGTTTACTTTGAGATAAATCAGACAATTATGCATAAAACAACTTATTTTTATTGTAGTGCATTTTTGAATTTGTATTTGGTTTTAACTAATTAGGGCATTAAATTACTTTCTTCTTCCAGGAGTTTTTAGAAGCAGGATTAGTATGAATATCATAAATATAAATTTTGGCCAAAAATACTCCCAGGCAGCATGAAGTATTTATTTCACAAAGTATATTAAAGCTATAACTTGTTCTTTATGTTGAATTATTTTGTCAACAGAACTATTAAAATCAACAGACTTGAAAAGTGTTAGTTAAATCAGGTGTGCACATTTTAGTGTTATGTCTTCTCCACTGAAGACATCAGCAATTGCCTCACTGATTTCAAGGTGGTGCAAGATAAATTCTATTTCAGAAGGCCTTCTATTATTAAAAATAAGATAAATGCACACCCTTCATTCAAAAGTAGTTATTTGTATGTGTCATAAACATACTTATTGTATGGAATCCAGAATCACTCAGCTTGAACAAAAACTGCAAGTGCTTTATTGTGATAGATGGGTAAGTACAAGAACCCCACTGCAGGACAGGGGCACATGAAGACATGTACTGTGACAGGAGTGAGCAAGGCCTAGGAGGACAGGCTCAGGGATACCCATGAAGGGAACAGCCCTGTATAGTGGTCTATGTCAATGTGACACAGTAAATATTTGGGAGAATAGCCAGAAGTAGTTGGCAAGTAGTCCATGGTCTCTTAGGTAGCTGTCCTGTTGGCCAAGGAGAGGTCTTGGTAAAATAAGCCACAGGCAACAGAGCCATGAGGGACACAGTCTTGAGTTCTCTTTTGGTATGCACTAAGATTACAACTAATATGTAAAATGTAAGGGCAATCAAACTAGTAACACCAGCTTATAAATTGTATGGGAATGTGCTGTCAGTTTTGAGGGTCATTGTAGGAAAATGAACCTAGGAGAGACTGAACAGCACAGATCTTAACTGGTGGAGCAGCCACAGATGGAACCGGAAATGGGACACACACATCAGCCTATCTTTCAGGCAGTACAGCTCCTCAGTGGCTTTGTGGAGCTACAGTGCAGTGATCTTAGCAGGAATGATCCTGGGAACTTCTGAAAAATTTAGCAAAGTATGACCCATACAAACTCTTCTAAGAGAGATCATTGATGTTGAGATTGTGACACCAGTTAAAGACTCAGATCTACTTTTAAATGAGATTTAACATATAGACAGACAAATTGGAGAAGGTGCTTGGAGTGAGAATTTAAAAGTTTAGGGTTAAATTGTAGGAGGAAGTCCAAACAACTGTGACTGCTGATATCAAGAGGGAGCTGGCTGTGCAGTGCAAACATGTCCTGTGGTTAAATCACTCCACCCACAGCACTGAACAGATTTCACTTGATTTTCAGTGTTGAAATTACTTGCAAGTTTGAAGAAATTCGTAGATAATAGCCGAGAGAAATTAACTTGATAGGTGGTAAGGGAGTGGTGGTCATTTTGTCAGGTGATGCTGGCTGAGAAACCTTGATACCTAGACCTCAAGCATGTATGTAGGTAGGATCAAACCGTGGCAGTTGAGCACAAGTCACAGAATTATTTGGAACTATACTATGTCCAGTGTCAAAATTAGTGCAGCACCCGACCAAAGCATGGACGTGAGTTATCAGCCTCACTAATAATACACATCCCCATCGAAAACTGCGTCCTCAAGCTATGTAGCCTCAGACATAATCAGGTTGTTGAAAGAAGGAAAAGAGTATCAAGGCACTGTTGTGTTTAAATATTGGTGCTCAGTACTGTGTCACACGGTACAATCTTTTAACTGACCACAAAAAAATAGTGATCGAGTTACCATAATAGTAATTTTGAAATAGAACTGGTGTCATCCACATTGTTAAAATAAGCATCGACCTGTTGTATTGAATATTAAATGCTTTACTGAGTACTGAGACCTCTTCCCAGCCCTAGCAGTCCAAATCTACAGAAATCTGTGAAAGAAGTTTCAGATCACAGTGCCATCAACAGCAGAGCTGCCACTAATATCAGTGTGATCAAAATTTCCTCCGAGTGTTTTTAAAAAAGAAAGAAATTGGAAGATAAGAACGTGATGGATGATGTGACAACAGGTGCTTAGGAGATAATCATTACTTTTCAGCACAGAACACTTAAAAACGATTGCAAGCCAGTGCTCTGATCACGCAAAGCACTTAAGCTTGAGTATAGCTGTAATTATGTGATTAGCCCTGTTAAAGTTCTGTTCCCAAAATTAGGCATACAGAAAAATACTTTTTAATACTTAGACTGAAGACTAGGACCCTGATATAGGATTTAGCGAGGCAAGCACATAAGCTCTTTCCTGATTAACAGTGCTTCCCACAGGTATTGTTAAAACAATCTTAGGATTTAGCTCTAGAAAAAAAAGATGACAAAATTAATTCTTCTTTCCAATGCACAATATAACCACTGATACAGAAGAAATACTAAGCAAAGGTTCAGTGGTTCTTGTGTGTACCGGGACCAAAATCAAGAGAAAGGAGTGCAGTGGGGAGGTGGGGAGCACAGGAGTGTGGCATAGGAGCAGAGCAGTCAAGGAGAAGTTAGAACAGTGTTTGTGGAAACAGATTTTCCAGAGAGCTGTGGTGCCCCATCCCCGGAGGTGCTCCAGGTGAGGTTGGATGGGGCCCTCTGGTGGGAGAGCCCTGCCCACAGCTGGGGCTGGCGTTGGGTGAGCTTTAGGGTCCTCTCCAACCTAAGCCATTCTGCGACTTACCTATGATTTATCTATGACGTATCTATGATGTAGACAGAAATCTTCATTGCAGAAATTTTGTAACGATATATAAAGAGAAATTCAGAATTTGTAACAACTACTGCTGCAGTAGGATATTAATGTTTTAACATTTGTTGTTAGCTTATCAGAAGGTGAGAAAAACTTTATATGATATGTTTACCCAGTTAAGGCAGAGGCTGATTGCCCTGGCTGCTGGGGTATACACTCCATGCCTCTGGTGCCTTACAGCACAAGTAAAAGTCAGACACTGCCATCTGAGCCTGAGCAGTAAAAACACTCAGTACTTGGCAGTTGATTTTAAGTTAATTTCAGGAGTTTGGATTCAGCTATGTGTAGTTATATATGATTTTGTCCCTATATGTTATGCATGTGGAATTGTCTTTACTATTGGCTAGACTGAACTCCAATCACAAGTTAATGGTATTTACAAAAGGAGGAAAAGCAACTTGTTTTGAAATGTAATTGATCTTAAAACTGTTCTTCATCCAGTTAATTGGATTTTATAACTCTGCCATTTTTGTTAAGTGGCAGGAGATTTTAAGTGTCAGTGCAAGAATAAAGTTGCATGAGTAGGTGCCGGTAAAGGCACTGTCAAGAATCGGCATGCTTGGAGTTATGCTCTTGAGTTGATCTATGGCCTGCTGCGAGTGTAACTTCCATCAATTCTAATGCAGTTATGCACATAAATGCCAAAGCTCTGAGGTAGGAATTTTGTATTTACTGTTTAAGAGCAATATGTCATGTTGTTCACACTTTAA
Organism: Oreortyx pictus; assembly: GCA_036925125.1. NCBI lineage: Eukaryota > Metazoa > Chordata > Aves > Galliformes > Odontophoridae > Oreortyx > Oreortyx pictus. Next base: position 17,039,913 of record JAUPFR010000002.1, read on the forward strand.
TCTAATCTTCTCCCACTGTGATAATGTGGCTGCTGAGGCTGTTGCCCTACTTGTAACAAATGCTGCCTCTTTCCTATGAGATTGAATCTAAATTTACAGTCTGTGTGGGGATACTAACTAAGCTAAGAACTGTGCCCTGCTCTCCCAGTGCTCCTGCAGGCAGATGCCTTTGAGATGTGCTCAGTGCCTCGTTCTCCCAGTGGCAGGGATGATAAACTGGCAGTAGAAGTAGTGGGCTAGAGCACAGTTTGGCCACAATTTCCTTGTATGATATTTAGCGCTCATTTCTCTTTGCCTTTGTCCCTGATCTGTGAGATGACAGAACATTTTTTTTAAATCTCCATCTTTTAATACTCCTGCCCAGTGTTAACTTAAGCCTGGTCACACACACACCATGATGCATGTAACTTGTGCTTGATGTGATGGCCACTAAACTTGGGAATAGTTGCAGCGTGCTGTTGGAATACAAGCAAAGGCAGCAAAGGGAAGGCCTTTAATATGCACTGAAATCTCATGTTTTACATCTGCAGAATGATTCTGTTAGCACAGTACTATAGAATCGATACTACTGAAAGAGACAGTTTGGATCTTAAATGTTTATTTTTAAGAGGATAGTGTGTAGTCGAGTTGTTCCTGCATTCAGTGCATTCTTTGTGACTATCTCCATAGCTCTCCTGCTAAGTTGCCTTAATGCTGTAAATGCTGCAAGGTGAGAAGGTGGCCCTCCTTCCCCATGGGCTGGAAGAAACATCTCTGAGTGATGCTTAGGGCCAGGCTGGATGGGGCCCTGGGTAGCCTGAGCTGGTGGGTGGCAGCCCGGCCCACGGCAGGGAATTGGGTGGGCTTCAAGGTTCCTTCCAGCCCAAACCATTCTATCATTCTATGATTCTGTGATCTGCTGTATGGTTTGCATATGAACTAAGGTGCTTTGACTATAGTGTTTAACATTTTACACGCTGAAAAATATCTTCCTTTGACATGTGAGAGCATGGTTTGCTGAAGCCAAGGCTCCTAACGTACAGGTGCATCTTCAACATGGGTAGACCAGGATGACATAAGTGCATGACCTGCCAGCTGGCCCCACCTGCACAGGGATCACTGCCTTTGTGCCTTTGAAAGAAAAGGAATGTGTTCCTAACTAGGGCATGCTCTTGGCTGACCCATTTTAATATTCACACATTCAATATAAGCAGATCATGTAAAAGTGGCAGAAAAGAATGTAAGTCATAGCCTTTACTGTTTGATGATGGTTAAAGACTGTACGCTGTTAAATGGTTTAGTGGCTTCCACGGATTTGTGGAGAAGTACTTGGAATGAAGCAGTCTATTTTCTAGGGCAGGACATTTTAAATTTCAGTCACTTCTCAGCTTTTCCAAACAGAGTTTGTGCTAGCTAATCCAGTTGTTTGCAGAGAGAGGGCATCTGCAATTTATTCCTGGCTAAGTGCTAAACAATACGAACTCAGCCAGTGGGAAACCATTTGCTCACAAGGCATCAGGAAAAAGCACTGTAATATTGTAGTATGAAAGTCCCGTGCTTAGCTGGAGCTCGTAATAGGGCTGTTATCAAAGCCAGACAGAATTTAGCGGGTGTATAATGGTACAGTGAGCAACTTCGCACCGTTCTCCACCAGCATCTATCCGATTAACGTGATTCGATCTATAGCTGTTATTTGGAATAATGAGAATGAAGTCACTGTTATAGATCATTGTTACAGAATCAATTTCCCCCGCTTTGAAAGTGAAATCTCATATGTTACTGCTGTGTATATATACATCTTTTTTATTTGTGTAGCAACAGAAAGCTGTTGTGCCAAGAGAGTGAGCTGCTCATTGACATTATCTTCCATTATCCATCTCAGCCTTCCTCCTGCAGGGCTGCAGAGCAGGATCCCCATCCATCTTAACCCAGCTGTGGAAGTGCCTGGGGCAGTTTCTGCGTGACAGCAGATGAAGTTCACATCAGGCATTTCTTATGGGGCAACCTCTGCTGTCTGCTCCACTGATTAACTTCCCAGCAAGGGAGAAATATGCTCAGTCTTGGAAAGGGATGCCTGCATCCTCAGCCCAGTGCATTTTGTAGCTTTCTAGCAAGGACTGCATTGTTCCAGACTTTGACATCTATAAGTGAACACTTTATAAAGCAACAAGAGAAACTGGGAAATTCTGGACTAATAATAATATGTCCAGCCCAATACTGAAATATAGCTACGTACAGTGTATTTTAGAAACCATCCCTATAACATAAAGGTACACTGGAAAGTATATTTTAAATGAGGAAGCAACACCCTTCCACTTCATATTGGAAAAATGTAGTGGTTGAGTTTCAGAGTAATAGTGACCTACTTTGCCTAAACAAATGAGGTTTCCCTGGAGCTGTTCATGAAGTGTGGAGATGTGGCCCTGAGGGACATGGGTCAGTGCAATGGTGAGGATGGGCTGGTGGTTGGTCTAGATAACCTTCCCAACTTTAATGATTCTGTGCTTCTAAGAAGACATCATGAAATATGTTTGCTCTTAGTAGTTTGCATGTGCTATGCTGAACTACAGTTTATTTTGCTGAAAGCTCTGTTTCTAAACAAAGAAGCACGTTGTCGCTTTACTTTGTGCATGCTCTCTGTAACCTGCTAAGGACAAACTTGGAATTCCCTCCACCTCTTTAGCAAGAATTACTGCTGAAAATGGCAGAAACTTTCATTTTTATGCAAGTCTCAAAGGTCTTCTGAAACTTCTTTTTTAGTAAATACCACATTCCTAAATGAAGGTAATTACCTCTTGTGGTAGAAATGTTTGGGGAAAAAAAAAACCAACAACAGCATAAAACAGGCTTACAATATTTTTATTTGCTTGCTGTTATTTGAACCACTTTGTGGGTTTTGATGCCTGGAATGTTTTATCTCCATCTGTGTCATGCATTGACTGCTGGCAGAAAACCAGATAATTTTGATTATATTTTCCCAGTATGTGATATTTTCCTCTCATCTGCTTAATCTCACTTTGCATTTATGTGGAGGATGAACTTTGAGTAACCTGGGCTATTCCTTCATATCCTCTTGGCATCTCTCTTAATTGTTCAGTATTAGTAGAATGTTTTTAACTATGCCTCACCCTTTTCTTCCACCATCCACAACATCTTTCGTTTTATAGTCATGTGGTTTTATTTTATATTTGGTGTTTTTGGCACCAGCATATACCTTTAATTGGTTATTGTGTCTGATACATTCATCTCAGACAGGTAAAAGAGCCCATGCCTGTATATCACTGGAGGTTTATAGCCATTCCCCTTTTCGAGAGTCTTTACTTGAGGTGGCACTTAGTTGCTTAAAATCTCACTCCCTCTAAAGACATATGAATTCAGGCACATAAAATGACCTGATTTAAAACAGAATCAATGAGATTAACATTAATACATTCTCAAAATGAACTCTGTGGAATGGAGCTGGATAAGCCCTTGTAGCTGTACCTGATTTTCATTCTGTCTCTCTGCTAACACTGCAGTTTCCCTTTGTTCCTCATTCATATCTGTACTTGATCTCCTCTTTCATCCTGTCCTTGGTGATGTCAAAGAGTCTGCCGTCGCGTGGGCCGTCGTGTAGTCTCACAGCGTGGTGTAATTTGCACTTGATGAATTGAAGGAGAAAATTCTTCCTAAACTCTCTTAATTGTGTTTGTTTAAAAACATCTTGGGGAACGATCCATTACTGTAACACATCAGATTGTAGTAGCTCGCTGTAGACTTTGTAATGTATAGTTAATTAGGGAAAGTATGTATTTGCTGAACTGCATTTTGTCCAAATGGTTTAAGCAGGGTTCTTACATGAACTGACAATTTTCGCTTAAGAGCTTGATTATTGAATAACTAGCTGTGCTATTTTTAATTAAGTCAATTTTTTTCTTTATGAAGTCACAGATTGCCTTGTTCCACATGTTGAAGATGCAGAGATTCATAACAAGACTTACAGGACTGGAGATAAGTTAATAATCAGCTGTCATGAAGGATTCCAGATCCGTTACCCTGACTTAGACAACATGGTTTCAATTTGTCAAGACGATGGAACTTGGGATAATCTGCCCATTTGTCAAGGTTTAGTACACCAGAACATCCTGTTTTATAGCTCATGCACCTCGTGACAGCCTGCCAACATTTCTTCCTGCAGTTGTAAGGTTATCAGTGGTCTCCTCTGTCCCACTGTACAGTATTTGAATAGCTCTTCTTCTAAGATACTTTGATTTCTCCACCCCACTGCTTGCTGCAGAAAAAAATGATGCCAGTTTCTGAACACAGCCACACTTGAATTATTAATTTAAGTATTCCTTTTTATTTGACGATTTATAATCTTACAGAGATGTATGACATTTTTTAAAAGAAGTCAAGGTTAAATCAAAATATCAGCAAAAGATTTGATGGGCAAATTACATTTTTGTGCCAATGTATGGAAGGGTTTAAGCTTCTCATAGCAATTTACCTTTGTTTGCCATGTGCAGTGGGCACAGGTAGAGGAGAGAAGATACTGGAACCTGTTCATCTCTCTGAGTTTTCAGCAGAATTGATAGTCAGGTTCACAGTCCATTAAACTGACTGGTATTGACAGAAAACTCAAGATTGGATTTTGGCCAGAAAAGCCACTGTCAGTAGAACTTGTAGTATTAGTAGTTTGAGAACACAGCTTTGCTTCAACTGTGAGAAGTGGCTGGGGGTAAGTCAGCTTTATTTAATTGGAGTTAATTCTCAGCTTGCTATTATTTCACCTTTCTTACTTGCATGTCTTAGTACCGTTGTCTTTTAACCAATTCAAATTTGGCCAGCTCAAGAGCATCAAAAGGTTTTATCTGTCTGTGCTTAGGAGAAAAATGGCTTAACCCATGCCTACTCACCATCCCTAAGAAAGAGATCTAAAAACAGAACATTAGGATGTGCTGATAGCTGAGGTGAACTCTCACAAGGTGAATTTGTAGGTACTGTTTTTACTGAAGATCCTGGTGGAAATTTGTGATTTTGTGACAGCCAGTATTAAATGGGAAAGTAAAAATACGCCCGGGTTGTTACTTTCTTCAGTTGCTGTACTTATACTATGAATGGCCATCAGTTGCTGCTGCTCAGTACTCAATGGCCATTCTAATGAAAGTTATGAAGTCAGTTGCACAAGAGCAAAGTGCTGTAACTACCAGACATGGACAGAATAGATAACTCAGATTCCAGTATCTTCCATATTTTGCCAATTTCTATAATCCTTTTACAGAATTAACTCCAGAATTTTGCTTTTACCATGTTAGGCACTAATACTGTCAAAGGCCCTCAAATACTTGCAGCAGGGAGCCTGTCAATGACATTTATATGGTCCTTTGATTACAACAGGCAGGAGTCTCATGACACAGAGATGTCTTTTTTCTTTTTCTGACAGAGCAATGGGAAAGGATTGTAGAGCAGATAAAAAATCAAGACTCAAACTATTTTTGACGTGAAATAGTCATGATAATTACTGATCTGGAATGATGTGAAATATTTGGCAAAAAATGTCAAAAGGAAGTTTCCAGGCAGCTGGAGGTGTTTGGAGACTGGGGATTTTCACAAACCCTTAGAACTCTTACAGATTCCACTAAATCTTGATCCTGCACTGCAAAGACTTCGATGAGCATTAAAGTTCTGAGTCAGAAAGGCAAAACCTTCCCCAGTATAGTGCAAGCTTGGTCTTGCTTGGCCCTCCTGTCCCATTGGAGGCTGCACATGTCATCCGGCTCTGCAGGCTGCCTGGTTTGCAGGAGCTGTTAATGTGAGGGGCATATCTGACTGGGGCACAAGCAGTAACTAGGAGAAAGGATGCCTGTGGTTTATTTGTGCAGAGAGATAACCCACTAGTAAAACAGCTGTCAAAGTCATTGCTCTGGTAGTAAACCATGCTGGAAAAAGCTTTCAAACTTTATTCTATTTGTGTTTGTTTTCATCCCTTTCCTCAAGTGGCCATTGGAAGGAAATAATCACTTCAAGTGTGGAGGAGTCTTTTCCCTTATAGATAGTAGCAGGGCATCCACAGCAGTGCTAGCACCTTACAAGAGGTGCTCTCAGTCTGGATCTAGTTTCTCCATCGAGCTTAACACATTATGTAAGCCTTTATGAATACCCGTCACAAATTCCTCATAGTGGCAAGAGACCTGTTTCTGGGTTGCCATAATGAAACTCCTGCTTGTCTCCTAACCTTGTAGTATTTATCATTCCCTGATCAGTAATCATCTTTCCTTGAAATTATTGTGAATTTAAGAATCAACACTATTAATTATTATCCCGTGGGTCATTTTTAAGGCCATGAGGCCTTTATTTTTTCTGTATATTTTTCTCTAGTACAGTATCTTCTCTAAATGCCACCTCAAAGCAAACCTTGAATATAAGTGAATAACCTGTCAGAAAGTCATGCCATCTATTCAATTCACTGCTGTTTACTCTTCTTTGCTGCACCAAACACAGCTGGTGACCACTTAAACATCACAGCTGAGTACTACCCGTGTCACAAATCCCTCGAGAGTAATTCTAGAGGTAGAATGGAGCTGCTGACTACATTTAACGTTTCTGTTGATAACAGGTATTTTAAACCTCTGATAGTCTGATCTGAGACCTTGCTTAGTGTTTTATCATGTGAGTGCTCATAGGAAATGACATCCCTTTAGAGCTTCTCAGTTTGGAACCTCAAAATCATTAATTCTGTTTGCAGATCTTTTACAGTTGTGTGCATTTTATCACAAGAGCAGTCTGAATATTAAAGAAGGTCTAACTGACTGTAGGACAGAGGAGAAATAAAACTCATGGTTTATATAAATGACAGTCCTTATTTATTGAAGATTCTACCTCAAAAAGAAATTGCCATCTGCTAAAGCAGTGAATGTTTGTGCAACAAAATACCGGAATTTTTAGTAAACCTTCTTTGTATTTGCTGAGACTGAATCTCATACTAGCAAAGTGTGTGGGATAAACGATAAAAGAGTTTCAAACAGAATAACAATGCATACATATCTGAGGGAGAACATACAGTCATGTCTTTCATGGTAGAGAAGGTGAAAAATAATATTGCAGTCTTCAGTCTAGCAATTCTTATTGGGCTTTGTTAAGATGACTAAGATAAGCTCCTTGTAATAAAAGATACCTCCCTCTTCTTAATTTGCAGGTTGCCTGAGGCCATTGGTTCTTCCTCATAGTTACATTAACTTATCTGAGTTCGAGTCCTCCTTCCCAGTAGGAACAGTGGTGTATTATCAATGCTTTCCTGGATATAAACTAGAAGGGGCTGAGTTCCTTGAGTGCATGTATAACCTTATCTGGTCAGATAGCCCACCTAGGTGCCTTGATGTGGAAGGTAAATGTCTTATTATTTGTTTATCTTGCTTTTAATTTTGCAAAATTGGCATGCTCAATATGATTTTAACCCAGGGCTATATCTGTAGTTATACTATGTGAAATGTTCCTGCAGGCCATGCAGTATGTACCCAGTCTGTGTTGCACGCAGCCAGCTCCAGTTCACTGCAGTCAGCTGCTGGGGTTATCCAGTTCATGGCTTCTCTCTGCTGTCCTCATTGCAAGTGGGAAAATTCTTAACAGGGATGATTGCTTTGCCTTGAAAATGTAAATATTTGCAGCTTTTCTGATGAAAATATGGAGGGAATTATGGAGTTCACATTCACATACAGATGGTCAGTGTTTCTATAGATACTGATGCAATTTCCACGTTAAACAAAAAATGCTCCATGTGAACTCTTAGATTGGGCTGTGTCAGCTGCCAGCATTATTCAGTGCCACGTGCTTCTGCACACTTCAACATTGGTTGTTCTCTCATAGTAGTTACGTCTAAGGAAGGATTTGCAAACAAAGTGAATGATTTGTGAATTGATTAGGAACTTAAAAATTATGGTCAGAGTGTGATGGATCTTACCCTTCCAAAAGGAATAGTCTGTGACTGCAGCTGCAGTGCTGGAATGGAGGATATTTTAGGGTATTTCTTTTTGCAATCCCATACATTTAAGGCAAAGACACTGAATGGAATACTCCACACTCCACCAAAACCTTGCGAACCACCTTCTGTCATCTTCATATTGCATCCTAAATAAACAGCATTCCAGGAAGTCACCAGAATTGAAATACGTCCTCTAAAAGGAGTGCATTTTTGCTGTTTTAAGGTAGATACCTATATTTAGAATTCAGTTTAAAGCAGTTATAGGAATCTATGAGTGATGCTTATGTCAGAAAGCTAAGCACTAAACCTTCTGGGAGTACAAAAATTTGCCAACAGCATCAACAAAGTGGTATAATACACAAAAGTAATGAATTGATTCTTTTCCAAAATTTAAAATCCCCTTGTAGTCTTGGGATGACATGAGTCTTTTGTGGGATTTTGTGAATTTGTTTTTTTATTTGTTTGCTTGTTTTGTTTTTATATTGATTCAGCACACCATAAAAAATTAATTGCAGACTAGATCTAGGTAATATCTTTTGGGAGGTTTGCTAGTTGTTGCTTTTTACATCACAGAAAATATATAATTTGAAAAATAATTTGAAGGGCCCTGTTAGCCCTAAACAAAGAAATCAAACTGTTTTAATAATAATGACAATTCTTCAGTTGGGAAGATAATTAATATATAGATACCCCCGTGAATGAAACAGAGAATGCTGTGCCAGTGTCCTTTCCATCACTGTAGGCCACCAGGGACAGCTCCAACTGGGAGTGATGTTGTAGGAACACTTCAGCAAATCTGGACATTAACTCCAACCAAACAGATTAAATCAACATTTGATGGTCTCACTGGAATGTGTTTGTTTAAGTGCTTCATGCAAGGAGTGCCAGACCCCAGGAATCTCGCTGCAATCTACTACTCCAGTGAACTAAACTGCCTCCCTGCTTATTTTTTATTCCACACCTTGCATACCAAGGTCAAGCTCATTCCTTGGCATTCCTTTTACGCATGATGTATAATCTCACCAAGAGGTGCTCTTCACAGAGGAAATCTGCAAATAACAAATTATTTCCATTTTTTTCTTTCCATGATCAATTCAAAATTCATCCCAATAATATTTCCCACTCAGTAATTCACTATGGCAGTGATTAAAAGCAAATTGTAGTTATAAAGCTGTAGTAAACCATTTTGAACCTTTTATTGTGCTGTAAGCAGAATTTTTCTTCTCATCTTGTTGTATATTCCTGAAACCTTTATGGAAAGAATGTTTTAAATCCATGTGCAATCTCAAAAATGCTATCTATCAATCTTGTGAAATTTTGCCTCTTTTTAGGCCAGATTGATTCTAGTCTAAGGGTTTGCAGATCTGTTTAACTGCATGGTTCTGCTAGGCACCACTTGGCTAACTAACTAACTAACAGCATCGGGTTTGGAGCTTTGAACGTATATTGCAATCTGGTAGCATTTATGCACTTCAGATGTAGAATCACAATAGCTGAAGATGGGAAGGAACAATCAGTTCATGTAATCCACCCCTTGGTCCCACCCTACTTTCATACTTTCTCATGCTCAGCCCAGTCTTGTTCTCAACATGGCAAGAGAAGAGCTTTCACAAACTCGTGAAAGGCTTTGTTATGTTTAGGACATCTTCCTGTTATGAAAAAAGATATTTTCTGCTTGAAGGTTGTGTTACCTGGGATGTGCAGCCAGGACTGTGGTGGTGTGCAGTGGGTTCTCAGAAGCTGCTGTTCGGTCTGATCAGGGAAGTTGTTATAGCTCAGGCAAATGAGGACGCCGCTAGCACAGATTGCCAAGTATTTACTGTTTTATGAGATCCTCTTCTTAAATGCTTGTAGCTCTGCCAAATTTAAAACATTCACATTGATTTTCGAGTGTCTGCCTCAAGCTGAATCATTTGGGAAGCTTCAGTTGAAATGGTTCAGCTATATGAGAGAATGGTGCTAGAGGAAACTGTGTTGTTTTGGCGGTGTTCAAAACTGTTACAGTCATTTAGAGGGTAAGCGGAAACATCTTAACACTCAATTTTCTTCTTTTATTCCTTGATTTACATCTCTAACTTTATTTATATCTTTTTTTTTATGTACTCCATAACTATACAGAAGTTTGTGAAACTTTCTTTTGTACTGAAACTTCCTAGACAGTTCTAAAGATGTATGAAAATCAACGAAAAGTGTTAATTTAGTTATTAATATGATTTTTAAATTACCAGTTCAGGGTTATTATCCATCTGTGGAAATTAATACGAGTTAGCAAATGTCTTCTGTAAAATCAATTATGCAAAAGATGGGGGAAAGGAAAACATAAATTGAAGATTTTACCATATGTGGTATTCAAATTTCCTGTAAAATGAGATGGTTTCCAAAATGCTGGAGGAGAGCAAACACTTGAAAGTATAGGGAAACTCTGTGAAAAGAAATGGATAGCCAACTGCTAAATAGAAATATAAAATGTTTGTGATGTCAATAAAGATATCACAAAGGATTTGGAGAAATTAAAAAAAAAGCCTAGCCATTAGTACTTGGGAGAACATGATCTGCATATGATTACACACCTTGCCATCTGGACGCTTCATTTTAATCTTATTCCCTTTGGAAGAATTCCAAGGAGATGTAAGGAAAAGCTGTTACAAAGAATGAAGAGAGAATCAGGCAAGGGAAGAAAAAGCAGAGGGAATTTGCTTGTAGTTCTGATGCTGGAATGCAAAGCAGTGTATGCATAGTGTAATTGAGTAATCCTGGCTTTGTATTTAAGAATATGAGGGAAACCAAGTTGATTGAGATAGCAAACAGTAGTTGTGATTCTATTATCTGGAATGCCTGGTTTCAGCATCAGCCGAACTGAGCACAAAAGCCGAAAATCAGATACACTGAGATATCAAAACAGTTCTAAAGCTAATTCTGCATGCTAGAACCGACAAATTCTTGAGCTGAGGTTAAGCTTGAAAGCACGTAAAACAAAGTATTACAAGTTCTTGTAGGTAGGTTCGGCTAAAAATGAAACAAACATGAGTAACAGACTTCAAAGGGAGGATCAAATGACTGGAAGAGAGGAAAACTGAAGGAAATTCAAAACTGGTACATAAAACCACTTCATTGTGAGCGGAAGTGAAGAACTATAACACTGTGCAACTGCTGATTACAGAAATTAACAGAAAATGAGAGAGAAAAATGGGAGAAGGAAGGAATTAGGAAATTGCACAGCAAAGTAAGAAGGGAACCCAAAAAACAATCTACATAGAGCATGAGGAAATTGCTGAAGAACAAAAGGGAGTTGGTAGTATGAGAATTATGAGTGATGAAGCTTGCTACAGTTATAATAAATGTTCTGGCAAGACAGGCAAGAATACAGGATCGAGTTTTAAAATGATACTTCTCATGAAGATTCTGAAGATAATACAACGAGACAGATCCTAACAGAGAGAATGTGATGGCTGTGACATGGAACCCAGGCAAAAAAGAGCATAAAGCTGTACTGGAGGAAGGTGTTATTGCAGGTGAAATGCCATAGCCACTTAATACTTCAAAACAGTAGCTTAAACTCCCTAACCAATTGCACATAGGACATTTTGAGGGAAAGCTTCAAAATCTTCATTCTTACGTAACAATTACTGATGCCAAGTACCATAATCAAGACTGAGCTGTATGTTTGATAAGCTTCATCCTTAAAAATGTTTTCAAATCTCCATGGACCATACAGCAATACATGGTGAGGGGGAAGAAAAGTCAGTCTCTAATCAGTTTACATTCAAGAGTCAGAATAAAGTAAGCAATTGTAAGCCTGAGATATATTATACATTAACACAAAAGGATTTCTGTCTGCATTTCTTTGTTGACTCTGAGAAGGCTTTAGATAAATTCCAACATGACAAACTGATGCATGTTCTCAGGGATCATAATGTTGATGCAGCAGATCTGCAACAGATAAAAAGTCCTGCAGGGAGAGCAGAGGTAGGCAATAAGAGCAAGCTGTGAAATACTGTGGTATCAGCTCAACTTTCCTAAGTCCATGTGGCCTGAGGGAATTCACCCCGGAGTACTGAAGGAATTAGCAGATATTGCAGCTGGACCACTTTCAACTACTGACCAAATTGGTGGGAGTCTGGAGAGGTTCCTGCTGACTGGAGCTAGCCAGCCCATCTACAGAAAGGGCACAAGAGAAGACCCAAACAACTACAGGCTTGTCTGTCTAACCTCAGTGCCTGGAAAAATTAGGGAGAGGATTGTCCTGGGGTATACTGAACAGGCTTCCTTGTGAAGTGGTGGATGTCCCATGCCTATCAACATTCAAGAGGTACTTGGGCACTGCAGTCAGTCAATATTGCAAAACATTATCCAAGTTAACTGAATTAACATTAACATAAGATACATAACAGCCTTGTTTTTAACTGCACTGACTGCAGTGGAGTTTCAGAATGTACTCAGCGCCTAGAGAGATACTTCTTAGAACTGACGATTAACAGTAAATGCCCAAGTAGCAGCAACCATAAACATCCGTAAACTCCTTCAGTTGGGGAACACCTTTACATTGGTGACTCCTTTAAACCAATAACTGAAGGACAAAATAGGCTGGGCTGATAGTCTTTCGCCCTCAGGATGTTTGAGTCATAGGAAACAGATGTGATGAATTTACAATGAAAGTTTTCTTAAAAAAAAAAAAAAAAAGTATTTCAATAATACTCAGGGTTTCTGGATCACGGGTAGTAGTTACCTGTTCATCACCCAAAGCTGTAGAAATGATGCACGTGTTTGGCCACCTTATACGAACGTGGAGGCTGAACGTGTTACAGAGCTGCTCATAGATGACTTGAAATGTCTGAATTTTTTGTGCTCTCGGAGGATTCTGCCTTTCATCTGTAGACCTTTATCCACAGCTGAAGAGGTGTGGGGAAGAATTGAATTCAGAGAGAGCACAGTGACACAAAATACTCAGCAGACAACTCGTATTGTTCTGTGAATGTACTGCTTAATAATCCTCAGATCACTCAATTGCAGCAGGTGTATTTCAAAGTAAAGTAGAAAGAAAACCAGAACACATCTCAGGACAGGATGACAGACAAAAGTGGACATTTCACAGCTCTCATCGGGGGTGGGATGAAGAGATGGAGATTTAAGGGAATGGTCTCCAAGTTGAATACATTGTTTGAAGATGATAAATATGATTATATTTCTAAGTGACTGCACTTCTTTTGCATTGCAGAAATCTTCTTTGATCTTTGCTGTGATTGAAGTAGATACGTTCTGCGCTGTTCATAGTTTTTCAAGAAACAGAACAACTTGTAATCTGTCTCTTTTATGTCTTCTGTTTCTGCCTGATGCACGGGATTGTCAAAGTAAATCATTGTTTTACACCTGCTCTGTCACCTGTGTACCTTTCAGAAACTCCTTAGCATTTCCTGAATCAGCCAGACATCCAAACTCTTTTATAGAGCCATAATTTCTGCCCTGTAGTTCTGTGTTAGCTGCCAGATGCATGTAGTATTTTATCCACAGTGCTTTAAATATGCTGAGGATTAGGTGGGGAAAAGCAGACAGAATTTCTCCCTAAGGGCTGTTTTATAGTATTAATCTTTAACTTAAATCTGGCAGGGCTCCTCAGAAGGGAAAAGCACACTACATTGTCTAGCTTGAAATCAAATTTGTCTGTGCTTTATGGACAGGTTCATTAAATTTGGCTACCCATTGCAGTCACAGGACATTTTCCACAATCGATAAGATGTGTAGCTATAGATTCTATACAGCAGAAGGTCTACCTGTTGTAAAGGTTTGTTCACTTTCAGAGACAAGAATCAGCATTTAAATAGAGATAATTTCACCAAACATCATAGGTACGCTCTTGGTAACTGTGCATAAATAACAGAAATGGATACTCTTTCGTATCTTCCTAGTTATGTAGGCAGGTTTTGAGGTATTACCAAGTCCTGTTTCCCCTACCACTACCTTTTTTTTTTTTTTTTTTTTTTCCCTACTGTCACTCTGTGAGAGATGGATCTTTGTTTTTCCTTTTCCCAGAAGATGCATTCCCATTTCCTCAGTCTTCATCTAGGCCCTGGGGGTAGAGCTCTTTTATCCTAGCAGGTGCAGCTAGATTTGGTATTTCTTTCAGGTGTAGGTAACACCAAGCAGGCTCACGGGATTCTTACCAATAGAGAGCAATAGCAATTAAAGAGGGCTGTAACAATGTAATAACTCTAGTTCATCCAGCTCACGCTGAACTCTGGTTTCCTCAGACATTCCCGTTAAGTGCTTTTACCTGTCTTGGCTTCTTAGAAAGCTTCCCAGCAGCACTGTCTCCCTCTTCCACCTATGTTCTACTTCTAAGCACACTGAACTTTTCTCTCCAACCTTTTCCAGGTTCAGGTTTATCCTCTTAATGCTCTCTAATGCCCAAGCTTTGGGTTCCTTTGCAGGTCTCTGATTCCTTCCTGTTATGCATTGGTGCAGTCCCCAGATAAGCCAAATGAGTGCTATCAGCCCATAAGCATCCCAATCACAAGTCAATATAGAACAGGTGTAGTTTATTATATCCATTGCTCATAGCAAATGTCACTTAATTGGGAAGAAGAGGCTTCCTGGAGTGGTCTTTCTACTACCCAAGCAAATTTATTTCTTTTTGATGACTTCTTTAATCGGAATCCAGCTTCAGTATTTATCTCCATTTCTTTTTGAGAGTAGTTGTTAGCAGTTGGTCACTGGAGCATGGTACCTGACGGCAGCTGGAGCTCAGGCAATCAGATCCTATAATGGCATCAATTCTATAGAAAAATAATTGCAAGCAATTGGCTCCACATTCAGAAATGAGGCCAAGTATTCAGTATCTGCTTCCCAAAGTCTTAAAAAGACCATTACTGATCATAAAGTCAGCCATTCCTGAGAATGGGAAGAAACAAAACTGGAGCTGAGTGATGAAGGAAGCTGAAATGATCTGCTGCAGATGAGAACACGATGCTTCAAGCACTCCTCTGTGAGTAATTAGTATAAATATTTCCTTGAAGGTAACTGTGGGCATCTTGCTAAAAGAACCCTTAGCTCTCCCTTGCTGCAAACTCGTAATCAATTTTTGTAGTTAAAAAAAAAAGAACTGCACTTTTAAACATATAATTTATTGGTGAAAGCTCACTTGGAGTGTGTTTCTGCTCATACATATAGTGCAATGCATTTGAAACTGAAGGCTTTGGCATTAAGCTCAGTGTTTCACCAGCTGTGTGCTGTGGATGGAAGGACTGTTGAGGGTGACTGTGGAGTTGGTCTTATGCTCCTTGTATGATTTTGACTGACTGGAACTGCAAAACAGGCTCTGTAATCTGAAACTCCAAGGAGCAAGGAAGCTCTGTTTACACTAAGTGGTTGTAAACCACCTTGCTTTTCCCTTTGGAAATCAGTTAATGTTAAACTATCATTAAAACTGTCTTGAAACCAGCTTTATAGTGTCTCACTTAGGCTCATACAGCTGATATCAGATAGTGATTTTCAACAAGATGGTGTTGGTCAGAGCTAGACCAGAGAAGTAGATTTTCATTAATAGCTTAATTATTCAATCCATTTCACGCTTTGTGGAAAGTGAAAAGTGCTTCTCACTGTGCTCACATTGAAAGATTTCCCTTGTCATTTTAGTGAGTACTAAGTTGTTGTTTAGGGTTGAGAGCAAGTAGCCTGGAGTCATGAGACTCAGTGTACAGCTGTTACTGACTTGCTGAATGGTCAAGGAGGAGTTGCTGAACTGTCTTTTCAGAGGAAAATAATGTGGGTAGCACTGTGAAGGTTAAGTACTTGGAGACTGAGAAGAATTTGGAAATTACTGAATAATAATAAGATATTTTTAGTAATTCTTGCTGTAGAATAATTAAGTTGGCTGGCAACTTCAGAATTCAAAGCAATCATCCTGTATCTTTGCTTCTTTAAGTCATGTCTGCTGTTGGGCGTAGTAGGAGTTTCTTTATATACTGGTGGTCACTTTGCTTTTTCCACTGTTATTTCTATTCTGCTAGTACTGTTGGTGCTGTTGTTGTTTTGTGGTGGGAATAATCAGGAAAATTCCTCAAAGCATGTCTTTACTTTCAAGATGCAATTTAGTGGTTGCAAAGTTTTTCTTACTTATTCCACGACAGCTATAATGAGCACTAACTCCCTTCACAGGACAGGAATTACTGAGCTATGAGAAAGGCCTCTTGGCTGGATATGAAACAAACAGGTTTCATCTTCTATGTTACTGTAAAAAAAAAAAAAATTTTCAAATTTGACACACTCAAGGATGTGGTTGTTCAAAGGTTAAAAGGACCCTTACTAGGCTTAGATGGGAAATGAGGTTTGCTGCTGCGTTCTCCTGCCACAAGCAGTGATTTAGATGGAGCTGACTATACATATTCAATATGCTGGAACTGAATTATGGATTGTGGGAGAATAGAGAGTTTTTACTGAGTGTCCTGGTCTTGCTTAACAAGTATGAGGAGCCAAGGATACCCTGTGTGCTGCAGTGGGAAACATCTACATCAACTGTGTAAAATGCAGCCAGGCACACAGAGCTAAGTTGGCAAGGCAGGAGAGTAGCAGTGGTGACTGAGGGTTCCTGAGTGCCTTCCTTGTCAGGCAGTTTCATCTTAATCTTTTCTCGCTCTTTGCGTAATAAGAAGGGATTCATGGTGTGTTCGGAAGAAGCTTTATTTTTGATTTGGTGCAAATGCCTCTAGCACTGAACATCCCTGTGTGAAGCAGAGAGCAGCTGGCCTTACACTGGGTTTTTCTGTTAACCTAGCTAACATAGGAACCAATATGATACATGAAAGGCTGGAGGAGAAAAATCCCTACTATACCAAAAGATCAAAGCTGGAGAACAAGCTTCTTGCTTCTTCCTAACATTTTAGTGGCCTGTATTTCAAGACATTGTTGCATTTGTTGTTTGGCTCCTGTACAAAAACTAGGCAAAACCTGATTAATTTGCATCCTGCTTACACTGAGCAGAAACTAAACTACTAACCAGAATGCCAGTGAGCTGACTGGCTAAAAATAGATTTTGAGCACTTTAAGTATCTGCAGCTTCACTGTCATCTCTCTACCACTGGCTTTGAAAAAGTGATGTGACACCTTTATTCTGTGCCAACAGTGTTAATTGAGACTGTGCTAATGCCAAACATTTTCTCTCCCTCCTACAGTCCCAGTGTCAGCAGTGCAGATTTACTGCAGCATCCTCTGGGCAGAGCTTAAGAAGCTTCTTGACCATGATGGGTAGAAAAAATGAGGAGAGCTCCATTCATTGTTCTGATGCATAAGTGCCCACTGGCAGTGGGTGGGGAGCAGAGTCACTCTCGCCTTGTGTTGGGCTGCCCCTTGCAGAGAACACCACAGATATTTCCTCTGCCTTCAGGACATCAGCACTAGGAGATATTCTTGTCTTTTGTTAATAACTATCTCCTGTAAGCCTGAAGGAGGTCCCTTTCTCTGAGGCAGTATGTGACTGTGTTTGGAATGTAAGGCTCAGAACCCAGGTTTTAAGCTCTTCATCAGGAGTGCAAATCTTTCAGTAAAACCAGTCAGAGCAGAAAGCTCATAGCTGGAGAGCCCTTAGCTCCAGCTGCTCCTCAGAGCAGGAGTGGTTGGCTGTCAGATCCAGTCAAGAATTCCTCCCTACAGCTTCCCTGAGCATCAGCAGTCCTGAGTTTCCCAGAAGAGGTTTGTGGTATAAACACATTCTTTCTTTCTTTTTACTTAATGATTTCACATTTTGACTGAGAATACTGCTGTAAACTCTCTGTGAGTCCCTTATTACCTGTGGCCAACAGCTCTATAAAGACAGATCCAGAAATCCTGGATCCAGTGCCCAGAAAATGCATTTGCCTGACATCTATGGCCTCTAATTGCCGAATAAACCAAGGAATGATCATTGAGGTTGTAAGTATTTTAACTTTCCTAGAAAACCTCAGTGGGCTGAGGTTTGCCACCTGAGTTTTGGTTCACATTTGATCTGGTATGCTACTTTAATCTGTGTCACTGGTACCATACACTGATATCTAGCATGATGCTATGCAAGTATCAGCAGTGAGGAACTGGCCCTGTAAGATAATGAGCTAAGGCCACTTCACTGTGTCATTCCATTGACTCTTAAGGATCGTGGGCCAGGATGATGATGAAAATGGAGTGAGTTGAGAAAGGAACTGGATGTGTGACTGACTGCCCAGAGACAGAAATGAGATAATCTTTGGTTGCTGGTGATCTAACTCATTTTGTTTGATTTCACTTGGAAAAAGAGACTGTGAACCTGAGTGTTGCTGATTATTAATCACCCTGCTTGCAAATGCATGCGGGGGCTGGTTTGCCCATGCAACTGCTGGAGGGCTCCTTATACTGGATGAACATAACATTCACAGGAGATGATGAGGAAGAACTTGTGTGGGAAAGTCAATCTGGGAAAAAGCCAGATTCTGACATCCCAGCTGTCATAAGAACAAAGCCTTGCTTCCATTGAGCTTAAATCCTTCAGTGGATGGACTAGATGATCTTAGTGGTCTTTTCCAACCTTAATGATGCTATGTTTTTGGGTGGTTTTTTTTTTGTTTTGTTTTGTTTTTAATGATTTTTTGAAACCCGTTCCATTGTAACCAGCGTTGTAAGTGTTTAACACAAGAGCTGTTGGGATGTACAATCATTTAAAACCTTACTCCAACTCACAACGAGCATAGTACAGCACTTTATAGAAATGTTTACGGACATTTTTGGGCAGCATCAGTACACGATCATTTCCCTTGAAATGGAGGGGGTGTGAGTGGGAGGGGTGGCACCCATTTTTAGCACTGGGGACATATCCTACACTAAGAGCAAAACTCTTATTCTCAGGTTTTCTAAAGCATGACTCCATTTGTAAACAGACTGACAGCTCCACATATGGGCTGTACCCACAGTGCATTGTTTTTAATCTGACTGGAAAATATGTGTCATTCCTGAGCTGGGAGACCAGCACTGAGGCTTGTATTTATTTATTTTATTCAGAAGGCTGCTTTGGGCCTTAATGACATTAATAGGTTTGGGGTCTGGTGTGTCAGGAAAGGCAGCAGGTGCATGGCTGGAGAGCAGAAATTTGTTTATCAGAGTGGTTGCCCCCTGTGATAAGACATGCTCTACTTTCCCTGTAGCTCAGAGGGTTGTGTGCATCCACACGTCTCCTGCCGCCTGTCACAGTTCACCAAAACTCAGTTGCAAAGAAGTTTAAATTACCGTCTTTGTTCTCATGCTATAAATGTAGATAATAAAAATATATGAGGTTTCCTCACAGTAGGCCAAAATTGTTGCTTTCATTGATTGCTTTCTTTGTAATAGAGGAATGATCACTGATACGGGCAAAGGTGCCTTTCTGCTATTTCAGACATATACCTTTGCCCTGTTCTTAAGAAAATTGTTTTCAGTCTCAGGTTGACCTCTCCGTAAACCCTTCCTATTTCTCATGGACCTGGAGACTTTGAAAAGTATGCAGAGTATGGAGGATGTGAATTTTTATGTGAATTACTTGCTCTGATCTCAAGTTATTACTGAGCCTTGACAGTGCAAATGCAAACAAAACCATGTCTCCAGGGGATGGGTAACAGACACTGCTGCACATTGTAATCAGCTTCTCTTGAAGATTCATTTAATATCTTGTGTATTTTTTTATGAAATACATTATTCATGTAACAGGGCTCACGGAGAGAAGCAGCTGCACTGTAATTTCTGGGAAAATTCTTCTTCGAAGAGATGGCATTTTCATTCTTTAAATCAATGCATTAGGGCTGGGCTGTGTGAGGGAGGCACGAGGCAGAGGGGTGGGCAGCCTGCAAACGGGGCCCCGATCCCATTCATTAATGCCTCAGAAGGGAAATAAAACAATCCAGTTAGCTGAATTAAGCCCTCTCCGATCAGAGTGTGCCCATTTTAGACATCATTGCACCTATTTTCCTTTGTGTTAGGAACAATACTTAAGAAAATAATAATCAACTAATACATTTTCAGTAAATAAGTTTCCTCTCTCATGAAAGCACTGCCTGCCAGCTGCTTTACAGCCGCTGCATCCTAGAGACTGCTCCTTCAGCTCTGCTGAATTAATCTCCCAGCAACGTGAGAGGGCATTTCTTCTTGGTTCAGGATGTGCACTAGAAGTTCACGCATTTATGTTGTGATTTGGTCTTATTTACATAACCTCATGTACACCACTGTACTTAATTAACACAGGCTCAGCCTCTGTTCTATTCAGTGCCTCAGCCCAGCAGCAATCCCACTGGAATCATTGGGGCCGCTCAGAGATAACAAAACACAAATAGCACCAGTGTGGGCTTAGCCCAGTGAAACAAAATTGCAGTGGCACAACTGTAATTGCTTAAGCAGTGTCATGTGCCGAGCATCTCTTCCAGCACTTCTGATGGCAAATGTCTTTATAAAAGTGAATATTTCAAAATTTAATCAGTGCATGCAGTCAGTCATTTGTGCTAATGGAAAAAACAAAAATCAAAATCTTATAGTGGAATCTCAGATGCTTCATAAAGATAGGGGGTTGTCTTTAATCAGACCATTCCCCTTCATCTCTATGTAGCTGTTCTACAGGCACGCATGTCCTTTTCTCTGTTCTTCCCCTGACCCAGAGGCTGGAGGGCTTCACCAGTGCCATCTTTCATATCTTTAAGCAAAGTGACAGCAGAGCTTTCCGGTGTAAGTGCAAGCTAAAAGCTCTTGTGTTGCTGCAGGAGGTGTGTGCATCTGTCCACTGATTGCATGCAGATGTACCCACCCCAAGGGCAGGGAACCTGGAGAGGGTTTTGAGTCACACTGGTCGGTCGCTGTGGTTAACTTCTTTCTCCTTTTCTCTCTGTTTGTTTGCCCAAGTTTGTCCGCTACCTCCAATGGTCAGCCATGGAGACTACATCTGCCACCCGCGGCCTTGCGAGCGCTACAACCACGGGACAGTGGTAGAGTTCTACTGTGACCCCGGATACACCCTCACCAATGACTACAAATACATCACCTGCCAGTACGGAGAGTGGTTCCCCTCCTACCAAGTCTACTGCATCAAAACAGGTAAGGGAGCAGTAATAGCATTGCCTCTCTCCTCCTGTAGCCCACCTCCTTCAGAGCAAATCAGGAGGTTGGTAACGTCTGGTGAAATTCATTGTTTCATTCCTAAGTGACAAACACTGATTTAAGATGCCATTAAAAGGCATACTTTATTTCCTGAATGATCCTAAACCATTTCAATACTTAGCTTTCCAAATGTATTTCTGAATGTTGAAATTTTAATACATAGATGAGCTAAATTTATGATCGCATGCATAAAAATAACATCAAGGGAAAAAAGCAAGGTCTGGCCCCAGTGACAGCTTGCTGTTAAGGCTGCTTTGGTATTTGGGATTAGATTAATGGGTGTAAATTTTATTCATGTATATGTATGTGCATATAAAGCACACATATAAGCAATCTCTCATCCAAACTGTCCCTTCTGAGTATTGTTGAATTAATATAAACTAGCAACAGAAATGATCAAGCACAACTTTGGTATTACTGTCTTTTTGTTTCAGAACAAACCTGGCCAAATACACAGGAGACCCTCCTCACTACATGGAAAATAGTGGCATTTACTGCTACCAGTGTTTTATTAGTACTTCTACTGGTCATTTTAGCCAGAATGTTCCAGACCAAATTTAAGACGCATTTCCTTCCAAGGTTTGCACTGTTTTCTTTAATTATCTTATTATGTTATTTTATTGTTATTGTACTGTTTTATTAAGATTGAGGCCATTGATTCCATTTCCACACTCTGATCTATGTGCAGAGACTGGAACCCCTGGAACTGTAGAACTTCTGTAGCTAAGATGAAAGGCAGAGTTTGCCAGACTCCATTTTGGGAGCAATTATAGCTCTGCTAACTACTAAGAATTCCTGATTCCGCATGTAGAAATAGTTGACAGTCATGTAAAAGTCATCAATGGCAAAAATAGTTTGAAATACTCAATTTTGGGTGCTGAGAGACTAAGTTCTGTAGATTTAGTAACGTACATTTTATGAAATATGGTTTGTTTGCTTGTTTTTTTGTTTGTTTGTTTTGTTTTGTTTTCCTATGGACAAAATTAAATTTAAGTTTGCTTTCCCCTCATAAACATATCCTGCATCTTCCTTTACTTCCATAAAATGCTATGAGCATTTGTCATTGAGCATTTGTCACAGCACTCATCAAGAAACAAGTAGGGAGGTGGCAGAGCTAGTGGTTTATCAATGCATTTAGATCAGCTCTGATGTTTCAGGCTGCTTAGTTTGCTATGGGCCTTGATGGGGTGACTCCTCCTCTTTCTTTTTCTTCTGTCTTTATTCTACCATGTACAGAGGGGAGAGGTAAAAAGCTGTATATTACTAAATATGTCCCCAGGCTAATGCAGGAGGATGAACTTTGCAATCCTGCTGTTAATTAAGTCTAAGTAGATGAAATTTATTTATCTCTCATTTGGAGAGGTGGGGGTTGTCCTCTTCTGCCAGGTAATAGCCATAGGACAAGAGGGAATAGCCTTAAGTTTCACCACTGGAGGCTCAGGTTGAACATTAAAAAACATTTCTTCTTAGAAGTAGTAATAATGCACTGGCACAGGCTGTGCAGGGAGGTGGTGGAAGCGCTGTCCCTGGAGGAGTTCAAGAGACATGGAGATGTGGCACTGAGGGATGTGGTTAGTGGGCATGGCGGGGATGGGTTGGCAGCTGGACACAATGATCTTATAGAATCATTCAGAATGGAAACTGATTCTATAGAAGTAATGTATAAATTAACAGACATATTCCTATGTACAGCATATGGGGAGTGTACATTTACGTAAATAACAAGGAAGAATTGAGGCTAAAGGGTTGCACCACTGATAGCCTGTTCTCCTGTAGCTTACTGAAGTAGCTTTCTAGCCTCTTCTTCCCAGGTGTTTTCCTGTCCCAGTGGAACCTGGGACTAACTCCTTCCTGCTGTCTCTGTTGTGATTTAATTGACTGCAAACAGATATTTCAGGGTTTACCATACCTTCCCAATGCAATATAAATGTTTTGTTTTTAAAGGAAACCATCCTAGTGCTGGTTAAATGCATTTGTCCTTTGAAAGCAAGAACTGAAGGAGACCAATATCTGGCAACCAAAACCCCGCCATCCAGTAACAGCCTGTTTACATATGCTGCAAACACTTCTTTGCTCTAGCCCGCATCTTTCCAGGGGTTCAGACACTTGTGACTGCTGAGCAACATCTGTGATCTCATATCCATAGTACCTACTGTGTGTGGCACAGCAAATGGTGCTCCTTATCTCCTCCAAGCACCTGTTTTCCTTCCCATCTCTAAACTGTTCTTCACATTACTTGTTTCATTTATCCAATTGTAACGGATTCCACCTGACTGTCAGTCTGAACAGATTTTTGCAGACCTGTGAGGCAAACGTTTCTGTGAATATTAATGGTCCTTTAGCATCAATTTGGGCCATTAGGAAGTGTTGTGTTTCCTTACGTTCAGCAGTTGCTCCAAGGTGCTTCAGAAACCCAGTATCTGAAGGGGGTCTGAAAGAAAGAAGAGGACAAACTCTTCAGCAGGGTCTGTTGTGACAGGAGAAGGGGAAATAATTTCAAACTAAAAGAGGGGATATTTAGAATGGATATAAGGAAGAAGGATTTTACAGTCCGGGTGGTGAGGCACTGGCACAGGTTGCCCAGAGAACTTGTGAATAGTCCATCCCCTGACATTCAAGGTCAGGCTGGATGGGGCTCTGAGCAATCTGATCTATCTGCAGATGTCCCTGTTCACTGTAGGGCATTGGACTGGATGGCCTTTAAGGTTCCCTTCCAGCTCAAACGATTCTATGAAACGCTCTGGCTCTCTGTGATTATTTCCCTGTGTTTGACTTAGAGGCAACCAGGAGGGCTCTATAGGTGACCCTGACTTCGTGGTAGTGGACGGCGTTCCTGTCATGCTGCCTTCCTATGATGAAGCTGTGAGCAGCAGCCTGAATGCTCTGGCACCCGGATATTCAGCCACAGCGGACCAGGGGCATATTTTGCAGACAGAAGATCAAAGTCCTCCTGCTTATCCTGGCCCCAGGATTACAGACATGCTGCCAGGTGAATTTGAGAGCTGTGAGAGTCAATCAGGCTCCTCTGAACTGCTCCAAAGCTTGTACTCGCCCCCAGCCTGCCAAGCAGCAGCACTTCCCGGCTCAGATCGAACTGATGCATCCCGGGGCACTGCTGGGGAGGCTGTGTCCACGAGCCCACGGATTGATATTACAGATGGTGAGTCTCACATGGGTGCCATATGCGAGTCTGTAGACATTTGCTTGTACAGACAGCAACAATAAAGCCAGCTGACCTGCTTTTTACTTTCACCATATATTTCATACCCAGTCAGAATTAGTAGCCTTCATTGATGAGCTCATGGGTGTCTGCATGCATGACATACTTGTCAGTGTAAGGCATGTGTGTGTTCACATACACTTCATGGGCATGGGAGTCACAGTGTAAGAGTATACAGGACAGGACCCTGTATTAGAAGGGAGATTATCACGTATTATTGTCTGCATTTAAACATGAGCATGCGTTGATACAATTTCATTTAGCTCCAAAGGAGTCTTCTCAGCTTGTTAAAGAATCTAGATAGCCTTCCTTAGAGACATTTATAAGAAGTGTGGGTGAAGACTGGGGTGGAAGAAGTCTCCTACACCACAGGGTTGGGTCTGACTTTCGATGGCATCACAAGTGGGAGAGGACAGCTGGAAGGAGGTGGGAGGAAGGATGATGACGCCAGTAAGGCTCTGCCTGCTCTGAATGCCAATTCCATGTTAAATGCAGTAGAAAGTATGTCTGCACTTAGGTTTGGTGGGCTTAACTTGTTTTAGAAAACATGGATAGTCTTGGTTAATTTGAGCAATGTGATCGAGCTGCAGGTGTTCATTGCAGGGGACTTGGGGCAAATGACCTTTAAGGGTCCCTTCTAACTCAAACAATTATGTCATTCTATGATTCTGTGATTTTCATATAGAGTACCAAATTGGAGATGCTGTATGTATTGTTCCAATTTTTGCATTCATATTTTTTCCAAGTTGTTAATAATACTACTCTGAAAAAATCTGAAGGAAAGTCCCAGTCAGTAATCAATACCCTTTCTCTTTTTCCTCTAGAGATTCCTTTGATGGAAGAAGACCCTTAGCCTGCATGGAGACATGTCATCATCACACTGCACTGCTGGGTGACATGAATCCTGAGCACTTAGAGATAGAAAAGACTATCTCTGTATCTGGGGAGGGTACTTACCAATCTTCCACACGATGATGTCACCAGATTGCGTGTACATCTTAATCCACAGTGGAGATAACAGCATCAGCACTCGGAACAGCAATTTTATGAATGAATCCTGGGGATTTGTTGAGAGCAGATGTAGAAAAAGAACTGTGGCTTTTTAGAAATGAAATGTATATCTGCATCGCAGAAAGTCATATGGTTCTGTAGAAATACTGCTGGATTTTGATACTAACTGCCTCACAAAAGCATGTCTAAGTATGTAAATTTGCTTATAAAGACTGCTTTAAATGATCTGTGGACCTCTAGTTTATGAAGAATCCTTTCAGACTTAAAACAAACAAACAAACAAAAAACCTACTCCTGAAACACACACACACACACACAGAAAATGAAAGATCTTCTTTAACTTTCCTATGTTAATCAGAAAGGTTATGGTTTGGTTGTTGGTTATTTTGTTTCATACCATGTCTGCAGAAAATACAACAGAAATGATGGGACTTGTATGTACTTTGATGTATGATAGCAAATATATATAAATATATATATATATATATTTAAAAACTCTTACAGAGAAAGAAAAGGAAAGACTCCAGGTCACACAATGGCCTGGAGATTTTTTTTTAAAGGTAAGGCAGAATTTATATAATATACAATATTCAAGGTAAAATATCAATATTTGTATTTATGCAAGACTTCTGTGATTACATTGCATTTGATAAACCCTGCTATCATACGAAAGACCTACAGAGTGTTAAAATTATGGAATACTTGCTTATGAAATGTTGAACTTCTAAATTTCAACCTTTCTTAAGTAGCGACAAATGCATACACTAGAGTAATCTACAGTCATAGCCCAGAGCACTGCCTTGTCCCTGTGCGCTGCGGTAGTATTCTGAGCCATTATTGTAGAATACTTAAAAAAAATAAAGTTCAGTTTCAGTTATTTTGACTTATCAGACTGTGTCTAGTTGGCCTTTTTTTTCCCTTTGCTTCTTTCACCAGCTCCCACATGAAAGGCAGCATGACAGGAGAGCCTCGCTGTATAGCATTTTATATCCATTATCTAGCTCCAATTGGACAGAGTGGTTTTATTTAGGCAGAGCACCTGAAATGGGTGCAGTAGTGGTACAGCTTATGCAGTTATTAGTGTTGGCTTTCCTCTCTTCTGCGTGCTATGCCAGAGCATTGTGCTAAAGACTGTAGGAATAGTTCACCCTTGTGGTATCACGGGTTATTCGTAATTTGTCAGGAAAATTCCTGGCTGCTTCATGTGCTTCTTGAAAGCCAAGCAAATTTCCCACTTTATTTATGGTACTGCGCAAATGAAACATATGTTAAACTGGCAGTGTTTAAAGGAAGAACTCACCATATGTTAATGGCAGAGGTTGCCATCATGGACTTATCCAAAGCAAAGGAAAAAATTAAACCAAGTTCTGATTTTATATTCAAAGTAAGCCTATGATATCTCTATTGCTCTAAGTAGAGGATTACTATGAGTTGCTTTGTTGTTTTTTCATGGTTGTTTAATTATTTATTTGCATTGTGGTAGCATTTACTGAGCCCACTGATGAGTCGGGGCAGTGGTATGATAGACCTGCAGCTAACATTCAAGAAAGCCTTTATAAGCATCCTCTCAGCAATGCTGTATGACAGTAAGAAGCTAATGGAGACAAAAACAAAAAAGAAACCAAAAAAAGAAAACAAACCAACCCACAAAACCAACAGAGCAGTGTGCAGTAGAGAGGCAATTTTTAGTATAGTCTCAGTTATTCCACCGTATCGTTGATGAGGTCATTTTGAACTATATTACTTTCTTATTTCTTATTGGAACTTCTTCAAGAAAAAAATCTTGAAGGCACAGGAGTAGTCCATTCCAGTGCACTGAGAGGCAGAATGGTGGGGGAGAAGACCAGCCTGGATGAACAGAGAGCTTCTTCTGGAACTTGGGAAGAAAGAGAGTTTGTGAACTCTGGAAAAAGGAGCAGGTAACTCAGGAGGGCTATACAGCTGCTGTCAACCTGTGCAGGCAAAACAATAGAAGGACCAAAGCCCAACTGAAACTCAGTTTGGCTACTGCAGTAGATGACGATTAAAAAATGCTTTTGTGAATAGAGCAACAGCAAAAGGAGGATTAAGGATAACCTCCATCCTTTATTGGTTGTAAGAGGAGAAACACAGTGCTGAAAGGTAAGGATAAGGCCGAGGTACTCAGTGCCTTTTTTGCCTCGGTCTTTAGCAGTAAGGCCAATTGTTCTCAGGGTACCCAGCCCTCCGCATTGGAAGATGATGAAAGGGAGTTATGTGAAGCAGCTGGAGTCCAGCAGGAAACTGACCTACTACATTATTTGAACATTCGTAAGTCTGTGGGGCCAAATGGGATTTGTTTTATGGTACTGAATGAGCTGGTAAAATGCACACCAAGCCACTTACTGACATTTGCCAGGAGGCCTGGCTGACTGAAGAGGCCCCAGTTGACTGGAGATGAGTGAACAAGTATTACAGGTCAGTCTGACCTCCAGTACTAGGGAATGTCGTGGAGCAGATCATCCTGAATGTCATCATGCCATACAATTGCAACAGTCAAGTGATCAGAAGCAGTCAGCATATGTAAAGCAGGTCCTGCCTGACTAACCTGATCTCCTTAGTTGATGACGGGGAAAGGCTATGGATTTTGTTTCCCTGGATTTTAGTAAAGCATTTGGAACCATCCCAGAGTATTCTCCTGGAGAAACTGGCTGCTTGTGGCTTGGGTAGGCATGGAGATCACTGGGTGAAGAACTGGCTGGATGGGTGGGCTCAAAGGGTCACTGTGAATGGAGATCTGTCTGTCAGTGACCAGTGGCACTCCCCAAGACTTGGTACTGGGGCTGGTTTCATATATTTATCAGTGATCTGGATGAGAGGGTTGAATGCATCCCCTAGCAAGTTCACTGATGATATCAAGTTAGGTGGGACTGTTTGTCTGCTCATTGGCAGGAAGGTTTTGAAGAGGGATCTGGATAGAGAAGCCATGTGCAATTGTGTGGCATTCGACAAAGGTAAAAATTCTGGGAAAAATTCCTTCACAGAAAGGATGGTCAAGCATTGGATCGGGCTGCCACAGGCAGTGGCATCCTCATCACTGGTGGCATTTAAGGGGCATGTGGCTGCAGTGCCTAAGGATGTGGTCAGATTGGTGCTTGGACTTGGTGATCTTGAAGGTCTTTTCTAACCTAGATGATATCGCACGTTACCTTCTATTCTTGCTACATATGATCTGCAGTTTTTTCAGAGGAAATTTTCTCAAATGTCACCACATCTGACAGGTATTAGTACTTTCTTTGCCACCTCCTTTTTTTTTTTAGGTCCCTTGCTTTCCAGAGGTATTTGCACTATCAGCTGAAGTTCCTCATTGTCACACCAGCAAACAGAACCTAAGAGTGCTGTAACACCAACCTTCAAGTACCTCGCAAGCCTGTGGTCAGTTAAATGATTTTTGTTTCATAATGTCACTGAAAAGCGTTGAACTTCCTATAGGTGCTCTGCAAAATATGATGAAATCTGCCTTGGCTGGGCTTTTAACAGTTGGCAAAATTTCATTCCTTATGAAATTTTTTGGACTTCTATTCATTAACTTCTGTTGTGAAAGCTTCTGGATAATACTTGGAGCTCTACAGATTACACTGCTGCGTGCATTGTACTGCAGTCGTTCTGCTAAAGAGGTCACACAGAGTAGCTCAATAAATTTAAGTTTATGGCTTATTAGACCATTGTTATTTTAAAAAGTGCAGAATTGCACCTCCACTAGAAAGTGTTGATGTACTGATATTGCTTGACAATCCTTTGATAGCTATGTACTAAATATAACCCACAAAGGTGAAAAAGAGGTTTTTACTCTTTGCTTATAGGGCTTCCTGAAAGGGTATTATATGGATAATACTCACGTGATTTGGGTTCACAGGTTTTGCACGCTTGAATATTAAGGGGAGAACAAAGGACTTTCTGTTTTTCTTTCGCATTGGGCTGGAATTGTCAGGAAAAGTTCTGCTGGCCCCTGGATCTGCACTGACACTCCAACTTCTGAGCTGGCTCCCTGGGCTGAGGGTTGCCCCCAGCTGTCCCCCAGCCCTGGCCAGAGAGCTTGAGTCTCCTTGAGCTCCAAGCCAGAGCTTCTGGAAGGTGGATGCTTTGGGGGCCCTTAGGGATTGGAGAGCTGCAAAGATCGTGACAGTATGTTCCCTGGGCAAACGAAGCCAGATGGGAGGAGGAGTGCATCTCACGCAGATCATGAGCTGTTTTCACTTGAGCTGTCTGGATGTGAATAAAAAACAAACCTGGGAAAACCTTTGTTGGTGAGGGGAGAAGCAGAACGTTAGAGAAGACAGACAGCCCGTGTGCTGTCAGCAGAGGGAGGAGAGGGTATGTACTGAGAACTCCAGGAAAGAAAACAAGAACTGGCTCTGGCATACTGTTTCTAAAAAATGAAGAAGGGGGAGGAGGAAAAAGTGAGCAATGTGCCAGCCTTCAACTCCAGCTTACAAACAAGGGCTTGACCTGCAGTGCACTGTGGGAAGGGTGGGGATCCAAGGTCTAGCAGCAGCTCTGCAGGGAGTGAATCACAACCTGAGCATGAGTCAACAGGACCCGGCTGCTGCGAAAATGTTAAATGTCAATATGAGGATGTTTACACAGAACTGTAACTTTTAAAATGCATGAAGCAGATCCTTCAGCTCCACTCAGCACTAGTCAGGCCTCAAGCGAGACTGCTGTGTCAAATGTTGAGCAATTTTTTTTTTCCCCTCTTCTAGGAAAATGTGAAGTGCTTGGAGGGAAGCCAAGCAGAGAATCAACAACTATTGGAAAAGCCTGTGCTCACAGGTCACCTTAGAGATCGTGTAGTGCTGAGTGTAAACAACAGATGACCAGAGAGGACAGAGAAATGTGGCTTTCTGCAAGAAGCATATTTTGCAAAGAAGGGAAGCATCCACATAAACAGGACAAAAATAATAGGCTTAGCTGCAGTAGAAACTGAGGTTATATGTTAGGAAAAACCACCCAGCCTTAGGGATGGTTTGAGAAAGTTGCCGTGAAGCTCTGTTGTGAGAGATTTTTAAGAGCTTTTCAAATAAACAGGGGCTGACTGCATGCCAGACCGATGGTGCTGGGCAAACTGGTCAGTATTTATCAACCAGAAATATTGTCTGTTCCACCAAAATAAGCCTTTAGTGTAGCGTGTGCTGAACTCCGGTGAAATCCTGCGAGTTAAGGCCCCGTTGCATTACAGTGACGTTGATTTCAGAACTTTGTTCTGTGACAAATCCAAATCTGGGATTTTCTGGGTTTTGGATCTATCTCAGGCAGCCAAATGAATGCAGCCCCTCTTAATACTCCCTGTGCATCAGGTGAAGTAAATCCTCTCAGCAATTATCAGAAGACACCTATTGAGTTCAAGGGAAAACAGCAGCTCAGGTGCCGGAATGCAGAAGCCATTGTCATGTTTATGCAAAACTTCCTTCCCATGCCACAAAAGCTGCTTGTTCCTGTCTGCGCTGTGCTGCAGCTGTTGGCACAGCTTAGCATAGCGGCTGTCAGATGACGAGCGGCAGGGATGAAAGATGCACATCTTCAGCTCCTGTCCTTGGACTCCCAGGGATTCGTGGGGGCAGGAAGAGCAAGAAAGTTAAGTGAACATCTGCCCCAAACCCAGCAACAAGTTAAGGGCTTTTCTCATCCCTTTGATGAGAACCCCTACAGCTCTCTATGGGGTTGCACTATGGAGGGGAGAGGCCCTGTCTTGCTGCCAATCTTCCCATGCCAGGATGTGCAGCCACACACATACACATACACACACACACACACACAAAACAAAAAACAACCACACAAAAAAACAGACAAATCCCAACCAGGAATTTGGAGGAGGAAAGGACACTTGCATTTTAATGAAGTCCAGGGTGGTATGTGAACAAGCTCCCCAGGTTCTCTGGGAAGAACAGAGGGAGCTGTTTGGTTAATGTAACTGGTTCAAAATAGGGTCAAGCTGCAGAGAGGAAAGTCATGCTTCCTTGTCTGAGGGGGGTCAGCAGCCTCTTTTGCAAGCTTCTGCTTGCACAATGCTCCTCTGCTCCCCATGCATGATATGCTCTTTTGTTTTAGTCCATGTTTTTCATTTTACTGTTAGCTTTCTGTTTCCCCTTTGCTCATTTTTTTGACTGTCCTTCTCTTTTTCTAACTAGCATTGCTCCCATTTCACCCTGCCATTTCGGTCATGCTAGGATGTGAAACAAGTTGCTTAATTGCGGCGTAGTACCCAGCAGGCAACATCCGATCCCTCCAAAGAGGTTGCTCATATTTGCCTTCCTCATTCACACTCTCAGCAGAAAGGACAAGAAGGGACACGGCGCTCCTCACTCTACTGACAAATGGTGCATGGAAGTCATTAGAGAGGGATGCTGAGAGAAGCCTGCATCGCTACATGTGTGATGGAACTGTCTGCTGAGGTCCTGAGCGTGTCAGCTCACTTTCGTTGGCCCTGAATTCACAGGTGCAGGTAAATGCTCCTCCAGAAGCATGAAGCCAAAGACAATCAAAGAATTAGCAAATATTTATGTATATATATATATTTTTTTTTTGGGGGGGGGGGAGGGGATGAGGGGCAGGGGTTCAGTGTTAAGAGATGTTAAAAATACCCTTTTTTCCAAAACTGGTGAGCCCATACCTTCAGAAAATGGGCACTGTCTGCCCAGTTCAGGGAACACAGGGTGCACAGCAGGGCACTTCATCTGCCCGCTTTCCCGGTGCTCCAGTAAGGATTTGTTATCCTCGGGATAATTGCCACAACTAAACAGCTGCCAGTTGCTGAGCTGTCAGGTTCATGTCTTTTTTGTGTTTTTTTTTAAACACCTAATTAGGCTAGATTTATTTTTAATGCGCCTTAATACCATCAGCATCTGACTTCCATCTATCCACTGCTGCGTACAGGCTGCTGTTGCCAAAGCAAGTGTCTTCCAGCAGCTACCTCAGCCAGTGCCACAGTCCCTCCCTGCGGGAGATGGCACTTGCTGCTGCCATCCCTCCTATTAATTCCACCACAGCCCATGCTGTTTGCCTGCCTCATTTGGTGCTCTAGAGCTAATGACTGCACAACCAGTTGTTCTTCCTTTTGTAACCATTACCATAGCTGCCTGTTGTCGATAATTCAGGGTTAATTACTTGCTATAAAGCTCTACAGAACTATTTAGCTTAGCTGAGCCTGTTCATTGATGAAGACTATAAACATCTGCAGTCTGTCATTGATATAGATGTTACTGAAGATTGCTATCATTGTCTTTTACTGGAGTGCTGCTGCAAATGGGATGGTTAGCCCAGTGCCACAGCCAGATGCCCCTGGTGTTTTGCACAACCACTGCACTGGGTTTGCTTGTGCATCCATTCGCATTGCAGAGTTTGTGTAGACTGGGTACAGCTCCAGCAGTATTGAAGCCAGGCACTAACAGGACATTGTGGCAGTTGTAAAAAGTCCAGCATTTTAGTTGAGCTTGTGGTGCTGCGCAGATGAGTCACATATGCATCTTACTGGAGACAGATATAACTACTAAAAGGTTTAGGTGATAAAGGCTGAAGGAGTGGGATTGTTCAGCCTGGAGAAGAGAAAGCACTGGAGAGACCTCATTGTGGCCTTCCAGTACTTGAAAGGAGCTTACAAGCAGAAGGAGGACTGACTTTTTGTATGGTCTGATCGTGACAGGACAAGCTAGAATGGCTTTAAACTAGTAGATGGGAGATTTTGATTAGATGTTAGGCAGAAATTCTTTACTCAGAGGGCGGTGAGGTCCTGGCACAGCTGTCCAGAGAAGCTGTGGGTGCCCACAGCCAGGTTGGACAGGGGTTGGGGCAGCCTAAGCTGGTGGGGAGCAGCCCTGCCTACTGGTGGGGGTTAGGGCTGGATGATCTGTAAAGTCCCTTCCAACCTAAGCCACTCTATGATAATGTTCTCTTTGTTTTAGGGAAAAAGTGGGAGGACTGCCAAGTGCTCAGCCTAAAGCTACCTCTGTGATGCTGCTTCTCCGCTTAGCTGAACTGAGGCTACTCTGCATTTATATAAGCCTTCATAGTGTGGTGCTGTGCAACAGGTCATCAGTAGTCTTCAGCAGCTCCAGGCGCTGACAGCTGCTCACTGGGAAAGGACAGTTTCATTATACCATGCGGGACCCCAAGGCTACAGGTGATTTCAATGAAAACAAAGCCACTACCCTCTGAGGCACATTTTAAATTCAGCAAAGCATTGTCTTCATCTTCAGATGTCAAATTATCCCAAATATACGTAATATCTTTGTGTGAAGTTATGAGTGAAGGTGATTAATTGTTCTCTGACCTTCAGTTTCTTCATTTAGACTGTGTCACCAAACCATATTTTATGTCACTAGGGCACAGCAGCTGTAAATCAAAGATCTGCCTGCTCTAGAATAGCTAACGAGAGAAAATGACATCCACCTGTTAACATAGGCAGATTTTCTTGAGAAGATTTTCTGCCTTCCAAACCTGGCTTTAAAATGGGATTTCATACTCACAGGCCTCGTGTTGGTTTCCAGCACGAGGGGCATTGCTACAGTTTGCAGTTCTGGCGAGAACAACCACCTGACACTCTGTTTCATCTTATAATTACTTTTTTTCCACAAAATGATTTTAAACTAAAAAGGATAAATATCTTAGGCAGGGAAGGTCTTGGCTGTCTTTTCTCAAAAAATGAAATGTTTCTCCCACAGTTTGTGGCAGAATGGGCCTCCCCATGCATCAGTGCTTTACAATTTGTTTTCCCTGTTTCCTTGTGTTATTTTTTTTAATCAGCAGCATCCCATCAGCTCATTGTATCCACATATTATTCAGCTGTATGAGGCAGTGAGTATTTTTAACACTGGTTCCAAAGGGAGTGCCACTCAAAACTGAGCAAATCTAACAATGAAAAGAAAATAAACAAAAAAAAAATGAAGTTTAGGTTTAGCCATGTTCGCATTGTTGACCCTGCACATGCATTCTTCCCCTCAGATTAACCACGCCCTTGAGAAACAGGGAATCCACAGTATGGCAGCCAAATTTCATGTTCAAAATTAGGAACATGGGAGGAAAAGTCAGCACAGAAACCCACAACATACCAGCCTCTGATTGTGTTGAAATCTTAAAGTCCTTTTGCTGGAAAGAAGCAGCCTCAGCCATGCAGGTACGTATTTAAACGCAGTAGAAAAGATTCGTTTACTGAATGAGAAAGGCATACACCCCAGGGTGCTGATCAGAGAGTTGTGCATGATAACACAAACTGAAAAGCAAATAATGTTTGAAGACCTTTGGTATTTGACTGGTATTTTTCTGCTCTGCAGAGTGAAGACAGTGGTTTGTACTTTAAAAGGACCATGAGCTAAGGCTTAAGATGGAGAAAGAAACGACGAACAAGTCTGTGAAGAACAGTGAGTATATGCTGAAAATGTGTGGGGGAACTGCTGCCAACTAGAGTGACAGATTTATAATTCTAAATGTGGATGGACTTAGATGTAGATAGAGATGCCAAACACAACTGTGATTCCAAGAAGAAAGTTGGAAATGCAAAAAGCACAAATCTGTGGTAACCGGGAAATACTCGAGACTTCTCCATCAGCATGGTCATGGAGAATTGTAGGCAGTAATTTTGTGCATATCTACACTGGGCCTTGACACATATAGCTCCATCAGTGCAAAGAGCCCAAAGCAGGAAAGTCTGGATCATCTTTATCAGGTTCAAAATGAACGGGGTGAGGTGTTAGGTGACAGTGTGATCACAACCAGGCCCTTCTTGCTCCCCATTCTCTCCAGCCTTCCACCTGCTACCTCCCCTCACCTGGCCTGGCCTTGCAGCAGCCTTGTACAGCGTGACAGCACTGCAGGCAAGCCAGCTGGAAATCCAACAGTACTGCAAGCATAAAACACAAATTTGTCTCAAATACACAAAGTAAAGGAAAAAAACTCCAAAATCTGTGGTAACTTAAAACAGCAGGCATGGCATTTTGTGATTTCTGAGGTGACGGTTGCTTTACATGCAGTGAGTCATAGCCTCCTAAGTTCCCTCATTTCCTTAGGCAGCACTTTCCACGGCAGGAACAGGTGTAGATAAGAACAGTATTTGTGGGGTTTGGACGATAGCACCGAATGAGCAGAAACTGCTGTCACATCAAAGCAGATGGTAGGAAAAATCCAAGAAGAGGTCATACAAATGTGAAAAACACTTCCTATCAGACTGATTGGACTCTCAGGTATGGATGAAGTCAGAAGCGATGGGACATCTACTGAGCCATCTCCAGCTTTAAGCTCTTTCTCCAAATACTCCTGGACAACAACCTGCTGTCAGCATGAAAGCAGCTTGGTCAGAATGGGCCCTGTGTGAGGAGGAATGAAAGGAAACAGGACTGTAACAAGACCCCAGACAAGGACATCACCTGCTGTGGGACAGCAGGCGGTGGTGGCCAGGTCACTCTGCAGGGAGGGCTATGGTGTCACCATGGCAGGTCCTGCACTCTGTACCCAGCACTGCTGAGGCCTCACCTCGAGTACTGTGTTGTTTTGGGCCCCTCAAAGTATAAGAAAGACACTGAGGCTCTGGAGTGTGTCCAGAGAAGGGCAATGAAGCTGGTGAGGGGTCTCGAGCACAAGTCTTATGGGGAGCAGCTGAAGGAACTGGGACTGTTCAGTCTGGAGAAGGGGAGGCTCAGGGGAGACCTTATTGTGCTCTACAACTGCCTGAAAGGAGGTTGTGGCAAGGTGGGGGTCAGCCTCTTCCCCCAGATAGCAGCAATAGGTTGAGAGGTAATGGCAACACATTGCACCAGAGGAGGGTCAGGCTGGACACTGGGAAACATTTCTTCTCAGAAAGACCGGTGAGGCAGTGGCACAGGATGCCCAGGGAGGTGGTGGAGTCACTGTCCCTGAAGGTGTTCAAGAGCCGTGGAGATGTGGCACTGAGGGACATGAGTTAGTGGGCATGGTGGGGATGGGTTGACAGCTGAACGTGATGATCTTGGCTTAAGTGATTCTGTAATTCTACTCTGTGAGCTGTGCACCCACTGGGACTGTCACCCAGCCAGGGAACTCTGTTAGCAAGCAATTGCAAAAGCATTGCTTGTCTTGCCACACTAGAGGTTAGGCAGGTGAAGTGATATGCTGAAAGGTCATGTGCAAGTGTGCACGTGCTGGGTTTTATCCTTGAACACATAGGAATCCATCCTTGAATCTGGGTAGATCACTTCCTCTTGATTCTTGGTAGAAATGTGGGCTAGTATCAAGACCTATTCTGATGCTTGCAGACACCATTCCATGTGGAAAAAAAAAAAACAAAATTCTGGACCTTTCTTCTAGGATATGATGTGCTTTGCTAATAAACCACTCTGGAGATCCTGGAAAGAATAACGTTCCTGGAAGTGTAAAAAGTGATTTGCTGTCCTTTTTCTTTCTTTTGCTCTCCTCAGCCTTTGTGTTTTTGAATGGCACAACATGACACGTTGCAATTCCGCTGTCATTTTCACATTTGGAGAAGTGGTCAGAACGAAGCAACGAGGCATCCCCACTGAACATGCTACTGTTAAATGACAGATGTCTTGAATGCAAGAGGAGGCACGAGGCTGTCTTGGAGGTGCTGACTTTTGAATCCCAGTTGCACACAGAATCTTGGCATACTGTCAGCATGTTCAGTTTTCAATTTCACGGGACATTTCTTTTGGTGTTACCAGCGGATTTTGTTTTACCTTCATGTCTCCTTTTTGTTAACACTGCAGGAATTGCTTTTTGTCTCTCTCTCTTTAGCAGCTGTCTTATCTGATATCGCTGTGTGATTTCTGAGGTATTTCTGTGGGCAGAGAACTGAGTTTGTATGGGTATGTGCATGTGTAAACACAAATACAAACACTGGGTAATTCAGCAACACAGAAGCCAGTGCAGACCAGTATATTACAGTCCAGCTTTAAGCTCAGGTCAGTTTTTTTTAGCAGAATAAGGGAAACAGGATAATGCCTGGCTGGTGGGTGTTGACTGAATGAAGATCTGCTCTGCATGGCCATGGGGGGGAAGGAAACTGCAGCTCTGTCTGCCCCAGCAGCAACACCCAAAACAGGCATGGAATTAACGCAGTTTGGGAATATATAGTATGCAGGCTAGACCCTGCAGCTTTGAGCATGGGAGCACATTTTTCTCTTACAACCAAGCATATGTACCTAAACTGTACCAGAATTGTACCTAAAACACTGTCCTTTGGTGTATTTTTGCCTTATCTTTCAGAATTCCAAGCATGGTAAGTACAGCTCCAAGCTGCCTTAGCAAGATCTGACCACACTGATTTCAACAGATGACACTTCAGTCTGATAACCATCTTCCATTTTGAAGCAAGTGTTAAAATGATAATATTGGATTTTTTAAGCTGTAGTATGTCAAGTTATTCTAACGTCAAGACTGGTAGAGCGCTTTCCTAAATCGATGAAACTTTGCTGATCTGTCTTTTCTTTCCTCACATTAACATAATCCCACTTCTAATTGAACTCAATGGTAGCCAAGGCTATAAAGGCAGGAGCACAAAGACTGCCTCTCCAAAGCCTTCAAGCTCAGGAAGAATGGAGCTCACCGACACGCATCTAGCTCAAAATTGACACTACCTGCTGCAGAAAAATATCAACTGTAGAGGCCCATTTCAGATCCTTCTATATGCACAAAGGGAGAATAATTATCATTCAACATGTAGCAATGTATCTTCTCTTATTCTGTCCATTCTGAGGCCAAACTATTATGTTCACTGCTTTGATAAAACCTTTCTAAAACACTAAGTTCTCCTCTCAACAGCCCACAGCTTGACTTTTTTTTTTTTTTTTAAAGCTGGATGTTTATTAAGATCCCAGATTTGTCTGTTTGTTGTGAAATCCAGGTGGGAAAAACAAATCCCAAATAATTCTTGATATTTAGCACGATAATTCTAACTGAGACTCAAGGTAAAGAGGCCTAATCTCATTAGCTATGCAAGACATGTAAACTCATGTCTCCAGAAATAATGACTTCATTACAGTGTTGATCTTTTGTGGGTAGAAACGTGCTTTAGCGGAAAACTGGGAGCAATGATCATGTATTTCACCTGCTTACTGTACGTTATTGGAGAGCCCAGAGGCGTAGTAAGAAATACATTTGATTTGAGACTTACATACAAGAAAGCAGTAATTTAAGGCATTAATCACTAGAGTGCAGTTATAGGCCTTAATTTAGAAAGCATTAGTCATTTGCCATAGATAACCTTCTGTGGCTTAGAATTTCATAGCTTGAGTTCATTACAGCTGGCAAACGTCATTTGCGCAGGGAGCACACGCAAGGGCCTGTTCTTTAGCTGCAAGCACATTTTTTCAGTATTAAATCCACTCCATTAAATACAAGGGAAAGCATGTGTTTGGATCTTATTTCAGTGAAGATTATATCCTGGTTGCATTTTAAGGGAGCTTATAAAGACTGTAGATTATTAATATATTTTATGAGCACGTTGAAAATGGAGTGATACGCACTGGAAACGTTACAGGCACAAGTATAGAAGACATCATAGCTGGTAATAAACTGTGGCAGTAAACACCCTATTAACCTGTTGAAGTCCTTACCAAAATATGAAACAAACGACTGTTTGTTGCAAAAACCACTAACTCTCATATTGGCCTTTTAGAACTGAACTTTCATATAAGATGTGAACTTGAAATTACTAATATCCTTAAAATTAAGTGTATCGCAGCATGCAAGTTCCACGTTACCACGTGCAAAACCTGAGGACACGGTAA
Source organism: Oreortyx pictus (assembly GCA_036925125.1). NCBI lineage: Eukaryota > Metazoa > Chordata > Aves > Galliformes > Odontophoridae > Oreortyx > Oreortyx pictus. The sequence goes on from JAUPFR010000002.1 coordinate 17,078,917, forward strand.
AATTCTGTGAGTAATAACCTGTAATTTCTGATGTTTTGATGTGCATAGAGAGAGAACATCTTTTCTCCTTTTTTCCTAACCCCAGATGGTGATCGGGATCCCAGTCAGAGTTTAGCAGCATCCGACCCAGGCTCAGTAGAATCACAGGCAGTGGCACCTACAGGTGAGCCTGCTTGCCAGGAATTGTGCTCACCACATGTATGTGACCTGCACAAGGTGAAGGGGAGTTGGAAGCACATCTCCTCTTTGCACAAACACAGTGGCAGGAAGACAACTTTTGTTTTAGTTTCCATCATTTCTTGCAAATAGCAGAACATCATGAGATGGTTGCATAGGTGTTCTTTTTGTAATCAAAACACAACACATTCTGCATCATTTGGAATTACATTGCTTCCTCTGTGCAAGAAGGTATTTAAAGATGTCAGCACAGTGCTGTGGAAAATATGGTGTGTGTGTGTGTGTGTGTGTGTGTGTCAAGGGGACTATAAGGAAGAAACAGGCTGCTTATCAGACCAGGTAGTGGTTTCTTTTCTTTCAGTTACAAGAGCCCAGGAGCCGAGTATATCAGCATCTTTGATAGAGCCCTGTGATTTACACATTTTAAACTAAAAGGTTTTTAATAATTGAACAGAAAGGATTCAATCCAGAACCAAGATTTCACTTGTAATAGTAACGTGTGAGCGTAGTTTAAAGAAGTCAAACTCAGTGCACCAAACTAGGAAAGTTGAACTTCCGACCAGAACTTGATGAGAACTTTCACAAAAGCCATTCCTGTAATGGTGTGGTTAACAAGCAGCAGTGAATGCTGCGTCACCCGGAGAGAGCTTCTGTGCTGAAAAGTGCAAATTATTTTACATGAAAGATGCTCAAAAACTAAAGCTATGGAAGGATTCCTGCTACCTTAGACACTACACTTAGACGTTCTTTAAGAGAGGGCAGTGTGGCCCGGGCCAAGATGAGAAGGGACAGAGAAGGGACTTTCAAGATCACCTAGTTCCAACCCCCTGCTCCAGGCAGGGACACCTCCCTCTAGAGCAGGTTGCTCCCAGCCCCCATCCAGCCTGGCCTTGACTGCCTCCAGGGAAGGGATATCCACAGCCTCTCTGGGCAACCTGTTCCAGCGTCTCACCACCTTCACAGGGATATCTAGTCTAAAATTAACTGCCTTCCAGTTCAAAGCCATTTCCCCTCGTCTTGTCACAACGTGCCCCTATAAAAGGTCCCTCCCCAGCCTTCCTGCGGGCCTCCTGCATGCGCTGGAAGGCTGCTATCAGTTCCCCTTCCCAGCCTTCTCCAGAGACCTGCCCGCCAGCACGAAAACTCGAGCGCCAAGCAGCAAACACCGTTCCTACACTGCTTAGACCGAGGTGAATTGGTGGAGACACCGCATACAGATGACCCTGCTCGCTGTGAGGGGGCCGGATCCCCCCTTGCACCCCGAGCTGCCGACGGCAGCGAGTTAACCGCGCCATTTGCACCCTCGGAGCTCGCTTATTCGGCGGAGCGGCGCTACCACCGCTGCCGCGCCCGCCACCCCGCGGTGCTCCGCCTCATGGCGGGCGCGGCGGGAAGGCCGCCCCCTGGAGGCGCCTCCTAACCGCCGCCGTGCCGCTCCGCGCGTTGAGGCTGACCGCCCCGAGAGCCCTCGGCAGCCGCAGCCGGCGTTAACCCCGCACGGCTCTCCGCCGCGTGTGGGAGGAGAAACGGGGCGGGCGACAGGCGTTCCCGAGAGGCGCGGCCCCCGCCCGGCCCGCCGTGTCCGCACGGGGGCTGTCGTTAGCCGGCCGTGCCGCCGCGGGGCCGGGGAGGTGAGTGCGGGCGCCGCGAGGAACGGGGTGCGCGCGTCCCCCGTGCCGCGTGCTTACCTCTACGCTCCGCCTCTCTGGGCGCGATGGTGGGCTTCGTTCTGCAGCAGGTTGCTCCCGTGGTCCTTCAACTTCTGCTTCCCCGGCGGTCGGGCAGGTCCGACCGGTCGGATCAGGTGCAGGTGCCACGCGCCTGACCCGCTGCCCAGGTGCTTGCTTTCTTGCAATCGCGTGGTCCTTCGCAGCCTCTCCAGCCAACCCCCTCTGAGCCGAAAGTTGGTATCCACCCGTGGGAGATCTTGTCACCTGTGTTGCATTTCACCTGTTTACCAGAGGAGCTTCAAGTGGGATACTAGGAAACGTTTCTCCTCAGAAGGAGAGGTGAGATAGTGGCACAGGGCAGCGATGGAAGGCACTGTGGCCCTGGAGGTGCTCAAGGACTGTTTGGGTGTGTACTGAGGGATGTGGGCACGGGGAGGATGGGGCTGGCAGTCATGGTGATGGTCTTAGTGGTCGTTTGAATGATTCCGTGATGTTTACAGTCGTTTTTTAGGGGGAAAAAACTGAGGTATTCAAGGTGTAAAATTCCTAAGAGGTATGTAGGCATCCTAGGCAGGACTTGATGAGGCCCTGCCTCACCTGCCTGGAAATCAGAGTTCTCTTTTTTTTTTTTTTGTCACGCTCAACTGCCCGTTTTGTGTATGCCCAGTTAGTCCGTGTCTAAATTTGGCTACATCACATGACTGCTCTGGTGTGAGCATACTTCTAGCTCAGGCTGTGTCCAAATGCAGCAGTGTCTGCTGCTTTGTTTGCAAGTACAGCGATCTGTTGTTCTTGTGCGCCTTTAATTCTGTGACTTAACTGCAAGGAGCATCCATCCAGGTCATGACAGAGTTCCTCCAGCTCGGCTGTCTGCCTGAGGGCACGTGAGACACGTCTTCCTCCTAATTTGTGACAAGCTTTTTTCTGTTTTCTTTTCATCTTCTTTCTGTTATTATGCAAGAGCTTCATGAGTGCAAAGGAGCCAGTGCTTCAGCAGTTAATGGCTATCTGTAGACACAGGAGGGTTTGGCACTGCGTTTACAGGAGGCTCACCAGTCACCTGGTGCACAGACTGTTCCAGGCAGGCCAGCTGCTTTTCTGCCTTCATCACTTGATTACATCTCCTGTGCGCAACGGCTTCTGTGGTACAGGCTTCTTTCACCTATACTCACAAATACAGTCCTCACATATTCACGTCCAATGGCAAGTTAGAGCAAAGTTAAAATTTATTCTAATCCTCTTGCAAAGGAATTCAGGAAGTACCATTTCAATGCTTGAAGGAAAGAGTGGAGCAGGTTTCTGATTTCACTGAAGTCGCCTGTCTCTCTGCGATATTTGCAGCTTATTTTAAAAAACATATGTGCAGAAAACATTCTTGCAAAAGCAAATATTTATTTGTTACCTGTTATCAGCCCCTGTCCCCGTGTTTTTTTTCTTTCTCACCTCCATCCACAGGATTTTCTGTCAAATATCTGAGAGCTGGTCTCTCCCAGGTCAGAAAACAACCTCCAACTTAGCTGTCATTCTTGATATTTACTTCCTATGATTTCTTTTATCTTTCTCAGGTGAGAGTTTTAAACTTGTCTGCATCAAATTGCTGTGAAAGCACCAAAAAGAAAAAAAAAAAAAAAGGCCCTTTTGTCCCTGGGCTAAATTCACTTAGTGAAAAAAAAAAAAAAAAAAAGAAACAAAAAACAGTCCAAAACAATAGCTACTTGTCTTCCCTTGAGCGTCTTCTAGTCTAGACCAGGTAGGTATCGCGTATTAATTTTCAGAGAAAAAGGAGCCAGCATTCCTGGATTCAGGGTGTGAGGCAAGAACACCTGAGTGCAGCTGATTTGTGCAGCTTGAAGAGGTGTCCCCACTGGGAAACAACCATAGGAGTGATTCACTGTCCTCAAGGAAGCCTGGAGAAGTTCCTTTCCTCGTGGTCTGGAAGAGCATCAGAAGCCTTGTTGGTTCCCATCTCAAGTGTAGTTGAGTTTCTCTCACCCCTCATCAACTCCTATCGGAAAGCAGCCTGGGGCTGACAGATGGAACAGCACAGGAAAGCAGGCGGGAGGGACATACTCCAAGCACTGTCAGAGGCTGGAGTCTGGGGCTACAGCACTTTTTCTGTGCCTGGCCCTGCTTTGAGTATCTCCCTCCCAAGCAGTGCCAGCCTGCTTTTTGTCTATACATTCAGATTTGTTTCCCCATCCTTCTGGAGACCACATTGTTTAAAAGGGCTGTAATAACAGAAGAGTAGAGGAATCATGGTCTTTGAAGTGTGCATGTCTGCATCTCATCCTGTGATCTGAGAGCATATAAAAATGAATCTAAATGATGAACAGGAACTAGGTAATTACATGCAATATGTAGTTTCTCGTTACCCAAACCAGCGGCTGTTTTTCATGGCACTTGTGCTCTGTCAGATCACGTAATGCCTTATTGCCTTAGGTCCCCATCCACGAAAGGAGCTGCTTCAGTACTCACTTGCCTTATAGCACTCTCTGATTTTAAGTGGGAAAATGCTGTATTTGGATTAAGCATCCTAGCAGCTTAAGGGAGAAGCTGAGGAGGTTGGAAGGGCACATTCATTAATCATCTGATATTTTTATTATTTTTAAAATTTAGATTGTAATTGGCTGGAGGGGCCCCACATGAACGGTTTGTTTACACTGCACAGCTTTTTACAACCCCACGTGCATATATTACGATGGCTTAGAGCCAGGGGAAAAATGTGGAGCCTTATTTTTGTTTCAGAAAGTAGATCTGATCTAATAGGACAACAGCAGTGATACATACACTCGCAATAGCATATTCTCGCTGCCCTTTATGTGACCAGTCTGAGAACAAAGGCTTACTGTTTGTGCTGTGTCTTTTAAGGTCCCTGTTATGACCTAGATTAATGTTATAAACAAACTCCTTGTCAGCTGGCAAGGGTGCTTTGTGAAGGTCTTTGTTTGATTTTTTTTCCTAACCTGCTTTGGCAGGGGGGTTGGACTCGATGATCTCTTGAGGTCCCTTCCAACCCCTGTGATTCTATGATTCTAAGAAATTTTACCAAATACCTAATACGGATAGTCCTTCAGTCAGTGTGTATAACCAGTCCCTTAGAAGGATGACCGTAAGTGATGCCATGAGTGAAGAAAAACGTGACATTTTAGATGAGGGTACTTTCCTTGATCTGTACTTTCTCCGATAAGTAAAAATGACTCACTATTCTCTACAGAATCATGATGTGGTTATGGGTATGCAGGGATAACAGGAAAGGGATGCTTCTTCAGTTGTGTGGCAGTGAGGGACCCAAGAATTGATGAATGAGTCTGAGGAAAACACACTAGACTATTCAGGTGAATTTCTATAGAATTTAGAAGCCAAGTCCTCAAAATCTGATCCATATGCCCTTCTTTCAGCCATCAACCTACACAGCCCCACCACGTTCTGCTGCTGCCAGTGTGTGCAAGCCACTGCACAGGAACAGCCCAGGGTGAGGAGCCCAGCACAGCAATTGCAGACCTTCTGGAACTCAGCGTGAAAAGGAGGCCATGCTATAATCAGAGCTGCAGGTAGGACTCCTCTGGGGAACCTTCGTGGAACATCTCTGACAGAGCTGCAGCTCTGAATCAAGAGCAGTGCACGCTATTCATGGACATTTTATTTCAAGTTGACCATGGAAAGGAGAGACCTCTGATATTGTGACCCAGTTAGGCAGACCATTAAGAAAGCAGAGGAATTGGGTTCTTAGCCTTCCTTAGTCTGAGAAGCTTCAGGCTGTATCTACTAAAGGAACTGCTTTAACCACAAGGCTATTAGCATGTATGTATATCAGGTAACGGTGTGTTATACCTCTCCTGCTGAAGCTTGGCTACTGTGCAAACAACAATGCAAGAGCATTGGAAGGACAGAAGTCAGAAAGAACATATTGTATCTAAAAATCAGAAATGTAACATTTGAAATGATATGATTATCTACACAGAAATACATCTTGATGATTAGATTTGAAACCAGAGAATTAAATCAAGTCATAGAATTTTGCCAGAAAGCAGAGGTATGACTCCAGTCTGTCTAGAAACTTATTCATAGAATCTGTTGCAAACTCAGTAGTTGTGGTTAAATGAGTATAAAGCAGTCTCTGTTCAGTTAGCCTGGCTCTGGATATGTACGTATCGAACTTGGATTAAATGTATTTTGTAGGCATTCACAAGCAAAACTGTAGAGTGATGGTGAAATCACTGTACAGGTTAATTTTATGTTAAATCAGCGTAATTTTTTTAATACAAACCCATCTCAATATGGATGAAAAATCTCAACAGATGATTAATGGTCTTTGTCTCTTTTGGGTATGGAAGGGAAAGAAGAGGACAAGCCTCTATGCATTAATTTTACAGGCAAGAAATACATGCTGACATTGTTTGAACCAATACCTCACGTGCTGGTTTATATCTGACCTAGTGTTGTGTGGTGGAAGTAGAGGAAGCTGCTGAGGAGAGCAAGGACGCTAATGACTGTGACTCAAAACCACTTCTGAAACGGAAATTTCCCTTTTGTATCACTCTCTTTAAAAGCAAGGAAGTGAACATTCTCAGATGTCAGCAAAAACAGAGCACATAACCCATTATTTACTTGTGTGTACTGCAGTGCATTTTTGGGGGGCATAGAATGGGGAATGACAATTTCTTTGTGACTCTCTGTGGGACAGCTGTTGTCCTGACTTCTTTCCTGGCTCATATACATAAAAAGGTCACAGTCTAGGACCCCTCTTCAGCTGTACTTCAGGCATTGTAAGTGGGTGTCCTAAGTTGTACAGAGCTGAGCTGAGACAGATGGACACCACTGCAACATCCACTCTCAGGTACTGTCAGTTCCTTTCTGCTCTGGAGCAAATCCTAAATTCCTTACTGAGACAAAATGTGAATAAAATTTGAATGTCAGGACTTTGGAATTTAGCACTCCATCCTGAAGTCATAATCTCTGTCACATTCACAGGTCTTGTCCTAAACAATGAAATCTCTTAAGTGTCTTAATGACATGATCAAAAATGAGAGGGTTAAAAATTAGTGTTTTTTCCTACTTGATCTTTGAGCCCTTAGGGTAGAAATTTGTAGGCTCATCTTAGTAATCACAATGGCTAGTTGCTTGCGAGCTAGGATTTTAGTATAATGACTTCGAGAACTTTGACGGAAGTGTTAGGTTCTGTGAGACTGTGTCAGAATTAATGAGACTTGATTGTACTATAATAATATACGTAGTAATTTCTACTTATCAGTCTGTAAAACACTGCTTGGTCTTTTGTTTGGTATTTGAAATGTGAATATCAGACTGTTTTCTGCTGACACACGTTATCGTTTCCCCAGAGTCTGTGCACTTCATACGTTAGTGACAAGCATAAAAGATTTTAGTTCAAGTCCTGAATTCTGCATAGAATTCTGTTCTTGTGCTTTAAAGGAGCTATGTGCCTAAATCATAATAATTAATGGAATTTACCTCTTTTTAATTACCAGCTTAAAGCCCAACTCTTTTTCCTCTCTGAAACAGACGTCGCTTGTAGCTGTTAGGTGGCCATCAGAGGGTTTGGTTCCACCAGGATTTACACTTAGCAATTTTTAAGCAGACTGTGCTGGAGGTCACCAAAAACCTTACACTGAGTTGTCAGTCAGTAAATCATTTCAATGACCGTTGTTTAAAAGGGAGAGACAGATGGTTGCAATCTTAATTAACTCTGGTGGTGGTGTTTTTTCTACCTACAGTACAGAAACAACTACTTCAGTGCTAATAATTTGCTCTACTCTGCATCATGCTCAGTAAAAAAGACTTTCCTTGTTTTGGAGAGGTTTGTGCCTGAGAGAGAGACAGGCAGACAGATGGCATAATGCATGGAAAATCCAGAGTGGGAATAAATTAATAAATGGATTCATCAGTCAGATGCATAAATTATGCTGTGTACCTTTTTGTATAGCTTAGCAATTTACAGTTCAGCAGATGTAGTTTTTTATATCTTGCAGCACTGTTTCAGGCTACCACATTTCTCTTTTCTTTCACTGTTAGCATTGCTGCTGCCTATATAAAAAAAAAAAAATGGTTTGACTACTCTTTCAGGGACTGTTTCACATTGCAGGGCTGATCTCAGAGTCACAGTCAAGTCTCCCTTTTAAAAATCCGTGGCTGTTAGGCACTACTGAGCTACAACAGTCTTCATTCCAAGAAGCATCGTTGCCAGCACGAGGAGAGAGCTGAAGAAGAGAGCAGCACTGGCCTGCACTGTTGTGATGACTGGGTGACTGCAGTTGTACTTTGGTAATCCATACTGCTTAAACTTGTTTGGATAACCAGTTAAGGAATAAAGCTAGTATACCATTGGATAGCTAGACCATGATTTTCATACTTCTCTAGTAGAGTTGTGGTGCTGATCTTAAGATGTATAGCAGTAGGGTTACTTTTCATGTCTTGGGAATTCATCTCTCTTTGAGATCTGTATTTTGAACAGTCAGACAATGCGGTGATACCTTGAAGACTTCTGAGAAAGTGATTTGGGGTTTATCCTAATGTCATTTTAAGCATGACATTAGTCTTTTATTCTACAACAATTAAAATATTAATTTCTTTCATGCAGATCCATGATGTTACATCACCAGCTAATAATTGTCTTTGGAATATCACTAGCTGGAGGTACATGTGCATCTAGGAGCTGTTATTCAGAAGCCCAAGTCTCCATGTATAATTCCTGCAACCTCACAGGTGTTCCACCTGTGCCAAAGGACACTGCAAAACTTTTTCTAACTTACAACTATATCAGACGAGTGACTGCAACTTCATTTCCACTGCTGGAGGACTTGTTCTTGCTGGAAATTGGAACACAACACGTCTTTCCTCTTCATATAGGAAAAGAAGCTTTCAGGAACCTGCCAAACCTTCGTGTCTTGGACCTGGGATTCAATAGCATCCTTCTGCTGGATCTTGATTCTTTTGTGGGATTGCAACGTTTGACCATACTCCGTCTGTTTCATAACAACCTTGGGGATTCCATTCTGGAGGAGCGTTACTTTCAAGATTTGAGCTCATTAGCAGAATTGGATCTTTCAGGAAATCAAATCACGAAACTTAATCCACACCCTTTATTTTATAATCTAACCATCTTGAAAGCTGTGGACCTGAAATTCAACAAGATATCCAACCTGTGTGCAAGTAATCTTACCAGCTTCCAAGGAAAACACTTTTCATTTTTTAGCCTCAGGTCTAACACTTTGTATAAGACAGATAAAATGGTCTGGGCCAAATGTCCAAATCCTTTCAGAAATATTACATTTAATACACTGGACGTTAGTGATAATGGCTGGAGCACAGAGACAGTCCAGTATTTCTGTGCAGCTATTAAGGGGACTCAAATCAATTATTTAACATTTCACTCTCATACAATGGGCTCAGGATTTGGCTTTAATAACTTAAAAAATCCAGATAAGGATACATTTATGGGACTAGCAAGAAGTGAACTTAATTTGCTTGATATTTCCAGAGGATTCATTTTCTCTCTCAATTCTTTAATCTTTGAAAGCCTCGGTGATCTGGAATTTCTAAACCTTTTCAAAAACAAGGTAAATCAGATCCAAAGACAGGCGTTTTTTGGCTTGGAAAACCTAAAACTTCTCAATCTCTCCAGTAACCTTTTAGGTGAGTTGTATGATTATACTTTTGAGGGGCTACACAATGTAATGTATATTGATTTACAGCAAAATCATATTGGGATGATTGGTCAAAATTCTTTCAGTAACTTAGCAACTCTGAAAATAATTGATCTCAGAGACAATGCCATTAAAAAACTCCCTTCCTTTCCACACCTGACTTCTGCCTTTTTAGCTGACAATAAGCTGATGTCTGTAGCTCACACAGCAATAGCTGCAACACACATTGATTTAGAGAGAAACTGGCTTGCAAATCTGGGTGACCTGTATGTTCTTTTCCAAGTTCCAGACCTGCAGTATCTCTTCTTAAAACAGAATCGTTTCTCTTACTGTGTGAAACATGGTAATGCTATAGAAAATAACCAGTTGCTTTATATGGATCTAGGAGAAAACATGTTACAGCTTGTGTGGGAGAGAGGTTTATGTTTGGATGTGTTCAGGACACTGTCTAAACTTCAGGTTCTACTCCTGAACAACAACTATCTTAGTGCTCTTCCACAGGAGATTTTTAGTGGTCTAACTTCTCTAAAAGTACTTAATCTAGCTTCCAACCTATTGTCTCACCTCTCTCCTGGGGTTTTTCCACAAAGTCTAATAAACCTAAACTTGTCTGGAAACCAGCTTTTTTCCCCTGAGCCTGAAGTCTTTATGACTTTGAGTATTCTGGATATAACGCATAACAAGTATGTCTGTGATTGTGCTTTAAAAAGCCTACTAGTGTGGCTAAATGAAACCAATGTAACCCTAGCTGGCTCAGAGTCTGACAGGTACTGTGTACACCCACCCGCATTAGCAGGTGTACCAGTGTCACTTCTGACATATGATGATTGCGATGAAGATGAATTCCAGCAGACACTCAGGTTCTCGGTATTCATTTTCACATCCGCCACTTTTCTCCTGTTTCTGATGTCAGCCATCGTTTTTACTCGTTGTCGTGGCATTTGTTTTGTATGGCATAAGACCATCACCAAAACTTTGATAGGAAGCCATCCACCAGCAGCAGCTACAAACGAATACATGTATGATGCGTATTTGTGCTACAGCAAGAATGACTTCGAATGGGTCCAGAATTCTTTGCTGAAGCACCTGGATTCACAGTATTTTGATAAAAACAGGTTTACCTTGTGCATTGAGGAACGAGATTTCTTGCCCGGGGAAGAACATATCGACAATATTCGTGATGCTATTTGGAAGAGCAGGAAAACAATTTGTATTGTGACCAGGCAGTTTCTCAAAGATGGGTGGTGTGTAGAAGCCTTTAATTTTGCCCAGAGCAGGTACTTCAGCGATTTGAAAGAGGTTCTCATTATGGTAGTAGTTGGGTCACTTTCTCAATATCAACTAATGAAACACAAACCAATTCGAATATTTTTACAAAGGAGTCGGTATCTGCGTTGGCCTGAAGATTATCAAGACATAGACTGGTTTTTAGATAACCTTTCTTGCCAAATTCTGAAGGAAGAAAAAGTGCAAAGGAACGTCAGCAGTATAGAGCTGCAGACTATAGCAACAGTCTCACACTGACAGTTGATGGGTCACCAGCTTTCTCACTACTTTCTGTTTTAACTGTGCCATGCCAGGACGAAGCAGATTTGCTTCATCTTTCCCTGAAAAAGCAGGTAGAGAGATAACTGTTTCATTTTAAATCCTACTAAACTTGGAAACAACTTGAAAGCAAGCAGCAAGTATAACAAAGTGGAATTATTTTATAGACAATCGCACTCATTTTCAGAAGAATTAAATGAATGACAAATGCGTCATGTTTTGGATGCTCTGCATCAAACAACTTACTGTTGTTTTTTAGAGTGCTACATACTTTCAGGTCTCTGTCTCAGCGACAGGAGGGTGCCTATTCTTATTTTTTTTTAATTTTTTTCAGAAAGAGTCCATTGTACTGTGTGGGAGTGCCTTACACCTTTATGCTTTAAAATGGTGCTGTGTAGATTTCATTTGTTCTCCACTCAGCTAGGCTCACATTCTCAACTGCAGTGCACAACCTCTGAACTTCATTCCTTTCTCCTCTTCAACTCTCCTGCTTGGTGGTGAAGATACAGTCATTGGGCTGCTTCATTTGCTGCTGTTTCAGTTGATCATTCAGTTGAGCTGCTTCCCAAACCTTCATAGAGAAGAGGAATCCCCCTCAGATCTGAAGCAAGCCTGAAAGCCAAACAAGAAACTACCTCCACAGCCATAAAGGTGCTGCCAGGCAGCTTTCACATTCTGTGCATGGAACATATGGATTACTTAACTGCATTCAGCACCGTGCAGCTGCTTGCTCAGCCTCACCACATAGGATGAGGGAAAGAATCAGAAAGGTATAAGTGTGAGAACTCATGGGTCGAGATAGAGACGGGTTACTGGGTCGAACACAAAGGTCAGGCACAAAGCAAAACAAGGAATTCATTTACTACTTCCTGTTGGCTAGCAGATGTTCAGCCACTTCCAGGAAAGAAGGGCTCATCACTTGTACTGATGTATTGGGAAGACAAATACACTCTGAACATCCTCTCCTTCCCCCTGCTTTACCTCAGGCTTTCTTGCTGAGCCTGACGCCATGTGGTATGGGCCATCCCTGAGGTCAGACTCGGTCAGCTGTCCTAGTGCTGTCCTTTGCAGGCAGGGCAACACAAGTCAGCGAAACATCCTTGGCTCCATGCAAGCACTGCTCAGCAAAAGCAAAACATCAGAGTGTTATCACTGCTATTTTCATCAAATATCCAAAACACAACAATGTATGAACCTCTGCAAAGAAAATTATCTCAATCGTGACAGTCACGCACTGTAATAAAACCTCCACCCTTTATTTTGAATGCAATGTATTCCTTGAGTGTATTGTTGAACTGGTTTTATACATGTATTCAACAAAAGCTTACCAAAATAATTCCAGGATGGGCTGGGTGAGTTCTCTGTAGTGAAGATGCAGGAATAGATGGGTTTATAAACTGGCTGTCTGAGCTGCAAACAAAAACAACCAGCTTAACTATTTTCACAGAAATAAGAAGATACAATCCACTTCAGAACAGAATGAACAGAAAAGTAAAGTTTGCATGGGGCAGAGGAATTGACAGAGGGACCGGGCTGTGCTCAGGAAGCCCTGGGTGTCGCTGTTGGCTCAAGGAACTCAAGGAAAGCGAGGGTTTTCCTGCCTCTGTCCACTGCAGCCACTGACATTACGCTGCAGAAGGTCGGAAAGAGAAGCGGCAGCCCCCGTTTCCCAGAGACCCTGCAGGCTGTTAGTGAAGCCATCTCTGTGCCTTTCTTTCAGGTCTCTAAAAATGTCAAACTATTTTTTTCTCCCCGGCCAGCACAAATATTTAAAGGCATTCTTTTAAGTCAGAGGTTATGTCAGAGAGTATTTAACATCATTAAGCATCGCTGACAGGCAGCCAAAGCAGGAATGAGTCTGTACAATCAAGATCATATGGAGGTCTAGGCTGTTAGCTGAGGCATCTGCACATGGTGTAAGACATGAGAATTCTGAAAGCATACTTAAATTACATCTGAATGGCTGTCACAAAACATTTTTTTGTCGTACTAATAGAAAGCCCTCTCCTGTTTGGGCCTTACTCTATACTCACAAGACACTCTTATAATTTCAGATACTTAAAACTTAATTCAGCTAACATATGCAGGAACTATTGAATGCAAGTAGATACCAACGTTGCCAAGATGGCTTTAATCAAAGACTTTGCCACTGTTTGAAATCCTCTATACTGCTTTTGCCACAGGTGGGAGGCAGCTAGATCAAACCTGCATGTACTTCAGACTTTGAACAGGTTTGACTTTTTTTACATAAAGGTAATGAAGACTTTGGAGGAAATTTCATTGCGTGCCTCCACCCTCATATACCATTCTGGAAGTGTAAAGGGATCACAACTGTAAGGAGCAGCTGAGAAAACATCCTTATGCCACAGAGGTGTCATAAAAACAGAGGTAGCCCAGCCCCTGTCTGCTCTGCAAATTCTGCTGCAAGGGGCTGGCAATTGCAGCAGAGGGATTTTTGGAGAAAATGCTATTGAACCATTCCTGACTGTGGAGCGGTTTGTGGGCATAACTCCACTGTGAAACTTCAAGGAGATCTGAAATAACTTCCTTTTTTATTCATTGTGAAACCACTCCAAGCCTGAGACTGAGAACAAGTGCAGCCTTCCCATTTGGCACAGTCTGTCCTATAGACTAAAGAATTGACTTCAAATAGATCATAGGACTCTGATCACCACCACCATGGAGTCATCTCTTCTTAAATAACAAAGCCAGGGGAACTGTTGAGAAAGGGCTTATGCAGACTTTATACTGCTCTGCTCAGCAGAAATCGCAAAAGCATCCTGTACAGAAATGGAGAACAACTATGCTTGATGAATTAGGGCCATAAATTGAGCCCCAACCTCATAACTATTGATCAGATTTCCTTTAGGCTCACTGGGAACATTACTGCTCTATTAGAATTTTATAGCTCTTCAGTTAAGGATACTCTCATCAGTTTTACTCACCTTCCTCGGTAGAAGACATTAACTTGTTGGAGAGTGTCCAGAATAGGGTGTGAAGTGTGACACTGGCTCTAAAACAAGCTATTAGGATGGAAGCTGGTGAATGTATTTGCAGCAGCACCATGGCAAGTATTCAGAGGACAGTGACTCAGCGCCATGTGGTATCAGCTGAGATACTTTACATTAAGACTTTGCTTCCACTATTGCAATGTGCATTATAAACATTAACAGGTCAAGAAGCCACTGTGGTTCAAGAGCTACAGCTAGCAAACCTGCCAGAGTCCAAAGTATACATGCACTCAGGGCCAGAACCCAGGTTCCACAAACATATTTCTATGTAGGATAACAAAACCCACCTATAAAATGACCAACTTATGATTTCACATTTTGCATGATTATTATGTCACATACGTTAAGACCAGGGTTCTGCTCCCCTTCCCATCCACACAGAATGGGCTCATCAAAGCATTGTCCAGTTACATTTGCTAAACCCTGTTGCTAATCCCTCCTCAGGGAGATGGTTCATCATGCTGCTAGAGCTATCACCTTCTTAATTTACACTTATTAACTGTCACTGATCTCAATCCAGCAACTATACTATCTCTCTGGTAGCGCAGATAAGACTACAGAATTCACTCTCTCAAGTGGGACACTTATGCATGTGTTACTCAGAATCATGTTGCCTTTCTTTTTCTTATGCTACATCATTATCCCAGCTCATTTGCTGACTTTGGGTCTTTCTCAGCATGACAGCTCTTCTGCTTCTCACTGCCAGAGACCATCTGGGTTTCAGATTATTGTATCCCACCTTCTCAATTTCATACGGTACTGATTATTTTACAATGGCTTTTAATGTGTTCTCTTCTTGCTAGAACTGTGAATTTCAGCAGTCCAGTTAAATCACAAAGCAAGACCCATACCTGGCAAAGTACTTACAGATGAAGAACGATATACAACTGAGTGGCAGGAGTGAGTGATGAAAACACCACAAATGAAGCAGGAGCAGCACATATGGATCTCTGGGTGATCACCAAAGTTAGGAACGGCAAAGAAAGCAGCCTAAGCATCTTGTCTTCAAAAGGGGATTCCATTCCATTCCAAGTGGAAACTGGAAGCAAGCAAAGACAAGAGAACGAACAAGATTTAATGTCTGAGTCTGCAAACAAGATCAAACAAACAAGATCAAACAAAATTCTCTCATTAATCAAGTAGATTAAGAAGGACTAGCACTAGCAAATACTTGTAAGGTTTCATTGCACTATATAATGCTGCCAACAGCAAGCCTGCAGTTGTGTTAAGTAAGTCATTCAAAATCAGAAGACCGGTATATTAACAAACAAACATACAAAACAAAAAACCACCACCACCACCAAAAAAACAACAGATTACAAAACAATTGTAAGTGTTTGTTATTTGACACTGTAAGACCACATCTTTACACTTTCTCTGTGACCGTGAGGTGGAAATTCATGCAGCCATGGATACAAGAGCCAATGGTTTAAGAAATAATCTAAGTATGTCAACACTTCCACTTAAATAGGAAGTGTGAGTAAATTAGTCAGGCCTTGAGTGAGGAAGGAACAACTTTAGGAAGATGGTGAAGACAACACGGACTGTCTTTCCAGCCCTCTCTGGGTGGTGGCCTTGCACCACATACATAACTCAACTGTTCGGAGTTTTGTAGTTGTCACTGATAAATAGGCTCAGCAAAAATATGGCCCTGACTGAAATGAAATAACCTGAAGGAGAAATAACAATATGAAGACTTCCCACACAAATTTACATCAGTAGTTCTTACAAAGCCTCTGCTGGTGACACTTCCATTAGACTGTGTGTCAGTCTCCAGGAAGGTACAGACACCTTTGTGATAACAAAGTTCATGTTTTGCTTTGGGGTACACATACTTTTTCATAAACAGCTTTTAGATACCTGTATTCTATTTCATCTTCTGTAAAGATGAGCTGAGCATCCCAGTCTTCATTTTCACTGTGCTGCTTCTGGCAGCCATCAAGATTCCATAGAGTGGGACAGAACTGCAGATGCTGCTGCACTGGTATTTCCTTCAACAAAACTTAGAAGAGCAAAGTTTGGGAGCTGAGATTTACCCAGAAGGCAACTGCAAACACAGACACCAACCACAGAGACACTCCATGCCAAGCACATAGCAGAAATGTTAAATTCAGACTTTTTATTCAGTCTGGTATCTTATCTAGGCACTACAATTGGGCCAACCCAACTCCTGAGTGATTCTCTCTTGCACAGGGATCAAAAGGGGGTTCTCTTTCCTTTCTAACCTTACCTTTTGCTTTCTGTGCTGTGTGCATACAGTTCAGCTGCTGCCAAAAATAAGTCTACATTTCCTTTCCCAATATGCAAACTTCAGAATATAGATGTGACATGAATTATTTCATAGAGCAAAGACTATCTATTCATAGCAGACTATGTTTGCTTCAGACGTGCAGTTTTCCTTCCTTTCAGATAGCCTATTGTTTGTCTTTTCCATTTGTATTAAAAATAAAATCTTTGAAAACTGCAAGTAAGGGAGAAAAATATATTCCTTCTGAAACTAACAATTCTCCAAACAGGAAGGTTAGCTTTTTCCTGTTTAGACATGATGTTCAAAGAAAGGAAGTCGGGACTTTCAATGATAATAATAATTACATAGTATGTATATATCAGTAATTATCAAAAAGTCTTCATTCTATTTATTGTGCCTCAAATGCTACGCTGCCATTTAGAGTATCTTAATCTTTACCAGTTCACCAGTCTCTTGCAATTAGAGATTAATGAGCAGTCACTGCACTTGGTTGGTCACCTGTACACTTGCTTTTTGCAAGCTTTCAGAGCATAACAGTGTTATCATACTGCTTCAAGCCTGTGTGGAGAGCAGTGGAGCAAGCAGAGAATCCTCATACAAAACAACGAACTGCACAGTGAGCACATTCCAATTGCTCTTATTGGAAGCAATTCTCGGTGTTAGCGTCTTTAATTCCAAACTTTGAGGGCTTTGTGACTCTTTTTTGTTATCTTCCCCTAGTTCTATGTTGTCAAGAATTTCTGGACTGTTTTTTGTTGCAAATGGATTTGCACCCACCCAGGAAAGGACCATCCTGTGCTGCGAGTCACGCACACTGCATGGCAGGAACGGGTGTGCCATGAATAAGAGCTACAAAAAATCTACAGACCATTTTCCCAGATACATCCGCCACACTGATTACCCAGAGTTCTGAGAAAGCACACAGAGTCATCAAAGCCCTTTCTCTGAAGCCTGGAATATGTCTGTCCTGCCAGAGGTCAGACTGTAAGAAGATGCCAGCCCAACATCTAGCTGTAGCAGCCAGTGCTGCCTCTAGCACAACCCATGCCACAAGGAGAAATACAAGCTCATGTGGAGTAAAGAGAACCCCAGAACACATGGTGCCTTTACCAAGATCCCTTGATACTCTTCAAGGACACTCCACCAAGAACAAGGAGTAGTCAGCAACTCATTTCCAAGCCATATCTGAAATACCAGATGAACCTGAGCTGATCTGTACCTAAAAGCATGACAACACTGAATAGAGATCTCGAAGATGGCTGCAAGTGTACAATGTATGAAATGTAAATAACTATACTTTTAGAGGGAATAATTAAAGAAATCACACTGGAAACCAGCAAACAGAACAAAACCCAAGCTACTTAAATCAACCAAATCATATTGGTTTGAATAAAATAAAATAAAAAAAAAAGCAAGCTGAATTTTACTCATTTCTGGTTTTACAGTTCTTTATCAAGAACAGCAAGGAATCTGATTTCATAGAATCATTAAGGTTGGAGGAGACCACTAAAATCATCTAGTCCAGTCATCAACCCATCACCACCATGCCCACTAATGTGATGAAACAGATTCTAGCTGAGAAAGACAGAATGTGAAAAGCAAAATAACGTCTTCCTTTTTTTTTTTTTTTTTTCCTGAAATCTGAAGCAGGCTTTAGACAAGCCTGGTTAGCTTTCTGCCCTGTTTCCCATCTTTACGCAGTTCTCCTTCCTTGGGCCCCGGCTGAAAACGGAAACAATACCTCATGAAAGAAAAGACAGGTTGCAAAAGATCTGTTATGAAAGCTGAAGAAGCTAGCTAAGCAAAAGCAAAGAAACTACAAACATCTACAAGAAAACTGGAACTGAAGCTTGTGGCAGCTACGTTACTACAGAGAGCACATTCCCCACCAACTCCCCATCTGTTCACATTGCAGATATAAGGACTAAATGAAAGGTAGGCAACAGTATGAGCAGCTGATAGCCTGAAATGAAGGTGACCAGTTCAACTTTGAATGAACCTCTGTCTTCATTGCCATATTTACTCATCTTTTCCATGGGGAGTCTAGCACAGCCACCTATTTTCAGAGGACTGAAAAGGTAAAAATGTCTAAAATGGTGTGGCTTTTCAATCCCATAATGACAGATGAGAGCACAACTTTTTAAAAATTTACTTCCTATTAAGAGAGCTCTGCTGTCCTACTGCCATGTTAGTGCATTTCTCTGGCACTTACCATCATGCCCTGAAGGCCTTTCACTGAGGACAGACATTATTTCAGGGCTTTTTTTTTTTTTTTTTTTTTGCTAAAACTGGAAAATCTCTCCTATTTAGTATGACTTCTGAAAAGAAAATAATGTAGTTCACCAGAAAGTGGGAACCCGCTTCCCTCTGGGTGTTCTTCCTTCCGAGTATTTGCTCGTACTTCTGTGGTCGCTTTTGCTAACAGTGTCCTTTTCATCAGTGTTCTTCTCTGAAGAGACTCATTCATAATATTCCCATTTGGGTATATACACATTTACCCCCTTGACACTCCAGCAATCCGCAGTTCCATTCATACCCCAACACACACATCAGAAGGCTGTTTAAAAAGCCCCAGGAAGTTTGCTCAGACATGTGCTATTTTAAGAGACTTGGACTGGGTCTTGGAATTTTACAACATTTAGAGGATTTGGCAGTGTGACTGTTTCCACACCAGGACACATGTGCAGTCTGAACATGTACCAAAGACTTTGAAGGAGAGGAATGAGCTACCTGTGAGCTACGAGATTAAAAAGAAGGCCTATATAATTCTTGGGAGTGGCTGTAGAAAATCATTTTGGGAAGACTGATCCAGTCATCCACCAGCTCATCCCTGCAGAGAGAGGAGCCAGGCTGCAGCAGCTGACCATGAGGCGCACACTGCCCTGCTGGCACATCAGAGGACTGTCCCATTCACATGGCAGCTCTATACAGCATGTAGATACAAAGCCTGTTCACACTTCCTCTGCATGGCTCCACTATGCCAGCATCTGTGATACAGTTCTAATATTAGAAGATACCTACTACAGCTGGGTTGTTCTCAATTTCCAGAGGAAGGGAGTATTCCTTGTGTCTGTTCTCCATGCTGGGAGTTTCTTTATCAAGAAACTGGCCCATACTTAACATGCATGAAATAAAACAGTAGGGGTGAAAGCCACCAAAAAGCCCTACATTTTGCAGAAGCACTGCAGTGACTCTCCTTGCAAAGCCTCCCCCTTACTTCTGCCATGCTACAGGTTCTGTAGATGACCTCAGAACACTGACTTTCCCAATTTAATAACATACTGCTCTCTGACCTTTGCTTTACCCCTTTGCCTGAGATTGAAGGAAGAAGTTGAAGAAGTGCTTCTCTAGAGGAATCTGTACTTCGTGTATATAAGTAACTTCCAGTGACCCTTTGGTAGCCCTTACACCCAGGTTGGAGTCCCTTCCATATCCTGTTGATTGTATTTCACTGGCATGGCATGACAAAACAGCACATCCTGTCTGAACCTGTGAACCTTTGGCCAGACCCTCACCTTTATGGCTCCAATATACAAGCATTAATAACACTTGTTGAGTTATCACAATGTGCCTGAAAGGACAAATCCGACCTATCTGTCTCCCGCTTGTCTTCTTTCACCATCATGTATATTTTGATCTACTCACTGGATAGAGGTCAGAGGGGATATTGGTTGCAGCTCACCTCCACGATTATCCACTGACTTTGAGGAGGATGGGAAGAACATCTTTAAACAACTTTTCCTCAGTACAAAGATGCTACTAGAAATAAAGCTATCAGTAAGATGGTGATTGATTAATGGGTGCTTTGGCTTTGATGAGTCATTTGAGATGAGAGCCAGAGAAATATCTTGATGGTTGTAACCTGGATGAAGTGGGGAGGAGAAGTTGTGGTAAAATGAAAACCAGAGACCATAAGGCAGAAAAAAAAAATATATTGAAAATTGAAGAAATCTAGTGAAACACAAAAAGATGCAGAGAGAAATAAATGTGTGAATTTTTGTTGGCAGTGGCTTATTTGCTGTTGGGTTTGTGTGTTTTTATACATTTTTAAAAATCTAAGATTTGACATACTTTCATCAATAGAAAGCTACCCTGGGAGTTCCATTAATCTTTTTGTTTCAGGAAAAGCCATTTCTACTACATCTTGAGTAGATTAATCCCACAGTAAGATATAAAGTAGTATGAACTTTGCTTTCTTAAATCTTTGCCCTTCTTAAGAAATTTAAAAATAACATTAGATCTTCATGAGGACAACTAGATGATCTCAACCTCAGTACTGCTTCTTACTTACAATATCCAAAATTATCAGGATGACTCTCCTGCAGATGTGGCCTTAAGCATTTTTTAAGCATGCAGCTGTCAAAGAATTCCACATCTAAAAGGAGAATTTACCAGAAATCGTCCACAACGGTGACTCACGGCTCTCCCTCGCAAAGAAGATATCCCTGTCCCTTCCCAAAATAAGAATCACAGTTTTTCTGATGTGGGCCAGAAATCTGCTCTTCAGTTCTCAGAAAATTGTGTTTATAGCATTGCACTATTGAAACATTCAGGAATTGCAAGGTGCCTTTGAGAAGTACAAAGAGCTGCTACACCCAGGTTACAAGCAAGCTGCATGACCCCTGGAGAGAGGGATATTTATCCTTGTGGATAAATGTGGGGAAAACAAAGAACTGAGGACTGCTCTTGATAAGTTACAGTCTGTGTGTTTTCCTTGTAGCAACCACACACTTTCACAGTTCTAACAGGAACAGAAGATAGTACAGTAGCAGAAGATTATCCATATGTATTTTAAATACTTCCCAGGTTTTTTATGCCTCTGGGAATTTCTTCAAAAGGTGCCTTAGCAAACAGTTCTGTCAGTAAACCAGAGCATCAAGCACACAGGAAAATCAACCACCCAGGAACCACTCTCAGCAGGAGCCACAAGCAACAACTGCCCTGATTCACTACATTCTCCATTTGCCTCCTGAAATAAGATCTGACTTCGCAAAAGGGAGCGTGCAGGTACCATTGTCAGCTTCAGAGGCATAAGACAGGAATAGCACTTTAATGACCCTCTTAAAAGTAATGAAATACCCATTTATTCTGATTGGAGTAACACTAATTATATCAGAAAGTGTCACATTCGTAAATGGCAAAGTGCAAATGCTACCTAATCAAACTTAATGAATAGGTGAAGTACCCTGACAGACCATCTGCGCATCACTCCTGCATTCCTGCAAACAGAAAAATTAGCCTGTAGGGAGCTGATCCGAAAACGGAGGTTTTCAAACTGGAGGTTAATTACAGTGGTTGAATACATGCGCTTTATCTAAAAACAAGTTTGTGTCATGAGCCTCAAGGGAATTCTTTCTTTTGAAGAAAGTAAATGTAGCTCGTAAGGTAACTGGAACATGGGGAATACCTGGTGTGGAAGGGAGGTAGCGGGGGACTCTCACACTTCATGACAGAATCACAATCGTTAAGACCTCCAATATCATCACATTCAACCATCAACCCATCCCCACTGACCACGTCCCTCAGTGCCACACCCACGCGTTTCCTGAACCTCTCCAAGGATGGTGACTCCATCACCTCCCTGGGCAGCCTGAGCTTCTTCTGAGAAGAAATTTCTCCTGATATCCAACCTGAACCTCCCTTGGCACAACGTGAGGCCACTACTTCTTGTCCTAAAGAAGAAGGTTCAAGAAGCTTCCAGTTCTGCTAAGTCACAGGAGTAAATGTGATGCTGAAATGTCCTCGATAACTCCCAGACCAGCACCTCACTAGCTGTGGTTCTGCTGGGAAGGTGCAAGGAGCTGTGAACAGGTCCGGGAGTGCACACTGGAGCCCAGCACTCCTGGAGGAGTCAATCGTCACTGCTGCAGGAGTGCAAGGGCTCAGCAATCACATGGATGAGCTCGCGCACTTTTATGAGAGTGAGCTGGGCTTTCTATGAGCTGCTCACTGGCAGCCTCTAAACACCTATGAAAAGATCAAAAACTTTTCCACTTATTTAAATCACTCTAATTAGGAATAGCAGTGAATTGACAAAATTGAAACTACTGACAGTGAAAAAAATTAAACATCAAACCTTGCTCTTGTGAGTAAGGTACAGTGTTAAAATTTGAAAACATCTACTCTCAAGCCTCATTAGTCGGGGCCTTAAAATATTAGCAGAATTGGCTGCATGGAAGCCATACAAACAGCACTAGTTTTATATATTGAAGATGCCAAGTAAACACACAAGTCCTGAGCAAACAAGTACTGCACTGACAGCTGGGCTTAAAAAAGAACAACATGAGGGATGCAATAAAACTCCATGCAAAATGTGTTCCCAGCCAAAAAAACAAAACAAAACAAACCCCAGCAACTCAGGATAAAAAGACATTCACAGCCTCTGAATGCTTACTGAGATTAGACATAAAAGACTCTTCAACTTATCATGAGTTGTATTTTCCTCTTAATGTCAAAGGGTACCCTGCTGCATAGGGAGATGTTTATACCCGCTCATGGGAAGCCAGAGGCTTCAGATAAGTGAATGTATTTGGAAGAACAGAACTTTAAAGGCTTAGGAAGACAGCCCTTATTATCAGCCAGCCTTCTATTAGGTTGGTGAGATTCCTGTTTGATTTGGCCGCAGTCTCTAGCCTCAAGTTCCTGCCCTAGCTTTTAAAATAGAACAAGATCTCCCTGCAGCTGAAAAAGGGCAAAGGGTGGAACGTGTAAATAGCAATTAAAACAAAAAAAAAAAACTTGTTTTAAAAAACCCTCCACTAAAAGATACTCTGTGCTCTTTCTTAGCGGCCAAGGTTGGCAGGCTGACAAAACCAAACATGTCACACAAAACAGTTTAAGTTATATGCAACTTGACTTGCTATTTCAGAATGTGGACGGGAACACACTCTTGACATCACCCTTCCTTGCTCTTGTGGTTAGAGGCCACACAGCCCAAAGGACAGGCCTCTGGATTGAGCCTTGTGAGTGCTACAGGCTATCCTGGCTGGCCTGCCAACCTGCTGGGTTGCCTACATTTGGGCATCCTTGTTCATACACCTTTCTGAAGCATTTTTGAGACCTATAAATAAGAAATTCTGGGTTAGGTATTATTATAAATTCTTACTATCAGTAGTTTTTGCTCCACATAGGTTGGTAAAACTAGATAGAAAAATAAAACAGCCAAGTGAACCGAACTTACTTCAGGGAACAAGAACTCCTCATGTCCTCCCTTCCCACATCCCACACAATCACAGAGCAGCTCTGTCAGGCCTGTGCCATTTACTGTTCATGTTTTGTAACCTCACCTTATCTGTTTCTCGGTTTTCCACCTTACTGTTATTAATCATGACATTCTCAGAGTTTCAGTCAATATATAAAATGTCAGAACAGATAACTGGTACTCTCTCAATGCACACTAATGTAATTTCATAATGTGATCTCATTTTTCAGAGAAAGGATCAGGTACATTACTATTGGAACAGGAAGAATCAGGTAATCCGTCAAGAACACTTTAAAGGCACAATTCTTTAGCTTTGAATACTGTATTCAGCTCTGGATTATACATGAATGATTTCTGCGACTTTCACTCCATTTGCACATGATACAGAACTAAACTATTTCTGATAGCCAAACACATATGCAATTGACATAGAATAAAGTGGATTCATGATGGTTAAGTGCAAGTATCTGGAGAGAACAATTAAGTCATGGAAGTGTTTCAGCATCTGTAATTTCTTTATATATAGTATTGGTATTGCGTGGAAGAAGTCGACTCTTAACGTAGTGGTTTCTGTCTCATTTCCAAGCCATATCTGAAATACCAGATGAATCTGAGCTAATCTGTGCCTCCAAGCATGACAACACTGGATAGAGATCTTGAAGATTATAAGTGGCTGCAAGGTACAATGTATGAAATGTAAATAACTATACTTTTAGAGGGAATAAATTAAATAAATCACACTGGAAACCAACAAACAGAACAAAACCCAAACTACTTAAATCAACCAAATGATATTGGTTTGAATCTATTCTCGAATGGAAGACAAATCCAAAGACCAGGCTTAGTCCAGATGTCTCTGGAACCAGAACAATGAAGTTCTGCTCACATCTCCATGTTTCCTCTCCATTTGTTTGCAGTCTACCTGTGTGATTCTTATCACACAGATCATGAGATTTTTGGTAGGTTGCATTCAGTAACTAGCCCCTTTCAGGAGCAGACTGGGAGCATCTGAACGAACTATTGATAATCTGTGCTACATGACATCTTATAGTTTCTGAGAACTGTTTAATCTCTACACAGTACTCTGAACTGTCAGCATGGTTTCTCCCACTGCTCAGTCTCGAGAGGTGAGGCACGCAAAGAGACCTAATAGTACAAGTCATTGTAGAAGCAAAGGCGAGAATCACAGTCCTGTTTCTTGCTTTAGTCACCTCTTGGGCCATCTAAAAAAAAAAAGACTTCTGAAGGAATAATCCAATATCTCACTTTTTGCTCAGCTTAGTCACTGAAATCAGTTTTTGCCAAGGACTGGGTGGACACATCAAACAGATCAGTGGGAAATCCAGTTTTCTCTGACAGCATTTTCACTGTGTGGACTTGGTGACCTGCCTCTTTATAAATTCTAAAAGCTTTTGCTTCACCGGAAAGGAGGTTTGCTTAGAAAAAAGAAGTCATTCACTGCACAGTTTTTGGTAAGCAAAATAACATAAACTGTTCTTGTGTGAAAAATAGAAGTCAGCAAAAAAAAAAAAAAAAAAGTAGAAACAAGTATTACTGAGGTAGTTTTAACTTGAGATTAGAAAATAAGGTAATTGCAAATAGAAGTTAAAGAATACATCTGAATCTTGACGAGAATCAAAAATTCCCAAATAACTTCACTGAAATTCTGGACAGATACTGACTTCAGTCACGTTAGCTAAAGAAGTCAGTGTAGAAGGTGTTTCTACCTAGAAGTGACAGAGATAAACCAGATACCTTAGGCTCTGTCACACAGAGACTACTGTCAGTGTGTGCCTTAATGCAGTGAAGGTTATGCAGGCAATTTGACACAGGCATACCTGACATTCTTCTCAAATTGGAGTGAAAAGACCAGGCTGTGATTTATACAAAGGGAGACAAAGCTGCACAAAGGCCAGGGGCAGGAAGGAGATCAAAGTTCTTAGGCAGAACAAGCTAACCTTATCAGATTGAGGTGTTTGGGTTTTTTTTCTTTTTTCTTTTTTTCATTTCAGGAAACTCGTAAAACATTTATTTTCAGCAAAACTCTGACTGTCAGAGTTGCCATCTTCCTATGAAACATAACATGCTTTAGCTTTCGCATCTTTTTTTGTTTGTTTGTTATTATTTTTTGTCTAGTTGGTATTTGTTAATCTTTTTTTTTTCTTCTTTCACTTTTTCAGTGGTAAAATAGAAAAGGTTCAGGAAGAGACAAAAAGAAAATGCCAAACAGTCACAAAGAAACCTTGATATCTTTTGTAAAGACGCTGGTGAAATATTTTGAATTCATTAATGAAGTGCTTATGCTGTTTGCAAAGGTCTTCCAAATCATGTTTTTTGTTTTTCTCCTATCATTACTTCCCTGCTTCATAAGCACTAAAATAACTCTCTGAGTGTTACAGAACATTTCAAGATTTTCCAAACTGTATTTGAATAAAATTACGGTCATAACAGTTTCAACAACAATTCGGGAGGTCTGAGTTTCTGAAGCTGGCTATCATTCAGCCCTCAGTTTGAAGACCAAGTGGGTAAGACCGATAGTTTCTTGTTCACTCTCCAGCTTCTTTCTTTAAAGACAGCATTTATAGGAGCACAGGACTTGTGCTTCCTACTCTTGCCCAGTATCTCATGCTGAATAGCAATCAGAACAAAACTAGCACTTGCTACTGCAATCTACTGCTAGTTACAGCTAAAGACGGTAATTTCTAGGGCTGACTAATAGAGTTTCTTTCTTTAAATGCCTAAATTCATCATATTTATGCTTTCTTTAAAAGTTTGCTAGTACAGACACTGTTGTTCAGTTTTCACTTAAGGCTCAGGCCTCCCAAATATCAAGATTCCTGACAACTCCATGTGCATTCCAGAACTCTGACTCCACTAATTCTCTCCAGGCTGGTGGAAAGACAAGGCAGAAGAGCAATCACTCAGAAAGACACACTTATTTTCATCTCTCATGCAGCTGATATCTGAGAAGAACATCTCAGTGAGGCCCTAAGGGCAACAAGGATTTTGATTTACTCCAGAAACTCTTTTTATAGACACGTTGCTTTCTTGGCAATATTTAGAAGAAATTCTTGAACTATAAAGGCTTGAGGAAGGTTTTGACTTCCTGCCTCACTTGAAGAAATACTATTTGCACTGTATTTAATATAACCCCCTACAGCAACAGTACTTATAATTTCCCAACGACATGTCAGTATGTTGCATGTTTAAAAACTTAACTGTTCATAATATCAATAATTATTATGCAAAGACAACAGTGAATAATTTTTTCAAATCTCCATTAACTTCAGGACCAACAGGATGAAGAAATGAGGGCAGAAAAAACCTGCCATCTCTGTTACGTACTGCCTGCAACATCAGTCACACTGCATCAATACACCATTTTCCTTGTTTGTTTTACTCCAGCTAGGATATCCTCCAGCAGAACCAGCTCAGAGAACAAAAGCTGGATTAGATATTTGTATGAATAATATCTGACAGTACACCAGCTAATGAAAAATGATCAAAGATACCAGCTGTAGTACTTCAAGAGGATAAACCGATTGTCAGCTGACATCAAGAAAACACAGCTTCCCCACCCCCCATCCCTCAACACTTCAGCGCAATTACAGTGGAAACACAATGAGGATTTCAACCTTTTCTGAGGCACCCACAACTGGGTGCACTGGAAAGACAGTTGATTTTGAAAATTCTTATAGCAGTACAAAGAGTAGAGAGAGTAGCAATCCATAACAAAGTAAAAAAAAAAAAATTGTGGCTTTCCTCTTTAAATACTGGTAGATGAACCACATATGGACGTTTTCTACAATTCATACCAATGCTTTAATGACTGCCTGTTAAGGTACTAGTTACTTCCCAGTATATTGTCTGTGTATCCACCAAGGACCCATAATACAGTTCCAATCATTTTCTGTACTGTGTTTAATTCTGATTGTTCTAATTGCATGTCCTGTAAGGTCAAACTGCTTTTGTTAAGTCTGACTTCCTGAAGCACTGAAGTCTAGCACTCAACACAACAGTATTATGCTCTCTCAGAGAGGCACATACATGACTCAGGACCAGCTCGTCTGCCTCTACATACATCCCTTTTATTCCAATTCCATCAATATTAAAAAACCTCAGAGTAGCAAGTTCTGTCTTTGCTTTATTTACCGCTCAGAAGAAAGATTTACTCACCTGACACTAACGTGGATTTAACCCATCATCTGAGAATTGGGCTTATATTTCTATTTCATACATAGTTTTTAATAAGAATAGTCAAGAAAACACAGTGAAGATGTAATTTATGAGACTGTGCCTTCTCCTGGAGCTGTGTAAATTCTGAATCTGGAGTCATTGATATATACATTAATTACCTGGCTCTCCTTACTTCTCCTATCTGTGCCTCTCTGCTAATACCCTTGCCTTCCAGAGTTGATCTTATGCGTAAAATCCAGAACACTCACAAAGAGCTGCAGAAGCAATGCAGAACTGAAAATGCTGGAGAACAAAACTACCTGCCTTATTTTACACTTTTTTTTTTTTTTCCCACTGTTGCCCTATCGATAAGATTACAGAAATCAAGCAGATACCGTGAATCCATGTATCCTGGCATTCTTCCCTTCTGGGCATCAACATTCTTCTGTGCTTGGGGTAAACATGTTAGTAGAGGAAGGACAAATAGGAGATTGAGAGATACGCGAATGAAGTTCATAACTGAAGTACCCAAGTATGAAATGGCTTTCTAGGGAAGCTCTGAAATGCATCTTCAGGGCGCTCTGATTTTGGATTTATCTGATAACGTCTAAGAGGTTTTCCTTATCAGTCATCAAGAGAATGGGTATGCCAAGGCTGTGTGCTTGGCATGGCCCTAGAAGAGTGCAGCAGCTACAGCCAAACACAGATTAATATTCAAATTCTGCTGCTGCTGAAGCTTGATCCATTTACTGATTCTCAAACTAGATCAGTACCTTGAATTGGCATTGAAGTTCAATGGGAAGAGGCAGAGAGCAGGCTTCAGGTTCCCACAATGGGTGAAGCCTGGAGAAGCGGGGAAGGCAGCCATGTGCTGCCTCCACTGATATCTGTGCATCAGCCTGAAATCCAGCTCTAGATATAACAAAGGGCAGCCCCTCTGGAGGTAATGAATGAATGGCATACTGTGGACAGATCTGTATATGGGAAGGAAGGCCAGACTTTCATAGAAAGCTGGATATGAAAGATGACATTTTTAGAAATTAATGCAAACCCGAGCTTCCTTAAGTAAAGTAAGCTGATGTGTTTCAAAGCTTGAAGTACATAAACGAAGTAAATACTCTAAGAACAGGATTTTTTTTTTTTTTGGAGCAGCATCACCTTTATGACCACATCTAACCTTTAGAAAAGCTGAGTTTCTGCTCGCTCATTTATTTTCTATTTTTATACACACATCTAATTCTACACATACAAAGCCAGAACTTTTAAAGAATTGTTTCCCAGTGGAAATTACTTGCTTCTCTTCATTCTCTGTTAAAAGAAAGGATGACTGTAAAAAAGGAAGGTTTGTTCAAAACCTAAATTCAATGATGGTTCCTGTGTGTAAGTACAGAGGTTTGCTGGAAAGCTACCTAGCTTCCACATTTGTGTACTAGATTGGAAATACATCATTTCAGCATGAAATGAAAAAAAAAAAATGCACACAAGATTTAAAACTTCTTGATTGATATGAATAGTGCACACAAAGAAGCATTGCCAGGTGCCCTGAGTGAGTGCTGTCTGCTGCCATAGACTAAACTCCACACCTTTTCCTTTTAGAACCTATGCAAAACAAACAAATGGGAACAATAGATTAGTCAACTGAATTAAACATTCCCAAGCCAGCACACTGCTGCAACGTGTACTGAGTTTAAAGCATCAGCACAGGGAAGATGCGACAAGAGCTGGGCTAAAAGCACTGTGCCCAGGAAGTACTGTAAGCAATGATTCTACCCTATCATGACACAGGTTACCAGTTATCAAGAAGAGACGCTCTTCTGTCCCTAAAAGGCGATTACTAAATAATATTCTATAAAATAGCCTCAAACACAATACAACATTGACTTTAGATGCCTCGTGGTGGCAAGGAGGAAGAGGGTGAGTATCACAGGATCTCAATCCCCTCCTTTGCCTGGTCAAGTGAAAACGTTTATGGAAACTAGGTAGTCCATTTACCAAGACTGCTACCTCAATGAGGGAAGAAAACACTTCTTCCACTTTTCCATGCTGTTTCACATCCAGGTTCAACCCATTAATGTGTTAGTTAACAAGAAAGAAAAAGACTACACTACACTGCACCATTAGCCAGAAAGACACTGCAGTTCTTGGAAACCTGAGGGACATGTTCCATATTAGGTACAATTCACTGCTCCTAAATTAGGATCCTGGGCTTCTTGGATTGTGACTGGGAAGAGACAAAAGAGCTTCCAGAAGGTTGCACCTGGAAGTCTGAAGAAGACAGTGGGAGTACACCTGAGATTGCTGTTACAGTAAGTAGCTTCCTATTCCACTTTCCTTTTTTTTTTTTTTTTTTTTTTTTAACAAAGACAACAGAAAGATTTCAGACATGACCCCACAGCCCAGGATGCACCCCACAGCCCAGGATGCACACCACTTTCTCAGTGGCAGCAATGAGCTCTAGGTGCTGGCATACTTACTGCCTCCTGCACCCCTACTCAAGCAGTCAGGAGCTCTCTGATTTCACTTCCTGAACCATTCCAGTATATGGCTAAGCTTCCAAGCTGGGAGCCAAATCTCAGTTCAGATAATCAATCACAGACCAGATGGTATCCTGTGGAGAAGGGATGTCAGAGGTTGAGAACAGTAGTCTTTTGGCATAGCTCCAGTTTGTCTTCCCCATTTCCCCTCCACGGTAGGAGAGGTTACAAATGATCTGCGTGTAGCTGGATACACTGGAGATAAGACATCGGATCCTCTAAAGAAGAAAACAAACCAATCTGAGAGCTGTGATAGCTCTGAGGAAATCCACATGCATTCAGGCACATCTAAATGCAAAAATACAAAGAGGCTGTGGCTTCCTTGCTGTCTGCGCTTCCTAAGGAAGGGTGGACCCAATTTCCAGACAGCGTGGACTTGGGTGGAGGGAAGGGGGAAGACACTATCAGCAACAACAACATCTGACCCAAATCTTTGCTCTTCTTATCTTAAAACACAATGTGAAACCAGAGCAAGTGTGAAAACCGAAGACTCCAGCAGGGCTTTGCATCAATCAGACTTTTCAGGCTAAAGTGTATAGAAAACCGTGAGCAAGACAACAAATGTTAGATGTCAGGACAATTCCTGAGTTCTGGCACAGTCAGAAGACAAAACAGATTGAAATCCATGGCCTTGAGATTTACAGTCCCCTCAGAAGCCCATGCTGCCCTGCCCCATTCCCACTCCCCAAGTGACAGAGGTTACAATGCAATCAATGGCTATCTCTGGGGCAAGGCCACTTAAATAAATGAGTCCTTCAAGCTCTCCTCTGCAGACAAGGGGTTCCAATAAGGCCATATGTGAGCAAGGGGGGTTCCTCCTGCAGCAAGGCCTTTTGGCACACAAGGATTTCAGGACACGAGCACCAGGAGGGAGCCGCTCTCTGATGCCCAGAGGAGGGGGAGTAACTTGCAGAGCAGCACAATGACAGCAGACAAAAGGCAAATGTAGACCTAGTATCAGAAAGATAAATGGTTGAGAGTTTTCAGGACTGGGGACTAATCCTTGGGGATTTTGCACAGCCCAGGGTCCCCTGCTGCATAGTCCATCACACCTGCTCTGCTGCTGGAGATCAATCACTCTCACGGTCAGAGAATGAAGAGAGATATAACAGCGGGTCTCATTCAAGGTCTGTGTCTGGGAACCTATATTTAAAAAGCAAGCACACAACAGCATAATTGCAGCCTCTCCAAACTTGGTGGTCCCTTGCAGGATGACAACCAGCTCTCATCCTTTAGGACGCTCAGACTTTGCATGGAAACAGAGCAGAGTTGGGAAGAACTGAAAGAGAAGGAAGGTGGAAGTAGCCCTGAAATGTAGGCTAGAAAGATGCAAGCTCAACACAGGGCTGTGTACACTAGAAATGAAGTATATTACACTTTCATTTTACTGTTACAGATCAAGTTGTTATTTTTCTGCCAGTTGTTTTGAGCAGTTTTAACGCTACCTGTAGATACCTTGAATCATTTGTCCAGGGCCAGCATTTACACTTTTTTACTTTAAAGGCATCATGAATTACAATCATGAAGTACTAAAAATGGCAAATGAAAACAGAGTTTGTATGTCTCTGCAGTGTTGGACTATTTATAAAAATGCTAAAGCAATGACAACAACTTTAAACATCAGTTTGTAATAACAGAAGTTTAAGACTGGGAAATATTATTCTAGATTTTAGATATATAAAATAAACATGAACTTAAACATAAGAGCATAGTATTTCTTTGGGAGTGTCAAAACAGAAACAGATCAGGTCCCTTTTTACATATGATGTGGGTGAAATGAAAAGTTGGACCATAAGTTTGGAAGTCAGAAACAGCTATGAAAATCCAAGCATGTATTTGGCACACCAAAAATCCAAGCACCTTCAGAAAGCTTCAGTTAACTCTACACAGCCTCACAAGGACTTCATAAAATGACTTTATCTGCCTTCTGACTTTCGAAACATCTGCACTAGTCAGCTTCTTACTTCAGGGGAAATACACAAGTACAGATTTCAACCTCCCTCCTCCGTTGCTCGTAACAAGTTAGCGTCTGGCAGAAGACAGACAGGCAGACTCACATTTTGCTCTTTGGTTGGTCCCAGTTTCGAGGTGATCATTCAAGGAGGCAGTTCAGGCTCCATTCGAGGTCCTGACTAGAGACAGCTGAATCCACACCACTGAGGTGCCTGTGGACCTGTATAATAGATGCCAAATGGACTATACCAAAGTTATAGAGCTAGAAACTATCTGGAGGCAGAGTTACAAGTCTTCTTGAATACGCATCAACATTTATTGCAGGTTCATGAAATTTGCTCTTTTAAAACAGCACTAATATTAAATGCATAGAAGTTTACAGTTCCCTAAATAAACATCAACCACCTTTTACATACCATTGTTAGCTACTGAGTTTAATCATCATGACTCAGAGATCATAAGTCTTTAGTTCCAAATAATGTGGTTTCCACACTTTTAAAAGATATATAGTCCCTCTGTATTGTGTATTCCAATGCAAATAAAGATTTGGGGTATCAATCTTTCCCTGCCTCACCTTAGCTGGAGTAGTTGAAGTCTATAGATCTAAGTTATTTAGTGCACCTCCTGAGCTGTCTCGAATTCTTATGCATCTCTCATTTAAAATCTATTAATTCAAGTTTCATGTTGCTTTTCAGCTGCAAATGATGACAATCCCAGATAGAGCAACATCTGAATGATAGTCTCCATTAAGACCTTTTTTTTTTGTAAGGTATCTTTCCCCAGTGCTGTTAAAATTATTACAGATCATCAAACTTCTCTGGCACGCCATACCATCAAGAGATGTTGGAGGAGAGTTTCTTGAATTCTCATTCTACAGCAGCATGCTGTTCATATGGGATGTATTAAGTGAGGTCCTTACAGAATGGAGAAAGCAGCAGAGCTCACGTCCTGGCAAGACACACCAATCTGAGCATTTTTCAATTTTATGATGCTTTGCTTAATACTTCCTGAATTACTCTTTTACAGGTTTGTGTGTGTGTATGTGAAGATAATGATACACAAAGAAGAAGAGAATAACCCACTACCTGTCATTTATGTTACACAGTTCATGCTTTAGAACAGGGACTCACTGCAGTCGTTTTGAAGATTATACTCTTTCAGTGCTGTGCCAAATAAAATACCTCCAAATCATGTAGCTACACTGATATAAGTATTCAAAGTAGTGTCAATGTAATATTGTACTCATTATTTCTGCCCTATTTAGTGGCAAAATACTGCTGTGAACTGTTCAAAAGCTGAAGTATTCTGTTCTCCAAATGTAATTATGCATCTCTAACAAAAAAGGATCAGAGATTATGCTACACAAGTTGTTATGTCAAGAACTCTAGAAAAATGTGAGTAAGAGAAGAGGAAGATCTGCTTCTAAATGCAGTTTCATAGCTACAAGTAATACATGGAAAATTAGCTGCCTTCAGTGTATTTTAATGTCAGAAAGAGCTACATTTGACACATAACAGATTCAGTACTATGTCAGGAATGAAATGAAGCTATAAGGGCATTTTAAAAAAAGCAAAAAATAAATAAAAAATACCGTCTTCAGGATTTTGAACTCCACCATTTCATGGTCACTGCAGCCACAGCTGCCCTTGACCTTCACATTCCCCACCAGTCTCCCCTTGCTGATGAGAACGAGGGCCAGCACAGCACCTCTCCTTGATGGCTCCTCTGTCACCTGGACGAGAAAGTTATCGCCAACAGAGGGAATTTATCATCAACTGGCATATTACTGGCAGGAGTGAAATTTAATACAGCTTGCCAGCACGTGGAAAAAATTTAAGGTCCAATTCAATGAAGTCAGTGTGAGTTTGGTCTGAATCAGCCATCTGCTACCTATATTAAGCAGCATAATGTCATCTATATAAAGAAATTCTATTTTGATCACGTTTGACATTTCTTACAGTGCTAAAATTTTGTCATTTGTCTACTTGCCTTTTTAGATCTCTCTCAGAATGACTGCTGGGACTCCACATGACAAAATTAGACAAAATTCCTAATCCAAAGCATTTTTAAAGGAATACTCCTACTTCAATTAATAAAGAACAAATAAAAGCGATTGCAATTACTGTAAAATTATGGATATTAATTTTCTTAAAAAACACAATGATATAATAACTTGAAAATTCCCTTATGATAGTATAGAAGCTACCAACCCATCTACAAACATTCTGTAGGAGGCTGCTGCTGCATTCAGGGTGATTATATATTAAGCATGGTGCAATATTTTGAAGGGCTTACTTTAAATTATCATACCATTTAAGTTAAACTAACCACTCTATTACCCACACTACAAATGCGATGGTAATTTGAAATACAGAGCTCATGCATGCACAATACAAATAAGTGAGGTGTCCAATAAATTACGTAGCTTTTTTCTTCCTGAGGAATTGGGCTCAAGATGCAAGTCCTGCTCCCAGGAAGATTCTCATTCATGGAATTTACTCTTAAAGAAAAGATACAACTTCAGAGACACCAGCAGATTACTGTCTTGACACATAAAGTCTCTCCTTCCTCTCTTCAAATCAAAGAGATGCTACCTGGAAGACTCACTGCAGGAACAAGTTACAGTAAAGCTGTCAGTCTGTCTGTATTCTTCATGTACCAAGCTATGTGTCATCACTGCCAGAACAATTACTGAATACCCTGCCCAATTCAGTAGCATTTAATGTTCATCAGCTTCCCTTGGGACACAGCAATCTTTGGCAACTCTTACAAAGCTATGCCTTAGCAGGATGCAGTAGTCCTTACATAGATTTCATGAGTGGAACAGGATCCCAACCTCTGCTTGTTTGCACCTAGAAGCTTATAATAACTTAATATTTATTTTTTCTCTAGTGGGTTTCCTAGAGAGAGAGTAATGCCTGTAGCCTCATTAGCTTGCAACTGTCACTGGAACCAGCCACTATTCTCTTCCACTCTCCAGGAGTCTTGTGTTGAATGGAATTCTGGAATCCATGCATTAATTGACAGAGACGATGCCCACACACATATAAATAAATATTAAACTTACTCTCTTTCAATGATTGCTCCTTGTCCAGCTATATGACTTGGGAAGAATAAAGAGGTTAGCAGGGAGGCAATGGCAAAGTCAAACACAGCAGCGATACTGTTCACTAGCCCATTTTAACCTTTTCTAAGAGTACATTACACTACAACTCCTCATCTGCCTGTATTTTTTTTTTACTGCATCAGCCCTCAAGAACTTAAAAAATACTATGAAAATATAAAGCAAGTCTTCATCACTTACCTCACCATTATTTAACAGCATTTATTAATAGAAGCAGTAAGGAGTTTCCTTATGCAGAATGCAGTTCTGGAAAGCTGGCTCAGAATAAATCTTAATTTTGAGCTAACCAGCTCAAAACATCCTATGTTTTGCAGATGTGTTCCCTAGGACCTCCCTAAGGCCCATGTCTTAAAGGCACAGCCGTGAGTGACAGCTGATGTGACAGGCACTATGCAAGTGTTACGCACTGCTTTGGCAAGGCCTGACCAGAGGTCAGCTAAACTATCAAAACATTGTTTTAATTTCAGGCTTACTGTTGTCTAATAGATTTATTCCCTACTATGTTATATACATCCCTCACAGAAATTGTATGTAGTCAGGTGCAGTGGTTAGGAAGAAAGCTGAATGATGGCCATTTATTTCTTAACGCTTTTACTTTTTTTAGATTGCCAGCACTGCATGTCTTAACTCTATACTTACAGCCTCTAGCCTCTACAGTGCACAGAAAATCCTTGAGCTGCACTCATTACAAATGTTTAGAAGGAATGTGACTCTAAATTGATTTACTGGTTTTAAAGGACCTAAGGATGAGTTTTATTTTATACCTAGACTGCTACTCTACTTAAAAGTGACCACATAAAAATCATATTAGCTTCTGTAGAGTTCAGACTCATACTTTCTTCTACTTACTGGGATATATAAGCACTATCATCATTACTTCCAGAGAAACCAAAGTGGTTTGCCTTAGATACTCATCTTCTGCGTCCCTTCAATACGAACATTAGAACAGAAATTGCCAGGCTTCATAAAACCTCCAGTGATTCATAAAACACCAGGTATATGATTTCACATCAGTCTATGAAATCTATCTTCTGTTACCTATGCCAGATAAATCAACACAATCAGCATAATAAAGCTACTACCTACACAGAGATTTGGTACCATGGTACATACCAATTATGACATGCTACACAGTTCCAGCTCTCAAATCCACTTTCTCTGAAGGATGAGACCAGTAAGGGTCTCCATGACCAAATCATATCAGATTTAATGCTGCAGTTACACAAATACAGTGCCTGAAATCCAGTTTCTCAGTCAGGGGTTTAGGTCAATATTTGTACTTACACCTTGGAACTTCTCTGGGAAAGCAAAACACAGAGAATTTTATTTCCATTTATGCATTTGAGCCTTCTAAATTGACTGCATCTGATCCTACAAAAAGTAAGCCTAGAATACATGCATTCCCTATGCTTTTCTCTACAGTAGCGTTACTTCTCATTTCCATATTTTGCTGGAAAAAGTGCAGTACTGCACAGCACTTTATGCCCAACTTTTATAACCTGGAATATTATATATGCCAAATTCACAAATTATACCTTTCTTGTCATCACTGAGTAGCGAACAACATCTACTTACTATTGTTTCTCCTTGTATTCTTGAGTATTTAATGGTAAGCCTATATAGTAACTGCCAAGAAAGGGCAGTTTAAAATACTTTACTGCGCTATATACATAGATTCATAACGATGACAGTGCAAGCGCTACTGACCTCCACAAAAGCATTTCCTTTTTGCTAGGATTTGGTTACGATAAATATTTGAAAATATTCCCCAAGCACGCTACTTTTTAGTTTCAAGACAATTCTTAGTTAACACAGTTACAGCCCCCCCACTGTTTAGAGGCATGCACCACGTTTAGAACAGAAGCCAACTAAATGGATAAAGGGAAGAGATGCACTCAGGAAAATACGGTGGCAATCACACTTACCCCAGACGCTGTCAATCCCACAAGGCCTGGCTTCAGAAAAGGGAGCATTTCTTTGCAACGCTTTATTTCTGAAGATGATTTATATAGCGAATTCAAACTCCAATGCCCTGAGGCAAAAGTTAAATTAAGCATAATCCAGTTTATGAGTTACAGAAAAAAAAAAAAAAAAACATTCTGGACAACATCTGGTTTTACTATGTGTAATGGCTTTATGAAATGTATAAATGTTACTCTTCTATAAAATCCACTTCTCATGCCAAAATGCAATTATAATTCATATTTATTCAGGACTTTCTTGTTTAGTGTTTTAAATTTACTCCTAAAAGAAAGACACAGGATGGCCAAATTAAAGATTTATTATAGCGTTTTTATTAACAAACTTTCATTGGAAAGTTCTGGGCGCATTAACATAGGAGGCACATTGGCTTCGATGTTTGGCATTTGACAGTCAACAGAATTGCACTTCACTGCTACAGCCGTGCTACAACAGCGTGAGTTTTCATGGCAACCCTCACAGTGAGCCTCTCCTGCTGACCTATTCAGCAGGTGTTTTTTAGCAGCTTGGTCAGCCTTCAAAACCTGGTCGTTCTGCAAAGAACGCTGATCTCCCTTGCTCTCGGCTTTCTTTTTCTGCTTTGACATAGAGGCTTTCTTGCTTTCAACCCCGTTGGTTTCTGTGCCGCCCTTTTCATCACACTTGTCTGCCTTCTGACAGAGTCCCTTCTGGCTGTTAGATACACTGTTCTCACATTCAGAGCAATGCACGATTAAAGGCCCTACACTTCGGCACAGAAATTGTGAGGAGCTCATCACCTTTGGAACTGTTCTTACGTTCTCCTCCAGGTTTTGGTGAGCATGTGAATCTGTCCTGTTTACTCTTTGATGTGCCTGAAACTGCTGTACTGACTGGAGGAAAAAATTTTTCGGCAGTGAGTTCTGCGTCATTGTTCTTTTGAGCCTTCCTTGAAGGCAGCTGCAGTGGAGGACATGCTGGACAGGATGCACATAACCTTCAGTAGCTTGCTGTAAGGTATTTATGGGAGTCACAGAGCTCTGGATCTGCACGGCCCCAGGCGAAGGAGAACACTGGTAACAGAAGGGATCACTTAGCTGTTGACATGAGTGTGGGCTCCACTTCACAGTCACCTGCTTATATGGATCTGGGCAGCTGCACTGCCTGTTCTGAGAGAAGAGTGGGCACAGAGCATGTTGGTCAATAGATGACTGCAGCACAGCTGAACTAGCAACGTTTTTAATGCTTTTGCTCACTTCACTATTATACACTGAATGCATAGGCATACATGTGTTCTGGGGCCTGCTGCTGAAGAGTTCAGAGCAGATGTGAGTTTCTTCATAAGTCACTTTCTCTGCAGGGTTACAGATACCAGCTTGTGATGCCAGTGGCTCCAGCTCGTAGTGCTCGTGCTCCATTTCTGGCTTTTGACTTCTGGAGTCCAGCTGGTATTTGCTAATGGGATGTGATTTATTTTGACCTCTGCCCCCCTGGGCTCCTGAAAAGGTCTGAGAGAAGGCATTACACCGCAACTTTTTTGGTAGTGGGATCTGGCCACAAGTGCCCTGGGGTCCAAGGCATCGGCACATGCACTGGAAGAAGAATGTTGCAAAAGCCCAACTAATGCACATTATTAGCATCATGAAAGTGCCAAGCTGCGTGTAGGCCAACACTGTAGAGGGCATCATCATTGCTCCAGCTACAAATGTTGTCAATGCAGCCATTGCAATAGCAGAACCCATTCGGCTTAGAGAAAATATCACTTTTCCCTCTCGGTCAGGGTCAGGGGCTAAGCGATAAGCTACTCCATAATGAACAGCAAAGTCTACAGACAAGCCGACAGCCACAGAAATAGTGACAGATTCCAGTACATTTAGCTCCCATCCAAGAAGAACCAGAGAACCTACAGTGACAAAAATAGTTCCAGCTATTGAAACTATTGCGTAAAGGCTTATAATAATGTTCCAAGTTGTAAGAAGCATTACACTAAATGCAACAGCAACTGAAAGACCCATGGCAATCAGAGTGCCATCAGAAAGACTGTCCTGTAGATCATAAAATTCTAAATTACTCACAAACCAACCATTGCTAAGACCCTCGGGAGCTGAACTAAGCTCACTTGAAATCCATGAGTCCACCTCTTTGTAGAACTGATGCATTTTCTCATAAGCCAGCGTGAAGAGGTAGGTGCTTTGGAACTCCAGCACCACTGCCCTGATAGTGTCATTCAGGTCAAAGCGAGGCCCTGGAGTTTTGCTATCTAAATGGTACCCTGTGCTTCTTTCTAGCTCCATTATAGCTCTCTTGATACATAACTCAAAGACTTCTTGTTTGTACGGAAAGCTCCAGTGGCTGCAGCAGGGGTAAAGAGACGGTTCATCACAGTCCTGATTTTCCATCCACTGCTTAAATGTTTCAATAAAGCAGCTTGTGAAGTCCTGTTCTTCAGTCTGATAAAAGAATGTTTGATTTCTCAGTTTCTGACAGAAGCGTAAAATCCAAACCTGTGAAGCCGGGCTAGCAATATTGAAACTGCTGTCTAGCTGCAGCTTTCCTTTACTTTTAGGATTTAAAGGGTCACCATTATCTTCAGGCGTGACACCCCAAATTACCGTGATGGGCATGTGGAGCTCCTCTCCGTGGTGGACGCGTTCAAACATAAAAAGCTTTTTGTATTCTGCATCATATCGTTCGAAGGGGTGAGAAGACCTAAATACCTGAAACTCAGAGAGCTCCAGTGACGGCAATTTCATCTTTGGATTTACACACACAATATATGCTCCACCAATTGTTAAGGCAAGGAACCAGAAAAGCCAAATATAACGAAATTTGATAACAATGCACGGCAAAACTTTTTCAAAAAATATCCTGGACGCTTCTGAGACCGCAAAAATAACCTTGTGGAACACTTGGCACAACACCGTCCAGCAGTTTTTGTTGTTGTATACCCTCTGCTGAGGTTTTTTAAAGCAACTGAAAATATTGAGAAGGTAACGTTCATGTAACACAACTACAGCAGGCAGCCAAGTAACCATCAAGACATAATTCACCAAGATGGCGGTGCCAGCATAGACACCAAAACATCTGATGGCTGTGATATTGCTGACATAGTTAGCATAGAAGGCAGCAGCGGTGGTAAAACTGGTGACAAACATGGAAAGAGCAGCATGCTGCAACGTGATGCTCACTGTCTCAGAAGTTCCAGCATGAGGCTTATCAAATTTTGTGTAGTTCCAAACGTCACACAAGACAAAAGCATCGTCCGCTCCAATCCCAACAAGAATAATTAATGCAGTGAGATTCATGAATGGAAAGAACTCAAAATTAAATACTACTCGATACAGAAAATAAGAAACAATCAATGAACTAATTATTGCAAACATAGTCATCAGCGTGATAAACATGGACTTAGTGTATACACACATAACTAACAGAACAATTACAATGGCTATGGCAGGATACACAGTATCCATCAACAGATAATCTTGAAACAAACTGTGTTTTATTCCAAACTCAATCCCTGTGACGGTTGTTACACCATCAGAAGAGTTCCAGTTCTCAAAGTTATCAAGGTAAATACTCATCATGCTTTCTCCCTTCTCAGTTGGAGAGAAGAGCATGCTATATTTTAAAGCTGGTAAGACATAGTCAGCTGTCTTTGGGCTTAGAAAATCCTTGTCCACTAAATAGTGAAGGATCTGGTAAACAGCGTTGTACTTGGTACATTTGCGAGGCACGTTTGTACACTTGAGTTGGTCCTTCCTTTTGGCATTCATATCCCAGCAGTCTGGCCCCAGGGTTCCATTGTAATAGTATTTGGCACATGTGCGAAGCAGCTTTAGGGTGTGAGAGACGTCTCGTTCTACAATTTTTTGACATGACGACCTGTTGTTTAGGATGGCAATATAGTTGCCCAGTGTCCAGCTGGGACAGCAAGAAGCAGCAGTGGCCCTCTGGCAGAGATCACCAAACTGGGAATGGGATCTGATCTGTATAAAGACAGGCAGGGCAAAAATCCATTTTAAAGTAACAGTATCAGTTATTAGAAACATTTACACACACAGAACTCCTGAAGTGATACACATTCAGCTTATGCTTTTTTTTTCTGTTATAATTTATAAATTCCTCTTTCTGTGCACGTTGTTTTTGATCACCATCCTCTTACATGCACCAGATTAACCCAGCAGTAACTTAGCATCCTGACTTGTCAAAGAAGGATAAAACTGGCAAAAGCGTTGAGACTACTGTAGCTCAATTGTTACTGCTGTTCTATTATCTGAAGATGCAATGAAGTTTTACAGACTGAGTACTGTTAACTCTCTTCTACTATCTCTTGCTGCAGTCCTGAAAACAATCCATCAGCTATACATCAAGTTCCATACTGCTTGGAATCACATACTGAAGGTCCTGGGAGGCAGGGACTTACTATCCAGAAAGAAATGTGATGGTTTTTATGATGACTTCCACCATCTGATCTCTCTTCTACAATCCTCACTTCACATGTCTTTTCTTGCTCTCATGCAGCTGACACAGGTCCCGAGTCACACATGGATTTCCAAGGCACAAGTTAATGCAGCTGTGGCATAAAGCCCCATAAAATTAGCCATGTCGCACAGAGGTGGCAGTCATGCCTCTGAATGCTGCACCCACTGTGGGAAGAAGCCCCAAGGCTCAGCACTGGAGTGAAGGAACAGAGGAAGAAGCAGTAGCAGTAAAGCTAGAGGAGTTACAGGTACAAGCAGGCACCACCATCTCTGCAGACACAGCAGAGAGTTCCTGAAGTGGAGAACCTCTGTGGTCAGCTCAAGTGAACGCCCTAAGTCTAAGAACTACTGTCAGAGCTTTGTGAGATTGAAAGCAATTTTAATGTTTTGCTTAAGAGCTCCTTTGATAAATGAGTGTTACTCCCTTGCATGGATACTCTTCTTTCACTTTAAGAATACTCCAGATATACTGAAACCACCAAGTGCAGGACTTAGCTAAACAGGAGTAAGGTTTTTTTAGGTGAACCACTAAGTAACACGATTATATTATGGAAATTTTCTCGTCTTGGTAAAACTCCATCTCGACACGGCACAGAGAACTTAAGTCTTAAAAATTTCATGTCTGCTTCTACACAGAACTTCTGGCTTGTGTGTGATGAATGGGAATTAATTCTTCAAATATTTAGATACATGTACAATTACAGTCTTAATCAAGTTGCATATAATGAACATATATTAATAAAAGTCACTAAATCTATGTGGTTAAGAGTTTATAGGATTGGGACCGGAAATGATTATCCATATATATTTTAGATCACCTAAATTTAAAACATACTGCTTTGCTTTTCTAGCAAAATTGCACAGGTTTATTATTAGCAGCCATTTATAATGCAGACAAAACCCTGCACTTGGGAATTCTCAGGACAGTTATAAAAGTTTTAACGCGGACTTAATATTGTCAACCAGTTTCTGAACAATAACAAAGTGGCATTCCAAAAAAACAGGATAATTCACATTTGATTGTTTCCAGATAGAAACACTTACACATGCAAACTCAGGAAAAAACGAACAACCTTCTAAACAAAAGGAAGCACTGGAATAGCATATCTATATTTTTCATGGCACGCCTCCAAGTTTATCTTATGAGGACATAATAGGCAAACCCTTGGGTCAAGCAAGCAAACCAGGAGGAAAGGATTGTATTGTCTTCTCTGCATATTCACATCAGAATGGGACAATGAAGTTTATGTGCTGTTGTTCAACACTTGCTGCAGGCCATAAATATTCACTGGTAAAGTAACTGTTGCCAAAGATAAAGTAATATGAGCTAGCAGCTGGAAATTAGAAATTAAAATTCAAAATTTAGCTTGGGATAGCTTATTAAAATACTATTTAAAATGTTAATATGTTGTAGCACTGGGCTTTGTTAGTGATCCAAAGGTATCACAAAGGCCATTTTGCTGTTGCCAAATTCAGCCTGCTGCTGGCAAGATTTCCATTTACTTTGGAATGACTGAAGAAACAAAGCAGTGCACGTGCTCTATCTGTAGGCAGACCTGCCCAAATGGGTATATGAAGTGATGGAAAACACAACTAAAAGTTTCTGTGGAAGCAGTCTGAGGAGATCGTTTACAGTCTTTGAAATTTATAAAATAAATGTTTATGGTTTATAGACAAAACATCCTGCAACCGTCAGGTGAAAGAAAGGGCTCATCTCACCCAAGTAGTTAAAAATTAGAACACCTCCTACAGCTATTTTGTGTATAGTACTTCCATGAAGATTATAGGACTAGCACATGCAGAGCAGCTGTAAGATGGAGCTTGTGAGTGTCAGTAAAATAAACAGCTGAAGTAGTTATATGCAGATGGGAACATGATTAACAGAGGGCATACGCTATTAGCTCATAAATAACAAATTATAGATGTGCTGAAATCCTGCATAACCTATAACAAAATCTGCATAACCTATAAGGCTTGCGCTTCCAGAAAACAGATCCTCAACAAGCAATTCAACAACAAAACTGACTATGGACAGAGGAAAGTTTGCAGGACTGGAAGATCACACAAGCAATCAGTTTCTTCTGACAGCTACAGTGCAAGTTAACATTCTCTCAAGAGACTGGTGATTAGCAGAACTTTGCATTCAAAAGTGGGGCTTATCTCAGCACTTCTTGAGCTTTAAAAGGTGTTACACATGCTCAGAAATAGTTAGAGTTGTTTTTAAAAAAGTTATTTTCAGTATGAAGCATTAAAAAAAAAAATAATAATTCAAAATACAGCTGAACTAGTTTAAATATTTGAGTTTTTTCTCCTGGCTCATTCTGATTGAAAGAGATAAAGGCAAATAATATGAGCCATCATGTCAGTGAAATAATCTCTGATGAGGACATAAGGAGTATTTCATGAGCATGTGAGGACAAAAACCACTTATACCAACAGAGGCCAATCAGAACAGATTTGTTACACAATATTTCACTACAGCTCGACGTTTTAAGCAAGAAAATGCCAGTTGTTAGTGAAACCACTTTGGGGATCAGGTTAAATAGAGTTGTCTGAGAGTCAATTATAAATAAATTAAGAATTAAAATATTCCTCATGAAAGAAATGTGGTATATTAATTGCTTTTTGTTATTCTGAATGAGAAAAACAAATCAGCATCTTATCAGAAAATCAGTTAATTGTTATTAATAGAAAAAAAAAAACTTATTGCTTAATTTCCATACAAAGTTTTGCAGTACACAAGTTTACAGTTGCAGAGCAGTTCAAAGACAAGAAGGTACTCATTTCCAGAAAGTAACAAGCTTATAGTTCATAAGCATACCATCTGAATGCTTACTTTATTTCAGCCTGTGTCAGTTAACTTCGATCAGTTAAAAATGGACACTTTATTTCAGCCTGTGTCAGTTAACTTCTATCAGTTAAAAATGGACATCTTTTCCAATCAGTGTGCTAGATTACTTTCTAACACATGTAATAGAAGCTGTGGTAGCCAAAATATCTGCTTTCACTTTCTCAAAT
The DNA here is from genome assembly GCA_036925125.1 of Oreortyx pictus. Taxonomy (NCBI): domain Eukaryota; kingdom Metazoa; phylum Chordata; class Aves; order Galliformes; family Odontophoridae; genus Oreortyx; species Oreortyx pictus. The sequence continues at coordinate 17,123,657 of JAUPFR010000002.1, forward strand.
TTACCAAGAATTAAATATTACTCTTACAATATCATTATCCAGATGTAATTAATTTGGCCGTATTTCTAGCTAGTGTATCTGTGTTCTTTGATGTTCAGCTATCAACATGTTCTCTTTTGACCCCATAAATCTGACAGAGAAAACTGCTTACACTATGAGGATACCTGAGTTTGAAAAAGCAAGGAAATATTTTATGGAAAACAAGAACAAAAATCCACGGAATAATATTCTGAGAAGAAACAGCAATTATTAAGACAGTCCCTTCTGCACAGGAACTTCTAAAAGCAACCCTCCTCCACCCTATTCTGGATGAAATTATCAGCAAAACCAAACAAAATTCCCTGTATAATCTTGCAGTATAGACTGTTGTTTCTTGGCTTCCTCCATACACAAACTGACCATTCTACAAGGGTGCAAACAACATGGAGTGTTTGTACATACTGTTGGACAATGGGCAGTAAAATAAACTCTCAAATAAACGCTTCTTATCTGCATATAAAACAAATTAAACAGCATTTTTACTTACCCTCAGGTTATCTACATTGCACATTGACTTAATTGCATTCAGATTCCATAAATTCTCTCCTCCTGTTGATGTAAATACCACTCGTGAATAGCGATCACCTGAAATTACACGAGAAGGCTTTATGGACTATTTGTGTGTGTCTGATATCAAAAACTGAGGCAGAATCCCACCATTTAAATGACGGCAGTGAAATCTTTTTCAGCCCGTGGGGATCCACCTCATTTACTAAATTATCTTTTTATCTGTAAGTCTCAAGCCACATGAAACTTTCATTTTACTTAAAGTGCTTATAGTAAATATGGCAAGCTTAAATATTATATATCACTTAGAAGTTCTACAGACTTCTATTCAAGTAGTCTATCTTCTGAACTATGACAAACAGAAAAAAAAATCAAAAGATCTAATCAGCAAACTATGAAATTCTTGGCACTGCATAATGGTAGTGAATAGATGATAGCAATCAAAGGCTAATTTAGTAAGACATTTTGAAATATAAAAATTATAAAGATGTTTCTACAAGACTCTTTTTGCTTTAGAAGCAAATGAAGTTGTTGTGATATCCTTATGGTCATTGTAAATAATCCCACAGTTTAGACTCATACAGCTTAAATTAAAATTACATAACATTTATTAGAAGACAGCACTTCGGAAAGAAAATCTTTACTTAAATAAATGCATAGCTAACAAAGAACCATACAGACATATACAAATGTATGGCACGTAGTAACACAATATGGTACCCTGGGTTAAGAAACTTTATCATGTTAATTACAGTAACCCCGAAACAAAAAGGATGAATTTTTCCCCACTGTTGTGAATATGCAGTTGTTGCCTTTCACAGAAATGCAATAAAAAGTCGTGGGGATACTGCTTTATGATCTCTGACTGTGCTTTTAGGATCAAGGAAACGGAAATCTGCTGATCCTGGAGCAGACAAAGAAAGATACCAATGACCGATACGGGTCAAGAGAAAATCAACTGTTTTCTTTATGTAGCTAACTGGCAAACTCCCACAGAAGCACAATTCCTTCACAACTGACACAACTGAGATCATACAGAGACAGTAATGGAAAGAACGAGACTATGCAGAAACAGCAGGCAAGGGCAAAGTAGTTAAATCTGCTTCAAGTTGTAGCTATTGCTTAGTAGTATTTCGAACACATTTCTACTTCTTTATCTAATACCTGCTTAGTTTAATTTAGTTCTGCTCACAGGAGCAGAAGTGACAAGAGTAGAAATGACAACACTGTTCATCATTTAGATGCATAACTTCAGTGTAATAGAAAAAAATCATTAATGTTTTTCACCCATTGTAACTGGTCATTGCTCTCCCAGATCAATAAAATAAACAAATCATTTCACAAGTATCTGCTATTAGTCCTCAAATACAAAACAGCTGCAGAAGAGACGATGTCCCAGGGCACTCTCTGAATAAAGGCAAGCTCAACATCTGCTAATGCATGCCTTCTACCAGAACAGGACTTACCAAAATTCTGCAGTACAACTTACAAGCAGTTTAATAAAGATATCTTTTGTCCATTAGTTTAACTTAGACTTCTTCATAAGCCTTAATCACTTTGGGGGGATTTTTGGTTGATTTGGTTTTCATTTCTGTTTTGTTCTGTTTTAAAAAACACTCTAAATTCTGAGCAGGTAGTCTTTTAGGAAAGAGCCTCATATAATAAAGCTAAAAATTGTTTTCCTCTCTATGTTTCATTTAGAATTGACGGCACAGACAAAACATGTCTTCCCTAGTGATTTCAGTACTGTGCCTTCCTACTGGACTTCTCCAAGGTCTTTGGCGTTGTCCCTCACCTCATTCTTATCTCTAAATTGGAGAGAGATGAATTTGAAGGGTAGAATATTTGGTGAGTAAGGAAGTTGTTGGAAGGTTGCAGCCAGAGGGCAGCAGTCAATGGCTCTATGTCCAGGTGGAGGCTGGTAACAAGCAGCGTCCCCCAGGGTCTTGGGACCAGTGCTCTTTAACATCTCTAACAAGGATACAGATTATAGGATCAAGTGCACAATCAGTAAGTTTGCTGATGATGCTAAATTAAGTGGCGCAGTTGATGCAGCAATAGGAAGGGATGCTGTCTAGAGGGACCTTGATAAATTGAAAATGTGGGCCCTCGTGAACATAATGAGGCTCACCAAAGTGCAAGGTTTTGCACTTGGGTCAAGATAATCCCAGATATGTACAAAGGGAGACAAACTTCTTGAGAATAGCCCTGCTGAGAAGGACTTGGGGGTCTTGGTTGATGAAAAACGTAGCACCAACCAGAAGTATGCACTTGCAGAACAGGCCAATGGTATCCTGGGTTCTATCAGAAGAGGAGTGGCCAGCAGGATGAGGGAAGTGATTGTACCCCTCTACTCTGTCCTCATGACACCCCAGCTGGAATACTGCATTCAGTCCTGGGCACTCAACAGAGGAAGGATGTAGAGCTTTTGGAGAGGGTCCAGAGGAGAGCCACAAAGGAAGCCTCTCCTATAAAGACAGGCTGAAGGAACTGGGCTTGTTCAGCCTGGAAAAAAAAAAAAAAAAAAGGCTGCAGGAAGACCTCATCACAGCCTTCCAATATTTAAAGGGATTTTATAAGCATGAGAGAAACCAACTTTTTACAAGGGTAGACAGTGACAGGACAAGGGGGAATGGTTTCAAACTAAAGGAAGGGAGATTCAGATTAGATGTCGGGGGTAAGCTCTTACTGAGAGAGCGGTGAGGTGCTAGAACAGGCTGCCCAGAGAGGTTGTGGATGTCCCATGTTTAAGGGATGTTTAAGGCCAGGCTGGAAGGGGCCCTGAGCAGTTTGATCTAGTACTTGATCCAACAGTTGGCAACCCTGCCTGGAGCAGAGGAGGTTGGATCTTGGTCATCCTTGAGGTGTCTTTCAAGCCATTCTATGATACACTTCTACAATATGATATCTATAGGCATATATATAACATTGCTCTTACAATGGTCAGCATTATCAACAACAGGATATCTTAAAGAAAAATGGAACCACTTTAAGGAAACAGCTGCTTTCTAAGAACCAATAGGATATAACATCTTCAAACAATTTCATCAAATTTCCAACAATTTCATCATCTTTATGTGCTTCTGTGCACATAAAGAAGGTGTTCGTAAGTAAGCAAAAAAATATTTTTCTAATTGGGTGTACAAGAGACAGAAGAGCTCAAAAATCATTCATCAGAAGCTTATTTGCCTTAAATAATTTCTTCACTTACTTGGAATATCACAGAAAAAGGTATCCTTGTGAAAGTTCCATTCTGCTTGCCTCTTCTCTCTTTCGTAGTGATCATCTGACCATCTGTCATCTTGATGACTAAAACAGAATAAATGGCTTTTACTTACCCTAGCAAAGAAATTGTTGAAAAGGAGTATCTAAACAAGTTATGCATCTTAACAGCTCTTATGTTACAATGTGACTTTTGTATTCAAGAACTGAAACATCACTGTATTTCTTGTTATTACTGACTTCAAAGGACACTTCACTGAGCGCAGCACTAAAAATATCCGTGTTTCAAAGAGGAAACAAAAATGAAAAACTATCTTAAAGAGCTTATGATGGGAAGTGTCTAAATCCTTGAGAAATGCAGGTGATCAGACCCAATGTTTATATTGAAATACTGGCATTATATATTCTAACTTCAAAGTACTATAGCAAGAGTTGTGTACACACACACAAAAACCAAACAATAATCTTACAACAATCCTTAATACAAATTCTTACCTTTTAGCTTGCTCATCGGCATATTTAAAAGGATAATTCGCTAGTGTTGCTTTGTACCCTGTGTTTTTCACCATGTTGTTCCATGTAACCAATCTCTGTCCTATTGCTGTCCCTCTTGGTTCAAAACCCTAAGAATTACAAAATCTCATTAATACTTTTCCTTTTTCAGCTCAAATAAGAAAATGCAAACATGAACAAAGTGACGGATAGTTTCTGTTACGAATCATCATTACTTCAGGCATCTGCTCTAGAAGGATAATGTTTTATATAACAGGCCAGCCTGACAAAATAATGACCGACTACATACAGTGAGAAGGGATTATGAATTCCTGCACATACTACTTATCTCCCTGAGAAATGGTGATAATTCAGTCTAACAAAACGTTCAGTTTACTTTTCAGTGCTAGAGTGCTGCCTGATTTCCTCTTCTGTACCTTAATTATTAACCTTTACTGATTAAACATGATAGAAAAATATTCAAATCTATCTTTTCTATTTCTCCAAGAATAAGACAAGTCTTTAATTTCAAAATTGACTCTGAAACATGAATTGAATAACTCAATTGTTTTCAGTAAACAGCCATTACATACGGATATGCACAGATATATACCATAACAATATATATAACAATAACTTATCCATAATTGAGGATGATAATTAATAATAATTTTTCCATAAGGCTAACATGAGTAAGATAGACCAGGAAAAATAAGAAACAAGCAAAATATTTAACAGAACCTGATAAAGACTACTTTCAATCTTTCAATATGGATACCATTTCATCCCCAGAAGGCACGCAGAATACCCTTTACTTTATAAGATCCTGGCCCTCACCCTTTGAAACTTGATTTAGAACGCATGGCTTGTGTTGCATTGTGCTGTTCATCTAAAACTGGGATGAATTTACATTATTCAATATGAAACAGTTCTGTTGTAAGTCATGTGAGGTTTGAATAGCAAAATGAAGAAGTAATTGAAACCCATGGCAATGCACTCTGACAGCAGCTGTATCCCTGTATTATCAATGCTGAAACTTATTACTTTCAATTATACTTTCTAGGGGAATTATCAGGCTCCTGAACATCTCATTTCTTTCACAAATCAATTCGACAAAAATTCTTTCTGTAATCTTCCTACTAACTAGAATTCCTCTGAAAATTGACTCCCAAGCAGATTCGAAGTACAGGGAATCTTCTCTGGCACATTAAGAGCCAGGGGAATGTACCAACTGCCATACTTTTATCTGCTGTTTACTGCTAATACAGAAAAAATAGTACACCAAAAATACTTGCTTGACAGTACAAGTGACTAACATTTACTCACCAGCAACGGATCAGAGAAATCTGGGAGATCTGGAACTAATATTCCAACCAGCGCGCACACCACTATTAATACAGTACACATGCCCAGGACCACCACAGGCCAGTCAGCTATCAGAGCAGCATAGCTACAGGGAGAGGAGCACAGAAAAGAAGATGTTACACAAATGAAAGTCATGCACAAAAAAAACCCCACTTGCTTTCATATCTCCTCCCTACAGAAACTTCCTATTCATGTATATAAAAGCTTTCCATTTCAGGCACAGGAAAAAAGAGGGCTTTAATTTAGATTTTCTTTATATTGCTACAGAGGTGATAAATTATGGGCTACTGAAAGACTTCTGTTGTTCAGTACATGTTAATAATTAAAACTGTCGCAGCAATCGATCATGTAACATTTTCACATTAAAAATGCAAAGCAAGCATGTGTGAAATGAAAACTTAGAAGTCTGAATACAAATTTTCGAAATGAATATTTCTTCCTTAATCTTATACTTAAATTCTGGCATGCATATTATCTAGAAAACAGATGTTTTATTAAAAATGTCAGGATAGAAAACGTTACAATTTCTTATTTGAAAGTTTCAGCTTTAAAAAAATATATATATCAGAGGAAAGACAGATTTTGAAATAGAACCCAGAAGAAAACATTTCCTTAAAATTCAAAACTGTCACTTAAAAGAAGTACTCAAAATTTATATTGTAAATATCCATAAAATCTGTTGCAAATTCAAAAGTGAAAGAGTGCTGCAACATGATACATAAGCTAATCACCATTACTTTTTTAGTCTTCTAGAATAATGTATATTCTTAGATTTGTACTGCCAGTGTGTGCTCAACTTCTAGAATGCAAAAAGTTTTACATAAAAATTTTATTTCCACCATTTTTGGAAGACATTTTGATTTTTGTTAAGTTGACAAAAGAGCATCAGGAGAGAAAATGAAACCTAGAAATCTTAATTTCTTTTTTCCTAAAGTAAAGAGTTAATTCACGCAGCTTAAGTTCCAAGGGTAATGTTCTCTAATCTGGGGATCAAAGGGCACAGAAAGTCCCACAAAGTTTAAAAGGCATTTAAAAATAATTGTAGACTATGAATCATTCTGCGCTGATTGTCTCTGAACACGCTAAACATTGATCAAGGAGATTTATACACCATTTCCTGCTCAACTTGCCTGCAACGTAATATGAAAGTACGTTTATAGCAGTGCTCTCTCTATACTTATTTCTACTATTTTAACAGATTATGTTTCTTTTTCAGTTTCAGACCAACCCATTACCTAATCACAATTTGATTATCTGCTGCATAGAAACTTTCCATCCCATTCCTATGATGGGATGTAATGCCTAGCTCCTTCATCACTCCAGGAACAGCTTCCCCCTTTTCTAACTGTAATACCAACAGCAGAGAGCAAGTTGACTCCCTGGCATGTGGAAGAAGGTAGTTACGATCAAGGGGTCCAAACATAGCTTTAAGGGGAAAGGAAGTCCAAAACTGAGTGTATTCCTACAACCCATTAGGGAGATGTGGAATAATTCTACTCTCGCGCAAGAGGTTAATTAGCAAAAGCTTCAAAAGCAGTCTGAAGCATTAGTTTTTATTAAGGTGAATCACAAAGGGGCAGCTTGCCAAATGAGCAATTGTACAAAACAGAAGTAAAGGGAAGTAAATGACCTAATAGAATTTTTCTATTTATGGAATTTAATGTTTTCATAAACACCAAGTGCTACACTGACTAGCTATTACAGATATTTGCTCTGAAGTCATAAAATTATACCTAATTTATTTATTTTCCTATTCATCAGTAGTACCAGGTTTAGCCCTTCAGCATCTTGTCTCTATGCTTCAACTCTCAACAGAGCAGCTCTTAAGTTGCTCAAATCCTTCAATCACAAGCTGCACTCTAGATGAATTGTTCAGAAAGTTAACAAACCACACTCAAAAGACTGCGTTTGTTCACATTTGCACAACCAGCCTGTTTCTCACAGCAGGTACCAACATTCAGGTAAGCAATGCTGACCTAAACTTGAACACAAAAGCTCTGACCATGCTACATTTTAAATTTATTTGTCTGAATGTCACTTGCTACTACAGAGGGCTCGGAGTCTAACCAAGTTCCCTACAGGCAGTCCTGTCAGCTCACTCAAAGTGGTTACACAGATGGCAGCTATTTTATTTTCGACTCATTAAAAACCCTGAAAATCAGTCTAATTACATTTTCTCTGTAAAAAGTAAGCCACTGTCCTAACTTAGATTCTATGTCTGATAATTTCTGAGTCTGAGAGAAATGTCTGTTCTAAAGCCATTTCTCAGAAAGGCACCACTCACATTCAGAAAGTGCTAAGCATGTACATTAGTATAAGGATAACACCCCATACTTTCTCATGCCTCATTAAAACCTCAAGTGTGCAATAAGCTGGGCATATGGCTAAATTTCCTCACCATCTTTTTTTTTCCCCTCCAACTGCTCAAGCACTACATGATGAATTTTCGGTGTTTCAGGCACTAAAACCTCTTATTTATGTCATTTCATCCACTGCTGTCAGCGTAGTTGTTAGAATGGTAACACTGCTATTATTGATTTGTTTTTTTTTTTTCTCCTATGATTTAAACAATTAAAAATGTTTAGGAGATGCAATAAGGAATTCAATCTATGCCAATTTCACCATCTTGGCACCAATAAAGGACTCATCTCAAGCAGGCAGCTTCTTAAAAAGGAGAAAGAGAAAAGACAGCATCCTGCTTTCCCTTCCATTTTAAGCTAAGGCATAAAACCTGGCTGGTGTCAAACATTTCAGTCCAGCACCTATATGTGGACATACTCAGTTTAACCACTGCCCCGTCTCACACAGAGAAACAGAAATACACCATATACAGATTCAGCATAGTAGAGAGGTCACTATAATAAGCAATGGAATTCACAGATGCTCAAGAAGGGACGTTAAGGAGCATGACTCTGACTAATCCTTTCAGTGGTTATTTAGGAATCTACTGAAGATTAATTCTCATAAAAATTTCCAAAATTCATGACCCATTATGTAAAGAGAAAGTTTTTCTCAAAAAAATCTTTTTTGATTGCCTACTTTTTTTCTTGAATGTTCCCTATTCTTACACACCATGTGGTGAATAACCGCTTTGCCATCACCTTATGCCTTCACGATTCTGTAAATGTCTCATGTGACAGTATCATTATACCTTACCTTTTTGGTAACTTGAATGGTCTGGCTGGCCTGGAAAAGGGAGGAAAAAAAGAGCAAGTGAAAATACATGAAATATATGTGCACGTGCCAATTTTTTTTTAATACTTCCCATACTAGGATAAGCAACTAAATCATAAAAATCAGCCATTTTAGAATCTGATTTTTTTTTTTTTTTAAGTCACACAATCACACTCAATTAAGTCTTTGCAAACATATAATTCAGGGAATAATTATAGCTACAAAGACAGCTGGGTTTTTGAAAGTAAAATTTCATGCAGCTCATTTCTGTGATTACTGTTTAAGTGTCTGTTCCAGTTTTCAACAAAAGAGTTAATAAACAAGATAAAATTCAGTACCATTAAAAATCACAACAAAGTTTGCATGTTACGGTAAAGGACAACCAAAACACCATGTTCTGAAACTGCAATTCATAAAACCTCTTAGTTGTCCTTTGTAATTCCATTACAAAAAATGATTTTGGATATAGCTCTTCTCTTAAGTATCTATATAAAATAACCTTTCTAAGCAATTTTCTGTTACTTGTTAAAAATCTAATAAAAACAGTCTGATGAGGAGATAGCAAGCCCGAACTCAAATTACTCATACCTGCAACTATTTAGCAAGCACTTTATTTTGTTATCTATTGATCAGCAAATCCCACATACATTTCACTTTAAATAATTCCCATGAATAATCTGCAAGTCCTTCCAAGAATTTCCAGTCTATGAACATGACATACAATCAGTATGTACAATATCTAACCATACTTTAAGCTTTCGTTAAGTTATGAATTTGTTTTACCACCAAGGGTGTATTTAATACTACTACTTTGAAAAGTAGACAAAACAATGAACTAAGAAACAGTTGCTTACATAAAATAGGTCACTCACTACATCTGCACTGAGGTTTCCAAAGAAAGTATTTGTATACTTTCAGACCACTGGATTAACAGCTCAAACTTTAGACCCTTTGTGGGCTGTCATGGAAGTTTGTAGACAAAGAGCATGTGCTTGAGAATGAGATGCACTGTCATTCAAAAAGTAAGATTCACCACACAGGGTTGAAATTGTTCCCCAAGTGATCAATCATTCTGGCATAACCACCTCAAAGCAGCTACAACCACTCCCGTACAAAATGACAGTACTGCTCAGACTGCATCTAATTCATTTGAAACTGAGCCACAAAGGCAAAGTCTATTACAGCAAATAAAAAGTGTAATCTAAGAAAAACAGCTCCTAACACAGCAACAGGCAGTCTAATTCAGATGTGTGTTCAAAGTGTTGTCAAATAACATGACAGCAAAAGAAATGATGAAAATACAACTGACTAAGTAATATAAACACTATCATTTTTCTTATTTCCTTCTTCAGTGAAAAGGATGGATGAAAAAAGCCCTCTTTTACTCATCCCCTGTATGTCTCAAGCAATATAGCACAAATGGAATGGTGATGGAACATTTCATTAAGAAATACAAAGTCTCTATTCAATTTCCTCAAGAAATAAACATGTTTTAACTGTGATATTCTTATCACGTAAGAATTGCATAAAAAGAGATTTTTCCACTGCAGTGTGGAAATGCTCCAACCCACCAAAGCATTGTAGCAGCTAATGGGGTCAAGAATGGAGTTGGCAGGGTAGTACAAATCACTCCTATCAGCCCTGAGGAGACGGAAGAAGGGAAGGAGATTCCTCAGTCAACAGCTGCAGTAACTGAGGAAAGGTACAGACAAGAGATTTTCTGTTAAATTTAGCCCCAGATATGAAGGTTAAATTTATGAAATGCCACCAACTTTTAGTTTGTAGTCCAACATGCACAAATCTGAGTTCCAGAGATACTGAACACACTCATTTTCCCACTAATACCAAAAGTTTCCTGGTACTTCTGGTGCTAAGGGAAGAAGAACGTACTTGTCAGCTATTATAGATACCCAAATAAACTGATTTCTGAAATGATTTCTTCAGCAGTAAGTTGCCTGAGGCTGGAAAGAAACCATGTGGCAGGTTCAAGAGGCTTCTTGTCATCCCACCTACAGCCCCAGCCACAAAACCACCTTCACACTGGCTAGCACGAATGATGAGGAACTAGGCACTGGGGTCGGAAACTACTGAGCTCAAATCTGAAGGGAGTTTTTTATATGAAGATAAATACTTCCACAGGGAGGCCTTTCATAGACCAATTCAGCACCAAGGAAGGGAAATAACCGAATCCATGCTTCCACGCCTGTACAGAATGGGACAAAGCTTGGGTCAGATAACAGGTTTTTGTAATTGCAGTTAATACAGGGATTCAAAGATTTATTTCTAGCTTTTATTTTTAAAGATTTGCATTTCCAAATATGCTGTTACTTGTGAAAATCAGTGCCTTTCTCAGCTGTGCCATAATGGACCTCACTACAAGCAACACCACTGTACAGTAATATTGCTCTGGGGACAATGCACCCACCTTCTCGATGCATCTTCTTGAGTATTGCCTTTTTCCACAGCTCCCCCAGCCCTTTCTGAATACAAAATCATACTAAAAGTACACGTCTTAAATCTTTCCTCATCAAAATATCCTCTGTATTTCAGTTACATCATGGTAACAATGATATGGCAAGACAGAGTTTATTCTCAAGAGAATTTAAAAGTTTAAAATTTGTTCGAGATTACACTTACAAAAATAACTTTGGCTAATTTGATTTACGTAAAAAGAATACAAATACCAATGCAATAGTTTCAGACCCTCTCTCTTTCCCATCAAAACCAAACTACATTTCCCTCTGTTTCTTCCACCTGCAAAATATATTCAGTACTGAACAAATGATGATGATGAAGTTCTTCAAAGTTAGGGAGGGTTAAAGGTCACACCTGCTATCATACTGTTTTGTTTCGAGAAGCATGCATTAAAGAAACCTATGTACACCAGGGTGAATTCCAGCAGTGTAACCAATCCCTTGCAGCTGTTGTGATGACTCTATTATATCAGGCAATAGGAAAAGTTATCCCTGTAAACTATGCACAAAAATTCTTTAGTTATGCTCTAAGATACAGAAACACATGGTAAAAACAGATCTTTCCCACTTAATTAATGCTGCTGTGTCTAATTTTTGGGGCATTATACTCCCATTTAGTCAGTTTAAATAGCATCACTAAGCTCTGAAAAAAAAAAAGTCTAGACAGAAAAAAATAAGCAGTTTTCATGAGAAAGAAATGGTGAATTCCATAATTGTGATGGGACAAAAGCCAAACTGATGTGTGTATTCAATTACTCTTGTACTTAGTTCTCAGAGATTTGATAGTTGAAAGTGACAATCACATTTGTTTATGATAGGACCAGCAAAAGAAAGGTATTACATAAATTACAGTCACATTAAAATCCAGTGTATAGTATGTTGAGAGGGAAGAAAAGTCTACTACCATTTACCACAAGCCTTGGCTCTATTCAATGGATGCTTTGCTTCAAGCTGTCCTTCTCTCATGGCTAGTTTAAACTGAACATCACACAATTAGGAACTACAGAATGAGAAGATAAATAGATTGGTATGTTTCTCAACATGAAATTTGTCTGACTGACTAGCACCCTTCTGTGCAAAATACTGAAGAGTGCTGGTTTTGAAAAGCACTTCTGTAAGAACAGACAGCTTATGGCAGATGATGACAAGTAACAGGAGGAAGGACTAGGCACCAGTTTGGACTGGAGGAGTACAACACTACTATTCACACATTCATTCTAAACAAATACTCACTCAGCACTTCTATCAGTATTTTGAGCAGTATGAAAATAGAAAACATTCACGCCTTTGTGCATGTATCCATCTGAAGTGGGCAAATGACAAATACAAAAAAAAGAGACTGTTCTACATAGTGCTCTCTCACAGGTTGAGCAAGATAAGTACTCAAGCTTCCTGAGGCAGAGCACATCGTGCCACATCCTGCCTTCTGGCTCTCAGCATGGCCAAAGTCCCTTTTCAACCACAGCACTGAATGAGTTTTCTTGTGCAAGTTAGCAGGTTGGCATGGCTGTAACAGGAGAGTTGAGTCCTCATTTCAAGAACCACTGCAAAAAGGTAAGCTTTTGGAAATTTTAAGTACGATTAAATCTAGTTCTACAGCCTTTACATTAGTTGGACATTACATGCCACAAAGCAATGTTTCATGAGCATATTCCCCAGCATGAAACTGTTTCAAATGAATTTAACACTTAATAATAAAATTATGGATGGTTTATTGTTTATGCAGCGCATTTGTTTTGCTTATCTACTACATTTCATGGGAATACAAACCGGAATGTATCAGATGACAATAAAAGTAACTATATATTCCAAGACATCCTTCTGCAATTTTTTCTTCACAAATCTTGATCACAAAAAAGCTATCAACTGAAGTAACCACTTACACCACATGCTACAAAGAATCAATTGTAGCTGCTTCACCAGGAGATGCAAGAACTGCAGAAAGAGGCTACAGCATAGAAAATATGTTGAAAATAGTCCTTTGATGCATACTTAGAAGAGCATTTTCTACCTAACGTGGAGCAACCAGCATTTAAAAAATACATTGGGGAATACTGTAAGTTAAAAGGTTGAAAAAATACTAATATGATTTTTGAATATAAACGTTCCTGTCTACTTGTTTATGTCACCTGTTTTACTAAGTCAGTTAAAGAGAGTCAGTACATTTCAAAACACGCTTCTGTACTAAGTTGGCCAAACAATGTCTTCTTAAAACACCTTAAATCCCTATCACAACTCTAGATATTGCCCTGGCTAAATATTTGGACTCTGAGTTATTTCATGACATTTAGATGCAATTAATTTCTATTACACACCGCACAGATGTGGAAACTGAAGCTCAGATGTAGTAGGGCTTTTCCCCTTTGTTCCTTGGAGAAATAACAAAGAAGGCTTTGAGTGGAAATACTCACCATGGGGCTACCACTCCAGACACAAGGCAGCACAAAGGCAGTGACTGGGATTGCTGTGTCCTACTCTGTGGTGTAAGGCAAGAACTGAAAGCACCAGAGACTAACCTGAAAGTGCCAGGGCAGATGTTTCTTCTGTAAGAAAAGGAGAACTTCCAGCCTTGGCCAAAAGGTGCCATTACACAGAACCACAGACTGGCAGAGGCTGTCAGGGACCTTTGGGTCCATCAGATCCCTCCTCAAGCAGGGACATTCAGTGCAGGCTGCCCAGGCCCACATACAGTTCCCAAGGAGGAGACTCCATAGCCTCTCTGGGCAACCTGTGCCAACACTCTTCAGCACAGAACCACCGACTGATGTTCAGACAGCTCCAGCTGGAATCAGCAATACCTGAGGATGTACTGCTCTTCTTTGTGCCACTGCCTGCCAAGAATTTTATTGCACATTTCCAGATAAATGGAGGATAAGCATCTCAGATAGACATACACCAGGCTTTGCAACTTCACTGCAGAAACTGCTCTCAGATGTCAAAGTAATGACTGCTGGTAAATTCGGTAAATCCAGCTGGAATGCACGCTCAGCTGCATTTCAGTATGAACAGCTATAGCGGACTGTAATTTGAGGGCTCAAACATATGACCAAGTGTGGAACAGAAAAAAACACACAGCACATTTGTAAAATAGCGTGCTCCTCAGGACATAAACTATACCTTCTTTTTGAAGCACCTTGTATACCACAGGTGCCTAAAGATAGTGGTTAAAAAAATAATCATTAAAAGGTAGTAACACAGAAACTAATTTTGCTGTCTTGCATTTAATTTAATGATGAGACAGGAATGTTAAACTAACAATAAATAGTTGTACTTACTGGAAAAAATATCAACATAAAGCCTCCTCTGTCCAAGGATTATGAGGTTTAACCTCAAAGCTTTGCCATGCCAGAGGGAAGCTATTCTCTTTGTTAATAGACCTGGCTGTAAGAAGTGATAAAACATAGCTTTTTGCCATTATTACACTGAAGGAGAACCTAAATCCCTGCAGGATAGAATGAGATATGAATCTTACTGCACACCTTCCATTAAAACATATAATACAAAATAAACCCCTGCAGAGAAAGAAAATCCTAATGTTTTCAGAATGTTATTGACCCACAAGAACAATTTTAATTGCTCTATAATATCAAGCTAGTTTTTGACACTCTGTCAGATATAACACCTTTCCTGTGTTATCATTTTAACACTCGAACAACAAATAAAGCAATTATATTTTTTTTATTGCTCACAAGAGATGTCCAGAACAACACAAAAGCTTTACTTATTCTTCCTCTCTAGAATGACAGGGAGAGACAGTTTGAAAATAACTGCTATTTCATCCCATCAAAAAGCGTGAAATCTCAGTGCTGCAACTTCACTTAACCTTATATTTATGAATTATCTTTGCTAAGACTATTCTTAGACACAATTTTAAGCAAAATGGAAGACCTTGTAGCAGAGACCAAAAATCAATAGCCTGTCAATTCACATTTTTATAGCTGAGATACCAAATTCTGTTAAGGTTCTTGTCTCCTCTTCTTATATTCTTTCCTACTTTCTCAGTTCCAAATAAAGATTTGTTCTGTTTACAGGAAGTATGAACAAATAATGCTGTCTTTCTCAAAGGAAAAATATAGTGAGGAAGGCATTACTGCTAATAAAATCATTTCCTTGTGACGCTTAAATTGAAGAATCTTGAGTTAAATATAGCCTAAAACTGTATGTTCTGTTGGCTTACAGCATGCACACCGGCTAGAGAAAGACTTCTTTAAAATCAGTGACAAACCCTATTTAACAGCAACAGGGCTTTGATACCTCTTTCTGCTCTGAAATTAATATTAAATATTGAAAACAAATATTAACCTACTTTTGAAAAAGTGAAAGGTAGTTTTGGCATCTCTCAGTCACAAACTTCCAGCTCACAGCAACACACAACAAATTAACTGAGCAGGAAAATATGCTTCGATCGTCAGAACAACATATATGGGAAAAGCTCTATGCATCCTATATATATATGTATTTTAATTTGAAAGTTATTCCAATAAGATTCATGTCCCAGTTTGATTTTATATATGCTAAAAATAAAATATCTATAAAACTAACATACAAATGACTTAACACAGATGAAATGGTCCTACAAACGCTTCCAAGGCTTTGGGTTCTCAGCGTTTTTTTTTTTTTTTTTTTTTTTTTTTTTTAACTTTTCTTTCCTGTTTCATATGAACTGAAGACATTGCAGGAGCCTGTGCTTGCTGGAAAGTCTACAGCTTAAGTCAGAACTTCATTTTTGCTGACTTCTGATGTCTTCTCCCTTTCACCTTCAAGAACTGACTAAATACTATCAACTGCTAAGAAAGGTTGCTCTGTTCCTTAATAGAGCTGAGCCTGTTCACTTGTCTTGAACAGGAAGTAAACACCTTCCCTGTAGGAAAACCCAGCAGTGTATACGAGGGACCTATGTCATATACACCCTACAATTATTTTTCTTAGACTCTCTTTTCCCTCAAAAATTCTTCTCCAATGATTGAAGCCACTTTTATACACAGTTCTCAGAATACAAATAAAAAAATTGCCATCAAGCATGCTTAAAAAGGACCGCCCCAATTCTAAACGGCAAAGTTTATACATAATTTCAAGTATATTCTTCTGCAAAAGTTTTATGTGAAGCAATATATATATATATATAAATATATATTCTTTTAATTTCTGAAGCACTAAAGGCAGGGTCACATCTACCACTGCTTGGCAAGTTGAACAAAAGTTCTGAACTATTCAAGACAATAAAAAAGGCTTAGGAAAATACCACCATGAATCATTACTTGAAAACAAGCCAGCAGCTAACTTGAAGCAGGCTAATATTATTGCAAGATCCCTCACAAGTCAAAAACCGTTACTCTTTTTTCTTTTCTGTATAATTACAGTGAAATTAATATATATGTTCTGGGATTTAAATGATGATTAGAGTAGTTTTCAGCAGCTTTACTGGCAAAAAGTTCCTTTCTTAGAAATCTTTTATTTCAAAGCTGTTTTTTTACACTCCCCAGTTGAATGGAGGAATGCAAGGTCATGGTCACATCTTGTATTTCTCTGACAGACAGGAAATTAACACGACCCAACAAAACACACCATACAGAGCGCAAAAAGCTCCATCAGATGATACCAAGGAGAATGAGAGACATACACAAGAGCACCTATTTTTGCAAAGTCTTCTCCATGAAGACTGTAACCCATGTTCTTACAGGCACTAATGACCGACACTAGGCGCACATAAGCTTGACTTGGGAACAGGGGGACATCAAGCGTAATATACATGGGTTCAACAGGCATAGGCTTTGCTCTTCCTTCCTGGACAGATGGAAGAATTTGTGGCTGCAAGTCACCATAGGGACCACTTTTGCTCTAAGCTTAGAAGACCTCTGAACACAGAGCTTTTTTCCAGACAGAATACATTCCCCTCCAGTTTCTTCCAAAATATTAGACTGACTACTGAGACAAATGCTAATTTTAATCTCTCTACACATTTAACAACTTACAGTAAATGAAAACACCATTAATTAATTCTGTTTTAAGTACAGCAAAGTATTTAACTTCAAACAAACATTTTCGTGTTACGATGCTGTTCCAATGTTTGTAAACTTAGTCACTTAGAATGACATTATTTTTAAATTATATAAAGTAAATGTATGCTTAATGCAAACAAGAGATTAAAAAGGATTTGCTATCCAACTACAAAAAAAGGCTCTTTAGGATATGATAACTTCACTGAAAAATCGAGCATACATTATGTGGCATCACCTTCTGCTTTTCCTGAGATTAAATCTGTTTTGCTTACTCGGTGGAAAGCAAGCAAAAAAGGAAACATTTACAGTACACTTCAATGGTTTCAGTATTGTAGCTAAGATGCCAAAAAAGTACTGAAAGATAAATCAGGACTGTAATACAAATCAAATATAATCAAAACCATTCAGGAGTAAGTTAGCAAAAGTTCATCCACTTGACTAAATGGAACCTTTCCTGGTCCAGTACAATTAACTGTTTTTATTATCTATTTTTAGAAAAACTTCATTTCCAAAGTAAAGGGGTCAGGGTTTCTGAAGTATGATCACTACTAATAGCTTAGGGTTTCTACCTACAGCCCCTCCTCCCTGTACCGATCAATCAGTGGTACTATACAATTAGTATTTTGTAGTAATAGTCAAGGCTTTAAGACATTTGCTCATCCAGTAGACACCCTGATACCATGGGCAGAAACCTCATAGCAAATTCAGAGTAAAAATTGAAGTGAAACTGCTCAGACACACGTGCATTATCTTTTTGTACTTCTCTTACGTGTGTGTCTTTTATGAGGGGGTTGTTTTTTTGTTGGGTACTTTTATGGTGTTGTTTTCACTGTTCAAGCACAACTGACTATTTAAAGGACATCCATTGATTATTACATACTACGAGTTGAAGAACACATTGAAATATCATCAGAGAGAATGGACAAGTGACTCTGGAACAAGCCACAGACAATTTCAGAAACTTACGCATAGCTTCCCAAAGTCATTTACCCTCCTGCAGCACACTCTTTTGACTTTTACTCTTCATTGACCAGCATTACCTTGTTTCCCATTTGTAATGTACTGCTACCTTCTATTAGGTTAAAGGTACATGAGAAAAGCAACACACAGGAAAAGCTTTGGAACAAACTGTTATTATTTTAGCTGTACAAATGCTCAAATGTTGTTTTAACACACAGACTAGATCTTTTCAAGAATGAACACAGCTGATGCTGTTTTCCTGGTCCATTCAATACAAAAGGAGTCCTTTTTTTTTTTTTATTGCTTTTTTCTCATTATCAATTAATTATAACTTCCAAAGACTACAGTCCACAGGACCAGCAGACTGCTACTCAAGTCCTAGCTACTCTGTTGTTCACGGCAAGGTGAGGGATTCAGGGCACAGGAAATTCATTTTTCAAGCACATAGAAACCTGGAGTCTGTAAGAGGCTGAGATGAGGGTCCCAGCATCTCCCAGCTGCTCCTCAGCAGAGCACCAACCTGGCATGTCTTTTTTGTTATCATGTTAATGTTTCATTCAAAGCAGCATTTGGTCTAGACAAACACTAATGCTTAACTAGTACAATTAAAAACCTACAAGAATCCCTTGCTTGGACTGCCTAATGAAGTAGTTGTGATGTTTTGCATTTAAGAGCACTTGAATTTTTTTTTCTACGTGTTATTTTTAATTTGGTTGATCAGTAAATTATAAATGTTTATTCAGATTCTGGTCTTCGTATGCCGTTCTTTGCTTTCAGCCCTGTGCAGGACTAACAAAGCGCAGCATGATGTTTGCATAGCTGATGAAGAACAAGAATTAGCACTGGAACAGTAAATGGATTAATAAAACTAGAATAAACCTCTTCACTTATTAGTGAGCAAAATAAGTTAAGACTAAGTAAAACTGAAAAAAAAAAAATCATAAAATGGAGAAAACCCAACTCAGATCATTGAGTACCATGAAAACAAAATCCAGAGAAAGAAAAAGAAACCATTTGCTCAGTCTCAGGGAGAGCTCTTCCTGTACACTTGCACAACAGATTATCTGCATTTGGCCTCAGATTTGGGAAAAAAAAACAACCATGAAATTGCTATACATTCCTTGCGCGCTCATCATTTATATTAAAATCCAAGTATGTCAATGTACTGCTAATACTGTGGCATGAATGGGAGCACCTAATTTGTGGTTCCCATTTGCCTTCCAGCCTCTCCACTCTGGGAAATCATGGGAAGGCATGAATTCCTATTCTAGCATGAAGTAAATGACCCGAACAAGATTAAAGTCAGAATTTGTATCGTTTCCATATAAATGATCACCATGTAGCAACTCATGTTCTAACAGCATGGATATTTGCAACATGTGAAACACTGAATGAAGTAACAGCAGCAACTTCTGCCTTACAGCTGAAGGTTCAGAAACAAACTTCAAAAATCTAATCTGAAGGATTTATTTTTTTTCTTTAAGATTTGTATTTTTAATCTTATTGCGGGAAGGGAATATAGTTTTTAACTGATCTATAACACAACATTCTCATTATACAAAAGACATTAATGCATATTTCATTAAAAAAGTGACAAGAAAAGCATCCTCTAATGTGCTTAATGTAGCAGAAGCTAACAATTTTAAAAACTGGAAAGTAGATAGGTGGAAAATATTTTGTCTAAAATCTCTATGTTGTTCTTACGAGCAGTTCATGTTGCTGACTTTAGAAACCATCTTCAGAACTATTTATTTGCACATATACGTATAATCAGCCCTGGAAGTCAGGCCGAACGTACTAGATAACAATTATCCTTTTCCTGGAATCAAGCAGGGAGTTGTTTCATAACAAAGTCTTGCTATTAAGATTGGTATTTGGCAAACATTCAGTTGCTTTTTGAAAAAAACAAGAGCTTTTCATTTCTTACTGGTTCTAATATTTGTGCCAAGTCGCTAGAAACAAAATATAAAATGGGTAAGAGTCGGCTATAATGCTGTATCTTCACAGTCTTTGCATTGTCACAAAATTCCCTTTTCAAGTATCAAAATACAAGTACTGAAGTACAGCTATAATGCTGTTTAAACAGTGTGTGGAACACAACTCTGTGAGATACAGCAGAATTCCAAACAGCAGAACCATAACATAAATCTACAACACAAAACTGCCCTGGCAGTTTCCTTATCACCACTTTTGGCAGCTCCCTGACCTCTCCTTCTCTGCCTTCTGTCTCTGACTCCATAGATAGAAATTTTCTATTTTGTATCACAAAAGATATATTCCCAAAGAGGTGGCATCAAGATTAGTAAGGATACAGGATTCACATTGTTAACTTGACTTTTCCAACTAAAAAGTTGACACGTAAATGGGAGAGAAGCAATTTAACTGTGACCAGATACAGCAGCCGTACACATTGTTAACACATGCTTTCCACAAATCTAAGACTGAACCCCTTTTTGCACATTCTTTCTCTTCTGACCCTCTTGACATGCCTGCATTCACATATAAAAGATTTTGAAAAATACCAGGAATGTTTTTTAAGAGTTTTCCGATGTTATATTTCTTTACCGCAGTGTTTAGCTCTGGTGGAATATGCAATCGAGCACTGTTTATTTTATTTTGCTTTCATCCCACTAAACATGCTGCTGGGCTGCATGGTTTTACTCTTCCCTAGTGACTCCTAACTTGGTCCTTCCAGTTGTCAAGCATCAGTCTTCATCATTTCCTAACAACAGATTAACGGCCTTGCTTGGGTCCTCTACTTCATTTCTACAGTCTATCCAGTGAAGGATGCTGATGATTACAGAAGCAGATGGTGGTCAAGGAAGGGCAATAACCACCTGCCTTACAGGGGTTCCAAGCCCTACACATTTCTTGATATATAAATGTTTTTAGACACAGAGAGTTACTCCAGCGTAAGCTTTTCAAAGGGACAGGGCGGAAAAACCTCCAGTAGTACCTCTACAGAAGAACTGACTGCACTGTTCAGATCGATAAGTTTAGAAGCTGTTAGAAAGCAAAGTAAGTTCCCTGGATGGTTACATTCTGATGTGGACAGACAGACAAAATTTTACAGGAACTGTCTGTGCAGTCAAGATACCCTGTCCACTAGAAAAGAGGGATGAACATGTTTGAATGAAGTACGTCTTAAACATGTGCACAAAATACCGCAAAAAACTTTGCTCAATATCCTTTAACTTCAGAAAAGCGTCTAAAAATTAGAATCACTATGACCAAGAGCCAACTTGCTTTACCAACTTTCATAATAAAGATTTTTTTTTTTTTGGCCACCATCACATTGTACGCCACCAACATCAACAAAACATTTTTAGAGGTAAGAAGCCTTTTTCACCCATCTAAAAAAAATAACAGCTCCCTAGACATTTAGCTTACTGTATATAGATGCCATTTCCATGAAACTTTCTTCATGAACTTCAAAGCTGAACTCTACAAAATTCCAGATCCAACCAGCTTTAAGAGGATAGGACAAGTGTGGCATTATTTCAATGTCTTCTTTATGCACTCCAATCCACAATGATATACCAGACCCACATTCCTTTAAAGTTAGGTCACTGCCAAATGTTAAGCCTTGGGCTTAAAAACCTGACAAAACCTGTCATGCTGAAACAATTGGTTACCTGCCCAGAGCCGTACGCATAAGCGATAGTTTGCAAAAATTGTTCGTCCTCCTCTAATGAATCATTCCCCCCTATCAAAAAGCCTAGCAATATTCAAATGTGTATTTTTAAATGCAAAGGACCTAAACCAAAGCTAGTTTCACTACATGCTGAATTTATTTAATGTAACATAGGAGAACCTGCATTTTATAAAACTGGATGATTTCCAATTAGCCTTGTAAGAAAAATACCTGGAAAGGAAGCTGTTCTTCAGATTTTAGGTTCAAATTATAGTAACACTGGAGTGTGGAACAGCAGTCATTTAAAAATATCTCATGTACAGTGTTACTAATCTCTTTAGCATTGCAAAGTAACTACCAATAAACCACACTGCTTCTTCTTAAGCGTAAATCCATCCTTTTGCAATGCTATATCCAACTGCATCATATTTTTAACTCCCACCAACATGTCTTCGTTGACAATGGTCTCACATTATGCTAAACTGAATTCACAATGCAACAAGTGGATACAAAATTTAGACACACCTTGTAAGATTACTCAGAAAAGGAAGTGTTTGTTTCCATGCCAATAACACCAGCTTCTCCAGCATGGCAAGGGTCCAGAGTCCTTTCTACCATATTTTGAGCTAAGACAAATGACAGCAACTGGAGGCTAGGTGGTTTTTACCAGATGGATGAAAATATTTAATTTGCATACTGCACTCATTGGGAAAACTCAGTTGCATTAACTAGAAGGAATTCTGGAAAAGAAACAGTGAACTTTTGATAGGGATATGTAGCGCATGCTAAAAAAGACAGATGGCTTAAAGGTCAGATTCTATTCTTATTTTGACTGCTAACATTAAGACAAACATTCATAAAATTATTTATAATTTATGTACTAACATACGTCACAGTGAGGAAGTACAAGATTAAAAAAAGCATCTTGGCTCAAGATCCTAATCAGAGTAGTTCAAACAACGAAGAAAAACCAACACACGGTATTTCTGAAATAGTCTGGGAATCATTACTTATCTAAAAGAAGAACTTTTCAGTGCTCTTACCCAGAGCAAAAACAGAAACCCAGATTATGCACCAAATCTCATCCCCCTCCTCAGTCTATGGGATACAGATGAAGTTTAACAGTCCTGGCTCCATAGCAAGAAAAATGGCAAAATGAGTGCACCCATTTTGACAGTGAAAAGTACGCCTGACCGATTCAGTAACTGTTCAATCTCCTGCATACCTCTGCGTACAGCACTACATAAAAGTTTTCATCTCTTCTTAACAATTGAACAGCTACAGGGTATTTAAAAACAAGTCTGACTGTAAGCTGTTTGAACAATTAAGATTTTTCCATTTGTAAGAGGAATAACTGGCAGGGAAAAGCTGATTTGCACTTTATATTATCCTTATTTTCACCTACTTTCACCTTGAGGAAAAAAAAGTTTATTCACTTTGACATTTTCCACATTGGATATTTCTCCTGGTCCAATATTCTCAGAAGTTTAAAATTAGTTCATTTCAATTAAACAAAATACATACAACTGTCTGAGAATACCTTGTAGCTCCAACTTTTAGAGCAAGGATGCAGATGTTGACAACAGGGAGACAAGGAGACATTTACTACCCCAGTGAAAAACCATCCAGTCTGGCTCAAGTGCAAATCAGAAAAAACAAACCTTGCGTAAAAGCTTAGAAGTGTCTTATGGCAACGGGGAATTCAATTTTTAGAAATGGATGGCAATCTCGACTGCCAGAACCAGTAAGCTGTAGTAGAATTTCCTTGTGATTGTTGCTTCCTGTAGCTTGGATACTGTCATGGGATCTCCAAAACTAACAGACAAAGAGGCAAGTGTGTATGAAGCGGA
Organism: Oreortyx pictus; assembly: GCA_036925125.1. NCBI lineage: Eukaryota > Metazoa > Chordata > Aves > Galliformes > Odontophoridae > Oreortyx > Oreortyx pictus. Next base: position 17,147,373 of record JAUPFR010000002.1, read on the forward strand.
GGGCAGAGAGGATTAAAAACCTGAAGCAATCCAAAATTTCTCAGTCCTAGCACAATTTCTGTACTTAGCAGATATGCTGAAAACACATGGAGGCAACTCATGGAAACAGATGGTCCGACAAAACAAAAACAACCAGTACATTTGTGGTTGGAGTTGTGTTGGAAAATATTTTCATCATCTTCTTGATGAAAAATGGGTTTTGATTGGACTATGCGGACAGTACACATTCTTTCAGCGCTCTCTCAGCTATTTCTGCATTAGTTTGTTTCACATAATGCAGGTGTACACTGTGTCTTGGAGAAGACTTAAAAGACTTCCAAACAATTCCCAGGAAGAAAATGCAGCTTTTTTTTTTTTTTCCTAGAAAGAACTATTTTACTTCAAAAGTAGCACAACAAAAAACAGCACAACAAAACTAGCTTCCCAATGCAGACCCTTCTGAGAAAAGTTATGCTGGTAACACAAAGATCAACTTGTAAGAATGCTTTGGAAGAAATTTGGTTATTCTTCTTTGGATCTTCTGTATTTCGGCTTTTTTGTTGTTGTTGTTTTTAAGATAATTAAATATTCATGAAACATTTATAAAAGTTACCCACGCTGAGAACTAACAACAGTAAAAATAAGCAAACTGCTTACCTTATCCTGGCTATATGCTGTTGCACAGGCTGATGCTGAAAATGGTCAGGCCACTGATGGTGAAGGCAGAAGGACGGGGAAGGCTGAAGACAGCAGGCAGGCTGATATATGGGTGCGTGTTTTCGGCAAACAGATGCTGAATACTCAGTATGTGGCTGCATGCAGCACGAAGTCATAGGAGATGATGCTGAACTGCCAACCACAGAATGACATTCTTGCCTGTTATTATGGCTACTTAAAGAATGATGGTATGGGCAAGGGTGGCAGCACTGTGACAACATCTGCTGAGTTCTTTGGTTGTCTAAAGGCAGAAAGGATGGTTTGATTGTACCATTAAATTGCAGGCAGCCATTGGGATTCGCTTTCACTCTTGGTGCTTCCTTGGATGGGAGCTGCTGGAAAGCAACGTCTCCATCGTTAGCAGCAACAATACCTGGGTTGGTAGCATTTGACAAGATGCTGCCATTGCTCAGGACCACAGACTCACTGACATCACTCATCGCCATGCTCCAAGTTCTTGATGGATGAGAGACGTTCCTGTTGAACAAAAATAAGAAACGTTTACAGAGCTGCCATGTTTTCAGATGCTTAGAAATAATGTTACTTTTTAAATCAGTAAAGCTCCTCTCATCATCTCAAAGGCAAACAGAAAGGAGTAATGCATACAGTCAGGAAGGTTTTGAAGGACTTTCTTGTTCAACAAAAACTTACGTTTTGGTTTAATTGCTTAGCATTTATGTAACTCAAATGACAGACTCTGGGTCACAGCCAAAAAGTTATGGCTGAGAAGCAGGGGAACAAGATCATTTTGTATAAGACTAAGTAACAGCCACTATTTATGAAAATAGACTTCAGTATAAGCTGCATAACCATTCACACCTTGCACCGCAGGTCTGCCTGTGTTCTTTGAAAGCCAGCAGAAAAGGGGACCACACAGCATAGACTGTTTATAATAATCACTGATGTGGTGGTTTTGGTAACTTTCCTTCTCATCCTCCCATCTCTACTAAAAACCACGAGTATTCATATTTTTCACAATACTCTTTTAAAAAACACCTTATTTAAATGAATCAAAACTTTGTCAGAATTGTTGGGTGGTAGACAAAGGTGTTTAGCAGAGGTTTAAAATTAATTGTTATCGACACTAAAGATTTGTCATACAATCATACATCTTTCCTAAGCTTAAAAAAGATCCTAGGATTCAATTACTACTGACTGAAAAGCTCATCCATCCCATGACGTATTCCAAAGGCAATTAAGAAATGCACTGTATTGAAAGTAAAGGATAGTAAAGACTTTGTTCTAAAGTCTTGTGGGTTTTTGTTTCTTTTTTGAGGAAAACCTAAATAAGAGAAGCTGTTTGTTTTGGAAAGGTGAACGAGGAACTTAGCTCAAAACCAAAAACTAGAATAGCTGATTTCCCTGTGTTAATTATAACCGTGCTTTAATGAGACTTGAAAATAAGTTAAATTATTTTTATAAGTAACAGGAAAGGTGAAACATCACATTGAGCTAGGAAAGAAATTGCTTCCCAAGTAACACAGCTTTCTTGGATGGGGAAGGAGGGGGAGAAAGAGAAAGAATAATGAGGAAGGACAAACACTAATTATATACCATTTAGAAGAATAACCCACCATTAGCTTAAAAACTTGAAACAGTTCATTGCAACCACTTATGTTAGCTATCTAATAGTGAATTTAATCAACAATAATCCAAGCGGAAATGCAAGGTTTGCATTACAGACACTGAACTTTGCTGAAAGACACAACACAAAGATTAAGACAGATAAGCAAGAATGTTTCTAACTTGTTTTCTTCTCTGCTACCTTTGGAGAGTGCTCAGCGCTAAGCCTGCCCGGCCAGCTGAGCTATTTAATTGCCTGAATGCTAATTCCCAGCAGAAAGTGCTTTGCACAGAGGAATGTTGCCCCCAGCAGCCCCCCTGCGCGGGATCTCCCCGAGACATAACTAAATCCTTCACTTCTGAAACGAAAATTAATCCCAGGCTATTTGTTCTAGATCATGAGCAGAGCCAGATTCCCTGGGAAGTCACTTGCATTTAGATAAGCACTCAGAGTAGGAGATTTTTCCAGACTCTAATTCCACACATTCCTGCCCCGTACCCCCTCCCCATGTCAAGCCCCTTAAAGACTTTTCACAGAACACAGAGAGTAAATTCAAGTGGTCAGCTAAAGTTTGTTTCAGGCTGAAGGGACGTACTGGTAATGTGAAACACTGCTGTGTTTGAACAGTTGAGTTTGGTCACAAACTGCAGGCAGCTTCAAAGACCATAGGAGCGGACAGAGCAATAGCAGACAGCGAGGCAGAAAAAGTTCCCACTGTGTTGGCTGGCAGAGTTTTGGGCACTGCTGCCTGATTATTTTCACGTTCACTCATATAGCAGTTACGGCGCACGTTGGCAGGGTTACATTTCTTTTTCTAAACTAGTCTGACATTATCTGTATCATTACTTGAGACTGCAGATCATTATTACAAACAAACATCAGGCATGGAGATGCTGCACTATCCAGTCCTTCCAGAAGGCAAACCACATCCTTTTTACTTTAAGCCCAGGCCATCTGTGCGTGCAGTAGTTGAGACAGTACTCCATAACTTTTAGGAGCTGTTTCCCATCACTCTGTGAAGGAAAGCAGGCATTTCTGCATTAGGCGTGTCCACAGACAGGCGCAGTCTTCCAGCTCACTCCCTCCGAACTGGTGCTCTCCATGTGAGTATGGGACATTAGTGGTGTCTGAGCCTCTGTTGAGCAGTAACATGGGAGTCAGGGCTTCTGCTCCAGCCAGCCCTGCAGCTGCCACTTAGTACGATCAAAGACAAAACAACTTATTTTCCACAGACGCAATATCTACCTGCATGCCTGCAGTTTAAACACAATCTTCAGAATGACTCTTCAGAAACCAGTAAATTCAAAGACAAGCCAGAGATCCCTCAGCAGCACAACAACATCCGAGCAACACAATTCTGATTCTGTTTTCCTAATGAAACGATTATTCAGCAACTACTTCAAGCTATAAAAATCAACAGACCAAACTGATTTTTTTTTTTCCATCATAAACCTTGAGAAACACTGGAGCTCTACCCACCTATTTTCATTGAGTCTGAGCAAGCATGGAAGCACCTGCTCACCTTCAGGCTCCCTCCAAGCTGTATTTAAGACAGCAGACCTACTTTGCAAGTTTATGGCAGCCACATGATGAGGTGCTGTGTTTCACTGCAGCTTAGAAGAACTAAGGCTTACATACATGAACTCACAGTAGGATGAGCTGTGCTGTTTATTTTCATTTGCATGGGTAGCTTTATTTGGTATTCTCTAATAGAGTGGTGGGTTGTGGTTTTGTTTGTTTGCTTTTTTGGCTGTTTTTGTTGTTGTTGTTTTATTATCTCAACTCACAACTGATTGCTCAGAATGCCTTTCACTTCTGAGCCTTAGAGTGATAGACATAGTTTTAATACACACAGCCCTAGATAATAGAAGATTAAATGCAAGCAGAAAATATGTTAATCTAGATGTTTAATATGCTACACTTAGTTATCCATCCCTCTTCACCTCTCCTGTTGGACACACAGTATTTTAAACATAAATGACTATTTAGAAATGATGCCAGCTACACTGCTAGCTGGAGAAAACCAGCATTATCTTCAATGACCCAACACTTAATAGCAGTAACTGCTAAGAAGGCACTTCAGTCATACAGTTTGGAACAGTGTCATACCTGGAAAGTACCACAGTCTGCAGAAGCAGCGCTGCGCAGTGACAGTTTTATGGAATAATCACTTTATTATTTGTAGAGCTAACAATGAACACGGCTTACCCGGCAGACATCTGCCATCTACACTGCAAACCCTTCAGGAAATAATGTAATGTGGTACCACACTGAAACTATGTAGGATTATGGTGTTCCCTAACTAGCGTGTTCATTTGAGACTTGGATTAAGTTCACCTGTTCCTTCGGCTTCAGCTGAAATATTTTTTCCTCACTTTAAAAGTCTCTTGAAATAAAAGAAAAAAAAAAGACTTAAAGAAATATTGGTTCAGCAGATCCCATCTGGGCTCATAATGCCTGCAATTGAGAATGACAGAAGTGCAAGAACAAGAGGCAACGATGTAGAGGAAATTTAGTATAACCTGGTATATTAGTGCAGATAATTTATAGATTGTTAGAGAAGATGGAAAAAAAAGCTAACTGCTGCATTGTTGGGGTTTTTAAAACATTTACTAAAGGAGGCATATACTCAAAATCTGCATCTTACACTAAAATAAAGCAAAACTGTTTTATAAGTTTTCTTTTTTTTTTTTGTTTATTTTAAGGCAGGACAACACTCAAATTTCATTGAAGAGTTATGGAAGGCCTTGCAGCTGCAGTCAGCATCCTACCATTCAGCCAACTGAACTGCTCCAGGATCTGCAGTCTTTTCAGACCTGACCGCTGCAAAGCACGATGGTTCAGATGTGAAATTACAGCCTGAAGGATAAAAAATAAATAAAAAAGGAAAAAAAAAAAAAAGTATTTTCATGTCAAAAGTTCATCTAAAGCAGTTTAATTCAAAAAGTAGTTGCTTATTTCAAGAATGCACATTTAACAATCCCATAGCTACCTATTAAGTCTCCTTCCAGATGAAACGTTAAAATTGACTTACAGTCCCTTAAGAGGCTACAGGTTTTTTGATGTGGCAAATGGGTTATGCGGTCTCAAACTGTAAACTTGGATAAATCCTCTCCAGGCTTCATTTGCTGTGCCAGTGAGCACACAGCCACTCTAAGGAGGGTTTTCTCCTCCTTCACAACACCAAAATTCTTTGCGTCTTTGCTTTTCCTTAGCATTTCCAGAAGTAACAGGTGGTGCCTGGTGTTTGATACTGTTTTTTATGGGAGACGTCTAGTTATCTATCATTGCAGTGTTCCTTAGCAAGACAAACAGCTTTTTAATGTTTTATGGTTGTTGATCTCCATTTTGGCTCTCAGCTAGACATTTTTCAAATTCTCTAGCTCTTATGCATTCATATGTGGTGCTTGGTTTCTCTCAATACCCTGATTCTTGCTTTTCTATTTCAGCTGTTAACCACTAGGTCTTCCCTGAAAAGCTTGCACTACACAAAACACAGACACTCAGTAGGAACAAGGAATCCCTATCTCTTCCACTTTGTTCTCAGCTATTTAAAGTATATTTTAGATAGTTTATCTTCAGGAAGATTCTCTAATTCTTTCATGAGCACATGGTTTACGTGATTAACGCAACTGCCTCACTTTGAGGATCAATATGATGCGGTTCTTCCTTTTGAGAACAGTGATTATAGTCAATTTACTTTCTGAGCAGTGTATAAATACACATTTTCCTAATTAATGTCTCCCTGGTAAGGAGCAGACTTTCAGCAGACTGTGCAGTTCTACCATGCAGCAGTAGTTAGAAGGCAGTTACAAAGCAGAAGAGATCTGCAGAATGGAAATTACCCCCCTTTATTTTTATACCAAGTTTTTCAAAAAAGAAGGAAAAAAGAGCCAGTTCTTCCACTCCTCCCAACAGCCTAACCTGCCATGAAGCTGTCCCATCCTGAACCTGAGCCACCATGATTTCATTTCCTGCATCTCAGGCTGGCTGAGGAATGGCAATTCCTGTGACAGGGAGTTTCCAGATGTCCCCACGCCAGCACATAGCTCATGGTGCAGATGGGCACTGGTGAGTCAGTGCTGCCAAGCTGGCACACAGAGCCACTCACCACCACCAGCTGCGAGAGCTGGGAAAGGCTGTGGAGGGTGGGAAAAATTGCTCAAGAAGTGCAAACATATATTTTGCTTTTAAGCTAAAGTTACTTTTCTTGGCACAAACAACAGCAGACCATTTACAGGAATCATTTGCCAGGCTCTGCCTAAAGAAATCAATTGCAGTGCTTTCGCTAGAATGTCTTTTTAAAGTCAGCTCATAATAATTAAGCTAAAAATAGAAGCAACAAGGAGCCCTGAAAATTCTTTTCTAGAAGGTTTGTGATATGATTAAATTTTATTTTTAAATGAATTAAACATATATGCATAGGGAAAATATATACATGTACGTTAAGAAGAGCAGAAAAGAGCTTCACATAACCAGTTATGTGAACCAGGAAAGGAGAAGAGCGGCAGATACAGATGGACCTGGTGAGAACAAACCATCCTTCAAGAAAAGCATGCCTAGCTCTGGAAGGCAGCTACATCTCAGTACAGTGTAAGAGCAAAGAGATCTGTTACAAGTTCCAATGCGCTGGTTACAGCTGGGAGGGTCTCATCTCATGCGTAAATCTTATTTACACAACTCACTGACTTGCCATTACCATGCAAAAGATATCTAAGTTTTTGTAATGGCAAAAACTCTGACCCAAAATAGCTCTAATCCTGCTTACACTGAGGGATGACACATCCACATGCACACAGAAAACACATCTTTTTCTAAAAGAAGTTACTTGCGCTGAACGTCCCACAGGTTTCTGGCTCATCCTGCTGTGCCTTTTACATCACTACAGCTGTAAAAGGAGACAAAAAGAAGCGCTCCTAAGGATACAGCCCCGGCTACCCTCCCACCATCCTGACCACATCACCACCTCACACTGCAGGTTAAGGAACCACTTGACCATCAGGTTTCCCATTCACGTTGCAAAACTACACTGAAAAACCTTTCAAGCATCTGCTGCTAACAACAGCAATCCCTCCCCGTTCTGGCCGCAGCACTGAGAGCTTGCAGGGCACCTCAGCCAGGTACAAAGCACGGAGCCGGCAGCTCGGAAGGCAGCCGGCTTTCACACCAGCCCAACAACGACTTTCTTCGAAAGCGACGCGCGCCCGAAGGACCTTTCCGCTTCCTCTCCCCGTGCCCGGCTGCGCTGGGAAGGCACGACGACCCAACCGCTGTCGGTGTGCCAGCGGCTGTGCTCGGACAGCCGGGGCTTGACGCGGGGTCGCTTTCGTCCGTTCTCTCGCCTTCCCGTTGCAGCCCCTAACAGAGGGCTGCGCTACAAAGCAGCGTTTCGGCGTAAATAAACCCAACGCGGGCAGCGCTCCTAGCAAGATCTACGCACACCTTAACGCTTTCTTTTCCACCCGGCGCGAGCTCCCTCGGCACTTACCAGGCGCGGGCCGAGCAGAGCGCGGCCCCGAGCCGAGCGCGGTGCTGCCGCCCGCCCGAACAATGGCACGGTGCCGAGCAGCGCGCGGCGAGCACAGCCGGCGGCGGCGGGGGCCGGGCCGGGGCGGGCGCGGCGGGGCCGGGCCCCCCTGGGGAAGAGCCGCCTCTCCCCTCCCTCGGCTCAGCGCGGGCCGGGGATCGGCCGCACGGATCCCGCGCCGCGTCTGGGGGCCTCGGCCGGCTTTGATCCCGCTGATGAAAGCCGGCGTGCAGATTAGAGCCATATTCCGCAGCGGCGGGCACCCACTGCGAGCGGAGGGTTTCAGCCGCCCCCCCGCGCACACGCCTGCACAGAAAGGGAAAGTGGAATCGAGTCGCCCGTAACCCGCAAGCCGGGGAAACAATAGGGGAAAGCGGGACACGGAATAGCGCCCGGTGTCACTCGGAGAGCTTTCTGAGCTTGCCTCAGCCCTCGTTAGCTCCTGGCAACTCCTGCTCCCCACCTCCAGCCCCTGCCTCCACGTGTGCTGCAAAGAGCCTGTCCACTTACACCTTGTGATGTAAAACAAACGAAAACCGACCAGAGATCATAGAATCATTACAACTGGAAAACACCTCAAAGATCACCCAGTCCAACCATCCACCTACCACCAATACTGCCCACGTCCCTCAATTCCACATCTCCACGCCTCTGCAACACCTCCAGGGACCGTGACTCCACCACCTCCCTGTGCACAGCCTGTGCCACTGCATCACCACTCTTCCTGAGAAGTTGTTTTTCCTCATATCCAACCCAAACCTCCCCTGGTGCAACTTGAGGCCATTCCCCTTCATCCTATTACTGCTACCAAGTAGCAGAGGCTGACCCCCACATTGCTACTACCTCCTTTCAGGCAGTTGTAAAGAGCCGCAGGTCGCCCCTGAGCCTTCTCCAGACTGAATAATCCCAGTTCCCTCTGCCACTCCCCACCAGACTTGCGCTCATCAAGATCACCAAGCCCTGAGGAGACTCAAACTCTCAGCGAAAGGGCCACGAGTGCAAAGCAGCACACAAGTACTAGAAAGAGCTCAGAGTTTGCTACAGTAGGAAACCCAGTGCTCACTGAATCTGCAGTTGTATTCTGAGGAACTTCAAAAAAATACTGTTATGGAAAATGACACACCTTGGTTTCAGCTTGCTCTTACTAGCTCCCAAACCTCACGTTCTGGGAGACAACTGCCATTTCTTTCCCAGCTCTGTGCATCTCTAATGCAAAGCTTAGAACTGGCACCCTCCTGGGGCAGATCTAATCGTCCAACTCCCTCCACTCAGCAAGTCTCAACTCACCTGAAGCTGTCTTTGGTGATGTGCCCTCTTCTCCCTCCTCTTAAATATCGGAAGCTCTGATTTTCAGGCCAAGTTGAGTTGGTAGGGTGAAGAATGTAGTTCTAGTAACAGGAATTTCTCATGCACAGGCATCTTTACCCTTACCACAAGAACCATTGGAGCTCTGTTGCCTCAGCGTTCCCCCAGAAATAAGCATCCCAGCTCTGGACTGAGTTCAGATGCACAACAGCTCCCCCTGCTCGTCACGATCTGACCTTTACCAGGTGTTGAAAGACTTCCAGGCCTTGAAGGGGCAACTTTTTCTTTTTTTTTTTTTTTTTTTAACAAAAGTTTCTTGCCTTTCTCACTTCCAACAAGAATTTTACTGGCTTCAGCTGCCCTTTTTCCACCTTCCACACAACATGAGCACCATATCTAGACGAGAATTTTACTGACATTAATGGATTCACTGCTGATGATCCGGGACTGTTTTTATAGGGAACTCATTTACTGAACAAAATACCAATATTGCAAAGCAGATAGCTTTAAGCCACAAGACAAAACAGAAGAAGGATCACAGTATTGACTTCCTGAGTACCCAAAATGCACAAATGCTGGGAAGTGTTACATCAATAACCTCAAAGCTATTTTTTCAAAACCACTGAACTCAGCTTTTTTTTTTTTTTTCAAAACTATTCACTAATGAAGTTCTTAATTATGCAAATATTGCTGCATATTAGCTCACTGCTGATACTGTACCACATCTACTTGCAAACCATCTCAAGGCACATTAACGTTTTCTCATCACTTTGATATCTGGGAGGAATAGCACTATAAAGATCAAATGGATTACGACCTACTAAAGCTCTCAGTATTATATGTACTGCATGAAACAGTGCTATTATATCTTGACTTATCAACTCACTGCAGGTACTTTGTTCCCAAGGATGATAGTAAAGTGAAGATATAATGTATGTTCATAGGTTACGCTAATAAAACATTTCCTGTGCAAATTAGATTTAAATACTGTATCATATTTTTGAGTTACAGACCTATTCAATTATTATTATTACAGCATCTGAAAGACAAACTCAGCACTGTGAGCAGCTGCAAGAAGAAACGGTTTCCCACATACAATCCTCACAAAGCCTTGACTGTCTGATGCCCACTTCAGTGTCCACTTCTGTACCATATTCAGCTTCTAATGTTGCTACATATGCCACTGCTCATCTCCAGTGACATCAAATGCTGACTTCATTATTTGTAAATGAACAATTAGGAGATAAAACAGAGCTCTGCACCATGTGGAGTACAGGCACAGGAAAACAAGGGAAGGTGGAAAAGGATGGAAGCGTTTAGAAAAATTAAAGACAGATTGAAGATGTCAGATTTGATATGTGGAAACCTAGACAAGATAAATAAGTAACACTATGCTATCTACCACCTGGAAATGCATGCACACACAGAACCTGCAGGATGTCTGCACTACCAACTCAGCACTGCCCCAAGTCAATGCCATATTCCCCAGTTCAACAAGAAGATCCAATGTACAGGTCTAACACGACATTTTACAAGCAACAACTACTGCCAAATACAGTAAACTCTCAAAGTTTCACTGTGCACAAAAGAAAATTTGTTTCTTACATTATGTGGAATGAGAAGCAATCCATAAAATCTAAAAGTGATAATTTGTGACCGGAACATCAAGCCTTTGATAACAGATGGGCTATTCTGGCAAACAGAAGTACTGTGCGTGTTCTGATCAAAGAAAAAAATCCCTTAAATGCAGAAGAATTGGCAAGCCATCATCACAATTCATCATAAGGACCAGTTTGTTTCTTCAGTTTGTTTCTTTAGAAACAAACGCCGAATGTAAAATAACATTTTTCATCATATGCTTAACTTCAATACAAAACATGCAGTGAAAATAGTAACATAGCTCCCAGAACTAACTAAATATATACTATTATGAGGAGCACCATATTCAAGTTTCAACTGAATTACAGTTTTATAGAATCATTAAGGCTGTAAAAGACCTCTAAGATCATCTTGTCCAACCATCCACCTACCATCAAAACTGCGCACTAAACCACATTCCTTAGTATCACATCTACGCGGCTCTTGAACACCTCCAGGGACAGTGACTCTACCACCTCCCTGGGCAGCCTGTGCCACTGCATCACCACTTCTGAGAAATGTGCTTTTTGTTGTTGTTTCCGTATTTAAAAAAATTGAGGCATTAATTCCAGAGTGTATAGAAATATATATGTATAGTATGTATAGAAAAAGATAAACCTAAAATGAATTGTATTTATAAGTATGGCTGACACGCTGTGTTATAGGGGTACATAGTTTGATTACTCTTCTATTCAAGCAAGGTTCAAAGGGCTCACAGGCTTATCACCATCCTTTTCTGGAGACAACAGGCAGTGCCAGCAAGCACCATTCCCTTCTCTTGGCTGGATGCCTTCGCGTGCCTCTGAGCTTAATATGACATTAATCACGGATGCTTATTGTCACAGCAGTATCTTTCAGAGATGCACATTCAGGAGAGGCTGAAGGCCTTCAACAACGTTAAACTTTAATAGGAGGGCTGGTGTCTCTTTCCCGGTGCTCTGGGGACAAATGGATGCTAAAGCACTATGGAAGCACTCAAGAAAAAAAAAAAAAAATCTCAGAGGTGTTGCAATCCTTAAAGGCCAGACAGAGGACAGCTCAGGAAAAGCAGAAATTCTGCTGAATGGCTAATAAATTGGAGAGAATAAGGAACTATGGGATAGAAATAATGAGCTAATTAGAGGTTAAAAAGACAGCACAAGGACTGCATATGGCACATGTGCTCTGCAATTATTTTATTACATCTACACTGATTTTTTATTACAATTCCTATCCATCTACAAAACTTTCTCTCTTGACGTGATATTGGTTATTGCGCCTCAGACGCTACAGCCTAGGACTGGCAGCGGGCAGTTTAAATCCATCAGTGCAGTTAGAGAAATGTTATTAGGGAGCCAATTATTTATTACTATTCACATTAAAATATATTTTTATACAACATCTGAGGAAATACTGAAATAGCAGCAGCTACTTGAATTACTCAGAGGCACACACTGGGATTTTCCAGATTACAGCAGAAGACAAGGAAATACCATGGAGCACAGTGTTGAGAAGTTAATCAGACTGAATCAGCTTGACCCATCAGATTACCAAACCTAATTCAGCTCTAGTCCTGTCACACTATACAATTTTGCAGAGAGAACTGAGTGTCTACACAGTGGTCCCAAGTGTCCCTGGGTCAAGGAATATGTGGCAAACTGATTCATCTGAGGCTGCAGCCATACAGATCTGATTCAATGACTTCAGATGTATCAAGCATAGTTCCTGTGATGGAAACTCAAAATTGGCACTCTGGAGCTTCTGAACAGCCAGCGGAGCTAATTCACAACCTACGTTACCCAGCCACAGACAGAAGAGAGTATTTTAAACGAAAGGCCCCCAAAGTGAAAAATGTACTTAAATATGTGGGTTTCTCCCCTTGAGATGCAGGATGAGGTGGATGAAACACTCGGCACTAAATGAAAGAACTCACATTCTATTCCACTGGCATTGTTGCATACGTCTTTCCCCTAGGGGGTAAAGGAGACAAACTTCAACATAAATATAGGTTGCAATGTAAGCAAAATGGATTAAGTATCATCATGTCCCTAGCTGAAGCCTTAAGTACAGAGGCTCCCACCTGACTGCTAGTCCCATGAAAATGAAATATAGCCTGATCAATGGATGACGTGAATGAAGTAAATTGGCTGTCCTTCTCCAGTTTCCACTCAGCCAGACTTCACCACAAGATCCTTCATAATTTATGTCCCTAAAATAAGCTGAGGACGAAGCAAACGCAGAGACTGAAAAAATCTTGAACTCTGCAAGGCAGTCTTCTCCAGCAATAGTAATGCAGAAGCGTTAGATGCTGCTCCTGCTCTATTTGTTGGTGGATTTGATTTGGGCTTTCTTTTGGTGGTGTTTTAGGGGATTCCTCCCCTCCACCAAATAAACAAAGAACTCCTGGCTTGTAATTGGGAAATCTGCACAGTATGTTTCACACAACACATCAACTTTCTTTTAATATTCTGGAAGCTGGACCTGTGTTATTTCAGATGATGTGACCTCACAAAGGCAAAGCACATTTCTGAGGGCAGAGTGACTTTCACTGCCCACAAAGTGCCTAGAACAATATCCTCTCAGTCCCATGTGTAATTAAAAAGTCAGGCTAATGATAATGCAAACAAATAAAGCAGGATTCTAGATTATTTTGACTGATTTTTTTTAACGCTCTCGAAGTATGGTAGTGATGTTTTGCAGTCTTCTTTTCTTGACTGAAAAATGACTCAGTGCAGTATTTCTCTAGCTGTTTTTCATAGAGATTCTGGGTTTTATCACAAACCACTGCATATTTTATGAAATAAGACTATCTTTGTTCAACCTACTTACATAACAGAAACACTAACATGAGTTGAATTACTTTTCTGTGAAGATCTAATAGAGGTAAATAAAAAAAAAAAAATCAATCTACAAAACTGCTTTAACATGGAAAGTTCACGAGCAAGTGTTACCAATATCTGAAAGTTTTCAGACACTAACACGAAGACATCTTGTTTAAAAGTAGAAGCAAGTCTGGAATTGAGCATGTATAATTTTTGATTCACCTTTGGCTCATAACGTTTTGGAGAAATATTTAATAGCTTATCTTCAGTTGTAACAGCTTTATCCAACAAACAGAAAGACCCAATAATAAGCTACATTAAAATGCAGCTGCATAAACACGTTTACACGGCTACATTTTCTCATTCACATTCCTTTCTCACAGGTGTACCTTTTCCACTATGAACAAAGTACACTTCAGCGTACCTTACATGAGCGCATGCACATAGAATGTCACTTGTAAAATAGCCCAGGCCAACACAGAGGGAAAAACTAACAGAATGCTTTCCCTGAACAGAAAATAAACAAGTGACATAAAAAGCAGTAATAATTCCATCACTCAAACAACACCAATATACAAATTACAAGCACCATCCTGATGATATGGTGACAATTCCTACCACGTTATGTTTTCTAAAATAAGGGGAGAAATACAGTTTACCAGCTGTTACAGTTAACTAGTTATGACTAAACTGCCTATAATCAAAGAAATAATGAAGCTCTACATTTTTTTCCCATCGTTTAGGAAGAATCCATACAGCAGTAGTCCATAGAATATGGACTATTCTTATTTTAACTGGGAAAAAAAAAAAGGGAAACATTACTTTCTCACTTGCTTTTAACTTGGGGATAATTGTTTTGCCCTTAAATTTCAGGGAAACTGAAAATCTAACATCAAAATTTATTGCAACTGCATAAGTACCACTAACTCAAATGCTCAGATACCACTATTACTCATCTTGTAATTTGATTTCATCTCAGCTAAAGAAAACAGAATGGTATTTATTCATTTAAGAGCAAATTCTGGTTATTCTGAAATACTTCTACCTATTGAAATTTCAGCCTTCAATTTATATGCTGTTCCTTGGCTTAATAAAAATAACAAGAAAAAAGCATCTACCACTTCTTAATTGTTGATTCTTCTGAGGGATTTTCAAAATGTAATGGCCTAAACCTTCACGCAATGCACGAACAAGCTCCTGCTCTGCTCTGGACACAAACTCCATCACACCTTCACCACTCCTCATTAGGAAAGTGAAATAAGCATTGACACTTTTTCCTGCAGGAACAAAAAAAAAAAAGATCCAAGTGTTTTGAGTAAACATTGCTAGAGCCCATAGAGAAGGTCTTATTTGATGCGAGCTTTACTGACACACTAATGAAGGCCTGACAGACAAGGCAAGAGAAAATGTTATTTGAGCACAAACTCAATGTTTGCTCACTAGACCGCTTGCCTTTCAGAAGGTTACCCTAACACAACTCAGGCAATGTGAAGTCAATCTTTTCTCACTGTCTCTTGGCAAACAGATGTGAGCCTGGGAACTACTTCTACTTTCAGATACATGAGCAACCAGACTTTTCGCAGCATTGGCATTCATACCTTTAGAAGGAGATGTCAGATTTCTCTGGGACTCTCTGATTTCACACTGTTTAGGCTAAACTCCAGTGACTGTCTACGATACATAAGTCACATCAGTTCCAAAGCTGCTCACTGAAGTAAGTTTGAGACACGTCTGTCTGATCTGCTTTTCTAAGCTGAAAAACTCGAGACAAGTCTAAACTGTGAAACATTCATGTAACATTTCTCTACTTCTTTCTCCCTAAAGTTATCTACTCCTAAGGATATTGAGATTTATCTTAAAAACTTGATTCCCTGCAGTCACAGTTCTGAGCTATATTCTCATCAGTAGAAAACTGCAATCAATCTGTTCTGAAACTTTAAAAACCTCTGGAAAAGCACAGGGTGTATAACAATCCCATTTTGACTGCATTAGTAAGAAATAAACCAAGAAATATTAGATCTCTGCATGGGGCCCATTTAATAAACAATTTTTGCACTGAAGACATCCAGTAAGGAACAGTTGCCTAAGACAATGTACTTGCAAGCTTTTCAAACCCATTGATAGCTCTCAAGATTTACATACCAGTAAGTACTGTTGGATAGCTATTTTAAGATCAAATTCAAGATCAGACTTTGATTACTTCTACTACAGTGTCTATGAGGTATGTCACCAATTCAGTTAGAATATACTGCCTTTTCTAATTAAAACATGCTACCCATTTTATATGCATTAAACATGCTCTGTTTCTAGGAGATTTGACTGAACAAGACTTGGATCTACTCCTTAGATGAATTGTTGTATTAGATTAACTCTCTTCGCAAAGAATTAAGGAATCTGAAGAGGATTATCCTGGCAAACCAGAGTGACTGGGTATATGACAGCAGCAGCACAGTTGTACAAAGTGCCCCCTGCCCCCAGCGCACCTCCATACAAGACAGACTGAAGCTACAGAAGACTTCTGGCAGCCTCATGGCAGCAGCTGCAAAGCAGTTTCATGCCCATGAGAAATCGTGCCCCATTTGCAGCTCTCTCCCTTCCAGTTCTCTTAATTGGACCATGTACCTGTTTCAGGGCATGGGCACTGCTAATCTTAATAAAGGTAACTGATATTTTATTACTCGCCATTGAATCTTTATAGCCAGTCTTGAAGTAGTAAAACCCAAATTTTTTTTTACAATTTAAGATTTTATTTAATAGAACAGCCTTGTTTAGTCTAGAGCATTTAACAGTCACCATCCAGATACTAATTTAATCTGAGCAATGCACACATCAGGTACTGACCTTCCCAGCAAGGACTCAAGGCCCAGTCAGTCACTGAGAGCTGATGAGCACCAAGAACCTCAATCCACCTGTCCGAAAACATTCATCCTTGCACACTATATGCCCTTTCCAAATCAACTTCTGTATAAATCTACCAGAGATTTTGACAAATTGAGAAAAGTGAACAAAGTTTCCTTTTTTTTTAAACATGTTCATTCAAGTGTACTAAATTCCTACTCAAATGGCGAATACAAAATAAAAAAAAAAAACAAAAACCCTCACACTCTTCTAAAGACCTCACTTTAGAGAGAGACTATGATAGAAAGAAAGACAATAAAATCAACAAGAGCATCCCAATTGATTACAGAGGACTTGTTCTTCATACCTCTATGCCATATCCACAACATTTCTCACTGTGAATTAAACGCATCACAGGGATCTGCTCATAGCACTCAGATACATATTAAGTCATTCCTAGTTGCCAGAAAATACCCACCTGTGTAGTTCCTGGCTTTGCAGTATGGCCAAGCATGAGACATAGGACACAACTGGTAGTATTTGTGTATGGAGAATGAAAACAGGTGACCTCAAGTTCCTCAGATACTAAGCAAGGAGTGAAGGCAAATCATGCATTTCCAGGTACAGGGAGGAGGAGAAAGCAGCCTGGAACGCTTGTGGCAAGTTAGAGGACAAGGGATTTGAATGCTAGACTATCATTTTAAAAGTCAAGTGCCTACCATGCTAAGTCACCCTCCTACCCTCCCTATTCACAGATGAGTCTTAATCACAGCAAGTTTCCCAAATACAACTCACTGTATACCTGCACAAGCACATTTCCTGGTGTAAGGATGGTGACCATACCAGGCAAGGACAAACAGTGGGTATTCTTTCAGCAGCACCAGGTTCCTTCAGTGGCTTTGATGACCGAGGTCCATTCAGAAGAATATATGTACGTACAGTGTACATTATAACGTATTCAGTAAAAGCAATACTGTCAGAGCTGATAGATTTTGCTAAAACTTAAAATTTGATCAAGAAAAAACATAATAAACTACAAAAATAGATCCACAAATAGGAGGGCTAAACGAAAGCAAAAGGCACAACCACTGGTTGAAAGAATTCTATAAAACAAGCTACTGCTGAACTTGTTTACAACTTGGACAACAGAACAAGCCAAAAGGCTGTTTCAAATGCTTACAAACTGAAATTCCAGCCCCTATAAGCAGGGATTTCTTTCATTAGGACAAGACGGGGGAGAACTAAATTATTGACATTCAAAGCCAAAACTAAAAATAGTTAAAATTCGTAAGGCCAATGAAGGAGTTATTCCTGGGTTTCTTGGTCTGTAGCAATCCAACAACATAATTATTTTCTATAATTTTCATCACAATTGCTGCATTACCATCTACTAGCACAACTACCATAACACTAGTCAGAAGGATCAGTGCCCTTCAGGCTATCAGTCAGAGCATGATTAACATGGTCAGGGTTCTTGTTCACAGGGTCCTAAAAGACTGTGGCCATCGTGAGCTCATTTGCAAGAGCAGGTAAACATGAGAAAGCAACAGCAAGCAAAGCTGTGTTCCATTAAAATGGTATGGGTAAAAAAACATGGCACTAGTGTGACTTCAGATGGAGGTAATTCAAGAAAAATTCTGCGCCGTACAGTATTTAAAGAGCCCCCTACACTTCAAAAACAAAAGAAAAGCTAGGTCCCTGTTAAAAGTTATTACCCCCCCCCCCACCTTATATTTAAGATGGAAAGAAATACTTCCCCGGGGGAAAAGGGGCCCAGCTCATAATTTCTGGATTAAACCTATTACTATTAGCTGCAGAGTGAAATTATTAGTGACAGGTTCACTGAATTACCTCTTTAAAGAGGTCACTAGAGCTTCCTAGAAACCTAAAACTGCCATTGTAAATTTAGCTAATAACAAATACGTTTTTTAAGCTATCAAAATTAGAGGCAAACACAAGAACCTGTTTTAACACTCTAATTATTGTGCAATACTTCTCCATTTTCTTCCCTTAGAAGTTATGAACTCAAATACACAAGTGCTGGCATGCACCACTATTACCTCAACATTTTATGTCCACATCTGTGGATACAGAATTGGTATTGATTTTCAGTATGCTCATTCCTCTCTTAAAACCATAGAAAAGACTGAGAATAATTTCTGAGAAGTAAACAAACTGCAGCTTGACCATGCACTTAAAACAGAAGTGAATTTCACTATGCAAACTTCTTCACTATGAAATGAAGAAACTGTGTCAATATCTAGATTCTGGCGGGAAAGAAAAAAAAACAAAAAACAAAAAACCAAGAAACAGCATGTACAGAATCTTACCTTTGTTCTTCGTATCATTTCAAAGCTTCGCACAACTATTCACAATGTACCTTGGACAGAAATTGTTCAGTCCATCACTTCACAGGCCCTGCTTAGCTCTGCTTATGCTTCCAAAATTGCTTATAAACTTTGTGCACTGTTACACATAAAATGGGTACACAATCCTCAAAGTACAGCCAGCGTTTTCTCCTTCCCAGGTAAGTGACCTCAACATCAGATTACGAAGCCCTGTTTCCCTTGCTTGCGCTCTTCCTCACCCTGGGTCTGTACATTTTGCACTTCTAGTTGCACAAATAATGTTTCCATTCCCAATCCAGGCAAAGCTGAGTAGCTAAGACTCGAGTACTAGGTCAGAAATCCAAGTTTCCTTCCTTCTGAAAGAAACTCCCCACTCCTTCTCAATCCCCACGCAATGAGCACCTTTGTCCCTTCTGTCCCCTTAAATTCTGGTGGATGTTCTTGGTTAAACTACTAATACATGCAATTAATATAAATAGCCAGTAAGAGACAGTGATGCAAAAGGCTGAAAAACTGCTTTAATCATCAACTCTGAGATTCA
The DNA here is from genome assembly GCA_036925125.1 of Oreortyx pictus. Taxonomy (NCBI): domain Eukaryota; kingdom Metazoa; phylum Chordata; class Aves; order Galliformes; family Odontophoridae; genus Oreortyx; species Oreortyx pictus. The sequence goes on from JAUPFR010000002.1 coordinate 17,166,631, forward strand.
GTATTGCTTTTCGTGCTTGGCTACTGAACAGAACGGGCAAAGAGACTCCTCTGCTGTGCCAGATTCCATATCATCGTGGCAAAAAAACCATCACATTGTTCATCTACCTCCTGGCACCAGCTTTAGCTCTTCAGACCTCCAAGTTGAACAAATGGCCTTACTGAAATAAGAATTTCTTTGAGTTGAACCACTTTCTAGAATTTACTCTAAATTCATTAAGATTCAGGCAAGAGACGATAGGTACTTAAATGGAAAAGTGTGTGTCACTCCCACAAATGAAACTACTCAAGAATTGAAGTCTTAGAGAAGTTTAAATTACTCTACAACAAAATATTTCACTGTAGCTTGCATTCTGTGGGTCTAGCTCCCCTCGCAGCAAAAGTCACCTGAATTTGAAGAGAAACTTCTGCTAGTCCTTCAAGCCATTAGGTGATCTGAAACTCAACAAACTTCATCAGGGGCTGCAGTGAATTACCTACCATCTGGAAACTGTAAAAATCAAAATTATATTAAGAGTAACAAAAAAAAAATTGAAGCATGATGGTAAAGTCTGACAGCCTTCCAGGAGAATTAACTGGAAGGCTGCCTTTTCTGATACACCGTACCACTAGAGCACTCAGAGTGAGAGCTAAGAGGCAGGAGGCATCAGAGAAGGCTACTGAGCAGGCTGTCTCACCCGTGGGCAGTTATCATCCAAACCCTTGGAGACAAGCCATTTTCCTTTCTATACGGATATCCAGCATTCTTCCATTTTAACTTCTAAATCAGACTGCCTAACAAAAACAAAGAGACAAAAAAACCCAAGTTTCAGAACATTTAAAATCTTTACAAAAGTACAGCTACCTTTTCCAGCCAACTCTGTACAGCCTCTTTCTGAAAAATACATAGCTCAAAATTAAGACAACGGATTATGTGGAGTTGTCTCGCAAAACGATGAGCCAAATATCAGCTGAAGTTACTGCAAAGGTCTTTATAAGGCTCATAAGTCACAAGGCAAATTTTGGCAGAAACAGACTTCGGCCCTTACAACATAACATGCACATCCAGTTTCTTGAACACAGTGCCAGAACTCTTGCAAAGATAAGTGAAATATACCAGGAAAATTGTTTTTAATATCTAAGAGTTACTCAACCTGAACTGAATTTACCAAGATAAAAAATACATTTTTCTTCCTACTCTGAGGACAGATCAATCTTTTTTTCCTCTATATCCAACAGCTGCTGCAAACAATAGATGCTAGAAATTCTCCAGCATTCAACAGGAATCTTTCAGGGTGCAAAAGGCATTGTAACTTAAAAAAACAAGAGTTTATATAATAACTCTTAGAATTTCTACACCATCATCTTGATTTCACTCTAAGCATCTAACATCTTCTAAGCTTGAAATACACAAAGCTCTCATACCCACACTTGTTTTCCATAAAATGACTTGTCCATTTACCATACTGGCCTTAACTCAGTGAAATATTAGTTCCCACAACCACCACAGAGTAACCGATCAAAAACATGCTCTACTGACAGAAAAGCAAACAATCAAACAACAACAACAAAAAAAAAACTAAGAACTAAAAAGACTGCCCTTACAAGATAGATTTCTTGCCTGGGAAATTGTGTGGTCTGCTCTATGTAGAACAGTTCTGCTTATTCCTTAATCCAAAAATGAAAATCATAACCTTTAGCCAATTTACCAAAAAGCTTCTCTTTGTTCCACCCACAATTTAAGCCAAATGCATCTCAGCACTGGATCCCAAGCTTTAATTTCTTTCTACTTCTGCTATTGTTACACCAGCACTTTAAATATTTACCCTTCCCAGATTCCTAAAATGGAAGGAGATGTGGCTCTTTTGTAGTGCAGATGATTTGCACAGACCACAAGTAGCGGAGAAATTCTCACGCTTTCACGAGAGGGAATTGGATTTAGAGGACACTTTGTTCACGACAGGGTAAACTACTCTTCAATAAATTTCAATTGAAGGCTCTTTCTAACACAGAGGGATTATGTACACCTTCCTCATATACAATGATAAACACTGAAAGCATTAATAAACATTCCTTAGAGAAATGAAGATTTACATTTTTCATGAAGAGTAGATGCGAGTCAATTGCATCTATATCTGGAAGCACTTAGCACAAAGCTGTTGAAAAGTTGTTTTACTGTATGTCTCATTTATCTCCAAAAACATTAAACTGTTACAGTGAAAGACTCAGTAAAAGTAAAAGCTTCACACACACAGGCACACCAAAACAAATGAAAAACCAACAAGGATAGAAACAAAAAGCAAGGACTGAACAACACGGAAAACAAAGTTGCAGTTTCCTGGCTAAGCGCTCTGGAGTCTGCACTTTGCCACGGCCACCAGCAAAGGCAGGCAGCTGTCTGTACACACCAAGAACTCTGAGCAGCCATCTACAAGATGCTCCTCGCCCTATTTATTGATCAAAGCTTCTGTTCAGTGCTAGATTTGACAAGCTACAGTAAAATCTAAACAAGATGTAAACAAAGGGTGCTGCGGAGTAACTGGAGACAAAAATCAGTTTTCTTTTTTGTAAGCACTTTTGTAAGCACTGAATTACCTTCTCCTAACTTCACAACCGTCTGTTGCTAAGACATTTATTCCTCCTGTTGCAACGTAACATAAAGGAGACTAATAAAAACTCACTCCAGCCACTGCACGAGTCCTAACTGAAGCTGTGAAGTGTCAATATATTATAGCATCCTTTATTCGAAAACTGTCAAGATGCACTTAACTAGAAAGAAGCCTCTTCCTTACTATAGTGAACATCTCCTTGTGAGTTCATTCTGTGGATAAAGTTAGATTTCCCCCCTCCCTTATAGATGCTGACAGCTTGGGGGATAAGAAAATAAATGAGATCACCACAGACCCGAGAATTCCCTAAGAATCCACATGCAGTAATTGACAGAGGAATATAATAAAACTGAGAATGAGCAGAAGTCTTCTGCAGAGCACGGAGGTACAATTCCGCACCACCCAGCTCCAAACACTGTGTTGGGAGGAGCATGCAAGGCCAAGGCAGAACAGAGGGAAGCAAGCAGAGTGCCAAAACTTGCCTTTCACCTTAAAGGAGCAAAACTGATTCAGAAAAAAAAAAGATCATTTTCTGTAAAACATGAAAAAATACTTAAGAGAGAGTTGTTACTACCATGTCCGTTTCTCTCAGCTCTACCACTCAAACAGTAACCATCTGTTCTTATGCTCAAGGCATGGCAGCATCTCCTCCATTTACACTTCCCTTTGTTTTTTCTTCTCTCACCTTCCATTTCTGTGTTGATGCCCTTCACTCCTGGCTTTTCCCAATTACAAAGTCTTCTAAGCAGAAACTCTGACAATTAATTTCTAAAAGCAGCAAGCAGCCTCTAGATAAGGAAGGGGAGCTCTCTGGATCTGTCCTGTAGGCAGTCTTAAAATACCTCTCTGCATAAACACTATCTGTCACTGCAAGAAGTTTAGATGTGCAGGACAGCTTTAACCTGCAACTAAGAAGCTTCTGTGGGCAGCTGGGTTCAGCGGATTCCATTAACCAGTTTCACCCTCTCATCAACGCAGCATCCTGCATTGCAATTGCATCTTCCACAACACTGAATTGTCAGGCATCATAAAGCTCATTTATGAGGCACGTCTTCGCTTTTCCAATTTAGGTTAAAATTATTTGAAAGCTATGATGAAATGAAATTTTGTTAGAGATTGGAGAGAGACTAATATTCAAAGAAGAACAGTATACAGGCTATTTTTTTCCCTTCTAGTTCAACTTTAAAATCATTTTGAAATGAGTTTCTTTTTTTTCCAACTGGTTACAATAGTCAACAAGTTACAATATGACTATGCTTTACCAATTTCAAATCAAATCCAGTCAGTTACTTTCAATTGTCAAAAGATCACTGGAAAAAACGCTAGCCATTCATCACCAAAGCTCCTATCGTTTTGAAAGAAAATACTGAAAACCAGTAAGCCTTGAAAACACAGAACTTTAGAAACAGCAGTAGATACCATTACATTATACGCACACTTTTCTTAAATCCTTTTCATATTTAAAAAGTTGCTTCAGAAGAGACAAAACAAAGCACATAGGTGAACAGACAGAAGCCTGCCCTTCATGCCTACTGAAGGGATAAAGGTCCAATCTCCCAACTCACCTGTGACAGCCAGAGTACCAGAATTCACACTGATAACCACGAAACACTTCAGATTCCACATCTGTGTATTATCTTAATCCTGTAGCTATCAGAAACCCAGTTCACAACACATCTTGGCTTATCAGCTTTGTACGTCAATAACCGTACTTGGGAATACTTCTCACATACATTAACATGTTTCCTAGCAGTAGCTAAGAAACTTTTTTTTTTTTTTTAAACCAGGTTGACCTTATACTCTTTAAATTGGAAGAGGTGAGAAGCAGAAAGAACAAGGCAAAATGTCATCAACTGCCATGCCTTAAGTACAAAAGTGATGTTTCCTACAGCCCAGGGCTGGGCTATAAGCACGAAATGCACCTGGTCACTTTGCCTTCACTTGAAATCAGAAACAGACATCACCTGTCCTGCAGTCTCTGAAGGACAATGACATGCACGGGCGGAAATTAGCAAAAAATCAAATATAAACTCTCAATTTATCTAGTTCATGAACAACCTAAAGAAAGTTGCAATAAGAAAACCTGCTATCTAGATTAAAAAATTCTGCTTCTTAACAGAAAAATGTAATCTCCAAATCAGTAATGCTAACCTAGAAATGAAGTAGTTACCACAGATTCAACAGTTCCAGATAATTTTTGTTTTAAACTTTGTTGAATCACATTATGTGGTTCTCCATTTAACTAGAGCAAAAGGACATGCTTTAACCAAATGTGACTTAAAAGCAGACAGATAAGGCAGCCAGTGACAAGAGAAAACTGTAGTAGCACCAGTTGCATGGATACACTACAAAGAAATGTGCTTGTAATACTGCATGGTCAGGTACACAAGTACCTCTTCACTTCACTTAGTAACAGTTCTCAGAGCAGCCAAGGTTAATTTGCATAGTAATGATCAGTCTTACAATATATACAGAACTGCTAACTATATCTAAACATGTCTCATTTTAAGTAACTTCTAGAAACCAGGCCAAGGCAAGCCTTCCAAAGCAGTTAGTGTCTGATAGGTCCTGGAATGTTATTCTCTCCTAATTGGATGGCAGGATGTCAGCTCCTGAGAGCTAAGTCAAAACAGGAGAAGAAGCATCTGGGAAGAGGGATCCCATTCCCAGGCAGGATGATGTCCTTATGAAAGGGGCTGCACAAGGAGAACAATAACTGGAAATCTGATTGGAACAGAAGCCTTCCCAATCCTCAAGAATTGTAATCATCAAGAGCAATGCTCTTCACGTCACTCTTGAAGCTTTGATTTTAATGACACTGAAAATTCTGTGTGTGAAATATAGAAAAGAAGAAAGCTTCAGCACAGACAAAAGAAGGTGTTTTCAAGAAAAGGTCCAGTTGCAATGTTATTCCATACATTACTGCAGCACATAACACTAGCTTCTGATTTTCTTTGGGTGTTTTAACTGTCCCTAACAGCTAGAAAAGATGGCAGTCTGGTCCTGGATTAGTTACCTTAAACACAAATGGGCTGACAACTGGAACAGAAACCTTCCCAACACTGAAGAAATGAAATCACCAATAAATGAATCACCCAGGTTCCCAGGTCATTCCCTTCCCTGCCCAGGGAAGAGTGTGACTCACGAGCAGCAGCTGCCTGCACACTTAAGTCTCCACTGGAAACCATGCTCATGCGAAACATCTGATGAACTTCAGGTTAAGAGAAAAACTTCATTACATTCCAAATAGGTTTCCAGGAATAGGGGCACACTGAGTTAGGGGCTAAAGAAGTGGAGTTGTCAGTTGTAACTGCACCAGAAAGAAAAACAGGAACACATTTCCTGGGGTTTTTAAAATTACACTTCAAGAGCTATTGTTAGTAATAGTTGCTCCAAGCTGTAAAAACTGCAGCCTCGGAGGGCAAAAGTCAAAGAAACCCTACTGATTTTCCCCGGATTACTCACAGAATTAATAAGATCATTTGGAAGCCAGCCTTGAGGTTATTAGAAATCTCTTCACGTGTCCACAGTATACTTCTGCAGCATTCCTGTTTACAACTCTTTAATGAAGTGCAGCACCGAAGTGGAAATCCTCCAGCCTGCTACAAGACAGTGCTGGAATGCAATCTGGATATTTACCTACTTCTTATTTCCAATAGAAAAGTTCACAAGAAAAATGAAGCAGACAAATCTTTATTAACTCTTTACTGTGTGCTTCTAAAGCATAATAAAAAAATATTCATCACAGAAATATCAATATTATTGATAAAGTTTTGATACAAAAATACAAATTTTCACAATTATTTATGATTTAATACACGGTTTCATTTTAGAGTGTCATGGAAAGCTTTATTGTAAAAAATATTTTTAAAAGCAATTAAAACCAGGGAGATATAAGCAATCCAAATAAAAAGTGTATAGTTTAACTGAGCACTGTTGTCTTGATGCAGACTGAGAAATCCTAAAGATCAGGAGAACTGAGTGGCAACATTCAAACATTTCTGTCAAGAATGGACTATGGGGTTTATTACAGGTATGTCTTCCCTACACTGTGCAAAAGAACGCAGTATTCGAAGTACCCATAGAGCCAAAGTACCCAATCCTGTACAAACACCTGATTCCATTAGATTCCCTGCATTCCTACCTACACAGAACAAAAAGTACATCAGCTATCACCTTTCAGCATCAGAACATGACTTGACAGCCAGAAACTCAGACATCCTTTGTCAGCTTGTGATGAGAGGTCAACAGGGTTTGCAACCAGAGCCTGTATGCCAAAAATCACCAGCTACAGGGCAGCCTCTCAATAAGGTGAGAAGAATGCAGAGATGGATAGAGATTCACATCAGACAAAAAAAAAAGAAGTAACACGTGCATGACAAAGCAGGACCCCCAAGGAGGAGAGTCAGTGATGTTCTTACCTTGCACTATTCCACCTTCCTCCTCAAGAAGAGGAAGACCTCCAGAACTCCAGCTTGAAGGCAGCAGAAGATGCTCCTGGGCCAGCTCCAGCACTGTTACTGAAACTCCTGGCAACTCGGTTTAGCCTTTAAGGTGGGAGAGGAGAAACAGCACCCATGGCCTCATCGACAGGGACACAGGTTGGGATATTAGGAAAAAAAATAAATCACTCTCTGAGTGGTGATACACAAGCACAGGCTGCCCAGGGAGGTAGAGGAGTCACTATCCCTGGAGCTGTGGAAGAATTGTGTGAACAAGGCACTGAAGGATATGGTTAGTGGGCCTGGTGGGGATGGGCTGACAGTTGGACTAGACGATCCTAGCTGTCTTTTCCAGCTTCAGTGATTCTATGACTCCCAACATGACCTTAATGTGAAGGGCTCAGTTAAACACTCAGCAATGCTGAAAGTATTACATATTAAGACAAAAGGTTCTGAGGAGAGCATGAAAAGACTTAGAGATTGAACTGCCTTAGGAAGCAGAGTAAGATTATGGAACAGTGGAGATTGAACTTCATTATCAGGTTGGAATACAAGGAGCTGGCCACGACACGGGCCAAGGAGGAACAATAACAAGGGACCTCTTTCTCTCTTATAAAAGTGGGAGCGAAAAGAGGGGGAAATAACCCAAGCAGCCAGTCACAGATAAAAAGGCACCTTTCTGTTCCTGATTTGAGAGAAGTACCATAGCTGCGGGCGCATTTTTATTTCCATCAGTGCAACAAATGTTACAGGGCACAAAGATACTGTTGCAGCCTGGCAAAACATTTTCCAACACTTCCACCTTTCTGCAACCCAGGCAATACAAAATGGGATACAAGCCGGCAGAATAAAGCTTTTCTAACAGCTACAGCTATTTCACTTAAAATAAGTTAGAACAGAGCCAGCACATCAAGAATCAGAAGCAGCAGCAGGATACAGGCAAATACACACATCCAGCATCTGAAACAAAAAGTTCTCTGAATATGGACTGCTTCATGGAAGTTTGCTGTTACAAGAAGGGTCCACATGGCAAGCATTCACCTTTACAACACTGCAAATTGGGAGGAGAGGGATTGCTTTTCTGGTTTTGGTTTGGGGTAGGGTGTAGGTTTTTTTTTTGTTTTTTTTTTTTTTTTTTCCATCCTGGAACTAGCCTTAACGCACAGAGACATCCTAAGTCATAAATCTTACTGCACAACATTCAGTTTCAGAGTCCCAAGATATTGCTGTCATTTGTTATCTAGGCACTGCTGATTCACTGTTTGCCTGCATGTGCTGAAAAGACTGCTGTCATATGCAACGTTCTGCATCCAAGTTCAGCATCTTGTTTGCGTTAGCATGAACTTTTGCCCAGTCTTGACTGATTGTGCTTTTTGCACAGGAAAAGCTTAAGATGGAGTTTAGAAACTCCTTTGTCGGCAGATTCTCCCTCCCTTTCCCCTCACGTCTACGTGTACACATTATCCATTGCATTTTGGGGTGGATAAGGAAGGAGGAAGAAAGCCTTCAATTAATTCTCAGAACAACAGATAAACATGGCTGCATATACTTTCAGTAAGTCAAACCAGGAGTTATCTACACATTGTACCCCCAGGAATGTAGGAACAAAGGGTCTCTCTTATTCTCCCTGTACTTCAAATCGCTCAGCTGGAAGAGCTGCTCTTTCTGACTTGGAAGAGGCTCATCTCTTCCAGCCCACCCTGAAGAGCAGCTTTTGGCCTGCTTCTCCTATGAAATGAACTTGCCATCTAATGTGCTGCCAGCAGCATGTTCTCCTGCTTGCAGAACACCACTACCTCCAGCTGGCCCAATATACATTTTATAACTTGTATTAGTTCAGTACAGACACTCATATCTGGATTTTGCCTCATGATTTAGAGCAAAGTGTTGGCTGGATCCTCTAAATAATGAGACAGATGTACATTGGGTAGTGATACCTATACCTGGAGGGACAAAGTAGACAAGTAGTTGGTTACACATTGCATAGAATATGAAAGACATTCACTTGTCTAGGAGAAGAGCTGCTAAAACAGTAAGATTTAAGGATAATTTCCATCGCTTGGACATGACACAATTCCTCTATCAGCACGCCCTGACAAATAGGTAAGAAGTTCTCAGACTATGGAAACCAGGCATCTGTCCTGGAGTTACTGGGACAAACAGCACGTAAGAAATGACGTTTTAATGTCCTGAAAGTGTTATGGCTGGTAGCTTCTGGAGAAAACTACTAGCTTTCTTAGAGAGTTTGTACACTTGACTTGTTAGAGCACTGACTACCTGGGCCCCAAAAAAACAGCAGAGCTGTGCTCTGAAAGAAGGGGTTTGGAGTTGTAGTCACTCTCTTAAATACCTCAGTGAACCAGTCACATCCATGGAGTCACAACAGAAAAGTCCTATTTCTTTTTGCTCTTTTTGAGCCAACCACAAGGTTACAAGTAATTTCACCTTGCTGTTATCCAGGGAGTTCAACTACTACTAGCTCAACAACTTTAGGTCCTTAAGAAAGAGGACTGCTTTTACTCTCTGTATTAATTTCAGACAATACTGACAAAACAGAGCAGCTGTCAATGACCAGTTATTTAAATACTGTTAGAAATGCAAGGATTTTTAAATGAGTTTCTAATCTGAAAACAAGCATTGAAAGCTTACAAGTTACTAAAATGTACCGGATACTGAATGGTTCAGCAAATAAATATACCACTTAGAGAGACTTGAGAGAAATGAAGATCTCTACCATCCTAGCTGATAGCAGCTGCAGACAGTGTACATTAAAAACATAATCAGACAACTTTGTCACCACTCACGCAAATGCAATGGGCAGCTTAATTTCAGAGCTGGCTGCCTCAAAGGGTCAAGAATTTCTAGGCACACAGGAAGCTGCTTCTACTGCACTTAACTATCAAGCTGATTTTTTTTTTTTTTTTTTTTAATTAAGACATCTCACTGCTCACAGCTTTCACTCAGGAGAAAACTCAAGATGCTGGGAAGAGAATGGAAGTACCCTCAAGATGGCCTGAAGTTACTTCAATGCATCTTGAAGGCAACCCCTCCAACAGAAGAGCCCCAGGCATATTCCAGCCAAGGCCACTAGCTGCATCTGTCACAAGGTGCAGAGGATGCCACGTGGATCAGCAGCAAGAGGAACCTGCACCACACTGGTCTAACCCACAACATGAATACTTAACTCTGTACTGAAAATGTAATCAAAACTATAATTTAAAAAGGTAAATATTTCTGTGTGAGCTGATGGCAAATTTCTAATCCTCTTAAAACTGATTTATGTCAAAAATATGATCTCATGTTTATACGTTCTTTTCTTGAGGTGGAAAACTTAGTATGAGCTGTTTGTGAGCATTTGCCAAGACCAGATCTCGGCAAACGATACTTAGGGCAACAAGGGAGACAGGCTCAGAACAAAGCCTCTCATCATCAGTATCACAGTTATACGCCACTTGACATTTTCTTCTATAAAATCCAATTTTTCTTAAAACTTTGGAATTGAGTTGAAAGAAGCAGTTGTACCTGGCCTAACAATAAACAGAGCTTAAACTTATTAGGCTCACGAGGGCAGGAAGGAATCTCAAGAAAATTTCTCAGTGGAATTCTGCTTGGAATTTCAGCGAGGTAATTAAGCATAGACCACTTCAAAGGGGGACGTGTCTACACTGATCACTATAACGTGCAGTGCTGCAGAAGGAAAAGCCAGCACTTCAAACAGCATTTGAATAAAATACGGATTTGTTTTTTTTAAAGCTGCATAAGAAACACAACACTGACAGACTATTTCAGCAGGCCTGCTTTTCGTTTTTTCAATTAACCTCATTTATGCCTATATACAAGTATTTCTTTACAGGCAACAGAACTTAGCTGTGAGCTCCAAATACCCTAACGTAATTAGAATGGTTTTAATCATTAGTTATGGCATGGCTCATAATCTTTCTGTGCAAACTGCAGGGTACAGTAAATCCAGTCCGTCTTCTCTCTAGCTGACCTCAGGTAGTATGTCACCTGAATGAGTCCCACTCAAATTCACATCTAATGGCTCAAGCTCACATCATACATGCTACATTTATTGATATATCACGCACACCAAATTCTTGGCTAATTTCTTCAGCTTGCTAGTTTTCTACTCTCAAACTTGAAGATTCTGCATACAACAAGAAGAAAACACTTGTCTGTGCACACATTACCCTAAACATAGATTATTCCGCCTTCATACTCACTGCCCCCTTCGATAGATCTGCAAGTCACAGCTCCTCTCCTCAAAAGCCAAGCTGACAAAGGATTCACTTCATCCACTTTGCCTGGAGCAGAAGTTAGACTTGCACCATTGCTTGCCCTCAATCTGCAAGGACAACTGTAAGCAATATTTAAACGACAGCATCAGAGAACAGAATCAGTTGCCAGACTTTAAGTTAGTTATTAAGTTGTAGGGCAGCTGACTGCTATGTTGGCTGTTCCAGCTGTTACACAGGATCTGGATTTTTAGAAGGAAAAGTAGAAATCCACTTGCCTTTATCCTAAAACAGGAATTTTCATTTTTCAGAGCATTTAAAAAACAAACAAATCTGCAATTTTGAATTTATAGCATCCATATACTTCCATGCAAGTGTGGGTGTTGAAGTATATTTTGTGGACTAAGGTGTGGAGGTTCAGCGAGTTGAACTCCTGCCACAGATGACGTCAGCCAGTTGCAAAAAAATGACTCTGGGTACAATGTTAGAACTGGAAGTACAAGCCAACAGCTCTGGCTCCGTCTCTTGAGACCTCAATACAAGGCAATACTTCATTTGTAGGATGGAATAGAAAAGAAAATAATGTACCTGTCTTCCGCAACAGATGGATGACCAAATAGGTCAAGTATCCAAATTACATCAACAAGATACAGGGTGGTGTTCATTTGGCCTTTTTGTTTGTTTTCAATATGCTCTTTTTCAGTCATATTTTGTTCAGTGAGCTTCAGATGAAGTATGCCATACTCCTCAGACTTCCAAACTCACAACATATGCTAGCATTATGCACACCACACTAAAAAAAAAAAAAAAAAAAAAAAGAATGCTGCCTGTTCAACAGCACCTCTCTTCCTGCACATGCGCACAGATGGAAGTAGCTGCTGCCACTAAATGTCACAGAGCTGAAATGCACTTGAGAAACTCCTCCCTTTTCCAGCTAGGATATTCTCTCCCAGACTTCAGCAGTGTGAGGCAGAGAAGAAAGTAAGAGCAAGAGAGGTGCTTTGTTGTCCACCTCATCTCTTCCTTTAATGAGCTATGAAAAATAGCCACATGGCCTTAAGAAGTTAAGCCTTAGAAAAATACTGTTTTCTCCCTTAACTGTTAAGCAACACAGCAACATTCTAAGTGTACACTTTGTTTTGCAGCATAGCAAAGAACTTGGCTTCTTTCACTGAACCAATGAACAATGCAATTTGACAGTCAGGTCACTAAAAGAGTGGCTGAAAAAAGTTCTGTCTGCAACACTGTCTAACACTGAAAGAGCAAGGAGGTGGAGGGATGAGGTAATGGAAACAGGGAAAGCAGTTTATCACTCCTCTCTCCCTGGCTCCCCTTGCAGAGGGGCTTTCATCTGAGCACACAGGAACAGCAAAGGACTATGTTCCTACTCATGACCCTTCTGTGAAAAAGCACAGTACAGAGTATCAAGAAGTAAAAGAAAAGTTGGGGAGGATATGAAGAAATCTGGCATTCCAATACTCATTCCCAGTTTAAAACTGGGAGGCAGACCTACTGCTATTTCATAGTCTGCCGATTTGCTCTACTTTCCACAAACCAAGAATGCTTAAGAAGTTTTAAGCCTAATCTCTGTTTAATGTCTCAGATTAATCATGTTAAAATTCTGTTTCTGGAATCCAATGTCATCAGTTGTACTAGCAGACTTCTCGAAGTTCAATAAGAAAAACTAACGATTTCCTTGCTTCAGAAGACTCCTGTTTCTTGAAGAAACAGGAGACGGGACTTCTTTTTCTCAAAGACTGCAGTAACATGTATTAAAAATACATAATTAACCTATGTGTACATATACTCAGAGAAATTACAAATAAATCATTTTGCATACTTGTTGCCAACATTTATCAAGTTCTGATAAGCCATTATCAATGGTGCTGAAGCATACATACTTGTGGATTAGAAAACTACTGCTCTCCTCTGCAGCTCATGAAATAATCTCTCTTGTAGAAACTAACCCCAATATCATATGCAATTGTGTAGGCAACCATATGCTCTCCTGATTTCATTACTGAAATGCAGGAATGATTTTGCTGAATCAACTCACAAGACAACGGATTCCTCAAAATCTTCAACGATGACAAAATCAGATCCTTTAGAGAAAAGTGCATGACACCCAGAGTTTCCCTGGAAGGAATGCTTTCTCCTCTCTTTTCAAGTTACTTCAGCCTTAAGTTTCGACCAAGAACTGCAATTTCTGCACTATGAAGCAAGTAAATTTGTAGTAGCAGTTTGTGTTGGAGGCTATTTGTCCCACAGCAGTAGCGCTCTGCAATTAAACAAGACTGTGTGAAGCTGTACTAACACAGATGGATGCAGAGAGTCATGCTCTGTGCTTCGAATGCCCCCAGTAAGAAGCACAAATCCTTTGCATTTCTGCAGAAAGGAAAATCTGCAGAAACACTCATTTTTATAAGAAAATAAACAGTGAAATGAAGAAGATACGTAATTAAAGGGATGACACTTCAATAACACCTCGATTCTTACCTCCTACATTTCCAGTTGAATTATACCACCTTAGAATTCCCCACTACTGCGCACCTCCTGAGTTTGCATCAGAACTCATTTCATGGAACTGCAGAATTATGGAGTGGTTGGGGGACCAATGAATGAATGTAGGCTGCTCAGAGCACTGCCTGGTCAAATTTTCACTACTTCCTAGAGAAAAGATTTCACAACCTCTATGAACAACCTGTTCCACCGCTCAAGTAATAAAGTTTTTTCTTTCATTGAAATGGAATTTCCTCCATTTCAATTCGTGCCTGTTGCCTCTTGTCCTTTCACTGCACTGGGATGAAACCAGCAGGAGAGCCACAAATGAAAACTGCAAACTGAAGGAGCTGCCAAGCACAGAAAGTTGCCAGGTCAGTGAGGGAAAAAGATATTCGTTGTCTTGGGGTACTATTATATTGCTTTGCTTACAAGTGTAAAAGGGAAATATTTCTAACCTGCTCTTTAGGCACTGCCTGTTTAAATATGTTTTGCTTTCATTTCACTGGGTACTACGAACATGGAAGCACAAAAGCACACACATTCACATTTTATATGCGAGCACTACTGCATGCTCTGTCACCTAAAAAAAGCAAACTTATGTTTTCCATCTCTACAGACAAACTGTGCCAGTATTTTCACCCACGCAGCTGTATTTTTCCTTTTGCCAAATGCAAAACAGTTTTAATTCTACATCTCAAGTAAATATTCCTATGGTGAACACCAGACTTTCCTCTATTACTTATTCGAGCAATTAACCAAACAGAAAAAAAGGGAAGAAAAATAAAAAGAAAAATCCAGAAATCACCCAAATTAGATTGCTTCCAAGGACACGCTCAGTGGTTAAGTTAGGCGCTGGTACAACCGTAGGCGTACCCTCCCTCCTACAGAACCTCACCTGCTCCAGCTTCCACTGAACCCCCATCCCAACCACCACTGGACAAGGACACTCACCAGGTTCTCACCTCTACAATAGGACATGCTCTTGTCTGTGTTATTTTGACTGTAAAAGACTTGGTAAAAGTAACTGCCTCTACTTAATCGCCTTTTAAAACTACTTCATTCAACTTCTCCCCTTCCAGTTCTTCAGATAAACAAATGTCTCATTCAAACAGCTCTAAGATTCAATTATTGTACTGGTAAAAAGCAACTTCCACCTAAAATCCTTGCTCTCATTTGACACCACAGGTCGTTCAGGGCTGATGCTTCATTCTCCAAGCCTCTGCTTTTATTCTACTCTACCAGAATCAACAAGTTGACTTTTTCTGAATCACAGAACTTCCATCTAACCTCCATCCCACCTTTCTGTAGCAAAGCAGTGCTTGCACCACTCTGATTATTATATAACCCCAGAAGGACTAAAAAACAACAACATAAAGACACTAAAGCTACAGAAATAGTGAAAAGAAATTGAATGTGACATGACAAAATCTAGGTAAGTGCACAAAGAAGTTATTCAAAATGGGGAATTTCATTCCTGATTGTCTCAAAGAGTTAAAGCTCACAAATTCACGAGATTTGCATTTTATAGGCTGACCTTACATCCACTCTCCCTATCAGTCATCTGCATCTCATGTATTTGCATACACTGCCATCATTTTCTTCCCACATCTTATATCTTACAAGCAGGGTGGAACTGGATGAAGCCACCAGAACTGCACTTGGCACATGGACATCACAAAGCAGGAGGAAGAAGTCAACATCTTATTACAGCCAGATGTTGTTTCTCTCACTGGAGTTCCATGCTCAAGAGTTATTGGAAAGAATACTGCTCCCAGTTGCAGGCTAGCAGCAGATTCAAGTTGTCTGTTCATAATGAGGGAACATTCAATAAAACCTAACTGTGGCACTTTGATATTTTTTACATCAATCAGCCTTTAGAATGCACTGCCGTACAATACTAACCATGGAATACAGAACGATATAGTGCTCCGCACATTTTTACAGTTGACAAGAACATTTTAGGTAGAGTTTAACTGCTTGCTGAAACACCTGTCTTCCCACTGTCTCTGAATGGGAAATTTTAAAGGTGCATCGATTAGAAAGGGAGCCTGGATGACTAGCATTGACTAGGTACTTAATCTTTCCAATAGCCAAACTTAGCCAATAGGAGCTCTCTCCTAAGCTGTTAAGGTAAAAAAGCCTCAACAGATTCTCCCCAGCATAGCCCCTCCCAGAGTTCCTGGCAGCTGCTGACTCCAGACCCTAGCTAAAAAGCAGCCAGGTGGAATGAGACCGACTCAACTCAGCCATTTCTATATTCTTTAAATGCCTTTTTCTATTGAGGGTGCAGATTACTGTCATAGAATATCCTGAGTTGAAAGGGACCCTTAAGGATCAAGTCCAACTCCTGGATTCAGACAGGACCACCCAAAATCCAAACCCTATATCTGAGTGCACTATCCAAATGCCCCTTGAACTCTAGCCCCAGGGCTGTGCCCACTGCCATGGACAGCCCGATCCGTGCCCACCACTCTTTGAGGCAGACCCTGTCCCTAATCCCCAGCTGCCCTTCCCCTGACAGCTCCATGCCATTCCCTCCAGCCCTGTCACTTAGAGCAGAGCTCAGCACTGCCCTCCACTCCCTATGAGGAGCTGCAGCCGCCTCCCCTCAGCTCTTCTGCTCTGCTCCAAACAAACCCAGGGGCCTCAGCACTCCTCATACACCTTGCCCTCCTTCCCCATCTTCATAGCCCTCCTTTGGATGCTCTCTAATAGCTTTATGTTCTTAGGCTGTGGCATCCAGACTGCTCTCAGCGCAGCAGGTGAGTCTGCACAGCCCAGAGCAGGACAAGCCCTCCCCTTGCCCAGCAGCAGTGCTGGGCCTGGAGCAGCCCAGGGTACAGCTGGCCCTAGTGACTGCCAGGCCACACTGCTGGCTCAGGTTCAACTTGCCACCAGCCAAAACCTCCACAGCCCTTTTCCTCACAGCCGCTCTCCACCCTCTTGTCCCCTAGTCAGTCCAAGTACCCAGAGTTGCTCCATAACAGCTGCAGAATCCAACTCTTAGTGTTGTTAAAATTCATGCAGTTGGTGATTGCCCAACCCTGTAATTTATCAAGATCTCTCTGCAAGACCTCTTTGCCCTCAAGGGAGTGAACAGCTCCTGCCAATTTAGTTACCCACTAACTTAAATTCTCTCACAGCTCCTCTTCAGACACCTGTATAGGTCTTCTGTTTTAAAATTTACTTTTTCTTCAGCTTTTCAACTTAAACCAGAAGAGTTTGATTCTGTTCCTTTTTGCTTGCAAGAACACTGTTCTTTCTATACGCACCTGGCATTTCAACAGCCTTATTAAAATCAGGACCTTCTCTTACTCTACTTACTCCGCAAACTTCTCAAACGACCAGAGCATTAAAAGAAAGAACTGAATAAACTGGTACAAGCAAAGGAATACGGGACACCTCCCCCGTTATTAATAAACCTTTTCATACCCTAGCGTAGATCTGATGTTTCTTTTCATGCTAACATCAGCACTGTGTTAACATTTACTTTTATAACCAAGATTATGGTGCTCCCAAAACAGTAATAAATACTGACTGAGTATTCTCAAGAAATTAAGTTCTAAACTTAATCTACTAAGAACAATATACTTTTTAAATCCTCTTATTGCCATTAGAATGGAGAAAGCTATAAAAAATGGAATCTGGCTGAAGAAGTTTCAAAGCACAATACTATGAGTTTCTAACATTTCATGATCAGAAAATTGAGTTATTCCTTAAACAGGCCTACAAAAAGCTACTCAATCCTCTGGGATTCAAATTCTTCTCGTGTGCTGAACAACATGCAATTAATACTACCAAAAGTCTCCAACACAGGTAAGCTATCTCTAGTTTAAACAAACATAAAAAAATCAATTCAATGGCTATATTAAAAAGATCAAATATTGACATATCATTTGCAAAATCAGGATGAAAACTCTGACTTACAGCCACTCACAGTTCCCTGCTTCTTTATGATAAGTAGATTTTTATCAGAACATTTTTAGTCCATTACAGCTAAATTTATTTCACAGAGGTTACAATAAGATGGACCCATCGAAATCTGCATCTACTCGAACAATTCAGTCATTTCACCTGATTAGGATTTTTTTTTTGTTTGCTTTATTGTTGCTGCTAGAAGAAGTGCTAATTTGCTCAAGTGATCAATTTCTAACAGCCTACATGAAGTAATCTTGTCTTATCCTGTCATTTAGCCGCAAGTAACGTGCAAGAAGAACCCCACAGGCACCAAAACCAGTTAGGTAGGCACCCCCAGCAGCATCCTCTGCCGAACACAGGGGTTGCTTCCAATCTGGTGAAGCAGCCTGCGGACACCTGTCTGACTCCTGAAACACTGTGGGCAAACAGCAGTTCCTGGCACAACACCTGCAGCATGACACAGAACAAGCAATCCTCACCTTAGGACACTTCAAACAACCTGAAGCTTAAAATTGTACATTTTATTCAGTGAACTGACAGAGCTCTTTAACAAAGCAGCAACCTGTGCCACAGCATGAATGTTGCCACTGTTCCCTCGTAGCAGATAGCGCCAGCTTTCCTGTAACCATTTCTCCTCGCTCCAAGCCCTCCTGTTCCTAACGCCGTGCAAACTCAACCAGCCCCACTCCCTGAAACGGCTTGGAAGAACTGGCACACGGCCAACCTGCAACTGATACCACGGTTCAAATACCTTCCCAGCAAAGTTGCACAAACTTCAAAATACTCTGGGATCAGGCATTAAAGTGTTTTTGTTTCAGTTACAACACTAATGAAAACCAAATGTCCACATTTATTTTAGCCAGCTTTACGGTCTCGGGACTTGGCTCAAGAGAGATGCCTGTATCAATCCTCATTTACCCAGCTGAACAGATTAGTCACAACATCGTACAGAGATACGGAGAATACTTTTAAAAGATTTAATTATAAGAATGTTTCAGCCACATATTTAATTAAGGAGGCTCAACTAACTGCCTCCAAAGCCTTCAATTACAGTATATCTGAAACTACACACTTTCAGCTGCAAGTTTACAAGACTCCTTTTGCAAACAGATTGAAGACTCAAAGCTAATGCTACTAGATAAGTTCTTGCAAACCAGATGGCTTCATCGGTCCAAATAAGGTGCACAGTCACAGATCTTGCCTGAAACTTAACTTCCCCCAAAGCTTTTGTCTGTAAAACTGCAGGAAGATTTCACTGCATTATGCAAGTGCATCTCTATGTACGTATACATAGTACAACATGACGCATTCAGCCAACAGGAATATTCCAGGTGGGAAATGGAGACTGCAAAGCAAAATGCTTCGTAAAAATCTGCCTTTCGCCTAGAAGCCATGACATTCCTGATGCTGGTTTAATCTTTACTCGTTACAGCTGGGTCAGCAAGCGACTTTTTTCTTTTCCATACATGCTTAGCAACCTACAGCAAACCACCTTCCCCTAAAATTCATTTTAATATGCTTTGTGCATAATTCTCTCCACAGCCAACAATTCCAAAGTCCTGATAAAACAAAATCAACACGTGCTGACAGATCTCTCACAATTTTTGAAAACGCCTACAAAAATTTTCAGTGACAGCATTATTTACCATCATCTGTACCTCAAGATATTGACAACATGCACCGTGTGTTTCCAACTAGCATTCCAACTGCTCGACCTCACAATTAACGACAGCTGCTAAAATGCCTAGAATATCATGGAAAAGAAACAAACGCTTCACAGCTAAGTAGAATTAAGGGGAGTCAGGGTCCCTTGCTAAATATAAGACATTAGAATGCATACAGTACTTGGGTATGTTCACATCCCAGTGTTTTCTTCAAGACTACTACAATTCAGAAGCTAACAGCTAACCACCTATTTACACAAATTACATTTCACATGTTTTAGAGGTCTGTCTGTTTTTGTCTACCTCCTCTCCCCCAGAAATTCAAAGAAGAAATTCTAGTACTAACTATTTGAAATGGTTTCACGGTAGTCTCAAAATGAGAAGAAAGGAATAAAACAACAAAACAGAGACTCTGGACTACTACCGTTACATTTCACAAAAAAACATACAAAGGTCTCTGAGGCCTTAGGACTCAGTGCTTTGATCACAACGTTGAGGATTACCGACATCAGTTATCACATCGAAACCAACGAATTTTCTCAAAATTTCAGCTAAATTGTCTCTGAAAGCAACCGCCAACATGATTAAGTAGCACAGCTATTCAAATGTGAATGATAAAGTATGGGAAGAGTAATTACTTAATACTCATTCTATTAAGTCTATGTACTTATTTGTCACCATTTTAAGACAAGAGCATCACGGCAATGTTTATTACACATACAAGAAATAAGTATCACAAGAGAAGAAAGACTGAGCAGTATGTATTCAGCCACACCCTGTAAGAAAACTATAAAAAAAATACAATTTCTCAGTACATAACTTCCCAAAACCTGGCAGCCTTACAGAACTGCCACACACTATCCAGCAGAGATATCCCCTTTTGAAATCAAAAATAGATGCAAAAATGCCTTCATTTATTAAATTGAGCATACCTACTTAATTTATTTCACGAACTCAGCACATATGATTAATAAAAAGCATCTGGCTTAAACAAGCAATACCCATAGAGATCAAGAATAACAAATCTCAACAGAGTTAGAGAGAAGTTCCCCCTAGAAGTGCAAATCACGAGCTTTCAGAAGGCTGCCACTTCCTGCCTTTGACACAGGGAACTGCAGCCCAGTTTGAAACCTAGCCTATTGTTTGGGACCAGCTTCTCAAAAGCAAATACACCAACCAGCAGAATCACATCAAAAGCAGATTACTGAGAATCAACAATACTGAAGAATTCAAATTCAGAATACGAAGACTGATTTTTACAGGCCATCGAAGAAGCCTGTTTCTCACATAGGAAATCATTTGTGAACATACTGAGAAAAAATGAATAGTTATTAATTCTTCCCCAGTGGAGGATAATCTGATACTTTACATAGATCTAGTACTCTCACCTTATGGTTTTATTCACTTCTGTAGTTGGTTCAAAACACATATGACACAAACTGCTTTGGAACACTAATGTGTAGACAAGCACAGCTCAAGAACATTGTTCCCAGCTTCCTTTGTATCGATGTGCTCACAGGAGCCGTCCACCCTCTGGAATAAGAACAGGGCTTTCAGCTAGCATTTAGGATTTTCTCCTTCCCATGATTCTTTGTATCTGAGGCTTCTGACTGCATGTTAAGGGAAATTTGAGAACAGTTAAGGGACATTGGTCTACGAATATTCCCGACCTCAAGGGCTGGTAGCGTTTGCTTTGGAAGCTAGCTAGCTGCTGGAGCTGGCCAAGGGGACTGATGGAAAATGAGGTAATCCAACAGATGTATGCTGCTCTTTGGGTATTCTTCCCCTGTCAATAGCCCAAGCGGCCTTTCTCACTACAGCACTGTTTCCAAATATGGAGAAATACTTACAGGATTATTAGGGGAAAAAAAGGCTTTATCTAGAAATCTGCTTAGAAAGAAGGCTTGAGATTGATCCGCCAAAGAAGCAGATTACCCAAAGCTCCAATTTATATCCACCTTCTTCCCAAAGAATTTGAACGTTGTCCAAGAAAACTACAGCCTGCCTCGCTGAACTGCGAGATTAAGCTTTCCTCACACTCTCTGATTGGGTGCTTGGCTCGGAGGAAGGACTCTGTTAATGGCATCTCCAATCACATACAGGAAGCATAGAATACATGTTGCTGATTCTGAATGGAAAAGGAAGATATTTAATGGCAGCGACTGCTAAGTGGTATTTATCTTGATGAATCACTTGAGATATTTTGCATTACATAGATAAAAGTAAAGCAAGCTCTTCCATAAAAGGCACAATCTATAACACATCTCTAACTATCACTTCAGACAGACACCTCTGCAGATATTGCTATGGATACCAAATGCATAGAACAAGTTTCATCAGTTTGGAAATTCAGCTCAGATGTACCTTACTAAAATTAGCACACTAAGGATGTTTTATTTACACACTTTAAAATACACTAGATGCTCCTTTGTGGAAGCATTTCAGGTTTATGATACACACAAGGTACAAGACGATTATAATTCTGCCAAAAAAACACCCTTAATAAGCTTCACACCTGGAAGAACTTTAAAAGAAGGTCTACAGCCGAATTAATGTGGGAAGGGACTGGTACCCAGAACTGTGCTACACTGGTGACAGAAGAATCTCCAAGTTTCTGCCCCTAAAGACACTCTCCTTTGCATATGAAGTGGGAAGGGACAAAGCCATTCTGACAGTGGAGTTCCAGAGTAATAAATTTACTCCTGGCATGCACACAAGGCTACATTTCACAAAGAAAACTGCTGCAAATTATTTGCCTCATTAAAATGGTTAACTGTCTTCCAAAGGTCTGCTTCTTCAATACACTCTCTCCTTCCCCACTCAGCCACGTGAGAACATTCACCCTTTCCACTTTCCATTTTCTCTTCCACTGAGTTACTTCTTGATTTTAGGCTACTCTTTCAGCTTCTTCTGACAAAGAAGCTGACCACGTGTCCTGTAGGAGTTGCTAGTCACATCCTTAGCAGAGCTAAGAATAAGATATTACCAGTATTTAGTCTACTCGTATCTTCTCTATATAAAAAGACAGGGTTCATCTTTATCAGATTTTCAAACATGCCTGACCATGCTTCTACCAATGTGATCTGGGCAATGAGCAAGTCACCATTTGAATCCTGTTTTCGTCACGCACTTCTCCTAGTGACAGGCTCTGGCATGCTCTGCAGGTAGTTTGCATGGGCTTGAAGTCAGCACATGGCGTCCCTGGATCAAGATTTGAGCGGTTGCATGAACACATTCATCATCGTGATCCTTATTTTGGAATGGGAGAAAAGTAAATCGGAATAAGGGAAGAAACTAAGCACATAGTTAAAAAAAAAAAAGCAAAGAATAGACTGAAAACAAACTCTGAGCACTGTGTTAAGCAAGAAGCTTCTCCCACACATTTAATCTATTCACATCTCAGGGTATGCAGGAGCTGTATGTTTTAATTTGTCAGCAAGACAAAAATCACCACTTCATTTTCCCAGATCACAGGAAATCTTGGATCTTCCCTTGCTTCATGAAGAAGTACAAAAGTCAGCAGGTATTTTGTATTTAATACAGCAGCAGTAATACTGCATTCCTTAGTTCCTGAACTCTCATGTCTACCTATTTAAATGCTGATTGACATGGCTCCAAAGTACTGCAGGGCACACAACAAGCAGACGTACTTTACCGCAGAAGAATAAAAGTAACCTAGAAATGCACCTGGACAACTAAAAAGCTAATATAAAATGAAGATATACACAGACATTTCTGCATGAACTCATTCCAGAATGAACTTGATCCATTCTCAAGGCAGACAGCACAATTAATGCCCACAGGTAACTCCCAGTGAGAACGGCATCGTTTGGATGCAAAACACTAATTTGAAAACAGCTAGCACGAACCTTCTCTCCTTCGTTCCTCTGCAAACAAACATTAAGATCCTGACATATCCATGGCAACTTGTGCTGTGGAAACCAGACTTCAACATAACCTTTTAAAATATGATGCCAGTTCTTTCACAGAGAATACATTGAAGGAACTATAAACCCCATAGGGCGACACAGTAATAATAAATCTGGATGCAAACGTCAGTAGAGCCCAAACTTAAAACCCACACCTGCAGAAAAAAACCCACAGGGATTTCAGGCTGATGCCATCAGCTTTTAAAAAGGCATTTCATTACCCTAAAGACTCCACACACCCTCTCACTCTTCAACACTGCTGGTTTGTCAAAACAGAATTAAGTCATAGCAGCATGGCCCCTGGCTTCGTAAGGAACTTCAGATTAAAAAAAATAATAAATTGCTGTACCATCACTGCAAGTCACATCAGCTGACACTGACATAGCCTCCTCACCTAGAACGGTGAGGCAGTACAACAGAACTGGGGCTCCAACAAAATGCAAGTTGTACAAACTACCTGCGTTGCAACAGATCTTGAGGGAAGTCAAGCAACCGTGCCACACACTGGAACTCCTTGAGCAAAGAGATTTCCAGCAGCAGTGAGGAGGAAAAG
The DNA here is from genome assembly GCA_036925125.1 of Oreortyx pictus. Taxonomy (NCBI): domain Eukaryota; kingdom Metazoa; phylum Chordata; class Aves; order Galliformes; family Odontophoridae; genus Oreortyx; species Oreortyx pictus. The sequence continues at coordinate 17,190,461 of JAUPFR010000002.1, forward strand.
AGCAAAGGACGAAAAGAGACTGTGCTTTTCCAGATACAAAAGTTAAGAAAAACATGAACAGTAACTCTGCTGTAATGGATATTTTTAAGCTACTAAAACGTTAATTAGTTTTTCTTCCATCTAAGATACTGTAAAAGAAGAATCCAAACAACTGGGGAATCCAAGAATGAGAAAACACTTGAGCTTACATACTACTTTCTAATGCAGAAGAGATACGTGTCTGAAGAACTTTCACATCTGCAGCTACAGACAAAAATTAATCCTTAGAGCGTTACATACTGTGCATAAAAAATGGGGCCAGGAACTAAACATGCCCTTCAGCAAATCATAATTCAATGCCATATCTAAGATTAAGATGGCGACAATTCTATCTCCTAGGTCCAAGTTCCTGCTGCCAGATTACTCTGCCTCTCATTTGTGCATTTTAATTGCTAGTTTTAGGAAAAAGGGCGTGCAAGATAAGGGCTGCTATCTGCTAACGAGGGTATGTTTTATTTCATATCTTAATTCTAACTCAGAGTAATGAGCAAAGCAGTCTGAAATCTCAGAGTTTGCTATCAAACTTACCATAGGGGTTTATGAGTGCAATTTCACCCTCATCTCCAAAATTCTGTATGAAGTTGTCAAAGAAAGATTATTCTGGAAGTTTGTAGCTGCCGGTATATGCTTAGCATATCAATTAGAAGATATTTACAGTCACTATGTGGAAGTAAGCCAGAAGATTCATAAAAGTATTTTTCCCTTGTTATGCAATATTACTTTTCTTTGAAGGGTTGGGAATGGAAATGAGAGAGTACAGATGTGCTAGTTTGATAGCAAGACCCATTAGCACAAAATGAGAAAGCGATTAATAACCCAGTGCTATTAACCATTTTGATATCTCTTTAATTTGTATGGCCCAGCTTTCCAGAAACTATTCTAGGAGTTTCTAGTGCTATAAAGTAATGGTTGGAAAGAAGCTCAATAAATCAGCTAATTCAACCTCTCAGAATGGGATTAGAAAAGCAAGGTCTAGACATAGTTAATCCATGCCTTAAAAGGCACTCTGAAAATGGAAATACCACAGCCTCCCCAACCGATCTGTTCCAGCAATCCAGTTTTTCCTAGCATCCACTTACATATCTTTGTTGCAGTTTAAACTCATTACTGATGGTTCTGTCATCAGAACAGCTGTAGCAAACACCTTCTTTTTATATCTCAAACACAGTTCTTCCTTCCTGTAGTTTTTGTTACTGAAAAAAGTCAGTTCTTATAAAAGTATAACATCATTTAAAAATAAAAATGGTATTTTCAACACTGTTCTCTTTACCTGCATCTATACCCTCTCCAAGAAGCCTAGCTTTTCCTGAAGTGGGATGCCTAAATCTAGAATGAAGGTCTATCACGTTATTTATGAAAAGTTATCTGGCTTGCAGTTTTCAGTATATCTAACTCACTCCCAACATTTATGTTAACAGTTTAAGTGCAACATTCCCCAGACCCTCTGCACAAAATTCATTCTATTTTTCCACTGTCCACTTGTGCATAGACCATAAATTAACAGAGGACCTCAAGTCTTGTCCTCACCTGAAAGGCGTATTTAACCCCCACGCTACTTCTTCAGTTTCTTCAACTAATTCAGAACTCTGACCCTGTTTTCCAACACACGTGCAGTGCCTCCCAACTCAGTACCACCTGTGCTAACACTGCATTGCCTTAACTTTTCACCCAAGTCAAAATCAGTGCCAGAACCCTGCAGAGGCCATTCAGCCTAGACATCCTTCTGGCCTGACAGTGCCCCAGTAAACTACTTAAGGTTCTTCACCAGCTTTATTGTGCTTAGAGAAACACTTCCTTGCTTTTCCATATAAGCTATACCATTTGACTAAACTCAAACTAAAAACACATTTGATTCTCTCAAAGCCACGAGACTTGATAGTGTATCATGTGAAGAGATTCAACTGATTACCAATTTGGCTTTCAGAACATTTACTTACTACCTTCATACTTTTTTCCATTAGAAGAGCTTACAAAATATTTACTGCAGTGGTTTCACAGTCTCCTGTTCTCCAGTAGTTCTTTTCCACCTGACCTCCCTGCAGGTCAAACACTGTGAACAGACAGTTTACAGAGAAAAATCTGTACTTTCATTCAGGTACGCACCCAGAAAAGTTCATCTAAACTAGCCTCCTCCATCGAGGTTCCAATCAAATAACTTCGTCTGTTATTTCTGCCATTCAGCCCCACTGCTCCTTACCTGCACCCTAAATTAGTAAACATCCAGCATTACGTTCAAGTTATCACTAATCCAATTTGCTAAACTGGAAAAACCAAGCCTTAATTTACAAATGGAAGTGACCTAACTGCTAGACTAGTTCACAAACAACACATAAGGTCTTTCCCCTCCTGTTCCAGTGAAGCTGTACCCATCATCCCATTTTGCATCTGACCACGTGTAAAGCTCTTTCAACCTGATAACCAGAAAGCTAACCTAAGCAAGTAGTTTCTTGCAGGCTGAGCAAACTGTGAGGCCTCAGGCCATGAGGGTATCAGCATGAAGAATTTGCAAAGCAGGAGGCAAGACCACACTGCTGGGAAATTGTTGAGAAATACAAATTAGAAACTTCTACAAGTGCTGTCTTTGCAACCTAGAACATTAACCACAGTGAGATCATAGCTGCTGCACGTGGCAGCCATACCTACAACTGAGCTAGCTGACATTTATATCATGGATAAGGGTTTCGGGAAGCTGGTCTAGACAAGGTCAAGCACTGAGAAAAGGCAGCAATGAAAAAGAAGAAATGAAGAAGTGGAACAAATCTGCTGCATCCACATGCTCTCCCCTTTGTAATGAACATGAGTGCTTGCTTTCGTCCGTGGTGTATTATTATAAACAGGTCATGGCCAAAGACTACTGAGAAGCAGCTCACTCAAGAGATAAACACTTCTTAAGAACTACCAAAATAAATATTTACTTTGCTCGATCTTTTTGCTTACTGTATTTGTTTTCCACTCCGCCCCGGTCATTCTGATTAGTTAAGGCTGTGACACAATGAAGAAAGTTTGCAACAAAAATACCAGTACCAGTTTCCAGTAAAAGCACAGGTGATACCATTCTCTTAACAGGGCTCACAAAAGCAGCTGGCATTAAGCCTTGAAGAGAAGGCAGCACATTCATTTCAGGATATCATTCAGCCCCTATGTTATCAGTCCGCTCAATTTTACCTTGGAACCTCTGACCATCTAGCCCTTCCCTCAAAGGGAAAAGGAAGCACTGAATAGCAGGGCAGACAAGCAGGAGCTCTGATAATTAGTGACGGGCCTCAAATATATAGACCCATTGTTACAGCTTCAGATCACATTTTTGTTTTGGCTTTTACCGATTTAGCAGCCTATGTTACGCATACAGCAAGGAACTTGAAATAGTGTATTCAAATCACCACTGAAGGTTAGAGGAAAAGATGACATCTTAAGGAAAAACAAAAATACGTTTGACGCAGGCAAACAGAAGTGAGTTGGTCCTGCTTAGGAAAAAGTAGTTCATATTTCCAAAAATTAATCCCCATATAGCATGAGTTATCAGGAAAGCTGTGACAAAAGTTGAAGAGCTTCTGCAAAGTAAGAGATTCTGAAAAATTAAGAAAGAGACAGCCTCCCCCCAAAGAGCCACCTTCTAGACACACTGGCGATGAAAGCCTGTTCCCAAAGAACCTCTTCAAAACTTCTCCATTTCACCGTAAAGCACTGTGGTTTGTAGAGCTCGATATTCAGGGCAATAACAAACAGCCATGTGACCCTCTCGTGGAAAGGCCATGAAAAAAAAAAATCTGTCTGGAGTTTATGTTGGCTGGGCAAATCAATATACTTAGTCAAAACTCGACAGCACCACTCACAAAGCCAGTAATTGTTTTCCCACTAATGCCAACTCTACCATTTTTTTTAAAGAGAGAACAAGTTGCCAAAGTACTGATATGCAGCAGATCTGAAACTGGCTTTGCCTAACAGCAGGTTAAGCAGGGAAAAACAGTTCCTGACCCAGCGGGTCAGCAGCTGCCTTTGGAAGGCCCAGTTGTAGTGCCTGGCCAACCACAACACTGAAACTGGTGACAAAAGTAATGTATTAACACCATCACACGGCGACATGTTTACAAGTACTGTTTGGTTTTTTAATTCTCCAAAAGCTTTGATGCAAATTCTACTTTTTTTTTTTTCCTGTTTCCAACCATAAATTTTCAGAGAAAATACATGATGTTTAATTCAAGACTATAAAACTTCTGTTTTTCAGAGCCCCAGACTTCACTTTCATATCAGTGAGTTCTAAGCTATATTAGTGACTTTAGTTTTCATTTTAATGATGATTCGTATGTCACGTTGATGCCTTTACAAAAAGGCAATAGAATTAAAACATTTCACATGATTTGACTTCAAAGAGTTAAGATTAAGTTACTGAATTCTTGCAATACCTGCTGGAGTTTTTTCTGGTATTAAAGAAGCTATCAACAATAAGTGAGAACACATGTTTTAGACTAGGGTAAAGTTGATTCCAACAGCAAAAAAATTCCCTTCAGCTTTATGTAATTATTTTGAACAGCATGCATAATATGAAAGAAAATATTTTAACTTAGATATTTAAACTACATGGCATGGTACTCTGTAATTTTCTAAGCCCAAAACATCGTAGCTGTGGCAAATTTTAATTAATTACTCTTGGTTCTCAAAATCCCCCTCCTTCCTTCCTCCCACCCAAAGCTGTCTGCACAAAACCAAGTTCTCAAGCGACCTCAAAAAACCATTGCCTAGCATGCAACTTCAATATTGGAATACCAGCATGAGTATTAAACATTTTCATCTTCAGAAACATCTCGTATCAGCCATGTTGCTGAGCACAGTAGGTGCATTCCAAGAAAAGAATTGGGAAAAAATTGGAAGAAAGCCTTTTAGTCTCATTTCAGGCCTAGAAATACCTTCAGCCTCAGACTATAGGCATCAGGAACCCACCAAGTCTTACAATTAATAGGAATGTGTTTAACTCAGAAGAGCACAGATGAGGCCCCACAAAAAAAGCTGTAATTCCAGCACTTCCCTGCAGCAAAACTGTAATCTGAGCTACATCATTCCACTCACATTCCAGGTAGAATGGATTTTATGTTTACAAAATGCATCTTCTCTAATCTCCCCTCTTGATGCTCCATTCTGTACATAAATATTTAATCACAGAGAGGCACTTTGAGAGATGCAGTTTGAACACAGGGAGATCCATTTGCCTCTGGTATAAACTAAAAAATGTAAAACAAAAAAGTGTACGTTGCACATACAGCCAAATATGACACTGCTTCAGAAGCTTTAAAAAGATGTGCCTGGAAATAATCAATTTCTTTATATTTGTTGTATTACATCTGAAATACTTCTAAAGAAAACTCATTGATTGAGCAAGCACAAGTCATAAGACAATTACAAGTGTACTTGGAACATTCAAACTTGAAACAGTGCTCATCAGTACTCTCTTCAAACACCTAAGTGTGGCACTTGGGAAAGCAAGCAACAAGCACAGTGTTAGGTGTAGCAATAAAGCTGCCTGCCTTTGAGATTTACTCCTCACAGCTTCAACAGGCACACCTTATCACACACACAGGCAGCAGCAGCACGAAGAAATATCAGGAAGCCTACAACAGACGTCTGTTCGCAGCCCTTGCCCAACCTTAGTTACATAAAGATAGAAGATGAAGAATTAAAGCTCCAGGGGGCCAGAGATCCTTAGCAACGCAGGGATACACCAGCTGAATTTCCAAGCACCGTGTCCCTGCACAAGAAAGAGCTATTGCTTAGAATGCACACTTGAGCCTGGAACATAAATGTTTTCAGATGACAAGAATACATTTCCTCCTATTAAAGCTAGAGCTGCCTCCTTACCATTTATCTGCGTGTCAAGATCATTAACAAGGAGAGACTGAACAAGAATAAAATACAGCACACATCTGTTAATAGTTAAGGCTTAATTTAGTCATTTTTATTAATTTGTGCTACAAAAGCATAAGAATTGTGCTGCGCTAGAGAAGCACAAGAATGGTTTTATCATGCTGTGTTTGCCTGTCTCTACAAAAACAACTCAGTGCTATAGATTAAGATACACAGTGAGAACTTTCCTCAGATACTTGCAAACAGAAGGCAAACCATTTCCAGACATCTGCTGAATGCACCAGCCAACCAGAACACAAGCTTTTCACCTTTACCAAAGAAATACGTGGAGGGAGGAATAAGAAAATGGGGAGTGGCTGAGGCGGTTGGGTTTGCTCAGCTCAGAGCAGAGGGGAGCCCTCATGGCGGCTGCAGCTCCTCACAGGGAGCAGAGGGCAGCGCTGAGCTCTGCTCTCAGCAGCAGGGCCCGAGAGGATGGCATGGAGCTGTGCCAGGGGAAGAGAAGCTGCGGGTTAGGGATAGGGTCTGCCCCAGAGGGCGGTGGGCCCAGCCCCAGGGCCAGAGTTCAATGGACGTTTGGAAAGTGCTTTCAGACATAGGGTTTGGATTTTGGATGGTGTTGTGTGAAGCCTGGGGTTGGAGTCAACGATCCTTATGGGTCCCTTCCAACTCGGGATATTCCATGATTCTGTATTTCTTACCCACCTATTCTGTCTCCCCTCAGTGACACAGACCTTCCCTCCCCACAGACCTTTCTTCTTACAAGGTCTATGCTATCCCACATCTCCACCAGCAGCCTTAAGGGTGATCACCACTTCCCCCACACCACTCTTGCTTCTCCTCACCTGGCTCATCCAGCCTCACCACTTCTGCTTTCAGATCTTCTTCCTCCCACACCACCACCCGACTCCAGTCCTCCTTCCCCACAGTCTACCAGCCAGATTTATCTTAACACTGAACGCAAGAGAATCTGCCTCAGAGAAACTTAAGCTGCGAGTAATATGCACAGACAGCAAAGAAACAGTGTCAAGAATTCACCTTCTGTCATTAAAAAGTTCCTTTACACACATGCTTCCTAGCCAAGGCATCTTCTGTTATTCCAGTTTTCACTGAGTCAGCTGCACCACGCTTTTGACCCACTGTATGAGGTGTTTCAAAAGTTTTTTTTGACAGATGCATTAGTCAAAGACTAATCTAAGCCTCAAAATCAAAGTTCAGATGGAAATTTCATCTTGCTGTTCTATTACCATCAGGACTCACTAGCGTATTATACTTCACTTAGGCGAGGTCCCTTTAGAACGACAAGTTACAGTAACACAGCTTTCGTTTTTAAGAGTTAAGAAGTACTTTGTTTACAACAAAGCATCAATCTGACAAGTTATTTTGATTAAAACCCTCAGTGTCAAGCAAGCAGGAGTTAAAAGCTTTGACTATTTTAGCATTACAGTCTCACTAAACATACAATTTAGAGGTTACGGTCCGCTCTTACGCCACAAAGCAACATGCTTTTCTTTAGGGCAGAAAAGCAACCTGTCTTTTTTTTTTTTCTTTTAGTAATCAGAAAGAGCATTTTCACACCTTCCAAGAGTGTTTAATTTTCGTTGCACTTCACACCAAAGCACAGCTGACTTGGTAAGAGCTGCTCACAGGAAGTCACACTAAACTCAGAAATACCATATGGCTGCTGAACAAGAAAATAGCCATGGTCACCAAACCAAATTAATTCCATCGATCGCTTTGAAGAGAGATAGCAGTATGCTTGCTAATTATCTGAGGTGCTTATTATGTATTTCAAAGTTTGCAAGTAATTCTATACTTCTACCAAAGCTAATAAATCAATCATCTCTGTTAAAGGCTTAGAGGAGAGCAAAGCTTACTTCTCACATCTACGGTTAACATATGAGAAACATTACTGTGAAAGCCACTCAGAAAGACTCCTCATGGGAAAGGGTAACATTATGAGAACTAAGTGTTTTCACATGTTCTTTTTACCTTTGTTCTTTTATGGTCTTATTTTTCACCTCTTCTACAGCAAGACTTTCTTGGAGGCTACTAAGCTGAATTCCATCTCTTTCTTCCCAGGGTCCTCTGGGACTGTTCTCTCCATATCAACATCTTTTGTTCCTGCTACAGTAATTCTCTGATCAGTGCAAAAAGCTTCACATGCCTTTCTCCAACAGTCAGCAACAGAAACAGATTCAGAAAGAAAAGATGAGGAAAAAGTCAAAGGAAAAAAAAAACCACCTTCCTCAGCGACGCTTAAGCACGTCTGCTAATAATAAATAAATACAGAGCAGGCTTCCCCCTAAAGTCACGTCCTGCCTATTAATAATTAGCAGGAGAAGGCAAACAGACTGAAGCAAAGTCCCTGCACAGGAAAGCCCAAACACCAGCACTGCTCTTCTTCAGCTCCTACACAGGAGAGCAAGCCTTACTTGATCACACTGCAACCCATAAGTAACCTTATATCAGCACCAGGGAATTCAAAAGCAGATTGATAAGGAAAACCCAATGGCTGTGTTTTGCTGGCCACGTACAGACGCTGCACTCAAAAAGGAAAAATTTCCCTGAGTCACACTACGAAGTCTCAAATCCTAATGTGGTCTTCCACATTCTGCATCACCACATATCAGGCCTTAATTTCATCACCCATCCGCTTTTAACTGATGTCACACATTTAAGCTTCTGGTTCCAAAATAACCGTGTTCTCAAACCAGGCTACTATACTACTACAGGATATTATTCACTTTGCTGTAAAAGAGGAAATAAATCCTTCTGCAAGATTTAATTCTGCTTTTTATTTAATGATTTCTAAAATACATAATACAATGACCACGTTATGATTTATTTTCCTAAACAGAATACTGTCAGCAAAGACTGCCGTGTTCTGTAAGCTTCCAGTCTAAAGATCATTACTAAACCACCAAGTTTTTTTTTGTTTGTTTGTTTAGCCTTTTTAATTTGTATCTCAGCTCACTATCAGCTTCTCAAAAGCAGATGTGGTTTATAGGAGCTGCTGAAAAGCTAAAGCACAAGTTCTCCTCCAAGCAAATATTTATAAACATCATTATTTGTTATGGTCAACAATTTAGTGACCGCAAACTTAAGTGCTTGCAGCAAGAACCTACAAAGGCTGGTATTTTAAGTACTACAGTTTTCTAATAAACATGGGCAGCCTGATCTGGTGGGTGGCAATCCTGCCCACGGTGGGGGGTGGGAACTAGATTATCTTTAAGGTCCTTTGCAACATAAATCCATTCTGTGATTTCACATCCCCACTCTGAAGACTGTTCCACAGTACATCCCCTTCCACCTCTGCAGGCTGTTTCCTTCAGGCTCTGCTCCCTTTGCCCAGTTAAGGAATTAACTCTCAGGAAGATCCTGTGTCCTTATTTACCCCAGGTGCTTTCTTGCCCCTTGATTGCCCTGTAACTCTACTAATCAACACTTTCATAGCTGACAGTGTTTAATAATGAGCCCACTGACACTACCTCAAGGGTTTTCTTTTGTGTCCAAGCCAGCAGTTTCATAAGTGTTCTCTCTAGCAAACTACTTGCACTCTGATCAGACAGCCCTGCTCATTTATAGCATACACACACCCTACACACACTTCTTTTGAGTAACTACGGTTCTTTGCACCTCTCCTGAGCAAGAGACAGACCCTACTTCGGGCAATGAGGCCCCGGCACAGCTGCCCAGAGAGCTGTGGTGCCCTATCCCTGGAGGTGCTCCAGCCCAGGTGGGACGGGGCCCCGGGCAGCTGAGCTTGGGGGTGCTTCGAGGTTACTTCCAACCCAAACCACTGTATGATTCCACGATTCTGCTCTCCAACACGCTTTGAGCCATCTGCAGAACCTCGCCTTTCGTGGTAACCCAAAGGCTGAGAAAACAGAGCACCCTCCTGCCTTCCACACAGAAGCGTTCACTCCCGAGCGAACTTTTAACACCCTCCCTCAGAAGGGCAGGAGGCAGCGGGCGCTGCCTGTGACACCGGACGCAGCCCGTACACCTCCGTACATCCCTCCCCGCAGCGGCTCCTCCAGCCCACCCCCAGCACTCTCCGGCGCTGAACAGACGCGGTCCGAGCGCGGCGCCCCGCCACCACAGCCCGCCACCGAGGCCAGGCCGGGCCCGGAGGGAGGGAGGGAGGGAGGGACGGGGCGGGGGCGGGCGGAGCGAGGCCGGGACGCCGCTCCCTCGCCTCTCCTCGCCCGGGGCCGCAGGTGCCCTCCGGGTCCGGCTGCGGCCGTTACCGCCCTCCCGCCGCGGGACCGCCCCCCTCCCCCCCCCGCCCCGGCGGCTCCCGTCGCCTTCCCGCCCCGCACGCCGGGCGAGGAGGGGAGGCGGGAAGCCGAGAAGCCGCCCGCCCCTGGCGCCTACCTGCGGGCTGCCCGCGGCGGGGTCCCGGAGGCGGCCGCCGCTTCCCTGCCTGAGCCCGTGGTCGCGGCAGGAAGCGAGCAGCCCTCGCGGCGTCTCCGCCGTGGCGCAGTTACCATGGGACGGACGCCCTCTCCCTCCGGAAGTCGGCGCCGGCGACGGGGCGGGGCAAGGAGGCGGGGACGCCAGCCATCTTGAGCGCGGCGCCGATCCCGGCAGCTGCCGGCCGCCATCTTGAGTGTGGCGCGGCGTAAGGACGGCCTTGCCGTGAGCGGTGCCCGCGGTCGTTGGGTGCTGGCGGTCAGCCAGTCGCTGGCCTCCTATAGAGAGTCCTACAGCGCTCTTGCCGAGAGGAAACGTGACCCAATCTCCAACCAGAAATAAAGAGCTGGAAAAGAATTTGACAGCAGACGGCTGACACAAGTTTCTGCAGTGCAGCGGCATGCATAATCTCCAAAATAGGACCAGTGCGCCTTGAGAGGGCCCAGGGAGCCCCGTGAATGGGGGTTTTGTAACACGGTGTCACACTGTACGTGCACACCCAGAACAAAAAGCCCAATATGGTGCATGGAGTCACCTATAGCAGAGAACAGCTGAGTAATTAAGTGCTGAAACACCAGGAAAAGCTTGCCACGGCCATAATTGTGCCGTCTTGCACGTGCGGGTTAGTTTTTAATTGCGTGATCCGATCCCATTTTGTCCCGAAGGATCTCTGCCTCATTTAGCACACAGAATGAGCCAAAACACAGCGCTCGCAGGTGTGGCATTGCCTAACTTCTGAGGGCTCGCTTTTACAGCTTAAGTAAAATGGCATACTTGTGTTTTTTTAAAGACCACAGTAAAACATTACATACTTTGCAGTGAATCCCTCCTTACACCACAGGCTGCTATGCTCTCACCTGACTGTGAGGATAATGGGTTCCTTAAAAGCCTCTCACAATTGCGTGGAACACGTAGGGTTGAACTGCCTATGCCTGGGAAGTCAGGGATTGCAGCCTACGTCAGAGGTGCTGATCCGTTCCCTGACCCTTTTCAGTCAACATGGATTTTATTAAAGGCTCCTTCTAGTTCTGCTTTCTGGCTCAGATTCCATTCCAAACACCAGGGATGGGTCTGTTGTATCAGCCTTGTGTTTGATCGGATGAGATCAGAGCACAAAATGCTGTGGAAGATGACATTTTTAACTGCTGAGATTTGGGCCAGAGTATTGCTTCACAAATGCAAAAATAAATGGGAAAGAACATATGAATTTAAGGAGAGAGCTCCTTTTTGCAAAGCAGCAGGAGCAAGTGAAAGAAGGAAGCTCAGCCCCCTCCAGCACCAGACAGTTTTGCCACCAGACCTCATCACTTATTACCACATTCTGCCACTTATTCTCGAATTGTGCTGATTTCTTCTCTAAGCTCGAGAAACTGCTCAGTCACCTCATACAATTCTGTAATTCCTGTGACAGTTTTCCTTTCTTTTCACAAAATATATCTACAAAATACTGCTTATGCTCCAGTGCTCCTCCACTGAGAGCAGGAATTTCAGAAACTTCGAGGCACTTTTAGTTCCACTCCTCAGCTCCTGTCTTCCATTGCCATCTAGTGTTCATCTTTGGAACTGACGGAACTAACGGAATCCATCAGACCAATTCGCTATAACCAGCGGATTTTGGAAACTGACAGATGGCACAAATAGAAAGTACCATTATAAATTAAGAAACTATAAGATGTAGAGATATATCTATTCATATTTTTATTGCATTAAAGAATTTAAAGTCAGTAACTCAGATATAGATTATATATATCCCTTATTTAGTTCTGTCCATGCTGTTCTTGGTAACTAATTAGATCATTTCAAAACACATTGGCTCCAAAAAAAAAAAAAAAGAAAGAAAAAGAATAATAATAAAAAAGTACTAAAATAACCCTATTTTTATGTTCGGGTTCCCCTAAAAGGGGCAGCCCTGTCCAAATGTTACTTGCAAAATAAAATTGCACAGTTTGAACAGCCTCCATCCACGATCAACGCATAGTTCATAACCACTGAAAGCACACTACTCTCTCTTTACTATTAAATGCATAAACTTTAAAAGCTTGCCCATATTTCTGTGAAGCATTCATTGGCTAGTATAGATTATTTCCTCTTGAAAATCAAAAATTCTAAATCGTTATAAATTCTGAATGAAAAATACAACGAAAGACGTATGTATACAGAATTTCCTACAAGCGTTTTTTTTGCATACTCAGATCCTCACATATATTTAAGAAGCCCACCCTCCTACCCAGTCATGAAAGAATCTGAAAGTCATTATTATCTGAGTTAGTCCAGTTATAAAGGTGACAAAGCAAGGTGCTTAGCTACTTTAATTTCAGTGAAAATTTAATTTAATTAGGGCAATTTCAGATCACATTCCTGGCAGCTGTGTTTATCGTACTTTCTTCAAAGGATAGGAATTAGCGTTGACTGACACCAGCATCAAAGCTCATTTATTCACCCGCCCACATCCTACCAGCCCTTCTGAGCTTGTCTGTTTATTTAGCACTTCAGTATTGCCACAGTAAATAAGATTTCATTTCAGAGTCTCCGTGTCTTTTTGTCAGAGCACTTAGCACAGGCTTTTTATAATGCCATATTAGGACCCATCTTCGTCCATCATCTCCGCTGCCTCTTTGGAGGCACGTATAGAACTGCTGCCACATCAACAGGGATCTACTGCCTGTGCTGCAACCTCAAGCCCCCATTGTGACAAAGACAAGCAGAAAGATTGGGGGCCCAGGTTTTATTCTCCAGTCATCAGCAGTATGAGTTGCATATAGTCATGATTGCTCAGAGATGACCAAGAAAATTATGCCACTGGAGAAGATCCTTTCGATTGCTTTCATAAAAAGAAGTAATACAAACAACTCTATTTTTCAACAAGTGGAACACAACTGAGTTGGTGTACCAGTTTCACAGCTGAGCACCCTTCCCCTAAAGATTCCCTCCAGGTCTCAGCCACTCATTTCCCTCTTTCTCACCCTTTTCCACAGCTTGCCAACATAGATACCATCAGGTACCAAACAGAAACAGCAAAGAGAGGCATCCTGCCAAAGAGCAAAGAACATGGAACAGAGCTTCTTGTGTGTATTACCCCAGCAGAAATGGCTGACTATGAGCTTCATTATGGTTTTCTCTGCCAATCACATATCCCACCCTTCCTTCTAAAATTTCTGCTCAGAGTAATTTTAGCTGCTTTGTCATCGTTGCAGGTCATGTGGTGTATGCTGTTATATTTTAAGAAGCCTGAGTGTCTTTTATGAGTAGCTTTTGCAGTACAGCTGCTGAACCTTTGTGCAGCAAGGACAAGAGCACCCAGAGAAGGGTGGATCCATGCCGCTGGGAGCAGGAACCTACCAGCCATCATGGACTGCAGTCAGGCATTCCCACAAGTCCCAGACTAATTCACGGGATACAGGGTTGAAGGGATATCCCTCAATCTTGTATCAGGCTCAGCAAAGTCCTGGGGATGGCTGAACTCCATTAGCACATTTGCCTATATCGAAGTTCAGTATAAAAGTACAAAAAGCTCTTCAAGAAGTGGTTCCTTTGGCATTTTCAATGCTCTGTAATAGAAACAAAAGCCTTCACCACAGCCCCTGCTTGGAGAAAAAAAAGAAAATAAAAAAAGAAAGAAAAAAAGCAGGTGAGAGAATGACTAGTGGGACTGACAGGAACAAATGCCACTGGTTTGACTGACCACAGCCTTGTGCTATAAAATGCTGGGACCTGATGCACACTAAAGTTATTACAGGACCATAGGGCTGTGTAACCGAAATCATTTAAATTTCAGTATTTCACCCAGTTGTGCTGACAGGCCTGTGGAGTGTGTCATTTCAGCTGAAATATTTATTGAGGCTGGCCACTGGTTTCTACAGCAAGAGTTTAAAAGGTTAAGAATTCAACTCTCCAGTTCTGAAACTGGGAAGAAACAGAAACGCCAGAGAAATGAGACACTCAACAGCCTGTGAGAAAGTGATGGAAAATTCATTGCTTTCAGTCACTTACAGCACTTGTTATGCAGAAATGGGCTGAACTCCTCAGTTTTGCTTGGAGGCTGTGTCATTTCCAATCTTCCCAGAGACTCAAGCGTGGTTTATCACAGTGATCTGCATGTAGATGAAAGACATCTCTGCTTTCTGTGATTGCGTTTCTGAAATTTAGTCTTTACTAGCTCAAAGAAAACAGCTTCAAGGGGGGGAATATTACTCCTTAAAAACCTTTGTGCTCTAAACAACTGCACTCAGTCTAACCTGTTTTAAAAATGGAAAACGAAGGTGTCAGCAGATACAACAGAGCAGCACAGATTTGCATTTTCAACTGACATCACAGCAACTGGAGAACTGTGTTCTCTGTGTCACCAGCTAGAAGCTGCACAGGCCCACACAGAACCAAGTTTCGAACACGTTTTTTTTCCTCAAATATCACGGATCTGTCAGGGAAAAAACACAATTTAGAAATCCCTTCAAAATGTTGTCCAGGAAACTCATCCTGGATAGTATTTTTTCAAAAGCATCAACTAACAAAGGGTCCAAGATCACTTAAATGGGAGTCAGACAACAGAAACTCCTCCAACCAGAGCTTAAATAAAGCGGTCAGTGCCACAGGGGTCACTGATCCTCCCTTCTCTCTTCAGTGATTGTGTTGCTTTTTTCACCTACCAGACACTAAAACCATGCTGTAGTGTGAAAATGGACACGTGCTATGCCATAGCCATGCCTATGTTCATAGCCTATAGACTGCCTTACTCAGAGACATATCAGGATGGCAGCATTCAGTATTTAGTAATCAAGAAATAATATGGGTCATACATACAGAAAGACATTAATTACATAAAAGGTAAATAGCTTTGGTATCTTCCCTTAAAGCACTGACAAACAGCTTCAAGTGCTCCCGTTTACCATAAACATAGAGCCTCCACTACACACAGCTTATCTATAGCTGTAGTTCACACAGTAAAGTAAGACCAACATATTTACAATACCAGAAGCTGGAAAACATATTCAAAACAAATCTTGAAGAACAACAGTGTAGAAACACCAGCTGCTGATCTGCTACTCTGCTTTAGAAATGGATCGGTTTTGGTTTAGCAGCAAAAATCTACAAAAAGTTGATGCTAGAGACAGCCTCCTCTGGAGCATGAGATTCTCCTCCAGCTCAGGTTTCTCACAGGGTTTCAGCTGCGAAACCCCCTCTGTTACCCTGCTGCTCTCAGATTATTCCCTCCCCTATCTGAGCCTGATAAAATACAAGTAAATGGGTTTGTGCACCAATGGTTCATATAAGAAGGTTATGGATAAACAGGAACAGCATTTGATGAATGTGAACCGACAAGTAGAACCGAGTCAAGTAGAAGACTGCAGAAAACATGAGCAGAGCTGAGGTCTTCTAAAAATTCTGTTACAAAGCACCTAAAACTGGGGAAAGCAAATTTAGGAAAGCACACTGACATTTTTAAAGACCCCCTCCTTCAAAGCAGACATTCATTTCATAGAAAAACTGGAGCGAGCTGGCATTTCAGGCCTCAGGGGAAGATGTACTGTGCTCATATTGCAAGAGCTCATGCCTGATTCACCTCCAAAATTAAAATTCAGGCCTCAGAGATGCAAAGTGAATGTATAATAACAAAGTCCATTAGCTTCTATTCCTCTATGTTAAAATAATAAAAGAATCCTGTAATACTGTCTTTTTTAACAATTTTACTACTAGAAAAACTTGACTCCAACACAATTTTCATCCATCTTCAGCAGTTTCCTCAAGAAACATTGTGACTTTGACCAACTAAATGCTGAACCCTTATCACAGCAGTCAACCACTCTCAGCATAACAAAGCAGAGCAGGTTATTTTGCTCCTGGTGGGAATTAGTAAAAGAACTATTGGAGCTGCGTAACATTATTCAGCTGTGTTACTCGAGAGCCAACACCACTAATAAAAACAGGAGTGTTGCAACAGAGCTATACGCTCATAGAGGCGTTCAGAGTTAGTGACAGCAAAAGAAAAGCATTCCATAATTTGGTTTTGGAGAATGGTTTTATATCACTCACGTTCCCAAGAGTCCTTCCTGCTTAGACAATGTTTTCTAAGGTGCCGTTCAATTTCTTAAGATTTTTCCTCACAAGACACTGATAACATGATATCCTGACTCCTGCCCCCAAAATTGAGCCAGTATTCATCCCCAGGGCTCAGAATAACGTTCATTTCTGATTCTGCTACTAGAAAGCAACACTAAAATGAACAACCTGGCTGCACACCTGCACCACCCCCACCTCATCAGGCTGGGAAATAAACCCCCCGAGGCTGTGCTAGCTTCTTACCTGCTCAGTTTCATGGATCATTTACAACCAAAATCCAGCTTAAGCACAGTAACTGCAGAACGTACCATAGAGGATTGGAGCATGTAATAGGACACAAACTAATCACACTTCAGACTCTCCTGAAGATTCCAAATAACTTTAATTGAAACAGTATTACAGAACCCAATTTACTCCAACAATAAATTGTTCAGGATTGAAACCAGCTTTTAAAACATCTTGTGGCATAAAGCTTAGGAGCTGAGTTAAATAAAGCACATCCTCTCCTGTATCCGCTATTGTATACTCCTCTGTTGTGTATTTATATTTAGGCTCATTCAGTGCAGCAAGTTTCCATGCAAGGAATTCACAAACTAAAAATGCACAAAGGAAAATAACACCTGGAACATCATCCTTCTACTCAGGGGCTTTTTGCAAAGGGCATTTTATCTGACAGTAGGAAACGATACAGCTGTGTTCATCCACGTTGGATATTAAGGATGAACAAACAAGATGACACAGGACATGGCTCATAATGTTAGTGAAAACGTACTTGGGAGTCTCTTCCCTACTTATTCCCTTCATAACCCAGCCTTTAAAACTTTTCCAGAAGGCTGGACAGCATTTCTGGGGCAGTCAGTCCCACTTACTCCACCTGCTGTCCAGAACACTTCGTCCACGCTACGTTTTGATTGAACAAATTCATCTCATTTTCACCCATTACAGGGCTCAACTGCTTTTCAGAAAGCTGCAGTAGATTCAGCCAACTTACTCACTACCTGCTGATTAATGCACCTTGTAGGTCACACTGACTCTAATACAGTAATGAAGATCACAAACTTAACAGACACTTTCTTTTTGTCAGTGCTGAGATATTCTGTGTCACAGGGGAAGAAAAGGGACTTCTAAATGTTTGAAAACAGGAGTCAAATAACTTTTCTCCAATCCATGTTAAAACAATTTAATTTTTTTTTTTTTAACAGCCATAAACCATGGTGGAACTAGAGTGTTTCAGAGCCTTGAGAAGAGACAGAAGGGATCACAGGTCCAGCTTTTACTGTTCCAGGGAATGTTTGCCCATGATCAAATACACAAGATATTGAAAATATTCATGTGCGGAAGGCACACAGGGCAATCCTCAAAAATACTAGGACAGATCTCTGAGTGTTTCTCATTGCATTTTTTTCATTAAATCCCTTACTTATATTGAACAGTGGAAAATGGACTGTATATCCTGTGGTCATGTAACCAACCCCTACAATTCTGTGACCAATACTTCTTTTGCGTATCTTACTTCACTATTCACTTCAGCTCCTTCTTGCTGTTCAACTGTAATCATTATAGTGATAAACAACAACTAACCTAAGCAGCTGCCATAATGTTATGTATGATGATGCCGTGCTCATTCAAAAAATCACTACAGGAAAAAGTATAGTGAACGTAGGAGGAACTATGGACAAGTAACATCATGCTGCTTCAAATAAGAAGGGTCAGCCACGGGTCTGACTTTTCTTAGAAAAGTTGTTTTTCAGTGAAAGAGCACACAGGGATTAGCTACCAATAGTTCACAGGAAGATATCCAGAACAAGGTTGGGCATCTATACTTCGTATTTTCATTAGTGGATGGGTTGATGCAATAGATAAACCTACAAACACATTTTTACGAACAGCTGTGAGTAGTGTAAAAAAATAGGAATACAATTCAAAACAGTATCTACAAAAGAAATATTTTGTGGAAAAACAACACACCAGGATGTAAGAAAATTTCCAAAAATATTGTTTTGTACTCCGACAAGATGGGAAACAGCTGCTTAGGTAGCAGTTATGTGCTACTTTGTCTTGGTGAGCCCCAGCTGGAGGCTTCTGTTCTGTTTTGGGCATGACAACATTTGAAAAGCATGTGGACAAATGAGGAAATAGTCCAGAGGACAGCAATAAGAATGAGTAAATATCTTAGGAAATAAGACCAATGCAGAAAGATGCAAAGGCACGGTGTTTAGTCTACAGACAGAAAAGCAAAGGGGAGGCATGGTAACAGTCAAATACGGGAAAAGATCACAAAAGATGAAGATGATTTGTTGATAGCAAAAGAGGGAAACTTGAAATGCAGAAGGCATGATCTACATTACATAAAGAATTTTTGGTGGAAGCATTTCAAACCACCAGAATCAATTACCAAGTGAGATGAGGCAGTAACAATGCCCAGAAGTCTTTGAGAATAAATCTGACAAGCCCATCAGGAATAACGTGATCTATCCTGGGGTAAGAGCCAGACAAAATGGCCTATCCTTAATGAAAATCACTCCATTAGGATTCTTCTACAAGTGCTTTCTGCCACATTGTTCTAAATGTGAAGGTGGCACACAACTAATGGTGCACCTAACGTACTGTATCCTGGTTGTTGCCTACCTGTGTGGCAACCAGGCTTTCTCTTACTATTTTCAAATTGCTCTTTTGCTCCCACTAAGGCTGCCTCTAGATACACAAAGAGAAAGAGAGCATCTTTCAGGCTACTGTAAAAGACCAATAGGCTAAAACCAAGCAACCAATTCTGAATTATTTAATTGCTGATTGATTGATTATATTATCTGACCTGAAGAAATGCTTAATTTTTAGGATTCTCTCCAGCAGGTCAGAGGTCACTTAAACAGCAAACGCATTCCCGTTAATGCATCACTGAAGTAAACCAAGAAATCATTAAAAAGAAAAACAAACCTGAACTTACTAAGAAATGAAGTGGTTGCAATCAAAACCATCCAAAACAAGAGATACAGCCCCCCAGGAAAGCGCAGACTACAGAGCAGAAACAAGAAAGCTTTAAAACTTGAAGACAGGCTCATCCATGAAGTTGCACTAAATACAGTCCTGTATCACCTAGCACATAATGTAAAGTGATCTGAAACTTCACAGAGAAGCCTGTTCTTGTGTGAATCTATCCCTTCACAGGTTGTTGCCCATAGTTAGATTCAGCTAATACATTATTTACTTTAGAGAATTCCACCACCAACAGATTTTTTTTTAGGACAGTTGAGACATGCAACAGCTGTATGAAACCTGAATTTGGAAAGATATGTTGCAGAGATGCACTGTCTGTTTTAATCACTTCCAACACCAGACCATAATAAGACAGTTCTAAGTATTTTTATGAAATGTTTTTCCCCTTTCTGTCTAGAAAGAACATCATCATCTTCCAGCTCAGCTCAGAAAACTCTAGAAACAGTGTTTCACCCATGCTGCATTTCCTGCTGGACCATGGAGAAACAACAAGGGGCTCACCATGTCAGCAGGCTGCTGCTGCTCCTCCTCTTCCACCTTGTACTCTTCCACAGTGTTACCATTTGCAAAATGAATCCTTGGAGATCTTACTCAATCAGGGACTTCATTATCTCCTCATTCTTCTATCCTCCTCTTGCTTCACAAATGCTATCTACTGAGAGCATGGTTCTAGTGCAGTAGATACTGACAGTATTCTTCAATAAATAAAGAAATAAAACATAATAAAGAGGACAAAACTCTGCATCACAGAGAAGGGTCAAAATCTCAGGAAATGCAATTTCAGGGTAGTGGAAGGGTGACACAGTAGCTCACAGGTGTCACCTTCAAGACCTTACCATTCATTTATTTAAGAGTATGCTTTTTATGTTTATTTTTACTTCATCAGTTGTCTGGGGAGTTGAACAGGAGAAACCTCAGTAATGACTGCTGAAGTTGTGAACCAAGATGGAACTGCACATCAAAACCAGGAAATCCTGGTGAGTAATTTACAATATAGTTATATTCTCTTAAACACAGGTGTACTTATCTTTCTGCCTTGGCATTAATTCGTTATTTATATTTTTCTTGCTGCAAGTCAGCTAAGGAAAAATATATTTTTCACTGTTTATACACACAAATTGTCACCTGGATGAAAGATGAGGGAATACAGAACAGACAACTGTACACAAATTGGTGCAGTCAGCACCACTGTGCTTTAAAAGAACAATGTCCCAATTCTCCTTATGGCAGAAGTTCAGTGTGGAGTTACATTCTGAAGCTTCAAAGGCAATAAAAGTTCCAGCAGACACATTTTGGAAAAATATTTTAAATCAATGAATTGAAAAGGAAACTCACCTGTAGAATTTATTGGGGACTTCTCGTGACATAAATAAAGATGCAGAAGAGGAGTATTTCCCAGGATAAAGAACGGATGCTAGAACTGGTATATCCAGTGTTTTTGCAGAGAACCCACTCCTTTCAGATAGACCTGCCTTATAGCATTAGAAGCAACGCAGGGCTGGTGGGAGAAACCCAACCCTCAAGCTACAGGCTGCGAGGGCTGCTCTGCTCCTGTTTCAACTGTGGGTGGGTCCTGGCCATTAGCAAACTCTGTATTAGACAAAGAACAGGTAAAAGAGGAACCACAGCCAAGAAGAGAAAAAGAATTGAGCACATAACACATGTGTGTAAATTGCTCCTGTTCGGGCAAGCATTAAAAAAATGCATTTGCAGGCTTTCTGCTTTACCACACAGTATTTGGCTCATAATCCCTGCATAAAATCACACCTAAATACTAAAAACAAACATGAACAAGCAACCATGAAGCGCTCCATTGTAGTTACAATTTCTCTATGCACTCAATTCACCTAATTCCCCTGTGGCCATACTACAGGGCCCAACTAATCTCTAAATCATTATTACATCCACATTGAATTGAAGGAAGCGACATTCAAAATAGATGCTGCTTCTTGCTACTATACTTATTATTCTAAATGGTGAAGCAAAACACGACATGGTCAGATTGTTTAAATATTCTGAAACTTGTGGTTATATACAAATTTCCAAACCATGAAGCTGAAGATTGCTTGGTGGCTGTCTTCATAAAATAAGCCTGCTTGGTTCAATCTCATCAGAACTGGCTTGACTGAGACTTGACCATGGTACAGGCTGGCTTCCTATAGACTGAAACCCACGAGGGTCCAACCACCACAGGAAGTAGGCCTTCCTACATGAAAAGCTGATCAAGGGGCCCCTCAGCTGCCAGGTGACATTTGTTCAACTTCAGAGCACTGCCAGTGGAAAAAAGATGTGAGCAAATTCAACCACCACTGTGGAAAAACCGACATTTTGCAAACTCCAAATCTAGAGACAGGTACCCACTTATATTGTGAGTGTCTGTCAACACCAGCTGCTACTGCTGTAACAATGCAGTGACCTTTAAAGATGGATTTTTAATTCATTTTTCTTAAGGGATAAGTAATATACACGAAGAAAAGTTATGTTAATGCTGGAATTTCAGGCTAGGTAGGAGACAGTGCAGGGACAAAGTGAAATGTATCAGCCCTGAGCCAATAGAGAAACTTCTAACTTCTCTGAATTCACATGGAAAATAGAGGGGTTACTGCCTCCTCTTGTGTTTCCTGAATACTGAAGACAGAGATATGCTTCATGAGTTTATTTTATACACAGTTAAAAATACATTTTAGTAATGTTTCTCATAAAAACCTTCTCAATAGCACAGTAATGAAATCAGTGCAACCGAATTAAAAGGACAGGAAGGAATATTTACAATCATAAGGTATTGTACTAAAATTGCGAGATCAGAAATTCTAAAGTGCAAAGGTGACTATATTCTACACAGACACAGCTATCTGTTTTCTTGCTTATACTATGAACCAGCACCATCATTACAGACACACCACGTATTCACGCTGAACCACCAGGTGATCAAATATTATCCCTAGGCTGACAGGCAGAACTCCTCTATCAAATCCAGTGGGAGGTGGGAATCAGCATCTAAGGGCCAAATGCAGACCTTTAGTTCTAGGAAATCTCACGTGCTGGGTAGAGGTTACTCTCAACCCAGAAATGTAGAACATGGAAGAAGCGTATGAGAGGTATTTAAGTATAAATCTTACAGATAGCTTAATAGTTTGATTTATAGAAGATTAAAGTCAATCAGTACATTTTAAAAGGATGAAGAGCCCAGCACTCAGTATTCTATTCAGTTGCAGTTCAGTCCTATTTCAGACTGAGCACAAGTTTTCAAAGACTATTTACACCAATGCCACGTGAAGGCTTAGCTAGCAGAGCTTCTAAACCAGAGAGAGGCCACACAAATAGGCTCTTGCAGCAAAATAATATCAAAAAGTCATCATTCAAAATACCTCACTTTTAAAAATTACAAAAGGAAATCATAATTGAAGGAACATGGCTGCTAGGTTTCTAAATTTACTGCAACTCTCAGCCAATTCACCTATATTCTTGAGCATACTGAACAGGTAATCTATATATTATTTACAGTAATTCTTAACCACCACCCAACAAAGAGAGAACTGCTCACTGTATCAAGTGTGGTCAGACTTTGCACTTTAAGCAGTCTCCAGTTCCTTGTTCTTGGGCAAAACTATCCAATGTTTGCCATAGGATTTTAACTATGAGTAAATGAAGTTTGCTTGAAAAGCAACACATGTTAAGTGAATTAGTTTGTTCCATTAGTCTATTTTTAAGCTACTACATCATCTTTACCGAAACAGTTATGGCATAAGAAGTTACACGGCTAGGCTTAAGTAATGCCATAATCTGACACAATCCACTTGGTTATGCCTTGAACTATTTACAATGAACTTGATTCAAACAAACCACTTGGCTGAAGAAAACATCCAAAGAATTAAGAATTACAAGTCCTTAAAATAATCTTTCCTCAGTAGTTGTTTGGGAATGATTTAGTCATGATTTGTTCACTTTAAGATATTTATACACTGAAATACGCCCATGGACAAAAGCCTCACTGGAAACAAGTCCCAGCACCCTCATAACCATTAGCAGACAAAGGTAAGTCTTTGCCACGCAGCACAGCAGATGGAAAGGGAGGGGAGAAGGAAAAGTGGAATGAAGTCTGTCTAAAATGAAAATGGATTGGGCTGAGACACAAATACTGACACACAGAAACTTCTTAAGAACAATAAGAAACTACAGAATTCATGATTATGAAATGTAGTTTTCTGTATCTTGATTCTTAAAGGGCACAGGCTAAGCAAATGCAGATGACTACAGCTGTAATAAGTTTTGTAGAAGGATTAAAAATCTGTTTTGGCAAAATAGCTCCACACTCCATCTTGGCAAAATTTAAGCTGGTCTTTTAACAACGCAAGACATCTGAAAATTCAGCTGATCAGTTACAAACAGATCTGAAAGCTCTTTGTAAAATATACCCCAATTACTTCTACAGCATCGGAAGAAATCAGACCTATTTTGGATGTAAGTTCTTGATAGCTGTTATCCTCTACCCACATAAGCCCTTAAAGAACAGAAACTTCTTCCAAAGCAACTCAGTTGGCTTTATGCTTGTTTTTGTGTACAGATCTGGTTGAAAGATCTATCAATGGAAGGTGCAAGTTTTGCATTTGATTCACCATGATAGCCAGCATTACATCCTCTTCTACAGCAATGAATTCTGCACTTTGATCTAGCACCTTGGGGTTCATATTAACCTCATCACAAGGTTTTTGTTCCAGAGGCCTTCAAGGAGCCACACTCCAGCTTTGTGAACTAAGCTACTGTGGTCCAACGGAATGTTGAAAATAAAATTTACTGAACTACACCACAGTGGAAAAAGAACCAATCCAGACAGTACAATGCAAAGAATATTTTTACAGCACACGTCACGTTAAATGCACATGCCATCACGTTTTCCTGAAATGGGAACATTCTCAAGCTCGATTTCCTTCTCAGGTAGAGTGAAATGCAGTAACTAGGATCTAGAGACTGCAAGGCTCTCATTTCAATACATGCACTGTTTGGTTGGTTTTTTTTTTTTTTTTGCAACAAATTGGAAAGCTACAGTTTTGTTGACATGGGTGGTGCTGAGTGCTCAGTACTGAAGAGCGCTATCACATTTTCCACAGTAGGCAGATACAGAAAAAGCAAGTTCTGCAGAATGTTTTCTCAGTCTTGACTGAGCTTGGCTTTCAGTAAAATCTCTTCAAAAGGAGCTGAATTCAGTGCACTACTGCAAAAGCTGAGATGTAGCACAGTTCTCATATAGCATAAAGGAAATCTAGAACTTGGTTTCCCAGCTGTTCTTTCAGCAATTCATCTAATCTCACCTGTTACCCTAACAGTGTCTTTTAGATGCTACCTGGATGGAAACACAGCACCTTAGTTCCCATTCTACTATCTTATGCATTACAACTTCATATATTCAAACTGAGATTTCCTACTGCCAGGAGATTTCAAACATCTGCAGCTTTCAAAGTTACCAGAACTTTAAAAACTCCAAAGCTGTGAATGAACGATGTTGCAATGCATCGATTTCAAGTATTTCCCTATTACTTGCTGCATTACTTTCACATACAATGTGATATTAAAGGATTTTAATTTAAGGACAGACAAGCTCAAGTGCCTCACCAAAAAAATCTCATACAAGAAACTTAATCTAGAGAGGAAAGAACAGAGGCTAATAGCTTCAGAAGAATATACACTGTGCTCCAAATACTCAAAACTTAAGGATTTCCAAGTCCTGTGAAATACCACCAGTGTTAAACACCAAACCTACATCTTCCTCAGTCACTGCAATTATGTGAATTGTAACATGGCAAGATGATAAGCCTCTATGAAAAACCTGAATAAATGTAACTCCTCATGCAAACTTTTGTTTGCAGAATGTGACATTATATAGCATATATTTTAATGGAAAATCCTCAAGCATTACAGTTGTGATATTTCCTTCCTTACTTGTGGGTAGAAACCCACAAAAAGAAACTCTCTAGAGGCACAACAGGAACATTTAAGACCATTCATTCTGCGATACTCCACTAAAACCAAAAATAAGTCAGATATAAATAAACTGCTAGAAATGTGTCACATTCTTAAGCAAGATAGATGCATACTAACAAAAGTAAATTATATTAGTCTTCTAAATTAAAAAAAGAAGAACCAGAAAAAGGGAGATCGGGAATAAAAGCCCCAGAGTCCAATCAATACAGTTTTAAAGTGAATTCAAAGCACCTATGGCACTTAGGAAATCTGGCATCCACTGTCTTTCTGAGGCTTTATATCTGGTTCCTTCAGAGGCTTTACTTCTTCATCTGGTTTTGGTTTAGCCTGTGAACAAGAAGCAAAAGGAATTAAAATACCACAAGTACAAACCGCTGGGTCTCCACAGCATTCAAGCAGCACTAACTTTACATATCCTAATGTAGCAGCTCTCCCTCTTCTCAAGGCTGAAGACTTTGAGCAAAGAGGAGGGAAAAAAGCCAAATACTATTTCAGCATCTTCCAATGAATCGTTTTCTTAAAAGGATTTTTCCACAGCATTCTCTCCTGTATCATCTCAGCATCTTATACACATTAGAGAATTTCTTCCTATTCAGGACTCAGACAAATATAACCCCTGTTCTCCAGTAAATACAGTGTGGCAGAGAGATCAACCGATTCATCTCCTTGCACAGGGAGAAACACAAGCTCAGGTGGTAGCTGCACGTCTATGTCTTGCACTGAGGTGGCAAAAGAAGGCAAAAATAGTAATTTATTACAGACAGAATAAAGCTAATGAGAAAGAAAAACATATAGCATTATCTTACAGCATCATCCTTTGGTCTCTTGGTGAGATCAAATGCAGCAAGTGTTTCAGGAGTCCAGTGTGCATTCAAGGCAGGAAATTCAAAGGGAACAGGCTCTACTAAGCCATAGTTTGCTTTCAGCTCCAGCTGGGGAGCCTCCGTGGGCACCTTCTGAAAATAGCTGTAATAGAATACAGCAATGTATTGAAAACACAAAGCATTCTCTCTGAAGTCTCATTTCCAATTCTAAAAAACATACAGTGCAGGTTTTCACCATGCTACACTCATTCCATTTCATGAAGGCATCATCCAGCATGCATTCTGTCAGCGAGATCTGCAAAAGAAGCAGTTCCTCCTTGGTACTGCTCAAAGAGCTAGGTGGGTTCCTTCCTGCATCACACCTGTCATTCCCAGAACGTCAATGAGAAGAGCACCTTTTGTCCAGAAAGATCTTAAAAAATCTGAAAATATTTCCGAAGAAAAATGAAGAGGGCAGCTCTTTTCCTCTGCTACTGAAGCCCAGCCTTCATGCGCCACACTGCACAATAGCAATAACACTGTAACACTCACAAAGACTTGACACAAGGTAAAGCCTGAACAAGGCCATAAAAGTACCCTTGGTAAACTAACAACAGCTGACTACTCATGATTACTGATACCTGCTACCTTAGTTCCTGTGCTGTGGCAGAGCTCTGTGGCAGGCATATCACCCCAAACAGCCCCTAATTATCTAGTTTCCTTTCCTACTTGGTTCAGCTCGGCATACTTGACAATCTTTGTTGTTTAGTCAATTCCTCTACCACGCTGGTGTTCAAATATTGTAAAATGGGAAATAAACCAACTACTGAATAACATAAGAGGAAAGAGAAGGAGAAAGAAGTCAGGAAGAGAATTTCAAAGCCAACTAATATTGCCATTTTAAACCATTACCAAACTTTCCTGGAAGGAGCATTAGCTGACAGTAAACTGATAGCACTAATTAGACTACTAAAGCTCCTAGCACCTTAAGTATATTCTTCATGGAAGGCAGGACAGTTTCGACTTCCCACTAGCAAATCAGAATCAGCCAGCAGTCTTGCCAATTTTCCCCTTTGTTCTCTTCTGCCTACTAGATCCCATCACAAGGGAAGAGGGCACTAAAGCAACACAGCAACTGCTGCAGGACTCTCTCCTGTGCAGAAGGAAAAGGAACAAAGTGGCTGTGGAATGAAGAAAAAACTTAACCTCTCCAGTACGTCAGTCAAACCCACAGAGAGAGAGTGGTAGAGATACTTGCAATTCTGTAAGCTACATCTTACGC
Organism: Oreortyx pictus; assembly: GCA_036925125.1. Classification (NCBI taxonomy): domain Eukaryota; kingdom Metazoa; phylum Chordata; class Aves; order Galliformes; family Odontophoridae; genus Oreortyx; species Oreortyx pictus. The sequence continues at coordinate 17,217,887 of JAUPFR010000002.1, forward strand.
TCTATCACAGTGTAAGAACTGGAAAATAACATTTACTATCTCATCCTGAAAAAAAAACACAGTAGGTAAGATATTAACAGGCCATATAGAGTATTGTACCAATCCCAATGTACTTACATGAATCCATTTTCTCTCTGGCATTTTTCAAGCGTGTTCTTAATCAAACTTCCTAATTTCCTAAAGAAGAGATGTCCAGAAGGTTTGGCAGTAGTCCCAGGCCCTTTGGTTTCTCCATATTCTTTGCACAATGCCTCAGCCTTAGCAAAAACTGTGCAAGAAAAATGTAATAAAAATCAGTTACACGAGCCCTGTCAAATGACAGTTCTGATCTACACTGCTTGAGCTTAAAGAGACACCAGACTCCATTCAGTCTTCTTACTTCTCAGAAACAAAAATAAACTAAAAGGCAGCACTTCCAGCCAAGATCTGCTGCATCCAAAAAATGACTAAGAACCGAAATTAAAAAAAACAACCATTTTTTGAGTAGAGAGCAGCAGAGAAACATCATTACTTTTGAGGCAAAATGCACAGTTTTCAAGCTTATTATTGCAACACTGCAGAGAACAAGAATAGATACGAAGGCATCCATGCAGAGCTAATGTTTAAAAATAAGCAGTACTTAATGTGGAGCTGGAAAAGCAGCACTTCTCTGAACAGCAGGCACAATAAAAAACACAGAATCTGTTTTACTGCAAGTCATCCAATATAGTTTGCTCTTTCTCTACTCTTTGTAACTATTTTTAAGTTCTTAATTTGATTATTTGAGCATTTTTACATGGTGTGGTTCAGTTAAGCAGTGCAGGCCATTGGGATACACTGGAATACAAAAGCCACCTGTCTCTCCCACAGTACAGTGTGAACAGTGCCTTTGTATTTGTGTGCTGGATGTTCACCAGGTAAAAGATAAAACCTTAAGTTTATAAGAAACAAACAAACAAAAAAAAAAACCACCACAGTATAGCAAAATAAAGCAGGCATGTCATCAGACCCAATCATCCAGTTTCAGTCCCACTTACATTTTTCTGATTCTTGGAGAGATCTAATTGCTTCCCCGCATTTATCACTGGCCAGTAAAGTCTGACCATGGTAACAGTATGCCTAATGAGAGAGGACAAAATCGTTAGCAGCGTCAGCAGGCGCTTCCCACATCAATTCACTTCTGTTCTTCCTTCCATCAGTTGGCTGTCTTTGAAGATGCCACCCCCTACAGGCAGCTGACAATTTGGGAATGCAGAGCAAAGCAGTGCTCACTGATGATTAAGTACATTTACTTTGAGCAACACAGTTCAACAGAAACACTTGAGCTGGGTCTAAAGCAAGATGTCTCAAGTTTAGCTGTGAGCATCTCAGAGCTTCATGAAGGCTTTCAAACCTTACAAAAGCAGAAGTGTACAGCCTAGTTCGAATCTCTGCTTCACTAATATGCAGCATTAAACCCTGTCACAGAATGAGGGTCAACTCCAGTGAAGTCTACAAAGACTCCCAAAATTTCAGATTCCAACTCTATAACCAGATCACGAGCTGTGACAGGCTACAAGAAGTAAGCAGCACATCGAGCAGCCAATGATCCCAGTGCTACTATACCAGCAGATCCATCACGTATAAAAGGACAGCACTTGGAATGGCACTTAGCATTTGATGCAGTTTCCTTCAGGACTTTCAAAAAAGATTAGCAGCTCTGAATTATGCTCAGAATCAGATTTTGGTACATATAATGGAAAAAACAAGTACTACACTCAACTTGATGTGCTTCAAAGGTCACAGTAAACTCCATTCTGAAGAAATTTCACCTGGCTCAGCAGAAACACTTCGAATGCGAACAACATTGCGGAAACTCTTCACAGCACGGAAAGAAAGTCAAGGCAACACGTAATCCCCATTCTCCATTCAGCCCAAAGACAACATTAAAAACTTTTGAATGATATCAATGAAGTACTTACATAAGCCATATAGAAACAGGTCTTCAAGTTTAAGTACTTCCTCCATTTACCTGCATAGGTTGGATCCAAACTGGATAGCGTTTGATCTGAGAATATGTATGCAAAGTTCTAATTTAAAACATTTTCAAAAAGTAAATACCCCCTAATCCCAACTCAAAGATCAGAAATCATAAACTCAGCAACAGAACTTATCTTCAATGTAGCTGAAATTAATGACATGGATTATTCCTGCAGAAGCACAGGGAAGCTCTTTGACAAACAAACGCAGGCATTTGACTGAGCTAGCGCACACTTATTCCTAGAATCCCTGAAAGAGCTGTCCACTGAGCTTACAAAGTCAACTTTATGAAGAAGCTTTAGGCAGCACTTCAAAGTTGGCTCCCAGGACAATTTCAAGGAGTGATCTACAGGTAGCTCACCTCCATCAACCATTTGTTGGTTGTTACTGCACATTCTCATCACTGTCTTTTCTCCACTCACCGGTATTTCCCCACCACTAACTACAAAAAAAAGTCTCCCAAAAACAAAAGCTCTTATCACAACACATTTGTTACAGTACTGCCTGAAGCCATAAATTCACTAAACAGAAAACTAAATATACAAAGCACATCCACTGAGAAATAGCATTAATACTGCAATTAAGAAATGGCTGAAGCATCTCTGCTGGCAATAACAGATAAACCAGGTCACTAAGGATACAAAACAAGACACTTACCAGCTTTTTGGTAGAAGTTAGCTGTCTCATAAGCAAGGGCAGCTATTAGACCTGGATTGTGTTTCAGTTCAATAGCTCGAGCAATTGTCACTGAAAAAAAAAATCCCACACCACAGTATAATGCTTAATTGAAAGCATCACTCCAAGTTAGTGCAGGCATTTAGCATTTTAAAACCTCTATATGAGCAGAAAACAAATATTATGTTCTCACAAGTTGAGCAAGCTCCAGGACGAAGACAGTCTGTTTCCTGAATAGACCAACTACAAGTTAATTGGAAAGCTGAAGAAACTGTTAGTCTGAAGACTAACCAGTGAAATGCAAGTATTTCAAAGAAAAATAACAGGGAGTTTATGTTAGGCAAGCACAGAGACTGCATGAAAATTGATATAGAGGGAAGGAATGCTGCACATAAGTTCTTCCAATTTAGTTAAACTTGTAATATCAGACTGATTTGGGGCATTTTCTCCTATAATTACAACTTATGTTTCATTGAAAGCAACCCTCCTCACTAAGCCACAGAACTTCAGTAGGAGGGGAAAAAAACAAAACAAAACAGCATTACTGCAAAACAGACTTTGCATGAAACCACAGAAACACATAGACAAAGGCAGTCACCTCCCATCCCCAATAAACAAGCATATTTGAAGATACCTTCTTGAGCTTCAGCTTGGCACTGGATGATGTAAGAATCAATAAGCCGAGCTTCCAAATCTCTTCCTTTTTCTACAGGTGTAATCAATTTCGGAATGTGACATTCCTAAGTACAAAGCAAGCCCCTATGTCAGTTTAGGCTCAGTACCACCATTATCGATGCAAAGTACATTCTTTATTCCTAAAATGGTAGAACACTCAGTGAAGGTCCCAAACCAGCTGGCTGCACTGCTGCAGGCACTAGCGGGTAGACAGAGTGAATACTCTTCAACAGCCATTGGGAAAAAGGGATTGAGAGAGAGAATAAAATGTATGAATACACTTCCCTTCCCCAAATCATCCAGGCAGCCTGAGGTATTTGCTTACTCTGTAACCTTGTCAGGAAAGCAAAGGCTTTTTAAGACAAAAAGTACTCAGGGACAAAGGACAGACAACAAAGACAGTTCTTCTACCTTCAAATGCTTAAAAATCCCAGCTGCTATCTTCAGGCTTCTGTGAACATCTTTTGCTTCATCTTCTGTTATACTAAGAAAGGAGAAAATATAGAACAAATCACTGACATTGTAGTTGGAAAGGACTTAAGTGTCATTTAGCATCACCTACAGCTCTGAACCAGGACTATGGCCAACAGCCAATCAGGTCAGTTATGGCATTGCCTAGCTGATTCTTGAACAGAGAATCCCATGTCTCTCTAAGCATCATACTCCAGTGCTGTGCTTCTCTCTTACTGAAAAGCTTTGTATACTGTTTAAACGTAAAAAAAAAAAAAAAAACACCAACAAATAGAACTCACTTGAAAAAGGAAAAAAAATGGGGAAAAAAAAAGACTTTTAAGTAGAAGGGAACCTTAGTGATGACAAAATGTTGTGAATCTGCGGGGCTAAGAGCTGTGATTTTAAGAATCTGAACTTTGTGCTTAGGTATCTAGAGCAGGAAAGATGAACAGTTTACACAATTTATACTTCCTCTTTGCCATAGCCTCATGATATCAACGTTATTTGCTCATCAACAGAAGAAGGAACTGAAGTGCATTTTGATGTTAAAAGCACGTGAACGAAGATCAGCTGTCTCATTGAAATTCTCTTGTCTCCACTGGACATGCACTATAGCAGTCAAAATTCTGAACCTACTGATCTTTGCTGGAATATTGCTGCAATACAATTACTAAGAAAAGAAAAACACTTACTCCTCTTTTCCAGCGAGTCTTGATGCATATTTTGTGTACCACAGAGCTACATTAAAACCCATGGAAACCAGTTCAAATACTGCATCCTGCTGGGCACTAAAGACAGACAGAAAAATAAAAAGAACAATCCCCTCAAACAATTTAATGCTTGCCATTTTGTTCTAACAAACTCTCTGCTGATGGCTTTCAGCAGAGGTAGGCAATTCTCTCCACAAGCCATCAATTCCCAATTCAGGCATTTCTACTTGTTGAACTCCCTAGAAGACATTTCATTTTTTACTTATTCCCTTTTAGAGTTCATAATTTTAACTTTCCACATTCAGATGCCTACCCATACCACTTGGGAACTTTTATTTTAAAACAGTAACTTGAGATTTGTTTAGTTTTGGGTGTGGCTGACTTTTTTTTTTTTTTTTAATTACACATTTTGTGGAAAGCCTTGCCCTGGAATGTCTACTTTATAAGTTGTAGCTGCTAAGTTAATAAGTCAGAGTCTATTACATGTCCCACAAATGAATGTTATTGCAAGTATTTACGTAACTGCAGTCAACTGGCACGCACAACTAGCAGGAAGCTTCCAAAGCTAAAAACACACAGTCACAGAACCACACAATGGTTTGGGTTAGAAGGGGCCTTTAAGATCACCTAGTTCCAGCCCCCTGCTATAGGCAGGGACACCTCCCTCTAGAGCAGGTTGCTCACAGCCCCACCCAGCCTGGCTTTAAATGCTTCCAGGGAAGGGTGTTGACAACCTCACTGGGCAACCTGTTCTCTCACGTGGCCTTTGGAAAGACTGCAACTTGCAATCCTAAATTCAATATAGTCTAGGCACTAAAAATCTTTAAAAAGAAAGGTGTGATGCTGGGGAGAATGCTGGTACCAGAACAAATATTTACATCCATGACAAAATTAGGAAAACCGTGACCAGCAAATTGTTTTTGACGGGGAACAGAAGCTTTGAGGAAGGGTACCACTGCTTGTAAATAAAGCATGACAGATTTGTAAGGTTATACAACATGATTGCCTATGATATCAAGAGATGACTGAGTAATCCAGAACGTTCTCTCCAGATCTACATTCCTTCTTGCAACAGCTGCTTTGTTTGTTTGCACCAGGAATATATGTATTAGGAGTTCGAGAGGAAAAGAACAAAAGTCAGCCCTTGATCATCATGTGGACTTCAATAAAAAAAAGTTTAGAAGACAGTGGTACCAAATGAAAAAGTTTTAAATTACACTTTCATATTCTGGCTTCTTTATGCACTGCGTTAGCCTGCTGTAGATATAGTTTGTAAATAAACTGAAACACAGTGGGGTCTTTTATCATTAACAAGAATTACCATATCTCTATATAGAGGGAACAGATTATTCAGAACACCTATTATATTATGGCAATTAAGAAAAAAATCAGAAAACTAGAAACTACCTTGCATCCAAAGTTCTGTTACGTGTTCAGATTTTAATTCATCTGTGTTGTCATATGTGCACATATGTAACAGACCTAAAAAAAATAGGGGCATACCATGCAATCATAAAAGCATACACACCATGGGACGTGCCCCTGTAATGTGTCTGTCCACTTGAAATTCTGAATATATCGCAGTTTGCATTCTTGGGAAGAGTCATCCAGTGAAAGGATAAAACCTACAGAAGAAAAAAAATTAACAGAGTACCGACAGGCAATTTCAAAATAAAGAACAGAAAGAAGTAATAAAGGAACAAGAATCAGCGAGAATATAGATAAAGGAATCTTTATTGCTGTACTGCCTAAAATGCAAGTTACCTCCTGAGACTTTTATTCCCCAGTATCTGGAGTCTAAGACTTGAAAAAACACAAACTGGCTACAAAAAGAAAATCTTTGCCCAACAGGTTACCAGTTCAAAGGATCACAGAATGGTTTGGGTTGGAAGGAATCTTTAAAATATCACCTAGTCCAATCCTGTACTACGGGCAAGGGCATCTTTCATTAGGTCAAGCTGTAAGTCTTCAACCCTGCCAGCCTTGATAGCTCAAGAAAAACCTTGCAAGTCCCATACGGTGACCAGCTGGGAGTTTGAGCTGAGTTCAGGATGCCTGTGGCTGCTCCCTACTACTGTAACAAAAGAAAAGTCCAGGAAAAGCTGCCTGGTCAACAAGGAGAGAAAAAGGGACTTAAAAGCATGGATTCACCTAAGCATCAGCTACTCTGTCTCCAGGACTACAAGAAACAGCTTCTTTATGTCCAACTGCCCAGAAAGCAGTCAGTGAGATGGAGCTCATCACAGATGTTCACATGCTAGCAGGGAATCTCAGGAAGGAGGCAGACTGTTTTGAGTCTGGTCAGTCTTACAAATTTTAAGAACTCAGGAATTGCAACAGCAGCTATTTGGGCTACAATTAATTCTAGCTTCTGTCACGGATCTATAAAGAAAGATAATACTTCTTATGCACAAGAGATTTTAGTGACAAAGCATGTTTTCCTAAAGAAACTCTGAATCTTCAATGCAATAACTTTGCCTGTTATCTTACTTTTATCTAGAATGTTTCACTAACTTACACCACTCAAGAGACTGAGGAAAGTACATCAACTTGAGCTGCTTCCCCTTCCACATACAGAGTATAACTTAGTTTTCATCATCTAACTCCTGTAAATTTGATCCTAAGTAACTTCTCTGAGAGTTTTCAAAACACATCGCTAAGACATTGGCAGGAGGAGGGTTTCAAGGGAACGTGACAACTACTGAAAATTAGAACCTCGGGGTATACCAAAGATAAAGAGAAGGAGCATAAATTTGCAACAAGTTCTGTTACCTAGTATTAGCCAAATCAGGAGTTTACACTGAAGAATGACTCTTATAAACTAAGCTGTAGATTCCATTTATGCTTAAGGAGCAATTCACCACAACATTAAGAGATGACATTTTCTCCTCTATCAGGAAGCAGTGAGGATAAAAGCAAGAGAACAGGATAGCCAAAGCTTTCTACTCAGGGTGATAAAGGACACTGAAAAGTGCACGAAGGGCCTAGCAAGTGTCTGTGCCTAGCATCAAGCACAGAACCCATGATAATACTCTCCTCCCTCAGAAATGCAGTCTCACATAAGATTAGTTCAACACATGTTCAGAGAAGCATTATTAAAAGTCAAATGATATACTTGATTTATTAGCACTTCTGCAGGTCCCTACCTTGCAAGAGTGAAAAGTACAAGTCAGTTGCATTCTTCATCATCTCTGGATTACAACTCAAGTCTGTAAACAGCTCCAGCAGTCGCGTTCGAGATAGTTTCAAATCGCTGTAAAGGGAAGGAAGAAAAAAAATAAAATAAGGAGCTCTACCTAAACAGTGTTGAAGAAGTACCCACCCACATTACCACAACTGTTTTGGCTAAGGAAATTGAAGTAAGCATTCCATTTAGTTACCTTATCGCATGGACAGGTACTCTGAAAGGAAGATGCCAATAAATACAGCAAAATCTTCCCTTCGCCTCTAGATACGTAAGACTGATTCTCTCAGTTAAAAGCACAACTCGTTATCAATAGCAACAAATAACAGATAATGGATTAATGGTTATTCATTTTAGTATGTGATAAAATTTATAGATATTTCTTTATCTACCAAGGGGTTAGGCACAAGTGGAGAAAAGAGCAGTAACAAGCAGGAGCATTCATCAATATAATAATGGGGTAAGCATATGGAGGGATAAGAATAGATCTGCAAAATAAAGTGCAGCCTCTTTTCATTATGTTCCCAACTACAATCGAACATTCATGTCCTATTCACTTATGGAGTAATGTGCAGAGGAATGCACAGTCATCAGAAAGACAAAGAAATGTTTAGTCTTTCGCCTCTATGTTATTACAATAGGCCTTACTATACACTAAGAAACTTGAAAATCAGACAACTCATCCTTTATAACTAATTGTTCGGCACTAGCACTGTTTTGTTGTCTCTCAGCCTACACAATTCCAGTCACCTTCAGAACAAAGCTTGAAGAGGAATCATTACTTTTAAGGCCATCCTCCAAACAGTCAGAAACAGGATGAAGTAGATTACAAGCACACTTACTTGCAAATCTTTGATGAAGCTGGAGTAGTAGCTACCCCATAATAATTGAACTGAACAGGAGCTGTAGCCTTCAAAGGGTTGCGATGAAACCAGTGAGTCATTTTCTTCCTCTAGTGTAGTTTACACTAAATCTGAGATGAGAAAAGAAACAAGCATCTGTAAGAATACACACACATAGCTGAGGTGCTTCTCAGTTCACAAAAATCCATTTCAAATGCAAACAATCAGAAATTAAAATAATCTGAAAAGTCACATATACATTTATACTAAATGCTTTTTTTTTTTTTTTTTTTTTACCATTTGAAACACTAAGCCTTCACTGCTCACATGCTTGGTTTTAGAATTTCATTCTCTTGAAATACTATGAGGCAACTATTTCTATAAGAACAGGGAAAAAAAAAAAGCTATACCTTTGTTCTGTATTACTGCATACTTTCTTGTAGCAGAAATTTTAAGTCAGGGAAGTCAGGTGCATGCAATGTACCTGAGTAACTAAAAGGAATGGCGCCAGGATCCCCCCCTTCCCAGACCACATTTAAGGGTTAGAAGTGAATGCAAGGGTAGCTCTTGCTAGAGATCTCTACCCATGTGAGTTCTTCTAAAGGTAAATGGTTCCTTTCCTTCATTTCTTTTTCCATAACTGCTGCTCTTGGGCTCACTTTCATTTGCTACAGCCGAAGACTTAACCACCCTGCTATTGTTGTAGTATTTTCCATCCCATTATAGCGTTACATTACTTAAAACGTTTGCTATCTCCTCTGTAAGGTTAAATTTTTCCTGTGTTGTTTACAGGTGTGTCTCAGCTCATTGAGGCTACTAAGCCAGAGGTGTTCAAGAGATGTGGATACTGAGGGACATGGGTTATAAGCTTCCAAGATCTCGGGAGGATTTTAAGGCCTCACTGGCTGGAGTCCTGAGCACCTTGCTCTGATCCCACAGCTGATGTCAGACTGAAAACCCCCTTGCACCCCCCCCCCAACCTGAAACACCCTATGATCCTTCTTGGAGCTCTAAATCCGCCACTCTAAAACACTGTGCAGCTCAGCTGAAAGCAAGGAGGCCTGCTGCTGACGGAACAACTTCTTGCTGTGCCCCGTAGGGCACAGGCCCAGGACCAGAAACTTCCTTGCCTATGACCTCCCCATCGCTGCCCACCTGCTTGTTGTTGAGCTCAGCCCCCACCTCGGGGGTCACCCACCCACACAGCGGTCGGTCCCAGCGAGGGCAGGCCGCGTGCCCTGCGCAGCCCCACCCAAGGTGCGGTCAGCCAGGTAAGGGAGCGCCCCGAGCACCATCCCTCGCCCTTTCCCTCCCTCCCCGCAGCACGGCGGCCCGCCGCCTGAGCCCTGCTGACCGCCCGGCACCGGCAGAGACGTAGGGCCGACCAGGCCGCACGCTCCGGTAGCCGCCCCGCGCAGTAACAGCCCCTCCGCCGCTTCTGCCGACGAAGGGAGGGAGGGAAACCTCCGGGATCCCCGCTACTCACCCGGGACCCGCGTGGCGAGAGCGGCGGGGCCCACAGGAGAACGGCGATTCCCCGCCCGGGCGCTACAGCTGGGCGGCGGCAGCGGCGGCGGCGGCGCCTTGAGCGATCACGTGACCGCCGCCATGCCGCTTAGCGAGGCGGAAGCAGCTTCACGCGTAGCTCCGCCGCCTCGGTAGCGATGGCGCGGGCGGGCGCGGCCGGCGCAGCCTCCTTGGCTGGGCGGTGCCGGCGGGAGGCGGCCGCCGCGTTTGGTTGTCGCGGCGGCTGAGCTGAGCAGGGCTGGGCTGGGCCGGCGGCGGGCGCGGGGCTGGCGGGAGCGGCTGCCCGGCGCGGTGCCCCGGCCCGGGGTGAGCATGGTGCCCTAGTGCTGGGGCTATGTCGGAGGCGGCCCGGAGCCTCCTGCAGCGCTGGGGCGCCAGCTTCAGGAAAGGCACCGACTTCGACTCCTGGGGGCAGCTGGTGGAGGCGATCGACGAGTACCAGATGTGAGTGCGGCCCCGGGGAAGGCGCGGAGGAGCGGGCGGTTCCCCGCAGCGTTTTCTCCACCGCCGGGCGGCCCGGGGCGGGGCGGGGCGGGTGGCCGCGGGGCCTAGGCCGCAGCCCCCTCCCGGCCTCGCCGCCGGTGCCGTTATGTAACGCGGGGCCGCCCCGCGAGGCGGGACCCCGGCGGAGGGCAGAGGGTGCGGCCGGGAGCCGCCCCGAGGGACCGGAGCCCCCCCCCCCGGGTGCGGGCGATCGTGGGGGTCCGCCGGGGCGGGTGGGCGCGCTGCGGGGGTTCCCTGAGCCACACAGCCGGGAGCTGCGGGGTGAGCGCGCAGGGATGGGAAGGGATTTTCACTGCTGCCGTTACGTGGGCATCCACGAGGAGTGTGCTGCGATCCTGGCACTGCGAACCCCCTTGGTGGTATCAGCAGTCACTTTCTTTCAGGGAGTTCCCCTCGGAACGGGAAGTCGTTGGGCTTCTTCAGAGCTTGCTTTGCTGAGAAGTAAGGTCACTGAGTGGCTGCAGCCGGTCCAGTTGGAGAGCTGTGGCAAGGTTTTCATTCCCTTTCCCGTGTGTCTATTAAGAACTGAGGTGATCTTCGCACTTGTGCTTTATACTGACTTAGTTGCAGTGTGATGTATTCGTAAGAAAGCTCCTCTGGGTAGCAGCATTGTGAGCTGCCCTGGGGAGCTTTGCCGTTGAGTCTCTGAATAGAGGAGCGGTCAGCAGATGAACTCTGCGGCTCCAGGAGTCAGAAGATCAGAGGATGACAGGGATTTCCTGGGGAGGAGCAGAGCCTTTTCACTGTGTGTTTCCAGTTCTCTTAGATGTAGCAGCTAGACCAACAACAGCTCCTATCCATAGAATAGGATTTGCAGTTAAGAAGCACAGGGTGAGACACCTGCCTCTAGCTCTGGAGCAGTATCGCATCGTGGCTTTGTGCTACTTGCTGCCTTTTCAAATGGGAGTTTGATGCCAGGTACGCTTATTTGGATTAGAGTGCTTTTTGTTGGTGGTCTTTTATTAGAGACAAGTGCAAAGAGCGTTGTTGCTGATGCTTGCAGAGGTGTTAACACTAAGATGCTGTCTGCTGTGGGTGGTGTGTTGGTGCATGATGATATGTTTTCTGAACTTGCTTTTTAAATGCCTGAATGATGTGTATACACAGCTTTCTGCCTATCACTTTTGCTGTACCACTGGAGAAGGGGTGACTGTATGTTCAGGTTCGAGTGTGTCTGTGCTTTTTTACTTTTCTGTTTTCTCCCATTACAAGGGAGGGTGATGTAACTAAGCTGTGTAGTTATCTTGTCCCGTTCAGTTGGTTCTTTTGATGCTGATAGCTACAGTGGCTTCAATCCTTGTGTTTTTTTAATAGTGCTTTTTTTTAGGAGCGAAGGTACAGTTGAGTTCTGCAATCTGTTCTTTTTGCAGGCTTTGACAGTCATATCTTTATGTGATTGTGTCTGGTTTTACTCCCTCAGGAAAAAACAGGCTAATGCCCATGCACCCGTGGCAAGAAGCTGAATTCCTTTAAGAGTGCAAACGATGGTAGCATTTGAGATGTCCAGTGCTGTTGTTGTCTTAGGTTTTCCCCTCAGCCCCTCTCTCCGCTGCCTTTAAATATAGATATATATTCACGGTGAATGGCAACAGTTGCAGTTTCCAGTTGCACAGTTTTGCTTGTTTAATTTTCTCCTTCCTCCCTAGACGGAAACTGTAACTCTTCCCATAGATTCCCTCCAGCTTCCTTTTGCTTTGGTGAGCTGTTTGCTTGCTGTTACTTCCCAAACCCCTTGACGCTGGTCTCTGTGGTGGTAATGGGTGGAGCTGCAGCTCTGCGTATGGTGCTGATAGGAGCAAATGGGAACTGCTGCACCCTGGGAGCCTCAGCCACAGTGTCCCCATCTCCCTCAGTGGGAGTGCGTGTGTGTGTTGCCTGGAGTACCTGCTGCTCCTCTGCCTGCACCCCTCCTCTTGACAGTCAAATTCTTCATGAGAAACACAGTGCTTGTATCACATTGGGTCCTTTTCACAGGCAATATAATTCCTGATAGTTTAATTAAAAAAAGGGTTGGGGGAAGAAAGAAAGTGCTTGCAGAAGAAGCTGTTGGCTAGAAGGACCCTCATGCCTTTTTTGACACACTACGGATGGTTTTTCCTGCGCAATACTTTGTCTTCTGTTTTTTTGTTTTTATTCGGTGTGGCCTTCTGTGGCTGTAGAAATCCTTGTGAAAAAGAAACTGCTTGGAGCAGCGGTTTGTGGCACATTTTCTGGAGATTGTGACGATGGTGATGGGATTCTGTGTTGTGTTCTCACTGTACAATGTTCTCCCTTTCTCCTCCAGATTAGCGAGGCATCTCCAGAAAGAAGCACAGTCTCAGCACAACAACTCCGAATTCACAGAAGATCAAAAGGTAAGTGATGCTGTTGGTGTAGTCAAGGAACTCATCTCACGGATATTGTTTCTGTGTCTGACAGACCTGAGCTTTATGATACCCATTTCCCTCCCTTAATATACAATAACAGAAGTGGAGCCCAGTGTGACTGAAACTGCTACTGTCATTAGATGTGACAGATGGTCTGCTGTGTAATATTGAACATCTGATGTCTCGCGTGCTGGTCAGAGTCCTTCATAAACTGGGTGTTTTTTTTTTTTTTTCTGGGTGACCTTTTGATAACTTCCTTATACAACATTAGCAGAATTTATGTTGTGAAGCCTGAATACAAAATGTCTTGAGCTGCAGATGTTGATGGTGTATGTGGAGGACCCTAGCCTAAGATGTAGTGCCTGACTGGGAAGGATTCTAGCTGCATGCTCCTTACTAGTCTGTTATTTATTTATAGTCTTCTGAAATACCAAGCATCTTTATTCTTTCCTCCTTCCTCTCAGCTGAAAAGCATCACACTTTCACAATTCTGTGACAGAATTTAGGAGGAATACGCTAATTGAGATCCAGCACATGCAAGGATCTTCATCAGAATACAAGGAAATCTGGGATATGAACTTTAGTGCCTTGTATAAAGCCACATTTTTGGTAGGAATACTAAATTAGTGAGCATCTGTACTTCATGAGTGGGTTGTTTGAGCAGCAGCGTTGCCTGAGCGGTGACATTTCCTAGCCCAGAATCCTATGTATGCTAAAAGGGTGCTGGAGTAATGGGGTCTGTGTCTGAAAACAAGCTCTGGCTACAGGAATTGGAGATTAACTTGATCATTTATCACTAAGAAATGCACCTCTACATGCAGTCTGACAGTGGTCTGTAAATGTTTTCTTGACATACACCAACTAAAAGAGCAAAGAACTGGCCTTATCTTCTCTGTTTCCCTTCTGTGAAGAAGAGGGTAAGGCTCATGATAGTCATAAACTGAGTCAGAATGTTGGAGAAGGGTTGGGACCCCCTTTCCTGAACTGCAAAATCCTTGTTAACATTGGACAGATGTTTACTCACTCATTGCTTCTGCTCTCTGTCCCTTTCTGATATCTTTCTCCATCACTGTCAGCTATTATCATCTTTACAGTGCGTTTCTCCTCTGGAGACTTTTGAAAATGTGGTCACTTTAGGAAAGAGAAGTTGTTAGTGCCACTCTGGAGGCATCAACTCCTGAGAGTGTTAAGAACCTTAATGACACACAGGACTTTGCTTACAGATGTTCCCTGAATTTTGAGGAAAGTACTTCTGTCCCAGTGGTGGAAGTAAGCGAGGTTAGACATGAGGAAATGCTCGGGAGGTTCAGCAAGTGGTGATTACTGACTTCAGATGCAAGTTACATGGCTGCATTCATATATTAAGGGACCGTTCTCTTAGCCCCATCTACCACAAGTAATGCTAGTCACAGCAGAGAGCGAGTTCTGCTATTGCTTTCAATGAAATTTAAGCCTTTGTACTGCTAAAATCTTTTAATCTGGCAGTTGCTTGCTCCTCTGGTGTTCCCTACTTCTACAGGAGCTTGGCAACTATAATCCAGTGACCAAGGCAAATTACTGTCATTGCTGGTATCATTCACTCAATGTGTAGGAATAGAGTTTAGCACGCTTCTGGGTTTTCAGTAAGTTTAGTTAACTAGAAGTATATCTTCTCTCTTGTTACTTCTCAGAAATGTACACAGTTGAGCAGAAATAAGTTCTTATCAAGGCATCCACCCTGCCCTTTCATCTCAGGTTTGGAAAGTTACTCATTCCCTAATTTCTTGTATTTTCTAGGTACTGCTTGTTATATAAGAGCCACTTTATTTACCTGAATGCATATTTGTTTGTTTGCTTCTGTTTACTTACCCCTGATGTCGTGGGCCAGGCTGTGCATAGAATTTCTTCAGTTGGAGAAGGCAAGTTTGTGAAGCTAATTATGATTTCTAGTTGCTTGGCCCACTCTCATTCCTGTCTTTGTCTGGGTTTACAGCTAGCTGTTTTCTAAAGAACCATAAATAGTACTGAGAATCACTGTGAGATTGTTGCTGTCTCTTGCTTGAGGTACCATGTGGAATAGGTGGATTTTAGCAGTGATTCTTCTGTACCAAAGAAAAGCTACTGGCTTTGCAGCTGCAAGGAAGGGGCACTGCTAAGTTAGAATTCTCAGCCCTTCCTGTATGTATAAAATTAATGTTTGGGTTTATTTCATGCATTGCAGGTGGTGTTACAGGCCAGATGTGGCCAATTCGTAATTGATGGCGTGTCACTTACTAATATAATTGTGCAATCTCATAATCTAACAACACTTGATAGATACCACCAATTTCTTTCCTAGATGTAGTGTATGCCAGTTATCATTTGCCTTCTAATAAAGATGCACATTTAGGTAAGAATTCAGACATTTCAGTATTCAAACTTCATGCCTTTTTGCTAGTGATCAGGAGTGTGTTTTGAAAGACCTTGTGCATCTTCATTTGTTAGGGAATACCAGTCTCCAGAATCTGTAGTTCCCTGCGTTTTCTGTTCTCCATCTACTGCTGGATGTAATGCTGGAGCTTCAGTACTTAGATAAGATTCTGTCTTGACTTACAAAACTGATGGTGCTGGAGACTTCCTTCATAATTACAAATTTTGTTGGAAACTACAGAGAGAGACTGTAAACAGCAAATCCTTGTGTTTAAATCCAGTTGTTCTGTAATAGTTTTAAAGAGGCTGCACAGCAGTTTTGCCACTTAGAAGCTGTGAATGTTGGATGTTGTCATCCTTTGTCTGAGGGGCTTACCTCACTCTTAACATCTGCATTCCGCTGTTGCCATTCACCTTTGTGCTCTAAAATCGTCTTCTTTCACAGTCAGCCCCTAATGTTTTGCTGAGTCGATCCAGTTGGGTTTGGCTGTAATTGTCAGTTTTCCTCCAGCTCTAGCTACTCACTCAATTCTCTGTGCAGTAAATCTGACCTTTAAAGCCCTCTACTAACGGCATTTGTTGTTTCTTGTGTACCTTTTTTTACTCCAGTTTTGGAAAACCATGCTTCATGTGCAGTGGTAACTTGCTGCAGTAAGAGCAGTGTTGCACCATCATAGCATGATTCATTAAACGAGTGGTCTCCTAACAGCCTAGGCTTCTCTCTAAAGCCAAACTCTGCCCTGGCTCTATATTCATGCAAACATCTTTGACTGCTTTACAGTTAGCACAGTCATTACTCACACAACTGCACTGAAGAAACCTTGACTACGAGATCAACTGACTTAATTCCCTTTCTAATCTCTGGTTTACGTAAAACTGAATCTTAACGACTTTAAACTAGCAAAATTATTAATGTCTGCATCTCATTAAAAAGACTGAAACATTTTTTTCCCTGCTGCAAAAATGAGTCTTTGCATGGGATAGTTGCAGCTGAAAATGATAGCAGTGTTTAGCTGCATTTTTAACTTTTGGGTTGGGTGTGGTCCCTTAAAAAAATAGTTATGAATAATGCCTGCTGGGAGCTTGCCATATTTCAATAGATTCCATATAAAACCTTTTCTTTACTATTTTAAGAATCTCAAACTCTCTTCAATTAACGGCTTTCTAGAGGTATTACTGCCCCTCACCCCCCCCAGAAGCCAGAGGGTATGCATATTTTATAGCTGCTTGTCTTGTTACGAGGTCTCCAGTTCAGGCAATTTTAAGAATACAGAGTTAAGTATTTGTAGGATTGGGAATGGCGGTGGTGCTGAGCTTCTTAGTGAGGTAACACAGGAGACAGGAGATGAGCAGTGTTTCTTGAGACTTAATTTATGGTGTGGACTTCATGCTCTGTGTACAAGACAGTGAGAAGAGCCATTCACAAGTTTTGATTCCATAGTGGGGACTGTGAGCTGGCACCCTGCAAACTCACTGGTTGCTCTTTTTCTGGTGCACTTGGAAGATGTTTGTACTGGCAAGCTCTTTGCTCAGAGATTTCCTTTCCCTAGGGAATCTGTGCATTCCTTTCTTTTATCCTTTACTTCACACCTTTCTTTTCTTTGAGATTCTGCCTTTGCAAACATATCTTTCCAGATGGTCTCTTATGAAAAGGAATTCCATATGCTACACTGCAGCTGTAGTGTGTTCTTTCCCTAGGGAGCAAAATCTGCTTCAGTAGCACTACCTGATCTCCTCTCACTCAGTCTGAGTGTGTATGTAAATCTGCAGAGCCTGTATGTGCAGTGTGAATCTGAATGTGTTAAAGTTAACCCAGGATTGCGTGTGCTCCTTTCTGCTTCAGAAATGTATTTCCCCTGTCTGTGCTGGAGAAGCAGCTGTGCATGTCTGTTAAGTAACGGGACTTGTCACAGTCCAGGTTCAGTCAACAAACTTCTACCTTCCTGAAACATGGACCTCCATGGAAGTTATGATATTTTAATTGTGCCGTGTTGCATGCAGATGTAGTTTGGGAATTATAATATGGAGCAGCAACACACTGCTGCATGTGCTGGATGTCCAAGGGAGAGCTGAGAACTGTGCAGATAAACTTGGTTTTTTTTTACACTCTAACTTTTTGGTTAATCAATGAACTTGTGATGGTCAAAAGCATATATATATATATATATATATATATAGATGCAGGTATATCTGCTTGACACATCATACAAATCTGGATTCCTCTTGATGTTTTTGAGCTGGTAGTAGTAGAAGCAGCTATAACGGCTGCTCCAGCTTCTTCTTTTGAGAGACATAAAAGCTTCAGTAGCACTGCCCTGAAAGTACAACTGCTAGTGGAGGGTTATTTTGAAGCTCTTCCCTTCTATGTTTTAAAATGAGAATGGCAAATTACTTAGCAGTTTTGCTTGGAGGTATTTTATGCAGCTGGCAGGTTTGAATCAAATCAAATCTCTTCCGTGCTTCTTTTAGAATTTAAATGTGTTGGTAAATTTCAGAAATTATAGTAGTAAAAATAAATAAATAAATAGGAATTTAATCTGCCTTTATTACCTTATCTCCCTCCAAAACCCTCAGAAGTGGATGGACCACGATTTTTCTGTGCTAACATTCTAGCCATCTGCTGTCTGAGGAGGGCTGACTTGGTCTGCTGAGGTTGTAAGCTAAAGCAACTGTGAGCATGGCTCCTTAAAGGGACAAATTGTAGCAAGCCACTCAAGTTCCCAGAAGGTACAAACGTTGGTTTGTTTGGGTTTCCTTTTTTTTGGCTCTCTCCTATCACTTCAGAATAGTTGAGTTTATAAACAGTTTATGATGTGGTAGGCATTGTGACAGGTTCTGCTATGTGAGTGACCCCCGTCTGTGCTGATGAGCTGTGGAAGAGAAGTTAAATGGCAGATGTTTCATTCTCATCTATTGCACTTTCAGAAAATCTTGCTTGTGTATTGAAGAGCTTTTGATGCTGGATGATCTGATACTGAGTAATAGATCTAAAGTCTTTATAACTGTTACTCATATTTTTTGTTGTTTTTTTAATGTAAATAAGAGCATGGATTAATGCAGTTTCGGTACTTACTTATTTACACTTTTATTTTCAGAAAACCATTGCTAAAATTGCAACATGCTTGGAACTGAGAAGTGCAGCTTTACAGGTACAGTTCTCTTTCCCATGGCTTGTGCCTTTATAGGATGGTTTCATAGGTCAAATCACCTCTCAGGACAGAAGATACAGAAATGTGACAAGCTGCTGATCTGAAGGGAGGATGTCTTGCAAGAATGGTCTTCCTTGCTGAAGGTTCCATGGTTTTAGAACCTAGGAAGAGGGTACTAGAACTTCTCACCTAGCACACTTCAGGGAACTCTTCACATGCTGTAGTTCTGTAATGATTTCTTAGTGGAGAATAGAGCAGTTGATGAGCATGGTCATCTTCTCCAGGCAGTATGGTTATAGCAGCTTTGCTATCCTTCTGCAGTCTTCTTAGGTCTCTATTGACACTTGAAAGAAAACCAAGAAAATGATGAGGCTTTAAAGAAATATTGAAATAATGGGTAATCTTAACAGATACCAAAGAGACAGTGAGAAGGATCTGATCTAAAAGGGTGTCCATTGTCAGTCCCCTTATTTGCACTTTTCTTGCACTAACTGCCACTTATCTCAGAAGATGCTGTTTCAGCTTGCCAAACTGTGAACTAACTCAGAATAAACAATAAGAAAAAGTTTTCTGTTGAGTTAGTAAGTGAATAGGCTTACTGAGAAGCAGGTGTGCTACAAGGCAGATGAAGAACCTGCATCATCAGAGTTGGAGAAAGAGATGAGAATCCCCATGGTGAGCTCTTGGGTCAGCTGAGTTTTCTTGTTGAGCTCATTCTGTAATTTCTGCCAGTGTTATAATGCTCTAAGTATGTCTGAATTGCTTTGTGGTTTCAGTGGTGATCTTGCTTCAGTATAACTTGACTGGGGAAGAATTAAAACAAGTATCTCTGTCCTAATGTTCCTGTTTGTGATGTGAATGAAAGATCAACTTGTCGTCTCTTTACCTTGCGTTGGAACGTGGGATACGTTTTCTTTCAATAAATGAGAAGAAACATACTTTCTGCCTCATCTATGAACCTAGCCTCCTGTCAGGGATATTTGTGGAGTTGTTTGTTTGTTTTATGACATACTTAGAAGTAACAGTATGCTTGATCAAAGGGAACACCTTGTCTGCTTACTTTGTGTTAGCTTTTCCTGAAGGGAAGGTGTATACAAGATTAATTCTTTCTTTATTTCCTAGTCCACTCAATCACAGGATGAATTTAAGCTCGAGGATCTGAAGAAGTTGGAACCAAGTAAGTAATATCTTTGTATTTAAGTGACGTTCATAATTGCAGTGAGAAATATGACAACAGCATGAATACTGACTGATTGCTGTGTGGTTTGACAGTATTATTATTTTCAAATGGTTCTTCCAACTATCTGTCACCACATAGACGAAAGTTGACATGTATTAAGGAATGTGATGTGGGTAATTTCAAAGTGTAGAAGCCCTGCAGTGTTTCAGATGTTTTGGGTCATGTTTTCAGTACTGCTAACTTTGCACGAAACTGAGGTTCCTAATGTCTGTACCAAAATAGAGAGTCCAAATGCTTTTGAACTGTTCCCTGAGTACAGGAAGCAGAGGTATGTTACAGGATTGGAATTGTTTCATTCTGATACTCCTGCTGTCTGCTTACCAAGTATTTAAAGTGTTGTAGTAGTTTAGTGATTGCAGATCTTAGGCTCTGCTTGGTAAGGGCTGGTGAGTGACTAGTTGATGGAAGTTTAATTGATTGCACTGTCCTGCAAGTGAAAGGAAGTGAATACTGAAGGCTAAAGCTTCCCTTTAGGTGTCTACTTTTCTGAAAAGCCAAAATTTCAATTGCACTATTGTTGCTTATTTTACCCTTCCTCTGAGAATTGGTAGTCCTCTGGTTTGAGTGACAGAGCTGTCAAAACACTGTTCAACAGCATGAAGCCCATCCAACCCACACTTCATACAAATGACTGTATTAAAGCTGAGGATGTGTGTGTGGCCATCAGTCTTCAAAGACGCTGAGTTATTTTCCTTGCAGAAGCACGCATTCTCTCCCAGCAACAACTGAATGTTGGTGTTCTCGATGTTGCTGTCTGATTAAGATTGTTCTGTTCTTTTTCTGTCAGAACTGTGTCTTTGTTGTGGTGTTGAAGTGTATCTTGAATAGGGTAAATCTTAATCAGGCCAACAGAAGCCATTTCATAAAATACACCATGAAGTGATTGAATTTCTGTTGTCAATTTTCTCTTACGTTCCAGCAGAAAAGGCTAAAAAAAAACAGGCAGTGCAAAGAAGCAGTTCCCTTGTTTTGGTCAAGTGATGTTTTCAGGGTCGAATGAAAACAGCTAGTAACCAAATCTAGGTTGTTTTTAATTCATTTTGCACCTGAAGTTGTCAAAATGGATGAGAAATTCTGTTTGGTTGTTGTTGTCACCAACCAGAGCCTGTAGATTTAGTCTTTTTTTCCATGTTCTGTCAGTTTTTCACTCTTCTTACTAGTCATGCTTGCATTTCACATTGAGAAAGCTGACTGGTTTTGTTTGTAGGATTTGTGACTGAATCTCTTCACCCTCCAGTAACATTATCCTAGCACCATACATACAGACTGTGCTGGGTGAAATCATTGCTCACACACAGGAACTTGCAAACCCTTTTCTTGTGAGAGCTTATACCAGCGTTACAGTACGCTGTAGAAGTGGATGGGCTGTGTGAATGTGCTGGCGTTTGTGCATGGATGAGATGAAGTGCATCAGGAGATGTTCTAGCTGAAAAACCAGTGGGTTTTGGTGGCTCAGTTTGGTGACCTCTTCAGGTGTGAGAGTGGTCATTAAATCTGATATTGTAACTCTGAATTTATTTGTTTGTTTATTTATTCATTCATTCATTTATTTATTACTGTTGGTAATTAAGCAGAGTTGAATGCATTTAAAAAAGACTTGGTTTAAAAACTGCACTCTGTGCTCAGGCTGTGTCCTGGGTTCAGATGCTGGAAGGCTGCTCGCCTCCTCACGGTGCTGGTGTTGGTGGAGTACTTTGTGCCCTCTAGTGATAACTGAGATCATTTGCAAGAAGGCTTTTTCAGGGGATGTTCATTCATGTTGGAGGAGAAACTGATCACCGAGAAGAGGGAGGAATCTTGTTTATACCAAACTATAGAAGTAGGGAAGGGAGCAACTGCAGTATTTTTGCTTCTGTTTAATGCGTGCGCAATCAGTATGAGATTCTGCTTCACTGAGGTTTTCCTGCGTGGGGCGGTTTCACTTTCTATCTCAGTATGATACATCTCTCCAAGAGTAGGAGAATTCTTTTCCTGAACCTCAGCTGTGCTGGAAAGCTGCCCAGTCTAGCTTCCTCATTCCCTGTCCTTGGAAGTTTTCTTTTCTTTGTAGGCTTTTTAGCTACAACGTTTTATATGCTTGCTCTTATGCTTCTGGAAATACCTGCATTTACTAGTTAAGGTACCATTACTCTGGGGCACTATAACTTTCCCTTAGGATGCTTTTAATTGTTGCTGTGTTTATCACCCCCACCTGTATAAACATGTGGTGATGAAGTACTGCAGTTGCAGTTAGCAGGTCTGAAAGTTGTGGTGATATACCTTTCGTTAGGACTGTATTCACGTTGAAAGTATGAGGGTGGCAGGGGTTTTTTCTTATTCTTTTTACTGCAGTCTGCAAAGTGGCAGATGCTTCTTTGTGGATATGGATTCTTACTGTCTTTTTTTTTTTTTCCTTCTCTACAGTCTTAAAGAATATCCTCACTTACAATAAGGAGTTCCCCTTTGATGTTCAGCCTGTCCCACTCAGGTAAGAGAGAGAACTGCATCACTGTATGGTGTGCATCTGAGATGTGAGAGCCACCTACTTGCTGCCTTGCTTTGGGTAAATGGGTTGAAAAAAGCAGATTTGAAAGCTAGCTTTCTAGTTACCTCTAAAATTAAAGCCTTTGCTTTTGGTGGAGTCAGTCGATGGTCCCACATCTCTGTAGATCTCTTGGTTTTAGGCTTTGTGCTATGTGTAGTAGGAAGCTTCTTACATTTGTTGCTCCTGTTTTATACTTAGATGCTGCTGTGCAAGTTGAAAGTCAGGGGATGAATGATCTTTGGTCACCGTCATCTTTTTCATACTTACAGGAAGATATTAGCACCCGGAGAAGAGGAACACTTGGAGTTTGAGGAGGATGATGAGGAAGGAGGAGCTGGAGCAGGGTCTCCAGACTCTTTTCCTGCAAGAGTTCCAGGTAGGAAAGCCAACCTTCCATCACCTGTCTGTATAGCACGTGTAAATTCTGTCTCTGAGAAGCAACAAGATGCAACAGAAACTCTAGTGTTGTACTGGGAAGCCCTGAAGGCTTTCAGAGGACTTTTTTTCTGAGCAAACTATCCTGCTGCAAAGCAATTGTACCCATAATCTGCAAGGTGGTGCTATCTACCTCCAGTAATTTGTCTTTGTTCTTTTTCAGACTCAGTATTCTCATTCCATGTGTTTTCTTAATGTTATGTGAAGTTATTCCAAACACATTTGGGTGTAACCTGTGGCAATGTTTGCTCCTTCAAGGAGTGTCACATCTTGCTGGACATGTGAGGAGCTATTGCTGGTTAGTTCTGCGTTGCATCATCTAATAAGACAATAGCTTGGACTAAAGCCAAGCTCAAGGAGGAGAAGAGGAGTAGCTTTGGCTGTACTAGCTGAAGTCCTTGTCTGCATAAAGGCATTTTAGAAATGGATATACCTGCAGATTCTAGAGGTCTTCCTCCACCTCAGCTTTTGAGAGTTTGGCAGTAAAGGAATAAAATGTTCCAATTGAGAGGTTATTCTCTTTTTTTTTTTGTGTGTGTCTTTTTTTTTCTTCCTGGTGTAGTTTCTTTGCAGAAGGAGTAAATTTGGGAGTAGACTGGCAAACTTCCTATTTCAAGAAGGAGATAACAAATAGGGAAGGTAGAACTGTAATTAAAGCTGAAAGAGCTGAAAAATTTCATCATTTAGATGACAATAATTGCATGAATAATAACTAGCTATTATTTAAGCACAGAAACACATTTTCTTCCTAGGTTTTAGACCATGTGTACTACTGAATGTGATCCCTGCAACCTGTATTGGTGTAGGCATGCACAGTCTGTAGCTGTTGATGCTAGGCACACAAACAGGCTGTAATACACAGGGTATTGTATTGCTGATGTACTGCTATCTTGGATCTTTGCTATCCACTGTGATAAATATGTTTATAAGATGCATTCTGTCTGCATCCAGTGGACAGAGAGGATGTTTATGTGCATAAAGAGTAATCTGAGCTGACTCTAAGAAGGCTGTGTTTACAGCTATGTTACTCACAGAGAATAATTCAGAAAGACTCAGAAGAGTCTGTATATACTTTCTTACAGAATTATTCACAGGTAAAATGGTGCTTTTAGAGAAGTTGCTCACACCTCCTCTTCTTGCTGACATTTTCCGTTGTCATCTGCTCCTTGATCTATCTGACTACTTGGAAACTTCTGCATTAAGTTAAACCTCCCTGCATGTTGATCTGAACCCCTAAGGTGGTTCTGTATGACTGGAGCTCAGGTCTTGTTTTCCTGTGGAATTTGTGTGGTGTTTCTTACCTGCTGGGATATTAACTGGTTGCTCTCTCTGTGGTCACTGAGGCTTTAGAAATCACAGTTCACAGCCTTCTGAGGTGAGCTTTGTAAGTGGACTTTCCATGTTCAGTTAAGAGCACTTTGTGTCCAGTTCTGGGCTCTTCAGCTCAAGAAAGGTAGGGAACTTTTACAGAGAGTCCAGCAGAGGGCAACAGAGATGATGAGAGCCTGGAGCATCTCCTGAATGAAGAAGGGCTGAGACCTGGGCTTATTCCTCCTGGAGGAGGGGAGACTGAGGGGGGAGGGTTGCAGCAATGCTTATAAATATCTGATGGGCGGGAGTCAAATGGATGGAGCCGGGCTCTTTCTGGTGGTGGTGCCCAGTGACAGGTGAAGGGGCAACGGGCATAAGCTGGAACACGGGAAGTTCCATACAAACATGAGGAAAAGCTTCTCTAATTTGAGTGACAGAGCCCTGAAACAGGCTTCTCAGGGCAGTTGTGGAGTCTCCTTCACAGATACTTGCAACCTGCCTGGATGCTTTCCTGTGCAACCTGCTTTAGTAGTGGGGCTGGCCCAGATGATCTCCGGAGGTCTCTTCCAACCACAGCGATTCTTTGATTCTGTAACTGTGTTGCACTCTGCTTCAGTATGCCTTTAATCCACAGTGCAAAACTGTATTGTCTAACTGTCTTGTCTTCTACATGCATGGCTTCATCGTTATCACATTGCACCATTCATCTAACCCAGGAGCCAATGAAGGTATGGTAACATTTTAGTACATTTCTCTGATCATGGTCATGTAACTGTGATGTTCATCATTCAGCTCTTAATTCCAAAGCTCAAAGGACAGTCTTGGGGTAACAATCACATTACTAGGTGTGAATCTTCATTTCCCCTCAGTGCCAGAAAAAGAGTCTTCTTTAACATATGTTGCGTGGCTCTCTAGCAGTTTTAATGTGCTAATAAAGATGTGCTGACTTGCATCCTAGCCAAAGGTAGGAGTAGCTAGATTTTCTTTCGTGGAATACACATTTGAAGGGAAACCTTATGCTAAAAGTGCTCATTTAGTTATACTTCCAGGCTGTTTGAAGATGATCTGACCAATGACTTGCTGCCTTTTAACAGCAGAGGTTTCCTATCAGCCTTTCTCCTGGTTATACTACCTACATTAGAGTGCTGTGCTGGCAGCAGATCCTTCTGGGATCTATTTCTGTTTGTGAATCCAACAGGGGACATGTCACCTTCTTTCTGAATCGAGAACTGGGGGTGGACAGACTGGGCACCCCAGTCCTGGTGGCAGTGAGCCTTTGTGTTGCTTCCCTTCTGTATATCTGACATGCAGCTGTACAAGAACACTAAGAATGTGTTTGTAGATGCTCTCCTCCATCTCTCAGAATGACTCCCTTCAGTTGTGTTGGAAACAGCTGATACTTTTCTCATGAAAAGCCTCGGCATGAGCCTGATGAAGGTTCATGGACCCAAGCTATAGCACTGCAACGGCCAGCCCTAGTAATGTTGTACCTTAAGCTACTGCCAGGTAATGGCCCCAGTGTGAAGTGACTGCAGTGAGAGACCTGCCTGGATGGTGGTGGCTTGTGTGGGACAGGTTGGTCAGCTGCTTTAGCCTGTCCTTGCTGTGGCTAGTCCTTCAGCTGAGGCAGTAGTGAGACTGTGTTCCTTAGGGACCATCTGTCTGCTGTCCTCTTAACCTACTGGAAGTGAGCTCAACTTTCCTGTTTGTTGTAACTCCACGATTTCACACGTTCTGGAAAGCATTTCTCAAGAACAGAAAAACTTTTTTAAAGCCGGAATATACTAAGTACAGGAGTCTGATAGACCTCATAGGTGATAATGGTGTGTGGGGTATCCTGTCATTTAGAGAGGGGTGGGGATAATGATGTTACAGTTGTTGGCTCTTGGTGAGGTGTCCTGCTTATAGGAGACAACTGGAAGATGGTGGACTTGAGTTTTGTGCCCAAAAGGGGAAAGGTTTTTGTCTACATTCCTTTAGATTGGAATAAAAACTGGCTTCTGACATCTCTTCAGGAGGTGGCAGCAGGATGAACTAGAGTGTGCATGCTTCTTGATAGAAATGGATGCTCTTTAATAAATTCAATTTCAGTGTTCTTTATGTTATGATCAGAAGCCCATGCCGTTACTTCAGAAGTGTGGGTCAGGTACTGCCATGATACCTTGTTAAGTGTGCCATGTGTCTGGGAGGTGGCTCTGCCAAGACAGGAAGGTACAGATATGTACTGTCACACGGATGTGAATTCAGGCCTTGCTGATCCTTGCCCTGAAGGAGGGACCGGGTGTGGGAATGCCTGTGAAGTCTCACTGTAGTTCTGCAGCAGAACATGCTGCCCCCTCTTTTAAAGCTAGGCCCTCCAATATGACAGAAACGCCTCAGTTCTCCCACTCTTCAAGCAGATGAAGGGATAAAAGGGATGGAGAGAAATGCAGATGGAACTCACCAAAG
The DNA here is from genome assembly GCA_036925125.1 of Oreortyx pictus. Classification (NCBI taxonomy): domain Eukaryota; kingdom Metazoa; phylum Chordata; class Aves; order Galliformes; family Odontophoridae; genus Oreortyx; species Oreortyx pictus. Next base: position 17,244,316 of record JAUPFR010000002.1, read on the forward strand.
GAAACTATTCAGATCTCAAGTCTTGGAATAACATTCTAAAAAAAAATTAGAAAAGCAAAACTTTGCATTAAACTTGCTTGTGAGTCTCAGCGTTTTCTGTCTTTGTGCTTCTTTATCCTTGTCCAGTGCTGGAGGCAGACTCAAAGCCTGACAGTTTTCTTTAAAATCAGCACAAGAAACCTACCCTGCTGTTGGTGACAGAGTCTCACAGATTTTACCAAGTTTGGACACTTCGGGTTTCTTGTAGTGTTGTCCTCCTCAGCTCTACGGGGATTTAATTACACTGTGGTCACTAGTTGCCTGCTCCTGGTGCAGAGCTAGGAACTCCTTCCTTAACACTTTCATTGAAGTACAGACCCATGGAGCTCAGAACGTTAGGAATCTGTCTTCTGGTTCCCTTGCATCCAGTGGGATTTGCAACAATGCAGTTTTCCTCCTTGTTTTCCCAGCATAAGTGTTCAGCGTGAAGCCAAGTCATGTTCAGTGGAGTGGGTGCTCCTGATGAAGTGTCTGAACTTCCTGCAGCTGCAGATTGAATCCAGCTTCCCAAATTTAATCCTTAGAAACTATATAAATGGAATTCCATGCATGAGTTACTCTGCATGAGAGCAAGAATGAACACTTTAAACAAAGCTCTTTTCTGTTCTTAGGACATCAGGGGCTCTTTAATAAATTCATTTGACTTGAAGCCATCCTGGATTTTTTGGTGTGGACTTTGAAACCTCTCAAATTATGTGTGGCTGTGCACGCGTTCCTGTAATGCTGTGTGCTGTTGGGATAAGGGGCCGTGGGTTTGGAGCTCCCATTGGAGAACATCCTCCTCCACGTGAGGCATTGGGATGAGCGTGGCCTCTGCTGTAAGATGACTCAAAGGTTTAACAATGTGCTTTGCTCTTTTCAGGTACTTTATTACCCAGATTGCCATCTGAACCCGGGATGACATTACTCACCATCAACATAGAGAAAATAGGTCTGAAAGATGCTGGGCAGTGCATTGATCCTTACATCACTGTCAGTGTGAAGGGTAATGATTTCTGTTCCTGGCTGCTCGTTTCCAGTATGGAGAAAGCATGCATTTCCTGAAATTGTATGGATTTTCAGTTTTATTTTTTGTCTGTGGGGAATAGCATTTATTCTTATGTGTATTTTCTGTGATGGACTTAAGGCTTATTCAGGGGTGGGAAAGATCTGCGTTCAGGAGGTACTGGGAGGTGAAGTCACTGCATGAGAAAGGCCCCTCTGCACTGAGCTGCGAGCTGAGTAACGGTGACTTGGCAGGCTGTTCTTATCTATTTCAGCTTTAGAGGCTGACTTTTAAGTGCAAGTGCTTGGATTCCTCGTGCTCCCCAATACTTAGTGGTCTCTGGGCTTCCTGGAGACAGCAAACCACAGCTCAACGGCTCTGTTCTTGCCCTATCGTTCAACCAATTATTTTTGTAAAACAAAGACTGAGGTTTAAGCTTTAGAGGAAGGAATATGAAGTTGGGAAGAAAAGATTGAAAGTGAAATGGAACAAAATAGGATATACATTTTAGCCTGGGCACTCAAATATTTCAGCTGAAGTCTGGTGGGATGTCTAACCCCTCCTGGAGAGTTTGTGTGGGTCTGAAAGAGTCAGTGCCACTGTCAGCTGCACATAGGCAGTTTCAGATGACAACGTGGTTGATGGCTTATGCTTGGGAGTGGGATTTCTGGTATTCAGGCTTTCAGTAGCGGGAGCATCTGCCTCTTCTCCCTTCCCATCCGATAACAGGCAGCCACTGTAGTTGGAATTGCTTTCCTTTAACCCACCCAGTTTGACTTCTGCTTGTCTTTACAATCATTGGAAGCAAATGATTTTTTCTTTATCAGATAAAAGCTGGTGGCTGAGCCAAAGGCCTCTGCTCAGTTGTGGTAGTGACCTTGTGTTCGTCCTTTAGATGTGCTATTAGGTCCCAGAGGTAGAGCTGAAGTACTTGTTAGGTATGATGAGGCTGCTTCATCTCATGGGTGAGTTGTTTGGCAGGCACAAGGAGTTGCAGTACTGAGCAACAGGGGAATCCCAGGATGTTCTCAAAGCTGTCAAAACATACGGGGAGAAAGCTTTATCTAACCCTGCTTCACGTGACAATTTTTACAGTGGTGAAGCTGAAATGTGACTGAAAAGGAAGGCAGGAGTCTTAAAAACATACAGTACTTGTATTTATGGCATTGCAGCATTATTTATAGCTTATGCAACTATTCTTCAGGACGGCGTTTCTCTAGTCATTTTGAATCTTCGTTTGCCTCTAGAATGTCAGAAACCTGAGGGGTGGGTGCCTTCATTGGAGGGGCTAGCTGGATGGATGTGGTTTCATCAGACTTCATTCTTTCCTGCTGAGTTTCTCTTGGCCAGCAGGAAAACAACAGTGCTAATGGGGCTCTCACATCAAGAGAATCCAGCAGGGATAACACACTGCATCTGGGCAGTGCCTCTCCCATTCTCATCCTGTTTCTTTCTTACAGATTTGAATGGAATAGATCTGACTCCTGTGCAAGATACTCCTGTGGCTTTGAGGAAAGAAGACACGTATGTCCATTTTAACGTGGACATTGAGATTCAGAAACACGTTGAAAAACTAACAAAAGGTATGTAGTAGCAGATAACAGAAACGGGGGCGGGGGGCTTGGAAAATGCAGACACTGGAGTGCTCCTGATCTGATAAACAGGCTGAGCTTGAGCTGCTGCTGCAGGGCTGAAGTTCCAGATGAAGATCCAAAACCTTTGCGTTGTGTCTTTTCCAAATCTGTCAGTGTGATGATTTGAAGGCTTGGGAGGAGTGAATGAAACCAAATAAAGTGCAGCAGCCTGCTCTGCTCCACGGGCATTGTGTTCCTTCACAATCTTCCCAGGGGTTGGACAGTTCCCTCGGTGTGAATCACTGAGTGAAGGGTACAAGCTCCTCTGAGTGTGGGGAGCATTGTTAAGAACGTGGTGTTGCTTTGAAGTAAGTTACCAAAGCATTGGAGATGACTCTGTCCCGTGTGTGCAGAGCATCTTCCTGGCAGATCAGTTTTCTGGTGAGTGTTGGCCCTGATTGCTAACGTTTTTCTTATACCATTTTCCACTCTAGGTGCAGCTATTTTCTTTGAATTCAAACACTACAAGCCTAAGAAAAGGTTTACTAGCACCAAGTGCTTTGCTTTCATGGAGATGGATGAAATTAAACCTGGGGCAATTGTTATAGAACTGTAAGTTACTGACAGTTACAGATGACAATGACAGAGGAGGTGAACTATGCTTCAGTTACAGCGTGTAGCTTGTTGTATCGTGGAAGACTTAATGAACTCATTGCCATGAGTTACATAGGGCTGTTCTATTTTTAATAAAGAGAGGAAGATAACGTGCCTTTAGACGCATAAAATGGCTGGAGACCCTTCCAGAAACAAAGCTGTTTCCAGTGGAAATGCTGGGGTTGAATTCCGTGTGAAGTTATCGAGATCTACAGGGAGGACTTTTCTTCCACCTTCAGTTTGAATGTCAGATCAGCACAGCTGTATTTAAACAAAGAATGTGAGCTCCCACGATCTCCTGGTACAGAACTCCTGAAAAGAAAAGCTGACTGATTTGAAATGTATTTTTATGAGCATTTCAAAGCTTTGTTAGGTGGTTGGTAGAGCTCTTTGTTTGTTTTCTCTGTCTACTTTGAATAGATCAGCCTGTTACCCTGCAATGCTTTTGATGTGTGTCGTAACGCTGCTGTGTGGGTGACGGTCTATTGAGTGAGGGATTTTGAGGTTTCCTTTCAGGAAGAAAGTGAACCTTGCAGTTCTCCACTCTTCTGTAGGAGGAGTGCTGAAGTGAATCTGTACTAGCTGGAGCACTTTTTTGAGTTTTGTCCTGTAAATCCATTCATTATTGTTCCCATCGATCTTATCTGTTGTATTTAAAAGATTATGGTAGTAGGATCTGGACAGGACAGGCTCTCTAGCATGCTTTCATCTGCTCACAGCCATTAGCACTGGCATTAACTCACTTTCTTGTGGTTACAGGTACAAAAAACCCACTGACTTTAAAAGGAAGAAATTGCAACTGTTGACCAAGAAACCACTTTACCTTCACCTCCATCAAACGTTGCACAAGGAATGACCCTCCGTGTGAGACTTCTGTGAACTGAACCACGAGTCATGGTAGCTGTGTGTAGTAGCCTTAGGCTTCGAAGGGCAGGAAGATGACTGCATTCATGCCAGTAGGTCAAGCGGGACCATCACATACTGCTGCACAGCACTACTTCAGGGTCAGAGGCAAGCCTACCATCCAAGTGCTAAATTGTTCAGTACCTTCCAGATGCAGGTTGTTTTTCGGAGAGCCCTGAAATATTTTGACTGCTTTTCCTAATTTTGCTGTTCGTTACTTTTATCTTAACCAGTATTCCCCTTTTGCCTCAAACTCCGCCGAAGGTCGGAGGCCGCCCTTTCTCCGGACCCGTAGCAATAAAGATGTGGCAGGCCTACTAACCTGTTTACACTCGCTGTGCTATTGTAGTTCCTCTCATCTGCAATTCAGAGTCCTCTGTAGCGGGCTGGGAGGCAGAAGAGCAGGAGGAAGAGAAGGTGGGGTGGGAAGGAGCTTGAGCTGCTGCAGGTGGTGGTGAAGTGAGCGGGAGGAGGATGGGTCAAGTGAGGTGGCCACGGAAGTGCTCCTCGGCCGGCTGCTGTGCTTCGCTTGGGCCGGGAGGAGGACGACTGCAGATGAGAAAACTGAACTATGATTTTCACAGCTGAATCTTGGTTCTTAGCATTGCCTGATCCGCTCTTACCAAGCGTTGGATGCAGTACGTATCACGGTCTTGTAAATCACAGTTACTCCCCAGAGCTCATTTTTCTGTTATCTTGTCACAGAATGATTTGCAAAGATGGGTGGGGAAGGAGAAGGGCTTTCTTGGAGGTTTCATCCTCACGGCAGTGGGTGTTCCTCCATTCCAGTAGCAGGATGGGCCCCGCAGTGTTCAGTAGTCAGTCTTGCAGAGCTTTTGTTGAAGTAGACCTGGCTAGTGGGGTGGAGCCCCTTTTACAAGAAACTGCTGTTCTTGTGGACACTGATAGCGTGCGGTTTTTCTGCAAGTCTGGAAACTTACTCCAAAAATGACCTTTTTTGTAAGTAGATAGGATTATCATTTATTTTCTATCTTTGTGATGCGGTGTGTGATAAGCTGCAGGACATTGGCTTATTATGACACGCTTGCATTCACCTTTTGCCCCGCTGAAGGGACGGAGGTAGACCCCAGTCAGATCTTTCATATATTTAATACGATGCTTTAACGTTTGATATACTTGTTACGTATCTAACTAGTGCCTAACTACTTTGCTATGCTAAGCAAGGCCCAGCTCCCCAGCTAGTGCCGGGCACGGCGCTTACTTGGCAGTCTGGATGCCGCTGTCTCAGCGTTTCTTTTCTCCGTGGTGCAGCCCCAAGGTGTTGCAGTATGCTTTACAGGGACAGGATGTTACTCTTCATTGTTTGTCTGTAGACAGCTCTTCAGTGTATTATGAGGACAAGGAACTGTTTTTGAATGTGCTGGGTTTTTTTGGTTTTTTTTTCTCTGTTCTGGCTTAAGTAGGGGTAAATTTTCCTAATCTTTTCTCACTGAATAACTGGTTAGGTGTTACTACAAAAGCCGGTAATGCTTATTCAGATTCTCCCAGTAGCTGGAGGTGGTTGTTTCTTTTCTTAAAGGAAGAAAAAGTGCAATTGAATTTTCCTGTTTACGGGTCTTCACGATACCCCGATGGTGTTCTGCGGCGATAACATCTGAGTACTGAGCCCTGGAAGAGATCTCCCTGTGAGCTGCAGAGTACCTCTAAATGAAGCATTCTAAATGCCACATGAAAGGAGGATGCCCAAGTTCTGTTTGTTTATTTGTCCTTTTTTAAGCCCTTCAGATTCTGCTAAAAGAAAGAGCGGGGGCATTAGTTTAACTTCTACAGCTGCAAATAAATCGGAGTTAGGGCAGTAGCTGGGCTAACTGCCCGCAGTCCTTGGCTGGCTCACGTCTCTTTCTGACCTAGGAAGCTAGAGTGCCCCTGCCATCCTCTTGCTGCTTCTGGCATCGCTCAGTGCCCGGTGAAAGCACTGAAGTGATTGTGTGTTTGTGCCTGTGACTGACAACACGCTCACCCTCCTCCTGGCGCTCCCAGAGGATGATTCCTTCCAGCTTTGAGTTGTCCTAACGCTCACTGGGTGAGGGTGGGGAGAGATGTTAAGCGTCGCACGGCTTGCTGTTGGGAAGATCCTGACTGTTAAATATTCATCACGTAGGTGGCATTACCCGCTCCTCAGATCCAGCCTTCTCACTTTAAACTTCCAGGCCCGTTGTTGCAGCGGGTTACCTCGACTCCTCTCCGGCTTGTAGGTGTCTGTATCGACTCCAGTCATGTGAAGCGTCAGCGTTGAAGCGTTCTTGTTAAATACACAAGTAGAGCTTTGTATTTAACTAATTGTGAATTAATGGCTGTAGAGTGTGAAATACCATTTTTGAAGTTGTTTTTTTGTTTTCTTTCTCCTGTGAACTGTCTTTCACAGGAAGGACTACTGCCCCTCACATCATGAGCTCCTCCTCCTGTTATTTTATGCTTTAGTGATGTTTTGCCTGTCTCATCTTTTGTCCTAAATCTGAAGCTTAATACTTGTACTGTAAGACTGTAACACCTACATGGCAACTTTGATGGCTGCTTGTACTCTGGCAGTAAAGCTGTATCGGCCTTCATTAGGTTTTTATTATTTCCAGTTTTCTCTCCCTTTTTTTGACGTTGCTAAGAAGTACTTCTGTAAAATGCAAGCCAGTGGCCCTGCTGTGCCACGTGCTGCAGCGTCCTTGTGTTGTTCAACTTCCACGTTCATGGACCTCTTTGAACATCTGTTAAGTGTAAGGTATGTTTTTAAAGATGTCCAGTGTTCTCTGTGTATAAACTGATCTTAAAGCAATACATTTGAATATGGTTTACATAAAACCACTTTGCTTTAGTGGAAGGTGGGTTTTTTCTTCTTATTATATAAATGAAATAGCTGGCAAAGTACAGGCGTAGTGGCAAGGAAGTTAAATTACTCTTTCACACTGAGGTGCAGACTGACGTCCCTCCCGTTGCTTAGCACGCTACGAGTCAGTATGGGAAGTAGTTGTTTTGGTTCTTGAGTTCTGGAGTCCTCACCTTTATTTCTGCACTGCCTGTGTGAGCAGGGAGCTCAGGGCACCCATGCAGCTTCCAGCTCTCCAATGTCCTCAGCACCACAAAGCACGTCAGTAATAAGTTGCCAGACGAGGCCATCATAGGGTTCATTCGATCCTAAACCTTGCAACATCTGCACTGGCTCAGCTTTGACTCAGTTCTCCAACTTGGTCGTAGCTGTAAGCATTCTCTGGTTAAATTACTAAACCAGTGTTCTTTCTGAACAAAAAAATGGCACCGAAACAAAGCCTTCGGGGTTTAGCAAAAGGAATTTTGCTTTTTATTATAACTTTCCTTTGAATACAGTGTCATTTGTGCTTCTGATCTCTGACCAGACATTTAAAAAAAAAAAAAAAAAAAAAAAAGAAATAAAACCACACCTCACAGTCCTCATGTAAACTCCTGGCCTACAATAACTGCAGCTTAACGATGTGATGGAGAAGGCAGGTAAGATGGCATTTTACTTAAAAATTATTTCCACAGGAAATGATTTGATTTACATTTTTCAAGAAATTAATTCATTCACCGACTGGTAACAAAGGCTACATTTAATTAAAACTAGCCACACAGGTATTTCCGTCCTATTGCACGTTTAGAGTAGATTCAAGTCCATCACAAAGAGGTTCTTGCAGCCCAAGAGGAGGGATGAGTTTCAGGTGATCGTAAACGCACGCGAGATGTTTGCAGCGACTGGATAAAAATCAATCCTGAAAAAACCGAGAGATACTGAAATGAGACAAATGGCTTCAACTAGAGAACCACCGCGCCACATCCTGACGGCAGGAGGTGCGCTGCGGGCCGTTCCATTGAGCTGCTGACCACCCGGAGGCTGCACTTAGGGCTTCTGCACAGGAGGCTGTGCGTAGTCTTTCGAGGGCGGCGGCACAGGGCCTGCGGGGTAGTCCCTGGGTCCTGCTGGAGGCAAGTCTCTGTTCCGAGAAGGTGCGTAGTCCCTGGAGGCAGGCGGGGGCAGCGGAGGGCCCGGAGGGTAATCGCGTGGGCCAGGAGGCCCCGGAGGGCGGAAATGAGGGGGCCCACGTCTGTAGCTTCTGGGATCGGGAAGGGGCGGCATTGGGCCGGGAGGCAGATCTCTCATTCCTAAGGGCGGGCCCGGGAGGAAATCTCTTGCAGCTGGTGGTGGTAAGGGAGCACCGCAAACTGGAAGGGAAGGAGAATGTGGCAGTTAAATCTTACTTGAGCCTAACTGTGAAGTTCCTGACTCGTTCTTCCTGTCTTCAATTCACTGGAGCAGCTCTGGAGTGGGTCACTGCCACGTGCCTGACTTCAGCAGTCACTAATTCTCCTCTAGTGCCTTTTGGCTGCTGCTTTCCCTTTTAGACTAATCAAGGAAGAGCACCTTGGTGCTATGGAGGCTCGGGGAAAAAAACCCACTCATCCAAACACTGAGAGCAAGATGGCTAAAGCTCATGAAGAATGGGGAAGCTGTCTCTACCCGATGGCACGTTTTCATTCTACAGCACGCTCCTGAGAAGCTCAGTGGGGAAAGCTGAGTTTGAGCACAAGGCAATGCAACTGTACCTAGGGGCACAGGGAGAGGTCGAGGCCCATAGTGTCCAGGAAAAGGAGCTGGTGGCGGACCATAGTTAACGGGTGGTGGAGGTGGAGGTCCCATCACTGGAGAGCTCATGACAGGTGTCCCGGGGAAAGAAGGTGGGCCTTTGGGACCAACGTTAACCTGTGTGAGATGAGGTCAATGTTCCAGCACGTTAGTCACTGCATTGGACAAACACGGACACCGCTGAGCGCTGCAACCACTCACCACAGGACAAGCGACGGAGGGGGGAAAAAAAAAAAAGACATCCCAAAACTCATTAACCAAGTAGAAACGAAGGAGATGTGTTGCGTCATCATCCCCTCAACCAGAACACTGCGTGCTCTACTTAGGAGTCACCAGTTTGTGCATCTTCTCAGGTAACAAATTTCTTAAGTACAGCTTTAGCTAAAGAGACTGATCGCTCTTCTGAAGCATCCTCAAGTGCGTGCCCCTTGGTGAAGGGCCTGGCACCCCACGCTACATAGGGAATTGCACTTGAATACCACAGCTAAGTCCGCGTGTGATTGTTGTAGTTGCTCTGAAGTTCATTGTTTCCCTGCAGCCCTTAAAACAAAGGTCTAATTTCATTAATTCCTTTAAAAAAAAATGATAGACAGGAGCTGTTCGTCATTACAGAAACCTTTTGAGACAGAAGTAGCAGCCTTTAGTTAGTTCTGCAGAGCGTTTTGTTACTGAGCAGCTCAGAACACCAAGCCTGTTACTCCTCCATGAAAGCAGTGCAACACCACGTTCAGCCTCTGAATACTCACTGTAGCTGGTTCAACAGATGAAGGTGAATCGGTAGTTACACGGGGGGCTTCGGGCTCTTTGGGAGAGGGCTGCTTTTTTTGGGGAAAGGGGCAGACATCAAATAAGGCAGTGACAGGATACAGACAAGACAGAACATGACACAGTTGAAGAAGCAGCGGGAAGTACAGTGAATCGTGTATTAGAAGTGTTTCCTGAAGGTTGTTTCTTTTCCAGCTTACCGCCCGGTCCTTTGCTGTGGCAGGAGAGGAGGTTCTCGGCGCGCTGCTGACCAGGGATGCTACAGCAGGTCCAAGATCTGTAGACAGCCACAAAGGCAGGTCTTAGTCATGCTTTGGGAAAAGGAATGTGGTTCTTCAGGTTCTACTTCTGAAGTGAAAGATTAAGTGAGTACACCGTGCAATTGGTTGCAGGCCAACTTACCAGGAACAGACATCCTTCCGGGGAGCTCTGGTGGCCTTCGTGGAGCAGGGGGACCATCTACCACTGTACCTTCAGAGAAACACCACCAGAGATTCTCATCAGTGCAGGTCAGAGCTACTTTAAAACAAATCCATGTGTGTAATAATAAAATAAAGCAGGTATCAATACTTACACAATCCCTAGAAGCAAAATCAGAGCTTAGCATTGGGTTTGCAGCATGTGAGGTACGTGTGACGAAGGAACTGCACTGCTTACCAAATTCAGCTCTGGAGCCTTCCCTCTGAGGAGCAGAAAGGGGCCTGCTTGGAACTTCCATCATCTGCGTGGGCGATGGATTCCCTCCGCTCACAGGTGATGGACCAAAAGAGCCATCTCTACTTAAGGGCACTACACCAAGAAAAATGAACTAAGTAATAAAACGAACGTGATTTACTTCTCTGTATCACAGTTCTTGTTGTGGGTTTTTTTTTTTTGTTTTTGTTTTTGTTTTTTTTCAAATCAGTGTATTCTCAAGATCACAGCTTCAGGAGAAACAGGAGCACTGACCTCGTCGTGGCGGGACTTGGCGATCAGGTCTGCCTGGAGTTGGCTTTACAATTAGCGGTCTTTGAAGCATGATATTTTTTTGATTCACTTCTATTAATCTAAATTTAACAAATAACACTTTTTTAGCTGAATACAATTGAGAGTTACATGTGCCTGTATAAAATGTATACAATATATAACATTCGTGAGAGGTGTATTTTGTTATCGAGTAACAGTATCAGAGAAACTACATTGTCAGATGTTTGAGCTTTTTACCAAGAAGTCTTACTTTAACCACCAGAACAACTTAGTAGCTTAAGGTTATTATTCATATATGTACCACACACTGTACGGAAACAAGCTGACTGATCACCCTGCAGAATTTAAGTTCCTCCTCTCCTAAGAAACAGCATGATCCCAGAGCAATGAAAGCAGCCTGTACCGTACTTACTTCTGTCTCAGGTTGGCTGCTTCTCTTTTCTCTTCAGCCAGAGCTCTCTCAGCAGAGCGGGCAATAAGCTGCCAGGGAAAATTTTGCCAACTGCATTAACTGCACCAACCCAAAGCCAAGTATAAACTGTTCATATCAAAGAGGGAAGAACACTCTTACCCAGTTGTCGTGTGCTTTCTTCTCATGAGCAGCAATCTTGAAAAGAAAAGTAATACGTTAGGTTTGTTTTTTTTTTTCCAACAACTTGATTTCCAAGAACTCATTGTAGAGCACTAGAACAGTAAGTGGTGGCACTACAACCAGCAGGCAGCTGACTTACCTGGTTTTTATAAGATCTCTCTGTTTTTTGCAATTCTTCTTCCATATCTTGAATCCTCTGCCTGAATAAGAAGAAAAAGGGGGAAGAGAGAAGTTAAATGAGTTTTCTTTGATAGCTGAAGTGAGGAAAAAGAGCAGCCTTCAGAAACCAAAGTTACTTGTAAACTTTCACTTCCTCAATAGCCAGCACTGCTTTTTCATCTGCAGCAGACAACTTCTGCTCCTTCTCCTGGCGTTCATATTCTTCTTGAGTTAGTTTTCTACACAGGAAAAAACAAACAGATTAAAAATATAAATGTAGGATGGTAAAATATATATATTACATGATAATTTTTCAAACTCTTTTTAACTTTAGACTTCACTAAAAACATGGTTTTTGGCATTTCTCTGCCAGTACTGAGGAGGCTCCTAATGTCTTCCTCTCTCACAAGTGCCATCCCACAAAACTGAAGCCACTGAACTACGAGCAAGTTAACTATTCCTAATATCCACTTTAACTTACATGTGGGAACAGTTTCCCAGAAACAAAAATAATACAGGAAGCCCTAAACTCAAATCGATACATAGAGACAGGCAGTATAACCTCCTACAAGTTTTGGAAGGAGTAGAAATCCTTCAGTTACAGAGGTTGAGGACCTTTTCTTGACAGCTGGGCTCTCCTTTTCGTCTCCAGTATATGCTTATTTCAGCTGGATCCTGAGGTTATAAGATCAGAACCAAAACTCTTCAGATTCTTCCAATGCCATTTTCCCCAACCCCACACATTTGAGCCTTACATCTTTCAACTGCTTCACCATCAGAACCTCAGTCTTATGCCATCTGGCTGAAAACAACCCTGAATCTTACCTAATATTTTTGTTAAACTGAGACTGCATTACAGACATCTCAGTAAGTAATAAAGGAATACACAAATGATGAATGAATACAGACACAAGAAGTTCTTCAGTGCTAGTGATCCATTCACCTCAGCTATCACCACAAACTCCAACTTAATTTAGTTATCTTGTGGAAGGGTAATTAAAGGCTTACTTCTGGAGTGCCATTTCTTTCTGCTGGTAAAGTTCACCAAGAATCTCCACTTTCTGCTGTAGTGTTTTACATTCGTTTTCCAGTCGAGCTTTGGCTGACTGCAGTGAACAGGAGTCGTGTTCTAATTTTTTTATTTGCTCTGTTGGAGAAGCAAAGGTAAGTGAGGAATTTGCAACTGAACTATTATGCAACTTAAGTGTTCTGTTTCCTTTTAAATCACAAACAGCAATTCTTTTACTAAGTCTGCCCACCTTCCAGCTCATGTCTTGCTGCTACTTCATCACTCAGCTTGGACTGCAGAGAATTTCTGTCTTCTTCAACTAGGGTTAACATCGTTTTTACCTGAAAAAAAAAAAAAAAGCAAAGTTTACAATTTCAGGCATCGCAGCAACATGACTGCATTTAGTCATCATCTTACATAGCATACCCTGGAGGCATCCATCATCTGCTTAATCTGAGTCTTCATCTTCTCATTATCTGGAAGAGAAAAATATCTTTGTTTTCTGTGTTTATTAACCCCAATTCCCCGGGCTAACACTCCCGACCATCCAACATGGGGCAGGTCCAAAGGAAAAGCAGGGAGTTGTGCAGGGAATGCAATGAAACAAGAGTAGTAATTCACAGCCCAGCACCACGGAACTGGGAGAATTACTCCAGGAGGCATTCCAGAAGTTTGCTCCTCGCAGCTTTTCCTTCTGGCCACCACCGTAATATTAATGTGAACGGTGTCTGTGACTGGATGCAGTTTATGAAAATCAAGAAGTGAGAATTTTCAGCCCAATTACAATGCACGATTAGAAAATCTCAGGGCTGGAAGGAGGGTATCAGAGACGTGACAAAAGTGCCCCAGAATCACAGACATAGTGAACGTGTCCAACATCAAGCAAGATAAACTTCCTAAACAGTTTTGCCAACTTCCGTTTCAGTCTTTCAGATTAAAAGACATGATATAAATCTTTCCCAAGCTAATCAGGATTCTTGATTAAAAACTTGTATTAAACATAAATGCAGCATGGCAGCAGGGCAGAGATTCTCAGTTTTCAGAACAGTCTTCAATCACTAGCTTCTATACAGTTAAGCTTTAAAACTGCCATTGCGCCTACACCACACTTCAACAGTAAACTAAAAACAACCATGGGCCTTCTAAGCATTTCTCCATTCAGTCAGGAGATGCTTCGTGCTGTCTGAAGATGAACTCTTGGAAGCGCGAGCAACTATGTGCATTATTCTCCTTGTTCTCCACATGAGATGTGCAAATCACCTGATGAGCTTTAGATGCCATGTGCATCAGCCAGCAGGTAGGACTACTGTACCTGGCAACTCCCCGTTGGCCAGATCGTCTCTCGTGCTCCATTCGTGCCCTTCACCATCCTTCTTGGCCTCAGATGCTGAATCTGTGTCAAGCTGCTTCAGCTGCATAATGCAGTTAGTTAAAACCTAGTACAAAAATCAGAGGATCACTGAAAGAGAACTGCTCTGTACTTCATAAAGTATTCTGAAGTATTTTACAACACGTAACGCTGAAAGCTCGTAACAAAGAACCTACTTCAATTTCGTTTTCCTTGTAGGCAAGCGCTTCTTCTATGTCCTTCTGAGACTTCCGATACAGTTTGATCTGCTCCGTGAGCTCAGTGTGCCTCTCACTCCAACCTTCAGCTTCTTTTAGCAGCTGTATGAAACACCAAGACAATTTTTGTTCTTTATTTTCAGTGTGAGCGACAGAAGTCCATTTCACTACCACCTCTGGCAATAACTGATAACCACAGGTCACGGGTGAAGTGCAGACCTGGCACGACACACATCACGATTCTACTGGCAGAACTGGATGCCTGGAATCTTTCTGCAAGTCACACTATGAGGTGATTTTCCAGATTTAACATTTTATCATCTATTATTCCAACATCAGAAACAAACTACTCCTACACATCAAAAGATTAGGAGTTAACTGCAGCTCGGAGATAACCACACCACGTTTCTTAAAACAGCATTTATACGGATAAGAAAACATATTTTCAATTACCCACAGAAGTACTGTCATAACTTTTCAGGGCTAAAGGGGATCTCCGTTAACTTCGCCTCAGAACTGATTTTTGGCAGCTCTTTGCTATAACATCCTTCAGCCCTGATCCCAACTTCTTGATCACACAGTGACCACCACATCCATTCACTTGGTTTTTGTTGTTAACTTCACAGAAAGTTTGCACTGAACTGGCCAAGCCTGCATCACGGAGACGTGTGGCTTGCTTGCATAGCCCATGAGGCTTAAGGGGGTTAAATTTAATCTTAATATGGAATGTGAGATTCTGTATGTTAAGGAAACAAAGACACTGTGAAGATACACTCAAGAAGGCGAGGAATAAAGTGGCAATATTTAATTCCAAAGAGAAACAACTTTGCCTCCCATGGGCAGAACTTACCTGCTCTTTGCTCTTTTTCAGCCTAGTGTTCTCTTCTTGCACATGCTGAAGCTCTGCTTTCACCTTTTCTTCGCTTAGTTTAGCTTCGTTAAGAGCTACCTGCACCTACATATGGAACAAAAAGGAACAAAAAGAGGCCTAAAAAACAAACTAACAGAGTAAGAGCTATGTACTACCTGCTAACAGAAAAGAAAAAGACACTCACACACAAACAGCTGAAATCTGCTAAGCTAGCACTTCCTATCAGATTCTAGGTATGAGTTTTCCTGGTACAGAACCAACACCTGTGACTCCTGTTAGGATGTACATAGGTAATGCTTTACCTCTGACAGCTCTGCAGAATGCATGCTGAAAGCCTCTTCAAGTTTCTCCAAGGACTTCTGGGTCTCAGAGAGCTAAGTGAGAAAAAGATGAGCGGTGAGCGTGTACTGATGCGGTAGGTAGCTGAGCCTGAGTTTGTTACCTCTGCAACCTATGCATTTTGGAAGCATACATGGAAATTCAGAACACCAACACGTTTCTAGTCAGGGCAGCCATCAGACAAGAAGCAACGCAGTGCTGCCTTAACAGTGAAGCAAGGATTAGAATCAACCTTCCCCTTTGACTCAGCGTGTGCGTGGCAGGGAAAGCTCCTTTATACCTACGCAGCCCAGAATGAAAGTACCACGTGCTGCCGTCATTAGCGACAACCTTTGATCAAAACACCAAAGAACTTGTTGGAACTCAGTATTATCACAGCCTATCAGGCATTAAGAAAGGGAAGAAAAAAATAAAGAGGTTTTTTTTTCTTTTTTTTTTTTTTCCAAGTACCACTTCTGGATGCAAATTAGGGGCAGCTTAGAGACTCTCACATTCGTTAGAGAACTAGATGTTTCCTCTAAGCACAAGAAAATCTGTCTTACCAACCTAAAACCTTCAGTCCGTATTGTTATGGCACTTCCTGGCTTTGGCTCAAAATCTGTTTGTGTGTGAAAGCACAAGTGCAGAAGCTGATAAAAATCCTGACAAAAGAAGTCAAGAGAATCTCTCCCTTGACCTTGGAATGAACCCCATGTTTAATTTCAGGTCTTTTTGAGGTGGTCTATCTCATTTTCTCTACCTCTTAACCAACAGACTGTGAGCAGTTTGCAGGGCACAATTAAGGTAAGGACAATGCAACACGTAGGTGTGATTGCTCTTACTTTTTTCTGTTTCTTCGCATTCTGTTTTCTCTCTGTGTCCAGCATTGTGCACAGACATTTCATTTTGTCATCTAGCTGATGATTTGTTTCTTCTAGTCCTTTGACAGTGTCCTACAAAAAAGAGTGTAAGATCAACTAAAGCACATTCTTTTATTAACACCATTGGTTTTAGTACAAAGACAATCACCTGCTCCTTACCTTAAGCCCTGCAATTTCATCCGAGAGAATGGTTTTTTGTTCTTGGGCCACTTTCACTGATTCCTTTGCATGCTTTATCTAAGCACGAAAACAACCAACTGAATTGAGGACATTTTCAACGTAACATTCAGTAAGAATGGAAAACAAAAAGATACTAGCTGGTGCCCTGACTGTGCCATTAAATGAGTAACAAAACCAGCAAGCAAGGGGCAAGAACCTGGGACAGTACCTTTTCATCACATTCTGACAACTTGTCTAACATTTCTGTTTTTTCTTGTAGAAGGTTTTGAATCTTCTCAGCCAGTTGCTTTTCAGTCACTGGGAAGAAAAAGAAAGCTTATAGTAACTGTACTGGGAAAAACATACTGGGAAAAAAAATAATTAAAAAAAAACCCACAGAGCTATCACTTCAGGGACCATTTGCAAGAAAGGACTACAGCACAGACCGGGATAGTTGTCCACCTCCTGCCAATCAGCTCATTCTACAGGAGTCTGAGCACTTCCAGCTTTCATTTAAAGTTAGGATCGAAAGCAAGACAGTAAAGCTTGTTAAACACTGATGCAAATCATTTAGCTCTTGCATCTGCTTCGTGGGAGCTGGTCACAGGCAGCACAGCTGAGCAGAGTGAGGTGCTGGCTATACACAGAGAAGGTACATTCAAAAGAAGTGACAGAGTGCTGGAGAAGCTTTGATACTCAAGGAGATGCAACTGCCTTCCCTAAACAACAGCCTCTTTCTGTAACATTGAAACTGAGTGTTTGATCAGCAAAAGTAATGGAATGAAAGCTCTGAAAGAGCTTCAGTAAGCTCAAAGACCTGTATGGCTTTCTAACAGACACTATTTCTGGACATCAAAAATGGCTGTGATCAAGTAACAGTTGTTTAGACGTGTATTTTGTTTCTCTCCAACCAACCTTTAGGGTACATTCTACATCACTGCAATAAATCAAACAAAGTGCAATAAATTAAAGAATCATCCAATTAGCATTGCTTCATCTGAAGGCCCCAAGCCCCACCTGCTCTACAAACAACAAGTAGCACCGGTTGTTCCAACCACATCCTACACAGTGTGATGGCAGCTGCTGCTCCTCCCTCCCCTCCTCTCCCACACGGGGGCTCCTGGCACACAGGATCCTGAGCCCTTCTGCTTGCAGGAGAGAAGGGCCATCAAGACTGCTGAGGTACAAAATACTTCTCAGCATTTTAAGGGCAGGAATGCCCAATTAAATTGATCTTCCAGTTTCACTGCTGTGACAAATAATGAGTAATAAGTTACAAATGGAATCCTGAAAATGAAATCTCTCTCAATGCATTTTTGTCACTGCAAATGACATATAAAGGTTTTCAGTAATACTAATCTCATCATGCTTGAAAGCCATTTATTTGCTCTTAGCTTTAGTAGTTACTAAACAGTATCACATAAGAAAATATTTTCTGAGGAGGAAAAAAAAAAAAAAAGAAGAAAGTTAGACCTATGTTCTCCATTCTTTCAGAGAAGGCTGATAAGTAATTTCTGTACTGGCAATACACCAGCGTTTTTCCCTCACCGAAAACATTTATTTTTCAGCACGGAAATCTCCTTAGAGGCCTCAGACAGACCTTTTCATCTCACCAACCTGTGTGAACTGTATGAAAGAAAACTGCAGAATGACTGGAATGAAACTACAGAGGAACGGCAAGTAAGGAGCATGGTTTGTGGTGAGGAAACATGCAGAGTTCGTGTGAAGGCGGTTCTTTCATATTTTCATTTTGTATTCAAATACAAATTGCAGCAATTGCTCTGATTTAAATTCTTTTTCTATTCAATACACTTCAATTTTACATACTTCAAGCTACACGTGTATTTAGATCTGCATTTAGGAGGTCCCTTTGCAATTGCACAGCAGCCAGTTTTGGGCTCCTTGCAACCCTAATGGAAGAAGCACCACACAGAAGTCAGAAAGCATCACTGTAAGTCAGAAAACCAAACATCCTTCCCTCTGCCATCATACCAGCTAAGCCAGGAATCACATTTAGGTTGAACAACACCGAGCTTTTCCTTGCCCCTTCTTTAATCCCTAGACATGATCACATTGTTTCTCTTAACTCAAAGAGTATTCAAAATCCTCTAATTCAGGTAAGCATCATCTCCCAGCCCAGCGGACACAACGACCCTGAACTCAGTGCTCTCCTTGAAAGGAACTGAGGATTAACACTCGGTCCTCTGAAACAACCTTCCCAACTTTTATGTGCCTAAGTATCAAGCACACCAAAAAGCACAGAGAACTTACCTTGATATATTCTACTCTTCACCTATAGAAGAAAAAAAAAAAAATAGCCATAAGCAATATGTGAAAAATACTACTGTTTCCTATGGAAGCAAGTTATCGTGTATACACAGCTTAAAGCAGCACATGGAAAGTACATCCCTCCCTGCCAAATGGAGTTGGATAACACTACAAACAAGCTTAAGCTGTTTTCTAATAAAAGCTTCCAGGCTAATGACCTGTCCTAGAGCCTAAGCAAGTATCTGTTTACTCAGACACTAAAAGGATAAGAGTAAGTGACCACATCCCACAGGGAATAAAGAAAATTAAAGTGCTTTGCAAAGAACAATCATGAATTTGCTAACATAAAAAAGCTTGCACCTCACTCAGATCCTCTGTTTTAAAGCAGCGTGTGTCTTCACAACAATTGCTCATTTCAAAACACCTATACAGGAACTCAGAAGCTCCTTTTTTATACTGTTAATTAGCAACAGTACTTCGGAGTTGAGATGAGATTGATCTAGTCTACTAAATATCACAACTCAAGCAGCAAGGAAAAAAAAATGTTTCAGATAACATTTGGTTTAAATTTATTTCTGTTAAGCTAAGAAGAAGTATTTCACAGGTTTCCAATGCACATCACTGAAATGGATAGTTATAAAGAGTCCCAAGCGATTTTCACCTATCCATTCCCAAAGGGACACAGTGGTACACTTGAGAGCTACTGACAGTATCTTTCTTGTGCAGAAGGTCATCCACGTATGGAGGAGTGGTGGAATGCAAAGTGAGGGGCAGAGCACAAAAGGGGTTCCTGGTTTCTAAGCATGGTGCAGCTGGGCAATATGAAGGGGTTTTAACTGCTTGTTTTGGGGACTGCCAGCAACAGGCTCAGGCACATGGAAGGCATCTCACACCAAAGCTATGCTGACTCTTTCTTTCCTCAGCCTTTTAGGTTTACACCGCACTTCGCTATTCCGATTTGGAATCCACCACTTACAAGGAACTCTTCAATTAATAGCATAAACGGAACAACTTAGTTTTAAAAAAGCCTACAAATTATTTTATCAACAAAGCCCAGCATTTAGCTGATACTAACACAGTAAGTGGGCCAAACGCATGGGACTACCTCTTGCTTTGATATCCCTGACACCAAAAACAATCTGGCCGTATAAACAACGTTCCCTGGAGTATCAGCAGGCTCACGAGCACGAGGTGCACTCACCGAAAGGCAGGTTCTCCAGAAAACTATAGCCAGCGTGGCCATCCCCACTAAGGCGGTGACGATGACAGGCTCCCATGGAAGGCCATGAAAATCAGGCCCAGGACGGATGTCCTCCGGCAGGGAGGCAGCCAGCTGAAAGCCAACAACACAGGCAGCGGTGAATACGTTCCCGTTAAGCTCTCAGGTGAAGGTGAAGTAAGCAGTGAAGTAAGGGCTGACAGGTAAAGCAAGCGCTCTGACAAACACTCCTACGCCTCTCGCACCTATGGCTTCCCCACAGTTCTTCAGTCTGAAGCCGAAAACTGAGAAGGACCAAAACCAGAAAGGCGCCCAGCAACCCCCCCTGCACACCCACACACATACCCTGCGACACAGCCGTGCGCGCACACACACACAGCTGCGAGGACGGGAAAACACGGCGGCACAAAAGCCAACTTCGCAGCCGTTTGTACCAAAGCGGTGCCAGCAGCTCGCCTTACCGCCGCTCACCCTTGTCACAGGGTCAGACGCCATCTATCTCGCGATACGCCTCTCTAGAGGCCGCCGCTCACCGCAGCTGAGGGGCAGCCCCCCCCCCCCCCTCCCCCGGCGCCGGATCCCCCCCCCCCCCCCCCCTCCTCCGAGAGCCGCCCCTCCGTGCGGGGCAGGAAGCGCTCAGCCCCGCGAACCGCCGCCCCCACCTGCAGCGGCCGTTGTGCCGGGGGCTCGGCGCTGCCCGCCGGCTCCATGGCGGCCCGAGCCGTCTCTCGCAGGCACACGTCAGCCCGCCGCTGCCCGCCCCCCCCCCCCCGCCCCGCGCCTCACGTCATCGCCGCGCGCCGCCGCCGGCCCCGCCGCTCACCTGGCGCAGCGCGTCGCTCGCGGCTCCCCGTGAGCCGCCGCCTCCTGGAGGAACGGCGCCGGGCTCCGGACGGAGGGACGGCGGGACGGCCGGAGCCTGCTCTAAAATACCACACAACAGCTGAGCGCTTAACGCCGCCCGCCATTTCGGCGAGCTAGGGATTGATACAGTCAGGCTTCCCTCAGCACCCGAGCAGTTGCGGGGGGTGGCACGGTAGCTCACGAGGTACAAAGGCTAAGCAAGGAGTTGCCTGCATTTTATCTCAGCAAAGCCTCAGAGTGTAATCAGAGGTGAATGCAGAACGGCTTAGCACAGCCCACACCACAGCAGAGCTAGAGAAGGTGGCAGCAGCAGGATCGCTCCTTGGCACAGTGACCACACACGCTCCAGAAGGAGAAGGGCCAATTTCCCCCCAGTCTTTCTCCTGCTCCAACAAAATCTTAGCCAGAAGTTACTGGGCTGCTTGAGTGAAGCTAGAGCCCCCTGAAGAGTGTTTGTGGAAAAGGAATAGTCCAGAGGCATGGGTTTAAAAGAACGAGATGAGATCGTGATTCCGCAGCCTATGGCTGGATCACCAATCCCTTCTGCAACTGAAGAAAACCTGGGCTTGCCAGTCATCGCTGCTGCCATCCTGACACAGCCCACCAGCCCCAGCACTGCGCTACGATTGTGCTGCTCACAAGAGAACATTACTCTCTACACTGTTTCTGCAGCGCAAAGAAATGGTAGAAAAATCTTTACCAAGACAAGCGGCAGTTACACAATAGTACCACTAGAGGGGGGGTCAGTGATTAATAAACTGTCAGGATTACAGCAACGTTCAATGAGAACATTAGTAAAAACCCTTGGAATTTCCCTCAGAGAACTATTCAGCCACACTCCTCTATAAGAGCAAAATAACAAAACAACCACAGTCCAGAAGGTTACCTGGAGCGGTATCTTCCTTGGCGCTCTCTCCTGAATCAGTCATCCCAAAGGAATCAGCCAGTGGCAATCCTCTTTCACTGCTGTACCCGTCCTCAGCTCCTCTATCATCCAAGAAGGTGGCTTCCTCATCCTCAGGTGAAATATTAACAGCTGTCTCCTCCTCCTCCTCAGGAAGAAATGACCTCTCGTCTTCAAGCTGATGAAGCTTCTGATTGCTCTCATCGATGCCATTTAGGTTTGTGACAGGAGCTGTGTCATATTCAGCTTCTTTTGCAGCACCTGTGACAGAAAGACAAGAATTTAAGCATTGAAATGATGCATAGTTCTTGCTCGCGGCTGCCTCCGGTGAAATACTGCACTTGACAAAGCTTCCTTTATATTTTTTGACACTCCAACTTGAACCTATATGTGAGTTTCAGTGGCATCTAATTAAATGTCCCTAAGGAATTTATGCAGAGTGTCAACCACTGACCACACGGCGAGGTATTTTTCCTGTTTTTGACAGGGCTTTTATCAGAAATCACATACTATGTATTTATTACTGTGAAAGGAGTCTTACTAAGAATGCGTGTTACCACCTTACATATTAATTTGTAACAGGCTCAAGGGCTGGTTCTAACCCCATCAGAAAGATCAGTTTATTCAGCATTTATGCTTACGAACATGTTTTTATGAACGTGGACAAAAATAAGGCGATAGGGACACCTGAGATTTTAGGTGCACAGATTCAGTGCCTGAAATTTGGATTAGTCATTGCATATCCCACAACACGGTAGCTAGTTCAGAAAAAAGACTGCTCTAAGCATCCCGTCAAATTCAGCACGTTACTATATGTGAATTCACACTTCTTGAAAGGGAGCTGAATGTCTCTTCCAAGCCATATTCACCCTCAGATCCCCCTTCCTTACACAGAAGCTGGCCCATAAGAACAGGCACACTGAACACACTGTTTTCTCAGGATCTCCTACCCAGAACAGAAAAAATAATAGTAATAAAAAAAACACAAGCAGATTCTGCAGGGCCTCTTCTAATTCTGCTCCCTCACCCTCTTAAAGCTTTTTCAGTGTACGTAGAATTGCTTGGGATATGGTTTGACTTTCACTTTATCTATTTAAACACCCAGACAGTTAACAATGATTTACTGTGGGTTTTGCTTGGTCTGTTCATGCAGAACAGAAAGCTCCCTCAAACTATCCACAGAACAGCCAGCATACGTGCATTATGATATCCTACCTTGAGCATGTAGCTGATCTTCTCGTTCGAGAAGAGAAGCCAGTGGGACACTCTCACTAGCAGATGAGTATTTACTTCTTAAAGAGTATATTAATTCTTGAATATCGTCCATCAGTGCACTTTCTTCATCATACAAATCCATTTCTTTCACCACCTCCTCTTGATTTTCTGCCACCCTGGAATCCAGGACCTTCCCTACAACATCCATAATGCTAGAGTCTGAAGACTTCAGTATCTGGTCCAAAGCTTTTTCTACATCCTCATTGTTCTGGCTTGCCTTCCGAGCAAGCTCCATCTCTATCTTCATGTCGTGAAACATGGCTTCGATCCTAATCACATTTTGAAGCCCAAGGTACTTCTGTAGGCGTACCACACGTTTTTCATCGAGGAAATCTCTCGTTATTGTGAGTCGCTTCACAGACTCGCTGTAGTCTGTTACAGTGTCATTTGTGGCTGTTGACATGTCAGCAGGGCTGGGGAAATGTGCAGAATGCTGCTGGCTACTTCTGGTATCCTCTGAATTTTGCATCTCTTTTGAGTCTCCCTGTGAAATGCCCCCCAGATGATGATCTTTCCTATGGTTAAAGTCATTGCTGTCCTCTCTGTAAGATTTGAAATTATACTCTTCCACAGCTAGTGGTTCCTCAGCTTCAGAAGACTCTTTGTCGTCTTCCATGACATGTTCAATCTCATCCACTTTGGTATTTTCACTCACTGGTTCATCATCCTCTTTGTTTCCAGTCTCACGTGCATCCCACACCCTGCTTGTTTTTTTAGCCTCCTCAGAAAATGAGTTGGTTTCCTCTCCTGTATCATAAGTAGGATTTCCTGTTCCTGAAGCAGCTTCACTCTGTACTTCTAATTCAGGGTTTGTACTTTTAATATTTTGAGCATTACTCTGTACATTTGCAAATCTTGCTTGCAACAGTTTTGCACTTGCAGCATTCTCATCTTCCAGCAGTTCTTCCTCTTGCTTCAAGTCAGGGTCTTCTTCAGCATCTGGCTCTTCAGACTGCAGTTCCAGTCTTTGGGTTTTTTCTCTAGCTGAATCTGTGCCAAGGTTTCTGTCCGAGTCTTCATTATCAGCGTGACCAGTTCTTTGCTGAGTAGAATTCTCTGCATTAGTATTCTGTGTAGTGCTTTTTGGTTTTTCTTCAGGGGAACTTTCCTCAACACTTTCTTCAAATACTGTCATCTTGCCAAGATTTCTGGAAAGCTCTTCTTTCACATCTGCCTCTGAATACTCGGTCTCATTTTCCCATGGCCTAGGTTGTTCAGCAGCTCCTCTACGGTGTGGGTCTCCCTCATCTGCAGAGGTTTCTTTCATGTCTATCTTCTCTATTTCTGGTTCTTTCTTAACAGAGATGGCCTTTTGATTTTCATGATCAGCCTCCCCTGTTTGTTTCAAATCTTCTTCCTGTCTTAGGATTTCTTTTTCCACAGCAGGCATTCCTTGCTCCAGTTTGTCTTTTAGGAGCTCAGTATCTCCTGTATCACTTTCAGATGCATTCTGTACATCTTCCACAGGTTTTGCTGGAACATCATCAGAAGGCTCATACGTAGCTTTCCCCTTCTCCTTCATTTTCTCCCATAACTTTCTGTGCTTCAAATTACTTTCTGAGCTCTGTTTTAAGGTTTCGTCCTCAAACTTTTCCTCTTTTTCTATTTCAGCAAGTGGCACTCCTCCTGGATTTTTGTTCATATCATCAGCAGGTGGACTTAAAGCATCCTGCTTATTTTCAACAAGCGATTTGAACTTCAGACCGTCTCCTGGACTAGGCAAAACATGAGGATCAGGAGCAGTTGTACTCTTAGACTCTTTAGCATGCAACACCATTTCATCACTCATGAGCTGCTCTTCAAACTGTTCAGTTTTGTTTGATTTTCCTTTTGAATCTGGATCACTTGCACCTACAGGTTCCTTTCTAATGAGCTCTTTGGAGAGACCATCGAGTTGAGTTGCTGTTGGTACTTCTCTCTTGCTAACTGGCATCGCTTCGTCGCGTTTCTCCTTTGCTTGTTCAGATTCAAGCATGTCCATATTTACACTATCACTCGACTTCTTGTTCTCACTGAAGGCATCCTTAGTAATTAATGCATCTGAATCACGCTCTTCCTCATTGTCTCTTTGGTTGTGTAGCACTGTAGCACCATTTGCATATTCATCAAGTTTATGATGTTTTGACTCAAAGCCACTGCTTTCATCAGCTTCTGAATCCACTGGGGATAGACTTTCTTCTTCTGTCATAAATGACAGCAAAGGAATTTCTTCAAACTGATCTACAAAGTCTGACTCCTCCTCTGTATCATAAGCATTAATGCTCAAATCTTCATTAAAATCATTTTCCATCGATGTAACGAGGCGAGTCACTTCATCATCTGATACAACAGCATCAGCAGTTGAGCCAAATTTTGTTTTCAAGTTCACAGAGAGCTCTCTGTTTAAAAGTGTATAGGCATTGACTTCTTCACTCTCTTTGTCAAGTTGACTAGTTTCACCCTGAGGAATACTAGAGTTTTTGGTATTTTCATTTTCTAGCCCTTTTAGATTCTCATTTAACATTCCTTGTAAGTGCTCATGTGCAATTTGTTCTCCCTGAGAGATTTCTTCATGACTATTCACACCGGGGTTTATCCCAGTATTTTCAATTCCTTCTGCAAGAGAACTGTCTACCTCCTCTGTCATGGCAAGGGGTTCCTCGTCTTGCTTTGTAGTTAGTTTGAGATTGTCTGTCTCCAGAGGATCACGGAACTCTATTGTATCAACCTTTCCCTCCACTCCATCCTTTTCAGTTCTTTCAGCTGTTTTTGTCCCTGGATCACTTGATTCAGTGTCCCTTCCATTTGCTATCGTCTCTTCTGACGATTTCAAAAGCTCATCCACATTATAGTTATCAAAATCATCTCTTCCATCCTGAAAGCAAACAAAGTCTGTTTCCTGAAATGAAAAACAGTTTGTACTCATAATTGAGTATTTATTTTACATGTTACAATGATGAGACCTAACCCTCTTGTTCAGCTACAGAAATACAGAAATGCAGCAGTAATATTATAAATCATGCAGAATTCTTAACCAAAACTCTCTTTCAAATCAGTGGAACTTTTTCCAAAGAGCTCATAAAAACTTCAATAAAAAGTTAATGGTTTAATCTCTTCCAAGACCTTATAGTAAAAAACAGAAGAGAAGCCAACAACGGACTTGATAGTATTTTAATTTAATCATCACATACATTCTGAATTAAGAACAATTCTATTGCTGAATGCTACTAAGGAGAAGAAAGCAAATGTCACTTGTCCCAATGTTTATTAGCTATTTTCTTCTCAACTGACCAAGCTGTCCAAGCAGGAGCTGCCTGTCACACAGTTTCGGAAATAATAAACTGTAGCACAAGCCTCTGAATACAATTTTATCAGGTTCTGAAGTCACATCTGTACAATTCTGGAGTTACTAGCTATTACTGCACGAGAGCCATTTCCATAAGCTTTGAAGGATCAATTCTACAATCAAAAGACTAATAGCATAGCAGGTTTTGTTTGTTTCTGATAGCACTTCCAAACTTCTGCAGTAGGACAAATAAATAATTCTGAATGCATGCCAAACAACTTACGAGTGAACCAGCTAGCAGTGTTTCTAGAACTCAAACAAGATACATATCATTTTTAACAAATCATCGTCATTCAAGAAGTGAAGCATCAAAGCCCAGAATTTGGGCTGATGATTGCACACGCACATCTACACAAACATTTCACCTCCCAACACATATGTGAACATACGCAGTGAGCTGCTTACTGAAAAAAGAGTAACTAAGGGCTGCTGACACTCCCCATTCTCCTCGGTGATTTTATTGATTGCTGACGTAGGAAACAGTAAAAAGACCAATTAAAAAGCCAGTAACATATAAGACTTACCTCTGTTGGTAACTCTAGCTCCTCATTGGTATAATTATGATTTATTTCAAGTAAATCCTTTGGAAAATACCCAAAATCACTTCCAATCTGCCAGAAAACAAAAGCAAGCAAAGAGAAAGCGGTAAAAAAGCTTCTGAAATCATGTGACTGTTAAAATCCTAATCACTGACACTATGACTCTATTAATGAACACGTTAACCTCATTCTCGAGTATTTCTAGGTGAAACTTAACACAGTGAATGGAAGAAAAAGATCAGCAATACCTTGTTTGCACAATAGTTTCTACTGATTTTATGCTTCCGTTTCACCATGCTTTTGTGAAGTTGCTAAGTTTTATGATTTGTGTTCTAAAGACCAATATAAAGAATCAGCTGAGTTGGGAGAGAAAGCCAAGCACTGCGACTCACATGTGCTGTAACTGCTATCGTACGCTCTCTCAACAGTGCTGTATTTGCATCAGGAATTTTCTCAGTAAGCAGAAGAATACCTTTGTGCATGAATGCTAACCTCATTAGTCAACATTTCATACCTGCAAATATATTTACTTTGTAGTTCAAGGCAAAAAGTGGATGTTAGGAAAGCTCAGCACTGCCTCTGAGCTAATACTGCAGTCTGTTTTAAAACCTGTATGGAAAACATGTCCCCCTCTGCAATGTCTTTCTTGATCTGCACTGACCAGCGTGAGCAACAACTAGTTACAGATGGCTGTTATAAAGAGAGGCAACGTGCTACACCAATGCAAACAGTGCAAGACATGAAACTCCCTTATCTCCAGCTGGATAAGATCTATACAGTACTGCTCACTCGAGAGCTCTGACAACAGCTGTCAAGAAGCCAATATTAAAAGCATACTATCACTTCACAGATTAGATAATTTGGGCAATTAGAGCCCAGCGGACACACCCAGAAAGGAACAGGGCTCCTAAGGGACCCAAAATCCGGAAGAAAGAGAAGTGTTGGTCATCTGTGGGTTTTTTTTGTTGTAGGGAGAAGATGACAATAGCCAATTTTCACGACGTTTCTTTGGGAAGAGCAGTCAGATAAAGATCAAATTAAAAAGGAAACAGAAAAAGAAAGCAATTATGTTCATATAGTTAGGAATAAACAGACAAGTATTGCTAGACTGATATTACTGAAACAGGTAAATTGGGATGAAATTTCCTCCATCAATAATGACATAGAGAAGAACTGTTTTCAGTAAATAAGCCTTACTAACTTTTTTTTTTTAACTAAGCAAGCAAGGTAAGTGTTGGTACATAGTAGGACTTCCTTTGATAACTATTTCTCACTCAAAACCTCCCATAGTTGAGACCTCTCAGTTAGAGAGGGAAAAAAAAATAAATCTATTCCATCCCCAAGTATACACAGTTATTTTGTGAACACACTACAGAGACAATTAATTACTCTCTTACAGAAAAGACTTGGGCTTTTGTTTTTGTGCTGCATAGTACAGCTTTATTCTAAATGGACATACTTCTGTCCATGAACTTGTATTTCAGTTTTAAATGATCTTTCTTGAAAACAAAACTTCAAAGCAGCCTTCTTACAGACTAATCTCGATGACTGCCATTATAATTAGACATCACAATTTGAAACTCATTTGGTGCAATCCTAGCTGCTGACCATACAATTCCTCTGCAGTGACCCAGTTTGCCATTTATGTGGTTTATGAACCACACACAGGATCTGCATGCCCAAAATTTTATCTGCTCCTCTCCCTACAAGTCCAGTCTTGTAAAGGAAAATAAAGTTCCATTGTGCAAGTGAAGAAAACATTCCTCATTCTCTTCAGACATTATAGAGAAAACACATTAAGAATGCCAAGTAAAGAAGGGAGATGCACCCTTCAGGCCACTTCAAAAGACGGTTTCACTCCCTTCCCAGATAAAATGCCCTGGGGGGACAAAACCATGCAGCAGTGTGTAGAGCATCTGTCCTCTCCAGTGCCCACCACACGCGACACCAGCTGCAGCAGCCCCAGCAAACACTGCTGGCCAAAAAGCCTGCCCCTTCCACCACGTACCTCAGCAAGAAAACAGTCAGTTGGAAAAGCTGGACCTTCAAAGGCTTTTAAATCTTAAAACCCTAAAGCACTGACATCACAAGTACTCAGAACTGCCAAAAGAATGGAGGTGATTTGATCTGCCCATTCTGACTGCTTGCAACATTAAGAAAACATAGAAATGATGGGAATGAATTCCCTGATCCTCTGGGTCCTCCAGGCACATGTCTTCTCAGCTTATTTGAAATTTAAATTGACCCCACCTCTCTTCCATTCCACCATCCTATGGATGAGACTGGGGGGGAGGCATGATCCACAGCCATGTCTATTTCTTACAAGGCCAGAAACAGTTTTCTCAACGTTGAAACAAAGCAAAAAAATCTTTGCCAAAACTTGAAACAGCCTTTTGCAGCAAGAACTTAAAAGCACCTTTGCTGTAATGCTTTGCTAAAAAGGATCAGTTTCAACTTGAATTACCCGCATTTTGGAGCTCTGGACCCTGCTAAAGATGAGGGCAGAGTGCGGGTGAACTGCACAGGAGAAAAATCTACATTGCAAAACATGACACTGTAAACAGTGGGAGGTGAACACCAAAGACGAGGACAGTTGTAGGGTAGGATGTGGCGCCTGGGGCAGTGCCAGTGCCAGATATTCTCCACCTTCTGCTTTTGGGAAAAACTCATGCTTTTTCTTAGAGTTACACATAAAATTCGTAACGTAAAATCACAAATAACTAATGTTTGTGGAATACTGCCCTAGCATTTGGCTTTGCTGTACTAACGCCAAAAACAGCCTGCCATGTCACGTGCAGACTACGTATTACAGCAGTTACAGAAAATTTTCACATGCAAAATACTGAGCTCAATGGAGATTCTGCAAGTAATAAAGCATACAAGGCTGGGATCATAAAATAAAGGCTCTGTTTTGTTACAATACAGCATGTTTGCCAGCACAGGGCAAAAAAATCAACAACAGCTTAAAAAGGGTGGAATGAATTTTATAAGCAAAGGCAAATAAAATCCAACTGATACAGACTGCTCACCTTTAGTGAATCCTTTCTTAAAGGATCATCTCTCTTCCGCTCTGAAATAGCGCTGTAATTCTCATGGCTCCTCAAAATCAGCTCCAGGACTATAGCCTGTATTTTTAACTCATTTGAAACAAACCCCAGCTTGCAGTTATCCAAACCTCCCACACACATTCTCCTAACCTCTGCCCCTATCTGAAGGTCAGAAGGTTAGAACTGTCCCTTGAATTCATAGTTTCTATTAGGCTCTAATAAATAATTCCCTCCAAAACTCCAGCAAAGGGAAGATGTCAGAAGGGTAAACACATGCGATCAAATGACACAAGGTCATGGGACAAGATACTAAACAGGCTGTGGCAGAAGGAATTTGTTCAAACACAGAGCCCGCTAGGTAGCCTGACTTTAGCTAGCAAGAGCCTCCCCTAGCTCCAAAACCACACACAATAGGCATGGCTGGTCGCCATAAACCAAGCTGCCAAATCTGGCATAAGAAGTCATGGTGCATGAGAGAGACTGCAGCACAACACACAAGTGCACGACTGCGGGGTCAGCAGCAGGGCCACATGTGCCAGTCCCACTGAACGCGCGTGGGAAGGCACCTCTGGTCCCTGCACAGCATTTGCAAACTCGCTGCACTATTCCCAGTCGAGCACAAGCAGGTGGTACAGGAGAAATAAGAAAATGAGACTGAATTGGCCCGTGATCATTGTAAGAAACACAGAGAACATGTAACACGATTAAAAATGACAGCAAACAATTGGGCTTTCACTATCCTTTTTGACACGGCAACTTCAGCTTTTACTTGTTAAACTGAGACACGCCTAAGTGCTGCATGAGCTTCCAGTCAGCGAACAGAGGTGAAGTGCTCATCAACACAGCAATTACCTTAAAGCTGCTGTTTGATCTTACAGTCTGGACTACACCTCATCAGTAGGAGATGCACAGTCGGCCCCATGTTACTACTCCTCATCTCAAGAACTGGCAGCCCTGGAAACCTGCACCATCTAATTAACCAGATTATTTATGGCCCAGTACATGTCAGAAGGGAATTACCAGCACGATACAATTATGAATTCTTCTTTAACTGTGCACTACAGCTTTCTGTTCTCTTCTGTATTGTTCTAATTGGATTCAGCTCCTGCTGAGAGCTTGGCTGTCCACGCCCAGCCCGAGCAGGTCAGAGAAAGCCATACATCCTGCTCATCACCAAACCACTGGTCCCTCAGCACACAGCCAGGTGAGGCTTCCACCGGCCCACACCACAGTGACAGGCAACCACCTTCCCTCGGCAGTAGAGCACAGCAAGGAGTGAGGCTGAAATAAACGCTTCAGACACACAGAGAAGGTGTGGATAGAAGCAAGGGCAGGGGGCAACAGGGAGATGGACTAAACAACCTCCCAACCTTTCAATGGAAACCCACAAGCACAGCTCCTCCCCTAGGGTATCTCAGCTCTGCTTCTACCAGACAAACAACAGGCATACCATTAAATCCCAGAGGAGTTTTTCTTTTGGTGGTGGTGGTGTTTATTTTTTATTTTCTAATGTAATTCTAAGCTCACATTTAGAGAAGGGCTTGCTGCAGGAATGCTCCTTTCCCATTACCACTACCTTCTCAGATTACCTGAAGAAAATGACGACTCAGATACAGCCACTATTCTGCAAGGTGCCACAACGAGCTACTAAAGCTGAATGACTGACAAATCTTTTAAAATCCAATTTACCTTAATTCTTTTCAGTTTTACTACTTTTTTTTTCCCTTCAATTCTGCAGTAACTTAGAAAAAAAAAAAGGCAAGATGGCAGCTGAATATTAAGAGAAATGTAATTAAGACACATCTAAGGGTCAATCTTTAGCAAGATTATACTGAGGCAGAATGACACCACCTCACGGGTAAACACAAGTGCAGGTTTAAGTCTCACTAGACGGGATGGAAAGTTCAGCTTCTACGTAGCCCACAAGCCACCAGCTCCAGTACTGCAATGCAAGTCCTTCAATACAAAGGAAGCCTTCTAAAAGAAACAGCTTTTAATCCCATGTTAGCATGCCTCAAATCTGATGTGAATGCATCCCATTTCACATTGGCCTCGAGATCAAATGGCATTCATCACATTATGTTTCCAGGAGATAAAACTCGAGAGTTTTCTTGTACAAAGCAAAACAAACAAATTATTATGACAGGAAAATGCCAAGAGAAGCAAGGATCAAATGTTTTGCAGTACTTACGCTTCCAGCCCAAAGCTCAGTTGACATTCCTATTAGTTTGTAATACACATATACTGTTTCTCCTTTCTTAAAATTTACAAAACGACAGTCCGGACCTTGAAAATCCTTCATGGCTTTCCCTCGGCACATTAGCTCTGTATAGAGAAAAACAAAAAGAGCATTTCTTAAAATAACAACAATAAAAAGCAGTTTTATGGCAGGAGCTTTCCTAACCGGCAGGAAAGATCTCGCTGCGCTCACAGGGGTGAACCTCGGGTCGAGAGACGAAGATGTAACAAAATACAAGATCGGAGATAAGACGTAAGCTCACCGATGGAGCGCTTGATAAAGCGCTTGGGAATTACGCCTGGGAAGCACACTGCGAGGCTAATTATTAATATTAAAGGAGACGGGCTGAAACTTGCCGAGCAGCGAATCAGCCTCACGTTATCCAAAGCGCAAAAAATACCCGGAGAGCACAGGAGAAAAGGAGCTGGTGTGCTCTGAAACTTGCTGCGAAGGACGAGCACGGCCAGCGCTGGCTGGGCACGCGTCCCACTCCGACCGGCTCTGCCCCATCCGCACGCCAACCCCGGCCCCGCGCGGGCCGGGAGGGCGGAGAACCCCTCCCCGGCGGAACTCGACGTCGGCACGCGTTCCCCTTCACGCCGTCCGGCCCGCACCGCACCGCGGAACCCTCCCAAAAGCAGCGACCATCCCGCGGGCGCGTTTTTCTGTCCAGCGCGACGGGAAAAAAGGTCCCCCCCCCTTCCTCCGCCCGCGCCGCACTCACTGCTGCACTCGGGGTCGGCGCAGCGCTTGCGCTCGGTGAAGCGGCGGCTCAGCTCGGGCCCGGCGGAGCACAGCGGGCCCGGCGGCGGCAGCAGCAGCAGCACGGCCAGGAGCAGCCGAGGGTCCGGCGGCGCCGCTGCGGCCATGTTGGCGGGCGCCGGCGGCGGGGAGGGAGCAGACACGTCAGCAGCGGCCGCGGGAGGGCGAGGTGGCGGGGGAGGGCCCCGCCGCGGGTGGAGGCGGCGGGAGGACCCTCCCTCCGTCGCTGAAGGAGTGGAAAACGCGGAGCAGAAGGGGCCGGAGCTGTAATTGAGGTTTATCGATGAGTTGTCGGATGCCGGGGGAAGAAATAAAACGCTCTTTCCTATGGGCAGACGCTGAGGCTGCTCCAACACCGAGCTGACGGTCGAGCTGTAGGGGTCTGACTGCGCGTGGGTGCCGCGGGACAGCTCCAGGCAGCTCCATTCAGATGGTCTCGTTTTTCAGAGCACCCTTAACATTTGCTGTCTGGGCTCTGCCTTGCAGTGTAAGCAGCTGCTCATACCTCTGCTCTTACTGCCAGCCTCCATCAGAGCAGTTACCAGTCACTGCTGCTAACTGCATCACAGCTACTGCTCGTGTTCTCACTGCATCCTCATCATGACTGATTTTTGCTATGTGCACGTTCATTTCCACAACCCCATCGTATGGGGTCGGAGCTGTGTTAACGCTACACCACTCTGAGAAAGGTGTAAGCACTTCACCCTCTGCCTGCGCCAGTTTAGGATTTTAATCCCACTGTGAAAAACCGTCAAGGCAGAAACACACCATCTTCCTTAGCTCTGCAGTGCTCAGCTCTGCCAAACTTACTTGAGACATCTGACCCTCCCTTACAGCCAGGCCCAACCCAAAAATAAGGAAAACAGGCAAACACTACAGAAATTCAGCAATTCAGAGACACAATGCCCACAGATATCCTCTCAGGCCCAGTACAGTATCATGGATGTAGCATGCAGTGCTGCTGATGGCCTCCCTGGGATTTAGTTGACTTTCTTTGTATTACATACTCTGTAAAAAGAGGTGGCACCTATTTCCCATTGCCAGTACTGTCTGCTGAAAATTCTATGAATAGAGCCTGATGTGTAAAACTTAGACATCAGCTGAATCAGTTTGCAACCAGTTTGAGTAGTTAGCTGTGATTCTCCTGAGAAATATCTCGTAAGAACACGTGGCTCCAACTGTAACCTTAAAAACACACAGAAATTGTAACAAAGAAAAACAGCATACAAACGTGGCAAATTTAGAGGACTGTAAAGCACTCCTGTATAAGGAAGTAAATATATTCAATATATTATATTTTATGATGACTGAAGAACGAAAGACAAGCCAGTTTTCCTTTGACGTTAATTCCCTTGTGACTTAATTCCCAGCCTGGTGTCCAGCTCCACTTGCTTGTGAAGACAGAGCTGTTTAACACTGTCAGTACAAGGTTATCAAGCTTATCTGCATTAAAAGGCCAAGATAAAAGTTAACGGTGCCTGTAGTTGTAAAGACAAGGGCAAGAAAGGGAAATGTGAAGAAAAACATTGCATACTTCTTGCATAAGTCATTATTTTTATTGTACAATAATGAGTAGCTCGCAGTCAATAGGCGCACATGACTTTCATCACTACAATGTAGCATTCCCTGCATCTTCAATTACTTGATGGCAACAATGTACCCACAGCTTCCTTCAGTGCAGAGCATAAAAAGAAATATTTCACTTCATTTTAGATATTTCAGGGAAGTTCTGCTTCAGCCTTCAACCCAAATTTTATAAATGCACATATTCCAATAAGAGACTTCTGTTATGTGGAGAGAATGTGAAGTTTTCTGTGTTTATACACATACAAAGCAGGTTTTTTCTGCACAAAGGTAGCAATCAAATTAATAATTAGTACCTATTAGCAAGATCCACCAGAATTGTTCACGTAAGAATCAGCAAAGACTCGTTCATGTATGACACAAGATAAAAGTACTTAAAAAGTAACAAGTAAAATGTGAATATGCCTCTAAGCAAATTTAGGACTTTAAGAAAAAAACTGGGGCAAGCAGGATAGCAAAACTAGGGTGCTGATGTAACAAGAACAGAAATGTTGTGGGATGTGACACCACACTGTTAACAACCGTGATCAGCAACACACTCATAGGAGGGACACATTGTGAAGGATAGATGAAGAAGATATCACCAATACATACCGAAGACAGTTTATAGTCACATTAACTATCAGCAAATAATACCAAACCCTTATGAACTGAAATTCTTGACAAAAACTAGAACACAAGATTAAATAAAAAATAAATAAAATAAAATAAAAAAGCTGCAAAGGTACACTTATTTGACCAGCCCCCAGATCTATTAAATGCCATCTTAAGGAATGATGCTGAGAGTGTTGAGATACTACAAACAGCTGCTCCGCCTCATACTTTTCCATGTGACATCTGTTATTGATCATGGATGAACCAGAACACCGGATGAGATGAACATATAAATCAAGCCAGTTCATTACTTACTCATCCCTCCATGGCTGAGTTTTTCTGAAAACAAAACAAAACAAAACAAAACAAAACCAACCAACCATCAACGAAACCAACTTGCATTCTTGCTTGTGGTCAGTAGCTGAAAGAGGCTGAATGAAACAAGTTGAAATGAAACAAACATCTACACAACACTGTGTGGTCAATACAGACAGATCCCTAAGATCCAGTACTTCATGTAAGCACAGGCACTATTATTACTCTACAACACAGATTTGGATTTGCAGTTGCGGGTGGATCGTGATAACACAAGAGGGAATGGCTTTAAACTAAAAGAGAGGGAATTTAGGTTAGATTTCTTACTCATAGAGTGGTGAGGCCCCGGCACAGCTGCCCAGTGAGCTGTGGTGCCCCATCCCTGGAGGTGCTCCAGGCCGGGTTGGGCGGGGCCCTGGGCAGCTGAGCTGGGGGTGCGGCCCTGCCCACGGCTGGGGTCGGGCTGGAGGAGCTTTAACGTCCCCTCCAACCCAACCCACCACAGACTAATAAGGAACCAACAGTAACAGTGAAAAAAGCGCCAAGAGGAACTAATCAAGCATTATTTTTAGAGTCACCTTCGCACGAAGCGCAGCTCCGCACTCCGTCAGCAGCACAGGCGGGCTGCCCGCCACACGCCCCTCACGGGGACGGGGCGACACGGCGCCATCAGCGCGCAGGCGCGCGAGGCGATCCGCTCCCAACATGGCCGCCGCCCTGCGCCACGTCTGACAGAGCGCGTGCGCTCTCTCGGGGCCTCCTCCACCCTAACTGTCGGCGGAAGCCTGTCCTTTTCCCGCCAGGCTCGAACGTGGTCGCCGCCCCCGTGGGGTGGTCGTAGGGGAGGTTTGTTGCGTTGCCGCTCCTCGCGCGGCCATGGAGGGTCTCCGGGCGGGGCGCGCCCTGCAGCC
The DNA here is from genome assembly GCA_036925125.1 of Oreortyx pictus. NCBI lineage: Eukaryota > Metazoa > Chordata > Aves > Galliformes > Odontophoridae > Oreortyx > Oreortyx pictus. The sequence continues at coordinate 17,280,212 of JAUPFR010000002.1, forward strand.
GGCCCTGCACCTGCCTTTCCTGCCGGGGCACTTCTACCGAGCGGGTAAGGGCGCGTTTGCGCGGCGGGAGCCCCGCACGGCCGGGCTGGTCTGCCCGCACCCCTATCCCGAGGCGAGCGGGGGCCTGGCGTGGCCGTTGTGCTGTTCCCGCCTCGTGTTTTCAGTCTCTTTCACCCCTGCCGAAAATAGGTGTGCTTAGCTCCTAAACCACCTAGCTTACCATTGCCTTCTGTAGCGGCTGAGGGAGCTCCCGTAAGAGGGATAACTGAAGTGGCAGGCAGGTTGTTATGTGGTAAATCTCTGGTCGTTGGGTTTAGCTGACTGCGTTTTGCTTTGTTTAGTGTCTTCCAATGAGCGCAGATTAACCTTCTGGAAGAGCAAGGAGCTCTGTCTGAGTTACATCCAGGATGCGCTGCTACAGAAGCAGTGGAAGAGAGCTGCGGAGTTCCTGACCTCCTACATCGAGTCACTGGAGAAAGACTTCTCTACAGTGTTCATGGGCCCGTCAGAGGTAAGCCCGTGTCCCCTGGCACAGTTCTGCAGTTGGAAAAATGCTTGCAGGAAGCATCTGTAATACCTCGGGGCACTTATTTTCTTTAATGGTTCATAAGCTTAATTAAAAAAAAAAAAGTGATGAAACTCAAACAGGAAACATTTGTTAGTTAAAATTAGCTAATTTAAAAAATAAGTAAGTAATAGAGACATAGGAGCTTCTAAAAACAGCTAAGAAACCGTTGGATGGCAGATGGCAGGAAGAACACCAGACTTCATCACTGATGGTGCTGAAGGCAGCATGCTATCCGGTTATTCATTAAATGTTTCTCAGGCTGCCTTTGCATGAATATGCCTTTGTGCTGGGAGTTTAACTAATCTTGCTGGAGCCTGGATTTTGCTGAGGTCTCCCTCAGAGGTGCTGTGAATCTACAGTGCTCTACAATGTGTCTGGCTGTGCTCCTGATAAGTTCTGTAGGTATGTTATTTTGTTTTTTCTTTTTGCTTGTTTGCCTTCCTTTTGATTTACTTAGAGGTTAGAAGCAGAACAGATGAACGCTTGTCTTAAGATAAGTTAGTTCTATCAGTAGCATATCTGTGGAAATTATTCTTCACGTAGCCTTCTGAGATGGAAAAGCAGTGACCGTCCTTGCAACTGGCATGCCATCAATCAGAATCTGGAAGTTAATGGCTCACTGAGGTCTGTGCTAGCTCTTCCAGTGCTTTCAGAACTCCTAAGCAGGTGCTGAGAGAGTAGCAGCAGGGAGGGAATCAAACAGTGTTTCTAAATAAACTGATGTTATTTGGTGTCCTTCTGCATGCAGGTCTTGAAAGCAGATTTATGTAGATGGAAAAGCTACATCTGATTGCAAACGATCTTTATTGCTAAATCCTAAAGAACTGTGTATGTTACATCACAGAGGGAACAAATAAAATGAAAGCAGAAGTTTTCAATGACTTTGAAGCATACTGTTCTTAGTAAGATGAGAGTAAACAAAAAAGCAGTTTTCATAAAGTGTTGTATTTATAATGAGCAGTTGTGAAGTGTCAGTGTAAAAAAGAAACAACAAAACACTAGATTCTGTATGTAGCTGCAGCAGTAGACAACACTCAATACTCATTTTTTTTTATTTGCAATGCAAATGTACATTTTCTTCATGTGTTACAGTAGCTACAGGTTTGATAAGACTGTGTTATATGGTCTCTGCTCCCATTTTTGTTCTAAGGTTTTTTGCATCTTTTTTTTTCCCTCCAATAGATGATCTGGAGAATAGGAACAGAAATTCTCTGTAATCATTCCCGCAGCAACATAAGAGAGTTCAACACTTTCATGGAACAGATGAAAACTTTAGGCATAAAAAGGTATTTGAAGGTGAGTGTACTTTAAGCAACCTTGGTGATTTTTCCACACGTTTTCTTGAACTCAAGTGTTATTAGAACTTCTCTCTTGAAGTGTTACTGACAATAGATTCAATACAACTGAGTTACTGTTGTAACTCACGCTGTTTCAAGGGCTGTTCTATACCTGACCACATTTCATTTGGTCAGTATGTTTTTGTTTGCCTTCAGTAATGCATAGACTCTTTGATTACTGTTAACTTCAGTGTTACATTCGTTTTCACACATGCCCCATTAACATCTAGTAACATGTTAACACCTGTGAAGTCTTGTTTCCAGTCATTGTGATCACTGTGCTCCTGATCAAACAGTTCTAGTTAAATTTTACCATCAATATCTGCATACTTTTCAAGTAGCTAATTTGTGCATAAAATAGTGAAGCTCATTCTGTGGACCCCTGTGTTGCTCAGAACCCAATTCTTTTTCTATGATGACTTATTCAAACTTTTATTGTTCCGGTTTCCTTGACTGTTTCTGATGTTTCTATCTTTCAAGCTGTTGTTTGTTCAAGGTCTCCAACACTAGTTCCATACGAGGGTTTACTAACTGAAAGCTTAGGCTGATCCAGTGCCTAATCAATATGGGAGTGTGGTAGGACACTTCAGGTGTTTGGCAGCTGCATAGCAAAATGAGTGTACAATTCCAACTGGATTTCTTCAGGTCATTTCTAGATCTTCCAAAATAGATACAGCACTTATTAATGACAAGCAATGTTTTGAGCCAGGTGCTTTCAGCTGCCTTGATAAGTGCAGCTGAAAGTTTTCTACCTGGTTGATGACTTTTTCCCTCACAAGTTTCAAGAACTTAAACCCTTTTCCTTCTCAAATTTATCTTTGTGTGTCAGATGTGCCTTTGATTAATATTCTTTCTCTAGCATCTTCAGACAGGAAAAAAATACTTAGGTACTTGGTGCTCGCCTCTGTCTCCTAGTGGCACTTGCTAAAGTTCCCCAGGAGGATACTGTTTGAATAAAACAAAGTGTAAAACCTGCTTCTAATAAAAATATTTTGGTGTTTGCATTTTTTTTTATTTGGATGCCAGTAATGAGCGTCTCTAATTCTCCCTTTCACTTCCATGCAGAATTTTGCTGTATTATTGAGATTCTATTTATGATGTAAAACACTGTGGTGTGGACTGCTTGAATTGCAGGTTTGTTTAGAGCATGCCTTTCATCTCCTTTGTAATGGACTCATAGATGAAGCCTACCAAAACCTGTCCCTGGCAGAGAGCTGGAGGTTTGGAGAGCAAACAGTTCTTCAGGATAAGGAAATGAAGCTGATTCAGGCTTACAGGGGACTGCTGGACTACTATAGCTGGTCCAATCAGAAGGATGTACTGTTAGAGTACGGTGAGTTCAAATTCTGCTTTTGTATTGAGCTGCGAGCTTCTTATTATTGCAGCATCACTGTTTGCTGTGGTAGTATTTCCACATAGGCTGCTCTTCTGCCTGCATCTATATATGAAGGCACCAGAAGGAAGTGCTAGCCTTCAAAGCTGAGGTATTGTGGTATGCAGATAATCCTGCAGCAGTGGTGGTGCCAAAGCAGATTACTAACATGCGCTTTTCTGGTGTCCTGAAATACTGTTCTGAAACAAAGCAGTGTTTTCACCCTGAATCATAATTCTTATATCCAGCCAGCATCACCTAAAACAACCATGAAAGGAATGGATTCAGCTATAGCAGTGTCTTCCTTGCACTGCTGCTAGAATTGAGTGCTAACAAAAGCCACCCAAACTTGAGTTTTCCTGGTTTTTTTTATTTTATTTTATTTTTTTTGAAAGGTGAAGACACAGAGGTTGCCACTTGGACGTGGTGTTTAATTCTGTATACAGCTGTTGGCTGCGTGGTTGGATCTCTACTTGTTTATTTGAGAAGATAAACAGACTTTTTATACTGGCAGTCTCTTGGAATACTGCCTGCTGTGAGTTTGGTTAGGAGTTGGAATATAGTGCAATGAAAATCCCTTGTTCCAGTGCTGGTGGATCTGAGGCCTTTATCTAAAAGCTTTGACTGGAGCCCTTGCTCTGCAGAATGTGATCACCTTGTAGGTACACCTCTTCTTTAAGATATATGTATATTTTTTAACTAGAAAAGCTAACTCTGGCATTCTTTCATGCCCATAGGGAAGGATGGACTTGAAGACTTATCTGTGGAACGGGAAATGCATGCTTGCTTTCGAAAGGCAGCAGGGAACTTAAAGGAGATCATTAAAATACCTGGAGTCTGGGATCTGTTTGTGAAATCCTATGTGGATGTAAGAGCGTGTTTTACAGACCTCTTCCTTTTGTGTTTCTCTAATTTTCATTAAGATGGAAGTCCGCAGTTCAGTTATGCGTGTGGATGACAAATAGTTTAAGAACAACGTATGTAATGATATCTCACCAGCTTTGATTTAGGCATGTTTGTAGGACCATAGAGCCTGCACAGTGTACAAAAAGGGCTTTATCTGTGAGCTGCCAAGAAAAAGAGACAACCAACCTGCACGTTCTGTTTCTGTGGGGCTAGCAGAGGAACTGGAGCACAGCTGCTTTGTTTAAATTCCTGAAAGCAAGTTTTCTTTCTGGCAGAACAGTGTTTTTCTGGTGGTACTAAATCTTAGACACCAAACATGTAGTCACTTTTGGTTGGTTTTTTTTTTTTTTTTTAATATCTGCTTATGAATTTTAACTTAGAACTAAAGCTAATCTTAAAATTGAAGGGATTGACTTTTTCTAAGTGCAGATAAGCTCTGACTCCCTTGAGTGTTGCTTATGGAATTTTACTAGGTGCTGGCAGCTGCCAAGTTCCCTGAGTTCTTTTCAAAGACGTGGCAGCCTGCTTCTGTTTCTTTTTCTGCTGAGGAATGGTGATCATTCTTTAAGCAAGGAATTGCTAATGTAATTTTCTTCTGTAGCTGCTGCTATGTGAGGAGTAGCCAGTAAAATTAAAGTACACCAATGTAACTTGTATCCAGTTTGCTACACTACTAGATACAAACTGCACCTTGGGTGATTCTGTAGCAGCCTAGGATGAACTGTAAGAGTTTAATTGCTAATGTAAAGCAAACTAACTATGGGCTTAACTTCTTAGCTGTTGGAATTCTATGGAGACCACCAAGAAGCTCGTGAAGTGTTAACAGATTATGCTTACAACGCCAAGTTTCCTGCTAATCCCAATGCTCATGTTTACTTCTATCAGTTCCTAAAGAGACACGGTGCACCAAAGAAATCACTCATATCTGCACTCAAGGTATGTCTACCAGGGTCAGTACTGTCTGTGGCTGTTCATTTTGTGTAGCTACCTTATGGGTCAGTTGTTTCCTGTTAGGTTATTTACCTTATTGTATTTTTTTTTTTGTGGGGAGCAAAGGGTTTGGAGGGTTGTTCAAATGGGTGGAGCAGATTGTATCCCTTACTGTGTTTGTTCTGTGTAACTGATGCATCCTAAGACTTAAGTCAGTAAAAAAGCTCAGATCAATTTTTCCATGGCTCAGGAAATACATGTAGATACAAATGCATTGATTTCCATTGTAGTTTGGTCTTTACAGTATTGAATAAATGATGAGGTGCTTGCTTTTTTCACACACCAATCCTGTCTAGCGTTTGGTTTCATTGTTCTCAGTAAGTGGTTGATTTGAGCTTCACAAAATTTTACTTCCTCTGGCTGTAGATAAGCAACGATGCAGCAGTGCCTCTTCTGTATAGTTTCTTTTAGATTCCCACTTTTGTTGCCCTTGCTCATTAATAATTTATTTCCAGCAATGTTTTTGAATCTCTTTTTGCCACTTGATGGCACTAAAATGCTTTTGTTTGGGCAAAAGGTTTTAAAACAGCTTTGTTAAATTTAGACTTAGATTGGAGCCTCTTTATATAAAATTTCATCTTTACAGCATTTTTTTTTTTTTTAGCATTAATTTTATAGACTGATTTCTTGTAAGATAGTGATGAATCTGAGAACTGGTCTGATACACTCTGCAGATGCACAGAGCAGTAGATGGGAGCCTAGGAATGAAATAATGCCCGTTGCATATGGGCTGCTTCTGGAAATGGTGCATTTGTTTCAGAGTTCTTCAGTAGTCATGAGGGCATTTCATCTGTTGTGTCCCAGAGTAGTATCACAGATGTGCAAACTAGCTCTTGATAGTCATTCTTTGTATCAAGACAGTTGAGTACCTGATGGCACGGTTTTCCTAAGGTGCAAAGTACTCTGAAAACACTGCTTCTTTGTGTTAGGTAGAAGTCTTCAGGAGCTTTCACATTATTTCAATGTACGTTTTGGGTGTTGTTTTTTCCAGATATTGCATGATATTGTTCCCTCTCATGAGCTAATGATAGATTTTAATACTATGCTTCAGAAATCAAGTAAGTCTTTAAATATATTTGTTCTTTTCCCTAATGTGAATCTAGAATATTATGAAATTATTCTACAGCCTTCTTTGTGCCTACTGAAGTAGTCGTGCTTTTTAAAAGAAAAACCCCCACCTGGCTTTTTGTTCACAAGAACTTTTAATGCAGATAAGTAGGTAAGTATTTACAGGCTTGTGTAGACAAATAGCTGCCTATGTTTGAAGGCTGACCAAGCAGTAGGTTTAATGTGTGGCCTGCCTGTTTTTTGAGGTGCACTAGTCTGAATGCTTGACTCACTGTTTCCAAGATAACCTGTTCTAAATGCTGTTCTCAGTAGTTCCATTATGGGGCCCCTTTTCTCTTCTGGAGGAGTTGAGATGGCTTTTTGCATGAGCTTATTTATCGAAGAACAGTGTCTTCAAATGAGTTTTATCTTCATGTTGGTAGAAAAATCTTTTAATTTGGAAACATGCTGATCAATTGCTTTTCAAAATGGGCATCTTCTTGCAAGCTGATATCTTCCAGCAAGTAAGCAGATGGGTGGAATGTCTCGAGAACAATTCTGACTCCTTCTGTTGTTACTCTTTGTGGGGGGAAAAAAAGGGTTTTTCCCTTTTGATTTAAACCTCCCTTTTTCTGTTCATATGTGACGCAGTTGTAAGTTATTGTAGCACTTAATGGCACTTTGATTTTTGAAGAAATAATTTATACTAGTAAATATTTCCAGCATTTATCTACTGTGGTTGGTCATTTTTAAGAACACCTTTGGTATATTAGCTGCTGTTGTGAAATGCCTGTTTTATTCATAACAGTCCAATTTCTTTGTTTTGATATCTCAGGGCTTGAGATGTTCCAGGGCACTGTGTTCTTTTCCCATAGTAAGAGCATGTTGAACAACACTGACTGGGAGCACTGATTACAGCAGCAGCAACTGTTATAAGCGAGGCAGTGTGGGATAAGAGTGGTCTTGTGTGCCTCTGAGTCAGCAGCATTTAAGGAGGGTCTTTTCAAGGGTCTGGAGCACAATTCCCAGCAGACTTCCTAACTTTTGCTCTTGGAAGAGGCAGAAAGCAGTGGGTGCATGCCCTCAGTAATAGGGAAAGCAGCAGCACGTGGGAATGCAGGTTGGAGAAGGATGTATTGCTTGTTAGTGAGTTCAGATTAATCCTATTAATTCATTAATCAGCCTCATCTCTTCCCAGAGAAACGAAAAAGACGTCGACTGGGGCTGGAAGTTATTTTTGCGGTCTTGGATTACTCTGGCTGGAAGGAAAATGTAAAAGCATGGAGTTGTTTGGCAAGACAGGTGAAACAAATTGTGATGTAAGTGTAACTGATATGAGGTGCTAAAAAAGGAATTTGTGTCTCAAGTCTTCACTTCTGGGCAACTGACAGTGTGACTCTTCTGGAGCCTTTGTCTCTCGTGCTGGAATTGTGGGCTGGCCCATGCTGAGTTCTGTGGCTGTGCCTGGCTGCCGTGTGCTTTCAGTGGCAGGAAAGAAGAAATTATTACCGAGAGAAATTCCTACATTTCCAGTATTATCATTAGCTGAAAAAGGTTTTTACCAGGCTGTGTTTATGCAGAAAATTTGTTCAGATGTTTGGATAACATTTACTGCCTGTTGCTCTTTTCCTTCCAAGAGAAGAAAGTAATGTATTTGGTCTTCTGCTGTTAAACATACATTGATTAGAGCATGTTTGGGCATCAGTGGGCTGCAAAAGGGACATGGTATATTGTTTTCTCCTTTGTTGGTTATTTTGATGGTGACTGTTTCAGAATGTGTTCTTAAAAGCCAAGTCAGAGTGCCTGGGGATTGATGAGTACTCACCTATGTGTTAGAACAAGGACTCAAGGATTTCAGAAGGAGACATCTCCAGGCAACCCATGCCCAGAAGGTCTCTAATGTCTGTTTTTTTCCCGCAAAATAGGGGGTTTAATTTTTTTTTTTTTTTAAGCTTTATATATTTACGGTGAATAAATTCAGTCCTGTTTGACCCATTTTGCTCTTCTGTTGCTGCCTCTGTCTATGCAGAACGCCCAGAAGTTAATGGACTAAAACTGGGAGTGTTGTTGCATACAATTAGGAAAAATGGTACAGTACTTGAACTTTGCCTGCAGTTTTGTTTTTGAAGACAAGTTGAGTATGTTGAAATATACAGGGCATCCTGGTCATTTCATAAGAATATCACTTCCCTGTTGTATAGGTAGTATTTCAGAAATGAAAACAGTAAGGTCTTCATTGCTGAAGTTAATGGAATAAGGTAAGTACTTGAAATATGTTAGTGCATGATTCTGCACAGATTAGCACGAAGGATTTTAAAGGGTATTGCTGCTGAAATTAATGCTTCAGTCTGGCTTGTAGTGCCAAAGTCTGCTAGCGTATCAAGCTGATTATAACACTCAGTGCCTCCTCCCTGTTTGCTGTTTCATCTCAGTTTTTCATGTTTTACCTTGGTGCAGTTCTGAGAAGCATCTTGACTGGATTAAGCAGCAGTGGAACTCCAGAAAGGACTGGTGGCCAGCCTTCCATTTTAGCCGCTACTTAGCAAAGAGGAATTGGCAGGAAGATAAAAGCCTTTCTCATGAAAAAGCTCTGGTGGCTGGAATCCTCCTAGGAAAGGGTAATGCTAAATGTTCTTTCTCACTACATGTGCTAGAAATAACAACTAGTTCTAGCGCTAATGAGATTGAGCTGGTCTGCTCCCTGGAAGAAATGCTGCTGCTTTCTTCTAGGAAAGATTGTGGTCTTTGAAGTTCAACAGGAGAAAAAACATTTTAAATGGTTTGATATTCCTCACCGAGAGACATACTTTGCATAACTTGCCTTATCCTGGTTTTGAGTTCAGTTTGATTTGGCCTTGTCGAGCAGTCACAATACTACTTACTCTGCTTATAACCTTGAAACCACAATTTCAAAAATAAACAGCAGGCTCCTGAATGAATGTTGTGAGAACTGTGGAAAGTTTGCTCGCTGAGCTACAGCTGAAGCGGTGTCGTAGCAAATACCGAGGACCAGGTGATCCTGAAGGACTTGTGAATGACAGTGCATAGAAAAGAGGAGGAAGGAGGTCACAGTTCAGTATAAAAGATGAAGATCAGGACTTGTTTGGTAGTATTCATTGAAACGTTGCTGAAACTAAGTAGAATATCTGACTGAGAAGTGGTGACAAAGCTTGAGAATGAGATTGTGGTGTGGAGAGCATAACATCTATTAAGTTTGGGCTTTCAGTTAATTAAAGATTTATTCTTTGTCAGTTCTCCTGTAACTTCCAGACTCTGTAGAAGAGTTTCTAGAATTGAAAGCCCTTTTTGCTTTCAGTAATTTGATGCTGCAGTTGTGTTGGTAATGTGCGTGTCCTGGATTATTTTATTGCATTTGTAATGGAGAACTTGCATGCTTGCACGTTACTTAGAAAGTAGAAGCATCTTGTTTGCTTGTATTGTGGTAAAGCTGACATTGCTTTTTCTTCTCTTGCTTAGATTGCAAGTACTTTAAATACGTATCACACCAAGGCTGCAAAGCTCGGGTGAAAAAGTTTCGGACACTCAAGAAGTTTGTGAATAAGCACAGTCCTGCATACCTGAGAATATCTGGTCCTTGAGATTCCTCTGTAGAAGGTGTCCTCGAGGACCTTAGTGCATTTTTTTTTTCCCCCTTTGTGAAACTGGCTTTTGTGTTGGCATTGATCTAAAATCTGCTCTAAAGAGACAAACTGTTAACTCTAGTAGATTGTTTTTTAATATATTCCTGTTAAAAGTACTTGCCTTATATTTATTTTATAATAAAATAATGTAAATCAACAGTTGATGATGAAGAATTTATTGAACGTCAGTTCTGGATTTCTCTGAAATTCAAACATCAGTGATTTCAAATATACCTTGAGAACTACTTGTTAATTATGGTATAGAACTTCTCCATTGCTGATACTACAGGGTGGATCTTAGGTTCAGTTGTATAGGTGTTGGTTTAAATGACTGCTGGAATGTGGTTCAATGTTGTGCCAATGGTATAAGTGGGATGTCTTAACCTAGAAGCAGTATGTGGTGCAGCTTGAAAGCAAGTTTCTTGCTATAGATAACTTGCTGTTTAGCACCCTTTTCCTGAAATATATGGAAAAATGGCCTGCACTTCATTCTTTGCATTGTATATTGATGTATAGGTCGTGAAGGTACACTGCAACCCGCGCACACAGCTGGGGCACTTCAGCATCCCCCATATCAGTGGCCCCACGTTGTATTTGCGGGTTGTACACAGCTCAGGGAATGCCTTCACACTGTAAGTAAAAGCTGAGGGTAGGGCTGCTGCTGTGGTGCTTCCAGGGAAAAGCTGGTGTTGCTGTGCTTCAGAGAGAAAAGGCACAGAACTGCTGAAAACTTTACTACCTGCAAAGAGGCTGTTCTGCCAGTGAGTTGAAATACACACTGTTGCTGGTGTTTGGAAAGCAAATGTTAATGTGTTGTCACAAACTAGCATTCCAGTTCATTAAAAGCAACAACAAAAATGTTTCCAAGTACTCCTCTTTAATGGCAGGTCTGCAGAACTGGGTTGGATGGCCTGCTTGAGCTGCCGCTGGGGATGAATAAAGATGTCTTTTACAGCGAGGTAGTACATGGATAAGTTCAGCTGTGCTTTTAATAGACGAGTGTTTACCTGGGAGTTTAGTCTAGGTTAGTGTTGGGTCTTGTGATGTGCTCTTAGTATTTAAACAGTGCAAGCTACTTTCTATAACTGCTTCTTTATTTCTGGCTTTGTAAGAAGGCGGCTGCCTTGTTTTGTGCTGATCTGTGTTGTTGTAGATCTTAAGCTGAATTCTGACTGTTTTTTGTCAGCCATTTCAAAATGCTCTGCCTCTGCTAAGTATCCTGTACCCCCAGGAAGCAGCTCCCTTTAGTCTAAAGGGTGATGCAGGGAGCTGTGTGCCACAATCCATCTTGGTGGGTTTTGTGCATCAACAGTGGGGGCTTAAGGCTCTCCTGGGACAGCCCTGGGAGGCAGCCAGACACGGTGTCCCTTCCTTGGGGTCCTTAATTTGAGTTCCTGCCTTCCACTGCGCTCTAGGCTTCAAAGCTGGGCCTTTGTTAGATGACTCCCCTGAGGTGGGCCTGCTGTCTGATGGTTGTCTTCTGTGCCTCTTTTCCTCCTTATCTCTGTGCTGGTGTACAGGTGAGTTACGTGATATAAACTTAACACAGAACAGTAACTGAACTGGGTGTTAATTCCCCTTCTGTCCCCTCGGCTGCCTGCAGGAGACATGCACCCCTCAATAAAGAGGGGGGAAAAAATGTGAGAAAGAAGCAGAGATCGGTGGGGCACTAAGGAGAGTGTGAGAACGAGAGGAAGCTTGACATCTTTGAAAAATCTGTTAATCCACTGTTCTCACAGCTTTCTCCTGTGACCCACTCTGGAAACAGGGCTGCTGTCAGGGATCGTGCTCTAGCGACGGGAGGGAACCGCAGAGCTGCAGTCAGCAAGTGGAGGGAGGATGAGTGCAGTACTAGTTTTCACACGACCATCTTGAGTGTCACTCCTGTGTTGTATAGGAAATTGCAAGTTTCTTTACATGTAGTACTTGTACCTGGAAGAAAGCAACCTGTAGATCTCAAGTCCTGAGTGGAGTTTCCTGTTCATGCTATTGAATGCGTACTGTGTTTTCAAGCCTGTGCATCATACTTTGAATGCGTTAACTCCTGGGGGGTTGGAATATTCTGCCTTGGCTCTGAATTCTGTGGTCTGGGTTTGGTTTTTTTCTGAATTAACTCCTCATCCTGCATGCAAAACTTCTGTGAAGTGTTTGTTTCCCTTCCATGAAGCAAATAGCATATCTTTCCTTTACTCATTTATGCTGGGTTAAGGAACTCACAAGGGAATCCAGATCTCACACCCAGTGAGAGTTGTCCTTCTGTTATTCCATCTCTTGTTCTGGAATTTGTGATATTCGAACTGAACGTGACTTCACAAAAATTCACTTCAGCTCTGCCCTCACTTTCCACGTTATGTTTGTGACGCTTTGCTTTTCTGTTTTAAGAATATTTTCACTGAATGTCAAGAAAAGCGGAATGATGAAATGCCATCTACTTTTAAAGCACGTTGGCCTGCTGTGTTCTGAGGTTTCCCTCCCCTCTTGCCCACCATGCTTTGTGTTGTGGGCAGCTGACTGGTACCAGAAACTTGCACAAGACTTGGATTTGCATTTGGAGCAGCGTGAACAGGTTTACACGTTGCCTTTGGAGTGGTCCCTGCAAAATCAGTGTTGGTGTGTTTCATCCTGCTTTGAATTTAGAGTTCTTAGGGCTCATAGTTGTTGTTCCTGTTTGTGATGGTAAATGGAAAGTTCCACTCAGACCTGTCTTGTTGGATTTAGAGTGACTTGAGATGGTACGTTAGCTGAAGAAAAAAGGTAACCCACTGCAAAGAGTGCTTGGGTTACGTGAGCAGTGGGCTCTTTGGGACATCATGTGCTGTCCTTGTCTAAAAGCAAGTGAAACTGTTGTGGCTTTCTCACCTCTTCACGGGAGCAGCAAGCAGTGCTCTTGCCACTGCTGCTGTGCAGTGACTTGGAGTGCAGTTCTCTGCACATGTAAATATTCTGGGCTGCGTTGTCTGCAGATGGCGTGTCTGCGGGAAAGGAAGAGGGAGGTTTAAGTTTTCCTAACAAGAAAGGTTTGAACCGGTGGACAAGTTTGGTTCAGTGCAGGAGGAATGTGAAGCGGAGTGAGGCAAGCACGCCCTCTGAACACCGGGCTGAGGGCAGTGTGTGTGAACATGGCGCACCTGTGTGTGCGGCCAGTGCTGTACTTCATCAGCCAACTGCAGGAGGTGCTTCATGCTCTTCACAAGAGGGGAAAGTGGACAAAAACTTAATGTGATGTTAAGCTGTTTTCGCGCACATCGCTACCGTCAATTAGCTGAAGTACAGGGATACCATGTAATATTGCACTCAGTTTCAGGATCTGGTTGCTTAGATGCATTTTCTCCTTCACTCTCTGAACAATCTTTTCATGTTAATTCCCACCTAGACCTGTGGGTAACAGCAGTCCCTCTGAAAATGTTTTTATCCTGGGATGACTTCTACATATGGTCAGCTACTGCCTCAGCTCTGTTCCAAATTACTTACTCCTGTTCAGACTTCATGAAACCAGACCCAAGTAAAGAGGTAGTAATTGGAAAGTATCTATCTTCTATTTTGTAAATGGGGAGAGAGATCCAATTCTCTGTATAGCAGTTGCATGGTACACTTTTATGTTCATAATTTTGAGGGAGTGATTTCTCAGTCAGTTTCCCTAAGCTGTAGGGATTTGATTTGTGAGCGCTTCTAGGGACATGAGAAATGTCCAGGGGGAGGGTTCAGCCACATGACGTGTGAAATGCCAAAGGGGCAGGCTGGAAGGTTTCTCTCTCCAGCCAAATAGTAAACTTCAGAGAAAAAGGGAGAGAGAATGTAAGCAAACCTGAGCGAGTGAGTATTGAGCTCTGTGGCTGGCAATTAATAAAGCAGAGAGCATGAATGAACCAGAGGTTCAAGATTTCTGTGCATCTGACCTCAAGAAGCCTATGCTGAAGAAAGTGAACGTTTGGTCAGGCTCTGGAAGGAGAAGCAGCAGCTCTAGAGCTTCCTTTCCTCGCCCGCATGTCTTTTTTTGCCTCTCCTTGTTCTGCTGGGTAGGCAGTCTTCTGGGGCATCCTCAGTGTCTGGATTACGGGCCGCCTTTCCAGCCTCCTTCTCCCTTGGAGTTCTGCTCTGCCTATGAAAACTTTGGCTGCTGTGACCGAGAGAGAGACAATAGCATTGCAGCAAAATACCGCGAGATCCTGGGTTACATCGGCCCCCAGGGGCGTAAGCTGTGCGGGACGTATGTCAAAGATATTCTCTGTCAGGTAGGGTGGAAAATCAGCTTTGTCCTATGCTTTGGGCTTTCTTGGGTGTTAGTTGTTGTTCTGATGGTCCCTCATGGGTGTCCTGCTGGGAAAAGAGGTGTTGGAGTGGGAGAGAAGTAGGCGGATGCAGTAATGGCATCAAATCTTCGCTGTGCATTTAGCAAAGTGCTTTGGCAGGATATAGTGACATTTGATAGCAGTAATGGTTTATGAAAATTTTGCTTGATTCAGATGATGATGGAAATCCTGCTGCTCCCCTAGTTTTCCTGTAACAAAGGGGAAGTTATAGATCAGTATTTCATTTTCTGCTTGTAGTTAGGTTCTGGATTACAAATTCTACAGGATGAAGTGATACCTGAATTATCAGGCAGAGCACTTAGATCCCTTGATCATGAGAAGGAGACATCTTGATTGTGATCCTGCAGAGGGTGCTTCAGATGTTGTGGTGATTAGAAGGATGGCAGTTTATTAGGAAGTGGTTTTGTGCAGCTGCTGCAAAGTCCTGAGTCTTCAGCTGCTGTGTTTTTATTGGTGCCGACTGCACAGTGTCCACCTGCCCCACAGAAACAGACGTTGTGTCAATGATAAAAGACCACAGACACTGCTCTGTTTTTCCTGAGCTCTCCCTCTCTGTCCTCCTAATTAGAGAGCAGATCTGAGCTCCTTTTTAACAACTCTTAGCCGTGCAGAGTAGTGCTTACAGTGTGCCAAAGCACCAGGCAGCCAAAAGCCACACTTGTTCTTACTAAGAATGTATAAAACTGTTCTAGTTAAAATTTCCTTTGCCATAAAACATTTCCCGTGTACCAGAATGTCACCATCCTTTCAGATGCTGTTGGGGTGTTGGCATCTGCATGGGGAATGAGAACCCTTTCAGCACTAAGGCTGAGCAGAGTAACATCAGGGTTCTGTTTGTCACTTTGCAGTCAGTAAACCAGCAAGCAGTGCATTGCAGGTTCTGGCAGGACAACTGGTGGTGTTACGAATGTTTTCTGCATGATCCAAGTAGGAAAAAAAAACACTTAAAAATTCTGTTTCCTCTGTAGATTTAGGTTGCTCATTCTGTAGGGCATAATTTTGTATTTGTTATAACCGTATTTTGTAGCAACAGACCTTCCCCTCAACTGGTACAAATACTTCCCAAAATAATAAAATACGATTTTCCTTATTTTCCTAGAATTTGATTGTTGTTCGTTATTTATAGGGAGGAACTTGGGTAGGTATTACCTCTTGCTGTTCCCGCTGAGTTTGTTCCTGTTTGTGTTGGTGACAGCAGCCATGGGAATAAAGTTGGGTTGTTTGGCTGTTGAAATAGTGGAGAAGCAAAGATCTGCAGAGTGGTTTCACTTAAGTGACATTATCTTGCTGGATTGAATTGTTCCAGATGATCTCGTCTGAAAGGGATAGAAAATAGTCTTCATTCTACTACCTCCACAATGTCACAATAACGAGTAGTTGCTGCAGCAATCTCAGTGGCCCTGCAGAGCACAGGCAGCATGCCACAGCGTGCACTTTACCTCTGCAATGAGCTGTGTTTCTTTGCAGAAAGAAGAGGATTCATTGAGGATGTGCTCACGATCGTGGGTGTCCTGCTGTAACTCTAAACTTGATATGTTTCTCTTGATAACTGACTCAAGGAGGTTTCCAAGCAGCCTATAAAGCCATCTGTCTTTGCTGGTACAGTTTCTTTGTTTGGTGGTAGTTCTGCTAGCTAAGCATGCTGTGAGCTTTGGTAGCTTTGGAGTCTGACACTCAGATGAGCAGTTTAAGGATTTAGCCCAAAAATAGAAAATGTAACTCTGAAAACTGCCTATGATGTTCTCAAGAAGGTGTTGTTCAAGTTGCAAGGCTGTGGCATCTCCCTGGATGCAAACCCTGCTCCATGTGCTAGAACAGCTGTTTTGCTGCTGGCTGAAGGGATGTTTCTCTGCTCAGGAAGCTGCTAAAGCAGAGGATGAAAAAAGCAAAACCAAAAAATAAAATAAACCAAAGGCCAAACAAGCCTTTTTTTAAAGCTGATTGAAAGCTGTGAGTGTGGAATAAGAAAGCACAGCATGGGATAGGAAGTGCAGGCAATTGGTCTTCTAAAGGGAGTTTTAAATCTCAGGCCTCAGCTTGCTGAATGCACACTCTTTCTGCAGATGAGTTATTAATTTTATCTCAGCAGCTACTGCTTCTTATGCTCTGTAGCGTAGCTGAATAAATTGTGTTGTTTCATACACACTTGAGCAAAATGAAAGCAGACTCGCAGTAACTACTGCAAGGCTACCTAATCCTTGGAGTTTCTGTGGAGCCTAAGGAATGTTGAGTTTTGTTCAAGCAGATTTATTTAATACAGAAGTAAAACTGCTAGTATAGAAATTCTTTCCTGGGCTTGTCTGTGTAGCTGCCTTCCAAGGTAAGGTCTGGAGTACAAGTGTTACGGGGAGCAGAGGAGGGAACTGGGGTTGCTCTTCCTGGAGAAGAGGAGGCTCAGGGGACAGCTTACCACTCTCTGCAGCTCCTGAAAGGAGGTTGTGGCGAGGTGGGGATTGGCCTCTCCTCCTGGTGAACAGTGACAGAATAAGAGGTAGTGGCTTTAAGTTATGCTGGGGAGGTACAGATTGGGTATTACAAAAAAATCTTGCCTCGGAAAGAGTGGTGATGCAGTGACACAGGCTGCTCAGGGTGGTGGTGGCCATCCCTGAGGGTGTTGAAGAGCTGTGTGAATGCCTCACTGAGGGACGTGGTTAGTGGGCATGGTGGAGATGGGCTGCATGAATTGCATAGGATTAGATTTAGTTTTTCAAAAGAGTTTTAAATTTCAACTACAGTTGGCTTTATGTGTGTGAGAATGTTACTGAAGTTGTACAGCGCCAGACTAACGTAGCCCAGTGTCCTGTCCAAAAGTAGCACAAAGCTGCTGCAGGAACATTAACAGGAAGGAGGGTGAATGCACAGGACGTGCTCCCAGCTGCCAGTCGTTTTCAGCTCAGGCACTTCTGAAATGACACGTGATTTCTTTAGCACTCAATAATCATAAATGGTTTTCAGTCATTCAGTCTCCCTGTGAACCAGTGTACATCTCTAATAACTACACTTTCCTCTGGCAAAGTGTTTTGTTTCCTTTTCTAACCTGTCTCCTGCTAACCTTATTTGATGCTCTCTCGTTTTTCTTCTGGAGGGGAAAAGGGTGAACAAGCAATCCCCATTTATCTTTTTGAAGTGGCTTAATGAAGTAAAATCTTAACTGCCTCTTCCAGATATATTTTTGCTGTCTGCCTGGAAGGATATGTCCAAATTTGGGACTGCTGGTCTGGGGAAGTCTCAAGCATGAAGGCTAATGTTCTTTGTAGTGCAGAAGATCCCTACAGCAAGGGAGCAGATGTAACCTGCTTTCAATAGACAGAGAACAAAATGCCTGGCTTAAAATGTAGCAGAGGAAACAAAGGGAGATTTCTGTAAGCAAAGGTTAAAGTAGATTGAAGGAAAAGTCTCCCAGTTCTGTAGAAACCTCTGCTAATGGAGATTTCACAGCATTCATAAATTCAAAAATTCTTATGGGAATAATTTAAGCGTAGCTGATAATGCTTTTTTAAAGGAAACTGCTACTGAGCTCCGAGTTCCTTTTAGCTGTATTTTGAGTGACTTTCTATTACTCCAAAGATGACTCACTGTGGTCTCTACCTTATTTTTCATTTAACTGCTCTGCTTCTACAAAGAAGAAACTTGTCTTTTCCTGTATGTGCCCAGCTGCGTTCTTTTACTTTCTAGGAATGTTCTCCATATGCTGCACATCTCTACGATGCTGAAAACCCACGGACACCTCTCAGAAACCTTCCAGGGCTTTGTTTGGATTATTGCTCTGAGTTTCATTTCAATTGCCACTCTGCCATCAGCTTGCTCACCAGTGATGAGCACATTCAAGAATGCTGTGAGACGAACAAGACCCGCTTCTGCAACCTCCTTCACCTGCACGACGAGGACTACTGCTTCCCCAACGTGCTGAGGAACACAGCCCTCAACCACAACCTGGGCTCAGTGGTAGAGGACCGCAGAGGCTGCCTCCAGCTCTGCCTTACTGAGGTTGCCAATGGCCTGAGGAACCCGGTCCTCATGCTGCATGCCAACGACCACACCCACCGTATGTTTGTAGCTGAGCAGGTGGGGGTCGTCTGGGTCTACCTACCTGATGGCAGCCGCCTGGAGGAGCCATTTCTGGATATGAAGAGTATTGTGCTGGCGACGCCATGGATAGGGGATGAGAGAGGCTTTCTGGGGATGGCTTTCCACCCCAACTACAAGAATAATGGGAAATTTTATATCTATTACTCCTACATGGATAAGAAACAAGTGGAAAAGATCAGAATCAGTGAATTGAAGGTTTTGGCCTCTGATGCCAACAAAGCAGATCCACACTCAGCAAGGTAAAGTTTATGCTGAATGCTACTGAGTTCCTAGTCACCTTTATCTAGGATCTATGAGTGGTTCAGTTAAAAAGCTACTGGGGCAGGTTGACTCAAGTCTGCGCAGCAAACTAAAAAGACATGAAAATAGAACCCAGGATTCAGACTTTTGAGCCATCTTCTCTTCCTGTCTTGTACTCTCACCTTTTTAAAGAGCGATGATAACTTTAAGCCTTGAAGCTTATAATGCACAACATTCCTTGGAAGTTTTTGGTGCTCTGTGAGAATGGGGATGTTTAAGTACAGTACTGAATGTGCATTTGATCTGAGGTTTCCCCCCCCCCTCTGCCAATGCTAATTCTCAGCTATGGAGAACTTGTTAATAGCAGACTTATTTTCTTTCAAGTTTTGTAGTCACTGGAGCGTAGCTCAACCCTTGCACTGTATCTGAAGTGTCTGCGCGGCTGGGAAATTTTGCTTACTCCCACAGTAGGGATGCAGTACTTCTGTGGCCTGCCTGAATGGTCAGTTCTTTCCAATAACTACATCTGGATTTTGTTTGCTTTGTTTCCTTTTAGGAATCTTTTGGAACTGGAAGAACCAGCCGCAAATCATAATGGTGGGCAGCTGCTCTTTGGTGTGGATGGCTATCTGTATCTATTCACAGGGGATGGTGGGAAGGCTGGAGACCCTTTTGGGAAATTTGGGAATGCTCAGAACAAGTAAGTAGGAGCACAGACAAAAACCTTGAGCTTGACCACCGTCATCATTGGAGATGAGGCAATGTGGAAGAGTAAAGGAATAGTGCTTCTGGGAAGTTGCTTGTTTTTTATTTCAAAATTTAGTTGAGATTTTGTGTTTTGAAAGTTGAGGGGATCCAATTCACTGAGAAGAGCGGAAGAGTCTTCTGTGACTTAGTTGCAAAACATAGCAGCTGTTGTTTTACTTCTTTTGAGCAGGTAATTTCCCCTTTGGAAAGGGGAAAGTGTGTCCTAACTGACCGTGTTCTCACTTGTTTCTCACGCTCATGTTTGTAAACCTGTCTTTATCTGTTGCTCTCTTTAGGAGTGTTTTGCTGGGAAAAGTCTTGAGGATTGATGTGGATGGGAGAAGTCCTGATGGAAAGCCTTATCGCATCCCTCCCGATAACCCGTTTGTGTCCGATCCCACGGCTCGCCCTGAGGTTTATGCTTATGGGGTCAGGAATATGTGGCGCTGTGCGGTTGACCGGGGGGATCCTGCCACAAAAAAGGGAAGAGGGAGGATATTCTGTGGGGACGTTGGACAGAACAGGTTTGAAGAAATCGACATCATTGTTAAAGGAGGAAACTATGGCTGGAGAGCAAAAGAGGGATTTGAATGCTATGACACCAAGCTTTGCCGTAATTCCTCCTTGGGTAAGGAAGAAGCTTCTCACAGAAGATTATTAATACTACTTGTATTTAGTTGGCTATAGTATCACTTCTCCATGTAGCTAAACAATCCAGTGTTGTGTGTTAAATGAAGTTTCCTTAAAAGCAGAAATCTCTTCTCCCCAGCCCTGAAATGTTGATATGAAATGCTGCCCTCCTTCTTCAGGGAGGGAATTCCTTGTCCTGCAAAGCCTGTGGTTTCTTCAGACTGTTTTCCCGAGGAAGTGAGGAAGGGTTTCCATGCAAAACCAATTCTGTTTCCTTCAGAGCTTTCTTCAGAAGCTCTGAGCCATGGCTATGGCAAAGGCAGGGCAACTCAGCTGATGCTGAGACCATGAAACACATCTTGCAGAAGAACCAGTGAATCCGGTGAGTAGAGTGCTGCAGCAGAACCTGTTCTCTGGATCTGAACGTGGGTGTGACCAGACACAAGCCAGCTCACTTGGCTTGCTTTAACAGAGCAGATACTGGTGGTCTGTGGAAAGCATGGTAGTAGGACTAAGTATTGTCATACAATGTTTCTTCAGTCCTTGGAGGAAAACATCTGGTCGCAAGCTCGTGTAGATGCTTCCGAAGCATTTCATGAGCAAACTTGCATTTACAGGTATAGAGTATGTCATCGACAGCTCTCCTATGCTAGTACACATATGGCTCTTTTTAAAGTAAACCAGTTAAAAAAACAAACAAAAAATCTGTTTTTAACAATAACCTAAGCCTTAACTGACAACACACCTGCTTTAGATTTTGCCTTCAATTTTTAGTGAGCTACATTTGCAATCTTTATCCTCGTTAAGATCAGAGATGAGATATGCAGTCTGGGGGAAAAAGTGAAGAAAGGACTGTAATTCCGTGGGATCTGATTCTGGGCTTCCAGGAAGTGTTGAATCCAGTGCTAATGTTACCAGAAACAAAGTATGTATCTTGAGAAATGTTATGACAAAAATTGTTTGTAGGTCGCATATTTATGCATGTTGTGTTCTGAGAGCGGCAGCAAGCCTATGAAGATGCTGAGCTGACTTGCAGTTGTTTGGTTGTATCCCCTTCAGCAGAAGTACAGGAATTTGTAAAGGCAGTGTGTTAAAATGGGTGGTGCAATGACAGGTCTGTACGATATTTCTGCCTGCAGGTTGATACCTTTCTGCAGAGAGCTCTCTAAAGCCCCTGGGTCAGTTCTGTCCTGGAGTGAATTACTGAATCCTTGTTGAAGTTTAACTATTTATTCAACTGTACCACTTCTTCACATCACTTTGTGCTCGTCAGTGTTACTGAACAACTGCTTTTTGATTCTCTCTGGTTATAAATCTTGTCTCTTTTCATGTTTCTGTGTTTAACAGATGACATTCTTCCAATATTTGCTTACGGCCGCAACGTGGGGAAGTCGGTCACTGGAGGTTATGTATACAGAGGATGTGAATCGCCCAATTTGAACGGTCTCTACATCTTTGGTGATTTCATGAATGGGTGAGATGAGTCATTTACTCTGCGTCTCCTGTCCTGCATATGTACACATCTTAACAATGCCAGAGCATCCTGAGACCTTTTGAGCTGGAGTAAATGAGAACCCAGGGTGCTCGTGTATTAGATGAAGAGCTCTAAGCATTATTAACAGCGTTTTGGTCAGGATCTAAAGTTCCTCCAAGTTAGGATGGGTTTGTTTTTGTTCAAGCTTTATTTATTTATTTTCAGAAAGACATGATCAAAACTAGTCAACAGGTGGGGTTTATCTGGCACTTTAATGTCAGTTATGCATGATGTTGGCAGAAGCAAATCTCGATAACCAAAATATAAAAGTTTTATTTTTCATCTAGTCGACTTATGGCTTTACGGGAAGATGAGAAGACAAATAAGTGGAAGAAGCAAGATATCTGCATTGGTAGCACAAAAGCTTGTGCTTTCCCTGGGATGATCAAATCTTATAGTAAATTTATCATCTCATTTGCTGAGGATGAAGCAGGTAGAGTATCTTGCCAGTCCTACCTTTATTGGAAATGGGTACTGCTTTTTGTGCCAGTTTTGTGTTCTGGGGCAAATGTTGAAATTATGTTGCTTCTCACAAATGTTGCTAAAGAGCAAGCACTGCCAGACTTTGTAGCAATTTCAGCATGGCAAGTACTGGAGTTTGGAGGTGTTTTGTGCCCTGTGAGGCTATTGCAGGCTGGCTTCAGGAAGAGCTCAGGAATGCCATCCTCAAATGAACTTCACTTAGAATACTCCAGGTTTCCTACAGAGTTTGAACTGCTGTTGCTTTGAGGAATCACCCTCTTTTTTTTTTGTTGTTGTTGTTATTTTATTAATGGAAAGGCTACATCAAGACTGTTTATTTTATTGTAACAGTTCATTTAGAATACTGTGACCAGTTCTGCACTTCCCAGTTCAGTCATTGACAGGGATCTTCTAGAAGGTGTCCAGCGGAGGGCCGCAAATCTGATCAAGGGCCTGGAGCATCTCCTGTATGAGGAGAGGCTGAGACCTCAGTCTGTTCAGCCTGGGGAAAAGACAACTGAGAGGGGATCTGAAAAATCTTTGTAGATGTCTAAAGGGAGGTGGGAGGCAAATAGATGAGGCCAGGCTTTTCTCTGTTACATATAGTGATAGGACAAAGAGCTTAAAACTTGAAGTAGTAGGAAGTTCCATACTAACGTGGGAGAACATCTTTATGGTAAGGAAATTGCTTGTCTTGCTTCCAAATACACAACTGGGAGAGTGCCCAAAGGACTTTTCTGACTACACTAGCTAGTGAAGAGACAGGGAAAAGTAGAACTGGGTCTTAGTTTGGGCACTTAATTCTGAAACTGCTTCTCTTTCTTCACTCCCATTTAGGTGAGCTGTATTTTATGTCTACTTCTTATCCCAGTGCCTATGCACCACATGGATCTCTTTACAAATTTGTTGATCCTGCAAGGTTAGTAACAAAATATGTTTTCAGTGACAAATTCTTCTGTAATCACCACACATTCTCCAGCTATCATGGGAGACAGAATTCAAAGTACTTCTAAAGCATAATCTCACTAACTTCTACCTCCAGACCTTCATTTCTGTTGACCCACTGTACATCTGGTGCAACCTTTCAGTTTCAGTGAACTTGTTCCTCACTTATCATATCTGTGTACCCAGAAGCAGTCCAAGTTTTGATGATCTTAAGACCTGGAACAGTGAGGATCAAAATCATGTCTCCTTGTTTGCACCTCTGAAGTATAATACAGTGATACTTAAAAATCCATGTTCTTCAAGGTTACAAAGGGCAACATACTGTTTGCACTTGAACCAGTGCAAACAAGTAGAATTAAAGAAAATTAATTTGATAACTGCAAGGAGACTTTCTTTTTGTTTTAGTTTGTGCTGGCTACCGTGTTCCTTTCCATCATTAAATGGAATTTAGAAAATGAGCTGATAAGCCATAAAGTAGTAAAACACAGTAAAATGCTGATATGTGGCAACATGAAAGCAAATAGTTATGGTCTTCAAGGCTCTTGGCCCATCTCATAAATTCAAAGCTAGCCTAAGCTGTGAAGAGTTGAATGTATTTCCATTTACTAGCAAATTAAAGGTGCAAATCAGTTGTCTTACCAAGCATGTTACCAAGGTTTGTTTTCTCTAACTCTAATCTGCCTGGTGCAGTACATCTGAGAGAGGAAAAAAGACACTGCCAAACCTCATAGCACCCAGTTTCTCTGTGTGAAGGACGCTGGTATCTTACATGGTCACAACAGTGGTGACCGTTCCCTGCTGCTAAAGCAGTCTAAATAGAAAACAGATGAAGAATGTTCTTCGAAGGGCAAGGCTCCTGTGAGCTGTGCTGTTACATGTTGAGGCTGATGCAGTTTGACAAGATCAGCTATGAACCTTCCCTACGACATTTAACAGTGACCTTTTTCTGATTATTACATAATTGAAAAGTACTGGTAGTTTGATTCTTTGTCTTACTGCTGTTTTTGACTTGGCACAAGGACTGCAGGGATGTCTGTCCCTAATTTCATGCAAGGAGAACCAGCTTGCATGAATCAACCTCGTGTACCCTTAAGAACTACCATGTGGAAGGCAGATAAATTATTTTGAATCTTTAATTTTCCATGTGATAATCTTCTCCACGTGAACAGGAGAAATAGAAGAGCTGATGAGGCAAAGGGGGAAATAGGTTGCAAGATCATTTCTCACAGGTTAAGCACCCAGTTCTTCCTGAAATCAGCAGAGATTAGTTGCCAAGTGGAAAAATCCCAAAAATGTATACTAGCATTAGCAGAAACTAGAAGTGACAGCAGATATGTGATATGCTTTGGGTCTTAAAACTAAATAAAAATGCCATCCAAGGTTTAGCTGCAGTTCCTCTTAGCAAAGAAAAGTGAAATCACAGAGTTGTTGGGGTTGGAAGGAAGCTCTAGAGATTGAGTCCAACCCCCCTGCCCAAGCAGGCTCCCTCGACCAGGTTGCACAGGTAGGCATCAAATCTGGCAGTTCATGCAGTGTTCAAACTATTAAGAGTGTGAACTTGAGTTTTCCAAGCAAAATGTTTATTTCAGCATTCAGTAATTGTCCCTACAGAAGTCTTCTTATGATGAGCATGCTTATGCAACTTTTTACAGAGTTCTGGGATTAAGAAATTATATTGTGAACGACCATAACCATGGACCATTTGAATATGCTCTATTTCTTCAATAATTCTTCAATAAAAGCCTTGCATTGCCTATATGCTGAAGACTGTGATAAGTCCTCTCCTTTCCCTGCTTTAAGGGGAGAAGTGCAGCCTTCTGTTTCCCTGCAGGAGCCTCTCCAGGAGGCCTCCTGCCCAGGAACTGCTGTGTGGTAATGCACTGCATTAGGATGGCTCTGTGCAAGCAGCGAGCCCCTGCCAGGAGCACGATGCTTTCACTGTTCTGAAAGGCTTTCTGGAAACAAGCCACCTGTGTCCTTTGCTTTTGGAGGATCTTATCCATCATTTCTAGGTGGATCTGTGGAACGTAATTCTTGTATTTTCTGGCTCCCCTTAGGCTGGATGCAGATCTTCTCAGCTTTGCCCTTGCCTGTTGGGTTAAGCACTTGGCAAGTTTGTCTAGGGTGTGCTAAGCTTGGCCTTGGAGTAGAGTGCTGATACCTCCAGATCCTGGGCTGTGCTCTGGCCTTCTGATTGTACCACAAGCAGAGATTTTTTTTTTTCCATTTTCCTTTGCAGTTTCATGCTCTTTATGGGATTATTCTATTTCCACCCCATACAGCTGGCATGCTTCTGCCTGGATTGGCACCAAACCCCTCAGTCAGGAGTGGAGGGGGAAGAGTAGATTGTCTCTGTTTTTCTTTTTAATTGAAGTGGTGTGGAGGAAGCACTCACTTGGCTGTTGCCCGTGGCTGAAGGAGAATGCTAATCACAAGAAAATGCTGTGCCTGAGGTCATACTCTGCTTTGCTCTGTGCTTAAAAGCACGCCAAATTGGAAAAGCTTGTTCTTATTTGTTGCACAGCCCTTCTCTTGGCAGAGATCAGAGAGCATAAGCAAATGTAGGTCTGTTGCTCTTTGCAGTCCCTTTGGTTATGTCCAAAGCAGCACCCTTTGAATGTCACACTGAATTATATGGGGCTGGCTGGAGCTCCTTATGCCACACTGTCTGTGGGCAAGAAGTGCTCTGTCATTAGTGATTAGCAGCCCTGCCTATGGCAGGGGGTTGGAACTAGGTGATCTTAGAAACTTCCTGACTGTTTCTCAGATATCTTTGCATCTTTGTTTTGTTTTGTTTTTCCTCAAGGAGAGCTCCACCAGGGAAATGTAAATACAAGCCTGTAACAGTGAAAATAAAGAGCAAACGGACAGCATTTGTTCCACGTGCAAGTAAGTTGGGCTTTAATTTCATCAAGAAACTGCGCTGTAACAGTCTTATGTGTGTAAGACTGATGTAGCTAGTGAACTTAGGTCCTGCTCAGCATTTTGGCTCTTATCTTGAAGTCAGGTAATCACATTTACTGTGTGCTTCTCTTGACTGCTAGGTGCAGTGGCTTTTCTTAATCTTGGTCTTAGAACTTTCTTAGGTGTGCGCTGTTACTCGACGACGCAGGCATCCCAAGGGAATTGATGACTCTGCCTAGTTTGGATTTGGTCTGAGAAATTGAGTGCCTGTCCTTGCTTTGTGAAAAGCTCCTTGGGTCAAATAACATCATTCTTCCCCTGTACATCTAGGGGTGTCATCTTTCCTTTTTTGTTTGTTTATTTTTTTTCCTGTCCTAGGTCCTATTAGACCAGAGCAGAGGTTACATTGTGTTACTGAGTAGAAACAACATTTAGCAAGCTGAAGCTGCCTAATCTAGGGTTTTCAGATATTGGCGTGTGATGTGAAAAACTTCAAGTCTTAAATTGGCCAGAGAGAAAAGTATGCGAGGCTTTCTTACATTCTTTCAGGACTTGTCTTCCTAAATAGACATTCATAATTTCTAAGGTTAAACAAATTTTATTTCCAAGATATCCAAGAATCTTTTGATAGAAGATGTTTATGTGGTTTATGTTTCTTCTTTTTAGGATGTCAGGTATTTTTTCTAAGCTGTACTTCTAATGAGAGTTTGTGTCGGTATTTTTTTAAAGTAGCCTTCTGCCTTAAAGGAGGGATAATGAAGCATCTTAATTACTCTTCTCAGAGACCGTCCTTGAGTTGCTTAACGAACCTTCACCAACCAAGCCTGCAAAAAAGTCTTCCACCCCCCCAGGAGCTGTCCCGACAGCTTTTTCTAAGAAATCTAAAAAGATGGCATCCTCCAAAATAAAAGCATCAACAGTGAAACCAGCTCTGTCCAATAAAAAGACACTGAAAACCACGGTTGGTGGTGAACACCACAAGCCAAAGCAGAAACAGAAGGTTGCAGGGGAGGTCTCCAGAACGACGCCAGCATCATCTTTGCCAAAAAAGAAGAGCTCCCAACGAGCTGGAGCTGAGAAGCTTCTTCCAAAGAAAGCTGCACGTGCTAAGGGAACACAGGGAAGGAGGAGGAAGGAGAACAGATGAAGCAGCAGCTTTTGAGCCTCACGGCCATCCCTCAATCAAGCAAGTCACTGATGAGGTGTTGGGACAAATGTTCTGAACTGATTCTTTCCTTTGGTTGCTCCTTGTCACTCTCGGGTGCTCCTCCATTTCTGTCAGCATTAGCAGTCTGTACGTGTTCTATTAAACCTTAATGGCGCCAACTGCATTTAACGATATCTTAAGCAGTTTTTATTCAAGTTATGATCTATGTGTGGGTTCCTGAGGGTCGGGTATAGGGCTGGCACCCTTAGCAGTGCCCAGGGACCTCTAAGGAGAAGCTGCTGTGTTCTGTAACCGCAGCGCTGTTGTTTTTTTCTTTTTCCCAGAGCGGTGTATTTACTGGAGGTGCGGGGCCGGGCCGTGGCTGAGGCCGTGCCCGCACCGCTTTCCCTCCCCTGGGCCGCGGTTGGAGCCGCAGCCCGCGCTTCAGCCGGCGCTGCTTCCCGCTGCTGCCGCCTGTGGGCTCACACGGGCGGTGTGCGTTAAATCAGCACCCGGCGGCGCGTCTTCCCCGGGAACGCGCGTGTTTTTGTTTTTGTTTTTTCCCCAGTGGAATGGGGAGGCGGATTCGGAAGGGAACGATTCCATTGAAAACGGAATTAAAAATAATAATGAAAAAATAAATAAATAAAAGCCGAAAGGCCCCAGCGAGGATCGAACTCGCGACCCCTGGTTTACAAGACCAGTGCTCTAACCACTGAGCTATGGAGCCACCTATCAGTTCCAGCCCTGCCGACGCCTGCTGTGCCCTGCAGCGCAGCTCAGCGCTTCGCCGCCTCTTCGGCTGCCCCCGCGGCTCCGAGCCGCGCCTTGCCTGCCGCTTCTGGCACCGACGGGAGCCGCTTGGCCTCCGCGGCCCCGCTCAGACCCGCCGTGGTGTTTCTCCTCAGCCGTTTCTTTTGGCGGGAAGAGCTAACGGAAGGCGAGCCCAAAAGTTGAGCGCTGTCGTCTGTGGGCAGCGGGGCGGCCTCCCCGGTTGGACCCACAGGGCAGCGAGTGCGGTTTGGGAAACGTGGAATAAAGCAGCGTTTAGGCGGGATAGACTATTTCAGCAAGAAGGATTCCATGGCAAAAGTGGAGGTGTTTTGTGCAAAGGGAAAGCTTCCCCTGCCCCAGAAAAACACCCCCAAACCCAACCTCCACCAGCAAAACTGAGAGGTTACCGTCATCTTGGCGTTGAAAATGTTTAACAACAGGGAACGTGGTCCCCTTCTCTGCGTACGAGAGCCAGTCCTCTTCTCGCAACCAAAAGCAAAGCTCCTTGAAATAAGGATGGGCAGAGAAAGCTGCTCGAAGGTATTAAACACTGCTCATCCATTCCTCGGGTTGTGAAATTGAGTTTTTAAAAACACTTTCTCTTTAAGTGGACGCAATCTCTGTGGACAAGCTAAACAAGCTCCAGTGAACTCTGTCTTCTTTAGGTAAGACACCGAAATTACTTCAACATATCTTATCGAAATGCTTTTGACCTCTGGAGTGGCAGCTGATGTATTTATGGATTATCACATCTATTCTTTTCTTTTTTTTTTTTTTCCCCTCCCTCTGAAGGCTGTGGGTCTAGAGCTGCTGAAGCTCTTCTATAGGAGGGCTGAAATGGCTGTGGTGAGTGCTCAATGTGGAACTGAGACATCAGCAGCACCTGTGCTGGAACTTTTCTTTAAACCAGGCAGGAGCTGTCTTACATTTTTCCTATAACACAGAGAACCAACTTCAGGCACTTTAATACTGAACAGCAGGGTGAGATGTATTCCAGGGACGGAATAGTATTGAAGTTTTCTGTGGTGGTACAGCTACTTGTTGCTGTTGTTTTCTAAGTGCAAAGTGCTGTAATTCTGCTTCCAGACTCCTTTTCCTGTCTTCTTAGAGCTCACTGGGAGATGGGAACACGTGTTGTGCAGCACGCCTTTTATTAGGCAACCTGGGTGGGATTCAAGATGTGATGCAAATATCATCATATCAGTAAGCTCTTTAGAGTGTCTTTATAATGGAAATGAGACGTAATTAGTCCCACCTGAAGGTAAGCCTCTAAAATAGGTGTCTGAATCTCGCTCTAGTAAGTGCTTATTTCTCACTAAACTCTGAAAGGATTCTGAGCTGAAAAAGTCTACTGTTTTCAGGCTGAATGTTAGGAAAAATTTCTGCTCAGAAGGAGTGGTGATTCATTGGCACAGGCTGCCCAGGGAGGTGGTGGAGTCACTGGCCATGGAAGTGTTCAAGAATTGTGGAGATGTGGCACTGAGGGGCATAGTTAGTGGGCATGGTGGGGGTGGGTTGGACTAGAAGATCTTTGATGCCTTTTCTATCCTTAATGATATGATTCTATGAAATGAGACAGGTCTTACTGGTCATGGCACATTTGTTACCAGCCAAGTTCTGCTAGTGTCCAGACACTACCCTGCTGATACGTGGCTGAGGTTAGATGCAGGAACTGCTTTATTTAATAGACAACAGCACTGTCCAGCTTCTGTCTGCAAGCTGCTCATGCTCTTAGCTAGCCCATCATCACAGTCATGTTTGTACAGGAATATGCTTTAGTTACGATATAAGACCCTTTTAGGGCTGGAGAACATCTCTGAAGAAAGGTTGAGGGAGCTGTGGTTGTTCAGGTTGGAGAAGAAAAGGCTCAGAGGAGATCTCATTGCGGCCATCCACATCAGTGAGGCCCTGGCACTGCTGCCCAGTGAGCTGTGGTGCCCCATCCCTCAAGGCACTCCAGGCCAGGTTGGATGGGGTCCTGGGCAGCTGAGCTGGGGGTGGCAGCCCTGTCTATGGCTGGGGATTGGGGCTGGGTGGGCTTTAGGGTTTCTTCCATTCCAACCTAAGCTCTTCTTTGGTTATTTCAGTTTAGGTATTTAAAACAGAGTAACGTAGCTGGAGAATTCCTGTCAGTGGGCCAAGAGAACTTTTAGGGAGGAGGAAAGATAAATTGCATGTCTAAGGAAGCGTAAGATCAGTTCTCCAAGTAAACGCACATTTTCGGAATTAAGCATTTAGGCAATAAAATGTGTTCATCCGTCTGATGTTGTTGCTGTTGAAAACCACTAGGTGGAGCCTAAGTACTGTGCGAAAGGATGGGGGAGTCCGTTTTAACGGCCCCAAATGCTGAAAAGTGTGTTTTTCTAATACGCATTAAAAACAAACAAACAAAAAAACCCAGATCTGTAGAACAGCTTACCTTTAAAGATGTGCCAAACATGAAAGATCTTTGATTATATATGGTCTGTAAAATTTCTGTGATTTTGCAAGAAGATTAAACTTATGAGTTCCCCTTGCTTTATGAGGCCTTTAACAAGCAGTAATTCTATTCATTCCAGTGCATTACAGCTGGTAGAAATGAAGGGCTGATAGCAGTTGTTCAGTGTGAAAGCAAGCAGGCAGGCCCTGTGCAAACTGCCTAGCCAGCGTAACCCTTTAGTTTTTAACTTTTGTGCAGAGCAGTTTTGTAACAGAGTCGCTCCCAAGGTAAGGAAGAATGTTGAAGGTCGTTGAGAACAGCACACAGAAAAGTGTCTCTTCCCGAGGAAAGCTTTTAAAAAGGGGCTGTACTTGAAAGACACCACCTAGATCTTCTTGACTCCAGGGATAGGCGCTGAGCTTGAAAATTAGGTGGCCAGTGTACAAACAGACATCGTCTTACTCTCAGTTTGGACCAAGGCCATCATCAATAAAATGAATTACTTGTTCCTGATCAGCTGCCTCAATGTCCTTAACAGCCCCACTGAGCAAATATGTGTTTAACCGTGTGTAAGGCTGATGTCAGTCTGCAGATGTCAACCACGTTGCTGTGAATTTACATCCATCTCACTGTTAAGAGCAGTGAGCCAGTCTCATGCTTATTCCGTATCTTGTTGCCATACCTTGCATTCAGCTGCTACCAGGAGAAGCAAAACAGAGGAATGACTCTTCACACAGCTGGCTGGTGGATTATCCCGAGAAATTCTCTATTTTCTTTTCTGAAGTCCTTTTCCTGGCTATCCATCCAGCTCATCTCCCTTCTGAACTCAGTTTTGCTGATATTTAGCAGGGTTCTTTCCTTTGTTGCACAGATAGCTTTGGGCTGCTTTGATCTGAGATAAATAGCAGTGACGGTTTCCTCTGCAGATGTGGTGTGTCTCCTAACAGGTTGCCATGGCTTGCCTACCTTTGTCCTCTTCACATGTGGTGCTCCGTGTCCCAGGGGCAGCCAGGTGCACCAGGGATTATTGCAGCAGAGGTGTAGATCAGCGAAACTGGCGTGCTTGCCTTTCCACATCAACCTCTGTGAGAAGGGACTTGCAGCACTGCCCAGTCTTGTGAAATACGATGTCCTGAGCCTTTTTGTTTTGACAGATTCAGTGCTGTCGGTTTTGCTTTTTAAAGAACCTCTGTAGTAACCTAAAGTTGCTCAACGTGTTCCTGCTAATGTACATCCTACAAACTCACCTTAATGTTAGGGATCGAGGCAGACGAGGTGTTGTCTGATCTAATTCTTTATGCTGCAAAGTTATTTCTCCCAATCAGATTTGAAGGTTCTTGTTAAAATATAGTGTTTCTGATTGTGATATATCTGGTGATGCTTAAGGTCTTTGAAGAATCAGGATGTTACCTGCTCAAAACTGAACTGGGTACAAGGGAAAGATGCTTTCATTACAGTTATGTACCTTCAGAAGGAGCTAGAATATTTCTACTCCCCAGCTCTGGATTAAAAACAAGTTGTGTTTGTTTACGCTGTTATTACAAATAGCTACGTCTTGTAGAAAACAGTAACATCTGAGTGTGCTTTTTTTTTCTCCCTGAATCTCGCTGAACCTACCCAGAGCTCCCGGCAGACTATGCAGGGCTGCACAGTGCCTCTCAGCCCTGCCATGTGTGTCAGCCCTGCCATCTGCCCCCAAAAGACAGCGCACTGAATGCTGTGTGCTGCTCTTAACTGTGTGCCCTGTTTCCATAGCTGTCCAGCATTTCCCTCTGGCTTCCCAAAGGGATGGCAGAAGTGTTTATTTGTAGCACGCCCTAAAAATGTGAGGTATTGTTATTACCACCGTAAAAATAGACTTGGACGGTGTCAGGTAGGCTGTGATGGAATCAAAATGTAGCAACAGGATGGCCCCAAACTGTCCGTCTCTGGAAAAAAGAAAAAAGTTCATTTTGCTGTTGCTGTTTTTAGGCACAAGGAACACTACTTCTTCATAGGCACCAGAATTCTTGTTTAAAACGTTTTATGGTGGTTTCTTCCTGGAAACTGTGTAGCTATAGCTACTAAGATCCTTTTGAACTTCTGTGGGAAGAAGGGAATGAGAACGCGTCCCAACACTACTGGAGATCGGAGCCTGTTCTCTTAGTCGTGGTTTTTTTGTAAGAGTTTGAATATTTGGCTTAATGGAAGATGCCGAGCAGGAAACAAATGTGGGTCTGCTCTGAGTTTCAATTACTGGGAAAGGTGAATAAAATTAACAAATCCTGTCACAGTTATCAGTCACTTTTCACAAGTGCTCACATTCCCTTTTCTGTGAAACACACTGGAGTCTCTCAGGCACACAGCATCTATGCTAATCAAGAAAAAAAGTTCTGGTGTGGTATTATGGAAGATGGAAGAAAAAATGCATGTATAGTAAATAATATATAAACCGTGAAAAACTAACTGTTGCTTAAGTCTGGACACAATAAGGAGAGCTAAGTGATTTGTTTTTTCTTCTGGGAAAAGCAAATGAAGTGAAAATAATGTTTTGTTCCCAGCTCAGTTTCTGGTTTTGCCATATGTTAAGAGATAACAGTTTGAGAGTCAGTCACAAAAGTGGCTGCATGTTATTCTCTCATGCATTTAGTTCAGAATATTCTGGCCCTGTTTTCTTGTGTGCCTGGAGGTATTCCTGCTCAGAGCTCCTGGCATTCTGAGGCCTGCCATCACCCCCTGGGCATTTGTGCAGAAGCAGAAACATGCTCGGGAGGAGTGACTGGAACAAGGTCTTTCAGCACCCAGGGGCTACAAAGGAGTTGACCTTAATTATTATGACCTCCTTTATTTGCGTCAGTCAGCGGGGTGAGGGAGGTGATTGTCTCCCTGTGCTCTGCTCTTGTGAGGACCATGAAGGTGATCAGAGGGCTGGTGCACATCTCCTATGGAGACAGGTTGTTCAGCCTGGTGGTGAGAAGGCTGCGGGGAGACCTCACAGCAGCCTAGTAGTATACCGACAGGGGGCCTACAGGAAAGCTGAGGGGGGACTCTAGTGGTGTAGTGATGAGGTAAGGAGTAACAGTATTAAACTAAAAAAGTGTAGATTTGGATTACCTATAAGGAAGAAATTCTTCACTGTGAGGGCGGTGAGGCACTGGAAGAGGCTGCCCAGGGAAGCTGTGGCTGCCCCATCCCTGGAAGTGTTCAAGGCCAGGCTGGATGGGGCCCTGGGCAGCCTGATCTGGTGGGAAGATGTTGGAACTGGCTTCATCTTTAAGGTTCCTTCCTTACACAAATCATTCTATGGTTTTGAAGAGAGTGAAACACGTATCACAGGTTTTGCTTTGACAGATGAAAGCTGAATCAGATTGAGAACAAATTTGCAGCTCTGTCTGTCAGCTGGATAACGAGGGCATCAGGCTGATGAGTTCTGCTACAAGTGCAGTGAGAATTTCATTCTTTTTCTATTTCTGGGGTTAAGGTGGATGGATGTACTTGCATGTTCCTATATACACACAGACCTATCAGTTGTTTTTCAGACAAAACACGTAGTTCAGCAGATCTTCTTTCCTGGAAGAATACATTCATCCCCCCAGATACTGAACTGGTCTAACATATCTCAATGAACAAACTAAAATGAATAGTGGGCAAGTGGTTTCAGCGTATTTCCCTCCTCGTATCATATTGAAACCTCTCTCTGCAATCCAGTCCCTTGGTTCCCATTGCTGGTTGCCATTTTGAATAAGGATTATGCAGGCAGCTGCAGTTCTGTTTTCTCTTTTTCTTTTCAGCTGCAAACTGCCAAGGGTTGTACATACGTACATACGTACTCTGACCAAATGATGAGTATCTGTATTTTCTGAGGTGAACAAGAACAGCAGTAGTATTTAGGTACACTGCAGCCTCACAAAGTAAAACCTAATGCCTTTTTTTAGGTCAGAAAACCTTAAGAGTAGCCATTCCTCAGCTCTGGTTTATGTTAGAAACAAGCTAGAAAAGAATCAGAGAAGTGGACAGTCCTGAATGCTGGGAAACTGTGATTCTCCCTCAAGTCTTATGTTA
Organism: Oreortyx pictus; assembly: GCA_036925125.1. Classification (NCBI taxonomy): domain Eukaryota; kingdom Metazoa; phylum Chordata; class Aves; order Galliformes; family Odontophoridae; genus Oreortyx; species Oreortyx pictus. The sequence goes on from JAUPFR010000002.1 coordinate 17,314,315, forward strand.
TTAAATGGTATGACCCCTTTCTACCAAATTTGCTTCTGGAAAGCTTTCCTGAACCATATGCTTGGAAGATCTGAAGGTCAACTTTTGAGCGATCCGCTCCTCTTCTGATCCTGTTTTCATAAACCTGCTAACTGAGCACTGAGAATCTGACCTCTCTGTGTGCCTCGGCAGATGCTGCTGCCTCAGAATTTGCTGTTGCTGACAAATCGCATGTCTTCTAGGTGCTGAGTAATTGGTTGTTTCCAAATCCCTTCTTTGCTTCTGAAGGACCAAACTGTTCACCAAACCTAGGACTTCCTTTCTTTTGAGTAAACTTGGAATCACAGTTCAGCTTTGTACTTGGTTTTGTCTCCTTTGCCATTTCTCCCGCTCTCGTTTGGAAATACTGATAGTAGTCTTCTTCAGGATACCGGCTGTTTTCTTTGGCTATCTAAACCTAATGCATCATGCAGAGCTGGAAATCAATGGAGAAAGAACTAATGGAATGTTCTGAATTCTGAAGATTTGGTTTAAGCTTTTTGTTTGAGGCTCTTGTCTTTTAGATTAGCTCACTCTGTAACAGTGCAGATATATCTATCATTGAAACCCCAGCTAGCTAATGAAGGCTAAGGCAGGTGATACAACATCCTTCAGACACTTGCTATGGTCTCAGCTCTAATGGCTTTGACAAATCCCCTCAAGCAGAACTGTCAAGCCGACTCTGTGATCAGATGTGCCCAAAAGCTTTAAAAACACCACTCAGAATGTCAAACGAGACTGATGAAGTTAGATCACATCTGTGTGAGGGGGTAAATTGTGCTTGAGTGTAATTCACAATCTGAACATTCGAATGTTGTAATCAAAGTCCAAGTGAGCCTCTGTAAGGCATAAATATCGGCAGCTGCTCTTCATATACAACAGATCCTTTTCAAAGCCAATACATGCATATTAATTATTTTCCTGACTGTAATTTCTTTAAAGAATGCCTCAACCTGCAATAGATTAGAGAAGACATCTCAGCATCTTAATTTACTTAGATAACTGATGTTTTAAGGTCTTTATTTTGTTTGGAAATGCCCTTTTCAATTCTTGTTTTCCTGATGGCATTTCCTCTGCATGGTGGGAAAGCTCGGTCTTAATGTTCCAGAAAAATCACAGAGAGAAAAGACAAGATGTTCCTTACATACAGAGGACCAAGTTCTGGTGCCCTTTCCACCAGTGCAAGCATAGGCAAAAGCTTACTGAACGTTACACTTAGCTCTTGTTTAATTGGCTGTTCTTCTGATGGAAACAGTTCTGGCAGTGCGATAAATCTCCTGGCCAGTGGCGGATTGCTGTTTTCCTGTCAGCTTTATAACTAACTTTTCATTCAGTTCTACAGCTGAAGCAGGATTACTTCAAGGTTGAAGGCACTAACACCCGTTAATATAGAACAAGTCATTACCACTGAGGAATTTTTCTGGGGAAGAAATGGTCATATCTTCAAGTAAATGAAAATCGTTCCATTCCTATTTCTGATAAAGAAATAATTAGTATGTGGAGGAAATGGTACTAAAAGAGAAATGCTTTTCAAGAATGATTCAGTTATTGTGATTTTTATACGATGAGTGACTGCAGCTTGTTTGGATTCTTCCCAAAACAAATATACGTGCTTTTGAAGTCCTGTGAAGAAAACAAAGAAACTGCAGCAGTAATACAAAAGTGCCAGTTTAATCTCTAGTCCACCAGATACTTTTTTGTTAGTGTGGAGAGAGCACGGGCACTCCTAAACCATTCTTGTGCCTGTAATCACACCTATACATGTTTAACCTTCACAGTCTTCAAACACGTCTGTGAAGCAAGTGTAGGCAGACCCAAGTTGTTCTTTTAGTGCACTCAGCGAATTAAAAAAGGCGAAGAAAGAAGCATGGAATCCTTGAGACCTATCCTCCTAGACATGTCCTTGGACTGAGAGCTCTCTGTAAGGAGAATTCTTGGTATATATTGTGGGAAGACTGGAAAACAGTAATAAATACATCATTTTTTATGGATGGTGGATAACTCAGTGCCTAAGAATGTGAAGTGGAGAATAAATTAATCCAAAGAGACACGCTATGCTTTGGTGTTAATCTCTCCATTTTCTTTCCCCAGTGACTATTCCTCATCAGTCCCAGCAAGGGGGTATTTTTACAAGTGCTCTGCTGGAAATCTCAGATCATACTGGCTGACGAGAATTCAGAACTGCAGGCTGGAAGGTGGTCCATTGCAGCTTACGTTTGAAGCAGTAAGTAGCAAGTCAATGTAATTTCAAGACTCAGCTGTTGTTTTAAATTGAGCTAATGGTCATTTGTTCTAAATCACTCTGGATTGCGTAGTGAGAAGACATAGCACACTGCCGTCCCCTCGGAATTCTCAAATTTGCAGTAATAATTGTACCACACCAATCTGGGTTTAATGTAATCTCCAGTTACCTCTTCCGTGTCCATCTTAGGACTGTTTGCTCTCAGTACCCCCTTCAGATTGCTAGCTGTAGAAATCCTAGAAAATAGAAATACTAGAGAAGTCTATGGGAGGTGAATGTGACTGCTCTGATCTGATTCAGATAATGCAGATTCCACTGCTAAATGAATGAATTTAATACAATCTAGTAGGAGTTTGTTAATTAGTTTGTTTACAAAGGCAGTTATAGAAACAGTATGTTTCAGCAAGAGCAGGTCAGTCATGCTTTAGCTGAAAAAACCCCAGAGAGACCCTTTCCACCTGACCTGCTAGGAGGCAGGTTAGAAAATATCAATAACACCAGCTATTGGCTGCTGCAGTGAGCTTTTAGTGTTCTCTGTGTGCATTTGGGGGAAGCAGGGAGAGATTGTTTTTTCTACCTCAGTTAAAGTACTCATCCTTTCACAAGTACAGCTTTGCCAAGAGAAAAATACTGAAAACTTGCCAGTCTAATAAATGTGAAGATTATGTAGATGAAAATCCCAAAGCCCTTAGGTCCTGACCACACTATTGTTTAGATGTATTGGCAGAGGCCTGAAAACCTTTATCTCATTTCACTGACCTGCGGTTATTCCCTTAAATGTCTTCTCCAGGCTCATTCTCCCAGCTCCCATTTTAGCATTTCTCTCCTGTGAAGCAATGCAAGGGAGCTCTAAGCTCATGTTCTCTTTAAATGTTACTCGGATCATCGCTGAGACTGATGTTCTTTTGGTGGATCAGTGTGCTTGTGTCCCAGCTTGTATTGATGTTTCCATGTTCTGCTGGTCTGTGGGAGACAAAGGCAGCCTCAGAGGCTGGAACAGCATTTGTGAGAGTGCATCTCCTATTGCTTTTAGATGCTGTTACCACCAGCTTTACTCACACTGGTGGGCGCTGTCTGGTGCACGGAGTCACACATTCATGGTATCCATCCTCACCAGTGGAAGTGACAAAGCTCTGTCCTTGGTGAAGCATTTTCATTAAGTGCTCCTTATGCTTGAGTGAAGCTGACAAACTTTAGACGATCACCTTATCTGACAGCAGCTGCTTCATAGGTCCCTGTGGGTGTACCCTAGATTCTGGGGTCCTGCCAAGCGCTTCTCCTTTGTTAGCCCCAGGTGAAGGCACTTTGTGCTTAGCAGCATGAGTTATGCTACATTCTAAATGTGGAATTTCAGAGTTAACATGACAGGTTTTGCTTCTCAAAGCTCTTTGGGCTGATCACAAGTTCAAGCTTGGAAGTACTCCCCGCATTAGAGCTATAGTACATCCAGGTGATGTACTTTAAGAGGTGCAGTTTGCATGAGTCAGATAACACGTCAAAGGTAGAAGTACATAGAAAGGTAGAAGGACAGAGTTTCTTTCTTGGAGAGAATTTGAAGCTCTCATGTACCATCTTCATGCTGTGAAGAACAGATCCTGCCTTATACTGTGCTGCTCTAATCTATGCTAGATGACAGTCTGAATTTGTGACAGTCTAAGTCTGTAATGCCAAATGAGTTTTAGCTGTGTGAGTCAGGGTCTGGACATTGTTTTGAGGTGCTTACATTTTATGCTACATTGCTTATGTTTAACATCCTCTCTGAACCCTGTGACTGCTGCATGATGGAAAAATCATTTGACTTGTGGGATGATATTTAATAACAATAATTCTTTACGTCTGAATTTATAAACTGTGATCTGTGGCAATAGAGAAAACTGTAGGTGATCCCATCAGCAAAATCTCCATCAGGTGCTCTCCTCTGGTTTTCATTTTCATCTCAGATGTGGGGAGAAGAAACTGAGACCTTTTCAGAGCTGCAATCTGCAATTGTCCAGTGAAATTATGAGATTTGAATTACACACCTCACTGTGCAGGGAAGGACATCATCTGGAACTGTTGGAGTTGGAATACATAAAGCTGCACTTACGATAATTTGTCTAAAGTTGTTATCAAAAAGAAAATAAGGGAGATGTCAGTGTCAGCCAAAATGTTGCACCTTGCAGGCTTACAGCTGGATGAAGTGATTTGCTGACTTCCACCGTACTCATGGGGCCAAAGAAGTCTTCTCCCTATGCAATCTCACCTGTCTTTCTCTGACACTCCAGCCAGGGCTATGCAGCTGATAACTCAGAGTGTTGCTAAGGGGACCTTATCTGAGAATCACAAGTTATGCTGCCTAATAGATACGTCCTTGTGCTAAAACAGGCTGTTTTATCAAAGCAAGCGTAGACAAGAATTTCTACAGAAGGTGTTTATTCCATGAGTTTGGGGAGAGAGGGAGTACTGCAGGTTGAGGGCGGACTGGGAACTGTGCAGGTTTTTTGCTAGAGGTTATAGGTGGGATGAGCACATGGAGCACAGGGATCTTGTGAGCAGTATGTGAGGCAGGTTGTGAGAGAAGATCCCAAATATATGTTAGAGAAACTGGAAAATTTTTTTCAGTTTCTGTTAAGCTCTGTGCAACTGCCCGTGTAACCTTAAAATAAGTTCTGGTATCTGTTAAACTCACTTGCAAATGATCTGCATGGAAACAATAAATTTAACACTCTTGGTCATTTCAAATGCATGGAGTCACTCGGGCACGTGTAAGGCCATACCAGGTCACTTCTCAGCCCTGTGACCTCCCAGCCTCATACCACAAAGCTGCAGAGAGAAACGTGGGATGTGCTGTGGCAGGTACAGTGACATTTCTGCTGATGTGACTCCCGCAGTTCCTGTCTGTTACTGCATCTGCCAGCTTGAACAAAGAGTGATGGTGAATTTGTGATGCAGAAACTGGAAGGGAGCTCACACTTTATCCAGTCTTTCTATGACACAACTTGTAAGTCATCTTGAGTTAGTGAGGTTTCCAGCCAGTGACTGATTCACGAGTGCTCATATGGAATGTAACCTAAGGAGGCATGCAGCCTTCCCTGTAAGAGCTCCTGTTGCATCCCTGTGCACTCAGCTTGTGTTCAGTGGCAAGTCTGACACCCCAAATGTGGGCAGTTTTGTCATACCCTCCTAGCACTTAAAGAGAGATTTAAAACATGTATTTCAGGTTGCAAAGCATATATGCAGGTTAATTTTTAAATTTTGATCTGCCACAGCTCCCTGGATTTAAAAGTTGCAAGATACTCAAGGTCTGCATTTTCAAGTTTGGTTATACTCTTTTCCTAAAGGCACACTTTTAAGTTCTGTTCTGGGACACTAGGTAGATGGGATCTTTCACCCTGAAATCCTGCCACAGCCTGTCTGCTCTTGTACTCTGGTATCAGATGTCTCCCTCTCTTCTTACGAGCACAATTTCCATTCACTACCCATAATGAAATGCATAGTATGAGGTTTTTACTTGCTCTAGTGTGCGTCGAAGTTCCCAGCCATTTAACTAGTAATGCCTGAGTCAGGAATCTTGCACAATGGGAGAAGATACTTTGTATGTGCCTTGTTATATCAGAGAAGACAACTTGAAGTGGAAAAGAAACAAACACCCAGCAGTTTGGTGGTGCAAGGACTGAAGCTAATATGTCGGGCCCTAATTTATCCAGCTGAGCACAGGCAACAAATACAGTTCTCACCTGCACGGTTATTTTTCCCAGCTGTTTGGCTGTTGAGAAGTGCTAAGTGTGATACTAGTGTTGCCACACAACAGATTCTTGAGCTGCTGGAACAAAACAGACTGTTACCTGCTGGGAAGCTCAGGCTGACGAGGGGTAAGAAGGAAGTCACGTGCATGTCTTATAGACAGATGAATTCAATCTGAGGGGGCAGTGCCAGAATCACTTCCAGCTCTTCACTCCCACATCTGTCTCTGCTCATGCTATCACTCCTGCCACAAGAATTCAAAAACCAGCATAGCTTGATACAGCTCCCAGTTCACGTGGAAATGGGAAGGAGTGGGAAATGGGAGGGTCCTTTCTGGCTTCAGCTGGTGGTTGTGTTGCCTTAAAGTGGTGATGGAGCTGTAGCTCATAACTTCAGTTACTCATAGGTTGTAGTAGCACCCATGTAGTCATATAAACTGTGGGTTTTGTTTATTTGTTGTTTTTCCCCCCACATCTAGAATACTTAGATTTCTTTTAATTAAATATCCTTGGTTCTCAATTGTTTTGGGGAAATATGCAATATGCTTTACGTCTAATGTATCTCGAGTTATTGGGAAGCACTCTCTAACACTTCCTCTGTTTCTATTTGGGGATCATCTCACACACTAAGTCTCACTTTTCACTCCAGAATAGAAAGAGCATAAATGTGAGTGGTGTGATGCAGGGGATGGATACTCCTGCTCTTAGTACCAGCACAACCCTTGTTGGTGTGACAAAGGGTTAGAATTAGTTATTATTTTATTAATTAGTAATTATTATTATTAGAATTAGTTAGAATTGTGTATTGGTGTGGTTCTGTTTCCAGTTGCTCTCTCCTGAGCTGCTGTTTTGAAGTGAGAAGCCTGAACTTGTCCCTTCCAGCAGGAGCTGTCTGTCCCTCCTGATTTCAGGAGCAAATAGTCTTCCTAAGCTTGGAAAATCATTGGGCTTTTGGAGTGACTCACTTCGGCTGATGATGGTACAGATGGAATGCAAATGAAGGCAGAAGAGGGTCAGTAGTGAGAAAAAAAGAAGGCAGTCCTAATACATGTTGTTTTTTCAACACCTTCTGAATGGAGAACAATATAGGAAAATTGAGGCAAGCTGCTTTCTGCAGAGTGGTAATAGCTGCAAATCTTTGAGGAGTGTAGAGAGAATTAGTGTTGCTTGGATGAAAAGCACTACGCACGCAAAGTGTTTGCCACTGAGTAACTGATCCTATTTCATGATGTTTAACAACTGTTTATCTTCTGTTCCTTTGCCATCTTGCCTTTTACTGGGGTGAGGAGGCATTAGCGAGGGGTTCTGTTTGCTTTCCTTAACGTCTGATTCCTCTGCCATTGGCATGCTTGTTCAAAAGGAGGCTGTGCAGATTTGTTTTTGAAAGCTTTACAGAAATCTGTGGACAAATTGACTGAGCCCAGGGCATTTCCAGATTGCGTATCCTTAATTGTATTAAACACTTCAGAGCCATCTGACGGGTTGTCTCACAGTTCAACCATCTGGTCTGGAAATTAAGGCAAGCTTTATGGAGAAACTCAGAATCCCTCACTGAAGTTTTGTTAGATAGCCTCTGGGCAGCTTTTTGATAGAGAAAGGCAAGTACAGTGTCACTGCTGATAGTATGCTGATTGAGGGAAACATAAGGTTTTAGGGGCTCATTAGTTTTGATTAATCAGGCTAAAAAATCCATCTTTCTTGCCTTTCTTGTCCTTGCAAGAAGACTAGTTACTCCCCGCAGCTCAAATCCAAACCATGAACAGTTGGCATTGTTATTTTAGTTGCTTTGTTATTGCAAATCTACAAAATCCACTCTGCTTTTAAAACAAATCCACGTTGTTTTTAGATAGTTAAGATTAGATTAGCACAGTGCTTACAAGCTTGTGATTCCTGTGTGAGGAAGGGATGTGTGGTCATGTCACAGTAGCAATGGGAGGATGTACAGAGAAATGAAGTCATGTTGGAGAAGGTGACTTGCCTCTTCAGTGCTGGCTTCATTCATTCTGGATCCTGTGCTCACTCTCCTTCTCTGAGATGGAAAAATTATGTAAAGAAAGTTCTAAGATTGTTTTGTGGAAGAGATTGGGTGTCATGAGGCTGCCCTTGTTCCCAGGCTGGGTGAACATGTGGTACGTGAGGGCTCAGGAAAGCTCCTCTTTTCACTGGGGAGATGAGTAAGGCCCTCTCCTAATGTGCCATGTGTGCCTTGTGCTGGCCAGCCCAAAGGCAGTCAGGGTAACAGCTTCCCACGCAGTAAAACCTCAGCATGAGATTTTCGTTCTCTTTTGTATTGATCTGTACTCGGTGCCAGCAAGGGGAGGCAGGGTAACTGATAATGGAAGGAAAGAGCAACGGTCGGAGAATGCTTTCAATTATATGCTGAAGACACTGCAGATTCAGTTTTCACAATTTTTGCCAATAAAGCAAGTATTTCTATTCAAAATCGCTTGGAGACTAGAAATCTATTTGTGTAGGGGAATCTGGCAATTTATTTATTTATTATAATTTATTGATTTAGGCCTAATAACACACAGTATTTCCCAGAAATGCTGTGGACTGCAGAAGGTTCAACAAGCCTGATTCTCCAGAGCCACTTTTAGATTTACAAGAGAACCCTAAAATTGATCTGGTTTGAAATTAAATCCTGAACAATCCATGTCCTAAAAAGCTAAGTTTTATCAGGTGACGTATCTGGAGGCCATGCCAGTCCTTCCAGTTCTGAGGTTTGCAGTCAGCGAGTCAAAATGAGAAATGAATTCTGCTGAGCTAGAACTCTCACTCCACTGTCAGATATACTGTAATAGTGCCATGGCAATAGTACCAGGAGAGGGTGCCATGGGATGAAAATTCGACGTTTGTTTAGTTCTGTAAACCTAGAGCAGCTTGGCCTGTAGCTAAGGCCTTGCTGTGTGATTCCATGCAGCAGTGCCGGTAGCGAAGGGAGGAAACCATGGGCACGGTGCTGAGCTGCTCACTCTGCTCACCTTCCTGTGGTGGGTGAGCTGCAGAGCAAAGAGTTTACTCAGAGCTTTTCAGAAAAGGCACCAAAAGGTGGTGTTCACGTGAGCCGCTTCCTTCGAAAGCTTAGCATTTTGGTTTGTTAAGGGTTTGGCTGCCAAGAATTCGTCCGAGGCATTTTGACGGAAAATATGGCATTTTGATTATTAGCAAACAAACAAACACAAACAAAAAAGCCCCAACCCTCTGATTACAAAGAAAACAAAAAAGAAGCATTTTTTTTTCCGGGAAGAATGAAACGTTCAACCCAGCCCTTATGATTGCCTCACTATTTGGGTGAACCATTTACAGCTGAGTTCACTGAAGCTGTACAGTTTGTGCAGTAAAAGGAATTTCCCATTATAAGCATATGTAACAGTGTTTTGTGCTTAATGTTTATGCAGTGTGGTGTGGGTCTGACTAAAACATCCTGTGTGAACATGAAGTATCAGCAGTGAACCAGTGAGGCGGTACTCTGA